>OZ012652.1:12431826-13720593 GCA_963942575.1 Priocnemis perturbator
AATCAGAATTTATGATCTAAGGCTTTACGAGGATAATTGAGTCCGTTTTGTAACACACTGCAAGAAGAATATGCACTTTAGGCTCAGAAATGAATGATATCTAAGATACCCTCGGACAATCGACCACGTACCTCACGACTTTACAGCCAACTGCCCAGAGAAATCCATCGCGAGACGGCTCCTGGGCTCGCTCTAGGCCAGTTTTTCATACCCTATCCATGGAAACGGTCGATCAGCGGTCGATCCAGTGTACAAATATTGTGTTACTATGCTGGCTCGATGCTCAGCGAGAGACTTTCGCTTACTCCTTTATCCTTTTCCGATTATTAAGTTTTATTTCAAATAAGATATAATTGCATTGACTCAGTCATCTAAGATTTTAGTAGCGCACGCTCCTGATTTCGTATGCTTGAACAGAACTAGGTTGATATTCGAGCAATGCCTTGTTGCCGAGAAAATAATAATTTTGTTTTGAGAGACAGAGAAACTAAAAATTTATCACGCGGAACCTCATCGCTGTTTCCTTAGCCTATACACGCACACACTCATACCGCACACACACACACTCATTCTATGTTCACACGCATTCATACCCGCTCGCTTCCTTACTCTAAACTTACATCTACCTTAAGCTACTTATATATATACGATGGGACGAGTATGACTCCACGGTGAGGGAATTCCACTACACGTTACTGCTCGACAGTACCACGTATACGAGGGACCTAAGTCATGATACGAATATTTCGTATACGCGGCCTGGAGGAAAAGTAGAAAAATCATGATTTTACAGCTAATACTCTAACAGCGCACCGGATGCGATGAGCCTAATCCATGATACGAATAATTCGTATCCGGCGGCCGGAATAAAGGAAAGAAAAGAGAGCTTAAATCAGAAATTATGCTAAAAGAAAAGGAAAAATCAAAAAGTTACGCTGGGACGTAACAGTTAACTCTAATATATGTGTAACAAAATGAGTATTTATTGAAGTGGCTAGGTGCAAACAGACCAGTGTAATGTTGACACCATATATATCGGTTGCTTAGGCTAAGGGCACAGCGTTTAGACCATATGTCACTTGAGATCCCGCATTCCAACGCTTTCGCCGAAGCGACGCCCCTTTTTGACCGTGCGTTCTGAGCAGCGTCTTTTCCGAACGGTTTGCTCCCTCTTAATTCAGACCTTCTTGCGACTGGACGTATTTTTCTCTCATAAGACCTTTAACCCTGGTGTTGGATCAGTATTCCAAAAATAAAATTGTTAAGTCTAAAGTGAAGATTTACACGAGTGTTCATTTATTCACCCTCGACATAACACCAGCACGCAGTCACAAAACAACCAAGAAACCAAAAATACAACGGCCAAAGCTGAGGGAGAAACCAGTGTGCGCCAAACCCGAAACAGAAAGCGCGAGCATGCCATGTGCTTGGTGTGAGCACATGGACGCGGACAAAACACAGATCCGTACACGGCGGCGGTCCACGGGTTAAGAGATCGGGGCCGCCGCGAAAATTCCCGACCACCCGCGAATATGCGCGAACATCTGAGAGTATTCGCGAGCACTCGCGAGTAGTGCCGGCTTCGCTCGCTACGCGTTTACACTCACGACGCGCCATTCAAATACATATCAAAATCATAATTCATATGTTTTGCAAGATCGGACAGATCGTCTTCAGGAAAATCTGAGACAACACTTATAGTAGAAATGTGTTTCCTCTGACTCGTTCCACGTAAGGGTCCATGGCCGTTGTGCACCATATTCGGTGACAAATCTTCGCATTAATTCGCAGGGGTTTAAATATTTGAAATTGCTTTTATTATACCCCGGAATTCCAAATAAATAAGGGTTCTCGGCAGGAACTCGCGCATTAGGGCGAAATTTTTAAATTAATTTAACACTTTGGAATAGCTCCGAAGACAATAACACTTGAACAGTACGCATTTGCTTTCCGCGTATGGTAAATCGTACATATCTTTTAGCGATTTGTCGTGCTTCACCTGACAGAGATTGTATTAAATTTGTCTCCGTGCTCTCTGAAATTTCTTCGTAATTTTCAAAGTCTTTGATCAGAAGGTACTCGATTACGCCAGCTTTGCAGCAATTAAATAATTGTACAGACTATGACAGTCCCTTTAGATAGTTCTAACCAACTATCGCGGATAAATGTTGTTTTTAACACCGCACACATGGTGGTGCGTTTTTCGTGTAGATAATTGCGAAGCTAGTATAATATCAATCATCGAAGGAAGAAGCTCCGTGTTTAACCGACACCAAACAAAGGAGGACTCCAACCGTTCTCTATTCGACATGTAAGTATATTTTGTTTTAATCAGCTTTTTCATAAAATTTCGAAAGTGATTTCTAGATGTTCACGCGTAACTTTTCACCGGGTTCACCGATTTTTACGATTCTTTGTTTGTTTTGTTGTATTATCATCTATACATGAGCCGCAAGAACTTAGTTATACAATATTCCGCAATATGCGGCATAACAGTCTTGTAACACACCAGCGGGCAAATCACCCATGGGCCGCACGGAGCGCTGAGGTGTAATGCCACCAAAAAGGCGGAACATCCGAGATAGTTTTCACCGCCACCCAATCTCAACTCTAACTGGAATATTACATGTGTTAGAAATCGATGCCTTGCCGATTGATTGATTAGAACAAAAGAAATGGTAAATAAGCGAATTAGTTACAAAGGCGATAGC
The DNA here is from genome assembly GCA_963942575.1 of Priocnemis perturbator. NCBI lineage: Eukaryota > Metazoa > Arthropoda > Insecta > Hymenoptera > Pompilidae > Priocnemis > Priocnemis perturbator. The sequence continues at coordinate 12,434,538 of OZ012652.1, forward strand.
TGTTACGTTTCTTCCTGTTCCTTCTCCTTCTTCGAGACGTTGATACGAACAGACGCGTTTTATTAATTGTCCTAATTAGTGTCTTGGAAAGTCTTGTTATAAGATATTTGATAATTACGTATTAAAGTGTTTCTTGAGTTGATTGTTAAAATAAAGTTACTAGTGTTATTTGGAAGTTTGTTCTAAAGCTTGTAACCGTCCAAAACGACGTATACATACGTATGGCCCCGCTACGCCTAAAGCACCTGCGTGCGGGGAATAGAGGAGCCGTATGAGTGTGCGCTGCCAACGCGGCCCGTAGGTGCAACCCCACACATATCCAGATCTGCGTCTAGTCAGACTTGTAAACACTAGATGACTTCCTTTCTCGCATCTAAACACAATTGTTCGCTCATATATATAGGCCTCGTTCAGACCGCAATAGCGTTCTATCCCACGAACCCATCGATACGTTGGAGCACGCTACAGCTGTCGCTTGTAAAATTTCGTGTCAAGTAAGGAAGCACCCTTAGGCTGTGACCCTACTCATCAAGCGCTACGCCGTACTGCCGGACACTACTATAACGGAGGATAGGGAAGTCAACCAGTCACTCAATTAGAAATTGTACGCGGAGGTGCTCTACAGTGGAGAGCAAATGAAAACCGTCGAGACAGAGGATCGTGGATATCGCCCGTTTGTCGACAGGTCCATAGCGGTACGGACAACGGACTCTGATTCTTGAGCGCCCTTTATGGGGGAGTTACAAGCACATTTAATAGATTCTTGCACCGTGGCACCGACTTGCACCCGAGCATAGACTGAAAACTGTACCTGTCAATTTAATTCAAACTTGTTCTTACTTCGCAAGCCGACTCCCCGAAGCGTACACCAGTAACGAAACATGCGCATCGTAGGGATAGATCCACAACATTTTAATATACATAAGATAGGTTTAGCGCCACACAATTAACAGATGCTAGACCCATAGCACGGCCAGCTTGGCGCTCCCGCCTTAAGTCGTGTGCGTTTCTGTTAATTCTCGCGTGAAAACCTATAAGGTAACGGAGGAAGCCTAAGGCTGGCCATCGCCCCCTTTAGGAAGACTCTTGGTTATCTTGTAGGCAGTTTGCTGTAGCGAGCGAGATCTAGAATCTCTCTAAGGCAAGACTGACTGCTCGCCCGGCCAACCTTCGGGTCTCCCGCCGTGTGGTCGTTGTTGTAGCCGAGGACACTCTAGATACGGATACTAAGTATCTCTTTTAAATAGAATCCAGTGCATTGCATCAAACCTGAGTCCAGACAAACATATATAGAATTGGGCACGGGATAGCTGCAAGCGGACAGACTGATCGCCCGGCCAGTACATACGTACTACCCAGCCGTGACGTCCTAGTCCTTGCCCATGCGTTCCCAGGCCTAGTAGCCGAATGTCATTAAATACGTCTGTATCGATAACAGGTTTACTTGGGATCTGTTCCTGCGAGCGTTACGTTTTAGTAGCCTCCCTGCGACTGTAGAATCATATGCGCGCATAAACCGACGACTCTCAGTACATTCACTTTATTGTAACATTTTTCTTTAGAATATATCTTTCATACGTTATTATATTAAAACTGTTTCTGTTTTTCCACACTGTCTTGTGATCAAACCCACAGGATCCCTCGCGGTATCCTTGAAGAAGAGCGGATCGTAACCACCGATCTTTCTCCTATACAAGTGAATTCTTCATTGCGAGTTTAGCCTGTGCCTCGAGAACCAGATTTCTACAAGAAACCTGTTCAACGGCGCGTCTAAAGTCACAACAAGAAAAATTCGGTTACAAACTATTTTGTACATTTTCTTAAAATTCCATACGCGACTTGAAACGGCATTACAAATCTTGCTGTTTCCCTATTTTCCTCAACGTTGCCATCTTTGCACGAGCAGAGGACGTAACAGTTTGAAAGGCGATACTTCCGCAGTGGGCCCATACCAATTTAAAAAAATTCTAATACAAAATAACGACCTGTTAATGGACATATTTACTAGTAAATTATTATCCCGGCGTTGGTTACTTTGAAATGTAACTAAAAATGAAAAAATAAAAAACTTTAAAAAAAGTAACACCGACTTCAAAACAATAAATGCACTGAAAAGTATACAATATGTTAGCGTCGCGCGGAAAAAAGGGAAGGCGCATGGAATCCGGGGTGGGGCCAGAGAGCCGACACAATGTTGCGGACGGCCGAGGAGATGCGCAATCTTTCCAGAAGGCGCGAGCACGGGACCGATGACCTGATGTCATCGATGCGTCATTGCACGCGCAAATCTGTGACGTACCGCGCGCCGCTGGGCGCCCTGTTACGAGCCACGGCCTGACGTGGTGAGGATTTTTTGTCAATGCCGGTAGGCAGTGGTAGAAGATTTGGCCCGTTTGCACCATCGGCGGCCGGCGGCACAGAAGTGTGCGTGCCCTGTCCGTGAGAGCTGCGCGCGCCGTTTCTCACCGAATCGCGCTCGGCTTGGTGAGAAGGACGGAACTATGCTGCGTCTCCCTTCCACCAACGTCGCGTGACGTCACGTATCGTGACGACACATAAGAAGGACAGAACTGTGCTCCGTCCCCTTTCAACGAACATCGCGCGTTGCGTCTTTGTTCGACATGCAGTCGCGGCATCGCGTCTTCGTTCCGCACACAGGCCGGTGACAGTGGTGCCAGATTTCGCATAAGGCATCGCACGTACCATTGCGTTCTTTCAGCCGGAAGGCAAATCGGTCGTCTTTTATCATGCCTTCTTTGACAATACGCACGTTGCGACATTTCGTGGGCAAAATGCGACAATGAACGTATATATGGATTACAGTATGAACGGTGAATTGCCTTCAACCGAACAACTTTTTCTTTCACGAAATGGGGAGAGCGTTCTTAAACTAAACGTGCGTAGTAAGAAAAAGGTTTCAAATCAATGTGATGGGACTTGATGAGAAATGTTACAATATATGCACAATTTGGTCACCTTCTATTTAGAAAAGAAATCGTAAACAACAACTCATAGAAACATTCGCACCGTCGTCGCGTCGTGTCAAGCAAATTCTTCCTGACGTACGCTGTCGTGTGTTAAAATCGCGTGTTAGTACGATCCCTCAGAACGTTCTACTGCAAGAAGCTCCTGTTACTTGTTTCACGGTTAATGCATAATCCGCAATAATTGACATTTATTATATACTTTCTTATTTATTACTACCACAGAAAGAGTAATGTTACTGAAACCAAAAATTTATGAAATATATATTTTGCCCATATCTATTATAAACCAATACGACACATCTATTCCGTTGACAAAATATTAAAAACTATCCGTAGTAAGTACTAAAACATTTTTTAATGAATATCGTTTGTTGCTGTGTGATGAATAATTAAAAAAAAAATTATTCTGTGAAAAAAAATGGAACCATGGCGTACCGCGAACCTACGAAAAAAATTACTCGACCGCGTCGACGAGCGACGACGAGTCAATCTCAAACTCTCCTGGATTCACTTTTCGCTGGATTGCGCTCTGCTCAACGCGGTGGTGCCCGATTTGCCTTCCGGCTGAAAGAACGCAATGGTACGTGCGATGCCTTATGCGAAATCTGGCACCACTGTCACCGGCCTGCGTGCGGAACGAAGACGCGACGCCGCGACTGCATGTCGAACAAAGACGCAACGCGCGATGTTCGTTGAAAGGGGACGGAGCACAGTTCTGTCCTTCTTATGTGTCGTCACGATACGTGACGTCACGCGACGTTGGTGGAAGGGAGACGCGGCATAGTTCCGTCCTTCTCTCCAAGCCGAGCGCGATTCGGCGAGAAACGGCGCGCGCAGCTCTCACGGACAGGGCACGCACACTTGTGTGCCCCGAGCCGCCGATGGTGCAAACGGGCCAAATCTTCTACCACTGCCGGTAGGTAAGAAATCTTGTGAGAGGAGTGAGCACGCGAAACACAGGCCTTAAGGGGGTCTTCTAGTGTGTCAGGAAAAAAAAAACGATTTTTTTTTTTTTTCATATTCTTATAGTTTGGGGTCTTAAGAATGTGTCTCAAAAATTTTAAAGCGATTTTCGTAAAAATAACCGAGCTACGAAGGTTTAGCCGATGCGACTCCATAGAGCGCGTCGACCGGTTCTTCGCGCGCCAGGTAACAACTTTACCCAGGCGGATGGTGCCTAGCTGAGCACGTGGACGATCCTTTATTGTCCCCTTATATACTGTCGTCCGAAATTTGCATTACAATCAGTATACTCTCGACCTCCGAGCAAAATAGACGCGAGTTTTTTAAGACAACATGGAGCGGAAAGGCAAGCGAGGTGGTCAAAAGCGTATCGGTGGAAAAGGAGCAGGGAAATTGACTGACCAGTTGATAAAAGAATTAAATACATACTACGGCTTGGCAATACGAAGAAATCCGCAGTCAGTGGAAAACATGAAGAACGCCATATGGGCCACATATGACCACAAACGATCCACCGACGAGAATCCACACCACGAACGTTATCCTGAAGGCTCCACGAGCTGGTGCGCGTGGCGTAAAGCGGAAGCTGCGGGAACATTAGACAGCTATACCCATAATAATCCTCCGCTGAACGATGTGGTGTTAGACGTCATCAGGCCCATTTATGAAGACTTGACATCGGACGACTTATTGGAGCGATGCCTGGGATGTTACACCCAAAACAATAACGAAAGCCTGAATGCGGTGATCTGGTCGTTCGCACCAAAACATTTGCACCGTGGCAAAAACATTGTAGAAATTGCCACTTTCTTGGCCACTTGTATTTTTAATGGTGGATATCACACATTCTACAAATTATGTCTGCGATGGGACTAAAAATCGGGTGTAACGTTGTCATGTTCGCAAACGCCAGAGACAACGAGCGCGTCGAACGTTCCAACAAGCGAGCAACATTAGAATCAAAAGAGGCAAGGACTGCCAGAAGAAATGAGAAAGCGGGTAAACTTGACTTCTACGAAGCTCAGGAGGGTGTCTTGTATGGCCCTGGTACAGCCGACTGAAGGTAAATTGCTGAAATCAGTCAATATGCACCGTACAACTGCATGACAAACTTTAAACGCGTTTTCCTCGAAATGACATTTTTCAACTCGGGCGTGCATGTATCTCAGAAACTACTGGGCCGATCGACTTGCAATTTTGCACACATGTACAGTACATGTCGGGCTATCGTCCGTGCCTCCACTTTTATTAATGCTTTATTATTACTATTTTTTCGGGCCACGAGAAGTGAGAATTTTACCGTGAAAATCAGAGTTCTGTCTTTGAAGCGCCGCCATTTTGTCAATTGTTCTTGAAATTTTTTTTTCGAGGCTGGAACGATAGCCACATTCATAAAGAATAGAATAAGACCAAAAACGTTTGTTTCAGATCACCAGGACGACCCCTAGCTACACGCCCGATTGAACACAATTTTAAAAACATGACCTGCGCAACATTAAATATCTTACATAATTATCAACAAAATACTTTGAAAAAATTTAATATGGTTCTTCAAACATGTATAAATATAACTGTGAAATTCAAACACAATACATTTAACAGTTTTCCCACAATTAATTCCCAAAGAACCACCTCAGAAATGGGTGTACACACTAGAAGACCCCCTTAACGGATTTTGTACCGCGGCACCCTGTGCTCTTGATACTATTGGTGATACCTTTCTCGCGGTTCTTCGCTCTCCCTTTCGAGATCACGCGTCACCGGTTAAAAGGGGGATTGAGGGGGTTCGGACTACCTTCCCCGAGCCTCGGCCGGTTTTTCACGGCTGCACCTCTCGGAAAGTATGGGGGTGAGGGCGATTACCCAGGCCTTAACTGATTTTGCACAGCGGCACCTTGGGCTCTCTGTCTCGACGTGAATACCAGCAAAGGCCTTAACTGATATTTTACAGCGGCACCCCTGGCAGATTTGAGGTTAGAGGATATTGTGATTTCTTTTTGGCTCGTTGGTTCCCTTGAGCGGTTAAGAGGAAAGGGAAACCTTGTTCGTAGGATTCGAGTTTCTAGGAGACCAAATAACGCGATGGCAAAGAATTATGGAAACAAATAAATAGAATATATTGAATAAAATATATACACAAAAAGCAGTCAAATATAACAAACACAACGATAATTTAACTACTATTTCTACTAACGAGATTAAAACACGACGCGAATAAATTAACAGAACACGAATTATGACTAGAAATGTGTTCTTTAGATTTGAACGATGAGCTAATTGAGAATTTGACCTACACACCGAAGTGTGGCAGAACGACTAAAACTAAAACGCTTGGAATATGCACAAGTTATTCCTCGCTCGAAACACGGTCAGCGAAAAGACACTCTTTTCTGTAGCTACCGGACTCTGATTTTATGACTAAAGACGCGCGGAACACGCTGAAGTTGGTCCTTGCAAATGAGAACAAACTGCGAAAAAGATACTCTAGTGATCCTGGAATCACTCTATTCTCTAAGTATAAAACGCTCGGGAATTTCGTACGCAGACCCTTGCACGGTCTTTTTCTGTAGCAGTCTGAACTCGCGAGGCTTGGCGGACGCCTCTTTTATAAGATAAGACCTTAGGCAAGGGGTCTTGAGATGAGAAGAAGTAATGCCTCGAGGTGGGGCGCATTTTCGGTGGGGTAACGCGTCCCAACCGTCGCTATGCACGCGCCATGCACGTGATCGCGAGTGGCCACTGCGCTTTGTTCGGGTCTCTACGTCACTAGACCGAGCGCGTCGCTAGATCGGGCGCGTCACTACATTGGGCACGTCACTACACTCCTCGATGCGTGCTGACGTCACGGCAGACATCTAGTGTGACTCATCGCGAGGGGGCCCGCAGGCCGGCGACCACCACGACTCAAAGGTCTATATGACGCCAACCCTCTTCAAGGATCGAGATACGCTCGATCAACGCACAATAAAACTACTACCAGTCTATCGGGGTGCTAGCCCCAGCATCTTACTGGTGGAAGCGGGGCCTTCCTAAACCTCTCCCATAGTTCTGCTAACCATGGTAAAGCGAGCTGATTGAGTGCAGCTCCCACACCGGGTTTTCACACCCTAGCCAGCACTATGGCTTCACCAACTGCCGCGACGATTGCAACCCCGGTGCCTTAGATATAATCAGAAGTTAGTACCCGGGGTGCCGTCCCAAATGTGGGGGACCGGTGGCAGCTAAGGGCAACGCGGGTGGGACGTTCCCACACGCTACCCTACCACTGCCACCGGTGGGCCCCCCACCCCGTCTACCGATTATCCTCCGGTCGAGTGGACCCACAGCCTAGCAGCCGATTAAGGGTCCAGTACCGGCGTATGTAGGGTCCGTGGGTACGCCAAGCCCCAAAGGTCCCCACCACCAAGGGCGGGACCCCCCTGCGGGGCGTCACGGCAGACAGGCAGGCACGACGCCATGGGCCGCAGCGCTGGTTGGTGGCGCTCAGCGGCGCTCGGCGGCGCGGTACGTCACAGCCCTACCAGCGCCGACGACTAGCCAGTGATCTCAGAAGTGGCATCCTGCCGCACACGGAGGCGTAGTATGCGTGCATGTCCGTGAGAGCTACGAGCCAATCGAGTGGCGCGTAGCTCTCACGGACACGACGCATACTACTTCTCTCTCTTCCCCCACCACGCGTGCCGCATGCGGCAGGATGCCACTTCTGAGATCACTGCGACTAGCGATACGGCCGTGACGTCATCTTTGTCGCATGCCCTCAGGGACGTTTTCCCATTAGTGACGTGTTCCCTACAGTGACGTTCGCCCCCCGAACTATGCGCAACGTCCAACGCCCGTGATCACGTGAAACGAGGGGTTAGACGCGTGTATGATCACGTGATCCTTTGTACCACCGCATACGTTAGCACGTGCTATCGTAAGTCTAAATTTAGAATAACCACGTGATGTTTTTCTGAAAATGCATCCCAGTCCGCACTATTTCCTCAGGTCACCTCATGACCCCTCGCCTAAGGTTAATTCGTATAAAAAGGGCCACGGAGCAGCCCTCGGCGGTCATTCGGTTATAGAAAAAGTGCGTGCAAAGGTTTACGTAAGCAACTCCTGAACGAAATTTGAAGTGAAAGTGATTTTGGGCATTATTTTCGCCGAATAGACTCACTGCAAAGAGCAACCTGTGCGTGCTCTGAGCGTCTCTCGTGTTTAAGACTCAAAGACTATTTCTCGCCACACGAAACGTGTGTAACGTTAGTTTCCAAGAACAGTTCTCTTAATACTTTGACGATCCTATTGTCATATTCATTTCCATAACCATTGTTCGCATCCTGCTAACTTATCCGCGTTACTTATTATTGCCTTTTTTGATATTTATTTACTTATTATCGTTGCGTTTGTTATATTTATTTGTTTTTGTTGTATATATCTTTATCAATATAACCACTTTATTTATTCCCATAATTCTAAAACTATATCGTTATTTAGTAGCACAGACCTCAAATTCCACGAACTAGATTCTCCTTACCGCTCGGGAGAATCAGCGAGCTGAAAAAGAAATCATCTCCTATTTTACCTCAAATCTGCAAGGGGTGCCGCTGTGCAATATCAGTTGAGGCCCTTGCAGGTATTCATATCGAGACAGATAGCCCAGGGTGCCGCTGTGAAATATCAGCTGAGGCCTGGATCGTCACCCTCCCCACCATACTTTCCGAGAGGTGCAGCAGGTAACACTGCCGAGGCTGGAGGAAGGTAATCCGCTCCCCCTCAATCTCCCTTTTAACCGGTGACGCGTGATCTCGAGAGAGAGAACGAAGAACCGTGAGAAAGGTGTCACGAAGAGTATCGAGAACACAGGGTGCCGCGGTGCAATATCCGTTAAGGCCTGTGTTTCGCGTGCTCATTCTTCTCACAAGATTTTTCTATCCTAGCGCGCTGGCAATATTACGAGAATACCCACTCGCCACGTCAGCGCGCGGCTCGTAACAAATCAATAAACAATTGATTAAAGGATCTGGCCATCTAGTGGGGAGAGTTCGGGAGAGACCGAAATCTCTGGAAAGAGGACTGTTGTCAAGGGACACAGCACTTACCCCAGAACCTTTGAATCGATCGCAAAAGACGCCATATTTCCATAAAATCCAACAAACAATTTTTAATTTTCGAGGTCCATGCGTTCTGTTTAAAACCCTAAACATGATTCTGCATTTATCATGTAAGTAATTGCGAAGCTGAATAATGTCGTCTGTCAGAGAAATCTATATTGCCGACTAACTTCACCTCACTTCACGCTCATTACTCATGCGAGATCTCGAATCGATAACTTGTCCACCTATCAGCGATCAATACAGATCTAATCGATTACTGTCGAGAACTCACGTGACGAGCCGGTGCGCTTCCGGCGCCCGCCTTTTATTCTCACTCACCTCGCAACCATTGTATCACGCGGACGTCACTTCTTGTACTACCTCACACGGTTCTCAAATAAGACGGTTTCACTTCAACTCTCTTTTCTACTTATTATCTCTCGTACGGTGCAACTCAACACGGGTTCACTCAGTGTGTAAATAGCTGTTATTTAGTGTCTTAAATAAATAGTCTATTGTGTTTTACATAACTTCACCGCCTGCGCTTACTTGCCACTCACCCGTCCACTATCAACTCGCTTTACATCTACGCGAGCACTTCAATTAACAAACATCGTCCATCAAAGGCAGTTCTGTTTTTTCTGCCGTTTGTTCCCTTCCTGCGCTTTCAAAGCACCCTTAATAATGCTCGTTGGAAAATCATCGACGAGAACAGCAAGAAATTCCTCAGTACCTTTTTTTCGTAATCTCTCTTCATTACACATTGAGTAATCAGTAGATTTCCCACTAACTTAAACAAAGTTCTTATTAGTTAAGGGGTTATTTTCACTTTGTAAGTATTTGTGCTATTATCAAATGCAGACATCTCGTTGACTGCTTTGCGAGTGGGAAAATGAGGACGGGGGAGCGGACACGAGGGAGTAGGAAAGGAGTGAAGACGAGACCCTTCTAGGAAGGGAAGAGGGAAGAGAAGGGAAGAAGTAAAAGTAAAAGTAACGGAAATATTACACAAAAATTTAACGGAAATATTGTAATGGGAAAAGGAGTGTAACTCTCCCTTAGGGGAGGCAATAAAGAAAAATACCAAATACCAAATTGTTGACTGCTTTGATGCTGTTACATCCGAGCGAGGCTTTTCACGACTTTTACTTGTCAGGAATGGTTGATAATTATCGTCGAGCGGTCTGCCGTGCGACCGGGCGTAACGCTAAATCATTTTTGTTATTGTTTATAATAAATAACGATAATCTACTTGAAGAAGGATTATGAATACCCGTAGACAGGGCAGGTGGGAACCCTCCGTAGCTATACTAGCTGCCCGCACTGTCTCGGTATGGTTCTAATCTTATTCATAAAGAAAGAGAAATGATAATTTAAATAATAAACTAAACGGAGAAGTTACTTAGAATGTGGAATCGCGTTTAGTTATTTTCAGGACTTAAAGGATACGTGTGCTTCCGTAAGACCCGTACAGGTCCCGAATCGTTTGCGAGGTTATGTTTACGGTTCGTATAATACAACGTTCGATGACGACAATATTAAGTATAAAGGAAGAAGGAAAATAAGAATATAATGAACTTGACAAGCAGCTAGATAAAATTCTGCAGTAATTATCGTTGCGGTATATGAGAAGAGTTCGGATGCAAGTGCGCGAAAATGATGCGCCTTAACCCCTTGGCCTACACGGTATCTGCCAATTCCGCGTGCCATAGTAAACAAGAAAGTCGATCGCGCGCCGTGCCATTCAGTTCTTCAGACTTTCAGACTCATGGTTTTCGTTTATGACACAAATGCTTTACCAGGAGTCAGATTCGTGATTTTCGTTTATGACACAAATTCTTTACCACGAGTCGGACTCGTAGTTTTCGTTTATGACACAAATTCTTTACCACGAGTTAAACTCGTGGTTTTTGTTTATGACACAAATTCTTTACCATGAGTCAGACTCGTGGTTATAGGCCAATGGGTTAATACGAACGCTATTCGCAAGGTTCTACGATAGCGCTCTCGGTAGCTGACAATTAGGCGTTTTTACAATTGACAGAGTGTTAACAGGAAAATGATCGCACAGTCAACGACCGTGCCCGGGTTCTCTCCATGGTATAAAAGCGCGGGCATGGTCAGACGATATGTATTTTACGATTTTGTCGAACGCCGCGACTTACCGTGGCGCTGGTCTTCGGCTACGTTCGGTAACTTTTGTCTCGCACGCTCTTTCCCTCTCTCTATCTATCGCTCCTCTCGCTCGTTCTCGCTCTATCGCTCCTCGCTCGCTTGCTCGGTCTCTCGCTCTTTTTCTCTCTCTTTAGCGGTAAAGTCGAACGGAATTTCTCAGGTTTGGTAAAACGATGATATGTACCTTCGAATCGTAATAGAATTTTAGTAATTTAGCCTTACTTGGTTTGCCTATGCTCGGTTGTAAGTGAGCCGGGATAATGCCCGTTACAAAGGCGGCAAATCAAGAAAGTATGCTTCTATTCGTTCAATTATGTCGACTTTAATCGCTCCGCGAGCGAGGAACAACCTTTCGCGTCTGTTTTGTGATATCGGGGTGAAAGAAATCGTGCGTTTCACTCCGTGGTTTCGTTTCCTTTATTGACGATGGTATTGATAACGACTCGGGTCGCGACAACGTCTCGGTCCGTGTGTCTCACGGCCGGGTCGCGACAACGTCTCGAGCCCGTGGTCTCGCGACAACGTCTCGTGCGTATGTATACGCCCGGGTCGCGAGAACGATTTTATTATGTTTTATTCGTATAATTAGTACAATCAATATAATGCGTTTGATCAGTGTATCGGATTCGGCTTGCGCCTTTCACTCAATGTTACTACAAAGGCTGTCTAAAGTCGACTGACTGCTCTCGCAGACGCAGCTCCTTCGATCCCCACTCAGCACATCCAAAAATCTCGAGGTGGGCCTGCGGGTCCGCCCATTACAGATCGCGGATCGGCGGCCCTTTTGAGTCCGCGGCCGAAGGAGCTCGCGGGTTCGCGCGATGTTTTTCTGCGTATATGGTCGGCGGTTTTGATCTCGCGGTCGACGATGCTCGCGGATTACACGCATGATGTTTTGACACGTACACACACATACCACATCTCTCGGTCTCACTCATACGTGCGCACGTTATACAAGTTCGACCACGTCGCGTTATTTTTAGATTTCGTGCACGACGCTTTCGACGCAACAGCGTCCGTTCAAAGATATATACAGAAGAATGGTTTAATTGGAATCAAAGGAAACTTAAACTCTAACGGGTCCGACACAAAATTTGTCGGCCATGTGCAAGAACGTACGCGATCACAGATTCGCACTGTTCACTAATGAAAAACTGATTCTATTGCTCGAAATAATAATTAGAATTTAATTACTACGATTTTACGAGGATAAATGAGTCCTTTTCGTAACACACGACAATAAGAATATGCACAATTAGGCTCGAAACTAAGATACCCTCGGACAGCGAACTACGCACCTCGCGACTTTACAGCCAACTGCCTGGAGCAATTCGTCGCGAGGTAGTTCCTGGGCTTGCTCTAGGACGGTTTTTCATGCCCTATTCGCGGAATCGGTTAGCCAGCGGTCGATTCGGTGTACAAATATTGCGCTGAAGCGCTCGCTTGGTGTTCAACCAGACACTGTTTTCGTTCGTTAGTCCTTTTCTAATTATTGAGTTTTATTTCAAATGTATTATGATTGCATCGACTCAGTGATCTAAGATTTCAAAGGCATACGTTCTTGACTGCATACTCGTGAACAAAAATAGGTTGGTGTTTGAGCGATGACTTATCGCCATGAAAATAATAATTGAAATTCAAAAGGGAGAGAAAACAGAAAATTATCGCGCGGAATCTCTTCGCATTAACTTAAGCTATATACACACATTCATACTTGTCGCTCGGATATATATGTAAATATGTAACGCTATAACTATATGTATGTACATTGGGTGGAACGAGCATGATTCCATGGTAAGGGAACTCCACTACACGTTATCGCTCGACAGTGCCACGTATGCGAAGGGCATAAGCCATAATACGAGTATTGCCGCATATGAGGCCTGGAGGAAAAATGAAATAATTATGATTTTAAAGCTAATAATCAAACAGCGCACCGGATGCGAACGGCCTAAGCCATAATACGAATATTGCCGCATTCGGAGGCCGGAATAAAGGAAATAAAAAGGAAGATTACCTAAGAAAATATACTAATAAGAAAGAAAAATCAAAAAGTTACGCTGGGACGTAACTTCTGCTGTAATACTTACAACTCCTCTGCCTTTTAAGAAGCGACTGAGATATCTAAAGCAAGGTACGCACCGGTAGAGCATGCGAGCCTGCAAGTACCTCACACTAAGCGTTTCATTGTGTAACACCGTTATTTGAGTGTGTAAGAGGCTCGCAGCTCGCATGCTGTACCGTTACGTACCCTGCTTAAGGTGTGATCGAGTTATCTTATACTGATATTGTTTGCGATACTTGCAGCATAATCTGTAACCAAGCATTATGACCAATTCGTCATATTGAATGAAACGTGTAGTTTCATTTTCTCTAAGTGGTGGAAACACTACTTTTCGCAGCATTTCTTCAGCAATAGGGTTGATACATCCAATAATCGACCCGCTAAAAATGAATCCGAAATCCTTTTTTGCACTAAACAATATTCGACTCGCAATTATATAAGATAGGCCATTTCCATTTGTTGCAAAACGGAATTTGGTTTCGCACAGAAAATCGAAAACGCTGTGCGAGACATGCAATGTCAGCAGGGGTTCTCCGACACCAAATATTCTGCACCCGTGGGAGCGCAAGGCGAAGAGCAAATGGGGTCGGAAAACCTCTGCTGACATTGCATGACTCGCACATTTCCGTTTTCCTGTGCGAAACTTAAATCCATTTCGCATGCTGCCATGATCGTTTTCCAAAGAAAAATGTCTGCTCTATCGCGTAGTATTATGGGAATCCATATCAGAATCACAAATTTCTACTGAAAATTGTCAAGAATGTCTCGCCAAATTGAATTAATGTTTATGCATATTTACAACTTCACAATGCAAAAGTGCTTCATATCATTTTATTCACAAATGTCTGCAGAAATTCTTACTACAAATGGAAATTGCCTATTTTTAATAATTACGAGCTGAATGTTGTTTAAAGTCCAAAAAACAATTCTTTTAAAATGTCTATTTCTCCAAAACTAGAAATGACTTTCAAAAACGGGTTTTGGATTGGTTTTTAGCGGGTCGAAATTAATCGAAATTGACTATTTTCATTCAAAATACACATAAACGTCACATTTTCTTGCCCAGTGTAATCGATCTGTCCATAACCATTACATCTGTTGTGTTTCACAACAAATCCTTTGCATTTTTCGCAAGCTGTATAATCTTTTGCGGTTTCTGCTGTTGGTATTATGATGAAAGTTTCCATTCCTTCATATTGTCTCAATTATACGTTTTCTCTCTAAATTCCGCGGTCAGTTTATTAGCCAAAAGACTCTAAATTCTTCGAAAAGAGTGACGACCACTCGTTTCAATTTCAACCAAACTGCTCGCGTAGATAAAGCCGCTCGACCAGGCATCTGCCGAGCGGCCAAAACTCCCGAGGGCGCTCGAAGTGAACGCCTTGGCTCAACGCGCGCGACGGAGCCTTAAAAGTCTACCCGGCCGACGGCGGCTACGACAGTGACAGCATATTTGACTTCAAAACTCCATTGGAGTTCCCGGCGTAGGGGAAACCTCGGCAAGTGTGCGTGCGTGTCCGTGAGCGCTGCGCGCGCCGCTTAGCTGCACGACGCACAGTGCGTTGAGTATATGGACATGGTGGACAAAACTCAGAATTTCAACTATAAACTCATTTTTTGTTCTGTTATGTAACTTATTGTAAATTATACTTCAAAGCACATGCTTCCATGAAAAAATAACAACAAATAATATATTTGAATGTGTACAGAAATAATTATACAGATGAAAAAATGGGATAATAAAGAAATTATTCTTTTACAATAATTATATACTATATCTGATATTTACATTATAACAAATTGTTGCGTTTGTTTGGAACGTAGTAAATAACATAAACATTAAATGAAATAACTTAATCTGAATCTTCTGATGTGTCGGAATATTTTTCAAAGTGCAAGTACACTTCTTCCGTGCAATTATTTAATTCAAATAAATTTTGTATTAAGCGCAGGACTTCAATTTTCTTTTCTTTCGGTGCGGAACAAAACCATTTGTCAAAAATGTCTTGATTTGTCCTTGTCGGACGTGTTTCTGAAAAACGTTACTATAATGAATGGGGCAAACTTGGGCAAGGAATTTGTATGTAAAATTGTCAGGCATTGTTCTAGAAATAACTTCCCACAAAGATCAGAAGACAGGTTTTACCTTTTTCGAGAAAAGTTAGGTTAAAGTTAAAGATATGCATAATTGAGGAATTTAGTGGATGTGCGACTTTGAGATACTAATATCGAATCTACAGTAACTAAAACAAATGTTCTACAATCAAAATAAGGAGTATTGTTTGGGAATGCCGCGACGCCGACCAATCATCGTCGCGGCATCCTCAAGGCGGCCTGAGGGCCGAGTCACACGCGGGGTTCATGCGAGCGCGCCTTTAGCGCGCGCGGCACGCGGGCGGCGTTTCCGCCGAATCGGGCGGCCATTACCGTCTCAGTGATCGTCAAGAACACATTGACTTCACAATCTCACGGGTTTTCTCTTCACATTTAGTGCTAGCATTCGGGACTCACATCATACGATCGCGGAACATTCTCATTCACACCACGGATTATCTCATTTACACTAAACACCGGTACATCAACAACACACGACTCACACTCTGTACGCGGCGCGAATCGAGCACGTGCATCCGTTAAAGGTACGAATCATTGTACGGCGGATACAATTCATATAATTGATTATCTCGCTCAATAGGACGGCTACTCTCACTACCGTAGAGCACCTGTGACCATGATTTTGTTGACAATAAAGACTCTGTTAAACGGACATTAAGATGACCACGTGGAAACATAACCTCTCCACCGCCAATAGATCTTCTCATTTCCCCCCTTTCCTCTTTCCTTTCATTCCCTCTCATCTCCTCACAACGGGAATCGCGAGATTCTCGAACAAGTATTTAATACCTTGAATCGAATGATCCATTTGAAGTTTTTCTTATCTGTGCGTGACTTTAATAATTTCACGGTAACGACATTCAGATATAATACGGCTAAAGGAATGACGGTGCGAGGTAAACGGATTGTCTCCATAATAACGTGTTTTCCAAGTGTCGAGGTTATTCTTTTTTTTTTAATGTATTTTTAAATGTATTGGTACAAATGTTACGTCCCAGCGTAACTTTTAACTTATTAGAATAGTATTTTTCTTGTTCTTGCTACTCCGATCTCCGGTTGCGCCTATACTTGTATATTACGGCCTATGCCTAGCGCATGCGTGGTACCGTCGAGCGGTAACTTCAAGTAGAATATTCCTCGCCTTGGAATCACCGTCGTCCCCACCCAATACACCGACTCATGACAATATATATATAGTATAAGGAACGAAAGCGTGTACGCGGTATGCAAGTGTGAGTGTATAGACTTAAGGTTAGCGACGAGTTTCCGCTTAAGAATATTGTTTATCCTTTTCTCTTTCTTTTCATTTATTAATTGCGCCACTGTTAGGCATCGCTGCAGGACAAGACTATTTTTCGTTATCATCAATTCCACCGAAGCGTGCGCTTGAGAGTTACTAAGTTCCTACGTGCCGAGATCGACTTGCACTCATAATAAAATCTGTTAATTAGAGAGAGAGACTAACGAACAAAACCAGCGTCTCGTTTTACATAGCCAACCGAATGTTTGTATATACCGTCGACCGCTATGTACCCGATTCTGTGAGAGGGGCCTAAAAACTATCTCTGAGCCGGCCTAGGAACCATCTCGAGACGCGACCGTCGTCGCAGTTGGCTGTATAGTCGCGAGGTGCGTAGTCCTCTGTCCGAGGAATATCTTAGTTTATTCTTTGTGAGCTAATCTGTGCAAATTCTTGCAGTTTAATCAGAGACTCATTACTCCTCGTTAAATCCTAGTGTTAGAATCTAGCTATTAAAAAAAGAGCAAGGACTCATATTTCTTTTGGTTTTCTTTTGGTTTCGAATTTTAGTCTAGAGTGCGAATAGTGCGATCCGCGTTATTTCCAGCACGTGGTCGGCGAATCGCGCCGAGCCCGTTAGCATATAAGTTTCATTTATAAAGAACATTATATTATTAGTATTATAAGTAACACTTCCACATAAGTCTTCTCTCGGTGAGGAATTGGTATTGTATTTAGACTGATTTAAACATCTAGACCGGTCTGAGGAGTCTCTTCGCGAGTAACATCTACAGCTCCGATAACACGAGAGCTTAGGCCATCTCAAGCCTGATCGTATATTAATACCATTTTACGATTCGAAGGTACTCATCGTAATAAACCATACGAATTTCCACCGACATACCACCGAACTAAGAGCGAGAGTAACACAGCGAGCGACATACCATCGAGCGAGCGTGAGCGTGAGAGAGAGAGAGAGAGAGGTCAAAGATTGTCTGAGCGTTTCCAGCAGCACGGTAAGAATATTCCAATTACCAGCTAGATCATGATTTCTGGCCCGACTCTTGCCCCCAGTACATGTATTACGGGAAACCTAGGGCAATAGTTGTAGAGGCGATCCCGTAACCGTGTGCTCTGAGCGCTGGGCGATCGGAACTGTTTAATTCTACAAGGAATCTCTGTATCATTCATATAACGAATATCACGCGCAATACGAGCTGCTTCGTTCAACCCACGATTATACCGCGCGTTGCATACCGGCGAATTGTACTACCGAACATTGCGTAATAGTTAGTCTTTCCGTTCCTTATTATATCAATACTCCGATACAAACAAAACCTCGTAACCATTGTTAAAACGTGGAATTGGCGTTAGAAGCGGGATACACCTTCTTTCTGTATATATATATCTCTTACAGTTATATTACTTCTTTATACCCACTTCTAACCGTGGAACTGGTGTCAGAAATCTGCTTTTTCAACTCAAGTCGTCTTTGTATCTGCACCTGAATAATCATCACAGAATATACACTATTGTTTTTTTTTTCACACTATATCTGCTTTATCCTTTTTTTATTTTCTTTGCATGCGCTATAATTAACATTATCTGTACTGGAATGTAACACGCAATAACTCAGCAACCTGTACGGGTTGATAAGAGAGAGAATCCTATAAGTCCTGCAGATCGAGTAGATTGATTTCGTTCTTTCGCGTCATTATTTTATTCGGTCATTGATATAATCATCTTTTCGATTTATATCCTTTAGGTTAAGTATTCACGCGTTACTCCCGGGCGAAACGGTCGACCGCTCGAACACACACACACGGTTCCATCCTAGACAAATCTTTTAAATCGACTTATCGCGACGCCCGGACGTAACACAAATAAAGACTCTATTTTACACTCATGTCGCAGAAAATTGTAAAAAAAAAAAAAATTATTTTTATGTTTTTTTTTCCATTAAGCGACGTACTGTGCGACGAGGCTGGAAGGATGGAGCTACACGCGGTCTCCTTTCCCCCAACGTGCCGTGAAAGCTGCGCGCGCCGCTTACACGACCCAGCAGAGAGAAGGACGGGGAACCACGTTCCGTCTCCTTTCCTCCAACGTACCGTGAAGAAGAAGGATGGTTGCATTACAATGCTTTCAGAAATCCCACGAAGAATACGCATATAATCGAACATCTATCAAATTTCACCGATCGACTTGAAATTTTTTAAGCAAAATTAAAATTTTCAACAACTAATATTTTAGCGACGTTGCAATATATTTTACACATTATTAACAATTTGTTTATAAATTGTTAACATTTTATAAGCAAAATAAAAATGTTTCCCTACGTACATTTGAGCGACGATACAATGTGTTTTACAGATTTCAAGACATGTTATTGCCAGTACCGTGTATAAAGGAATGCCGCTCTCGTGGCACCGAAAAATTGACCCAACGTGTTTATGCAAAGGTTAAAAACAATAATATATGTTTAAGTACCCTACGGTATACCCTGCTCGTATCAAAGCGTTGTAGCCGAATTGGTATATGTCATGTGAATTACATGTACGTTACATGATCGGGAGATCGAGTCCTGTGTCAGTCTTTATTTTTTTCCAGTAATATAGTTTTTCTTCTTACTACGTACATTTCTATTTTATCCGTTTCCAAAATGTATTTTTACTACAGTAGTGTTAATGCATTTATACGCCCAGGTCGCTACCGCGACCAGAGCCTCGGCCACGACCTAGGCCGTGCTACAGCCGCCACAGGGCTTTGCTGCGGTTTTTTTCACTTTTAATTCTTTCTAAAAAATAAATACGTATGTAGGTAATTAATGAAATAACATTATGATATATATTACAATCCCGTGTAACGCGGTTAATGTGTTACGCCTTGCGTGGAGTTGCGTTGTAGCAAATCGTGCTGCACGAGAATTGTCCTCGTATAACACAAATAATATAAAGTACGTAACATGTTTGGAATAATTATTGTCAGGATTATCAGTTAGTCACTGTCAGATTCGTCCAAAATTACGTCCCAACGTCTTCGATCAATACAAAAAAATTTTGTAACAATAGAATATAACCGACTTCAAAATAAAAGAAAGGCACCAAAAAGTATAAAATTATTTCCGTTTTTTTATGTAATGCGAAAGAACATTTCAGCATCGCTGTTGTACGCGGAACGAAGCACGCGTCGCACGATTTGGTGGAAAAGAGACGGAACGTGCAACCATCCTTCTTCTTCACGGTACGTTGGCGGAAAGAAGACGGAACGTGGTTCCCCGTCCTTCTCTCTGCTGGGTCGTGTAAGCGGCGCGCGCAGCGTTCACAGCACGTAGGGGGAAAGAAAACCGCGTGTAGCTCCATCCTTCTCGCCTCGCCGTGCAGCCAAGCGGCGCGCGCAGCGCTCACGGACACGCACGCACACTTGCCGACACTTCCCTCACCCTGAAAACTCCAATGGAGTATTGAGGCCAAATATTCTGACACTGGGCTACGAATCCGAACCGTCGGCGACCGGTGATACGGCGACCGCAGAGAGGGCAGCTCCCGGCGGTCGCCCACGCGGTTATCCTCTGTCACCTTGCACGGCGGGACGGAGGAAAGGAGGCGGAAGCCTCCTCGGACGCCGCACGCGGAGCAAGTCGGGATCGTGTTCCCGCTCTCGCTCCGCAGCCTCCTTCTGGGACATGACGTCCTCGCAGAAGGAGGCGAAGCGCCACATGTCCCCTGGCCTAGCTTTTTTAGATATAAAAAGGGCCACTGCAAGGGCCTAAGCAGTCAATCGGCTACAAAAAGTGCAAGCAAAGGTTTTTCATAGCAATTCCTGAGCAGCGTTATTCAAAGATAGTGATTGTGTATCACTTTGGCATTTTTGCCACTGTACTCGTTGCAAAGGACAACCCGTGCGTGTCCTGAGCGTTTCTTTTATCTTTCAACTACAGTCTTTTCATTCCCGCCACACTGTGTGTGTGTAACTTTAACATTTCCGTCAATAACTCTCCTATGAAATTCAAATTCCTTTCAATTCTGTCTAGTCATAATTCGTGTTTTGTATTTATTCCGTAGTTTGTTAGTTTTGTTTTTCCTATTTTTGTTCGTATTATTATTACATTTTCTATATTTAATTGTTTTGTTTGTATTCATTTTTCTTAATATAGCTTATTTATTTATTCACACAATTCTGTACCAGTCTCGTTACTTTGCCCCTTAGTTGCTCAAATCCTACGAACAAGGTTTCCCTCTGCCGCTCGAGAGAACCTGCGAGCCAAAAAAATTACAATATCCTCTATCCTCAAAGTTTGCAAGGGGTGCAGCCCTGAAATAACGGACAAGGCCCTTGTCGACTATCCTCTCAGGTCTATTGTCCCAGGGTGCAGTCGTGAAATATCGGACGAAGCCTGGGTTGGTCACCTAACAACCATATCAACCGATAGGTACAGCCGTGAAATAACGGACGAGGCTTGAGGTGATAATCCTACACCCCGTCACTCCCCCTTCCGACCGGTGACACGTACTTTTGCGAGGGAGTACGGAGAACCGCAAAGAAGGCGTCACTAAAAGCAGCGACGGCGCAGGGTGCCGCGGTGCAATACCCGTTGAGGCCTGTGTTAAACTGCTCACTCCTCTCATTAATCTCGCTTCCATACGCGCTGATAAAAATCGAATCCTCACCACGTCAGCGCGTGGCTCGTAACATATGTGCATATATTATGTTGTTCTATATTTCGGTACGCTGGACCGCGCACAAGAAACAGAGCATATTTACACGACCTCTGTGGTTTTCAAAGGTTACAAATGCGTTGTGATTAATAATGCATGCAAAAGAGGCTACCCCTGAAATAGAGAGTTCTATGTATGAAGCAGGAATGGGTGATTAAGAGTAAGTAAAAAAATCATGTTAATATAACAAAATTTGGTCTTGAAGCTTTAAACGCATTTATCTCGAAACCATGTTTTCCAAAACGGTGGGATGTATTCCGGGAGGTCTATCGGACCTATCGGTGAACGAAGGCCACAGTTATCTTTGCAAATATATTTATTAGGAGTTGAGGATCCGTTTTTTTTTTAAATTTTCTTTATGGTCTCCAAAATATAGGCAATAAATAGACTGATTTTTCGACGACAATCGATTTTTTTTCTTCAAACGTCTGCTATTTTGTTAATTTTTACGATAACTGAAATGTTCGGTCGTCATTTCATCAGAAATTCTCTTTGCTAACGGAATATTTTTAGTTTTTGCCGCAGGGACCAGCCGTTTTGCCGGAATTCGGCCCACCAGTAAGGCATTAAAAAAAACATGCTATGGAAATGGCGTCCAATAAGCCTATTTATTAACATTTTAAAAAATTTCAGAATGGTTTTTGTATGTACTGATGCCATGTAAATATACTACAAAGTTTGATTTTATTCGGTTGTTTAGTTTCCTTTTTATTGCCACTTGAAAAATGACTCGTTTTTGCGCCGCTAGAGTTACCTCCCCCTTTAAGCGCTCCATCAGCGTCTGCTTCTGTGACTAGTGAACTATGATGTTACGTAGGTTGTATTTGGCATGAATAATCGGTCGTATGAAATAAAATTTATTGTCCAACGTTTCGGCCGGTTTTCCTCGTTCTCCTCTAGGTCAGTTCTGTATGTAAGTTAAAGATAAATAAATGGTTGTGAGACGTCTGTAATTGTATTTAGTATTAAAAAATTATCCAATTTTCACTGTGAGATTGAGATTATTAAGGGCTAAGACAAATAAAAATGCAATAAATAAAAGAAAAAGAATGAATTTCTAAAGATATACGTCAATATTATAATGCCCTTAGTATCAAATTACATTTAAAACGTTAAATTATAGAATTGGAAGTAGCGAAGAGCACATTACTTACGTGAGGGATAACAAAAGGTTAAACGGGTTAAAGGTACGTCTGTTCGGTTTGTTCTATAGAATTATAATGCGTGGTAAAGAAACAAAACGGATAAAACGGGGGAGAGTATTGTGTGACATTAGAATACGGTGCGTATGTGTAAGATGGATTCGATTGAAGGGGAAGGAACACATATGAAACGTAACACTGCGCATGACTAGTAGCTCACCATGGAAACGCAATAAGGCGTACGTACCTTGGGCCAAAATGTACACAGACCTGACAGAATAGGTTATAAATTCTGTCAAAGCATAATTAACCAAGTATAACTTGTTAAGACAGAAAAGGTTAGCGAAGCTGTCAGTCTCTAGCTCACCTCATAAACGTATGTTTGTGTTAAACTAGGACCAAATTAAGAAGGTGGAAAGAGTAAATCATGTTATTAGACATTACAATGAAAATAGAAAAATGTCTAGATAAGTGGCCTCACCTCCGATTTCGACGCGCTTGGAGTACGTTATAGATTTCGACATTCTGAACAACTTTTTCCTATGGCTATATGGGGGGGGGGGGGGGGGGGATGGGGGTCAGCTATCGTTTCCCAGATATTCGCCTTTAAAGTTTTGTAATAAATTCGCTTCGTTTCATCGTAAGCAGTCGCAGTGCCCGTAGTACGCTTTTAGTGTCCGGCCTAGCCGGCGCACAACAATAACAACGATGTGTACATTGTCAAAAACACAGTCACAGTCACAGTCAATGACACCAGCGTATATATGCAAAAGAAAATAGAGTGCTGCCTGTACTTTTAACTGAAATCGTTATCATAATGATAGAATTACTATATGTAGCTGACTACCATTGAAAAGGAAAAATTTATAGAATTATCATGCGATAGTTCACTAAAACAAAAGTTTTAAAATGAAACCTTAATTCAATGTTGGATGAATCTTAGCGGAGAGTATGAATCTTTGTATTACAAAGCAATGTATGTGCTTCTACCATTTGTCACGTCTTATTTATGCAAAACGGGCTTTTCGGCAATGGCTGCAATGAAAACTAAATATCGAGCCAGGTTAGTAGTCGAAAAAAAGATACGAGTGGCACTCTCTACATTGCCCCCCCTATTTAATAAACGCGACAATTAAATTTTGATGCGATAGATGTAGTTAGTTTAAATCATTAAAAAGAATATAATACAAAAATAAATATTGTGTTATTATGTAATGTTACATAATATAAATATGTATATTATAAATTTACCATATTATTATTCTGTTAATTGTAGTTTTAAGTTTTTTTTTTTGTAATAATGTTTTTATTATTTAAAACATGTCTTGTTCGCGATGGAACGAGTAAGCTAGTTCACTGGGGGTGTGGGGATTGTTAAGGGGTCGTTTGGAGGTGTAACTTTGATAAATAGAGGCTTCACAGAATTTATTACTATCACAGCCACGAACTGATATTTAAACTGAACTTCTACAAATCGCTCGTTTACAAGACTGCGGTGCGTTGAGCACGTGGTGCGCCGTACGTCGTAGTTTTTCGTCTTCACAGCTCTAAGAGAACGGGGGCCACGACTAGCGTTCGCGCAAGCGAAGACTCGCAGTTGTGGAAGAAAGGAAAAGGGACAGATATTCACAGCTCTAATATGACCCCACGTCGCGGTCCTAACATTTTTTTGCATCTATTATCCATACATTTAGTACGACGTTTACGAGATATTTTCAGTGTGGACATAGAAATTGACAATTCTTCATGAGATATATTCACAATATTAGACAAAGTTGTGAACGGGTTACTTTTAGGCATACTGTCAGGTTTATTTTGTAAATAAGCATCAAAATGACCACTGGAAAGATTCTGCTTGAAACGTAATTTCAAAAACTAATTTGAAAATCTGTCCAGCCGCTGTGAGCTCGCATAAACCACCATAAGTATGTAGTTGGGACATGTCGACAAAGTATGCCTCGGCATTCGCATAGTTGTTACCGTTACAATCAATTTTTCCATACGTGGTGAATTATTTGTTCACGTACTTCCCTGTTTAGATCTTGGCTGCCATACATAACATAGGATAGTGCCCGAAATAGGCACGCCCCATCGCCTATAATTGGTACGACACTGTATGGTGTCATCACACCATTAATATTCAAATTTTCAGTGTCAATATTTTTACAAAAATAAAAGAGTAAGATAATAAAATTTCAGACTATCGACAAAAGTTTGAAAAACTGTTAAAATATATGAATACCTAAAGGAGTTATGAAAAGAACTGTGAATGGAGAAATATCTGACGGAGAGTTCTGCAAAGAACTGGTCTAAAACTTTCCTCCTATATTCAAAGGAAGAAATTATTTATAGAATACAGAAAGGCATCTACGAAATTTCCTGGCTACTCACTTATACTTAAAGATACACAGTCCTATCTTTCCTTACGAGAACTCTACTAATTCTACATTTCAAAAATTATTCTTGGGAGAAAAGAATTTAACTTTAATTTCGGGAAACGGGAGTTAAGCACGAAGCGTACGTGGCCGAAATTAATGAAAAAGGGATACTAGGACTGGACCTTTTGACGAGGATATCCAACCGTTTAGACCTGGAGGAAGGAAGGGTACTACTGAAGGATGGAAGCCGACTACCTCTAATTGGGAATCCAGATCGACCTATGAAGAACAGTTACATCTGTAATCAGGACGAGATGCCGCAACATTTAAAAGGACTGTTCGAGAGAAGTGCAAAGGGCTTGGATTTGCAACAACAAGAGACATTCCGAATTTTTCTACTGGAGTCTCAGAATTTGTTCGCGAAGGACGCCGAACAGATTGGACAGTGCAAATTAGTCAAGCACCATATTCGAACAGGACACCATTCTCCAGTTAAGCAAAAACCTCGCAGAATACCGATGCATATGCGGAAGGTAGCGGAAGAAACTGTAGAGAAAATGTTGAGGCAAGGAGTGATTGAGGAGTCATCGAGCCCTTGGGCATCTCCAATCGTGCTTGTGAAGAAGAAAGATGGCTCAACCAGATTTTGTGTAGGTTACCGAAAATTAAATAGTCTCACAAAAAAGGACTCCTACCCTCTACCGAGGATAGAAGACACCCTGGATGCAGTAGCAGGCTCGTCATGGTTTTCAACCATAGACCTTCAGAGCGGTTACTGGCAGATCGCTCTAGCCGAAGAGGACAAGGAAAAATCTGCATTCACCATGGGAAATGGGCTATACCAATTCAACGTGATGCCTTTCGGATTGTGCAAGGCACCGGCCACGTTTGAGAGACTTATGGACAAAGTATTGTCGCAGTTGTTATGGAATATTTGCCTCGTCTATTTAGATGACGTCATAGTCTATGGAAAATACTTTTATGAAGAGCTGGACAACTTAAAAAAAGTCTTTCAACGTTTACGTGAGGCACACTTATTAATGAATCCGAAGAAGTGCACATTTTTCCAGAGAAAAGTGGCATATTTAGGACACGAAGTCTCTTCGGACGGAATTGGTACAGACCCTGAGTAGATAATCGCCGTACAAAATTGGCCGGTACCGAAGACACGAAAACAAGTGAGAAGTTTTCTGGGGTTATGCTCATATTACAGGAAATTTGTCAAAGATTTCGCGAAAATAGCCAAACCCCTATATAAATTGACGGAAGAAAATCAAGATTTCGAATGGACCACCGCCAGTCAAGAAGCATTCGAAAGTTTAAAAGGCAAATTAACGTCTTCTCCAATCCTGGTGAATTCAGATGTGGAGAAAGAATTTATCTTGGACACCGATGCATCCAATTTTGGAATCGGTGCAGTGTTGTCCCAAAACCATGATGGTCAGGAGCGAGTAGTTTCCTATTTCAGTAAGGTTTTGAATAAACCGGAAAGGAACTACTGCGCTACGAGGAAGGAGTTATTGGCCGTTATTAAGTCCATACGGCACTTCCATCATTATCTTTATGGAAGGAAGTTTGTAGTGCGTTCGGACCATAGTGCGTTACAGTGGCTGCTTTCATTTAAATCTCCCGAAGGACAAATGGCCCGATGGTTGGAAGAATTGGGACAATACGAATTTCAAATTGTCCACCGGTATGGAAGGCTTCATGGTAATGCAGATGCTTTGTCTCGCATACCATGTAACAACTGTAAGTCTTGCAAGAAAACAGGGAACAAGGAAGGTCTGATTACAGAAGAGGCAACATGCAAGAGGATCTGCTTCAACGAAGAAAATCAAGACCAAAAATGGAAAATGTCACAAATGGAGGATCCAAATTTGAAATTTGTTATAGAGGCTAAAAGGCACAATCGTCGTCCGTCAAAAGAAGAAGTATCGATTTTGGGTTCCAAGGCCCGATACTATTGGCAGATTTGGGACTCACTGGAGATCAAGGATGAGCTTTTGTTCAGAAAATGGGTATCCGGAGACGAGCGAAAAGATGTTTTTCAACTCGTGGTCCCATTGAACAAGATTGAAGAGGTTCTTCAAGAAGCCCACAATTCCCCGATCTCTGGACACTTCGGCGTGAACAAGACACTGGCCAGATTAAGAAAAAGTTTCTTTTGGGCCGGCTGTAAGCAGGATGTGGAGGATTGGTGCCGAACTTGCGATATCTGCACGGCCAAGAAAGGACCAAGGCAGAAAGGGCAAACAAAGCTATGTACTTATAACGTTGGGTTTCCATTTGAACGGATAGGTTTGGACATATTAGGACCTTATCCGAAGACATTAAATGGAAACAGATTCGTAATAGTCATCATGGACTATTTCACGAAATGGCCAGAAGTCGTTCCCATGGCAAACTTTCAGGCCAAGACCATAGCATAAGCTATGATGGCACAAGTTTTTAGCAGACATGGCCTACCGATAGAGGTACATACCGACCAAGGACGATCATTTGAATCAAAATTATTCCAAGAAGTCCTGAGAATACTGGGAGTAAAGAAAACTAGAACGACTCCGCTGCATCCACAGTCAGATGGATTGGTGGAAAGACTAAACCGAACAATACACCAATATTTGTCGTTGTTCGTTTCACACCATCAAAAGAACTGGGATGATTGGCTGGCTTTATTTTTATTGGCATACCGATCGGCGGAACATGAAACCACAAAACAAACCCCAGCGAGGATGTTATACGGAAGAGAACTTCGGCTACCATTAGATTTCTTCCGAGGAGTTACCCCCGAGCGACCTATTTCTTCCATGGAATATGTCTCGCAACTGAATAAGGTCCTCCAAGGGATGTACACCATTTGGCAAGAGCGAAAATTGTTAAAAGCTCGGAACGCATGAAATTGCGCCGTGATGCCACTTGTACTCCAATTATTTTCAACGAGGGAGACCTAGTGTGGCTTTACCAGCCACGAAGAACAAAAGGAAGATGTCCGAAACTGCAAGTAAACTGGGAAGGACCCTATTTGGTGAAGAAAAGGATTAATGACGCTATCTACGGGATCCAGCAGTCAGCCAAAGGAAGAATGAAGATTATACACGCCAATAGATTAGCAAAATACGAAGGAACCAAGGTACTAGGATGGTACAAGAAAGAAGAACGATAGGACACAAGGACATCGCATACCGCAGCACCACTGACAAGGAGTCAAGACAGTAGTGTGCCGCTATGCTTACTCTCCCGTGAAGCAAAAATAAGGGAGGATGGGAAGTATGATGTGTAACATTGAGGGTTCCGTAAGATTTAATCTTGGAAATTATTCTAAATACCGGAAGTTCTTTGTCGTTCCGTTTTATTTTCAGAAGGAAGAAACCTCATCTTCCATCTGCTCCCGTTTGAATTGTTTGTTCATGTTCCGGCGGTTGCAACCAGTTTTGCAAGTGTTCGGGTTTGAAGTTATCAAGATACTAAGATGTTCGTTACCAAGAGTTTCGCCCAAGTGATGCGGTCATCTCGCCCAGGATTTTTGGCATGGTTTTCCCTTGGGACCGTGAGCAAATGCTGGGATGACATTTTTGGTTCAGGAGGAGCCATCGCTGCTTACACTTGAGAGTCCCTTTTCCTGAACCGAAGCATCTGAAGATCTCGCGATAATATACGGCCGGGACGTCCGCTATCGTCGAGGGGAGGCAGTGTTACGGACGCGAAGGCGCGAAGAACACCATGGCGAAGACACAAATCCTATATTGATTTTGTGTCATAATGTTAAAATGTTAATTAGTTCTATCGATTTTATGACGTTCGAATGTTATTGTTGTTCGTAACCAAACCAAAGGGTCTGCCTCTGGTCTTGATAACAGACGGACGTGTTATATTAAACCGTTGTCTTTGATAATTCTGGTATGTTGTAATGTCTCGCCCGCGTCCACGTAACAATACTATGCATCTATACGGCACATAGCGGAAACTGGTGTAACTACGCTTTTCAGTTATTATAACAGCGGTTTCCAACTTGACAGACATGGGCTCTTGCCGGAGAAGGCGATTGCCGTATCTGCGGCGTTAATTGCGTCCTCTTTTTACACTTTTAGGGGTTGATTAGAAGGGAATTCTACAAATTATTTGGAGACATTGTATGGGTAACATTTACGAACTAAAACCAATTCAATATCTCATCAGGGTTAAGCAATATTGGACCATAT
This sequence comes from Priocnemis perturbator, assembly GCA_963942575.1. Classification (NCBI taxonomy): domain Eukaryota; kingdom Metazoa; phylum Arthropoda; class Insecta; order Hymenoptera; family Pompilidae; genus Priocnemis; species Priocnemis perturbator. Next base: position 12,463,598 of record OZ012652.1, read on the forward strand.
GGGAAAAAGTCGGTTTTTAACACAAAAATCGATAAAAAAATGTAGGGGTTGATTAGGGTTAAATCCCAAAATTAGTTTTTAGGCATTTGAATGGGTAATATTTACAAACTGAGACCATTTCGATACCTCACCGGGGTTAAGAGATATAGACCGAATCGGAAAAAAGTTTTTTTTTTAATTAAAAATCGATAAAAAAAATAGGGAATGATTACGGTAATATCCTGAAATTTGTTTTTAGGCATTTGAATGGGTAACATTTAGAAACTAAAACCAACTCGATATCTTGCCGCGTTCAAGAGATATCGTGGAATTTTGAAAAACACATTTTACCCCTTTTCACCCCCTTAGGGATTGAATTTTGAAAAGTCCTTTCTTAGTGGGTGCTTACGTCACAGAGGCAAGATTGTGAAAAAAAAATCAAATTTTTTAACCGTGCGGTTTGGGCTGCGCGTTGATGTCAGTCAGTCAGGACACTTGTCTTTATATATATACAGATTTGGCAAAAGGGGAAGCATTTCAGAGAAGGGAGAGAATAATTAACTCTCGCACGTCTATAGACAGCAGTAAAAATTAGTTATTTATCTTGATAGGGTCGACGATTCAGTATGTCCGAAAAAACAATGACTTTATCACTATAGAAACAATTCGGCAAGAGTTACCGATACCTGCAGAAATACTTTTCTATGCCATCCGCAAAATCCTTGCGATCAGTCCTGAACACCATACGCTTGAAGCCAGGACCAAATAAGTTTCTCATCAAACATTTAAAATATTAAGTCCGAAGAATGGGGGCAAAAGACAAGGTGTGCTATTTAATGTGGAATGAGATGTCCTTGCAATCGCACCTCGATTATCACCCAAAAAACAATCGAATAGTCGGGTTTGAAGATTTCGGGCGTCGAAGAAGCGTGAAATTTGCCGATCTGTTGCTGGTGTTTAAGGTGCGCGGCATCAATACGGGATGGGTGCTTCCCTTATCTTATTACTTCTGTGATGCGTCGATGAAGTCAGACAAATTAGTTACCTGCATCACAGAAAATACGAAAGCCCTACTCGACTCTGGATTGAACGTAGTGGCCTTTATATATTACCAATCTGGACCGAACACTGCCGCCGTGAAGAAATTACATTTTAATTCGGCGAGAATGGGATGGCAGAAAGGAACACAGTGGGGTAATTCAATTGTTTTTCCAATCTTAAAAATAGACACCGAAGGCAATTATAAACAATACTATACGGCAATATATTTCGATAACACAATCCAGATTGAAGGACGCAAAATAATACAATTGTTCGACCCCCCTCATTTGCTCAAGGGGCTTCGAAACAATCTCCTAAAAGACTTGGAAATAAAATTTGGCAATGTAAGGAGACAGTTTGCGTCGTGGAGTATAATAGAGTTGGCATTTAAAATGGACGACACAGAATCTATGTTCAGATTAATGCCAGATCTAACAGATGAACATATTCAATAAAATAAAATAAAAAAAATGAAAATGAAATACGCCGCACAGGTGCTCAGTAGAATAGTAGCGAATTTTGTGCATCACTACACACGCATGAGAGATATTATTAATTGACATTCATTGCCAGTATGAAGAATACGCGTAAAGGTTTCGTAACGTCTGGTTTCATATTGTTTTGTTTTGTCACGACAAATGGATACCCCACACGGCCCTTTGGTAATGTCAACCGAAGAAGGCATTACAACTAGTACCGCGCTAATGTTTTTTAATAACTTGTTCGGCTCGGTGAACGGTCACACAATCCGACCACAGTCAAATTTGAGGGTGATGGTGACGAAGAATAGTCTACACTGTGATTTCTGGGCGAGTACCGTGCGCCAGTTAAAAAATATGAAATTTTTGGACCGCAAACTATAGCTTCCACAAAGCGGTCGCCGCGTTTGCCAAATTGGATACATACTATTAAAGGCTTCAGCGCATTATGGTATATACTGCAAGATCTAGGTTTCAACATTTTTAAACCCCGTTTCGTAAATCAGGATACCCTCGAAAATTTTTTTCGATTAAATTTGATCTTGGGGCACAGGAATAATAACCCAACCTGCGTCCAATTCGAGGCAGCTTTTAAAACATTGTTAATTAACAATCTCACATCACGCAATACCGAAGATGGAAATTGTGAAAGGGAGTGTATGGGCGATCTCTTGATAAATTTACAAAACCTTATTTGGGCGCAAAAGACACTGTGAGAGGAAATTGAAATGAAAACCACGGTAAATATTTGGATTAGGCAACATGTATAGGAAAAAGTTGTTCAGAATATTGCCCTTGACAACATATTTCAAGGTCATCAAAATAGGGGAGGAGGCCCCTAATCCAAACATTTACCGTATTATTTCTTTACGGCTGTTTAATGAGGAAGGATTTAGAAACAATATATTTATGTACCTGAAAATTATTTATTTTGTAGAATTAGATTAATGTGACGTTTCATGCCAGACACATTACGAAATGTTTACAGACATATTATTTAATCACTTATGCGCTTGCAATACATATTTGTGGACACACAAAATCAACAGCGTGCTTAACGGAAAAATAGTGAGTGGCAGATGCATGCCTCTGATTGTATAGCCAGCAGCTGCAAAATATATTTCAAAAAATAAAAGGAAAGTTAAAATGTACTACTTGTTTACCTGTTATTTCCCCTTTCATATTTTGTAAAGAATTTAAGATATTTGTTCAATTAAATTTTAATAGCCATCAGCGGACACACATGCTTGTGTATTAGTATGCGTAATCCGCAGATGTGCGTGCACAAGTATACATTTATATTTTTAGTACCAGCCCGTCGAGTTTGGCAGGTGGCGCTAGTTATAATGTCACACTTTCTGTAGAGGGGACTTCCGCTTCCTTGCACCGCACGTCTGCGTGTTTACTACTTGTGACTGTGTCTGCCTATGCTAATGTCATAAATTTCTGCTATTGTCTTCTCTGTTGCAGCCAGAGCTATGATTTTAATGGTCCACCCCCTCCCCGTGTAACGTGTCGGTGTGTTACCCTTCTGCTATTGGTTCCGGGGTACTGTGTCAACCCATGCTGCCAGCTGCCCTCGTTCCTGTCACCAAGTTATGTGCACTTTTTCTCTCAACTTGTATCTGTTTTAAGGTAACTGTTTCCCACTCATTATCTAGCTATCTCTCCCCTCCTACCTTTCATTCTGAGATTCTATTATATTGCCTATCGTTCTCTTTAAATAGTTCTGTACCTATCCGAATGCATATGCCACCTTTGCCATAACGAAAAATTTATATTTTGTCTGTTACGGCCCGGCGTTACGTTTTCAAAATTTTGAGCCCCCGTATGAGGCTTGCGCAAGCATTGAGAAATCTAGCCCATACGAGTGGACCTTTTTTTGGTAGTAATGTTAATAGTTTTCCGTCTCCGGGCCGTAGCAGACCGACGAACCTTGGGATTACCAGCGCCCGGGTGCCCATGTGTGTGTGTGTGTGTGTTTGTGTGTGTGTGAAGAGAACGCTTTAGTTTAAGTGAGAGCAAGGACTCGGAGGTTATAGAGGCTTGCACATACATATGTGTATACACTAATTACATATTATTTCTGTTACAGACGCAAAGCCTGAAAGACTTTTAAGTTCATTCTTTGTATATGGTTATCGACGACAGATGCGCATTTTTAGTTCAACTGTATATATTCTTAGCGCCGATCGCCTCCCGCAATTGTTAAACGACGAAACGCGTAGTATACGACGATCTCCCTTAAAGCCGACTAAACAGAACGTTCATTTGTTCTTTACTCAGTTTGCGTAAAGTCCTTTTTCTTTTTAATTACTATTAACCACCTGAGTGGCAAGTTGCGCACGAACATCGAATGCCGGGATGACAACGGCTGCGTAGCAATAATACGACAATAACAGAACTGCGAGCCGCTGATCCAACCGTGAAGGGAGGGGATGCCGAAGACGTCCTTTTCGCGCGCAGCTACCGGCTCCCGACGCAAAATTCGTGGCAGTTGCCTGTAAAATCGCGAGGTGCGTAGACTCCTGCCCGAGGGTTATTACATTATTGTACTTTTGAACTTAATCGTGTATATCTTTACAGTATCACGAAGGACTCATTACTCCCCGTTAAAAATTACTGTTTTGGTTGAGCAAAGGACTCATTGTGAAAGGTTCAATCAAGTTTATTTGCGTTATAGATATAAGAGCGTATCGTTATATTTTCTCCACCACGTGGCCGCCGCTTCACGCCGAGCCTCGAACGTTCATTTCATTTAATTTCTTTTATTTTATTTTCTTTAGTTTTCTTTAGTTTTAATTTGAATACGATTGCCGCGAACTGAGTTAAAAATGAAAATCGGCTGTAGCTTGTCTGAGTCCTGTTAACGCTCAAGTAGTTGCTTCCCCGAACACGCTCGTTGAGCGTTAGGCTAATGTGTTAACTATCGATACTTATCCTGTATTTCGATCCGAAGGTATCATCGAGCGAAGCGACCAGCGAAAAAGAGCGAGAACGCGAAAGAGCGAGAGAGCAGCGTGTGAGGAAAGCGTATTGTAAAGGAGCGAGGAGTGCGAGCGAGCGAGAAAGAGAGAGAGCGGTAGTGTGTGTGTGTGCAGCGTTTACGGTAAGAACTTTCCAGCATCTTTCTATGCGATGTATTGAATCTATCGACCTCAAATACGTCTTGGCGCAAGCTTTGAGAAATATCTAAGGCGTAAGTTAGAAACCGAAACCCGTTCAAACAATATAGGTATATAAATGTCGCGAAGAAACCGTTAAATGTTGTAACTGCGCAACGCCGCCCGCGTAACAAGCGAAGCATCGTCGCACACTCGGCTTTAATTTATATTCAGTCCGATTTTATGACCAATTATATAACATTACAGATATGTAGGGGAGCAACGTTATTCGTTCAATATAACTTCAATCTGGCATAACTAAATTCGATTCCTTCTTTAATCACTAACATTCTGAGGGCCGGTTTCACCAACGACGAATAAGTGGTTATTTGTATAAAGTTATTTGTCGGTTAAAATCGATGTTTTTTGTTTCACCAACTTCAGTTAGCGCTTATTCGAAGACTAAATCTCCGAATAAATTAACTGGCCAAATTTTAGCAGTTAAATCGCTATACGACGAATAAAATCGAGCGCCACCTATATTTGTTGCGTCAATTGCGTGTATGAATAACTGATTAATATCAAATTGACATCATTTGCGGCACAGTTACGTTTGAAATTTTCATATTTTTATTAAAAAATGGATAATAGGTACGTAAAATGTATAAAGTAATAAAAAAAGAAAAGAGAAATATACAAAATATCAATTCGTCCAGGTTGCTTACTTCGTCATCTTCGTCCGATTTATCTTCGTCAGAAGACGAGGATAGAATTCATCGACCAAGGGTGATTCTACCATGGCGAACACCGTTCCATGATTATGACGACATTGATTTTAAGAAACGGTTTCGTCTATCTAAGCATTGCGTGGAAGGAATATTAAATTTGATAGGTCGGAATTTGGAACCTATATCCGGCAGAAACCAACCAATAGGTCCAATGAATCAATTGTTAATAACATTACGTTTTTATGCGACTGGATCATTTCAAATGTGTACAGGAGATCTTTCTAATGTGTCGAAATCGACTGTCTGCCGCATACTGAAAAAAGTAACACATTATATCGCTGTATTACGGCCACATTTTGTGCATATGCGAACAGATCGTAATTCAAAGATTAAGACACAGCATGGGTTTTACAAGATTTGCCGATTTCCAAATGTCATAGGAGCAGTTGATTGCACGCACATAAAGATTCAATCTCCAGGTGGCGATAATGGGGAACTTTATAGAAACCGGAAAGCAGTGCCGTAACTTGGCAGGTGCAACAGGTGCACTCGCACAGGGCCCACTTGGAAGGGGGGCCCAAAATGCTGTTTACAGGAAATGGTATTTACAAATTTTTAACTTTGCCACCTTTCAACTGCGCGGTTTGACAATTAAATTTTGCCTTACTCAGACTCTAGATCAGAATCTAAATAATAGTTAGTTTTACGTCACTCTTCGTCTATTTTTAACCCTTCCTGTGTCTATTGCTTCGTGCGAGAGAAGTTTTAGCAAATTAAAATTATTAAAAAATTATTTAACACGTTCCGTGTCACGTGGGTCGTATACGCCCCCCGCTGAACTTGACGCTCTGGCCACTGGTATTCTCATTGTATGCTGCGCTTATGGCAGCGTGGGGCGTATACGTCCCACACGGCCTGAACGGAAAGTCTTCAAAAATCGGCGTGGCACGGAACGTGTTAAGATCAAATATCGGACAAGAACGGTTATCCAATCTATCTATTATTTCTATAGAATTTGACATTGTTAAAAACATAAATTATGATGATGTGATTAATGAATTTGCCGAAATGAAAGCCAGAAAAGTGTTAATAAAATAAATCTTATTAAATGGCCTGAACGGAAAGTCTTCAAAAATCGGCGTGGCACAGAACGTGTTAAGATCAAATATCGGACAAGAACGGTTATCCAATCTATCTATTATTTCTATAGAATTTGACATTGTTAAAAACATAAATTATGATGATGTGATTAATGAATTTGCCGAAATAAAAGCCAGAAAAGTGTTAATAAAATAAATCTTATTAAATCTATTGTAATGTATTTGTTTTATTATTTTCCTAAATGTAATTAATTAAGGGGTCTAAATGCAAATTCTTGCACAGGGCACAGGAATGGCTAGTTACGGCACTGCCGGAAAGGATGGTTCTCTATAAACGCACAAGCAGTTTGTGACACTGATCTAAGGTTCTTAGATATTGTTCCGTGGTCGGATATCGGAGTTGACTCCTACGTGGCGTCCTCTCCGTCGTTTCGTGTTTGAGATTGATGAATTACACAAAAAATTACGCTGCTCAGACTTTATTGACTTATATGCTCACGCACCTATTCTTACAAGAAGAGTGAGGTGAACGCGTCGCTTACGCTTGCTCCGATCGATCCGCGATCGTCCCTTGTCCATCTCGTAGACAGGTGCTGGTGGGGGCGACCTATCCCTACGATTTTTGTTGCTATGCAGGATTTTTTCCTTGCATAGCTAGTTGTCTGTGTATACGCATGTATGTGTGATCGGTCGCGACAACGCCTCGAGTGCATACGCTCGGGTCGCGCCGATGTATTGTGTGACGTGTAAATCCACACACATGGAGACATCGCCTCGTATTCGACTTGGGTCGCGATGACGTCTCGAGCGTACTCGGATCGCGACGACGCCTCAAGTCTGAATCGGGTCTCGATCATTCGCATACGCATGCGACAGGTGACTTACGTATCACCTTCGCTAATTATTATTTCGCATGTATAATATCGTTCGCATGGTCGTGCACGACGTCGAGGGATGCTACAGAACAGATATAGTGGCCCGATGGCCAGGTAGTGTCCATGACTCCACAATTTTTAATGACTCATTACTGAGAGCAAAACTAGAAAATAATGAATATCCTGATACATATTTATTGGGTGACAATGGATATGCATGCAAAAGATAATTACTCACGCCATTATTAAATCCACAATCCAATGTAGAAATCGCATATAATCATGCGCATATACGCACACGAAACGTAATTGAAAAGACGTTTTCCATGTCTTTCTCTTGGCATGTGGGTGAATATAGATACTGTTCTTGTCATAATAGTAGCTACTACGGTATTACATAATATAGCAATCAATTCACGTGATCCTATACCTGAAATGGATCCTGCTATCGAAGTGCCTATTTTTGAAAACCCTGATAATGCAGTTGACAATGTTGGTGGTGAGAATACAGCAGTACGGACAGCTATTATTAGCACTGTCTTTCGTAGGTAAAACTATCGAAGAGCTTTCTCGATTCCGAGCTGTGCGCGACACATGGAGTTCTCCGTACGATCCTGGTTTAGATAAATAAATGTTACAGTTTCACTACCATTCCTTTGGATGCTTTATTTCTATCTCGCTTGGCATTGCTTGGCATGTCCAGACAAGAAGAAACGGTTCACCTGAGAGAAGTAACCAGGAGTAACCGACGGACTTACGCCTTGCGCTCGATCATATGTTCCTGGTGCACCCTGGTGTGGTGGCGTGGCTAATAATTCACATTACCCGCTAATTTAAAATCCTGGGGAGTCGTCACTATCGTGCGTTTCGCTAGCTATATTATCAAACTTACATTACACAAACTAAAAGTTTGACAATTTTATTTTAAAAGCATATTTTATTAAACATTTTTTATTGTGATTAAGCAACAATATTTTTTAACAGGAGGTAATTATTTTCTGAAAAATAATTGTTCCTCTGCTTTTAGAATTTCAATTTCTTTTAACCTCAATTCCAATTCTTCTTTCTTTTTTATAATTTCCAATATTTCCATTTTTTTATTATGTCTTTCTGTTTTCATTTTAAAAATTAGGTCCGAAACATGTTTTGCATCCTTTTTTTTTCCAACTTGTTTTTCCTTAATAGTCTCTAAAAACATATTTTTTATATTTCCTGTGGATATTGATGGCTTCTCACTTAGTAAAGGAGGAGGATCAATACGACAATTTTTAGATGTCCCCGGTTTAGACGATATTGGATCTTCAGATAGAACAATAAGAGGCATATCTTGGGGCAATGCTTCATCCAAATACTCCTCTTCATATATCATTGGAACATCTACTATCTCATTTGTAATAAATATTTATTGCTTTCATATATTGAGATGTACATTAACACTTGGCACGCGGGCAACGTACTTTTACGTTTTTCACTGTCTGACACTACGCGGGTCACGTAAAAATACGTCGTACGTATTTACGTGACCCGCTACACGCGTAAGTTGGCGGTGAAGTATACCAAGTGTTAATTAAATTGTATATAAAATATATTTTTATTTGATTATTTTGTAATAAATTCAAGAGTACCTGTTGAAACATAGGCCTCATTGCTATCATATAAATTTCGGTCTGCTGTTATTTGTGTGCCCAGCATGGCAATTATTTTTTTATCTGTGTCCGTAACATTGGGTGTATAATTACCTCCACCAGTTCTGTACGTCTCCACCTTAAAATTAGAGTAACTGTGTAGCTTATGTACATAATGTATATTAACTTTTATATATAAATTTAGATACCTTGTAACCGTATTTTTTTGCTGGCCCCAGAATGGGTGCCAATTCGCGATCGAATCTTTTTCCTTGTATTAGGAGGTCTGTGGATGACGGCGCTCTCACCTCGACGTGAGCGTAGTGGCAAAAGTTCACGTATCCCGCTGTGATGCAAACGGAACACGAATCAAAAATCCGCCACGCGATTCAATCGCAGCAAAATGATTTCTTCAGGAAAGCAGCGGTTACATTTATTTTTCTACTTACCTGGAATCGACACAGAAGGTGTCGGTGGATTCGTGCACGGGACGAGTGATGGAGCAACAGCGATTTTATATTGCACACAAAATGAATATATTCTTGTTTGAAAATAGATACAGGAAACTATATGGTCGAGCGTCGGTGTATGTAACGGCAAATACTCGCAATACTTATGTACGATTTAGATGCTGCCAGGACAGAACGACCTAGACCTGTTATCTTACGAACGTTTGCAATTGTCAGGTTTTTCTAGACCAGGGAATACCTGGGCGAAGACTAGGATCGTCAGGCGGGGTACACCGTAGTGCTTGGGCCGTGCGTCTGATCCGTCTGCCAGAGGTTATCCCGTGTCCTGTTTTAATGTTTCGTTCGGACTCAGGCGTAAATTAATCTATGTGATTCTACTGCAAGAGTTTTCAATATGTCTACAGGAACTCTGCGGTTATGAAATCGACTTAGGGCGGGAGCGCTAGGCTGGCCGTGCCATGGGTCTATCGCACCACAGATATTCTGTATTACTTTTACTATTTATGCAAAATGCCTGCAAGGGAGGCTAGGAGTATCCTTGGGGGAGCAGTTGCCAGCCGTAGGATACGTCCGCCTGCTTACAGGGTTACTCAGAGAGGTTAGAAGAACGGTACACGATACTGTTCTGCGGGAGCACTAAGCTGGCCGGGAGTGAATCTGGCCACTTCAACCTCTCTGGAGCTAAGCCTGTCTCTATTACTCAACTTCTCCTTTTTTATGACTTTTTATTCTTTGGAACTATCCTGGTCTTATACGCGACGCTCTTACTACATGCGGTAACACAGCAGTATATTGGAATTCAGTACGCGAGTATGAACATACGCGAGAAAATACGGAATGACGGCGATGCTTTTATATGTGAATTCTCTTAACACGCGTTTACAGCGGCAATCAGTTTGACGGGGCAGTGACTGACGCAAGCTTCGGCGACGTGAGCAATTTTATAAAAGGAGAGCGCTCCTTCGTAGATCTATTGGCGATTTATGTGTTCAGTGAGTCGTCTTGTAACTGTCAGTATTCCGAATATATTGTGTCCGGCGGTACGGCGTAATGCGTTGATGATAAGGGCGACAGCAGTTATGCGTGCTCCTTATTGTGGGCGACAGCCGTAGCGTGCACCACTTAATTTTGACTCAGGATAAGAACGATTCTGCAGTACGGCCGGGCACCATATATACATGTGAGCGCCTAAACCCTATGGCGAGAAAAGGAGGCATCTACCGCCCGGGGTCGGTAACTGCGATTATGCAATCCGCGAGCCGGCGACGCCTCACGCGCGTCGCGTGTGCACACATACCTCGGTAGGTCGGGCGTGTCGCGTGGTGCGCTTGCGAGAAACTAAGCGCATGATGGAACGCTCCAAAATTGGACGGTTACATAGCCCCCCCCATTAAAACGCGAGAAACGGTGAAAATTGCCTTCTTTTCAGGTTCGAGAGTTTAAAGCCATTTGAAGAAAAATTTATTTATTCGCGAGCTAGCCGGTATAGTCGCGCTCGCTTACAAAATAAACATTTATTGCGTCTCTCGGCGTGTGGTAACGGAAGTCGGAAAAGAGAGTTGCTTATTTTGGTCGCGTCGATAACGTTAAGCGTTTCAATTTATAGATTGTCGCATTTTCCTCTCTTTTACGTTTCCGTGGTATGTCAGTGTACTCTATTTGATTGTCTTTGATCGGCGCCTCCGTCGCACGCTTCGCGGCACATTCTCGCGGTATTGTACGTCGTCGGTCGCGAAGGGCAGCCATAAGCGCGTCTCCCTCGAGTACGTGCACGGGCGACCAGCTCGATCGGTAGCCCCATCCTGGTGGAGGCGTCCTCGCCTTGCAGTCGAAGAGTTCCTTTAGTAGCCGTCGCTTCTTTGCAGACAGCTCTTTTTGGTGCTGTCGTTGCGGGTTGCATGGTGGTAAGTTCGCCAGGGCACTCGACGCTGAAAGAGTGCCCTCTTTGTAGTTACTCCCCTCCCTCTGCGTGGGTGGTGGTATTGGAAGGCGTTGGTCGTCCTTCGGCCTCTGCGTTGTCAGTTCTCGGATGCCCTCTTGCTTCCGCGTAGTTGACCGTTGACCAGTATCAAATGTCAACGGCGTTGGTGGAGGTTGATGGTCGTCTTCCCTCGGGATTGCCAATACTTGGCACGGTGCGATCATCGACGTCATCGCATGTTGCTTGTTCAATGCGTCTATCGTCGGTGATCGTCGGGTTTCGTCCTCTGGCCGACGCGTCATGTGTTGTTGACTGCGCTTCGGATTAAACGTTACCAAACGTTTGCTGGTAATTGACGGAATAGTCCTTTTACCGTCCTTCTTTGCTCCAGAGTCTCGACCCTCGTTTTTGCCGGTGGTGGCAGGATCGACCGTATCGTTCTTGTTCGGTCGTTGCACAAAAATAGGCCTCTCCATCGTTTGTGTGCGCGCGTCACGCGTGTGGACTCGCGCTTGGGATCCGGTCCCCTTCACATAATTCCCTCCACGCATTGTCATCCACGTCTTAGGTGTAAGGGTGGTAGCGGGTGGTAGATCGACCTCGTTGTATCTGAAGTCCTTTCCGGTTTGCGTAGCACGGGTAATCATCTCCCATTTTGCGTATGTCTTGAGTCCAATTGACGGCATGTCTGCTCGTATGCACTTAACTTTGGAGAATGAGGCAGGTAATATGACGCGGTCGTCACTTGTCCCTTCTTGTAGCGCGAGATGAGGGGTCCCCCCGCTCTTGCGCTCGTCGGTACCGGCGAAGGAGCGTTTCGTGAAATAGGCCCTTATGTTTGCGGGTTTGCTTTTCCACGATTTCATACGTATTACTTCCTTTTTTTGCAGCAATTACGTACGGTCCTTCGTAGAGATGGAAAAACTTGGCTATATGTCGGTCAGCGGCGTTTGATATCGGGTTCGTCTTGACTAAGACCGATTCTCCGATATCGAAACCCGTTGACATGCCATTCCGGTTTCTTGCATTCGTTCGGCGCTCGGATCTGGTCCTCATTTGTTCGTAAGCAAGGTGGAGTTGCTCTTGCCTTCCGGTCTGTGTTTGCGGATTCGATTCTCTTAACTCAGGAAACCACTCGAACCACGGGCGTTCGGGTTTCCTTCCGGTCATTAGTTCGCAGGGTGTGTATCCTGTCGCGTCACTAATGACCTCGTTGCAGGTCGTCTCAATCAGGTCGATGTAATTAGCCCAGGCAGTATGGTGGTTATTGACGACTGCCCTGAGAATTCGTCCGATTTCGCGGTTTGTCCGCTCCACAGGGTTACCTTGAGGGTGTCTCACGGATGAGCGTATGTGACGTATGTCTCTTTCCGTGAGCGCGTTCTTCCATACCCTTGACATGAATTGAGTTCCATGATCGGTTATAATGCGCTCGGGTCGTCCGAATTCAGGTATGTAGCGTTCGCACAATTTTTTGGTGGTAATGTGTGCGGTCGCTCTCTTTACTGGGTAGAGTTTCACGTGCCTCGTGAATACATCCTTGATCACTAGGATGTGCTGAACTCCACCCGTTGACTTTGGCAATGGTCCGAAGTAGTCTATCGACAATAGATCAAGAGGTGCCCTTGGAACTATTGTTCCCATTGGTGGCTTACTCGGATGTGTGTCCGTTTTCGTACGCTGACACAGATCGCATGTAGAAGCGATTTGCCGAGCAAGACGGTAGCCTTTTTTAACATAAAATGCTTCACGCACTAGCAATGCCGTCTTCTCTAATCCGATATGTCCATAGACTTCATGTACTTCTTTCGTTAGTAGGTGGTGAAGATGTTTTGGCAACATTATTCGCAATGCGCCTTCACGACCTTGCTTGTAAATCACGTTGCGGACGATTTGGTGTTTCCCGTCCGGTGTCTTCGTGATCTTTGCTCGGAGTGCAGCGAGATGTTTGTCCTTCGCTTGCTCCTTGTCCATGTTAGCCAGGATCCTTTTCGTCACTGGCGCGAGATCGCGCAGTAAGGTGGTGCTAATCGGAATGATCGTATTCCGTTTTTCCGTCCACGTATTCGCATCGGCGTTTGTTCGGCTCATTATGTCGGCAAGGAGGTTTTTACTGCCGGCAATATGGCGGATCTCTAGGTCATAATCTTGTATGCTGAGCGTCCATCGGGTGAGTCTTTGATTTGTTAGTCGACTCTCCTTCAGAAATGTAAGCGCTCGATGATCGGTCAAAAGAATAATTTTGCTGCTCGCGACGTAGGTCCTGAATTTTACGAGGCTCCAAACGATCGCGAGAAGTTCTTTTTCCGCCGTTGTGTACGTCAGCTCTGGGCCTTTCAGAGTCCGACTTGCGAAAGTAATTGGGTGGCGGATGCCCTCAGCGTCCTCTTGTTCTAGTACTGCACCCAGTGCGGAGAAACTGGCGTCAGTTGTCAGGAAGTACGGCTTCGACGTGTTATTATACCGCAGTACAACTTCCTGGCAAAATGCAGTCTTGAGTGAGGTGAATGCTGTTTGTGCATCTTTTGTCCACTCCCATTTTACGTCTTTTTTCAGGAGTCCAAGCAGTGGGACCGACAGTTTGGCGTGCTTCTCCGTGAACTTGCTGTAATAGTTCACGAGTCCTAGGAATCCGCGTAGCTGTTTTAGATTCCTCGGCGTTGGAAAATCTCTTATTGCACGCAACTTTTCCGGATCTTGCGTTAATCCATTTGGCGAGAGTATGTGTCCCAAAAACTTTACCTCCGTAACCAGAAATTTACACTTGTCGATGTTGATCGTGACGTTATGTGCAGTGAGTCTTGTCAGAATGTCATTCAGTTCACGTAAATGATCTGAGTATGTTTTCGATACACACAAAATGTCATCTACGAAAATGATCACTTGTGTTTCCATGTCTCGAAAGACGTTCCTCATTGCACGTACCAAGGATGCGGTGCTTGTTTTTAAACCGAATGGTGTAACTTGGTACTCGTAACATCGGCCTCGATATACGAATGCTGTGAATTTCTTTGACTCCTCGGTTAGCGGGACTTGCCAAAAACTGTTGGTCATGTCCAGGCTGGACATATAACCAACTTTGTCTATCTTTTGAAAGATCTCTTCAGCCGTCTCAGACATTTCGTAATCATCGCACAGATGTTCGTTCAGGCGACGTGCATCGAGACAAAGGCGGATATGGCCGTTCTTCTTAAGAACTGGCACGATCGGATTTATATACGGGCTTGTACTCGGCCGGATGATATCGTTATCCAGCATACGCTGTATTTCGGCGTCTGCTCCGTTGTGATATTTAATCGGTATCGGATACGTCCGGGAGTAATATGGAGTATCCTTAGCCATACGGAGGGAGTGTTTGTAGCCTGTAACTCGTCCGATTCTCTTTTGCCATAGTGCCGAGTGTGAAAGAATCATTTCCTTAAAATGTTCCTTCTGTTCACTCGTGCCCTCACTCGATCGTAGAATGTCTGATATTTTCGCATGTGCAGTATCATCTGGAGTCTTGGCCTGATTGCTGCACATTCTTGCTGGAATTTCCGTGACCGCTTCTTCTGGGATTATGGTGGTAGTAATCGTATCTTTGTCTACACAGATGGATATCGTGCCGTCTGCGAGATTGATTTTCGCCTTTAATTGGTGTAATACATCCACTCCGATAATCGTGTGACATATAAGTCCTGGAATTACCGCGAGTGTTGTTTCCAATATTCGACCGCCTATTGTGAGTTTTGCCCACAGTTGGATTTTTAGGCGTGTCGATTTGTGCCCTGTGGCTCCGATGATGAATGTATTTGCTACTGGCAGTGTCGGACAGTTCTTTATGGTACTGAGATGTTCTTGGTACCACTGTAGTGATACGGCCGAAATGCAACTGCCAGTATCAATCAAAGCGAGCGTTGGTATGCCCTCAATTTCCACCTTTAATTGTGGGCAGGCGTTGATCGTACGATTATCTCTCTCCTCCGTCTGTTCTTCCAACAGGTCATCACGGACATTTTGAAAAACTGTACCGATGGTCGTGCAGTTTCCATCGTCCGTTACTTGTCCTCCTTTGGAGGCCCGTGGCAGCGAGGGTGAGGTCCTTCCTTGCTGCTCTTTTTCGGAGCTCCTTACTCGTTTCCCGCTGGTTGCGTTACCAGCTCATCCTCTTCTCCTTCGGGCGTTTCCTCCGTATGCTCGTCCATGACATCAAGTGGTCTCACTCGGTCGTTCGGCCGTCGCGTTGTCGGTGGCGACCGAGGCTCTTGTGTACGTTGATGTATGTACGGCGCTCTCGGTGTCACGTTCGTACGTTGTCGCGGTGTTTCCGGAAATCTTCTCCCGATATTACGCTCTGGTGGTGGTCGCGCTTCTCTTTCTTTTGGGCGGTTGATCGTCCCACCGTGGTCGCATCTGTCAAGTAGAACGAGTAGCTCGTCCACAGTCGCCATATTTTGTGACGTCACGCAGTCATCGACTGCTTGCGTGAAGTGACGTCCAATCGTCTGAACGATATGTTCCTCGCTCTGACGTGGCGTTAGATCGCGGGCATTCCCGATTAAACGCATCGCGTAAGTTACGCGCGTGACTCCGTCTTCTGGCCTGTAGTAGCCCTTTTCCAAATGGTCCCGCGTCTTGCGCTGGATCGCCGAGCTCCAGAATCTTGCGAGAAAGCGTTTCGCAAATTCTGGCCATGAGATAACTTGGTCGGCAACGACGTCCCACCATTCTGCCGCAATTCCTTTCAGTGCCTGGCTGATAAGGAATTTTAATTCTTTATCCGGCGCGTTCGTTGCATCGAGGAAGTCACGCATTTCGCGTATGAACCGCGATGGCTTCTCGCCTGTCCTTCCCTCGTATGTCGGCAACGTTGGTTTAATGGTGAACGGTCGTGTGTCTGTTTCCGGTCTTTTTGACAGCGGTGGCATACTGTTACGGCGCCAGGTCTCGCCGAATGGTCGCTGGAGCGAGCTTCGAGCGGATGTAGTCTGTTGGTCGGGAGTCGGCAGTCGTGGTTGCCGTCTCAGTGCGTGAGCCTCCATGTCCCGAATCTCGTTGACCGTCTGGTTGGTTTCAAGCAGTTGGTCAATCGCTTGCTGGACAATTCCTTCTCGGGTTTCCTGCTCTTGATGAAGGCGATCTAAACGGCTGGTGAAATTCCGGATGAGATCCCTCATTTCCAGCTTGTGATCGAGTACTTTTCGGCTGAGTTCATTTCGCACTTCCTCCACGCGTAATTCGACTTGTCGCTCGTACCATGCTTCGAGATTGTCGACACGCGCTCTCAAATGTTCGAGATCAGTTCTCGTCCGAGATGTTGCGCCTGTGTCGTCGTGGTACTCTTCGGTGGTTATGTTCACTCCTTCTCTTTCCTCCGTCGTCTCCGGGTGCTCGGTCGATGGAAGATTTCTCGCCACTTCGTCGATAGTCTGCCTCGCAGTATCGAATGTTTCGGTGGTATACGTCATTTGTGCGTTCCTCCTTCTTCCATCTTCCTGTGTTCCATGTGTTCTCCTTTCCGAATCCATATTCGTTGTTTGTGCGGATTCGTCGTGTATTTCCGGGTCGGTTATATTTGTCCGCGGAAGTACCGGTGCTCTCAATAGTGTCGGCAGATGCGACTGACTGCGTGTCTGCATCTTTGTACGTTACGTACTTTATTTTGCGCGAGTGTACCCCGTCGCGCTAATTGCCGCTGGTTTGTTTATCCGGGATTCTATATATATATATTTCGCGGGTGAATCTACTGTGTGTCTTTATATCTGCGTGCCCTTTCGTCGGACTTAAATTTAATCAAAATTCGCGCTACTCTCAATCGCTCGCCCCACGTTGGGCGCCAATTTGTAACCGTATTTTTTTGCTGGCCCCAGAATGGGTGCCAATTCGCGATCGAATCTTTTTCCTTGTATTAGGAGGTCTGTGGATGACCGCGCTCTCACCTCGACGTGAGCGTCGTGGCAAAAGTTCACGTATCCCGCTGTGATGCAAACGGAACACGAATCAAAAATCCGCCACGCGATTCAATCGCAGCAAAATGATTTCTTCAGGAAAGCAGCGGTTACATTTATTTTTCTACTTCCCTGGAATCGACACAGAAGGTGTCGGTGGATTCGTGCACGGGACGAGTGATGGAGCAACAGCGATTTTATATTGCACACAAAATGAATATATTCTTGTTTGAAAATAGATACAGGAAACTATATGGTCGAGCGTCGGTGTATGTAACGGCAAATACTCGCAATACTTATGTACGATTTAGATGCTGCCAGGACAGAACGACCTAGACCTGTTATCTTACGAACGTTTGCAATTGTCAAGTTTTTCTAGACCAGGGAACACCTGGGCGAAGACTAGGATCGTCAGGCGGGGTACACCGTAGTGCTTGGGCCGTGCGTCTGATCCGTCTGCCAGAGGTTATCCCGTGTCCTGTTTTAATGTTTCGTTCGGACTCAGGCGTAAATTAATCTATGTGATTCTACTGCAAGAGTTTTCAATATGTCTACAGGAACTCTGCGGTTATGAAATCGACTTAGGGCGGGAGCGCTAGGCTGGCCGTGCCATGGGTCTATCGCACCACAGATATTCTGTATTACTTTTACTATTTATGCAAAATGCCTGCAAGGGAGGCTAGGAGAGTAGTAAGAGTAAGCCGCTTCTAGACCCGTGCTCAAAGTAAGCCGATTCTGGACCACATTTCTGGACCAGTGTCCGATTCTGGACCAGAATAGTATCGCCGATTCTGGACCAGTAGCCGATTCTGGACCAGCGGGGCAGTAGCGCAGTAGGCTTCGGTCTTGCGTGTATTTGTTTTATCGAATTTTTTAATGGAATTTTTTTTAATGGAATTTTTTCAAAGGACCAGAATGAGTATCGCCGATTCTGGACCAGTAGCCGATTCTGGACCAGACACACAGTAGCGCAGTAGTTTTTAATGGAATTTTTTTTTAATAGAATTTTTTTTATGGAATTTATTTATTGAATTTTTTTTTTTATCAAAGTTTGCGGTCTGGTCTTAATCAGGGGGGGAAGTTTGCGGTTTGCCCTTATCGGGTGGAGAGGTGAAGTTTGCGGTTTGTCTTTTAATGAGGGCGGAAGTAGTTTTTGCGGTTAGGTCTTAATCAGGTGGAAGTTCGCGGACGGTCCGTTAGTAAAAATTTGCGGAAGAAGAGGCGAGAGCGGTTCGATTCTGCACAGCAGCGGTCAAGGTTAAGTAGTAGTGTCGGCGGCGGCGGTTGGACGATACGGTATGCGGTTTACACACACACACGGAAGTTAGAGGAGAGCGACAGTAGGAGGAGGAGGAGGAGGAGGAGGAGGAGGAGAAGAAGAAGTTTGGACAGGAACAATAGGAACGATAAACACCGCGATATCGAGAGAGCGGAGCGGAGGACGATAAAAGAGCGTCTAATCGACACACGCGTGGCGTTGTAATACTACGAAACGGTAGACGACACGGAGGTAGTGTGTAGGCGTTGTACTACGAAATGTCGTGTGCGGGGGTGGTGGTGGGTTGGAAGTCGGAAGTCGGAAGTAGACCGCGGGAAGGTTGCACGGAGGAACGATATGTCGACGACGACGATAAGCGATTACGCGGTAGTCCGCGAGCGCGTGCGGGCAACGGCAACTCTACTATCATGCGCGAGAGAGAGTTGGGGGCGGGGGGAGCGGAGGACGATTGTACTACTACTACGGAGGAGGAGGAGGAGGAGGAGGAGGACGATTGGGTGTGGGTGGGAGCAAGAAGGTGTACTACGAGCATTGAGGAGGAGGAGGGGGAGGGGGAGGGGGATGGGGGGAGGGTCCCGGGGAAAGGGCGCTAGGCGCTAGCTAATATTCGCACGTTGAACGTAACGCATCATCATCATCGGGGTATCGGTTAATACTCTTTTCTCGTAGCATCGGAGCAGACTAGGAAGCACAGAGAAGTGTTCGCGACTTTTTTCTGAAAGCGAATTATAACAACAGAAAGTGTGTTGTAACGATGGCGGCTGACGGGCATATTCGACAATTGTACAGATTTTTTTATGACAAACTGGTTGATCAAATTGATCCTGAAAATGGAATATTAGACGAATTAGGAGAGGAAGGGTTATTGAACGATTCTGATATTTACGATATTTTGAATTTGAAGGAACGAAGAGCACAGGTGCGTTGTTTGATTACGAAGCTAGAAAGGTAAGTGATACAAACAAATTTATAAATCAATGTAGAATGATAGTACGATTGAAAGTATTTAAATTTGAATTTTAACCTTTGCAGATTGCCGCTGTTGTATTTCATTCTATTCACAGAAATACTAAAGTCTTATAACCCCTGGCTTGCCATATGCATGAGTCAATGGATAGAAAATCAAAGTGAGCTGCGCGCACATGTGAAGCAATTTTACGAAGTATTTCGCGAACAATTACGCGATGTCGATGTACGTAATGGCGTTGTACAAAAGTTAAGACGAGACAAGGTGTTGCGCGCCGGTGCGATACAGTACATTTTGGATACGGAAAGTAAAGAGGTGCGGGTATCTCGTCTGATCCATAAGATGTCACGGTAAGTTGTAGAAAACTCTGGTAAAACGAGAGTGTAATCCCAAATGTTATACATTTTTTAAATTTTTAGACTAGGACTGTCGGACTTGCTGTGTTTTAAGGAATCGTTGAAGCGTCATTATCCTTGGATAGCTGGGCAGATGGAAGAATATTTGAATACGGAATTTTTCAGTAAAAACTGAATCACAATTTTAACCCACATGCTCGCTTATTTTCAATGCTAAGCCGATTTTTGTTAAGAACAGTAGTGTATACTAAAATTGTAAACGGGTGCAGATTATTAATAAATAATACATGTGTTCAAATATTGTAAGCATTTTTTATTTTTTAATCGAACAGTGTCCCCAAGCAAGTGTTTGTATACAATCATCGGTGATATATCTTTTATCATCGTACGGATGCAACGCAACTTTTCCTTCGGAAATCGTGTGAATCTGATGCAGCTTCGACGCTGTTACGTCCTCGTTTTTGGCACCCTGCGTTCACCGGGTATACCGGGGATCGAGGACGGACGGAAGGAGTGATCGCACCGAAAGGGTTTTGATCCGTCAGTGGAGCGGCTCACTGACGTATCGCGGAATGCAAGAAGGAGGTGTCCGTATGGCTACAGCTTTGGATGCGTGAGATTGTGTGTGGTTGTGGATTGGTGTGGACGCACAGGAAGGACACAATCGTGTGAAGTAATGTTCAGATAGTGGACTGGATGCTTTATCTCGAAGTGCACTTGGTCGGTTTACAATGGTTCGCTTAATGAGTAACACTACTTGCTGCGCGAAGATTGAACAACTTAGAATGATCGCAGTCGAACGCTGGTTTATGAGTTGCCGAATTTAGATTGATCGTGGCCGAACTGGGTTGACTCAAGAGCCCTCGCTCTGCGGTTGTAAGCCTATTTAAATGGTAGATCTTGCTGACGGTCGCAAGGCGCTTCGCGGAATTGGCATTGGCCTTCGCGGATCTACACGGCCGCGGATCGCTGATCGTTTGTTAGGTGGTTGACCTGCGGGCTGATTCGGCATCAGCATTCCGTGAAGGAATTTCGGTGGCTCTTATTCTGCTTATTCGCGACTTACTAACGACGGAAGGCTACGCGGAGCGATGAACCTTATTATGCTTAGGCGCGATTTATTGATGATAGGCAAATACATGGTGCAATGAGCCCGTTGCGAGAGTATGGCTACTGGGTAGGCGGGTGGAGGACGTAGGACGTAACACGCAAAACGGTTTTGTCTAGCCATTTTAATTTCATCGTTAAATAGGCAATTTACATAATCATCAAATTTAATTTCTCGCTTAATAAAATCTTTTTTGATCCCTTTAGCCTTCTTCGTGTCGCGCTCGCCAATAACTTTTATAGCATACATTTTCGATCTTAATCCTACGAATTCACACATAATTTTTCCTCCATTTTCATCCTTCATTAGGCCTAGAACTTTTTTATTTGCTAAAGGTATATTGTATACGTTGTCAATCGGATAATTACTAGTATCGAAATAAGCTATATCTCGCCTCATAATGCTATATATGTCATCACATTGTAATTTATAAATTAAACTGTCCGTATCAGTATATAATACCTTACACATATCTTGAAATTGAACCTTCATATAGTCGTAATGAAATTTATAGAGATATATTTTTGAAATATCTAGAATGGACATGCCGATATAAATGGGTTTATCTATTTTAACTTTCATCTTTTTCATTTCCACACCGACAAAATTTTCATTGAATATTACTCTTCTATGAAAATTAGGTCTTCCTATCAATGGCTTAATACCGGCACGTCCTTCCCACGACGTTAATAATCTTACATCAACTCGATTACGCACATTTTCCATTGTTTTTCCAAATACTGCGTTATTCATTATCTTAAATAAATCTTTTTCAAAGTCCGATTCGGATTGAGCTCGAAGTTTTGCATTTAATTGTATATATTTACACATCCATGGAGATTGATTGAACTGTAGGATACGATGAGTGTTCTTTAATTTAAGTCCATGTTGCAGACATTGCTGTAGGGTTCGATAATGAATAACATAGTTGGTTTTACACTTTAAAGTTGCTAGCAATTTTTCATATTTAGCGTTTGGCGGTACTTCGCGAGTGGGACAGAACGGCAAATCTGAATGCGAATCATGTATTTCATCGGGATAGTCTAAATCTACCTCTAATATGTATCCAATCTCAGAATCGGCTTTAGCCGAATTAATGTTAAATTGACTTATCATATCATTATCCATCCATTCAAATTTACCGTACGGCAACGAATTGCACATGGCAAAACCGTATAAATTGTTAACATCGTAATACATTAAATACGAAGATTCTTTATTAGAATCATACGTCGCGCCCATGTAAGGATTATTAGCTTTTGCATACCGATGCGAACATTGACTGAATCCTCCGCGTATACCGCTTTCAATAAATAACACCATATCGATATCTGTTAATAATTCTAATGTTATGTTTGTAATTTTTAGCATAACGTCCCACGCATATGATGGTAGGGTGCAGTAATAGGCAGGGTCGAGACCATAATATTCGATACATTTGCTTCGAAAATTTTCAAATATATCTGCTAACAGTAGAACATCTGTTTTCAAATATAAATCGCTATATTCGCCTAGTGATGAGATATTAAATTTATTCCATACGTTTTGCGCATGCTTATACTCGCTCCTTTCAATATTGTGCCCATACAATGTGCTGTGAAATTCGTCGTAATTAGGCAGACAATTATCATTTAGTCTTTCGTAGCTGTCAACGTATTCATAAGGAAAAACACCTTTGCGCGTCAGTAAATTAAACAAATTTTCATCGATCGACGGAAAGTTTTTGCGTAAAATTCTCATATCATTTATATCTAGTGTTGATACTAATTGTTCTAAACTGCTATTAAGAAATTTAAATGAATCGATAAATCTTACTTCAAGAGAAAATATATTATTTTTCATCCGACATGTGAATGAAACATATTTTTCCATTGTAGAGGCTATTACATGAAATTGAGTGCTAAAACATTTCATTGAAACAATTTCTTCTATGAGAAAATGCGCATCGTAATTACTTAAGTTATGAAATATTATGGGTAGCGTATACGAAGTTTTATAATTTAGGTTACATGCTCCGTGTGCTGCCCCTCTGTAGTAACCTGACCAGTGACAATGATCACGTACTTTATTACCGCCTCTAATATCAGCTTCTTTAAATTCACTTTTACAGATAAAACAATGTGTAGCGGTATTAAATTCTAGTAATTGTTCAGAAGTTAAAGGAGCCATTATGGTATGATTATTTTTTATAAAAGCAAAAATTGATGAAATGATACCTTCCAAATCTGATATAAAATAAGATACCACTTTATCCTTCGCACGGTGTGAAACGTATTTGCACATCGATTCATCAAAGTTACAGTGTACGTAATAGCCAATACTGTGTGGAACATGAGTTTGATATGCATAAGTATTATGATTTTCTAAATTATGTGTTTCGTTACTAATTAGAGCGCATTCAAAATCGGCATATATCATAAATGGAAGCGGGATTCCTCTTCTATAATTTTTAAACTTAATCCATTTCTGATCTTCATTGACCAATTCAATTTTGCACGCATTTTGATCCACGCATCTTTCATAATGATCTCGAAGTTTCCTTGTTGTATGGAAAAAATTTAGACATCTGTAAATTATAAGAACCATATTATTAAACTATTAAATTATTACAACTGTAAATAGAAAAGTGATGAATTACCTGTCGCAAATGTGTGATTTATGTTGATGTTGATGAATTTGAGACGATATCAGCCTTGATAAATTTTTGATCCATACATAATGGCACATATTATCTTTTTCTTGCTCATTTTGATATATTAGTAAGTTTATATGTTTATGTTCAGATATTTTATCACTTAATCGTAACGGTAATACTTCATATTTTTCATGTTCAGATTTATCTTTATTCGTTAATAATTGGTATAAATTTATGGACAAATTATTATTTTTTTCAAATGTAGGTATATGTTTAGTTGTAACGGGAAATGTAATTCCCGTTAAATTTAGTACATTTTTATAATACGGATATGACTGTTTACGGTTACTATGATGCGATGCAGGGTATAATGCTGACGTTACTGCCCAAGCAAAGCAATCATTTTCATTGTCGGCCAAATCAATAGAAACAGTTGCTTTTCTATTTCGTATAGCTAATGGAAGTCTACAGTTTCCTTTACCGGCGCTCAATAAATAACATTTATTGATATTTATAATCAAACTGATAATTTTGCTCAATGCCCATCCACTGTCACGTTCTTGAAATTCCTCTAGCGACGTAAGAATCTGGTCACGCACATTGTTTGTATACCAATTATCAGCCTTTATGGTGGAATCATCATCGTTCAGTAGTACCTCATTTTTTGTTGCAAAGGTTTTAATTTCCTTCTTTGTTTCGTCGGTCAAACTGTCTTTTAACGTAAATTCACCATTGAAGATCGTGTTTACTTTAACACATTTGTGCTGCTTAACATACGATAGTACTTTTTCTATCACTATATCTTTAGCATCGTTTAAAAATATAGAAGGATCAATATGATGTAAATTTATAATAATTCCAGTGATTATACGACTTTGGAAGGCATGTCCGCTTTCAATTTCTTTCCATTTCAGTGTAACATTCTTATCCTTCTGTGTTTCTTCATTTAATCCAGATCCAGAGTGTAGATTGAAATTAAAACTTAATTGTTCACACGTACAAGTTAGTTTAGCTATTTGCGCAAGTAAATGTTGTTTCCTACCGACACTTATTTTTTCTTTTTTATTAATTAAATATGAATGCAAATATTTTAAATGCTGTTCACAATCTTCTATCCATTGGATTTTATCCGCTTCCGATTCAATTAAATACGCTCGGTTTAATAAATTTTCTTCTTTTTGCATCAGTTGTGTTTTATTCGCTGCATTTTCTTTTTTTCTTCGTAATCGTTCGTTTACGAAATACTTTAAATTCCTCAGCCGCTTTAATTGTTCCGTCAGTTTCACTTTATATTTTTCTTTCATATTTTCATTATTTAGGAGTACTTTAGTTTGTTTTACATATATAGTATATTGCTTTTTCCACTCTTTAAAATCCTCTTCTTTCTTCAAAAACGGCATTTGATTTAATACATTTTTTTCTATTTTCACCGATAATCTATTAATAGATTTCATTTTACACCTCTTTAATCACACTACCGTTTTTGTAACTTTCACTGCACACACTTCACTTCGTTAGCCTCCCCCGCCTCCGCTTACGGTCGCGCGGTTTAGAATACAACGGACGCACAATTTCCTGCATATATTTGTCCTGCTACGACTATCCCCCTCTCTCTGATTTACCACCGCACCGCTTTTATCATAGATATGAAATCATATGATTTCTTATTTCTGCTTGTGTGTTAAATTCGTTTATATCACGTTTATTCGCGTTATAAGATAATCTTGAATTTACATTTTTATTGTATTCACCATAAAATTGAACTAATTTTTCTACCATATCTCTCAAATTGGCTATAATGTTACTATCACTGATACATTGAATACTGAAAATGGAGAGATCGAACGGGCCTGATCTTACAACATTGGAATTAAATTCGTCATATTCATAAAAATTACCGTTTTGTAATATATAAAGTTTACCATTTATATACTTAAATACTGAAAATGGATTTTGTGGAGATATGGATAGGCCAATTCCCTTAAATAAATCGTTAATTAAAGTATACTTTCTAGCCACATATTCACACTCGTCAATTTCAATTACATATACTCCTTTATAAAAAATATATGTTCTACCGGTATTTGTTAAAACAGCAGATTGCACTCCGTTATACTGAAAGTCTTTGCCAAACAGTTTTTGATATGTCATGGGATAGCCAGTTTTTAATTGAAAAGTATCAGGATTGAATATATAAATATTATTATCAGAAAATAATGCAACTTCTCCATTTACTCTTTCATATATTCCATTAATTCCTGAAAAATTAAATGGCAAAAATTTTAACCACGATCTTATTAACTGCGGCTCCTTATACTTTCGATATTTAACGTTTAAATTAAATGGCCATACCCAAATTTTATAGAATATATACAATCGTGCCTTGAAAATGAAAAATTTTAAATCATCTACCGGAGCTGAACATAAATCGGCTAATTTTGGCGGAACTAATGTTGGCGCATCCGGTGACGTATCAGGATTAGCGTTACCATTTGCATCTTCGTCGAATTCTCCCTCAGACTCATTCTCGTCATTAACATTATATAAATTTCGTATAGCTAATATATCATCTTCCTCAAGTTTAATATGATCTGTATGATTTTCATAATGATACAACGGCGACATTATTGAATTCATATTTGTCGAATGTAGTAAACCTAGACTGTGACCAATTTCGTGTATTAATGTTTCGTATAAACTGTATGACTCATCTTTTATCGGCCCCTCGCCTATCATCCAATTCCACGATTTAGATATATGAATTTCTCTGACATCATTACTTTCATTCGGCAGATCCGCATGTGCTAATGTTTGATTAGAGAATGGCGGTAAACAAACTTGTTGCGGTGAATTAACATTGTAATGCATTTTATTTTCAAACGATATAATTATATCCGCTTCAGTTTTACTATATACTTGAATAAAGGTTAACCGAGATGACTTTTGCCACACAGAAAATGCTTTTTTTGCAAGGCGAATTTGATCTGTCGTTCCGACATGGAAATACCAACGCAATGTTTTTTTGTTCCATTTATAAGAATTAAGCGTGTAATCGCTGACATGATCACTTACTCCGCAACGCTTTGCCTCCATCAACTTTTTCGTTTCGGCATTTAGAGTGCCATCGACTTTAAGATTCCAATATTGTTGAAAAATTCGTATTGCATCTGTCAATTTATCATTATCAATAGTTTGCGATCGTGAATCGTTAGTGTTCATATAGCCGTAATATTGAAGATAATTAATTGCTGAACGTTTATTCATCGCATGCGTAGAAGGCACTCGTAAATTGGCCCTCATGGATAAGAGAGAAGGAAAAAGTTGAAGAAGTATCGCAGTGTGAATTACAAATATAATTAATTTCGTCATGATTAGAATTGAGGTGCTCGCGTGTCACGGTAAGACGAAAGACTGATGTGAAAGAAAAATATGCACTAGTTTATAATGAACTCATTTTTTATTAATTTTATATAGATGGTTAAATACATTAGAAATTTTAAACATTATTTTCATTATTTATATATTGTGTAAATTTCAAATTCATAATATCTCGAAGCAAATCATCCATTTTTTTAACCCGTGCTTTAAAATATGCGGAGTCGATGTGCCAGAATCCCTTACGCGCACATCGATATTCTTCAGGATACGTATCGTCGATTATATATAAGTAGTAGAAGTTGTTGAATGAAACAGTTTGTTTTATCTGTAATGAAATTATTATTTTATATAGTTTTATTACTAAAATCATTTATAATTATACACATACTTGATGTATGTCTACAAACCTGTTTTTTGATTATGATGCTGCTTTTTTTTTATTCTTTTCATCCTTTGACATCTGTTTATGAATCGCGCCACAAACGCGATATGCCTGGATCGGACTGGGGGCAGTCCAGGAAAGTGGAGAGTTATAGAAGTAGGCGTAACTCTACTTCACTGACGGGAAGTACCACCGTTTATTTGAACGCAGAAAAATAAAAAAGGATATATATATATACACCGCACACGCTATTCACAATTTAAAATCTCTTAAAATTACCGCACTAGTTTATAGAATAAATAATGAAATCAAAAAAAAAGAAATTAAAATTAGCACTGTAAGTTCGCCTTTAAAAGGAGTGTGTAGGAAGGAAGAGGCTCGCCAACACGTCAGACAGTGCGCGAGTACCTCGGACAAACGGAACGAGGGACGTAGCGGCAAATATCACGCTACGCACACCTCAGGATCTCGGAAGGAAGAGTGCGACCGCACACACAAGCGCGCGCAGGGATACGCCGCCGCGGTCGCCAGGAAGGTCGGAATCACGTCAGGCCAAAATTGCTCTGACGAGCGGAAATTAATAAAACAAAATAACGCGAATTAAAGAAATACGCGCTTTAAGTGCTCAAACACGCACTTGTAATTTAAATCAAAGTAGGCGAAGATACGGACGCACTCGCGATAAGGTAATGCCCAATATGGCGGGAAGGTCAGCACAACACGTGTTTCACCTCTGCAAATATTACAATGTTTCTGTACGGCGTACGAGAAAGAACAGGACGTCTCGCACCCGCGCGAGACGCGGAAACGCCGGAAGCGGGAATTCCCACCACCGACTCATTACCATGACCAATCAGGGTCACTGATAAACGCAACGGACCAGACAGAGACAATCGA
The DNA here is from genome assembly GCA_963942575.1 of Priocnemis perturbator. NCBI lineage: Eukaryota > Metazoa > Arthropoda > Insecta > Hymenoptera > Pompilidae > Priocnemis > Priocnemis perturbator. Next base: position 12,491,849 of record OZ012652.1, read on the forward strand.
GTAACGCCTGCGCTTAAAAATAGAACGCGACAGATTACGTAAACAAGGAGTGTACACAAGTACACTAGGTACGAGGCGCACGGGACAAGAATTACAGGTTGAGGCGAGCAGCATGCGGACGGGTCCAAAAGGAAGCGCCAATCCCAAACATACCGCCCGCCTTCAACGATTGTGTTGAACAAAACTGCAAAACCATGCACGCGTACAAAAATAGCAAGAAGCCGACGTGATGATCGCAACACAATACTGACAGTAGTTAAGCGAATAGTAATCTGGCGCATACAATATCAAGGTGGTAATTACGACTTAATCTAATCTTAACGCTAAGCCGTAAAACAAAATCAAGGTTAGGCACGAAGCCAAAAGCAGAAATCAAAAGTCGGAGCAAACCGCAATGAAAGAAAGAAAAAAAAAAAAAACCAAATTAAGGTGGGCACGAAGCGCCGATTGGCAGACGGCACAGCTGCGTGATCGGACGCTTGTACTCAGAGGCGGCGGTGCGCACGGTAACAACGCGAACCAAAGAATCGTCGCCCGGAAAGCACGCCGACACCCTACCAAGCTCCCATTTCGTGGGAGGGAGGTGACTGCTCTTCAGTAGAACGAGGTCACCAACCTTCAAGTTGTCCTGACGGGTACGCCACTTACTGCGCTGTATAACAGTGTTAAGGAAGTCCATTGACCAAACCTTCCAAAACGATTCGGCTACGCGACAAACGAATTGCCAACGGCCCAAACGGTTTTCAGCCACATCTAGTAGAGAAGGCTGCGGAGGCAACAGTAAATGTGCACCGGTCAGGAAGTGTCCGGGTGTTAAAACCTCCAGACTTTCAGCATCGTCATGCAGGGGACCAATGGGACGTGAATTGAGGATGCACTCAATTTTACACAGTAAAGTGCTAAACTCCTCATATGTGGGCGTAAAACTCCCTGAAACCGTACCGGGTGTCGAGTAAGTAGTGGATGTTGCACGGACGCGAGTGGTTTCGGATTCGCAATCCGGCCTTCCGCGTTGGAGTGAATCGGTCCTCCTTTGTGCGGGCGGGTTCGTCTGAATGTTATGCAGCCGCGGCCTTAAAAGTGTTCGCGGTCGCAGTAGTCAGAGCCGGGAAGTTTGAATCGGGAAATATGTGTTTAATATGTTTGAAGATCGTTTTATTTGGTGTTACGTTTTCGTACAGTTCTTGTGTGTAGTGTCGGTTAGGCGGTTTACAATGAATATCGCGTCGGTGATCCTGTGTACGTCTATCGCCGACTGTCTTTGATCTTTTAGTTTGAAGTCAGTGTAGGTAGGATGTAGAGTCAGGGATTGTTCTTTCGACTAACCACTCGTATCCGTGACCGGTACCAAGAGCGGGGATGGTATACCGTGGCAGTCGTCAGAGGTTCACGAATTACTCGCAGCCGTGGCCGGTGCCTAGAGCGGGGGAGGCTTACGGTAACCGTGGAGGAGACAATCTTTTAAACTACTCACTGCGTAACGAAGGCCGGTACCAAGAGCGGAGAGAGTTACGGTGAGAGTTCTCGGACTGTCGAGGCGTTTTTAGGTGTAGGATATATTAGACATTGTCCACGAATCACACGCAGCCGTGGCCGGTGCCGAGAGCGGAGAAGGCTTACGGTGACCGTGTAGGAAGTACTCTTTCAAACTACTTGCAACGTAACGAAGGCCGGTACCAAGAGCGGAGAGAGTTACGGCAAGAATTCTCAGAGTATGAAAGGCGGTGTTGGATGTGATGTTTCTGTTATCGTCCACGAATTACATGCAGCCGTGGCCGGTGCCGAGAGCGGGGGAGGCTTACAGTAACCGTTTAGACACAGATTTTAATGTGAGATGGCAATCATTCGCAAAACGCAGCCGTGACCGGTGCCAAGAGCGGGGATGGCTTACGGCGAAGATTGAATGAATATATGGCGATGATGTAGGAGGAAATTGTGTAATCTAAGTGAATTTACTTTATTTAATTGAAATTCATTTATTAAATTGTATGTTGTGAATGTAATTGGCGAGTCAAGCTAGTCGAGTCGGAGATAGGCTATACCGCGTGTATGCGACGAACGCGGCTGTGCATTACTAACCGCGAACCCTCGGTGGGCGATCGTAGTCTTCGATTCGGTAGAGGTTCTGTCTATGCAAAAGTCTTCCCTAGCGTCTTAGATTGTACGTCGTTCGATACCGTCAGTTATATGCGTGATCTACGGGACTCGATACTCGGAAGGATCACTCCTGGGATCTCTTCTACAAGTGTAGGCTCGAAGTAAATCTCGCCTCGAGTGGCTTGTCTTCTCGCCTTTTATACTCCTTTTGGTATAGGGGAAGGTTCCACTCGAGCGCGTATACTCTCCGGTGGGAGACGCTTCTCCTCGTTTGCCGGAGCTCATTTACCGTTATATCTTATTCTAATGATGAGATGATTGACAATGAAATGAGTGAATGTCGCTGTGAGTTGTGTTGGTGTCGCGTTTACATGTATGTGTCGATATTTGTCGCGTGTACATTGCTTTGTCCGGGTCTGTATGTGTTGAGTATGTCCGTGAGTCTAGGCTTGGTAGTGTGCGTAGATGTTTGTCGCGTGTAGAGCGCTTGTCCGCGTCTTATATGTATTGTGTATATCCGAGAGTCGAAGTCAAGTGGTGTGCGTTCGTGCGTGTACGGGCTAGGTCGAGAGAGAGACGGCAGGTAAGTAAGAAGAGGATAGCGCGAAAATAATACTGTGAAGTAGATAGAGTGAAACAGGTAAGTAGAGAGAGAGTCACGATGTCTAGACTACGGCTAGTGAAGACAGAAAGAAAGACGGCCTTGAAGTGAAAGAAAGTATATAGTAAGACTGAAAGAAGTGATCGGAGTGTATCTATGTTAAACAAGGAGAGGCTGCTATATTGAATCCGGCAATTCAGTAATCTTTCCCGTGCACGTGCGAACATTTTTAGTGATTCTATCGGGCGGTACTTTTGTACGGTTACATCCCCATCATTCGTTTCAGGTGAAACTTTGTGCTCTTCACCCCCGCCTCCCACAACCCACCGAAGTGGGGTGCGAAAGGGGGAATGAAGTGCCAAGTTATTCCGTCCCCAGCAAAACGAGCAGCAATAATGGGATCGCGAAGGACTTCGGCCAGACGCCGCGCGAGCTCGCGATCCGCACCGACAAAATTCGAACCATTGTCGCTATACACGTCCGAAGGAATCCCCCTCCGGGCCGTAAAACGCCCGAGCGCGGCGAGGAACCCCTCCGTCGTGTAATCGTCTGCGACCTCCAAGTGCACGGCACGTATGGACAAACATACGAAAATCACGATATAGGCCTTGTGCGTCTTAATTCCCCTCCCCTTAGACGAGCGGACGGCAAACGGACCCGCATAATCCACGCCGGTGTGTGAAAAGGGCCTAGACGGAACTACTCTTTCCTTCGGCAGGTTGCCGAGTAACTGCAAAGTACCCTGCGCGCGGGCACGTGCACAAGTCACGCACCTATGGATATGTTGTTTGACCATAGAACGACCATTTACCACCCAATAACGTTGGCGGAGGAAATGCAGGGTAACACGTAAGCCCCCATGCAGTGTACAAGCGTGCGCGTGCGCTATCAACAATTCAGCTACACGGCCAGTAGGAAGCAAAAGTGGATGTTTGGCCTCGAAAGGGAGCGCGGAATTTTTCAAGCGTCCACCCACACGGATAAGGCCCTTGTCATCGACAAATGGCGACAAGGTGCTAAATTTACGGAGGGTCTGGGGAAGGCAAGCCTTTCCATCAATCAATAAAACAGTACCAAATTCGTGCACTTGGGTCCGCTTTAGCCAAAAGACGCGAGCTGTCTCAATCTCAGGCGCAGTGAGGACACAGTCGGTAAACTTAACTCTACGCTTAAGACTAGATATAAAACGGAATATAAGACTAGTTACGCGTGGGAGTTTTCCCCAAGAGGAAAACCTGTGCGGGAGATCCCACTCACCACCAGTGTCCCTAACAGCCACACTAGTGCTGGTAACAATGCGGGATTCTAAATCAGTTTCCACGATGGAGGTGTTTGGAGTATGGGGCCACGACGTCGAAGATGCACGCAACCACCTAGGACCACTCCACCAAAGTGGATGAGCAACCAAAGAGTCGGCAGGAATACCCCTGGAGGCACAGTCCGCCGGGTTATCTCCGGTGGGAACATATCTCCAGGTTGCGGTCGGCAGCGAACTATGAATTTTAGCGACGCGGTGAGCAACAAAAACCTTCCAGTTAGAGGCGGGGGAACGAATCCAAGATAACACGGTCATGGAATCCGTCCAACAAAAAACAGGAATGGACGTCAAATCCATCGAACGCTGCACAAACTCTATCGCCCTAACCAGCAATACCGCGGCACACAATTCTAACCTGGGGATGCTCAGCAATTGGAGAGGAGCCACTTTGGACTTACTATACAATAATGAAACATACACCAGGCCGCAGCTCGTCTCCACACGCAAGTACACTACCGACGAGTATGCGCAGGGAATTCGAGGCATCCGCATACCCGTGGAGCTCCAAGCGGGAAGACGAGTCGGCCTGATGAGTCCAGCGCGGAACAACAATTTTGTTCAGCGTGGTTAATTGCTGAGCGAAGAACGAAAAAGAGTTGGTCAGATCTACCGGCAAGGCGTCATCCCAACCCACCTTATGGAGCCAAAGCCTCTGCATAAGGATTTTACCTCCAATAAGGAACGGCGTCAACCAACCAAGCGGGTCAAAAATACGCGAAATTAGCGAAAGAAAAGCCCTTTTGGTAACTAGGGCAGATTGCGGCTCCACACGAAACAAAAAGGCATCTTGGGGAGGATCCCAGTAAACTCCCAAGACCTTGTGTGGTAAATCATCGCCAAGCAATTTGTCGGAACTAATACTCAAATCTTCGCGTGGCATATCAGCCAACAAAACGTCGTGATTGGAGATCCATTTGTAAGGACGAAACCCGCCCGCCCTGAGAAGCCCAGTCAGTTGCATTCGTGTCTCAACTAAAGTAGTCAAATCATCGCCTCCGAACATTATGTCATCGACATAAATTTCGCGCTCAAGGATGGAAGACGCGAGTGGGAAATTCTTGCCCTCGTCGGCAACGAGCTGCTTAACTACACGATTCGCGAGAAAAGGCGCAGGAGCAGTACCATAAGTTACGGTGGTCAGACGAAATTCCTGAACTTCTTGTTTAGGGTGGGGGCGCCAAAAAATCCGTTGATAATCAGTATCACCCGGATGGACTGGCATCTGCCTGAACATCTTCTCCAAGTCCGCCGCGTACACATATTTATACGTACGCCAACGGAGAATGATACCAAATAAGTTGGCCTGTAGTTTAGGTCCAACCAACAAAAAATCATTAAAAGAGGTACCATTGGACGATATAGCCGACGCATTAAAAACTACGCGCACTCTTGTGGTAGAGCTGGACTCCTTTACCACAGGATGATGCGGAAAATAAACGGCGGAGGGACTGTTACGTTCACCATCCGGAACTCGCGTCATATGGCCTAGCGCCTCGTATTCGCGCAAAAATTCGTTATACGCTAGCGACAATTCGGGCTTATTTCTCGAACGAGACTCATTTAACAGAAATATACGAAGCGCGACGCGAGAAGTGTCACCTATTGGGATAGGAGGATCGACACGCAAAGGGAGACGGACCATATAACGACCGTCTGCCATTCTAGTGTGAGTATTTACAAAATGTGCCTCACAAGCACGATCCTCTTCTGTCTGTGGCACAATAGCCGGAACCTCTTCCACATTCCAAAACGCCTGAAGGAGTTCGGGTAACGGATCAGGATCCGATAGCGTGAGGTGACAGGACGAGGTGGTACCGTTCGTTTGCGATGGGGCCGCCAATTGGCCAGACAAAACCCAACCAAACACCGTATTTTGCGCGGACGGGGAATTTACAGGTCCCGCAATTAAGCCCACGCGCAAAAAATTACAATAATAATCCGCTCCAATGATTAAATGAATCGCGGCTTTCGAAAACGGTGCACGGCAGTGATAGAAGATTTGGCCCGTTTGCACCATCGGTGCACCTGGGAGTGGGGATACGGAAAAGTGTGCGTGCCCTGTCCGTGAGAGCTGCGCGCGTCGTTTCTCACCGAATCGAGCTCGGCTTGGAGAGAAGGACGGAGCTATGCCGCGTCTCCCTTCCACCAACGTCGCGTGACGTCAGGTATCGTGACGACACGTAAGAAGGACAGAACTATGCTCCGTCCCCTTTCAACCAACATCGCGCGTTGCGTCTTTGTTGGACATGCAGTCGCGGCGTCGCGTCTTCGTTCCGCACACAGGCCGGTGACAGTGGTGCCAGATTTCGCATAAGGCATCGCACGTACCATTGCGTTCAGTCAGCCGGAAGGCAAATCGGGCACCACCGCCCTGAGCAGAGCGCGATCCAGCGAAAAGTGAATCCAGGAGAGTTTGAGATTTACTCGTCGTCGCTCGTCGACGCGGTCGAGTCATTTTTTTCGTAGGTTCGCGGTACGTCATGGTTCCATTTTTTTTTCACAGAATAATTTTTTTTTTAATTATTCATCACACAGCAACAAACGATATTCATTTAAAAATGTTTTAATACTTACTACGGATAGTTTTTAATATTTTGTCAACGGAATAGATGTGTCGCATTGGTTTATAATAGATATGGGCAAAATATATATTTCATAAATTTTGGTTTCAGTAGTATTACTCTTTCTATGGTAGTAAAAAATAAGAAAGTATATAATAAATGTCAATTATTGCGGATTATGCATTAACCGTGAAACAAGTAACAGGAGCTTCTTGCACTAGAACGTTCTGAGGGATCGTACTAACACGCTATTTTAACACACGACAGCGTACGTCAGGAAGAATTTGCTTGACACGACGCGACGACGGTGTAAATGTTTCTATGAGTTGTTCTTTATGATTTGTTTTCTAAATAGAAGGTGACCAAATTGTGCATATATTCTAACAGTTCTCATCAAGTCCCATTACATTGATTTGAAACCTTTTTCTTACTACGCACGTTTAGTTTAACAACGCTAACCTCATTTCGAGAAAGAAGAAGGTGTTCCTTCTTTGGCAATGCACCATGCATACTGTAATCCATATGTACGTCCATTGTCGTATTCTGCCCACGAAATGTCGCAACGTGCGTATTGTCGAAGAAGGCATGATAAAAGACGACAATAATAGCAAAAACCCTGTCAATGGAAAACCGAAACTCACATTGTGCCGCTCCCGATTAATTGAAATATCTGAAAAGTCAAACCATTCTGAGCGCGGATTTTACGTACCTACTGCAAATTATTTCCCCGGGACTCTAACTGACTTTTCCAATGTCATTTATTCATCATTACTTTGCAACCAATTGTACGATATGTATTACTTTTAAATGCACATGTACAGGATCCACAGGTTGCGCTAGTCAGCTTTTTTCCTGTAAACGGTAAGTATTAGACACAATTACAGAGGAAAGGGTTCAATGGGATCGTAATATCTATCTTCTACGAGACTTCATTCTATTGAAAAGTCCAACGCTGCACCCGACAGTTGCGAATGCGTATGTAAGGTTGTAGTTTATATAATTTCAGATACGTGAACTTCCACGCCACCCATGAGGTGCCACAACTAGCGCGTTCGGTTTTTTAACGTGGACCGTCGCCTATAGCCCTATTGTTCCACATTTTATGATAATCATACAGCGTGCGGCAATACCTCTGTCCACTTTGAACGACGGAGATATTCAAGTGGACAGAGTTATTGCCCCACGCTGTAGAAGTAAGGGTTAGAAAAGGAATGAGAGCATTTTTGTGTGGGGGCCCCAGCGGGGAGGCCGCCACACAAAAATACAATGTCAACATTAGTATTAAATAAAATGAACAAACAAAAAAAAATGCTCTCATTTCTTTTTAACCCTTACTTCTACAGCGTGGGGCAATAACTCTGTCCACTTGAATATCTCCGTCGTTCAAAGTGGACAGAGGTATTGCCGCACGTTGTATGATTATCATAAAATGTGATATAATAGGGCTATAGGCCGTCGCCTATAGTCCACGTTAAAAAACCGAACGCGCTAGTCGTGGCACCTCATGGGTGGGGTGGAAGTTCACGTATCTTAAATTTTAGAAACAACAACCTTACATACGCATTTGCATTTTTCGGGTGCAGCGTTGCACTTTCGAATTGAATGAAGTCTCGTAGAATATAGATATTACGATCCCATCGAACCCTTTCCTCTATAATTTTGTGTAATACTTACCGTTTACACGAACAAACCTGACTATCACAACCTGTGCACCCTGTACATGTGCATTTAAATGTAATACATATCGTACATAATGATGAATAAATGACATTGGAAAAGTCGGTTACAGTTCCGGGGGAATCATTTCTAGTACGTACGTGAAATACGTGCTAAGAATGGTTAGACTTTTCAGATATTTTAATTAGTCCAACCGCGACCCGCGGTCGGTCGGGAGCGACACAATGAAAGTTGCGGTTTTCAATTCACAGGGATTTTGCTATTATTGTCGTGATTTATCATGCCTTCTTCAACGATACGCACGTTGCGACATTTCGTGGGCAGAATGCGACAACGGACGTATATATGGATTACCGTATGCATGATGCATTGCCAAAGAAGGAACACCTTCTTCTTTCTCGAAATGGGGATAGCGTTGTTAAACTAAACGTGCGTAGTAAGAAAAAGGTTACAAATCAATGTGATGGGACTTCATGAGAACCATTATAATATATGCACAATTTGGTCACCTTATATTTAGAAAACAAATCATAAAGAACAACTCATAGAAACATTCGCACCGTCGTCGCGTCGTGTCAAGCAAATTCTTCCTGACGTATGCTGTCGTGTGTTAAAATCGCGTGTTAGTACGATCCCTCAGAACGTTCTACTGCAAGAAGCTCCTATTACTTGTTTCACGGTTAATGCATAATACGCAATAATTGACAATTATGATATACTTTCTTATTTATTACTACCGTAGAAAGATTAATATTACTGAAACCAAAATTTATGAAATATATATTTTGCCCATATCTATTATAAACCAATACGACACATCTATTCCGTTGACAAAATATTAAAAACTATCCGTAGTAAGTATTAAAACATTTTTAAATGAATATCGTTTGTTGCTGTGTGATGAATAATTAAAAAAAAAATTATTCTGTGAAAAAAAAATGGAACCATGGCGTACCGCGAACCTACGAAAAAAATGACTCGACCGCGTCGACGAGCGACGACGAGTCAATCTCAAACTCTCCTGGATTCACTTTTCGCTGGATCGCGCTCTGCTCAGGGCGGTGGTGCCCGATTTGCCTTCCGGCTGACTGAACGCAATGGTACGTGCGATGCCTTATGCGAAATCTGGCACCACTGTCACCGGCCTGTGTGCGGAACGAAGACGCGACGCCGCGACTGCATGTACAACAAAGACGCAACGCGCGATGTTGGTTGAAAGGGGACGGAGCATAGTTCTGTCCTTCTTACGTGTCGTCACGATACCTGACGTCACGCGACGTTGGTGGAAGGGAGACGCGGCATAGCTCCGTCCTTCTCTCCAAGCCGAGCTCGATTCGGTGAGAAACGACGCGCGCAGCTCTCACGGACAGGGCACGCACACTTTTCCGTATCCCCACTCCCAGGTGCACCGATGGTGCAAACGGGCCAAATCTTCTATCACTGGTGCACGGTCTGCCAAAGGTAGATTAAATAAATGCGACAAGTCCGCAGATACCGGCACAGGCGGAGGAATGTAGGAGGTAAGTCGCTGCAAAACAAGAGCGGTCACTGGAAACTCGCTATCTGCACCTAAACGCGGTTTCAACGTAACGGTCGCGATATGGCGCGCCGAACCAACGGAAGAGGCGCCAATTCCCGTAACGCCGACAGACACGGGTTTAAGGGAAGGCTTCAACGAATTGACCAGAGCCTGCGAAATAAAAGAGGATTGTGACCCTTGATCCAATAAGGCTCTAACCTCGACAGAACGGCCGTTACCTCCTTTCAAGATTACAGACGCGGTAGGCAAAACCGTACAGCAAAGCGCTGTCTGAGAGAGGCTGCTCATTACAGGCGGGGACGCCTCCTCGACAGGAACCGTAGGAGCGGAGGAGAACGGTGTTGCAGGAGCCGGCTTGTGTTCAGAGTCTTTCGGAGTTCGGTCTGCAATGTGTAATAACGTGTGATGGAGACTCTGGCAATGACGGCAACGAAATTTGCCAGGACAATTCTTCCCTAAGTGCCCGGTAGCAAAACAATTTACGCAGCGACGTTGACGCTGTATCAGAGCAATTCTCTGCGGCACTAACAGGGACAAAAATCTGGCACACTGGTAAGTGAGATGTGATCCCCCGCAACAAACGCAAGCGCTCCTAGTAGGAGAACGTCGAGTAGAACGCACGCTAGACGCAATTTCCTGACTAGGCGTAGAGCTCTGATGAGCGCGAGTCACCTCTACTTTCGCTCTAGCTCCCTTTGCAACGTGTTCGGAAGCAGCTAGTGGTTCTGAGGTTTCCCAAGCGCCAATGCGCGTCTTGAGAAAGTCGCTCAGCAAAACAAAAGTAGGCATCAAATTAATATCCTCGAGGGACAGCTCCCATTCTCGCCGCGTGACTTTGTCTAGTTTCGTGACCAACAAAAAAACAAAAGTATCTTCCCCTAACTCGGGTAATCTTGATTCAGCAAGGAAGGCAGCACGCACTTCCCGGCTGATATCCAACAAACTCTTGAGGTCTCGTATGGAACCGGCACCGACTTTCGGGTGATCTACCACGCGTTGCAAATGGGAGTAGAGGATTGCGCGTTTCCTCTCATATCGCTCCGATACGATCGACCATGCCTCCGCATAATTACCCTCTACAACAGGAGTATTGACTAACAAACGCCCCGCATCTCCTACTAAGCTGGCCTTCAAATAATGTAACCGCTGCAAATCCGACAAATCTTTGCGCGACGCTACAAGAGAAACAAAAATATCTCTAAAACTGGCCCAAGCTGTTATATCCCCACTAAACTTCGGAAGAGGAATCGTAGGCAGAGCAATTGCTAAAGAGCGCGAGTCACCCTCAGCACCGGCGGCGCCCGAGGAAGGCGGTACTGCACTAGTGGCTGGTGTCAATGCGGAGAGGTGGTCGTGTAGTGTATCGCGCACATCGTTAAAGGTATCGGTCATTGTTCTAAACACATGTTCTTTGAAATATGCGTGCGTCTTCTTAAAGGAGTCATCTGCGAGCATGATGATCTCCTGGTGGCGGGAACGGCACTCTTCCCAAATGCGCGCAGCGTCCGCAAGGCGATTCTCAAGCGCCATCTTGGTCCTCCTGGGTTTCGACAGTTTGATGAAACTGGCGAGGCAATACGCCACCTGCTCCAGTCCATCCTCCTGCGCTGATATCAAATCCTCAACGTTGGACATCTTTATCAATAAACTGAAAAGAAAACAAAAGGAGAAAACCACAGGAGCAAATCGCTAGTTTAAATTAATAAAACAAAAGAAAGAAGTCAACCGACAGGGGCGCTGAATTCGACTCGTCAATCCTCGGCGGTCAATGTTTCACGGCAGCCTCGTCGGAGGAAGGCAATATGGCGTCGACTGCGGAAATGTGTGCGGGCAGCAGAGGTCGTGCGTCGTCAAGAATCCAAAATGGCGGCTTCCGGTTCAGCACGTGGCGAGCGAGACGTAATCGGCGTACGTGGATACAGCGACGAAACGACCGACACGGCACAAAATCACTCGCGCACTTAATTTCACTTTCCCTATCCGGCTCGAAGGACCATGTTTATGAATCGCGCCACAAACGCGATATGCCTGGATCGGACTGGGGGCAGTCCAGGAAAGTGGAGAGTTATAGAAATAGGCGTAACTCTACTTCACTGACGGGAAGTACCACCGTTTATTTGAACGCAGAAAAATAAAAAAGGATATATATATATACACCGCACACGCTATTCACAATTTAAAATCTCTTAAAATTACCGCACTAGTTTATAGAATAAATAATGAAATCAAAAAAAAAGAAATGAAAATTAGCACTGTAAGTTCGCCTTTAAAAGGAATGTGTAGGAAGGAAGAGGCTCGCCAACACGTCAGACAGTGCGCGAGTACCTCGGACAAACGGAACGAGGGACGTAGCGGCAAATATCACGCTACGCACACCTCAGGATCTCGGAAGGAAGAGTGCGACCGCACACACAAGCGCGCGCAGGGATACGCCGCCGCGGTCGCCAGGAAGGTCGGAATCACGTCAGGCCAAAATTGCTCTGACGAGCGGAAATTAATAAAACAAAATAACGCGAATTAAAGAAATACGCGCTTTAAGTGCTCAAACACGCACTTGTAATTTAAATCAAAGTAGGCGAAGATACGGACGCACTCGCGATAAGGTAATGCCCAATATGGCGGGAAGGTCAGCACAACACGTGTTTCACCTCTGCAAATATTACAATGTTTCTGTACGGCGTACGAGAAAGAACAGGACGTCTCGCACCCGCGCGAGACGCGGAGACGCCGGAAGCGGGAACTCCCACCACCGACTCATTACCATGACCAATCAGGGTCACTGATAAACGCAACGGACCAGACAGAGACAATCGAGTAACGCCTGGGCTTAAAAATAGAACGCGACAGATTACGTAAACAAGGAGTGTACACAAGTACACTAGGTACGAGGCGCACGGGACAAGAATTACAGGTTGAGGCGAGCAGCATGCGGACGGGTCCAAAAGGAAGCGCCAATCCCAAACAACATCTCATTTCCATTTTTGCGCTTACGTTTTGACGAATCTTTGTCGCTCTCATTTTTCATATTTTCCTTCTCACTCTCTACATGCTCTTCTTCTTTTACATCATCATCATCATCATCAACATTATCATCATCGTCATTATCATCAGTAGAGAATTTCATTTCATTATATTTCTCACCAAGGTATATTAGCTGAACCGGTTTACCGCTCGTAAGACAATTCTCTATAACTTGATAATGCTTGCTTGTTTCTAATAAAACATTACTTATACGTAATGGTAGAAAAATCGAGAATGTATCGTTTAAATCAAGCATAACTCTATCTCCAAAGCGGGTCTTCATTTTTCTCATTCCGCTTATTAAATATGATTTGTTAATTTCCAAACCTGCTACCGGGTTCACTGGCAACTTGCCTATAATACTGACACTATTCAGCAAATTGAACGTATTTTCGCACATGTTCGCTGCAAATATCTACTGAACTGTTAACGCACTTGTGCTATTCGACGACTAAACTGCGCGTATCGCGAAGTAGCGCTATTTATGCACCCCATACTCTTCCACCCAAACTTCCAACATACGTCACTTTTCTTCATTCCCCTACTCCCTTTATGCACCCCATACCCTTCCACCCAAACTTCCAGCATACGTCACTTTTCTTCATTCCCCTACTCCCTTCAACGATTATGCCCACGCTCAATTTCTGATTTTCCACACATTTAATACCTACAGCGGCGCAAATAGGAGCTTCAGTACGAGACGAATCTTTTTGAAAGAAACGTCTAGTAAAGTTTACACACTACTCGCATTAGAATTGAAAGTTACAGTCTGTGTCGAAGTGTAGTGACAATTAAAAAATATAATTATGATATGTAGTTCGAATATAAGTAAAACAAATTTTTATTTTCAATAGTCTAATTTGCTTAAATTAATATTATTTTCAGGCTACAGCCGATTACGAAAAAGTTACACATTTTATTGACATGGACGGATTCACCATCAATCGCTATACGTTTTTATGCAAAGAAATTGCAATAGTATCCGTAAACGATCACATATTACACGAATATATCTATTTGAATAAAAACTACAATGAGTTAAGCGAGCCAGATAAGCGATGTGCGCGTTACGTGTACAACAATGTACACGGAATTTTATTTAAGGACCATGGTTTCGAAAATTACGAGCAAGAGGAGTTACCGTGTATCATCCAAGAATTTTTATCGATATACGACACGCCAATTGTGGCATACAAGGGCGGAAATTACGAAAAGAAAATATTAGGCGAACTAGGAATAAAAAGTATAAATTTAGAAGAATTGGCGTGCCCAAAATTTGACGTACTTATGGGCAATCCGTTATATAATAAAGTAGACGTTAACACGATATCATGTAAATTACACGCGAAAGAAAGAAATTGAAGCAATAAAATTCTACACTGCCCGCTTCTAGAGGTACAAATATTTAAAAATTGGTATTGCCACAACGTGGCTAATAAATTGTCTTGAATAATAATAATGTACACTGTTAGGAATATTATAAATTTTTATATTTTATTATCAATTTGTAATGTTGTAAGTATAAGTACACATTTAAAAATAAATTTATTTTAAATTTATATCAATCCAAGAATTATGTGATTTATCGAATCCCAGCCATTTAACATATACTTTATTTTGCTTTTTACGAATAACTTTTTCAACTAAATAAATATCGTTATGCTTAGCTTTTAATAATTCATATTCATAGAAACCGCCCTTAATGTCATTTCCTCGTAAATCTTGAATTAAATATGTGACAGGATTAGTATGTTGCACAGAAGTAACTTTAAAAATTTCAGTCATCCAATTAGGCGTATATCCTTTCTCGAACAAATGCTTGTATTTACTAATACGTACAAAATCTCCGACTCGATATTTGCCCGGTTTAACGATCTTTATATTACTATAAACTGGTGAAAGAAGCGTGCTAGCATTTTTATTTGTCACATCCGCAGGTCTCATTTTGATTGTTCTATGTTTACGCATATTGTAATCGTATACAAGTTTATTTAACATATGCGCCCATTTATAGCTTCCGTTTAACGAGAATAATTTCCACATATTATTTTTTAACGTTCTATTCCAACGCTCTACTATCGATGCCTTCATAACACTATATGTAGAATAATGATTTATTTCATGTTTATCCATTAAATTCTTAAAATCATTATTAAAAAATTCTTTCCCATCATCCGTTTGCAAATTTTTAGGTTTACGCTCCTCGAAGATACTTGAGAAAGCCTTTACCACATCTTTACCTTGTTTCGTTTTCAACGGACGAGCCCAGCCATATTTAGAAAATGTGTCGATAACTGTGAGAATATATTGAAATCCCGAATTAAATCGTGTATATGCTCTCATATCTACTAGATCAGCTTGCCATAAATCATCATATCCTTTAATTATAACACGTCTTCTTACAAAATTCTTTCTCACGGGTGTATGCAATTCTTTTACTAACTGCTCTTGTTCTTTAATTAATTTCATGATTTTAGGTTTCTACTACATTATTAGGTGTTCTATTTAGAATTTCTATAAGAGTATTTTTTAAATTCTCCTTACTATCATTCACATCCTTCTGCAGCTCGCCAATTGAAGTTTTTAGCGTATCTTGTGTCACAAATTCTTTACGAATATTAGCTATGTCGTTCTCTTTATCGCGTAAATTTTGTTTTACCCCATTTATCTGCTCATCAAGAAGATATTGTAGATTCACTATATCTTTTTCCAATACCGTGGTCAAATTCTCTACTGCATCCTTCGTCGCAGCCGATTCCCTAAGATTGCTTATAAAATATTCATGATGAATAATAGTATTTTTTGCTGAATTAATATTATAATTAATTTCTTCAATATTTTTAGAAATTGTATTCAAATTTTCATTAAAGCTTTTTGCATCAGACTCTATTTTTTGCTGTTGCGCGAGGAAATCTTCCATAAGATTTTGCAGCAATTCATTATGTGCTTTTCCATTTACTTCTAACTTTCTAATTTTTTCTGTTAACATAGAAGTCACTTCGTCAAGTTTATTGAAATTTGTGCCATAAAGATTTAATACGGCATTTATTCTCTTTAATTTATCGTAATTAGCTTCGCTTTGCGATGCGCACTTTTCAATTTTTTCGTTGAGACTGCCTCGAAGCGCCCTATCGTTACTTAATATACGTTTATCTACATAGTATTTGTTCGCAGCGTCCGTAGAGTTTCCAGGATTTGCTAATCGTATAATTTTTCTATTTCGTGCATCATAGCCGCCCTCATTAACGTTGAAATGAAGAAAAATACCTTTCCTTTTCATATTAGAATTTTGTAACCGATCGTTAACATCTTCTATGCCCTTACCACCAAACTTGTTAATGAACATTATAAGACTAAATATAATTTGGGTATACACAAATATTATATAATAATATTGGCTTCGCGAAGTTCCTCCACTATTGACATAATTTCATTATCATGTCCTGTATGTCCAACTTTTTTTGACGATATTAAAAGCCGTAAACGATCAATAAGCTCATTAGGATTGTCCCAGTGAACATAATTCACCGGTTCATTCGTAACTAACATATCATTCGGTATATATTTTTTCATTGCAAATTTATTTCCTGCTCCAACTTTAAATTTATTAGATTTTGTTTTAGCTCTTTCCGCAGCTGCAGCTATAGCTAAGTGTGGTGCTAGTAATGGGGCAATTATTTTTTTATATTTAAATCCTTTACTGCCCATAATCTGTTGTGATGATTGGTAGTCTCTGCGGAAGGCATTTGTTTTTAATAAAATAGTTTTATACTTAATTAAATCTGTATTATTATATAATTTTGAATTGGGAATTTTCTTGAAAATTAATTCGAAAATTCCAGGGGTTCCGCCGTATCTAGTTTTCTTAATAATAATATTATCATTTTCATCCACCTCAAATATGCTGTCACCTAACATTAGATTGTCATCTTTAAAATATATACCGTAAACATGATCAATTTCTTTGTCAAAATCTGTACTGAAAAATAAGCTAATATATTTTCGTGATAATGGGCCTAAGTTCTCCTGCATTAAATTTCTAACATCTTCAGGCGGATTTTGTAATATTTCGCTAATAGAGGATTCCGCATGTGATCTTTCTAACGGTGAAGGTTCTAAAACATTTGGTCTTTCTATCATCGATAATGGTATAGGAGATATAGGAGTTGACGCTTCGGCAAATGTCCTTCTCCTACCTATTTGTTGTGGCGTTGTCTTAAATTTTATATTATCGTTTTTAGTTTTAGTACTCCTAATAATGGCACTAGACGGCGAATAACTATAATGCGTTTCACTCAATGACGGATTAGCCATTTCCTTTGTTTTTTTGTTACTCAAGTCTTCAACTCCTCCACTATCTTCATCTTCAAAAACATCATCTTCATTATCTTCAATATCTTCAATATCACTTTCAATATCTTTTTCAATTTTAAATTTTTTCTTTTCATTTTCATTATTGTTATTCGTAATTATATTTTTCTCTAGTAATTTTTGTAGAGGTTTAGTTATCGGTTTATATGTTTCTTTTAAATATTCCTCAGACTCTATTTTACCAAGTTTCAAATCTTTATATTTTTTTCGAATTACATCACTTGTTTTCGCGATATGTTTTAAAATTTGCCGGCGTTTCTTATTTTCTCGCGTACCACCACCCATCTCACTTCTCACTCCTTCCGTGGACGTATAATGACTGAATATTAGCAGTATACTGATTTATATAATAGCAAACTGGTCAAATTCTTTTCGATACCTTCCATTTTGAATATTACTATCCTTATCAATTACTAAAAATCCATACTTTTTCTCCCAGCAATTTCTACATAATGTTAGAAAATCTTCATAGCTCATATCCGTATTAATATGTTCATTATAAATATGGCGTAAATTTGTATTATCTTGCTGAAAAATTACTAATAAATTCGTATTATCTCTTATAAGATGCTTAGGTATTTTTGCATAAGTTTGACATAAATAAAAACTATCGATATTAGAATGTCTGCCCATTGAAAAATACTCCCTTATAGTTTGCTGTTTATCACAGGCTACATCGTCGAATATAAAGATAGAATTAGGCAAAGCTTCAGAAATCGGAATAATCTCGCTATTATTTGAAAATTTATAATAGCCGATGTCTGGTACTGCTGATATAATTCTTTCGAGATAACGATATTTTACTTGTTGCAGTGATTTCGAATACACATAAATATTTTCAAAGCGCACTCCATTAGGGCTTTCAATTAAATTAACTATTATATTTGTTTTTCCACAATTAGATGGTCCGCATATTATACAGCGAATAGTATTGGGGAGTATCTTACTATGACGTCGATAATTATCATTACGATTTTCTTCAGGTAACATTTTTTCACACACAAAATTATTACAAATTGACAAGGGCTGCTTAACGAAACGCATGATAATATTACCCGTAGAGACTAAAAGAATAACTACGAATATTCGCTTACAGCAAAAGCATATAAATAGGCGAGTAATCATTTATTAGCTTTATTATCTCAGAAGATGGTGAGGTGTAAGTGTAATGATAGTGTATGCGAATAGAAAAAAAAGAGTGAATAGCAGTCGTACTAAGGGGAGTGGTATATTAAACTCTGCAATCAATGCGCTTCCTTTCGAATTACATATTCCGGGGTATCAGTTTTGCGGACCTGGTACGCATTTAAACAAAAGATTATCATTAGGACAAAAAGGTATAAACCAATTAGATTCAGCTTGTCGCGAACACGACATCGCCTATTCTAATAGTAAAGATATCGAGGAGCGACATAAGGCAGATAAATCTTTAGCAGCGGCTGCTAAACAGATTGCTACGGCGCAAGATACTAAACTTGGCCATCGTGTTGCCGCTACCGTCACTTGGGGTCTTATGAATGCAAAAAGAAAAATGGATATGGGCATGAATAAAAAGAAAAATAGAAAAAGAAAGATACGTATTGCTAAACGAGGCGGATTTATACCGCTATTGCCGCTTCTCGGTGTCTTGGGTTCGTTGGCGGGAGGCGCTGCTAACATTGCATCCGCAATAAATAGGTCTAAAGCTCAGAAAAAGCAGCTAGAAGAATTGAAAAGACACAATGCAACTTTAGAGGGTCGCGGACTCTATTTATCTCCGTATAAACGTATAAGCGGTCGCGGTATTAGAAAACGAAGAAAGGGCGGAAAAAAAAAAAAATAATAATTCGAATACATTAGTAGCAACTGGAGTAACCACTAATATACAATTAGAAAAAGCATGCAAAAATATTCCATATTTTAGAGGGGTTTTTATGCGAAATAAACTACCTATAACGATAAGAAGAAACGAATGTGGAATAGTAAATTTGGATAATAATGAAGGAAAAGGAACACACTGGGTGGCATATATTAAAAAAGGAAACAATGTTAAATATTTTGATTCGTTCGGTAATTTAAGACCGCCGTTAGAACTAATAAATTATTTTAATGAAAAAAACCTAGCAGCAGTTTCTTATAATTACAGCACTTATCAATCATACGACATGACTAATTGCGGTCAGTTATGTTTTGAATTTCTTAAACGTAACATCTAAAAATGTCGTCGTTTACCGTAACTTTAAGTGGCACGTCTTCAGACTTGATAGCCGATTTTTTCCCACCGTTAGATTTGAGTAATGGAAAATATGAATTAGGTTTAGTAGATTTTCAAACATTTCACGCTATTCCTAATATCGATGAATCAAATAATAAATTTTATTACGACGGTAATAAGGAAATCGTTATACCAAAAGGTTCCTACGAGCTATCAAGTATTAATACCTATATTCAAGACAATATTCGTAAAGAGGTAAACGATGATCCAGATAATATCTTCATATTACGTGCAAATAATAGTACGTTAAAAAGTGAAATCAAATGTAAGTATTCCATTGACTTCGGTAAACCAAACAGTATTGGAAGTATATTAGGATTTTCAAACAAGAGAATACTCGAGCCTGAAAAATGGTATGAATCGGATATTACAGTAAAAATTATTAAAGTGAATATAATTCGTATTGAGTGTAGTATTACTGCCGGTGCATACAGTAACGGGAAAATTGTGCACACGATTCATGATTTTTTCCCAAACGTTGAGCCAGGATATAAAATATCGGAAACGCCGTCAAACGTCATTTATCTTCCAATCATCGTAAGAGTCATAGACCGTATAAATTTACGAGTAGTAGATCAAAGCGGAGATTTAGTTGATTTCGGAGACGAAGAAGTGACAATAAGACTACATATTAGAAAAAATGATAATTTATAACAATAACAATGATAGGAGGGCTAATAGCGTGGAAAAAGTATGTAAATTAAGAGGACCGATTAAGAAACGTGTCAGTAGAGCGATACACTTCCACCGAAACCCATCTCATTCACGAAAGAGTCTTACATCGTCGGCGTCAACGTCGAAAATAAAGAGGCGAATAAGAAATTTTTAGAATCGCTAGGCTTCACGCTAATATCTAAATAATATGTGCGACCCGCTTAATATTCATGATTCTCCTGTTATTGACAATCGAATTAGTGGCTACGAGTTTCATGCTTATAATCCCTACGTTAATTCTTCTCTAAGTTATAACGATGAAATAAGAATTCCGATACAGCAGCAAGATTTAATTGTATTACCATGTGAATGTTACTTATTAATCGAGGGACGGTGTAGCATAAAATATGATAACGATACAAATAAAACTAGCCGCTTAGAAAACAATGCAATTGCTTTCCTATTTAATGAAATACGATACGAGCTTAATGGAATTGAGATAGACCGTTGTAAAAATGTGGGCATTACTACTACATTAAAGAATTATATTTCACTCGGAGATTCTAAAAGTAGGGAACTGGCTAAAGCCGGTTGGAACTATGGAAAATGGAAACCGCTAAACGAATCTGTCAATTCGTTTAGTTTTTGCGTACCGTTGAATATAATTTTAGGATTCTTTGAAGATTATAAACGCGTAATTACATATGGAAGGCATGAATTAATTTTAATTAGAGCAAAAGATGATAAAAATGCAATAGTATCCGAACATGAATTTGCCGTGGAACCAAAAATTGAATTAACAAAAATACAATGGATGATGAAACACATTACGTTAGACGAAAGTACTAAATTACAATTTTTACGCCTTCTACAACATGATAGACCAATTTCAATGAGCTTTCGTTCTTGGGAGTTACACGAATATCCCTTATTACCCGAAACACAAAATCATACGTGGGCCGTTAAAGCATCGACTCAGCTAGAAAAGCCTCGCTACATCATATTTGCGTTTCAAACTAGTAGAAAAAATGATTTCAAGAAAGCCTGTACGAAATTCGATCATTGCTTTCTACGGGATATTAAGCTTCACTTAAACTTCGACTTTTATCCCTATGATAGACTCAATTTAAATTTTGATAACAATCAAGCTACAATCTTATATGATATGTACGCTAGATTTAAAAAATCATATTATAACTTATCAGATTTGTCTGAATGTGCGCCATTACTGAGCATGGACTCTTTCACCGATACAATAGGTCCAATAGTAGTAATTGATTGTTCGCATCAAAACGAAACGGTCAAAACGGGTACGGTAGATGTAAAATTTGAATTTGAATGTGCTAATAATATCCCCCCCAATACATGTGCTTATTGTCTTATTTTACATGATCGCATAGTAGAATATAACCCATTATCTAGTATTGTGCGTAAGCTAATATAAATGTGACACCTCTACTACGACAGAATTACCCCCCCTCTTATTGTACATTAATATCTAACACCCAATGCATATAAGCTGCACCCGCTATCATAAACAGTACCTTATAGCACGCCCAGACGTGAACAAAGGACGATCGGTGGCCTCAACGTCATAGTGAAATTAAAAAAACATGGAGAATTGTAATTTCAAATATCTCCTATCAATTAGTGAAGACTGTTAGATTGAGTGTCCAAATCATTGGAAATTTATAAATAATGATACAATCGATAACATTAAAGAGATTTTAAAATTTATTATTGAAAGAGATTTATATAACTTTCTAATGATAAAAGTAAATACAACTTTTTATATATTAAACAAATTATTTAAAATAATGATACCGACGGTGGAGGAGACCGATACGATAGCGACAAAATGGTAAGTAAATAATAATAAATACTCTTATTCTTCTTTTCATATTTACAACTTTCCACGCGTATACTACTCAGTTTTATTCTTTTTCAGCGTTTCAAAATTCGAGTTCATGATGGAGATAAACGACAAATTTATAAAATCACCGTCTACATGGCTTTATATGGAAATATTAGAGACCATTGAAGATATTCTATCCTTTATAGACGACTACGGATTCGAGGAAATGTTAGCTATTAAGTTAAAGAATGATATTTATGTGTATGACAAAGAACGCAGGCAAATCTTGCAATTACATTTGAAGTGAGTACACACACACACACACACACACAGCTTCACACAGACTTTATTCGGTTTAGCAAAAATATTTAATTTGTGTCTTTGCAGCGCACCGATGATGCCGATGTCGCATCAGGACTCTGAGGATTGTTCGCCAATATCATATTGCGCCGCGAGTTTTAGTTCTGACGACGGTAACAACGAGGAAAGCGATACGGAGAACGACAACGGTGAAAAAGGAGCTACTTATGCCTCTTCTTCCTCACCGTTGTCCGTAGAATCCATACCGGATTTGCCGTCGGAACTAGACTGGCAGGAATCCATATCAGATTTGCCGTCGGAACAAGAAACGCAGGATTATATTTAACATTTCTCATATTAATTCTTTGTATCGTAAGAAAAGAACATATTTAAATTGTATTTTTAACTTTATTTTAAAAACAATAGATATAAATCACATAATACTGGCATTGATATTTACATTATTACGATCATTTACTACATACCGATGATGATGCGTTACGTTCAACGTGCGAATATTAGCTAGCGCCTAGCGCCCTTTCCCCGGGACCCTCCCCCCATCCCCCTCCCCCTCCTCCTCCTCAATGCTCGTAGTACACCTTCTTGCTCCCACCCACACCCAATCGTCCTCCTCCTCCTCCTCCTCCTCCTCCGTAGTAGTAGTAGTACAATCGTCCTCCGCTCCCCCCGCCAACCAACTCTCTCTCGCGGATGATAGTAGAGTTGCCGTTGCCCGCACGCGCTCGCGGACTACCGCGTAATCGCTTATCGTCGTCGTCGACGTATCGTTCCTCCGTGCAACCTTCCCGCGGTCTACTTCCGACTTCCGACTTCCAACCCACCACCACCCCCGCACACGACATTTCGTAGTACAACGCCTACACACTACCTCCGTGTCGTCTACCGTTTCGTAGTATTACAACGCCACGCGTGTGTCGATTAGACGCTCTTTTATCGTCCTCCGCTCCGCTCTCTCGATATCGCGGTGTTTATCGTTCCTATTGTTCCTGTCCAAACTTCTTCTTCTCCTCCTCCTCCTCCTCCTCCTCCTCCTCCTCCTCCTCCTACTGTCGCTCTCCTCTAACTTCCGTGTGTGTGTGTAAACCGCATACCGTATCGTCCAACCGCCGCCGCCGACACTACTACTTAACCTTGACCGCTGCTGTGCAGAATCGAACCGCTCTCGCCTCTTCTTCCGCAAATTTTTACTAACGGACCGTCCGCGAACTTCCACCTGATTAAGACCTAACCGCAAAAACTACTTCCGCCCTCATTAAAAGACAAACCGCAAACTTCACCTCTCCACCCGATAAGGGCAAACCGCAAACTTCCCCCCCTGATTAAGACCAGACCGCAAACTTTGATAAAAAAAAAAATTCAATAAAAAAATTCCATAAAAAAAATTCTATTAAAAAAAAATTCCATTAAAAACTACTGCGCTACTGTGTGTCTGGTCCAGAATCGGCTACTGGTCCAGAATCAGCGATACTCATTCTGGTCCTTTGAAAAAATTCCATTAAAAAAAATTCCATTAAAAAATTCGATAAAACAAATACACGCAAGACCGAAGCCTACTGCGCTACTGCCCCGCTGGTCCAGAATCGGCTACTGGTCCAGAATCGGCGATACTATTCTGGTACAGAATCGGACACTGGTCCAGAAATGTGGTCCAGAATCGGCTTACTTTGAGCACGGGTCTAGAAGCGGCTTACTCTTACTACTTAGGAGTATCCTTGGGGGAGCAGTTGCCAGCCGTAGGATACGTCCGCCTGGTTACAGGGTTACTCAGAGAGGTTAGAAGAACGGTACACGATACTGTTCTGCGGGAGCGCTAAGCTGGCCGGGAGTCAATCTGGCCACTTCAACCTCTGTGGAGCTAAGCCTGTCTCTATTACTCAACTTCTCCTTTTTTATGACTTTTTATTCTTTGGAACTATCCTGGTCTTATACGCGACGCTCTTACTACATGCGGTAACACAGCAGTATATTGGAATTCAGTACGCGAGTATGAACATGCGCGAGAAAATGCGGAATGACGGCGATGCGCTTATATGTGAATTGTCTTAACACGCGTTTACAGCAGCAATCAGTTTGACGGGGCAGTGACTGACGCAAGCTTCGGCGACGTGAGCAATTTTATAAAAGGAGAGCGCTCCTTCGTAGATCTATTGGCGATTTATGTGTTCAGTGAGTCGTCTTGTAACTGTCAGTATTCCGAATATATTGTGTCCGGCGGTACGGCGTAATGCGTTGATGATAAGGGCGACAGCAGTTATGCGTGCTCCTTATTGTGGGCGACAGCCGTAGCGTGCACCACTTAATTTTGACTCAGGATAAGAACGATTCTGCAGTACGGCCGGGCACCATATATACATGTGAGCGCCTAAACCCTATGGCGAGAAAAGGAGGCATCTACCGCCCGGGGTCGGTAACTGCGATTATGCAATCCGCGAGCCGGCGACGCCTCACGCGCGTCGCGTGTGCACACATACCTCGGTAGGTCGGGCGTGTCGCGTGGTGCGCTTGCGAGAAACTAAGCGCATGATGGAACGCTCCAAAATTGGACGGTTACAACCTTATCATTGGCTCTACGTTTTTTCGCATTTTTTTTCATGGCTTCTGTTGTGTCGCGTAACATATATATATATATATATATATTGCGACCCGAAGAAACACATTCGTGGCGATCTCTTGACCAATGTACGCGACGCGATCATTATGTCATTGTATTGGAGCAGGTTACGCATCCCACCACATAAAAGGCAGAACGCTGTTGCCATGCGGCTCTCCGGGTCAATGGCATTACCACAGTATAAGCATACACAGTAGCGACACTGAGCGTCGGCACCTTTGATGTTGGTGTTCACAAGTCGCCATCTTCCTGGTTGTACGAGCGCTTATTTTGAACATGTTTGGCAGTTGGTGGATCTGAACTGATCTGAAGCGAAATGCATCCCATATTAAAACTTTTGTATCTAGACTTATCCAGAACAACATAGATCGATATTTCAACCGGGACTCCGAATCAGAGTGTCCGACCGAAAGGTCATGTTCCAGGATTTATTTTGTTGAAATATCATTGGTCATAGAAAATCATTATTCATCAATAAATAAAATGTTTTCTCGATCATTTTAAAAACGGCCTTAGCATAATTTGAACTACCATGTTTCCGACAACGTACGAAGTTAAATATAATATAGGAACATCAAAGGATTATACGGCAACTATAAAACTGTAGTGGCTTCTTCGAAAACTTTTAACCCTTTCGCTACGGCAGCCCGTTCCGCAAGAGTAGCACCACTGAACGGGGCACCGCGCCGCGCAGTGTGCACATTGCGCATCGGTAGTCTTCGATGTTCGCACTTACGTCTTTCAATGGCACTTTGGAATTGTCTTGTATGTATACTTTTTTAAGAGTTATGTAACAACTGTTTCGTCATATTATACAGAGAAACATAAAAATTCTGAAATTTCAGAATACCCACAATGTACGTAGGTATATTGTCTGGTCTCGCGGACACCGACTATAGTCGGCACCCGTACACACAGCACGTCTCGCGGACACCGATTATAATCGGCATCCGTACATACAGCATTTCGCGCGACCGCCGACTATAGTCGGTGTCCGTAGCGAAAGGGTTAAACATATAAAAATAACCATAATGTTAAAAGGTGGGGACCGAAATAAGGAAGTCTTTTTTTATGTGATATATTGAACAATATTATATTGATAATAATTGGATTACATTTGGTACTTCCACAATCGGCGAAGAAAATATAAACAGGAAAATAGATTGTACACACTGATAAAAAGACCAAATAAACAAATAAATATGAAAAAGTAATTTTCGTCAAATGAAAATGTGGTTTTATCACTTGTGGACTATGATCCCGCCTTCTTCAAATTACTCCCTGAAATAAGATATGAGAACAAAATTAACACTACATACAATAAACATTAATTTGATGTGCATAGATTTATTTATATCTGTTGAAAAAATAATAAACTCCAATACAAATTCTTGGCAATCATATTGGTAAAACAGAATAACTAAACAAAGACAAGCACATGAACTAAATAATTGAATAAGGTTATTTACAAACTTTTTAAAAGAACCCACCATGCAAAACGTAAAATACAATAAAAATAAAATTACCTGCTTTGTAAAAACACAAGAATATAGTTGGAAATAGGCATACAATAAACATATGTGCATGTGCTCATTTTATTGCTAATTATATTTCAATATTGTGCCACATTTATGTAATGTATTATATTATTTTGTTCACCTTTGTCTACCCATCTAAGCATTCACAACACTCAAAAAACACAGACCCTTAATAACCGGTTAAACATGCCTTATTTTTTATTTATATCACAGTTAAGAATTACGACTGAAAATGATCATGCGCATATTGAATTTATAAACAGGCAGAAATTATATTGTAAAGTGTTAAATATAACATTAAATTACACAATTTGTAACAAAAATAGAATATACAGCAGGCAACAAGCATAGAGCAGAATATAAACTTTGGAACATAACATTAAGTAACACAGTTTTTAACAAATATAGAGTATAGAATCGGCAACATGCATAGAATATAATATAAAGATTTTGTTATTAGATGAAATAACATACTTGCTAAAAAACTGAAAATATAATAGTGTAATACGAATTTCTAGATATGACGTAAAATTACACATTTTCTGTGAGATGATTGTGTTTTAAATCGCTAATTGACAAATTTTAAAGTATAGAACAATCGCATCCGAGCGTAAAGTTTTACCAAATAATCTTTCGGAAAATTTTGACAAGGATGAATAAAGTTAACTTGTTTAAAAAGTGCAACAAGTTTCATAATAATAGATTTTTCGGAAACATCTTCAATTTTTGTAGCATATATGTATTCTAAATTATTAACATACGCAACAAAGTTATTACTTGGCATGTATAAGCTACCAAAAGGATTTTCCTCCGTAGAATTATATGCTCTAAAGAAACAGTAAAATGATGTGAGATCTAAATTTATGTATTCTTTGGCATAGTTTGTGCATATGTCGCATGAGTGCTTTTTTAAACATTTGCGAATAAGGTATCCACAAATGTACCGAAATACATCTGGTCCATCGACATCCACCTCACGGTAATCGTGATCGTCTAAACGCGTTGATTCGAGATCAGTATTGTCAGTTGATGAAACGTGAATATCATTTTGTGATGCAAAATCCAAAATTACTGATAACATTTCATCACTATCACGCTCACAATTTCCTGTACTTGGCGTACAGAAATGTATTGAAAATAGTCTTTTGAAAGAATAATAAAATTGTATTGGAGTGGGATTGAAGGCGTTACTGCTCATAGCGCGAATTTTACCAAAAAAATTTTCTACGCAATCCTGATTAAAGCGACGCATTAACAAAAATTTAATTTCTGGTGCACTAATACGCAAGTAGTTCCACATTGTATTCAAAGAAGTTATATTTTGTGACCAGTATTTAAACACTTTGACTTTATTCGATATATCAATTCCTTGTTTTGTAAAAACTTTCAAATTATTTAAATAATTCTTTATTTCTAACAGAAATTTAATTTGCTCATCATTGCCAGTAAAAGCTTGCCTGTGCTTGACAGCATGTACAAAGGTTGAAGAATTAAACATGTCAAACAAATTGTTAATTTTTTGAATAAAGTCAACTGTGGCAAGAGCATCATTTGAGATAGAATGAGATATTATCAGTGTTTGTAAACTAGCAGCTACTGTGTCACTGAGGACTTGTGTTGCATAGCAAACCTTCATTTTGTTAAAATTAGATGGAGCAATGTGACTATCTGTTAGTTTTGGAGCTAATCTAAATTCCTTATTTTTATCTAATTCATACAATTGTTCAACAAATTTCCACGAGATAACTTCATTATGATATGTAATGTTACTTTTGTAAAAATTATTTCGAATGGCTTTAATACCGTGTGGTGGATCAATGAAATAAGCAATTTGTTGATCATTAACAATGAAGAATGGGGAATTTTCTGAAATTCCCAATAATTTAGCTGTAAGCATAAAATTGCCACCCATATCAGTCACAAATGCTATTACTTTATAATCAATTTTTTGTAATTTTTCTATACTTTCAATTATAACAGGTTTAAGTTTAGAAGCTGGAAAAGTAGAATTAAGCAGAAAGTATGCCAAAGGCTGTTTCCAATTACTACACAATCCTTTAAGCATTAATACCGCTACATTGCATGCAGGTAATTGTGAGTTCCCGTTTCCCAAATCTTCCAAACCAATAACCTTATCTTCGTTTATGTTATATAACAAATTTGCTTTCAACGACATTTCATCCATACATAAAATACAATATTTATCTAATGAATTTGAATTTAGTAATCTTATTTTTAACATTTCAAATATAAAATCGTTTAGGCCTGGAGGTATTTTATTATTTTGGACCATGCGCTGCATGGTTCTTACATTTGGCAAACAAAATTGTTCTGACAAAACGTTGTAAGTTTTTGAACCATGAAGATATAAATTTAAACAAAATTTTGTTATTCCTTAGAATACTTTCTACCCTTTGGTAACTTATGACTTACGCGCACTTGTGTTTTAACAAAACTTGCAATGGCTGGTGGTAATAACTGATCAGTAATATTGCAATAATTTTCTATGGAGCAAATATTTTCAGATTTATCATCCTTTTTTTAAAGTTTCCGTGTCAGTTTTAATAATTCTCTTCGCAGTTTTGCCACTCGCCTTTGCAAGAAAGAAATTCTTCTTCTCAATATTACATTTTTCTTCGTCTTCTTTTTTGGTGCTTTTCTTAATCCTGTGGCTCTAGCTTCAGTTTCCATGTCCTGTCCAATGTTACATTCCATAGTCCCTTCTTCATTATTGATGGTTTCCTTGTCCACTATGTTTATATCTATACAAAGCAAATAGATATTGTTTCCGACCAAGTATGTGAAAAATATAATAAATTATAACAAAATTATTACTTGTGCTATTTGAAATTGGCATTATTATGTCTTCCACATCTTTATTTTTTAGCGGGACGGGAACCGAATTTGGTTGTAGCCGATTTCTTAAATTGTTTAAAAACATTGATTGTGGAAAATGATTCCCACAAACGCGATAATTTTTATAAAGATCCTCCGTGGATTTATTAATTGTCCGTCCACAATTTTTCAACCATAATTGCGACCTTGATAAAATTAATATGCTTAATTATAAACCCAATACAAGATGCCTGTTGGTTGCACAATAAACGTTTAGTGTTATGTTATTTAACAATATATGACTCTTTACACCTTTCTGAATCAAGTGGAAACCGAAAAAAACTAATTTGTTGTCCTTTCCGACAAATGTTTGTGCAACCTTCCATTGCACAAGAATAACCTCCTTTTTGGGAACTCATCTTGTATATCTTATTGTTAGTAAAAATTATAATTAACCTGAAAAAATGTTTTATATTAATATCACAAAAATATTATTATATAAGTTTAATATTAACAACAGTAATACATAACACGACTTGTATTAATATAATATCTTATCTTAAATATTGTATTCGGCAATGTATTGTCCTCAGCTTGCTTTGTGCTCTTCGCGCTGAAAGATCTTCGCGCCAACAGCTTTTCGCGCCTAAAGGTCACGTGGGTGCAGCCATTTTGCTGGTTGTACAGCTGACGCATGCGCGTTGAAAATTCCGAACCACCAAAAAACGTCTGTGTCGCTACTGTGTATGCTTATACTGTGGCATTACCAATGCAGTACTCCAAAAGTCGTATGCTCTATGGAAAAACAATAACCTGCTCCAAATGCACGTCCGAGGAATGCGTCTGTTTTCGTCCGCACTACTGTCTTCACCGCACGCTCCAATACATTCATACCTACACTCCGACACATTCACACGCTCTCGATTTCGGCCAATAATCTTCATCACAGCACACCGCGATCGGTGCATCAGCGATCGTTACATCGGCGAGCGTCACCTCATCGAAGGTTCCAGAAATCACTCTCTGTGTAGCAACAGTAGCGTAAGCAGGGTGATGGAATAAAGTGAAAATAAAACGATATTCAAAGCGAAGTATAGTGAATTGATTGAAGCGAAACCACGGAGTCAGCGTGAAGGCGTTCGCTCCGATTGTCCGAAAAAGGGACAATTCAGCTTCGTATAGTAGTTTTAATTGAGCCGTTGTCCGTGTACCCGTTTTTGCAACCACGTTAAAATTATTTTTAATTTCTTTCCATACTTTTAGTTTTTCCGCTGATGATACTCCATCAGTTTTTTTATTTTCAATAATATGTTTATAATTTTCAACTAATATTAAAAGTTCTTCTTTCTCCTGTTCTGTATAATTTCTACATCTTTCTCTCTTCTTTTTCGATTGTGTTGGTGTTTGCTCAGACATTGTATTATTTTTTAATTGGGTTAGGTTAATATTTTTTTTAATTGGGTTATATAATTAATTCGAGAAAATTATATCGAATCTTGCGCTTATTTCATGGCATTATACTAATGCTCATGCGCGTAAAAAAATTACTAGCGTACAGTCACTGCAAACAGTTAGTACGAAACGGCTAACTGACGAATAACTATTTGGCGCGACAAAATAATTGGTGAAACGTAATTCTCGTTAACTGACAAATAAATTTTATTGGCCGAATAACTATTTAGAGATTTATCAGTCGTTGGTCAAACCGGCCCTGAGACAAATTAACACCTGACCAGAGAGGGGGGCCAATAAAACCTGTACGGGTTTACGGAAGCGCGTATCCTATAAGTCCTGCCGCTATCTACCACCCTGCAGTCTCACGAAAAGGGGGAAAATGAGATATCCTTAATTCAGATACAAATAACATCCGTATTATAACTATCGGCTATATCCAGCGTTACATCGGGTAAGGAAAGGCCTCTCGCCATTGCATTAATCAATTAAATAAACATCTAAACTTTACCCGGACGTAACATGTCCGTATCTAAGAAAAACGAATAAAATATTAAAAACTATCCGTAGTAAGTTCTAAAAATATTAAAAAAGAAATATCGTTTTTTGCCGTGTGATTAATAATTAAAAAAACGGTGTAATAAAAAAAAATTGGACTATTGCTAGACGGGAACCTACGACAAAAAAGTCTCCACCGATTCCGCACCCACAAACCTTAACTACTACGCTACCGGTCATGCTGAAATATTCATTAATATTTTTAGAGATAAGATTCCTATACACTTTAAATCAATGTAAATAACTTAATTCCCTTTATTCATACATCACTCTAACAAACATAGAGGTATTCAAAATTACATAATACACTCACTGTTATGTAGCATTCCTCAAGGTCGTGCACGACATATGCGTTTAAACGAAAAGGTACCAACATTATAAAATGATCATTAACGAAAGGTGATATACGTAATTCATCTAACCCATGCGTATGCGATACGTCGAAACCCGATTTGGACTGGAGACGTCGTCGCGATCCGAGAACTCTCAAGACTTTATCGCAACCCAAGCCGAATACGAGGCGTTGTCTCGACATTTTGTGGATCTTATCCGGCGACACACACTACGTCGGTGCGACCCGAGTGTACGCACTCGAGATGTTGTCGCAGCCGTAGTATATACAATAAACGGTCGCACGTGTTACGAGCCACGGCCTGACGTGGTGAGGATTAGTGTTATTGTCAGTGCCGATGGGAAGTGAAATAATTGAGAGGAGTGAGCAGCTAAATACAGGCCTCGTCCGATTTTTCACGGCTGTACCCTGCACGTCGCTACCCTTCGTGACGCCTCTCTAACGGTTCTCCGTACTCCCTCGCGTAAATACGTGTCGCCGGTCGAAAGGAGGAGTGAGGGGGTATAAGAAAATCACCTCAAGCCTCGTTCGATTTTTCACGGCTGCACCTATCGGTAGATTTGGTTTTTGAGTTACCGACCCAGGCCTCGTCCGATTTTTCACGGCTGCACCCCTTGCGCAACTTTGAGGATAGAGGATATTGTAATTTCTTTTAGGCTCGTTGGTTCCCTTGAGCGGGAAAGGGAAACCTCGTTCGTAGGATTCGAGTTCTAGGCGATTAAATAACGCGATGGCAAAGAACTATGGAAAACAATTAACTAGATTATATTGAATAAAATAAATACACAAAAAGCAGCTAGGTATAACAAACACAACGATAATTTACCTAAAGCCACTAACAAAGTTATTAAAATACGATGCGAAAAAATAGACAGAAAACGATTAATGACTAGCAATGTATAATTTGGTTTTGAAGGAAAGAGCTATGTTGAGAATTTAAGACTACACACAGAAGTGTGGCAGAGCGTTTAAGACTAGAGTCGCTCTGAATACGCAAAGTTATTCCTTGCAATGAGCAAGGTCAGCGAAAAGATACTCTTTTCTGAAGCTGACTAGACTCAGATTTAGGACTAGAGTCGCTCGGAACACGCACAAGTTGTTCCTTGCAATGAGCACAGACGGCGAAACAGACACTTTTAGCGATTCTGGAATCACTCTCTTTGTGTATAATATGCTCGGGAATTTCTGATGCAGACACTTGCACGGTCTTTTTCTGAAGCTATCTGAACTGACTGGGCTTGGCGGAGGCCCTGTTTATAGTATAAGATTGTAGGCAAGGGGTCTCGAGATGTGAGGAAGTAGTGCATCGAGGTGGGGCATCGCGTTCCCAACCGTCGCGGTGCATGCGTTGTGCACGTCACCACGCGTGCTCTCCGCGCTTTGTTCGGGGCTTACGTCACTAGGCGGGCGGGTCACTGGTGGGGGCTATGTCACTATATCGGGCGCGTCACTATGTTCCTGGCATCGTGCTGGCGTCACGGTGGGTAGGCCGGTACGACGTCATGGGCCGTAGCGCTGGTCGGCGGCAGTGTGGCCAGATCTGGCTCTTTTACACCAACGGTGCCCGCGGGAGTGGGGATAGGGAAAAGTATGCGTGCCTTGTCCGTGAGAGCTGCGGGCGCCGTTTCTCGCCGAATCGCGCTCGGCGTGGAGAGAAGGACGGAACTATGCTGCGTCTCCCTTCCACCAACGTCGTGTGACGTCAGGTATCGTGACGACACATAAAGGTGCTCCTACATCTGAGCACGAACGCGCACGAGGCAGCCTGAGCATGACGTCATCAGAGGCGCGTGAATAAGCCGAGGCAAACCGATTCGATGGTTTCACGTTGCATTCATCGATCGATCGGTTCGCCGCCGTACGAGAAAAAATTCAGTGTGTTGGAAATTTATTCTAATGTTGGAGAATCGGTGTAGCTTGCTCGGACCGATCCGCAACTGTCTGAGCGCGTGAACGAGAAATCATTGGTGTGTTGGAGATTCATTCTAATATTGGAGAATCGGTGTAGCTTGTGCGGCCCGATCCAGGACAGTCGCGGATCGGCCACATATGCTCACTGGCCGATCCGACAGTCTCGGATCGGCCCGAGCAAGCTACACCGATTCTCCAATACTAGAATGAATCTCCAACACACCAATGATTTCTCTGTCACGCGCTCAGACAGTTGCGGATCGGTCCGAGCAAGCTACACCGATTCTCCAACATTAGAATAAATCTCGAACACACTGAATTTTTTCTCGTACGGCGGCGAACCGATCGATCGATGAATGCAACGTGAAACCATTGAATCGGTATGCCTCAGCTTATTCACGCCCCTCTGATGACGTCATGCTCAGGCTGCCTCGTGCGCGTTCGTGCTCAGATGTAGGAGCACCTTAAGAAGGACTGAACTATGCTCCGTCCCCTTTCAACCAACATCGCGCGTTGTGTCTTTGTTCGACATGCAGTCGCGGCGTCGCGTCTTCGTTCCGCACACAGGCCGGTAACAGTGATGCCAGATTTCGCATAAAGGTGCTCCTACATCTGAGCACGAACGCGCACGAGGCAGCCTGAGCATGACGTCATCAGAGGCGCGTGAATAAGCTGAGGCATACCGATTCAATGGTTTCACGTTGCATTCATCGATCGATCGGTTCGCCGCCGTACGAGAAAAAATTCAGTGTGTTCGAGATTTATTCTAATGTTGGAGAATCGGTGTAGCTTGCTCGGACCGATCCGCAACTGTCTGAGCGCGTGAACGAGAAATCATTGGTGTGTTGGAGATTCATTCTAGTATTGGAGAATCGGTGTAGCTTGCTCGGGCCGATCCGAGACTGTCGGATCGGCCAGTGAGCATATGTGGCCGATCCGCGACTGTCCTGGATTGGGCCGCACAAGCTACACCGATTCTCCAATACTAGAATGAATCTCCAACACACCAATGATTTCTCGTTCACGCGCTCAGACAGTTGCGGATCGGTCCGAGCAAGCTACACCGATTCTCCAACATTAGAATAAATTTCCAACACACTGAATTTTTTCTCGTACGGCGGCGAACTGATCGATCGATGAATGCAACGTGAAACCATCGAATCGGTTTGCCTCGGCTTATTCACGCGCCTCTGATGACGTCATGCTCAGGCTGCCTCGTGCGCGTTCGTGCTCAGATGTAGGAGCACCTTAAGGCATCGCACGTACCATTGCGTTCTTTCAGCCGGAAGGCAAATCGGGGACCACCGCCGTGAGCAGAGCGCGATCCAGAGAAAAGTGAATCGAGGAGAGTTTCGGATTGACTCGTACTCATCTTCGTTCGTCGACGCGGTCGTCTTTATCGTAGGTTCGCGCCCAGCCATTGTACCATTTTTTTTTCACAGAATAATTTTGTTTTTAATTATTCATCACACGGCAACAAACGATATTTATTTAACAATATTTACCACTTACTACGGATAGTTTTTAATATTTTGTCAGCGGAATAGATGTGTCGTATTGGTTTACAATAGATATGGGCATGTTAGAAAATATCTAATGTAAATTATTTGAGCACACGTCCACACTTGATCACGGTTCTGGGGTAAGTGCTTGCCTTGTTGTCGGCCGTCCCCTTACCAACAGGCATTGCCTGCTCCAATTTACGGCCAGATCCAATTACACATTTGTTCCCGACGCTCTCTTTTTCAAAATCCAATCGATGCTCCAAGCATCGATCATAACTCGAATCTCGAATACGACAAAACATACGATAGAACGACATAATCGATACATCGCACTCGTCAATGAATGAAGGCACCGACAGACGCGCATCGGCCATTCGATTCCTTCGTTCCACAAGCGCACTCTGCAATAGTGACGCTAACACGGCCAGTCTGACCTGCTTCGCGCTCTCGAGAAGCTTCGCCATGCCAAACTTTCATAGGACCTGAAACTGCAGGAGTACCACACACGCTCTCGTGTCCTAAAAGACACAGAAAATCCCGACATCACAAATCCTCAGATGAAACGTTCTTTAGCCAGTAGATGGACTGCATCTTCACAACCACAAACTCATGTTGCTAGTAGACATAACTCGTCTCAGTAGCCAAAAACTCATTTTGCCAGTAGACGTAACACGTCTCAATAGCCATAGACTCTTTTTGCCAGCAGACGTAACACGTCTCAATAGCCATGTTATCACGAGCAGAAAACTCAGCCACAGCAGCATAGTGTCTCAACAGGAACACAGCGGTTCCCTTTCCACTCATAGGTGTGTGCCTTTCAAACTATCAAATACTTTACCAAGTCCGTGACCTTACGTCACCCGAGGAAAAGTTTTACAGTGAATAGTTATCTATTCCGCACACCACACCATGCATTTGCAACAATATTGATCAGCAGCTAGTGTGAAAGAAAACAGCAATCTCAATTAAATCAACCAGCAGAAAACACTTACAAGCACACACAGGTCAACAGCAACGCTTCCAATTGGCAACATTCACACACCATTCTCATACAGACGAACCAATTGAACCAAAATAAAATAATAACACAAGTAAAAGTTAGCTGAAAAAAAAAAGAACAAGACAATCGAATAAGCACAAATTTTGATTGAAACATTTATTCAAAGACGAAAATTACCAACTCTTTAGTATTTACAACAAAACTGACAAAATTACACCGCTAACACGGTTCATTTTCATTCTCGCTTTCGCTATGAAGTTCCTCATCCGCAGACCATTCCCCATTCCATAAACGCAAGCGATCTTTAGGCACCACTTGCGGCTTCCCCGATCGACCAATGATTTTATAACGATCATTCAGCAATATTTCAGAAATCTCAAAGGGTCCGACATATTTTTTATCCAGCTTTGCTCCGCGCGTTGTAGCCGGCTTAACAAACACAGTGTCATTAAGCTTATACTCGACATTAGTGCGCCGTTTCTTATTAAAACTACTATCCTGCTTTTCCGCATTCCTCAATAATCTTTCCGCAGCAATTTCTCTATCACGCACTAAATCTACTTTTTCGTTCAACCTCGGCAACGCAGCCTCAATATGCAAGGCAGCACCCGCACTGCGCTCCAAACCAAACAATAAATGACTCGGCGTAAATCCAGTAGACGACTGCCACGTTGTATTCAACGACTCTTGAACCTTAGACAACTTGTTCAGCCATTCTGACGACTTAGTTGACTCAACCGTTAACAGGTTAGTGACAGTAGCAACATACCGTTCGGCTTGACCGTTTGCACGCGGAGCACCGGTAGCGATTAAGTGCAACTCCACGTTCTGCTTCTTTAACCATTGCTGCAAAGGTTTATAAGTAAAATTCGTGCCTCTATCCAGAACTACAACTCGCGGTCTACCGAAAAGACTTAATCTTTCTTTGAATACTTGTAACGTCTCTGCCCCACTTAACGACTTTAACGGAACCAGTTGTAAGTATTTCGTGAACGCATCCACTATCAGCAGAACATGCTGATATCCATCCTTAGTTTGACTAAAAGGACCAACACAATCGCAATGTATAACGTCAAACGGAACCGGTTCCTTCCTAATAGAGTGAAGCAAACCTTGTTGCGGCCCCGCATGACGTTTAGAGACTACACAAGTGAGACAGTGGTTAACATATTTTTGTAGAAACAAACGCATCCGCGGAAACCAAAATTTACGAGAAATGCAATTGAGCACCTTTACTAGCCCCACATGACAATTTTCATCATGATACAAACGCAGCAGAGCAATCCGACAACCTTTCGGGACATAAAACCGGGAGAGAATATTTCCTTTCTCACTACGTATTTTCCGACACAAAATAGCTTCTATAATGCAGAAATCACTACATATCGCATGCCCTGATTCAACTTGCTTGATAATATTCTGTGTGTCCTCATCATTACTCTGTGCTATCTTTATCCACGCATCCGACGAAATTACATTTTTCTCTATGCGCGCTGCATTTACACGCTGAAGCTTTGGTGGATTTCGACTCAGGAAGTCAACATGTTCGATTCGCTTTCCCTTGCGATATTCGACATCAAATTCGAAATCTTGCAAATAAACCCACCAACGAGCGATACGTGGTAAAATGTGTTTCTTGTCTTTGGTGGCTTTAAGTGCATTACAATCGGTAACAATCTTAAATGATATGCCGAGAAGATATACACGGAAATACTTTAAGGCATTAACTACGGCAAGAGTCTCTAACTCATACGAGTGATACCTCGATTCTTCGCCCGTTGTCCGACGGCTAAAATATGAAACTACTCTTAAATCTTTGTCCCATCTCTGGAATAATATTCCTCCGTAACCGATAGAACTAGCATCAGTATGCAGCTCTGTCTCCCTACTTGGGTCAAAAATTACTAATAGTGGCTGTGACACTAAACAGTCAATAACATACCGCCGGGCCTCACATTGTTCTTGACCCCACGTCCACGGAACATTATTTTTAGTTAAATTAGAAATACACGCTGTTCTTACTGCAAATTCTGGAACAAATTTACGGAAGTAACTAGCAAGACCCATGAATTGGCGAACTTGTTTGACGTCTAATGGGACGGGTGACTCTACCAACGCTTTAATTTTCCGCTTTCCCGGCCGTATGCCTTCAGCCGATATCTCACGCCCCAAATAATCAATTGTTGTTTCGAAAAATTTACATTTCTTAATATTTAACGAAAAACCAGCCTCATCCAAAGCGTGTAACACGGATTCCAGACATTTCACTCCCTCTTCAAGAGTCCGTGAGGGTATAATAATGTCATCAATATACACCACCGCTATAGAAAATCTTAAGTTTCCTAGAGCCGCATTTATCGCACGCTGAAAAACAGCCGGTGCATTAGCCAATCCGAATGGCATACGCAAATATTCAAATTGCCCATCCGGTGTAACAAACGCGGTCTTCCCAATTGAGTCCGCCGCTATTGGAATTTGGTGAAACCCTGACGCCATGTCCAAGGTGGTAAAATACTGTCCCTGGCCCAGGCGATCCAATTGATCTTCTATTAACGGCAAAGGGTATCTGTCTTTAATCGTGATTTTGTTCAGCCCGCGATAATCTACACACATTCGAGTACCACCACCCGCCTTCGGCACCAAAATGATAGGACTAGCAAATGGTGAAACGCTTTCTCTAATAATACCACCGACCAACAATTCGTCAATAATTTTACGCACTTCCGCGCGTTGCGAAAATGACAAACGATACGGCTGGTATCTTACAGTTTTGTCATCCTTTATCAATATTTTAAGTTCACCGGTACTCACGCTACGCAGCTTAAACCCATCCGCGATCATCCCTTTGTACTTCTCTAACAGGTCTTCAAACAACCGATTAACGTCCGGCGGCAGCGTCTCAACCACATTGCACTTCGGAACAACCCTTCCTCCTTCAGCACTACACTCTGACGGGAAATGCAGCAACCTCTTTTCACCATTGACCTTCTTCACACAGAGATCCTCGTAGCTCAAAATGTCTTCCCCCAAAATGGCATCATACAGCATCGCCGAATCCGGAACCACCAAGAAATTAATTTCAGCCGCCGCGTCCTCCGCTTGGATAGTTACAGTAGTACGTCCAATTGTAGACACAAGTCCTCCTCCAAGTCCTTGCACGCTCGTGAAAAAAGGCTCGATCTTACAGTTTGCCTGTTTCGCGATCTTTTCGCGAACCATTGAACAATCCGCACCGGAATCTAACAAGGTATGAACCAACAAATCTTGGAAAAGTACAGGCGTCAGCCCAAGTTCTTTCACACGGACCACATTGGCCTCAAATTTCTT
Source organism: Priocnemis perturbator (assembly GCA_963942575.1). Lineage (NCBI taxonomy): Eukaryota > Metazoa > Arthropoda > Insecta > Hymenoptera > Pompilidae > Priocnemis > Priocnemis perturbator. The sequence continues at coordinate 12,531,208 of OZ012652.1, forward strand.
TTGGTTCACGTTCGCTTTCTTCCCACCCTGATCGTCCCGATGTGTTCGTTGTTTCACCCAACATTGTAATTCTTCGTGGCCGCGCTTCGAGCAAAATGTGCATACAGGTGGAGGCTTCTTCACAACATCCTGAAGAGGGTCGTGCGAACCCTTCTTTTTCTTGGGACAATCCCGTTCTAGGTGTCCAACATCATCGCACGCATAACAGCGTTTACGAGGAAAATGGCCTGTGCGTGTTTCCATGCGCTCATTCGATCGTTGATTGTATTCACGCGGCCGTCCTCTGTACTCACGCGAATTATCCGGCTTAGTGCGTTCGTTTTCTTTTTTTGGAATTTTTACAAACTGAGCCATTCCACCAAGCAAGTCCGCCGTTGAAGTGTACCGAGCATTGGCCAATGATTGACGTACGCTCGCATCCGTAATGTGCCCGATCACAAGGCTAATAAGTTCCCGTGGTTTGAAATCAATTTGTGTCTGCCCAAAATACTTCAGCTTATTGCGAGCGTACTCGGAATAAGAATTGGCTGCATCGCTCGTGTACGACACGGCACGAGCCAAACGCTCACAAAGCCTATCTTCTGAGACAAAAATGGAGCACAGATCTTCGCGAAACTTCTGCCACGTACGAGGGTTACCTTCCCATTCTCTATACCACCTTTTTGCGGCTCCTATTAATGCATGAGTAGCTAGGCTCAACCTTTGAGTAGCGGAGAGTTTCTCGGTAATTGATTCTACCAGATCGCACCACCTCTTAGCATCCTCTCCAATATCCGTCCCACTAAACTCAGGTACTGCTTCAACGAAAGAATTAGGCGTTGCAGGGACTGCGGGTAGCCCGGAACCACCCACGATCGTTTCCATAAATCGACGGAACTTTTCTTCCAGGGAGGGCTCAGCAGAGACCGACGGAGTATCTTCCATTGCACGCGGGTTTAGCAGACCGACCAGAAAAGAAATTAAACTAATCTTCCAGACTGTATCCCACTTCTGATGTTAGAAAATATCTAATGTAAATTATTTGAGCACACGTCCACACTTGATCACGGTTCTGGGGTAAGTGCTTGCCTTGTTGTCGGCCGTCCCCTTACCAACAGGCATTGCCTGCTCCAATTTACGGCCAGATCCAATTACACATTTGTTCCCGACGCTCTCTTTTTCAAAATCCAATCGATGCTCCAAGCATCGATCATAACTCGAATCTCGAATACGACAAAACATACGATAGAACGACATAATCGATACATCGCACTCGTCAATGAATGAAGGCACCGACAGACGCGCATCGGCCATTCGATTCCTTCGTTCCACAAGCGCACTCTGCAATAGTGACGCTAACAGGCAAAATATATATTTTATAAATTTTCGTTTGAGTAACATTAATCTTTCTGTGGTAGTAATAAATAAGAAAGTATATAATAAATGTCGATTATTGCGTATGATGCATTAACCGTGAAACAAGCAACAGGAGCTTCTTGCACTAGAACGTTCTGAGGGATCGTACTAACACGCGATTTTAACACACGACAGCGTACGTCAGGAAGAATTTGCTTGACACGACGCGACGACGGTGCGAATGTTTCTATGAGCTGTTCTTTATGATTTCTTTTCAAAATAGAAGCTGACCAAATTGTGCATATATTCTAACAGCTCTCATCAAGTCCCATCACAATGATTTGAAACCTTTTTCTTACTACGCACGTTTAGTTTAAGAACGCTATCCCCATTTGGAGAAAGAAGAAGGTTCCTTCTTTGGCAATGCACCATGCATACTGTAATCCATATGTACGTCCATTGTCGCATTCTGTGGGATAAGGATGCGGCACGACACACGGCCACTTATAACAACTCTTTATTGTGCCCTCACATTTACAATATCCTCTCACTCACTGTCTTTCTCTCTCCCTCTCTCTCTCTCTCTCTCTCTCTCTCTCTCTCTCGTCACTCTCAAATCCTTCTCGCTACGCGTCTTTCCTCAGGCTGCCTGTTGCCAGGCCGAACCGCCGAATCTCCCCTTCCGCTTCCCCGCACTTCCGCACGCTCTCCACACGCACACACACGTGCGCACATACACACAGTGTCCGCGGCCTCCTTGACGCAGCACGCGGTACCGCCTTGCCGCACCTCAGCAGGGCCGGCCGCCTGAGTCTTAGCCCCCCTACACTCGGCCATCCTGCACGGATATCCGCCCTCGGATATCTTCCGAGAGGTCACCCTCTTCCTCGGTGTCGTCCGTTTCACAGGCCCACGGCTTCATGTAATCTGCGGCCATCGACGTCCTCGCGGGGACTTCGTGCTCCCCCACCCTTTCCACGAGGTATCTGTTTTTCCGCAGCCTCCGGTCGATTTTATACGGCCCTAGGTACTTAGTTGCTAGTTTTAACCCTGGACCTTGCTGGGTGCGCTTAATCGCTACTAGATCGCCCTCACAGTACTCTCGCGCCTCGATGCGCTTCTTATTATATCCCCTCCTGTTTTCTCTTTGGACCGCCGCGATGCTTTCTCGGGCTCTCTCCCGCACCTCGCTATGCTCGTGCGTGAATTGTTGGACCCACTCGTGTTCCAGCAATTCTTGAATTTCCGGGTCGTCCCGCAGTCTCGGACTTCTCCCGAACATCACCCGGAAGGGGTTGGTGCCAATACTGCGATGTAGCGTGGTGTTCAAAAGCTGTTGCGCCGTATCGAGATGTTTGTACCACTCTCCCCGCTTCGGATCGGCGAGTTTCGTCAGCACGGGCAATAATGTCCGATTGACGCGGTCCGCCTGCCCGTTAGCCCTCGGTATGCCCGTCGTGATCAGCTGATGCTGAATTTTCTCGCTCGCGCAATAGTCCGCGAACTCATTCGAGGTAAATGCTGCGCCCCTGTCCGAAATGATTCTGCGCGGATTCCCAAAAATAGCCGATTGTTTTTTTAGCCTACCAATTGCCTCTGTCGCGCCTGTGCTTTTAGTTGTGTACAACCACACGTACTTCGAGAACGCGTTCACTACCAAGAAAATATGGTTGTAACTTTTCTTCGTGGACGGCAACGGACCAAGATGGTCGATGTGAAGCGTATCCAAAGGCAGCTCCCCCTTGTCGATCGTATTGAGGAACCCCTCCTCCTTACCCCGTTTCCTGTCCGCGAGAATGCATGTCATGCAATTTTGCACAATATCTCCGATTTTTCCCTTTACGTTCGGGATCCAACAATCCTGTTTCAACAAAGCCTCTGTTTTCGCGACCGAGAAATGCCCTCTCTCGTGTGCCTGCCTGATGACTTGGCTCTGCATAGACCTCGGCACCACCAGCAAGAGCTCATCGGAAACTTCTCTAAAAAGTAGCCCCCTTCGGACCGAATACCCCTCCGCCGCTCCCCTTTCCGCGAGGTCTACGACCTTCTTCACATCGCCATCCGCCCGCTGCGCCCTCACAAATTGTGCCGTCAAACTCTCATCGCGAACATCCAGCAGTAAACACGCAGACGACGGGTTGCGGCTTAACGCGTCCACGTCCATCATACTGCTTCCGGGGTGATGTCCCATTTGGTAACTGAACTCTTCAAGCAAGAGAGCCCATCGGGCTACACGCACGCATAAATCTCTTTTCCGCATTGTCAAAGCGAATGCCTGACAGTCGGTCACTATTTTAAACGATATACCTAACAAATATATCCGGAACTTACGTAACGCTTTTACAATCGCTAAAGCTTCGAGTTCGTAACTCGTGTACTTTGCCTCAGCCGCGGTCGCCTTGCCGCTTGCATAGTACACGGGATGCAGCGCGTCGTCCTCGTCACACTTTTGCAAGAGGATCGCGCCGAACCCTTCGGCTGACGCATCAGTGTGCAGCTCCGTTTCGGCTCCCTGCCTGTACAAACGTAACACTGGTTTGTTACTTAGCATCGCCTTCAGCTTATCAAACGCTTCCCTTTCAACTACGCCGAATTGAAATCTAACGTCCGCTTTCAGCAGGTTGGTTAACGGTTCCGCGATTCTCGCGTACTGAGGAATGAATTTTCGGAAGTATCCGCTCAGACCCAGAAAGCTCTGTACCCGCTTGACATTATTCGGTTCCGGGAAAGCCCGAACCGCATCTGTTTTGCGCGGAGATGGGCTCACGCGCCCGTCCTCTATCACGTGTCCCAGAAATTCAACGGTCCCTTGCAGAAAACAACATTTGCCCCAAATAATAATTAACCCAGCTTCACTCGCAACCGTCAACGTCCGCTTCAAACCGTGCACCCCGGCCTCACGTGTTTCGGAAGGCACTATGATGTCATCCATATATGTCAGAGCAACCCCGTCGCGTATGAGGTCCTTAAAAACTGCGGCGATGTACCTTTGAAATACCGACGGCGAATTACAGAGGCCGAACGGTACCTTTAAAAACTCGTAGTGTCCATCGGGGACAATAAAGGCGGTGTATTTGCGGCTTTGCTCCTTCAACAAGACGTGGAAAAATCCATTTCTCAAGTCTAAGGTGCTAAAGAACTTTGCACCCTGGAGTAAATCTAGCTGCTCCTCGATGAGAGGCAAAGGGAAACGATCCCTCACTATCCTTTCGTTTAGCCGCCTATAATCTACGCAGACGCGCGTGGAACCGTCCTTCTTTTTCACGAGTACGACCGGGCTCGCGTACTCGGACAGCGATGGCTGCACAATGCCATCGCGCAACCATTCGCTTATTTGTTCGTTCACGACTTCGCGCTCCGCTGGCGCAAGCCGTCTTGCTTTTTCATATACCGGTCTATCGTCTTTAACGACAATCGACATTCTCACGCCCGATTCCCTAATTTTTGCCGGGCGGTAGTCGCGAACCAGATCCTTTATCATTCGCCTGTCTTTCGCGCTCGGAACGTGCCCCACATCCACGCTATCTTTCACCTCTTCCGGATCTAAATCTATCTGAAACACCTCCGGTACATCGCCTTCGTCTGAGGCCGGCTCGCAGGGCGGGTTAACGGCAATATTGCCCGACCGCAACGTTACGTTTACTGTATTAAGAAAATCGGCCCCCAGTAAGAAATTATGCGCGATAAGCGTATCCGGAATAACTCTCACCAAAACGGAATAAACATGGCCGTCGACTGCCAAATCCGCCACAAATTCGCCGATAGTCGCGTTACCGTCGGACCCTATTCCCCGGAATCTAACCTCTTTTCGCTCGAGGGGGGGACAACCTATCCGCGCGTATTGTTCCGCTCGCATCAAACAACGATCGCTTCCCGAATCTACGAGTGCCATCACGCTGTGGCCGTTAACTGCGACTTCCATTATGAATTTGCGCTCCTTCACCTGACTTGCTCCGTAGCTCGTCTCCACCGTCCCCGTCGTCTCCGCTCGCTCGTTCTGCCGTCTGGGACACCCAACGACTATATGGCCGCGCGCACCGCATGCGAAGCACCTCGGCCCTTCCGCCCTCGACGGGCAATCCGCGCCAAAATGATCGCGTTGTCCGCAGTTGAAACAGCCCCTGTTGTCTCTTAACGGGCGCCCTGCATCCCTCTCCGCCCTATGCGCTGCGCCCGGCTGAAATCTTCCTCGCGTACTCGGCTGGAACGCCTGGAATCTCTCCCGCAGCTGCACCTTCTCGAATGCTTCCAGGAGCGCTGTCCTCGTGGTGATTCTTTCGATCCGCGCCTGATCTCGCAACCCGGCATCCGGAATCCCGTCGATGAAGTAGTCGACCATCTCCTCCTCGGCAATCGGCACACGATTCGCCAGAGTCAGCTTCTCGTGCACGTACTCCCGGAAGGTTTCGCCCTGCCTCCACACTCTGTCCTCGAACTGCTTTCGTAGCAATATTCTGCTCGGCCGAAAATGGAAAACGCTGCGCAGTTCCGAGATCAAATCCACGGGCGGCAGTACAATATGCTCGGGCTTAGAATGCAGCCATTCGAGCGCACGGCCCCGCAGCCTCATGCCTACCAACAGTTTGACGGAACCGTCGTCCAGTCCAAACGTCGTCGTCAGAAGCTGTATCTGCTTCTCCCAGACATCGTAGTCTTTCGGGTCCCCCGAAAAATAGCTGAGAAGATCGGCCACTACGGTTACATCGGCTGCCGGACGCGCCCTGGTCGCACTCGTGCCGCTCGCACGCCGGTTATCGCCCGTCACACTCAGACGCTGCATCTCGTTCGTCAGCTGCAATTCTCGCTTTGCCGCCTCAATCTCGCGATCCAGGACTTGTAATTCTCTACGGCGCACGTCCACTTCCCGCTGAAAAAGGTTCAACGCCGCCGCGTCCTCCTCCGGACCCCGGTCGAATCCCGCGAACGGCTCCTCCGCCGCCTCCGGTTCCGGCAGCGTGGCCATCCACGCGCCCGACGGATCATAATCCTCCAGCCGTTTTACAAACTCTGCCTTGTTCCCTGTCACTGTGTTTGAGATTGGCGCCGGCGCGCGGACCGTGCGCGCAACAATTCAGGCGGCGGTTAGAGTTTAGACGCTCCGAACCTGGAGGTGACCGTGTGAGGAACACGAGATTCACGCGCCTCTTCTCCTCACCCAAAACAATGCCACTAATTGGTTTAATTAGCGGACGCGGGTGGGGAGGAGAGGTCGTTGTTGTTCGTCTTCCCCAATTTTCAAAAACCCAACGTTCAGTTGGTCGTTTCGTACCGTGTGAGAGAGTGCAAAGTGTGATAGCAGAGAGATAGCGATTTTCCGGTAATCCCGAGAGTAAAAGCATAGCGTGCTTCCTCACGTCAATATTCCAAATTTCCAGTGTGTCCGCATTGGAAAGAACACCTTCCTACCAGTGATTGCGGCGACGTATCCCCGCGTGCGATTTTCGTGCAATCACCCTCTTCCTTCCAAGCTCCTAAAGGTAAAGGATTGTGTAGCGTCCGCTACGTCCTTTACCTTCCGTATATTCGAGGTTTATCGCTACGACGCCGTCGTTGAGCGAGCCTCAACCTTCCTTCCGCGCCTTTAAGCTAGGCGTTGCACGTGTGAGTTGCTTTTTCTTTTTTTTTCTTTTCTTTATCATTGAGTGTGTGTGTCTTCCACGTTAACAATAAGCTAGAATAAGTGTGTGTCCTCCGAGTTTAGGTATATTCTAGTGTATTCTAAATAGTAAGTGCGCATGTAAATATCCGGGAAATAGTTTTAGTGACTTTCTCGTTGCATAGCCGAGTGATCTTAATAAACTACGTTCTGATTTAAAGTGAAACATTAGACACCTCGTTAAACCCCGAAATACTCCCCAGTATCATCCAGCGCCTCGCGCTTACGCCTTAGTCGCGTACACACTGCCATCCCCAGCTCTTTCAACTTCGCTTTAAGCTGGACCATCGTGAACTTGCGCGAATCCATTTCTTTGTCCATTTTCACTCGGCGTCACAAGCTTTCCCACGGCGAATAACACGAAAATCCCGGACGAGCCCCCAAAGTTGTGGGATAAGGATGCGACACGACACAGGGCCACTTATAACAACTCTTTATTGTGCCCTCACATTTACAATATCCTCTCACTCACTGTCTTTCTCTCTCCCTTTCTCTCTCTCTCTCTCGTCAACCTTACATACGCATTTGCATTTGTCAGGTGCAGCGTTGCACTTTCGAATTGAATGAAGTCTCATAGAATATAGATATTACGATCCCATCGAACCCTTTCCTCTATAATATTGTGTAATACTTACCGTTTACAGGAACAAAGCTGACTAGCACAATCTGTGGACCCTATACATGTGCATTTAAATGTAATACATATCGTACATAATGATGAATAAATGACATTGGAAAAGTCGGTTACAGTCCCGGGGGAATCATTTCTAGTACATACGTGAAATACGTGCTAAGAATGGTTAGACTTTTCAGATATTTCAATTAGTCCAACCGCGACACGCGGTCGATCGGGAGCGGCACAATGAAAGTTTCGGTTTTCAATTCACAGGGATTTCGTTATTATTGTCCTGTTTTATCATGCCTTCTTTGACAATACGCACGTTGCGACATTTCGTGGGCAGAATGCGACAATGGACGTACATATGGATTACAGTATGAACGGTGAATTGCCTTCGACCGAACAACTTTTTCTTTCACGAAATGGGGAGAGCGTTCTTAAACTAAACGTGCGAAGTAAGAAAACCGTTTCAAATCAATGTGATGGGACTTGCTGAGAACGGTTAGAATATATACACAATTTGATGACCTTCTATTTAGAAAAGAAATCGGGCAGAACAAATCATAGAGAACAACTCATAGAAACATTCGCACCGTCGTTGCGTTGTGTCGAGCAAATTCTTCCTGACGTACGCTGTCGTGTGTTAAAATCGCGTGTTAGTACGATCCCTCAGAACGTTCTAGTGCAAGAAGCTCCTATTACTTGTTTCACGGTTAATGAATCATACGCAATAATTGACATTTATTATATACTTTCTTATTTATTACTACCACAAAAAGATTAATGTTACTGAAACCAAAATTTATGAAATATATATTTTGCCCATATCTATTATAAACCAATACGACACATGTATTCCGTTGACAAAATATTAAAAACTATCCGCGTAGTAAGTACTAAAATATTTCTAAATGAATATCGTTTGTTGCCGTGTGATGAACAATTAAAAAAAAAAATTATTCTGTGAAAAAAAAGTGAACCATGGCTGAGCGCGAACCTACGAAAAAATCCTCCTGGATTCACTTTTCGCTGGATCGCGCTCTGCTCAGCGCGGTGGTGCCCGATTTGCTTTCCGGCTGAAAGAACGCAATGGTACGTGCGATGCCTTACGCGAAATCTGGCACCACTGTCACCGGCCTCTGTGCGGAACGAAGACGCGACTGCATGTCGAACAAAGACACAACGCGCGATGTTGGTTGAAAGGGGACGGAGCATAGTTCTGTCCTTTTTATGTGTCGTCACGATACCTGACGTCACACGACGTTGGTGGAAGGGAGACGCAGCATAGTTCTATCCTTCTCTCCAAGCCGAGCGCGATTCGGCGAGAAACGGCGCGCACAGCTCTCACGGACAAGGCACGCATACTTTTCCGTATCCCCACTCCCGCGGGCACCGATGGTGTAAAAGAGCCAGATCTGGCCAAACTGGTCGGCGGCGCTCAGCGGGCGCTCGGCAGCGCGGTAAGCTGGGTATGCACCGGGCGAGCATGCGAGCCTCGAGCCTCTCAAGCTGGGTACGCATCGGGCGAGCTGAGCCCCGAGCCGATTCTCGGCCGGTGCGTACGGTAAGCTGGGTACGCACCGGGCGAGCATGCGAGCCTCGAGCCTCTCACACACTCAAATAACGATGTCCGTATTAGGCCTAAGTCTTTCATTGTGTAAGGTTCGGCCCCGGGCCGTGTTTCTTCTGTTGTCTCTCCCCATCTCGCAGCCCCTAGACTTTGCCCAGCCGAGTATCGCAGGATGCTACTGACACACCCAAAACACGATGTCGGTGTACTTTTTGCGCGTGTATACGTGCATCGCGCGGATGCTCGCGGGCGATCCGCCGCCGATGGAAAGCGTGCGAGCCTCTCCCGTGCTTCGGTTCCGAAATATTTTGCAATTGGATACTGAACACACTATTTTTATACAATAAAATAGGAAAGGAAATTTTGTTTTATCATACAAAGTAATTATCAAACATGATTACGTAAATCAGTTTTAATGACGTGAAACCAAAAACAGTAATAATAAACATCGAAAGTATAGTAATGAAGGAAAATAAATTATTGCCTCTTATTTATCCGGTAACGCTAAATTGTCGCTATAATCATCCCATTAACAGTAGAATACAATTGCAACGTCTTATTTTATCAATGTTATACTATTTCGAGTGCAACAAATGCGAACAACTTCTTATAACAGTTCGTTGAATTGAAATGTGGAGACGTAGCGGTTCAATCGTGTCGCTAAGCTGTCTAAAAGTATTCCGGTTATTTGTGCTATAAATGCGTATATTTTCTTCTATTTCAATATTGTGCCAAATTACATGCACGCATGGTAACCGGACTTGAACTCACTCTCGAGTCCGCAGGGGAAGGGATTCAGACAAAGCTATGAGATTAGATAGGTCGCCATGGGGGAAGGTATATTGAAACATTGTAACAGAATATACTTACGCATTATAAATTCACATTTTCTGACCAAAGTGCATAATTAGTAATAATATAGTTGCAGTTACAATAATAATAAACAATACATTGAACACCGTCTCATATTCATCCGATAATGGTTAATGTCTCAATTATCTGTGGCATTATTTGAAATAGGCGCGCATGCGGTGGTATCGGATGCATGGACTGATGGGTGCGATGAGCGAGAATGCGTGTGCGTGACTGAAAGTGTGTGAGTGGCGCAGAAAGATTCGTATATACGAGAGCATTGCGTCACCTATGTCCGCTGAGTCTCAGGCAGGCTCGGGGTTCGGCTACCGTAGGCACCGGCCGAGAATCGGCTCGGGACTCGGCTCACCCGATGCGTACCCAGCTGTACGTCACACACGTGCAAGGAAAATCCTTCACGGTGACTGATGAAACTTTAACGATAATGCGTCACCACCACCCATCGAATAGAAGCACAAGGGACAATAGCGAGCGATCGCAGTTTCGGTTAGCAAACGCGTCAACGGTCAGTCGTTTTGTAAGAACCGTAGCGTGCGCATCGAGTCTCTAGACATTAAAAATAAAGACGATAAACAATCTATAAAACAAGTCTCATTGATCACACATTCATCAAACAAGTTGCAGTAATTACCACACAAAACCACGGAGTGAATGACAAGACGTTGGCTTCGACATCCCATACAGAACACTCACTGTATAAAGAGAAAGCAAGAATTTATAGCATTCACCACGATTTTGCACGATATACCTTGGAAATATTGGTGTTTAATTTTTTTGAACATGGCGCACCGGTGGACCAAATATAAAACAAATTGGAGGATAATAGTATTACCCGTATTTAACTACTGTAAAAAGGAAAATCTAATCGCTCGAAAACTTTAACCCGAAGTCTGCATTTCTTGTAATTTTTTTTTGCATTTTTGATTTTTCACAATTGAGATTTGTAAAAAAAAAATATAAATATATATATTTGGAAGTTGCAATGGTTCAAAAGTACTTTTGACCATTTTATCCTGCTATGCCCTTTGTGAAAAAGTAGTATAACCCTTTCATAACGAGCATCGGATATCTACGGCATCTGCGCGACGATCTGTGTGTACGAACGCCGGATATATACGGCATCTACGCGACAACCTCCATGTACACATTTTTGGATTCATATGTCACGCTTCATGGCTTACGGTGGGCTTTCGTTGCTCCACTATACCCCTTATTTTCTCTTCAGTACAGTACACAAACATGTGTGTGTGTATTAGGATTAGAAACTGCTCTTGGTGGTGGTAACAATTTCTCCGCGTACGCTTACGACGTATAGCAGTGCAGTCCACGAGTGGGGCCCTTCACGCCACTATTTCCACCTCCACTAGGTAGAAGTAGTTCTGTCCTTTATGTCGCATCGCGTTTTTCTGTTTATGCCGATCATGTCATACACCGACCGTCGCTCGTCTCTAGGGCAACGGTAGCTCGGTGGGGGAACTGAAAATGTCTCGGGGCACTTTCTTGGACCGCACCGTCGTATGGCGTTCTGGATTATAAGTGTCAAAGAGATCGACCGAAGAACAGTTTGGTCGAAATCGCATCCACCGGACTTGTACCCTTAAGCACAATTGTTATTTAACACTTAGAAAAGTGTAGATGCAAATGCACATCAAGACATCGTTGTTCAAACGCAATTAAGGTGTAAGACATAAATCCGAACGCCGAGGACTGTCCAGGCGTGTACATTTTTAGCGCAGGCCGCAGGATCCTGATCAGTGATGGCGCTCCGACAGCGCGACCTCTCGTAGCGAAAGCGTTACAAAATTGGTTTTTGTTGCAACTTAAATGGGACCTAACGAGGGTTAGCCCCTTTCGTATGAACCAAGTATCATCAAAATCTGTCCACCCGTTCGCGAATTATGCGTAAACATATATTAAAAACAAAAATATAATACATGTCGAATAGAGAACCTCCTCCTTTTTTGTAGTCAGTTAAAGAACGCCAACTTTTAACGAGCTTTGGGTAGTTTATTTTTCAGAACATACGTAGCAAGATCAAGTCCCGTATTTTTCGAAGGTTTTAAACATAACGTTGGTCTTTAGAGTTCTGTCACCGAGATCAGGCTAGTTCCCTGTCGAGTAAAATACTTGCGAGACCGCCCAATTGAGTATTCGCTGCAAGATCGGGCTTGTGTGACGATGTGTCAGACATAAATTAATCGGTTACAGAAGGCACATTATCTAACGTGAGGAAGTTTTATCTACGTGGACGCGTAGAGGACATATGAAGGTGAGAACTTATGTTCCTTAATTACTGGTTTATTCATCTAAACCTTAACAATCCTGTCAATAAATCCAATAACATAATTATTAAAGTTTTGGTAGGCACATGACAAGTAACTCTAACAAATATCAAAATATTTTATTATGAAGAGCAGCAAACTGATTCGAAAATAAAAATTTCATCGAGACTTAAACATTTTCCTAGCAAGGGTACACATGTTTATCGACCGCTGTTTGATGGAAATTCAATGTTTTACGTCACGCATGCAAAGAGAATACTATCGTTGATTTGAATCTGTTAGTAATGATACAATTTCCCGGCAGTAATGTACTCTCATGATTGTCTGGCAAGATGTCGGAGGTCACTAGAATATAGGTAAACGTAACAAATATCGATTTGAATCAATTATACTGTCCAACACACTTCGTGTTTCAATATGTGATGGGCGATTCTTATAGACATTGAGGACTAAAAACGAATCTCAAACTTAATTCTCTCTATCATTTCGAACAAAATTTAATTTGGAACAAATTTTGCAAATTTGAGCAATAATAACATAGTAAGTATAAAAGTTAGACAATTTCCATTAGATGTAAAAAATTCGATTAACTTATTCGAATATAATGGTGTAAGTTACTTTTAAACTACTTAAAACAAAAAGTGCGATAAAACAATTCCATAAATATATATGTTGAATAGTGAACCTCCACCATTTTTGAAATCTGTTAAAAAGTAGGATATTCTCTATTCGATATATATATTCATTGTTTTTGTATGCATGTTTGCACATACGTTGACAACGGGTGGATAGATCTTGTTCATGTGAAAGAGGACATTCTCCCATTGGTCCCATTTAAGTGGTAAAAAATTCCAACGACGATAACGCATTTTTTAAACAGCTTTTCCACAAAATTAAAAAACAAATTTTACATGTTGATTTTGTGTGCATGTGAAAGGGGACCCGTGGTAGTCCAATGCCCATTTAATAAAACTCTATTAAAGAGTACGTATTTTTTAACCAACTTCATATGATAGCAAATTAATAGCTCAGCGTTCGCGGGGTTACTCTATATGCGAAATGTAACTAAAATTTACACAATTCAAGAGTAAAAAAAAAAGTAAAACCCGACTACAAAGGCGCGCTAAAAAGGATAAAATATTATTTTTGTTTTGAGACCGGTGACATATCCTAGACCAGTCATTTATCAAAGGAATCAAATTTCAAGAATTTCTTTCGTCAATTGCGGCCAGTATTAATTATGCCACGTCTTAAACAAAAATATTTATAGTTTTTTGTGTTCATTTGAAGTCGGTTTCTCCATATTTAACAATGTTGTTTATCTGTGTACAGCTGACTTTATACGATGGTCTCCCGAATATTTTACTGTTTCAGCTGTTACGCCCGAGCGCGGTGCTTTAATTGAATATGATGAGCGGTCGGCTGCTACTCAAACGTAACGCTATAATATTAAGAATATATATATATTCTTAATTCTATATATATATATATATATATATATATTCTTAATTCTATATATATATATATATATATATTCTTAATTCTACGCTATAATATTATATATATATATATATATTTCACTAGTTCTGCTTTTACTAGTCTTTGCTTCAATTCCTGCTATTCATTCTATTACTTTCATTTGATTTATTTCTATGTAACGCCGCCGACCAGCGCTGCGGCTCATGCCGTCGTACCTGCCTACCCCGCTGTGACGTCAGCACGCATCGAGGAACGCAGTGACGCGCCCAGTATAGTGACGTAGCTCGCACCAGTGATGCGCCCGATCTAGTGACGTAGACCCCCGAACAAACGCGACGGTTGGGAACGTGATGCCCCCCGAAAATGCGCCTCACCTCGGTGCACTACTTCCTCGCATCTCAAAACCCCTTGCCTAAGATCTAATCGTATAAAAGAGGCGTCCGACCGGCCTCACTAGTTCAGATTGCTTCAGAAAAAGACCGTGCAAGGGTCTGCGTTATAAATTCCCGAGTGTTTTACATACTTAGAGAAGAGTGATTCCAGAATCGCTAAAGTGTCTTTTTCGCCGTCTGTTCTCATTGCAAGGAACAACTTGTGCGTGTTCCGAGCGACTCTAGTCCTAAATCTGTCTAAATCTGAGTCTAAAATCTGAGTCTCAGGCAGCTACAGAAAAAGAGTATCTTTTTCGCTGACCGGGCTCTTGCAAGGAATAACTTGTGCGTATTCCGAGCGACTCTAGTCATAGTCGTCTTGCCACACGTCTGTGTGTAGTTTTAAAATCTCAATTAGCTCTTCCTTCAATCCAAAACTTACACCTCTAGTCATAATTCGTATTCTGTTAATTTATTCGCGTCGTATTTTAATCACTTTATTGCCAATAGTAGTTGAATTATCGTTGTGTTTGCTATATTTAACTGCTTTGTGTGTATTTATTTTATTCAATATAATTTACTTAATTGTTTTCCATACTTCTTTGACATCTCGTTATTTAGTCGCCTAGAACTCGAATCCTACGAACGAGGTTTCCCTTTCCCGCTCAAGGGAACCAACGAGCCTAAAAGAAATTACAATATCCTCTATCCTCAAAGTTGCGCAAGGGGTGCAGCCGTGAAAAATCGGACGAGGCCTGGGTCGGTGCCTCAAAAACCAAATCTACCGATAGGTGCAGCCGTGAAAAACCGGCCGAGGCTTGAAGTGATTTTCCTATACCCTCTCACTCCTCCTTTCGACGGGCGACATTTATTTCCGCGAGGCAGTACGGAGAACCGTTAGAGAGGCATCACGAAGGGTAGCGACGTGCAGGGTGCAGCCGTGAAAAATCGGACGAGGCCTGTACTTAGCTGCTCACTCCTCTCATTTATATCATTTCCTAGCGGCACTGACGATAACACAAATCCTCACCACGTCAGGCCGTGGCTCGTAACATCTATATAATATATATATATATATATATATATATATATAGAAATAAATCAAATGAAAGTAATAGAATGAATAGCAGGAATTGAAGCAAAGACTAGTAAAAGCAGAACTAGTGAAATTAAATCTATAGGAATTGAGGTTATAATAATTGATGTCTAAATCGAAATTAATAAGGACAGGACAGGTTTACGGCTTTACAATTATCGCGGATATTGGAACGCTGGGATCGAGTTTGCCACGTGCTTCAGGATGCACTTCGGCCACGCCGCGCTGTTACATACGATTCGATTCGTGATTCTGTAGGGATACTCCCACAATATTTGACTATTACTGAACAGGATCGTAGCGACAATTTATATGCACGGATCGTTACAATTCTGGACAGATTTTACCGTATCCTATCCTCTCTCTCTCTCTCTCCGTCTCTCTCTCTCTCTCCCTCTCTCTCACTGTCTCTCTATACACTGGTGTAAATGTCGGCGGTTAAGTGCATATAGCGTTACTTGAGCCTTAGGGATTGAATTCAGACATTAGTATTGTAAAATAATGATATCGCCTACGCACGCTCTGTGATCTAGACACGAGAAAGAAAACTATAAAACGAAAGCGAAATCGTGGGTCGGATACAAATAACGCGGATAAATGAATATGAGTAATAACCGGAAAAATCGTAATGGAATATTGTGGCGGAAGTTAAGGAGTTGTAATGAAAATATAGTATGAATCGGGGCCTAGCGTAAAGCGCTGACCACTTGTGAACAAAATAAGAATCTAAGTTACACTTTACAGGTGTTCGCTGTTTGAACAATTTAATGAAGGTAATGTTTATTGAAATGGGTTGAATTATAATGAGAAACGGTTTAACGAACGTTTGAGTGCTATGCGATACGCTCTAAGTAGTTACGTTTAGCTCAGAGTAAGAAAATTATAAGAATTATCTTAGAGCCCTTGGACAGAGGACTACGCAGCTCGCGACTTTACAACCAACTGCGACGAGATCCTCGTTGCGAGGTGCTTTCTGCGCTCGCACGAGATAGTTTTTCATATATCTTTTCGCGGAATTGACCAAATGGCGGTCAACTCTAGCTTCAAACAGTTCGTTCGTGCGCGGATGGTTTCGCTTGGTGTATGGGTTTCACGCAGGAATTCTTGTCTGAATATTATTTGATTAATTAAATGTCAATGCTTAGATCTATTTTAACAATAATTACTATATTCTACGTACATCTTCAACAGTTTAGATTTAGAAAACGCGCGATTATGTTTACTCTTAGTTCTTACGAATACGAGAGGGATATACCTAAAATATAAGATTATATTATCGCAATCGCAGGCCGCAGCGTGAAAGTCAAAGGAAATTATCGAAAACATGCGTTCTCGTGTGAAACGAAAGAATTTCTCCACAATATAAAAGTATATTACGCTCATACGAGTGCTTAGAAATTTTTTAAAGATACGTTGGGACGTAATACAGCAAAGAAAATGTTATATAGTCGAATTTCTTGCAAATATTGTGTGACGTACCGCGCGCCGCCGGGCGCCCTACCAGCGCCGATGACCGGCGATACGGCCTGTGACGTCATGTCGGCAGCGTGCTCTGTAGTGACGTTTTCCCTTAAGGGGTTATCCTACTGTGACCAACCTCAAAAACAGGCTAAATTTCGCGAATTAATTCCGAAAAGACTATTCATGCGATATTATTAATTTTTGAATATGTATTTTTACACACCTTAGGGAGCATGAATAAAAAAAATACAACAAAATGTTTATATTTGAACAAGATACGTGACTTCGTGTTCAATATGGTGCTCTTCGTGCACGGTTCGACGATGGGCACGATATCTCAAACTGTAATTGATTAATTGACTTGCAATTTTGTACACATGTTCGGACAAATAGTAGCTATCGTGTATCGGGCGGTTTTTTCGATAACATATTTTGTTTAAGAGATAAACCACTTTAAACTACCCACTTTGTGCGCAAAATAGCAAAAAAAAAATCAAAACGTTGTATTTCTTTATATATATGAAGGAAAAAAAAAGCCCTCGATACACGATAGCTATTGCAATATAATTCATGAAACTTTTTTGTTTTTCCGTTTCGGACCCACCAAATCTCCAAAATCGTGCCCACCGTCGAACCGTGCACGAAGAGCACCATTGAACAAGAAGTCACATATCTTGTTCAAGTATAAACATTTTGTTGTCAAATTTTTTATTCAAGCTCCCTAAGGTGTGTACAAATACATATTAAAAAATTAATAATATCGTATTAATAGTTTTTTCGAAATTAATTCGCGAAATTTAGCCTGTTTTGAGGTTGGTCACAGTAGGATAACCCCTTAAGCTGGGTACGCACCGGGCGAGCCGAGCCCCGAGCCGATCCTCGGCGGTGCGTACGGTAGCCGAGCCTCAGCGGACCTAGGTGACGCAATGCGACCAATATTTCCAAGGTATTTCGTGCAAAATCGTGGTGAATGCTATAAATTCTTGCTTTCTCTTCATGCAGCGAGTGTTCCGTATGGGATGTCGAAGCCAACGTCTTGTCATTCACTCCGTGGTTTTGTGTGGTAATTACTGCAACTTGTTTGATGAATGTGTGATCAATGAGACTTGTTTTATAGATTGTTTATCGTCTTTATTTTTAATGTGTAGAGACTCGATGCGCACGCTACGGTTCTTACAAAACGACTCACCGTTGACGCGTTTGCTAACCGAAACTGCGATCGCTCGCTATTGTCCCTTGTGCTTCTATTCGATGGGTGGTGGTGACGCATTTTCGTTAAAGTTTCATCAGTCACCGTGAAGGATTTTCCTTGCACGTGTGTGACGTACAGCTGGGTACGCACCGGGTGAGCCGAGTCCCGAGTCGATTCTCGGCCGGTGCCTACGGTAGCCGAAACCCGAGCCTGCCCGAGCCTCAGCGGACCTAGGTGACGTAATGCTGACGTATATACGAATCTTTCTGCGCCACTGACACACTTTCGGTCACGCACACACTTTCAGTCACGCGCACGCATTCTCACTCATCGCACCCATCAGTCCATCCGATACCACCGCATGCGCGCCTATTTCAAATAATGCCACAGATAATTGAGACATTAACCATTATCGGATGAATATGAGACGGTGTTCAAAGTATTGTTTATTATTATTGTAACTGCAACTGTATTATTACTAATTATGCACTTTGGTCAGAAAATGTGAATTTATAATGCGTAAGTATATTCTGTTACAATGTTTCAATATACCTTCCCCCATGGCGATCTATCTAATCTCAATCCTTTGTCTGAATTCCTTCCACTGCGGACTCGAGAGTGAGTTCAAGTCCGGTTACCATGCGTGCATGTAATTTGGCACAATTTTGAAATAGGAGAAAATATACGCATTTATAGTACAAATAACCGGAATACTTTTGGACAGCTTAGCGACACGATTGAACCGCTGCCTCTCCACATTTCAGTTCAATGAAAGGCCTTATACAGACACCGTTATTTGAGTGTGTGAGAGGCTCGCGGTTCGCATGCTCGCCCGGTGCGTACCCAGCTTTACAGTGATGTTTACCCCCAAACTATGCGTAGGGTTCAGCGCCCGCGATCACGTGAAACGAGGGGTTCGCCGCGTGCGTGATCACGTGCCGTGCAGTGTCACCGTATGCGTTACCACGTGCTACCGTACGTCTTAAAATAGCATTACGTGATGTTTTCCCGAAAATGCATCCCACCACGCCGCATTTCCTGCGTTCACCTCAGGACCCCTTACCGATGTTTTATTCGTATAAAAAGGGCCGCAAAGGAGCCCTCGGCGGTCAAGCGGCTATAGAAAAAGTGCGAGCAAAGGTGTACATAAGCGACTCCAAAGCAAATTAAAAAGTAAAGTGATCTCGGCATCACGTGGGCATTATTTCGCCAATTGACTCAGTGCAAAGAACGACCCGTGCGTGTTCTGAGCGTCTCTTCGTTTTCGATGTTCTAAAACTCTTCTCGCCACACTTAGTGTGTGTAACCATAGTGTTTACGGAAACAGCTCTTTATTGAAACTGGAAAATCCTATTTACCTTGTACATTCCTATAGCTATAATTCGCATTTCGCATATTTATCCGCGTAGTTTCTTAATTTTGTTTTTGATATTTTTATAGAGTTTATCGTTGTATTTTTTTTTATATTTTATAACCTTTTTTGTACATATCTTTCTCGATATAGTTATTTTATTTATTCCCATTATTCCAAATCTATCTCATTATTTAGTAGCCTAGTTCTCAAATTCCACGGACGCGATTCTCTTTACCGCTCGGGAGAATCAACGAGCAAAAAGAACATCATCTCCCCGCACCTGAAATCTGCAAGGGGTGCAGCTGTGAAATATCAGTCGAGGCCCTTGTACGGTATTCCTATCGAGACAGATAGCTCGGGGTGCCGCTGTGAAATATCAGCTGAGGCCTGGGTTATTGTCCTCACCACCATACTTTCCGAGAGGTGCAGCAGGTAAAACTGCCGAGGCTTGATTTATTTCCGTTGCATCCCGAGTAGCAGAAGACGCGAGAAGTACAGCGAAAGGGTAGGCAAGGGTAGGGAAAACAAAAACCGACGCGGTAATGGCCAAGGCCAAGCCCGGATGCGAGTGAAAATAAAAAGCCGGGCAACGTCGCGGTTAAAAGGAGAGTATGCGAGACACGCGAAAAATCTAGAAGCCCCGTTCAAGTCGCGCGAATAGAATAAACGAGCGACACGTGAGCGCCACGCAACCGTTTTTGTTTTCCCCACCTTTCGCTGTACTTCTCGCGTCTTCTGCTACTCGGGACGCAACGGAAATAAATTAGCGCCGAGGAAACTTTCCACCGGCGCGGCGTCAAATACTCTTGGCTGCTGCAGCTACGTGTTCCTTCGCGTTCGACGGCCAGTAGGAAGTTCGACCTGATTTTTCAAACGCGCTCCTTGTCACGTCTCCGGATCAGTGCCATTGTCGGAGTATTTTCCCTTCGTGCGACTTCGCTGGCGCAATCGCGCGAATAGACCTTGACCGTTAAGAGCCGGATAACCTTCTTGCAAAATGAGTACGCCGCTCGGAAGACCGGGTACTTCCGACGGGAATGATCGACCCATTTACTTAATGCGAGGGAAAAGCTTAGCTCTGAGAAAACGTAAGCGCGACTGCGGTTCCACGGTTCCACGGTTTTACAATTCTCGTAGAAGCATCGCTGTTGAGACATTGGCGGACCGATACGCTCGACGCGGAGATGCAGTCTATTCGACGAGTTCCCGTTATAGTCTTTGAGAGAGATCACGCGTCACTTCACTCTGGTTATTTCGCTTCCACGATTGTCGAGTGTTAATTTCTTTTGTATCAATTTGCAATAAAGAGGTAATCGTGATAAAGTCACGGGTCTAAAGAACTTCGACGGAGCTTTTGATATCACTGAGTGGCTATGTCGTTAATTGAAGTATGGCAAATTTATGACGAAGCGGGTAGCGCCCCATCCCTCTCGCGGAATCTGATTTCTCAAGCTGAAACTGGAGCCCATTATGCGCTTTGTTTGTTAATGACCCGCTCCCCCTCACTCCCCCTTTCGACCGGTGACATGTACTCTCGCGAGAGAGAACGGAGAGTCGGAAGGAAGGATTCGATAAGAGTGTCGAGAGCGCAAGGTGCCGCGGTGCAATATTCGTTACGGCCTGCGTTTGAGTACTACTTCCTCTCATATGATCTTCCATCCTAACGCGCTGACGAACAACGTAATCACTCGCCACGTCAGCGCGCGGCTCGTAACAATTACACTGTTTATATTGTTGCAGAATATTACATAGTTCCCTAAAAGTCATTATTTTGATTCCTGGTGACCCTGGTTCAAAAAAACCTATTTATGATGTAGTTATGTTACGTCCTGCATCCTCCACCCGCCACAAATTTTTGCTTTTCTAAATTATTCAAGAATTAACTAATCGATTGCTCTCGCAGCATTCTGCTGCTCGCTCAATAGTTCTAAGATTTACTCTAATCTAACTTTAGGAATGTAGCGCGGTTCTTACGGAACCCCATTAAAGGTAAGACACGTACGACCGAGTCCTGGGAAAGGCATCTGTCGCGCCGGTCCCAGGATATAGCGCTGATGCAGTGTCAGCATGGGAACGCCGCTCAGCGGAGCGCGGCGGCTATATAGGGCAGTAGGAGACCCTTTTCGCGCACTTACCACTTGGGACTTGACACTTCTCGTTTTGACGTTATTCAATTCACTTCTGTCTGTGCAGCGTTTCGAGCTGCACCGTTGTTCGCGTATTAAGAATTCAAGTGCGGGTGCGAAGTGTAACACCCGACTTAGTATTTACCTTCGATATCTTTCAAGTGAATCAAGTGTAACGAATAGAATCAAGTCAAGTCAAGTCAAGTCAATAGAATCAAGTTAAGTCTAGTGAATAATCAACGCGGTAGAATCAGTGACATTGTTCCTGTATCTCGTCAGGCAACCTCAGATTTGTGCAATCAAGCAGCCTTTGAAATTCAACTACTTATAAGTGACCAGCGTGGTGAACCTCTGAAATTCAATTAATTGTAAGTGACCTGCGTGGTCAACCTTTGAAATTCGAATTATTATAAGTAACCATCGTGGTGAAGCTCTGAAATTCAATTAATTATAAGTAACCTGCGCGGTCAATCTCTGAAATTCAAATAATTATAAGTAACCTGCGTGGTCGAGACACTCCGTCTAGTCCCAACCTCCGACCCACCGCTCGCGACAACGAAGTGGAGCCGTTCCACTTCTCCCAAATTGTAGGGTTCGATCAGTTAATAAACACTAAGTAAACAACTTCGTGAATCACCTACCCTACCACCCATCCTCGCGACGCGCACACATACACCCGCGTAAAACCTGGTTATCCGAGTGTTCTCTGAGTCTAATCAAACGGGGCGTTGCACCCCTTCTCCTCCACGCAGTAACTTGGGCTACCTAAACGGCGACCACAAGCGTTCTTCGCTGCCACCGTAGAGCTCGTGCCCGAAGTCACCTAGCGAGCAATACCTCGCTGTCACCGCGAACCTCCGAGTTCCGGCGACCCCTAGAGCGACACGTTCGCTGTCTCCGTAACACCTCCGTGTTCCGGCGACTTCTAGAGCGAATCATTCGCTGCGACCACGTGGCATTAGTTCCGGCGACCACTAGCGTTCTTGGCTGTGATCGTAGCTTCCCAGTTGCTTTCGACGCACGATGGTGCGGCCCCAAGGTCAGTAGTTACCTCAGTGGATCGTAATTACCTCAGCGGATCGTAATTACCTCTCATACAAATTCCTAACCAGAGAATACCCCGTTGCCCAGGATCTCAATGTCGGACGCGAGAATACCCATAGGTTAGTGTAAATTCGAGTCACCCACGACGCGAAGACTTTTAGAGCCGTAATCATTCGGACGCAAGAATACACGTAGGTTTAGTGTAAAATCTAGGACACCGAGTATATTAAGGCGCGTGCGACGTTTCAGCGGGCCGCTCCGCTGACACGTCAAATCTCTTATCGGGCCGGTCACTTCGTCTGTCTTCCGATCCCCGGTATACCCGGTGTACGCAGGGTGCCGAAAAACGGAGGACATAACAGTTACAAAACTTTTAAATTGGTATTCGTAACAAAAATTATTATAAAAGTCCTCCCTACAAATTCCTGCAAAAGTCCCATTTTGGTCCCATTTGAAACTCTAGGCTGTATTCTAACTAATGATACCAGAATTATTATATTACGTTCCTTTCCTACCCCTCTACCAAAATTCCTATTGAAAAGTATCATTTGTAAGAAATTTTTCTGTTACATATAGTATATATACATGCTCAGTAACTAACATACATTCATAAATAAAACATCAACAATTATTGAAGAATGAAGTGCCTTACTCAGAACAATTCCATGACCAGGTACAATAAAAATCTCTCTTCAAAACTTTGAACTATAATTGTATATATTATAAAACCGTTTGTGACGAATTTGACTCTTCTAACGTAGTAGAGTGTTTCGGATTCTTATCGCAATTGAGGTAACACTATGGAAGCGGTAATTCCGAATTTAGTAATTAGACTTAACCCTGCACTTCTCACCCTAATGCTGTTAAGGGACGTTTAGATATATCGACTGTATTTAATTTAATTTTTATACAATTGGTAAATTAAACATTTTGTATCTTTATCCTCACCTGGCCTACCTCGTGTGACAGATCCTTATTCTTCGGAATCGCCGAAGCAACCGTTACATGACCGTGTTTCCAAACTATCGGACCTTTCCACCCTTGCACAAGATTCCTTTTTTATTTTGGCAATGTGAATATCACTACTCCAACGCCATGATACAAAACACATATTTAAGAAAATAATGAATACCTTGCTTTTCTCATTTACACTTAAGGAAACAATTTTATCTTCAGACAACTTGTTAGGGTCTAACATTTTTGCTGATTAGATACCAGATATTGGTGTAAGCATCTTTCCTTTGAAATCATGGTATTTCTCTTTCGATCTCAATCACATGGTGCTGACCGCTGAAAAACTATCAAAGTAAAAGTAATTCACCTAAACCTGATACTTTTTTGTTTGGCACGCAAAAATGTGTTCAAAATATGATGTCGCGCAACCAATGAGCACCCCTGCCGTATATCTATGTTTGCTTAGATGTGATTCAACTTTTCCACATAGTTTATCGTCAGATTCGCTGGATAACAAATCCTGTGCTTATGCCAGTACGTTAAATGCGATATTACATGCGATATTAGCAGAAAATGCTATTGCTCTCACTTCCTGCGTTACGATTGACGTGGATTAGCTGCGAGACGAACACGCGACAATGATTATCGTTCACATTTATTGGCGCGGTTTGAAAAGGTCATACGCAGCATTACGTTGTCGGGATTTTTTGTATCAATACATTGTTTCAAATGTAAATGAACACAGTATATATTATTTAACGGGAGGCTATGCCTCTTATATATTAACAATTCAAAGCGTAAATTCAAGAGTGGATACATTTGGATATCAATACAATGTATCATATTTAATTGATATTTATTGGTGAACAACGGTTATCTTTCACAAATAGGTAATTATTGTAACGATGGCTGTGCTGTACATTATTTGTTCGTAGCATTGGACATGTTTCTGTTAATAGACCCACATATAAATAGATGAACCAAAATATAGTCAAACTACAAAGACATAATACAGTAAATGGTCATAAAAGTGTCTTTATAAAATAGAGCGAAAAAATGTAAGAAGCCGGTAATATTTCCACACTACTGTACTGAATATACCGTTTTAATCAATCCATCAATTTTTACAAAAGTTTTTGACGACGTGAAATTGTGTTCTAGATAAAAGAGGCAAGACTCCGAACGGAACATAGTCTGATGTCAATAGTTCTTTTTATAGGTGAACGCGTGGAGGAAATGAAAAGGTCAACTAGGTTTTTTTTAAATTAGTCAGAGCAACATTTTCTGCACATTCGGAACCATTTTTTTCTGTTAGGCATACATCAAAATTATAGCAGAGAATTCAGTGTATTCTACGAAAATGTGTAAGTAAAAAGACTAATACAGTGAAAAACCGCGTCTATGTGAATTGTTATTACAATACATGTGAACTATGCGTAATAGGGAGAAATGTTTCAAGTAAATGTTGTGCGACTAGATCTGAGCTATCGGAATAAGTAATATTTTTTAACGCCATTTTATTTAAATGAAAACAAGGTAGCTTCTGCAGTCCCCCTATACCTTCACCTAAATAAAAAATATTTGCATCAGATTAAGGGCCGCCTTGAAACTATGTAATATGTCGTAATATGTTCTGTATCATCAGTAACTTTTGGGAAAGTTAACTAGGTTAATTATAAATAGCTTTTAAAAAAAGTGAGTAAACCGACTTCAGAGTCGCGCTAAAAAGGAAAAAATAATTCTTTCATTCTTGAAGAATATTCAAATTACGAAGAGTGACTCTGAATCACGAATATTCAAAATAATTCTTATCTGATGTTGGTGCCACAATAGAAACAAAAAAATAGTCCTGAATAAACAAATTTGTGCACTTTGGAACCTAAAACTACTCGTACCGATATGCACTCGTTCCGATCGTAACATATTTTTTGTACAAACTACCGCAATTCTTTATGAGGCTGCGATAAAGCCAACAAACACAAAATGTATACGCTACAAGCTATAGTTATGTAGGTCCAAGTATTTTTACTCACCTACTTCTTCGTGTACTCACAACCACAGACTGAACACTTTAACTGTCTTCACTAACTACAGCGCAGAGCTGGAGAGTTCCGGGTGGATGGAATGCGGGTCTCTTTGGTTAGAATGGAAATGGGTTTTTCTATATGAAGTATTTACTTATGAGTGCTAAGCCATCACTTCATCACTTCCCGTACACATGCATGTAAGCTGCGTTCGTGTGATGTCACGCTCTCATCGATGATACTTGCCCAAACGCGTTACCCGTGTGTCAACATGAAAAACGAAGCAGACGGCAACAAACGCGTTCGCCTTCTGCAACGTTTCCTTCAAATTATATTTATAGAGTAATTCGAATATAAAGTAACAGAGAAATTTTGCCGTGATTATAACCATCGCGGGTGATTACCCTCACAAGCCGCTCATTTCAGACGACGTGCAATTATAATACATCTGTGTGTTGCACCTGACACAATGTTTCATACATTTCGGGTGCAAGCAGCACGAAGTCCTTTAATTACACAAAACGGGTAAAACCGAACGAAGATCGCGGGTTCGAATCCTACACGAGCACGTTTATTTTTCGATCTAACCTTCTATTGTGGCACCGACATCAGTTACGTAGGTCGCGGGTACTAATCCTGCTTAAGCACGTTTGTTTTTCGACCCTACCATCTATTGTGGCACCGACATCAGAAAATAATTATTTTGAATATTCGTGATTCAGAGTCACTCTTCGTTATTTGAATATTTGTCAAGAAAAAAATAATTATTTTTTCCTGTTTAGCGCGTCTCTGAAGTCCATTTTCTCCCTTTTTTAAAGTTATTTATTGTGTTCTGTTTTTAATTTTGCTAAAGATCTTGCGGTCCAAGCCTATAGATGATTTGAAAGCTGTCCCGATGTTATGTGTCTTTAGCTTATTCCTAATTGCCTATGATAAACCTTCCACGTAAGGAACGGGTATTACTGTTTTTGGTTTGAATTCCGCCATTTCTTGGTTTTGCAAGGTGTTATACGTGTTATTGACTGTATGTTTGATGCAATTGTTAATGACTGTCCTGGGGTAATCGTTGTTTTGAAAGTCAGATTTTTACATTAGTTAAGTTATATTTTCTAAATTCATGGTGTCGTTTAAATGTTATTTTTCTTTACTTTACAGAACCGTGACATTCCCTTTATCGGCGCGTGTGATTAGTAACTCGGGGGTTTCCATTAAAAAAATCACTTAACTAATGTAAAATTTGACTTACAAAACAACAATTACCCCACGACAGTCATTAACAATTGCATCAAATATAGAGTCAATAACACGTATAACACCGTGCAAAACCAAGAAAAAGCGGAATTCAAACCAAAAACAGTAGTACCCGTTCCTTACGTGAAAGGTTTATCAGAGGCAATTAGGAATGAGCTAAAGACACATAACGTCGGGACAGCTTTCAAATTATCTATAGGTTTGTACCACAAGATCTTTAACAAGATTAAAGACAGAACACCAAAACAGCTAGCCTCTAATGTGGTCTACAATATTCCGTGCTTGGGTTGCGATAGGTGTTACGTGGGACAAACAAAACAATGTATTGAAAATAGAATTTACGCACACAAAATGAACATTAACGCAGAACAAAGTAATTTTACGGCCTTAATGAAACACAAAATAGAATTTGACCACAATTTTGATTATAAAAACATTGACATACTGGACATAGAACCAAATTTCAGAAAACGGTTAATTAAGGAAATGTTCCACATCCACAATGAAAATACAGTTAATTTGAAAACCGATACACACAATCTCAGTAACATCTACCTACCTTTACTTGAACACGGAAACCGCAAACCCACATTAAATAATTAAATTTCAGATATTTGGTTCCTTGATAAAACAATCTTATATTTAGTACATATCATACCACACACACAAACAAAAACACATGCAATAGTTAACCAAACCAGGGGTGTGGACGCACACAAGTCTACCATGTTCCGTTTCCTTTCCTGTTCTATATCCAGTTAAATGACACGGGATAATGCGTAAAAGATTCAATTGATTAGTGGCTTCGGCTTTGCGCCACTTACAACCAGCTGTCGACGCCCGCGCGACGCTTCCCTGTTTCTGGATCTGTACCCGACAACATACTTCGAATTGACTTCTAAAACGTTGGGAACTTATTCTCCAGTACATTATCTGTCTATCTTAAAAACTTCAATTTTTTTTGCGCTTGTCGATAGTTAATGTATTCTTTTTATTTTAGTTTTTACCAAAAGTAACTCGGACTGAGAAAATACAACTCTAACTTTGCGATGTTTAAAAAATATAAAAACCATAAAGTTAATTAAAATATTACATTCTACTAGATTTTAAAAATATGAAAACCGTGCACTTGTGACATTAATCCACGCCTCGACATATTGCCACGATTCCGTTCGGCACAAGTGCTCACAGCCCGAACCAACAGTCACATCGGTCCGAGCAAGCTACACCGATTCTGCAACATTAAATTAAATCTCCAGCACACTAATGTTTTCTCGTACATCAAAGACTGTGCGATGAACAGATCGATTGATAAGATCAACGTCAAACCGTTGAATCGATTTACCTCTGCTTGCCCACGCGCCTCTGATGACGCCATGTTCAGGCTGCCTAGTGTGCGTTCGTGCTCACAATCGGATGCAGACGTACCTTTACGCTCAAACGTGTGCTAAGAAATTTTGAAAAATATTTTGTAAAGTACGTAACAGTTTGTATTGTTCGTAGGTTGTATAGGTGATGAAGGTTTAAAAATCGATATAAGTGTTTTTTTTTTGTTTTTATCTCGGCACCGAGCTCAGAAAAGAAAAGTATTTCATACATATTAGCGCAGTTTCGAAGTGGGGTTTACATTTATTTAAATTTTTTATTGCATTTCTACAAATATTGATATTCTAAATATAAGAAACGCGAGCAATACTGGATATATAAACTAATAACCGATAAAAAAAAGAAGCTATATCCATCTCGTCCCCGTTGCGCGACTCACTCTGTATGTATACGTATAGGCCATCCTACATAGACTATTGCACTTCTGTTTTTTCGGGACCGTTAGACGGAATTTTGACATATCGGACAATTCTGTCAAAGATAACCAATATTTATATGATACATTTTTACCCACTCTGCGTATCTCAAGACATGTAACAGGACAATTATTCTGATAGGGCACTTGTTTTACTCCTTCACGGAGGTGTTAACACATACTAACGTATGGGGTATATTGCAGTGAGTTCAAATTGTCGGTGTAAGAATAATTTTCTTGATATAAGTATTTATATATGCGTGATACAAAAAATGTTTCTAATAAATGTTATGAAATTTGGTTAGAGATATTACAATTTGTAAGAATGTCTAACCTGTTCTGATTAAAAAAAATATAGTGGGGCTTTGCAATTGCTACTGTGATACTTCGTAGTATTTTTTTTATCCATTAAATAATTATACTCCAATTTAATGCAAAAAAAACTTTCGGGATAAGGGGGGTTTCTGCTTTGTTGAGAGAACATTTTGTTTTTGCCATTTTAGGTACAACCAGGTCTTAAGTATATACTGGACAAATTTTAATTTAATGTTTATAAAATAGCGCATTGTAACGCGACGACACACGGAGCAATCACGTCATCAAAAATTTTCCATTAGACCGGCCAGAACATATCATCGGCGCGGGGTCAATGCCTCGCGACACTGCGAGCGAAGCCTTGCGAACCTTCCAGAATCTTCCAGAATCTTCCAGAATCTTCCAGAATCTTCCAGAAACTTCCAGAAACTTCCAGAAACTTCCAGAAACTTCCAGACACTTCGAGACGCGTCGCGAAACCGCGAGGCTGTGCGTGCGAGAGAGAAAGACCTATAAATACCGAACTATTGGTTCAGTTAGCAATGAATAGATATAAAACCCGGAGACGCGAGAGTACCGATAGCATTGTGCTAATCTACGGGAGAGAACGAGGTAAGACCATTCGTGGCCACCATCGGCCGCCCGTGGACACTCATTGCTCATCTCTGTGGGAGAGGACGAAGCTGAGCTATCAGCGTGCATAGAGGCTCTTTAGAACTTCCATGGGAGAGGACGAAGCATTGCTATTGCCCGCCCATGGAAAGGTTACACCATATCTGTGGGAGAGGACGAAGCATTGCTGTCGGTCGCCAATTGAAAGGTTACGCCATAACTATAGGAGAGGACGAAGCATTGCTATCGGCCACCCATAAAGGTTATTCGCCTCACCTATGGGATAGGACGAAGCATTGCTATCGGCCGCCAATAGGAGGGCAAAACACTGCAACTATGGGTAGAACGAGGTTTCACCTTCGGCCGCCCATAGAATGGGAGAGTACGAAGTTACGCTATCGGACGCCCGGAATTTTCCAAATATTGAAATTATAAATTCGTCATGGAACAAATTGTTATTAACCGTCGACGTATAAACAAATAACCAAAACCACCTGTATACCTGACTGTAACTAATGTGTTCACAATAAATCCTTCTGTTCCTAGAAATCCAAAAGCCATTCCTTCCACAAAATCTACAAAATCCGCAAAGGGTAACACCCGTAAATAAATAAAAACCAAAATTGAAAAGTTATAGGGCACCAAAGGGAACTGCGCGTTTTTGTGACAGCCAGCTACGTACCACTGCCCCGCCGATCTTAATTTCCTACAGCGTTGACAGACACGTCTCACTACCCAATTCTGCTATTCTCTTTCACATCTCAGTCTTTGCAGCAAATTTTTCATTAAATGAGGAATCGTCATCCAATTTGGTAGACATGACCACAATAAACGTCTTCATCTGTTAGCCTAGAATTAATACAAAATGTTAAAAAGTATCTTTTTTACATACAAACAAATGCGTAGTGTTTTTAGTAAAATACCAAACTTTTAAATCCATAGCTCATAATTCTGTATTGTTAACATTAACTTTTCTAAAGAGTAAAAAACGGTGTGTGGGATACCCTGTATATTACCCCAGTATGATAATAACGTAAACTATAAAGTACACTACACGTAATAGCATTTGTAGTACCACTCTACTGACTGTACCATGTAATGTTACAACGTACTGTTAGCGGAAGTACATGTCCCACCCAGCCACGTTTATGTCCCGATTGAGAAATCTATATTTATTTTTGAAAATGTCTAAAACTAGGAAGACAGGCAGAAGAGGAACATGTTTTAACGTAAATGTCTCTGCAAAGTTACACAACTTCCTTACGAAAAACTTGCAACAAAAATGTTTATTCGCTGAAAATTATCACTTTTACCGTCAACATTTATTACAATCGTGATAAATTACATATAAATTCCTCTCACATACAAGATTTTTTTCTTTTATAGCGGAAAATTAATCCATCTACGGAAGAAAACTTTAGAAGCCATTTCTGGACAGTGCGTTTATTGACATATCTTGTCCACGCGGCAAACGTTTCGAAGAGAGGTAGTTTTCAATTTGTGCGGCAAACACACATGAGTCACGCACGAGTCGATGGATATTCAAAGGGAGCCCAGCTTAACTAAAAACTAGTATTTGTCAAGGCGAAGTGCATCCGGGGACTAACGGGTGCTTGTAAGTCCTGTTATAGAAGAGAATCTGGCCTTTGCAACTCATAACAGAATGCACTGCAAACGGGATGAACTAATGCCTGTTGTTGCGGCATTGAATGAACTCTGTCATGTTTGACCGAAAAATTGTGTCAGTACCATTTTCAACCTTCGTTCAAGCTGTCAATGGTTGATCGTTAACATGAGGTACTTGCTATATATTTTCATCATGTATGGAACACCGATGCCCTCCCACTGTGTAGGCGGTGTGATTTGGAACAGGGATCTGCAAGGGTTCCAACCAATTTTCAGTATTCGTGCGTTTAGAACATTGCTCGACGAGACAATACTAAAAAACCGTCAAGCGAGGATGCACAATTTCAATGCAGAAAATATAAAGATCACATCCTTCGAGGTACATTTTATATGTTTATTGTGATTGGAAGAAACTTTGTCACTTATTCGCACTATATTCATTTACTTACACAATTCATATATAATAAGGACCGGGGATACCCTCCGTCAAACGGTAACGGGGCGCATACAAAATAGTACACTTTGATATGTTATTTTCAAAGATTAATTCGTTGGCTCAACCCTGCGTCATAGAAATTCATGCGAGATTAGGAGTGGCGCAGGATACTATACTGTACTATTTTGTATGCGCCCCGTTACCGTTATATCTCACTCATATATATGTACTGGTACACGCTCGCCAAAAACAAAACTGCCCCGGCGATCGGTCGCCACACAGTGCGATATAAAAACTTAAACCTAAGCCGGCACGTGCTCCCTTCAAGCGCAAGGCGGTCTCGGAAGAAAATTCGCCCCCACATTCAAGTTTGCCCTCTTCTGTGTTGATAATGCACCGATATTTTATTTAATTACTCTACATTTTTCGAAACGCCAAGTTCCCTCATTTTCCTTACTTCCCACGGAAACACAGGTACGAACAATTCATACAAATATAACAATCCCGACTCCTAGACCTGACACTACACAAAACATAACCTAATTTACAAAAATCCACGTGGAGTGATAGACCTCCATCCAGTGACGCCAGATCTGGCTGGCTAGCACGGTCCGTGCTGGCGTTGGTGGGGGTAATAGGCGTGTGTGCGTAGCCTGTCTGTGAGAGCTGCGTGGAGAGAAGGACGGAACTATGCTGCGTCTCCGTTCCACCAACGTCGTGTAACGTCACGTATCGGGACGACACATAAGAAGGACAGAACTATGCTCTGTCCCCTTTCAACCAATATCGCGCGTCGCGTCTTTGTTCGACATGCAGTCGCGGCGTCGCGTCTTCGTTCCACACACAGGGCGGTATAAGCTTCTCGCGGTGGTGCCAGATTTCGCATAAGGCACTGCTACTACCATTGCGTTCTTTCAGCCGGAAGGCAAATCGGGCACCACCGCCGTGAGCAGAGCGCGATGCAGCGAAAACTGAATCGAGGAGAGCTTGGGATTGACCCGTCGTCGCCCGTCGACGCGTTCGAGTTCTTTTTTATGTAGGTTCGTGCCCAGCCATGGTTCAATTTTTTTTCACAGAATAATTTTTTTTTAATTATTCATCACACGGCAACAAAAAACGATATTAATTTAAAAATATTTTAGTACTTACTACGGATAGTTTTTAATATTTTGTCAGCGGAATAGATGTGTCGTATTGGCTTATAATAGATATGGGCAAAATATATATTTCATAAATTTTGGTTTCAGTAACATTAATCGTTCTGTGGTGAAAATAAATAAGAAAGTATATAATAAATGCCAATTATTGCGTATTATGCATTAACCGTGAAACAAGTAACAGGAGCTTCTTGCACTAGAACGTTCTGAGGGATCGTACTACACGCGATTTCAACACACAACAGCGTACGTCAGGAAGAATTTGCTTGACACCACGCGACGACGCACAGTGTGTTATTTTGGCAATCTAGCGGGACAAAAGTACCGTCTTGGTGCTTGAACATGATTTTTAATTTTTTTTCAGCTGTAAGTAGTCAAAATGAAAGGAAAGTAACCTGGTAAAAAAGAAATTTTGATCCCAAAAAACAAAAAAAAACATTTTGAAAAATAATTATAAATTTAGATATTATGTAATTTGTTCTACACTAACTAATGTAATATGAACAGAACAACAATTATAGTTCAAAAATATATTCTTAATAAATTATGAATGATAACATAGCTGGCAAATATGGCCTTTTTCGCATTTGTGCTCATTCTACACACAGATAAAAAATATTCAGTTTCCACCAAAAGCGCCAGAATGCGCAGAATGCGCAGAATGTTTTTACAGTTTTTGGTACTTGAATGCTCATAGATTAAGTCTATAAAAGAATCTAGTTGGAATTTTGCGGAATAACTAAGAAAAAGTTAACCTCAATGTCATGTAGTAAACCAATATTTCGCCTTGTGGAGCCCAAACTTTGAAGAACAATAACTGCATAAAAACAATTGATATTTATGTAAGAAAAACTAGCAGAACATACCATATTGAAGGTACAATTCGGTATGAATAAAAAAAAACCAGGAAGATTTGCCACTTTTCCGGAATTTACGGGTAAACAGAACGAACTGAGAATAAAGAGCGCAGACCATTCATTTGCAAGATGAATACGGGTGGGTTCAAACATGTCCCAACACCCTGTGTTGAAGGCAAGAGAGTAAACTGTTTCGGTTTCGAGACTACTTAATATCCCTCTGAACACACGCAATAGCGTCCACTTAAAAAAAAGAACTTCATTTTTGGACTTTTGTCCACCTAGATTGCCGAAGTAACACACTGTGCGACGGTGCGAATGTTTCTATGAGTTGTTTTCTATGATTTGTTCTGCATGATTTCTTTTCTAAATAGAAGGTGATCAAATTGTGTATATATTCTAACAGTTCTCAGCAAGTCCCATCACATTGATTTGAAACGTTTTTCTTACATCGCACGTTTAGTTTAAGAACGCTCTCCCCATTTCGTGAAAGAAAAAGTTGTTCGGTTGAAGGCAATTCACCGTTCATACTGTAATCCATATATACGTTCATTGTCGCATTTTGCCCACGAAATGTCGCAACGTGCGTATTGTCAAAGAAGGCATGATAAAAGACGACAATAATAACGAAATCCCTGTGAATTGAAAACCGAAACTTTCATTGTGCCGCTCCCAACCGACCGCGGATCGCGATTGGACTAATTGAAATATCTGAAAAGTCTAACCATTCTTAGCACGTATTTCACGTACGTACTACAAATTATATCCCCGGGACTCTAACTGACATTTCCAATGTCATTTATTCATCATTATTTTGCAACCAATTGTACGATATGTATTACATTTAAATGCACATGTGCAGGGTGCACAGGTTGTGATAGTCAGCTTTGTTCCTGTAAACGGTAAGTATTACAAACAAAATAAAAAATAATAAAATAATACAAAAAAAAAATTTTATAAACAAAAACTTTACATACCTACGCATTTGCATTTGTCGGGTGCAGCGTTGCACTTTCGAATTGAATGAAGTCTCGCAGAAGATAGATATTACAATTCCATTGAACCCTTTCCTCTATAATTTTGTCTAATACTTACTGTTTACAGGAAAAAAGCTGACTAGCGCAACCTGTGGACCCTGTACATGTGCATTTAAAAGTAATACATACCGTACAATTGGTAGCAAAATAATGATGAATAAATGACATTGGAAAAGTCAGTTAGAGTCCCAGGGAAATAATTTGTAGTAGGTACGTAAAATACGCGCTCGGAATAGTTTGACTTTTCAGATATTTCAATTAGTCCAACCGCGACCCGCGGTCGGTCGGGGGCGGCACAATGTGAGTTTCGGTTTTCCATTGACAGGGTTTTTGCTATTATTGTCGTCTTTTATCATGCCTTCTTTGACAATACGCACGTTGCGACATTTCGTGGGCAGAATGCGACAATGGACGTACATATGGATTACAGTATGCATGGTGCATTGCCAAAGAAGGAACACCTTCTTCTTTCTCGAAATGGGGATAGCGTTGTTAAACTAAACGTGCGTAGTAAGAAAAAG
This sequence comes from Priocnemis perturbator, assembly GCA_963942575.1. Taxonomy (NCBI): domain Eukaryota; kingdom Metazoa; phylum Arthropoda; class Insecta; order Hymenoptera; family Pompilidae; genus Priocnemis; species Priocnemis perturbator. The sequence continues at coordinate 12,566,257 of OZ012652.1, forward strand.
GTTTCAAATCAATGTGATGGGACTTGATGAGAACTGTTAGAATATATGCACAATTTGGTCACCTTCTATTTAGAAAACAAATCATAAAGAACAACTCATAGAAACATTCGCACCGTCGTCGCGTCGGGTCAAGCAAATTCTTTCTCACGTACGCTGTCGTGTGTTGAAATCGCGTGTTAGTACGATCCCTCAGAACGTTCTAGTGCAAGAAGCTCCTGTTACTTGTTTCACGGTTAATGCATAATACGCAATAATTGATATTTATTATATACTTTCTTATTTATTACTTCCACAGAAAGATTAATGTTACTGAAACCAAAATTTATGAAATTATATATTTTGGCCCTATATATTATAAACCAATACGACACATCTATTCCGCTGACAAAATCAAAACTATCCGTAGTAAGTACTAAAATAGTTTTAAATGAATATCGTTTGTTGCCGTGTGACCAATAACTAACAAAAAAAATTATTCTGTGAAAAAAAATTGTACTATGGCTGAGCGCAAACCTACGCAAAAAAGAACTCGAGCGCGTCAACGAGCGACGACGAGTCAATCCGAAACTCTCCTGGATTCACTTTTCGCTGGATCGCGCTCTCCTCATCGCGGTGGTGCCCGATTTGCCTTCCGGCTGAAAGAACGCAATGGTACGTGCGATGCCTTATGCGAAATCTGGCAGCAGTGTCACCGGCCTGTGTGCGGAACGAAGACGCGACGCCGCGACTGCATGTCGAACAAGGACGCAACGCGCGATGTTGGTTGAAAGGGGACGGAGCATAGTTCTGTCCTTCTTATGTGTCGTCACGATACGTGACGTCACATGACGTTGGTGGAACGGAGACGCAGCATAGTTCCGTCCTTCTCTCCACGCAGCTCTCACAGACAGGCTACGCACACACGCCTATTACCCCCACCAACGCTAGCACGGACCGTGCTAGCGAGCCAGATCTGGCGTCACTGCCTCCATCTCATAACCTTATTGAACAATATGCTTTCATACGGTGTTTGAGATTGGCGCCACGACGATCGTGCCACCCGCGCTCATCTTCACACGCCACGAGCGATTCTCGCGAATGTATAATTCGCCTCGCGCATTTACGGTTGGTGTGTATCTCGCACGCATTGCTCACCTCATTTAGCGAGCCGTTGATTGGATTAGGTGAGAAACGGCGAATTCACGCGGTCCCAGCGTTCGCGCCCGTGTTCGCTTACCCGCGCAGTTGCTAGATGCTCGCCGTTGCTCGTTACACTCTGTTATGTCCCCTGTGAAAACATCACGGAAGACATCGTTATGGAGGACGTCGACAGAGGGCATGATGGCTGCACCTCCACACCACCCGATGAAGGTGAATTTTTCCTCGACGAGATAACCTGGCTGGAGCGAGTGCAGCCGGCAATGGAAGCGCCCTCACTTTGGGTACGGAGGACCCCACGGAAATAACAACACCCGCCAGACCGTCTCCAAGTTGGGACACGGTCCGCAAGACGGCGTCACCCAGGAACCCACCCACACCCAAGACGGTAAGAAGGAGGAGCAACCGCCCGTCCGGAGAGAGGACCCAACCACCTCGGACCATAGTCAAAGGAAGGACAGATCGCGAATAAATCGACATTCACAGCTGCGGAGTCACCAAGGGGGCCGTTCAAGGCACTCAGTAACTCATCTCATCGAGAGAAGTTATCACCAAGACCTTGATTGCCCAAGACACCTTGGCTGCTCCGACAAAAGACACTTGCTCATTTCTTACGATGTCATCGTTAATTATCCGCGAAAGCCGTCGCATGTTCACGCAGAACCTATTGTCCGATGACAGTAGAATAGAAAACTTTAAAGGTTTGTTTACGCTTTAACTAGTTCTCAAAGGGAGCCTGCAATGCTCCAAGATGCCCTCATTATTTATCCGCGAAACCTGTCGCATGTTCGCGTAAGACCTATTGTTAGGCAGCAACAGAATAGAAACTTTATGGGCTTGTTTATTCCTTAAAATCATATAAAAGGGAGTCTGCGATGCTCCAAGTTCAGATCAGTTCAGAAGTGAGCTCAGTAATACCAAGTAGATAAGAGGTAGAATCAGCTCGGTTCTTGCTTTAACTAAGTGCATAAATCGAAGTAAATGTCGCGACTCCAGCGTCAAGCCCAGTAAGGTACAAAAAGTAACATTATTCTACGCTACCAAACCTGTTTGCATCACTGTATGCACATTACTGTATTGTTAGTATAAGGAAATATATATATAATGGGAGATCCTGGATTAGGGTTTCTTTTCGTAGCAGTGTGGATTCGCCAAAGCACTTAACCTAATTTCGTTGCTCTGCAAACAAAGAATTTATTTGTTATCTTATCCTATTTACAATAATTGTTAACTATTTACAAAGGTTGTACCTGCAAACAAAGAAACGACAATTTAAAGTCAATGCCCCTATTATTTTCTGTTTTCTTAGTTCTGTCCTCGTGGGTTCTGTTTTTTTGCGATCCGCACGTGGCCTTTCTCCATCTTTTCTCCCGTCCGCTTCTCCTTTGTCCCCCGTCTACCGTTTCCCCGGGACGTTCAAATAAGGAACTAAAGAAGCATGTCTTCTTTACATTTATATATAATTAATATATAATTATAATATAATTATAATATATGAATATAATATATAATTATAATCATATATAAACGATAATTCCAAGCCGTAATATACAAGTATATTGTCGCATACGAGGCCCGGAGTCAAATAAAATAAGTATGATTTCAACGTTGTTACTCAAACAGCACATCGGCGCCGGATGCGTTAGGCATAAGCCGTAATGCAAGTATGTATGTATGTATGTGTGCTTTATTGTCTTCCCTGTCGGGTTACAATGCCTTCTCCCTTCTTCTCTCGTTCCTTACATCCTTATCCTTATACTTATATTATCCTTATCCTATCCTTAGCCTAACCTTATCTTATTCTACCCTTAGGTCCTATATCCTTACCTTCCGCCCTCGCTCTGCCCTTAGCCCTATCGCTCGCTCGCCACTTTGCTTTCGCCTTTCTTCATACTTTCCGCTCACTCTTTTTACTCCGTTTATCCTATTTAATTTACCTTTTCTCTGCTCCTCTTATTTTACCCGCTGTTTCCTCTCCCTCTCCTCGGACTTCCGTTTCCTTCCTTTCACTCCTTTTCATCACTTTCACACCTTCATTCTTCCCCATTCTGACTTTCTCTTCCCTCCTCCCTTTCCTTCTTACTCCTCGCTTTCTCTATCTCCTTCATCCATCTCTCTCCTTACCCTTTCCCCCCACTTCCCCTCTCTTTCCCCCGCCTCCTCTAGCCCTTTACATCTTTCCCACATATGCTCCCATAACTCCTCTTCCTCTCCGCATTGTCTGCACCTTCTCTCTTCTTTCCCTTCCCAGTACCTTCCCTGACTCATCTGATTCCCCATCCTAAATCTTGCTACCCTTCTTCTTTCTTCCTTCTTTCTTCTTTCTTTCCCTCTCCCTTTACTTCTTTATACCATACGTTGTACTTCGATTCCCTTATCCTTTTCTTTTTTTCCCTTTTTTGTTCCTCCTTATCTCTCTTCTCCAACTACTCGTACTCTTCCACCTTTCTTTCCTTTCCTTCCTCCACTCCCCTTTGCTCATAGAATTCCTTCCTTTCCGCCTCGCATTTCCCTATCACCTTTCCTCTGCCCCATCTTTCCTTCATCTCTTCCCAACATCTCCTTGCCATTACTCCCCCCCCCCCCCCACTCTTCTAACTTCCTCTCATATGGCCATGCTCTTCTTCCAGTTCTTACTCTCATCTTCCCTCTGTCCGTCCCCTCCCTCATTGCATACCCGGGCGTCCTCCAGTCTACCTCCAGCGCCCTCCGCCTCTTTTCTCTCCTTCCACCCCCACACCTTCACCCCGTATCCCATCACCATCCACACTATTGTGTCATAGAGCCATACTCTCCTCTCCCAGTTCTTTTCCCATAACCTTCACCCCATCCCCCATACGTCCTTCATCGCCGCCGCCGCCTTTCTCCTTCTCTCCCTTACGTGTTCCTCCTGCCCTCCATTCCCTGTAAACAGATATCCTAGATATTTAATCTTTCTTATCTCTTCTATCTTTTTCCCTTTCCACCTCCAATCTACCTTTTTTCTCCTACTCCCTCCCCTCCTGAACCTCACTATTTTCGTTTCCTTTTCATTTACTTCCAAGCCCTTCTTATCCATATACATTTCCATTCTTTTCATCATCGTCCTCATCTCCCCCTCCTCCTCCGCTAGTAACACTATGTCATCCGCATATGCCGGCGAATGACAACCCGGGGGGGGGGGGGGGGGGGTGGTTAGGTCTCCCCTTAATTTCACTCCTCCCCACCTCTCTTTCCCTAGGTCCTCCTCCAGGTCTGCTAGTAATATATTAAATAATATTGGGCTCAGTGGGCACCCCTGCCTCAACCCTCTAGCCGTCCAAAACTCCTCACTCCATTCTTTCCCCACTCTCACCGTGCTCCTTGTTTCTCTCAGTACCACCTCCACCCTGACGACTCTCTCCCTCTACCAGGGACCAGTCCTTCCCTCATTGCCTCTATTACTTTTCTCCGGTTGACTGAGTCAAATGCTGCCTTTAGGTCAATGAACATCGCCACAATCTGTTTTTTTTTCCCTCCAATCTACCGGCTGACCAGGTAGCTTAGGGTGTAAATCTGGTCCGTTGTCCCCATTCCGTTTCTAAAACCCGCCTGCGTCTCCGATAGTAACCCCCTGTCTTTTACTTCCTCCCTTAGCCTCTCCGCGAGCACCGCTGCATACACCCTTATACAGTAATGGCATGATCGTAACGCCTGTAATTCTCTTCGTTTCCTTCCTCCCCTTTCTTTATTATCGGGACTATTGTCCCCTCCTTCCACTACTCCGGCCATCGTTTCCTCTTCCATGCTCTCCCGCACATGTTCCGTTCCCATTCCCTCAGCTCTTCTCCCCCATATTTATATACCTCATTCGATGTTCCGTCCTTTACGATTGCCTATGCCTCCTTCATTCTTCCCATCACCTTCTCTACCTCTTCCCTCTTTATATTCTCCTCTGTGTCCCCTCTCCCGCCTCCTTCCTACCACCACCTTCTCTTCTACCCCTCCTAGCAGCCCCATGAAGTGCCTTCTCCATTCCTCCATTTTTATCCCCTCGTTTACTATTTTCCTCTTCCTCCTCTGCTTCCTTATCACTCGCCACACCGCTCCCTCCTTTCCCGCTTCCCTTGCCTCCCTTATCCTCCTCTCTCTTTCCTTTTCCTTCTTTTCCTCACACAGCCTCTTATATTCTCCTTTCTTTCTCCTATACTCCTCTCCTTCCCCCTCTCCCCCTCTCCATATCCTTAACTCCCTATTCAGCTCCTTTGTCTTCCCCCCACATTCCGCGTCCCACCACCCTCTTCCTTTCCATTTTCCCTTTTTCTCTCCTTTCTGCGCTTCCTTTATTGCTTCCCTTACCATCTCCTCCATTGCCTCTATTTCCTCTCTTACACCCCCCTCTTCTCCTCTTCGTTTGCCCATTTCCTTCTTAAATCTTTCTTTCCCCTCCTCATCCCATTTTCCCCTTACTCCTTCTCTTTTCGCTGCCCCTCTCTTCTCTTCTTTTCTCCCCTCCCCCTTCACGCACACCACCAGGGACTGGTGGTCCGAATCTACCTTTTCTCTTACCTCCATCCTTTTTATCCTTTCCCTTGTATCCCCGTCCGTCAACACGTAATCTATTACCGTCCACCCTCTCTCCCGGTGTGGGTGTACTCACCCTTCTCGTCTCCTTCTATACTCCCGTTTATTATTTCCCACGCCCTTTCCTCCACAAATTCTATCAATGTCTTCCCTTCTCTATTTATTCTTTTATCCTTTGATGTTCTGCCACTTTCCTCCCTTTCTCTTTCTTATCCTTTGCCTTCCTCCACCCTACCCCCTTCCACCCCTGTTCTCGCGTTAAAGTCCCCCCCCCCCCCCCCTACTATCATTCTTTCCTCACTATTGCCCATCTCCTCCCATTCTTTCAATTTCTCGAGTTTTCTTTCTATATTTGCGTTCACATATACCCCTGCCACCCTCCACCATACCTCCCCTAGTCTCATCCTCTATTTCCACAGCCCCTCTTCTTCCCTTCCTATCTCGTCCTGCTCCACCTCGATGTCCCCTCTGACTCCTCTTACCGTTCTCTCAACATGCCCTGCCTTTCTTGTTCCTTCTCTTCGCCGGTCTCATACTCCATACAAACCCCTTCGGCAGCCTCTCCTTTACCCTTCCCATCCTTTCTCCTCCAACCACGTCTCCATCATCAGCACTACATCCCATTCCTCTATTCCCTCCCAAAACTCCTTGTCGTTGTTTTCCACTCCCGCTACATTCCAAAACACCGTCTTCCATCCCCCTTGATCCCTCCTCCCTGCCTCCTCTCTTCTGTTCTCTCTATCTCTCCTCCTTACCTCCTTACCACTCCTCTTCTCTTTCTCCCCTATCCTGCTCTTCTCCCTCTTCCCTTCTTTCTCCTCTCCCGTTTCTTCTCTTTCCCTCCCTACCTCTGCGTCTTCCCTACTCCCTCCTACACTTCCTCCATATTTGTCTTTGTTCTTCTCTTTTCTTCTTTCAGTTTCTCTTCTTCTTCATCCCATCTCCAACATTTCCCATCTATTTGTAACTTCCCGTACCCTACCCATACCCTCCTCCCTTTCTTCCTTTCTTCCCATGCTCTGTCTTACACTTTCCACCTCATTCTCCTTTCTTCCCATATTAAATCATCGTCTATCCTCACTCCTTTTTCCCTCAACTTCCTCGTTCCCATCATCACTTCTCTTTTCTGCTCTCTATTCTTCAGTCTTACTAATACCCCATTCCCTTCCCCTTCCTTCCCTACTGTCCCCATCACCTTGACCTCCTCCACCTCGCCCTCCGTTCCTAACTCCTTGAGTATTTCCGCTACTTCCTCCCTGCTTTCTACCCTCCCACCCCTTTTCATTCCGTTTATTATGATGTTGTTCCTTCTTTCCTCTCCGCCCTTCTTTCCATCTTTCTCACCCTTTCCTCCATTGCTTTGACCTCCGCCCCCCTCCCCCTTGTACACTGTCTCTCTCACCTTCATCCTGTCCAGCCTGTCCTCCATCCCCTCTAACCTGCCTTCTATTTCTTCTCTCTCCCTTTCCCACTTCTCCTGACCTTCCCTCAGTTCTTTCCTCAATCCTTCTATTTCCCCTGTCATCTCTTTTTTCATGCTCCTCATCAGCTCTTCCATTTCCTCCATAACCTCCTTTAATCCATCTTTCACTCCTTTTCTTTCTTTCCATATTTCCTCCACCATCTTTCCATTTCTCCCTTCTTCCCTTAACTCCCCTGTCCCACTTTCCTTTTGCGGAAATCTTTGAATCCTCTTCAACGCCTTGAAGATCCATTCTTTCCCTCTCATCTCCTCCCTCCTCTCCCCTCTTTTCCTTTTCCAAAGTTCCTCTAATATCCCTTCACTGCCTCTTCTTACTCTTCCCCCGCTTTCTGCATTACCGGGCTTGTCCATCGCTTCCTTCCTTACCTACTCTGCTCCTACCTCCTTCGTTTCTTTTTCCGCTACCAGCTGTCACTTTTCCCACACCTGCTCCTTCCACCCACGTTGTCTCCTAACCCCACTTCCTCTACCTCCCTATATTCTCCTCTCTCTTCTCTCTCCTCCCACTCTCTTTCTCCCACACTTCGCACTTTCCCACCCACGCTTGCACTCCACACTCTTATTCTTTCGCTCCGGAAACGGAAGTGTCCCGTAATGCAAGTATTGACGCATCCAGAGGGCGGAGTAAGGAAAAATAAGAATGATAATTTAATTAAGAAAATATACTAATAGAAAGAAAAATCAAAAAGTTACGCTGCGACGTAACAAAGTTCATACAATACGGACTTACCCCCGTTTGTCGGATCCATGATCCTTTATCTTCTGTTACTGTATAATGCGTATGGTTCATTGTCAGACATGGATTTTTGTACATTTTTTTGTTTTTAAATAATTGGTTTAAAAAATACTGTTTGTAACTGGACTTCGTTACGTTACGGAGTTCGACTTGACGGAAGCGTCTTCGAAGGAGCACTAGTCCCTGAGGGTCAGGTCGAACTCGATTAAATACCAACAACAAGTGAGTTTGAACCACTGGGCGGTGTAGCTTTGGGTGAAGAGTCGTATGGCATTCACGATAAATCAAATATATATATAAACATTGTTCGGTGAAAATAATATGCAATGAAAAGTACGGTGTAGTCGTATGTCGGTTGGCAGTTATTGCCGATTTCGTGGAGCGCCGTTTGCGTAGCAGGTAATATACGCGGAAGTCTTTTATGAATCTCACCTGAGTTGCTACAACGCAGCGTCAGTAGAGCTATATCCTAAGACTTGGCCCATTACACTGGACAAAAAAATTTGACTTTTTTTTGCCTTTCGAACGAAAATAGCCAATTTCGACTAATCTTGACCCGCTGAAAACGAATCTGAAACCCGTTTTTGAAAATTGGCTCTAGAATTGAATAATTATATTTTGAAAAAAATATGTTTTTTTCGACTTTGAACAACAATCAGGCCGTAGGTTTGTTACGTCCTACGTCCTCCACCCGCTTTTTCTATAACCATATTCTCGCAACGGGTTCATCGCACCGCGTATCCTCCCATTAGCAATAAGTCACGCAAAAGCGAAGTAAGGTTCATCGCACCGCGTATCCTCCCATTGGTAGTAGGTCACGAATAAGCGAAATAAGAGCCGGCGCACCGCGCCACCGAAATTCCTTCACGGAATGCTGACGCCGAATCAGCCCGCAGGTCAACCACCCAACAATCGATCAGCAATTCGCGACCATATAGATCCAAGAACGCCAATGCCAGTTCCACGAAGCACCTAGCGACCGTCAGCAAAATCTACCATTTAAATAGGTTTACAACCGTAGAGCGAGTGCTCTTGAGCCAACCAAGTGCGGCCTCGATCAATCTAAATTCGGCAACTCATAAACCAGCGTTCGACCGCGATCATTCAAAAGTTGCTCAATCTTCGGACGCGCAGCGAGTAGTATTAATCATTAAGTGAACAAGTGTAAACCAGCTAAGTGCATTTCGAGATAAAACATCCAGTCTACTTCCACCACCTCAACATTACTTCACACGACCGTGCCCTTCCTGTGCGTCAACACCAAACGCAACCACACGTACTCCCACAAATCTAGAGCCGTAGCCATTCGGACACCTCCTTCTTACATTCCGCGATACATCAGTGAGCCGCTCCACTGACGGATCAAACCCCTTTTGGTGCGATCACTCCTTCCGCCCGTCCTCGATCCCCGGTATACCCGGTGAACGCAGGGTGCCAAAATCGAGGACGTAGCAGGTTTACAAGTTAAACCATTTTTATTTGTCGCAAATGATTCTTTAGACTTTTCTGAATAAAATTATATAAAGCACTTTTACAATTTGAACTTGCAAATATGTTTAAACATTAACTAAGATTGATCAGTCACGTTTCTCGCATCTCTTTTTCGAGATTTTCTTCAATTTCACAAGGCAACACCACAATTGCCTTTTAAAGGAAAATAGCCAATTTCGGCTGATCTTGACCCGCTCAAAACGAATCTGAAACTTGTTCTTGAAAATTGGCTCCAGATTTTGAGTAATTGCATTGTTACGTCCCAGCCGCTAGGGTGGGGGTCGCAACGAGATATTGTGGGTCGCCGCGCATTCCCGTCATCTGCCCATGCTGCTAGGTCCCTAATGGCCCTGGGCAGAGCGTAGCTTTGCTAGCCGAAAACCTCGGAACGGGAAAATGACCGAGACGCGGGGGATCGACGAGGGTGAGGAAAAAGAAAGGAGGTGGTAACGTTTCGTCTTGGGTCCGTCTACGAGACTCATCAGTAGGGCTGATGTAGACGGACCCTGCCCCGGATAGGAGGAGTAGGAATTGGGACTTATATATACGAACGAGACTTGGTATGAGTCACTTGCGAGAGATTAAGATACAGACGGACGCCGCGTTGCGTCGAATTGGGGCACTTGACCCGAGGCCAGCTGGAGGACGTAACAGCATTTTGAAAAAAAAAGATCTTTTTTCCGACTTTGGACAACAATCAGGCCGTCGATATACAAGTTAGACAAGTTTCATTTGTTGCAAAAAATTCTCCAGACTTTTCCAAATAAAATGATATACAGCACTTTTACAGTTTGAACTTGCAAACCTATTGAAACATTAACCAAAATTGATAAGACACGTCTCGCGCTCCTATTTTGCAAGATGTTTTTCAATTTTCAGAAGAAAACGGTGTCTCCGACGTGAATTCTAATGACGCTACGCGATAGAGCAGACATTTTCCATCGAAAAGCATCATGATAATATGTAAAACAGATTTCGGTTTCCTACAGGAAAATTAACTAAGACTTCGTGCGCGTCACGTAGTAACACGCGCTCCGCTGTGACTTGTTTTCGCCTAGCGTTTACACGGCATTAAGTCGGAGAACCACTGCTGACACTACGTAACACGCACGAGGTTTTCATTTTCCTGTGCGAAGCAGAAATCTCATTTACATAGTGTTAAAGTGGTTTTGCAAACACAAATGTCTGCTCTATCGCGTAGAGTCATTGGAATCCTCGTCGATGTCACGGTTTTTTCCTAAAAATTGAAAAACATCTCAAAAAATAAGTGCGCGAAACGTGTCTTATCCACTTTAACTAATGTTTAAACATGTTTGCAAGTTTAAATTGTAAAAGTGTTTGATACCGTGTTATTCGGAAAAGCCTGGAGAATGTTTTGCAAGAAATAAAAATTGTCTAACTTGTATACTTACGGTCTGATTGTTGTTCAAAGCCGAAAAAGGCTGTTCTTTTCAAAATTCAATTACTCAAAATCTCGAGTCAATTTTGAAAAACGGGGTTCAGATTCGTTTTCAGCGGGTCAAGATTAATCAAAAATGGCTATTTTCGTTCAAAAGGCAAATTTAGTGTTGTCCAGAGTTATCAATACGAAGTTAATTGCAATGTCAAATGTTTACTAGACGTGAAAACTCATGGGCTAGGACTATGACCGTGCGGCGGTGAGGCGCATGTGTGCCGGCCATGCATCCAGTCTGTTCGCCGTCAAATATCTCACGTCCTGAATCTATGTTTTATGTGTTGTGACTTGGACCAATGAAACGTATGGATCTGCTTCTATTTCAAATACACAGTATTTTGTCTACGGAAACTCTTTAGTGACAATAACGACCAAACGGCAGCTAATATTGGGGTTGGCCGTGCAATCGGTCAATCTTACTTTGGATATTCCGTATTACTTTTGCTACTTGCCAACTGCCTACAAGCGATGACTAGGAGTGTCCGTGGGGGGCAGAGGCCAGCCAGGGGATTTCTGCGTCACCTTATAGGTTTTCTCACTACGAAGTAGAAAGCAAGCATACAAGCAAAGCAAGTTGACAATAAAGCCTTTAACGCGGACGATAGCGACGACTCCTCGGGATTCGAAGCTGGCGGGCAACGGGAGTTGTAAGCCATATCAGGGACACGTGGTCAAGCGGGAACCCGTTTTTGTTTATCCCTTTCTCCTCGCGCGCATTTCCTTCGTGCGACACTCTTTTGTAAGACATTGTAAGAGAAGCTGGCGTGAAAGTAATGTGCAGGTATCAAATAAAAGGGAATCCAAAAGAATCGTAACAAGGCCGTTTATTTTCGTACCAAAGGAATGGAAAATTCAACACATACTATGCACTGTGGGGGCGTATTCCAGTCCGGAAGATTTATTTATCCCCCTCCACTTCTGTGGCTCTAAATTTCTAAATTATATCAAGTCTCTTTGGATCTATCCCGCGTGACACTGCGCTCGTAGGCAATCGGCCCAGCTAAGGGTGTCAGCTTGCGAATGAAGTCAAATGTGAATTGAAACTACGGGTCAGTTTTAACGTCTTTTCGGACGCTATGTCGGTGCCACGGCAGTTATCTATCTGCTTGTGACTCCCCCAGTGAGGCGCTTACAGTTAGATCCCGTGCCTGTATCTTTTTTAGACCAGTCGACACGGGCGATTATTTAACTCATCTAATGTAAACGTTTCTTGCTTAGTGTCTCTGTGAAGACTGCCGCGTAGTTTGTAGTGAGTGCTTTGACTTTGAGATTCGACGTTTATTACTTTTCCGAACATCGCGGGTCCGGCAGTACGGCGTAGCGCTTTTTGAATTTGAAGACATTTGGTAATTACTGTAGGCGACAGCCGTATGGCATGCTCTACTTCTTTACTTGCAGGATAGAACGCTTATCCTATTTTGCCGGACCCATATATACGTAAGTAGAACGTAATTCGTCTGCGAGAAACGGAGTCCTCTACTGGGCTCTGGCATAACCACTGCGCCTGAGTGGTAGCGCATGCTACTATGCCGGCGCAGTAGTAGCGGCCCGCACATATGTATGGGCCAAGGAGTTTGGTCCCTGTCGCACAGACCTAGCGGAACGCGTGTATATGTGGCCACACATATGTACGGTTACACGGTGTAAATTGGCTTTCCCTATGTTTACGCAATAGTTGGGCATAGCTATTTTTGGTAAGGCTTTGTCTTAGCGGGCACGAATTCTAGGGTTTTTTTATTTTCTTTGGATAGAGCATCGAAAGGTGAGAAAATATTCCCTCTGACGTTTTTGCCGGAAATCATTCCTTCAAAAGTTATGAGCGTTTTTTGCGAAGTAGCGTTTGTCGCCATATTTTCCAGCAGGCACATTATTTTTCAGCGTTCTTTGTTTCCCTGAATAGAGCATCTAGTTCTATAAGTTTTCCCTATGACTTTTTTTTGGGAAATCATTCCTTCGAAAGTTACGAATGTATTTGCGAAAAATTACGTCAGCAGCACTGGTTATTGTGTTTTCCAGCGCCTCGCGATGTCAGAGATGAAGGTGTTAGTCGATTTGTTGTTTGTTTTGATTCTGGCAACCTCTGAGCGTTCTGTGTCATTGGTCAGGCTCTCGTTTTGACTCCCCCGAACTGAACATTTGATTTTTGCCTATTGCAGAAACAATCCCAACATCAAAAGTACAGGCGTCAAAGTACTCTGCGTCATATACGCTTGAATTCGAGCGCAAGAATCAAAACAAACAACAAATCGACTAACACCTTCATCTCTAACATCGCGAGGCATTGGAAAACACAATAACCAGTGCTGCTGACGTAATTTTTCGCAAATACATTCATAACTTTCGCAGGCGTGATTTCCCAAAAAAAAGTCATAGGGAAAACTTATAGAACTTTCGATGCTCTATCCAGGGAAACAAAGAACGCCGAAAAATAATGTACCTGCTGGAAAATACGGCGACAAACGCTACTTCGCAAAAAACGCTCATAACTTTTGAAGGAATGATTTCCGGCAAAAACGTCAGAGGAAATACTTTCTTACCTTTCGATGCTCTATCCAACAAAAAATAAAAAAATCCCAAAAATTCGTGCCCGCTAAGACAAAGATGAGCCCTATTTTTAATTTCGCTGCGTGAGACGTGAGATAGAGATTAAGTGCATTAGCTGGTGACCTCAGTTTGTGATTACCACAGGATTATTATAATTCCGTAATGGGATACCCTAAACGTGTTCTCCAGTATTAGAGATATATTTTAATCCTTTTTTCACATTTGAAAAGTATTGATTCACCCCATTTAATGATATTACTTGGGATCGCGTTTGAAATACATACTCGTACGTACAAGCATTTCTCGTTTCAGAGTGTGATGTACCGCGTCGCCGAGCGCCTGAACGCGCCGACGACAGCCAGCGCTACGGCCATGACGTCCCACCGGCATATCGGCCATGACGTCACACCAACGCCCCGAACTTAGTGACGTGTTGGTTTCCCACTCAGTGATGTTACAATCACATATCCAGTGTCATCGCCTCGATCACGTGAACCGTAGTGTCGTTGCACGCGTGATCACGTGCCTCGCGTATTGTCCCAAAAATAGGTCTGACCACGTGATGTTTACGTCGAGAATGCGTTCCCACTACCATAATTTTCCACCGGCATGCCCCTAATCTAGACATTTTAGTATAAAAAGGGCCCTGCGAGAGCCCTCGGTGTCAGTAGACTTCTAGAATGTGAATAGCAAAGGCCAACATAAGCGTGTCCTGAGTAAAATCGAAATCGCTATTTCGCTTAAACATAATTTTCTGTCTACTGTGCCGATTGCAAGTAATGATTACAGTGCATTCCGAGCATTCAAAGGCTTTTACTTACTGTCGTATTGAAACTATTACTAATTCTCGATACTAATCCGTTTTCAGGTTCAAAATTCCGAGTTCATATGTTCCTATCGTCATTTCTAGTCATCTTATCGTTTTTCTGTAAATATTTCCATAATTTATTATCGTTACTGTTATTTTGTATATATTTTATTGCATTGCGTTTTCTATACTTATCTGTTCTTATTGTATATATTTTTATTTAATATATTTATCTATTTATTCCCATATTCTCTGAACTCTCTCTGTTCGAGAATCTCGCGATTCCCGGTAAGAGGAAATGAGAGGGAATGAAAGGAAAGAGGAAAGGGGGGAAATGAGAAAATCTACTGGCGGTGGAGAGGTTATGTTTCCACGTGGTCTACATAATGTCCGTTTAACAGAGTCTTTATTGTCTATAAAAATAAGGGTCACAGATGCTCTACGGTAGTGAAAGTAACAGTCATAATGAGCGAGATAGTCAATTATATGAATTGTATCCGCCGTACAATGATTTATACCTTTGCGGGTGCACGTGCACGATTCGCGCCGCGTACAGAGCCTGAGTCGTCTGGTGTGGATGTACCGTGCGTATTATTATGAGCTTCGCCTGAGATAGATGAGAAATAGTCCGTGATACACTGAGTAAAGTCCAAAGTACAGCAAAACTGCGAGATAACCAGAAAGCTAAAATAGCGACAATCCGTGCCTTCTCTATAATTGCTGAGACGGTAATGGCCGACGAAACCGGCGGGAACGCCGCCCGCGTGCCGCGCGCGTTAAAGGCCCGTTCGCATAAAGACCGCGTGTGACTCGGCCCTCAGGCCGCCTTGAGGATGCCGCGACGACGATTGGTCGGCGTCGCGGCATTCCCAAACACTCTCGCTATTCAATCACCGCGGAGCTCAAATCCTACGAACGCGATTCTCTTAACCGCTCGAGAGAATCGACGAGCCAAATTCACATATTCCACTATCCTCAAGGTTTGCGAGGGGTGCCGTCGTGAAAGATCAGTTAAGGCCCTTGCCGACTATCAATTCGGGGCATTAATTCAGGGTGCCGTTGTGCAAAATCAGCTGAGGCCTGGGTTAATGACCTACTAACCGTACCGACCAAGGGGTGTAGCAGGTAACACTGTCGAGGCCGCAGGAGGTAATCCTTTCCCCCGCTTCCCCCTTATGATAGGTGCCACGGACTTTATTAAAAGAGTATGGAGAGGCGGAAGGAAGGCGTCACGAAGAATACCGAGGACGCAGGGTGCCGCGGTGAAAGACCCGTTAAGCCTTCCGTTTGAGAATTCGCTCCCCTCACATAGACAATTTCCGAACGCGCTGGTAAACAAATCAAATCCTTACCACGCCAGCGCGTGGCTCGTAACAAGAGTTTAGGATAGGATAATAGCCCAGATCAGTGATGTAACCCATGGATTTGGATACGATTAGTTCACTCAAATCATTGTTGTATATGACATAAGGAGAGCAATCGAACGATCAGTTAGTGTAATCGCGAGAAACATTGAGATATGGATTCTTATCGAATTAAACGTTCGTAACTAAAGAAATACAACAATAATATAAAGAAAGAAAAATTTCATTTTGTTTAACTTTTTAATCTGTCAGAAAAGGAATAACAAACTTTATATATGTGGGATCAGAGCGATTTAGGATGGTAGGATACCAGAGATAGAGATTTAGATATGGGATAGGAGGTGGTGCTATCCGCAGTGAAATTAGGACACTAACAACCTTTCCAAACACAAACATATCTCTCAGTCAACATAACTTCACACAATCTCTGAACCTCTTGCACTCTCGTACGCAACTGCCTGCCGGTCTCCCCAAAAGCGCTTGCCCTTCCTCGTCAGCGCAACGTCGCAGTGGCTTGCGACAAAGACAGCCAGCTCTCACACATACACGCAGACTCATTCACCACACCTTAAATATAAGTTAAGTAAGACAGCGAAGCGGCACGGCCGCTTTGCGTTTGCTCTCTTCGCGAACTGCATCCTGGCCAAACTCGCATCCTACATATAAGTAAAAATAAAATCTTACAGGGATTATAACTAGTGATGACGATTATCAGTTACCCGGGTATCTGGATATCCGAAATCAAATATTCGAAGAATGTGAAAATCCGGATACTCGGATATTGTTCGGATCCGAATCTTGTTCAGATCTAGATCTTCTTCGGAACCGGATCTTGCTCGGATTCGGTTCTGTTTGTTGCTGTTCAGATTTCCGATTGAACTACGCGATTGCTAAACAGATATTTGTTTCAAATCTTGAACGCAGAACATGTGTAAATACACAAATGAAATCTATTACGTATGTGACCGTTCTTGGGTAATACTGCTGTCTAGGGACCCAGCTCCGATTGGGTTGATTCTTTTTTATATGTTGTCAAGGTTACCCTCTTGAGTGACCACCCAATGGTTCTAAGCGGTGGACGTTGTATTTTAAAAAGTTATAAACAAAATAAGTTGTATAAGTAGAACGTACTATTTCGTCAATGGGACATTTTTGGTCGGGTACGGAAGAGCAATAATATTTGATCTTGACTGAAGCCACGTTACCGATGTACGTTCTATAGAGCTTCGTTCCCACCGATGTACTTTGCATAGAGCCTCATTCCTTTGAGGCATGACACGACAGAAAGACGGAGATTATATGGGGGGGGAGGGGGGGGCTGGTGTAGCGCGCTTGAAATGAAACAATGTTCGTGATTTATTTTAAGACAAACTTTTGAACCGATCTTTTTAAAATTTTAAGGCAGTTCATTTACATTCCTCTAGAGCAAAGAAAAACAGATTCTTTATATTGGAGATATAAGGGCTGATGTCCGGTCTGTCCTCGATGATAGTGTTGCGGTTTGCAATGTAGGGCCTGCTGTAGTGTTCTGAAATTCAAAATTCAAGGAGTTTCTTTTACTTTGAAGATGTCGTGAGGGGTTGAACCTGTTTTGAAATCAATAACTGCTAATTGTAAAATTGACAGCAGTTTGATAAAGACAGTTCAGTTTTTCGGAGAAAACTGTTGCCTTAATGTAAACAAAAAATATTCTATTTAAATAATATTAATATGTACATAGGTTCATCTGGTCCAGGAAATATTCAGGCTCATGTGTACAAAAGACCAACTCAATCGATTGAGTAGCTTTTTCTCTATCTTGCACACCGATTTGCAAAATGTGGTTTCGAGAAAAACGTGTTTAAAGTTTTCGGTGCAGATAAGTAATACCTTTCGGAAACTTACAGCTGTTTTTTTCTCTAATCTGCTATGCCAGGCCCGTACATTAAGCCTTCTTCTTCCTCAAACTGCTCCAATAAGACTGAATTTTTTTTCTGCGGGCTGTTCTTGCCTCCACGGTACTGCTGAGGCTGCGAAGCTCCTGCCGCTTAAGCCGCTGGGCATCATAATTGTCGGCAAATACCTTGCACTGCTGTCCGATAATTAGGTTCTGTGTTTCCATGACCCTAAGTATAAAACTGTATCCTTCATTGAAAATGACAGCAGCCAAGAATGCAGTGATTTCAACAATTTTCAGGCCGGAATTCAAGGGTTTAGGGGCCAATCGCCAAACTGTAGAATTGAAGCTTTCGTTTGGATTTTGTGTGTGTTCTCTTAAGCATCTTTCTAATAATTCCAGGTTCGACAAATCTTTATAGATTGGCAAAATATGCTTTTGTACTTCCAAATGTAGTGCTGGTAGGTGGTCGTAGTTTTCTAAGTTCCCTTCACTCTCTGCGACGCGCTATTTGCACCATGAGTGGGCTCCTGTTGGACAATTTTGATGTTGTGGCCAACATTTCCAATTTTTCATTAGTGGAACACATATGGTAAAAAGTAGTCATCACCGCACTCTGCATCTCCTGGACAGATTGGAGATTTCGTTTTATGGCCAGGCCGTCATACTTCGTCAGTTTTGTAATTAGTGTCTCGGTTAATTTTCCTTTACCTCCGAGTTTAGCGGATTTTTTTACTTTTCTCAGGCGACTTCCCATTCTTTTTTCAATGTGACCGACGTATTCACTTTTAACAATTTTAAAATTAGTACCATAAGGCTGTACATCTAAAATTGCTTTAAAAGTTTTTGTGTTTCCGTCTCCTATATAATTGCCGTACTTGAAGTCGTACTTTTCCTGCGACCCTGAAAACATTTCGACCATAAAGTCAACTTTCATTTTTCCTGGCGAGCCCTGGTGGTTTATGGGACATTCGTTGCGTGGCCTTCCATCCATAGCTGATAATCCTCATTATCTTTTTTATGTTCCCAATACGTACACGATTTTCAATAATTTCCTTTAATTATAAGATTGATAACTTTTCCGGTATAATATCCAATTAGGGTAGTTCAACAGTGAGGAAAAGCCGCGGTTTTAAACGAACCATCACCGGACACTTTAAAATTATCTGAAATTCTTTCATTTTTCTCGTTTTCTTCTTTTTCTTCTTGAACAGCCTTTTTGCAGATAAAATCAAATGTACTTTTTGATGCCTGATGAATGTGTTTCACAACACCGTTATATGAGCTGTTGCTCAATCCTTGTCCAATGTCCATTAAACCGCAAAAAACCTTTAGACCTTCTCTTGGAACGCCTAAGAGCCGCAAAACGAACACTATTCTTCGTTTGATTTCGTAGGCATCGTGGATAGAAGGACCGGAAGTTATTTCTGACGTGCTGCACTTACATTTAGCACCTGATTTAAAACCGAGGCCACGATTTCCTGTTTCGCCAAACAATAGTTTTTTCGTGCACACTTTGTAAAGAACCATGTCAGCAATAGCACCAAAAACACTAACAAATTCTATGACTCTGTAGCAATGAGCTGCAATCATGAATACTCCGCTGCTAATTGCAGATTCTAATTTCATCGCGGAGGCATTCATTCCTTGTTCGCGATTGGTTTCGGAAAATTGATTTCCACAGAATTTTCTTCGACGCGGCCTGTTTATACGATAGACATCCTGCCTACTTCTTTTCGCGGAACTCATTGTTATTACAAGGAAGTATTTGTTGGTTGATGGACGTAGATATGGAATTGCTTACAATCAAGATAGAAAAAAATGCGACATCTAAGATAATAATATTTAAAATAAGCAAAACTAAAAAGGAAACTAGAATAATTATATTTAAAATAAGGAAATGTGAAGGTATAATAGTGTTGTAATATCACTGGTTTTATTAGAGCATTGTACATTTCAATCTTACACTATCGCTCGCAAACTCAGCTATACCTTCGACCATCGTCACGCGCGTCACGTGAGTTGTAAAGTTCGCACACTCGCAAGTGTTCGTCACGGCGACTGCGCGCTTTTCACAGTAGGCGCGCGCTATTTGCTCACTTATGGTCACAAGCGTTTGCGGTAAAACCGCATAGATTTGAACTTTCCGGGAGCCACCCTCAGTCTCACGCCTTCGATGCATCGAACGATGCAGGCCACCACCTGATCGACCAAACTGTTACCCCTCTCCAAGGAGTTCTCCCCGGCGAGGAGGAGCGTGTCGTCTGTCTAGCAAACGACATTTGCTCCTGTAGGCAGTGCAATCCAAAGAGCGGCGTCATAGGTGATGTTTCATAGGAGTTACAAACCTAATAAATCTGTCTCGGAGCTAGTCCCGGAGAACTGCCTGGGAATACTCAAGAATGCGATGGTACTCCAACACCTTGCGAATAACTGCCCAGGGGAGGTAGTTGAAGGCGTTGGCGATGTGGAGACTCACCGTCAGCAGCACCCTGCCCCGGGGGCTCACCCCGGTTGACAGTCGCTCAGATCAGGACCCACGTCGGACAAATGCTGTTTGAGGCGATCTGCGATGATCGCCTGGAGCAACTCTTCCGACCCGTCCAACAGACATGTCGGCCGGTAAGCGGACCACCAATCTGCCGAACGGCCGGCCTTTCGGATGAGGACCATCGCCGCCATGTTCCATGCCACGGAAAAATCTCCCTTCTTCAGACATGTGACGAGATGGTCTCTGAACCATGCGCGTAACGTCCGCAGGGAGATGGCCAATGCTTTGTCCGGGACACCGTTCGGTTCCGAGGCCGTCGGCAAAGCCGAACCGCATGGATATTACATTCGGCAAATGCGTTCGGATTACGATTTGACAAGCTAATCGGCTTCTTGTCCCGATTGCCTTTACTGAATGTCATGTCGCCATCAGGGCCCACTTGCCGATTAGCATTATCGATCAACAAATTTAGTATACAGATCGGGTTTTTTGTGCCGAGCGGCTTTGCCAAATATGATGGTTCTACTACTGCATCTAGTGGATCGGCAAAGCCGAACGTAATTGAGATGCACCTTAAGACAGTAGTGCGTAATTCGCACGCCACATACGGGAGTTTCGGTATTTACGACTTTACAGTAAATGCGATTCGGAGTATTCTGTTTCGGTTTACAATGAAATTGGGGAACGCAACTTCGGCCAAGGTCGCCATGTTAGGTACGCCTCTTCTTTAGAGATACTCCCACAATATATTACTACTTCAGAAAAAGATTGGAGCGGCGGTTCGTGAACATGGATCGCAAAGACTCCCCCCCGCCCCCTCCCTTCCTTTTTCTTTCGCCTTCAGTAACGCCATGTCAACACTGGTATGAATATCGTAGTAATAAAGCCTACAGCAATAGATTGTAACAGTGCCCTTTCCGGAATTTGGCAAAGTGCGCGTGGAATCGAGAATTCGATCTATTTCGTATCTATTATGCCGCGTGACTCTGCTTGCGTCTGTGTGTGTGTGTGAGTATGTATACCGGCTGACGTAGCGGTGGTTACTGTCCACTGCGGATTGTTTGTTTGACGGAGTTGCGACTCTGGGTGAAGAGAGACGAAACGACTGACAGCTGGTCAGGGCAATGAACTTTCACAGTGTTCAGGTATAAGAGGTTTTATATTCTGTTTGAAAATGTACATAAAGTGTAGTGTGATCGTGAGTTCGTGTATCGCGGAGACGCGTGGCGTGCTTAATTTAATGGTATAACGACGATCGGATATATGATGGATCCGTTCGACTCTCGTACTGCTTACGCTTACAAATTAGCTATATATTTCACAGTGTATTCCTTTATGACTTATCGTGCTCTAGGCGTGCTTCTATGGGGTGGTCACGAGGCTTCAGCTCCTCGTAAGTTAGACAAATGATGTGCTACCTCGGCCGGGTTTTAAGGCGGTGCAGATAGAGGTCACGTTGTTCTTCCCCTTTAAAAAATATAATAATAAGATCTGAAGAGAACACTACTGTACTTGCCGACTGTAACGCTAGAAATACCCCCACCCCTTAGGTCTAAGGTTTAGGGTCCGCGCCCATAATACTTAACCCTTTCGCTACGGCGGTTCAGTCCGCCGTAGCGCCACTCCTGAACGGGACGTCCCGCCGAAAATGTGCACATTGCGCGTGGATACTATTTTGCGCGTATTTTACCGGCATGCCGGCAAGTCGGATATATCCGGCGTCCGTCTCCAAAGGGCGATCATATGAATGACGGATATATCCGGCTTTCGGCTCCGCGAGTGGTCATGTGGATTTCGGATAAATCCGTCGTTCGGAGCGAAAGGGTTAAGAAGGGCCTTTTCCGCTCAGGAGCCAGTTAGCCAGAAACCACCGAGTCTGGAGTTACCAAGTGCGTTTAACAAAGTGTAAAATTATCCACGAATAAGCAACAATAAAAATCAGTTTTTCTTAAAACAACCAAACGTAGAGTTATTTATACTCAAGGAAGACCTTTACCACCGACGGTCCCGTAACACCGACTCGACCGGAGTTTAGGCGTAGGAGACACTACAGTAGTAGTTCTTGACTTCACTCCACTTAGAAATGAATTTACTGAATCTACTAGGTACTTGTGACTTTCTCCAGTTTTCCAGGGTATGCAAGGGTATCAACAGTAGCGCGGGTTGGTGTGTCCTAACGGCTCCTCGGTTTGAGGTGCGCGATTTCGGTCGCTACACATACGAGTATCGCCTATGTACTCTCGATAGTCTGAACGCAAGAGAATATGTTATAAAACGGAAAACGAATGCAGTCGATCGGATACAAGTAACGCAGATTCTTCCGTGATTTTTTTTATTATTATATATAAATAAACTATTTTTTTTCGAGTGAAAAATACTTTAAATAAATACTAACATAATTAATTCATCGAATACCCTTCAATTACAGATTGACCAATATTATCGATCTCGTTCACGAACGCGTCGACGAGCGACGACAACTATGATGAATCAATCCAAACTCTCATGGATCTACTTTTCACTCGATCCGCAATCGCGTTCTGTTGAAGGCAGTGATGCCCGATTTCTCTTCGGCCGGCAAAAACCCAATGTTATGTGCGGTACCCGATGTGAAATCTGGCACCACTGGCTCGATCTTATACCCGTCTGTATACGGAACAAACACGGGACGCGTGATGTTGGTCGAAAAAAGGCCGAGCCTAGCTCTATCCTTACTTATGCTGGGTTCAAGCGATGACGTCACACGATGTTGGTGGAAGGGAGACGGAGCTTAATTCCGTCCTTCTTTCCACGCGGTGCATAGAAACGGCGCGCGCAGCTCTCACAAACAGGGCCCGCGTGTATCCCCTCTCCCGCGGGCACTGATGATGCTCAGGAGCCACTTTTGGCCACACTGCCAGCTACTAAATACTTGCAAGCTAAACAGCAATTCCGAATAAGTTTCCTAATTCCCATAATGAGCGTACGTCTTTCCAAGTTGCAATTCTTTCATCAGCATACATAATATCAAAAGTTATAAGTTGATTTCTTATAGACTTATAAATATGCGGAATATCTAAGATTAAATATATTTGTTTATTTGCGTGCATGAAATACGAACGATCACCAGAAATCATATTCTTCATAGTACTTTGATTATTACTACATTGTAATAATAAAATAATTGCAATTTACGAATTTTGTATCAATTGTCACCATGAGCAGCGGTGTGATATGATGCTGCACCCGGCTGATAACGCTGAATGTGACACGAAAATAGTAAGGGGGCTGTAGAGCCCCCCAGCCGTGTGACAAAAAATGCATGACATGCTGTGTCTATTCTATACCTCGTCAGTGCGTACATATGCTCGCCGCAGCCGATATGTACGGCCCCAACAGTGCCGGTATGCCCCCCCTACTTCGCTGTAAGTAGGAACGGCAGAGGGATAGACCGGAGTGGAAGAGCGGGAGTCTTCCCGCCACCCCGCGCAGCTCCGAATAGCAACAAAGGTGATATAAGCCGGCACACGGGTCCGCATGGGCACTACTAGCCTAATTAAGAGAAGCGAGAGTGCGAATTTAGAGAGACAAGTCAATTACGCGTTCGAGGGCATACCACCGGAGCTCCGGTAGCAAACCCATAACGGGCACGCAGGCTTAGTTAAAGGCACCCGTGAGGAATCCGCGGACAGGGCAGGGCAACTCGAACGTTGCAGTGATCCGCAAGTCACTAACAATAAGACGAACAGGCAGTAGTCACCGGCTTGTAGGCATAAGTACCCAGGGATTCCAGATCCAGTCAGCGCGTCAGGCAAAATGTACTTACTAGTAGAGGACTCGAGAAGGTGACACCGATCTCGCTCAACTCACGTAAAGTGACTTACCGAGATGGTTAGTCCGTAAACCTTCGATTGCCGGACAGAATCTAATCTGTAAGCTACATTGAGTCAAGAAATAATTATCTCAAATCCAGCGAGAAAGAGTGGGAGCGAGAGAGAGAGAGAGAGAGAGAGAGAGAGAGAGAGAGAGAGAGAGAGAGAGAGAGGGAGAGAGAGATATTTATTTAGCTCCAGTAGCTACATTTGAGGTTTACTACCATCACGGTAGTAATATACATATATTGTCTTAACATTATAGCCCGATTATTACATATATAAAATAAATTAAATATATAATTGCCCTCACTGCTTTCTCTCTCCACCTTTTATGTGTGGTACCAGCAGTCTTTTAAAATCATTCAATTTTCCTTGGTTTCTTATTTCTTTTGGTAACCCGTTAAACATTTTAAAACCATCATGGAGTAACATTTTTTGCTCTTTGCTAGTCTTACACTTACTTATATAAATATTACCCTTTTGTCTAGTTTACACTGCCCCTTCTTGCTGCATTAATTCTATCTTATTTGCTAAGTAATTTGGGCACAGCTCATTTACCATTTTATACACTAGTATGCATACATTATATTCCATTCTTTCCCTTATTGACATAAAATGTAATGCCTCGAGCATGTCCTTTATTTTAGTTCTTTTATTGCACCGCAGTATGATCCTCATTCCCTGATTTTGCAACTTTTGTAAATATTGTAAATTCGTTACTCCTACCCCCAATAAAATTGTCATGCAATATTCAAATAGCGGAGCAATAATTGTTTTATATACTACACATCTCATATAAGGTGTCAGGTCAACACTGACCCTACGTAACACTCCTAATTTTGCTCCTATTTTTTTTCCTAAATAATTTACATGCGCCGAGAAATTTAGGTTTTTATCTAACACAACTCCTAAATATTTTATTTTGTTTGTGATTAATTGCTAGTATTTAAGGTAGTGGACTGTATTTGAGGAGCCGGATCTTGGGATGGTCTCTGGTGACAGTCGTGCAGAAATTAATTGCACAAGATACTGTGTAAATGAATAGTTTATTGAGTAATTATCTGATTAAGGGTTAATGAACAATACCTGTTTGTATGAATGGCTCTAAACCTGCTATTCTGTGAGTCTTAATGATTGGGACTAATGTAGAATACGGTGGAGTTGAATAATCCTGCAATGAATTGTCCTATTTGCTGCTCGTCAGCACATGCGGCGGTATGCGACCACGTGGCGTGACGATGATCTGATCTGGATATAACTCAATAATTAAGAGTTGTACTAGAAAACAATAAGCGAGAGAGTGAACCTGCCTATATTCCTGCTCAGTTCTGCGTGTGTTGTATGAATGAATCTGCACTATTGCGTTATTGATCAGTTTCTTCTCGTACACTGTGACAAGGGAGCACGAAACTACCGTTAACTGTAACGATACGAACAGTAATGGCCGAACATAGCCAGATCCCGCTCGAAGCCGAGCAGAAGGACGTGACGTCACGTCACCTGATCGCGTTCTTAGTTGTGATTGGTTACGGCGTTGGACACTAGTGCGTAACGCGCACCGCGGATTGGATCTCGATCGACGCCAATTGATTGGCGACAAGTTCACGGCCGCGCTACTGAGTATGCTAATCTAGTGACGCGCCTGCTCTTCGTGAGGTGTTGTATGATCTGTGCTGTAATGGGATGCGGGAAGTGCTGCCGCCCGCCGTCGAGCCGTCTCAATATTGAACATTCCGCCCGCCATCAGCAACTGTGTTGCTGATCCCTTTTGGTCTGGTCATCATGATCTGGTGCTGGTAGGATGGCGAGCTTCCTGATAGGCCTTGTCAGTGTTGTCGTTGCGGTCTTGAGTGACACTACCCGGGTGAGTCCATCTTTCCCGGGGGGTAATGTTGTGACTCGTGCGAGGGGCCACTTAGACGGTGGAAGCCTCTCGTCTGTGATTAGCACTAAAGATCCGATCTTGATCTCGTTTGACGGGTGATGCCATTTGGATGTTCATAGGTGACGCTGAAGGTATTGATTAGACCACTTTGCCCAGAAGTATTGAAGCCGCAGCTGAATGAACTGCCAGCGTGATAGTCTCGGTTGAGCAACGTCACCAAGTGATGGCTCTGGCAACGTTGTGATCGGCTCTCCAATTAAGAAGTGCGCTGGTGTCAGGGCTGACACATCCTCAGGGTCATCCGAAAGTGGTTCTAAAGGTCTTGAATTTAGAACTGCCTCTATTTGCGTGAGGAGTGTGGTGAGCTCTTCATATGTAAGTGCAGTGTCACCTATTGTTCGGTTCAGGTGATGCTTGACTGACTTGACTGCAGCTTCCCACTTTCCTCCCATATGTGGTGCTGCAGGCGGATTGAATTTCCACGTCGTCCCGTCGTTGGTGAGTGAGCAGAACAAGGCATTTGATTCTTGTGTGCCTTGCTTGAATAGTCTAATGAGCTCGGCATCTGCTCCTGCGAAATTAGTGCCGCAATCACTGTGAAGATACCCCTGCGTCCAGTGAATCTTTTGAACGCAGCGATGAATGCGTCAGCTGAGTAGTCGCTAACTGCCTCCAGATGCACGGCAGAAGTTGTGACCGTGACTTGTCACAATCTGTCTCTCGGCGATTGCGGATGAGCACTCAGAAGGAGTAACGAATCCCTGTGGCAATAGCCGAGAAAAATCAAAAATAAGTATCAGTTAGGTGTCACGACCTATTAAGTGGGCACGTGTGATAATGCCCGTGGATTCGACCACTAGGCGACAAGAGGCAGTGTAATAAGCAGATTCAGTATGTATTTGGTAGAAAGAGTATATATTCTGTAAAAGATCAGTGCCGTCGTACAGAAGGTATGTATACGCGATCGTTTGCGTAGTGCGATGCGTGTGACAGACCACACGTATTGCTATTCGGCGTTGTGTGTATGATCTCTGGCACAGAGATGTATGCGAGGTAATGTACGCGTTCTATTTATAGGAATATTCGGTATGTTTACAATGTGATACTGCACACACAGGCGCTCGTGTATACGTCTGGGAACTGCAGACTATGGCTAGAAGAGCCGTACACAGCTGTTCCTTTGTAACAAAAACGCGACGGTGTTTATTGCTTGTCGCACGAATCAGGAAAGCCTGGCGTGAGGTGCACGTATCGGAGTGGCAGAGGGCTTTCACCGATGAGTCGCTATAACGCGGCGTCTATCAAGATATTCCCTCTGAGGTGACCTAATATCTTTACGAGTCTATGCAAGTGTACAATTATATATTGTGCCTGTGAGTACTTCGGCGACGACAATGACCGGTCGGCGGGAGATACAGCCAAGTACCAGCCGTGCAACCAATCAGTTTTGCCTTGTTGTCACAGGTTTCTTTTATTTAATGTGTGACTCGGACTTAGGTCAAATACAAGCTAAGTCTCTACTGCAACTTATTCTTTACAATTCTTACTATGAGAACACTTCGGCGAAGGAATCTAACCAGACGGCGGGGGACAACAATCAAGTGCCAGCCGTGCATCCAATCTACCTGCCGATAGCTATCTCGTAGTGCTTTTGTATTTACGCAAACTGCCTTCCAGAGGAAAAAGTCCCTGCCAAAGGGGGCTCGCAATTACGCAAAGCCATCAATGACAACACAACCATCCACCGAAAGGTTAACACACTGCGAGGAGTCGGGTAGGCCGAAGACGGACAGCAAGGGGTACAGTTAAGTACCGGTCGAGTGTCTTGGTCAGGCACCTTATTCCTCCGTGGATCTAATAAATATGTCTTACGTTCTACTTTTTGGAAATACCTTGAAGAACGAGCGCGTCAATTCGAACTAGTGCTTCCTCGAGTAAGGGAGTCAGCTTGTAGGATGTTGCATGCGTGAATTTATACTAACGGAACGTTTGTTTAACCCTTTTATAACACTGAGTGAATTTAATACAGAAATTGAGATTTGACTCGTGATTCCCCTATTATTCACACAGGCTCGCCTGAGACGTTTCGACGTTTTCTAAAGACCGTAATGCAATATTCGAATCCCTCGGCTTGGAGTGTACTGAGCGTACCTCGACTTTGGATACTACGTAGGCTAGTGAATTTATGATGGGTCTCGTTCTTGCGTAATAAGGGTGGCTGGTCCTTAAACTCAAGATAAGACAGCATGTCATTGCGATTTCGGGGTTTCTATACACGCGGCAGGGTGTTTATGAATGCGAGAGGGAGGTGTCCCTCTATTGGATGTAGCGCTGCAGTGCGCGCGAAGGGCTCTCCCTCTGTTGTGCGCTCGGCCCATTACTGGCGGTACTCGCGCGTCATAGCTGGTATACGCGCGCGGATGTGACCGTCTAAAAATACGGTCACAAAGTGACAAAGCATACGAATATGCACAGCCATCCCTTTTGTTTCTTGGCGCCTCTTCTTTCCAGGTCTTGATGGTAAGCGGACCAGCGTAGTCCACGCCTGAACTGGAGAATGGTCGGGAAGGTGTGACTCGTGATCTTGGGAGCTGACCCATTAGTTGTTGTGCTCGCACGCCACGTTGGCGAGCACATCTCATGCAGCGGAGAATATGCGATCTGACTGGAGCTCTACCACCACTGATCCAGTATGATCGCCTAATGTAATTCATGGTTGATTGAGTGCCACCATGCAATGTTTTCTGATGCGCATCTGCTATTATGAGTGCGATGAAATGTGACTGTCGTGGGAGAATTGCTGGGTGAATTGTCTCAAGTTCCAATTGTGAATGTTCTAATCGCCCTCCAACACGAATAATGCCTTGAGTGTCAATAAAGGCTGTTAATCGATTGAAAGGATGAGCAGGTGGTAGCTGCTTGGAGCCAATCAGCTTGATTTCATTAGAAAAGAACGCTGCTTGTGTTGCTTTGATCCAAAACACTCGTGAAGTAGTAATTTCGTGTGGCGTGATCGGATCTGCGAGTGTTGAATGTGGCATCTTCTTGATGATTTGGCTCACTCGAAAGCAAATTGCGGTTACTCTGAGCAGCCGAATAAGTGATGAAAATCTATATATCATCTCCCAATGATATTCGTGTTGAATTGTTGCCACAAGGAGTGAGAGCCCCGGTCGCTCTTCTTGACGTGTCTGTGAGTCTTGATGATTTGGCTGAATTGGCCATGAATCCTTATCTTTGATCAACCACTGTGGTCCTGTCCACCACAGTCTATGCTTCTGGAGCTGGGAGATGCTTAGCCCTCTTGAAGCGGAATCGGCTGGATTTTCCTTGCCAGAAATAAACCTCCATACGCTGCTTGGAGTGAGATCTTGGATAGCTGACACTCTGTTTCTGACAAAGTCTTTCCACCGTGATGGATGTGATTTGATCCAGGAAAGCGTTACTGACGAATCTGTCCATAAGTATGTTTGCACATTGGTGAATCCTAGCGTCTGTTGTACATATCTCATGAGTTTGGCTACGAGCAGGGCGGCTGCGAGTTCGAGTCTTGGTATGGACATTCTCTTGATTGGTGCAACTTTTGTTTTTGCACAAACGAGCGTAACTTCTCGTTTTCTTCCTGGATCAGTAACTTTGATGTAGATAGCAGCAGCCATGGCTAGTTGTGAGGCATCTGAGAATCCATGGAGCTCTACTGTTGAATTTTTCATTGTGCGAATCCAACGTGGGATTGATAGCTCCGATACATGAGTCAGCTCTTGCCGGATTGCAGTCCACTTAGCAATGATTTGATCTGGTACTGACTCATCCCAACTGAGCTTTTGGACCCAGAGTTCTTGCAGCAATACTTTTGCTCGCACTGTAAATGGTGACAAGAAGCCGAGCGGATCGTAGAGCTGTGCTGTCTCCGACAAGATGATTCGTTTTGTGAACTTGGAACTTGAGCATGGCGGCTTTGCACTGAACTTGAATGTGTCTGAATGTGGTATCCATGACAGGCCGAGTAGATTGGTGCTGCTACCTTCGAATGGATGCTCTTCAGTGATCGGTGACTGTTGAAGTGCATGATTGATGAACTCTTTACTGTTACTGTGCCATTTTGCCAGGGGAAACCCACCTGCATTGCAGAGTTGGGTTACCTGCTTTGATATCTCAGCCAGATCTTCACACTGGTCTGATCCTACAAATATGTCGTCCACATATCTGCCCTTGATGAGAGGTTCTACTGCTAGGGGAAATCGATGACCCTCGTCTTCAACCAATTGAATAAGCGTCCTAATTGCTAGGAATGGTGCTGATCTGGTCCCATACATTACTGTTGTTAACTGGTACGGGACTGTGTTGAACTGATCATCGACCCACATGATTCGTTGTAGATCCCAGTCGTCTTGATGTATGTTGATTTGCCGGTACATTTTGGTGATGTCTGTTGTGAACAGGTACTTATATTGACGGATCCACAGGAGCACATCTATGATGTCTCGCTGTATCTTGGCATCCACGTACTGGATGTCGTTGAGTGATACTCCTGTTGTTGTAGGACTGGATCCGTTGAATACAACTCTCAACTTTGTTGTGATGCTATCTTCTCTGAGCACACCATGATGTGGAAGGTAGTACGGTGAATGAGCATGGGCTGGCCCATCGGATCGGCCGTCTGAGACCCTCAACCCTCCTACTGCCGAAACAGTATGTGCTAAGGTCATCTCGTCAGAACGATCGTCAGTAACCAGCTCAATTGATTGAATTGCTCGGGTGTATGTTGTTGGCGCACGCTTCATGTGGCCTAACTCTTCATACTCCTTCATGAACGAGTTGTACAGTTGACTGTACGAATCATTTGTTGAGAGCCGCTTCCTTAATCTCTGCAGACATCGTTTTGCAGTGAGCTCTGATTCTCCTAAGGTTGATGGTGATGATTTGAGTGGAATCCTCACTGTGTATCTTCCACATTCGTCTCTTGAGTGTGTCGCCTTGAAATGGTCTTCACAAACTTGCTCTTCTGGGGTGAACCTGTTCTCATTTGATGACTGTATTTCTTCTTGAACCCAGAATTTGGTTAGCAAATCTTGAAGTTCTTGGTTTGATGGCTCGACTGAAGTGTGAAATGATTGATGCTCTGCTGATTCGAGCTCCGAGACAGGACCAAGAACTGCCCAACCAAATATTGTCAATTGAGCAATTGGAGTGGAACTAGAGTGCTTGACAATGTTGGGCTTTATTATACGTCCATATGAATCTGCTCCAATGATTATATCAATAGGTCTGGGTGTAAGGAAGTCAGGATCGGCCAGCTGTAATGATGATAAATGCGGCCACTCTTGATGTCCCACGGTGAATGATGGTAGGGTATTCGTCAGTTTACTGAGCATGTACGCAGTAATGTTGATGCACTGTGACGAATAGTTTGATTTAAGCTGAAGTGTGGTGACACCCTTTGTTTGAGTCGAGTGTGATCCTCCTATTCCAGTGATTGCAATTGATGAATGTTGACGAGCCAAGCCACAGGCATTGGCAAGTTGATTGGCGACGAATGAAAGTTCTGAACCTGGATCTAGTAGTAGTCTGACTGGGTGATTACCAAAGGTTGTGATGAGCGTTGCTTGGGCGGTGGCGAGTAGGACTGATGTGTTCCCAGACGATGGGGTGAATTGACAAAATGGCACTGCGCTTCTTCAATTGGTGGAAGGAGTGGATGATTTAGCTGCTGAACTCGTTGATGCTTGGCTCTGTTGTTGCTGAGTTGTTTTGATCGACGGCAGGTGAATCATTGTGTGGTGTTTTGCCCCACATGTTTTGCACGTTCTGGTTGAGCTGCACGCAGACAGGTTGTGATGTCCGAAGCAATTGAAGCACAGCCGCTGAACTGTCACTACTTCATGGCTACTCCATGAAGTTCTCGGAATTTGGGGCACGTCACAATATAGTGATTGCCCTTGCAGTGATCACACGGGTACTGGGCTGCGGGCTGTGCTATCGATGACTGGTGAACTGCTCTTGTAGGATGATTTGGCACTGGCTTCGATGAGGTTCTGGTTGATGCACTGGATGATTTGTTCTGAGGTGTCTTCATCGACTCCAGGGCTTTAGCTCGCGTCTTGATGAACTCGATGAGCTGGGTGAACGTGAGGGGCTCCCTCGATGAATTGCGCTTTATTTCCCACGACTCTCGCAGTGATAAATCGAGCCTGCTCGTTGTCAAATGGAACAGTACGTAATTCCAGCTCTCGACTGGTACACCAAGCGCTGTGAGTGCATCTAGCGTTTCTGCCGTCGAGCTCACTAGCGCATTTAGATCATGAGCTGTTCTCTCTATTCTGGTCGTGTTAGAGCACAATTTCGCTACGTAGGAGAGGATGAGCCTTTCTTTGTCTTCGTACCTCTCCTTGATTTGCCTCCACGCAGGAATGAATGAGTCGCTGGCCATCGACACGTTGGAGATGAGTTGCGCTGCTTCTCCTCCTACACTTGTTTTCAGATAGTGGAGCTTCTCCACATTGCTGAGCTCGGCATCATCGATGACCAGTGACTTGAACAGGTCTCTGAATGCTGGCCACGACGCAAAATCTCCATCAAACTGGGGCAGTTTGATCTCTGGCAGCGTTGAGCGGTGTCTTGGTTGTTGATTCGCTCTCTGTATGGCCTTGGCTTGTTTTTCTTCGAGTTGCAGCTCTATCTGTGATCTGGACTTGTGCAGGTATGAGAACACTGAGTGGTAAGCTCCAAAACCTTGCGCGAACACCTTTTCTGTGACATATGGGTGATCAAAGAACGTTTTCTTGCATGCCACTCCCAGCTGATTATGTTCCTCTGAGAACTCTGCCCATATGTTGTTGAGGAGCTTGAGCTGACCATCGATCTCTCCTATTGTGGGTGAATCCATTGATTTGCACATCGTGTGCATGTGGGTCAGCATGGTGAGTCTTGATTGCTGCGTTGAGATTCTATATTCTGTTGTGTTGGTCTGAACTGCCGTAGGTGATGTGGGACGAGATGAACTGGTCTGTACGGCTCCTGTTGGCACACTGAGTTTGTCTGTGCCTGCTTGACCTTCACTGCAGTCCTCTTCTGCACTGAGCGATGGATCACTGCCACTGATTTGGTCTACTTTCTTGTTTTGCTCCATGGTGTGTGATTGCCTCTATATGATTCTCTCTTTTTTCTGTTTGTCACGTGAAGGAGGGGTTACTATCTAATGAATACACACTTGTTGCAATTGAAGGGCACGACTGACCAAAGATCCGGCTCGAAGGACCAAGAAATGTTTGTGATTAATTGCTAGTATTTAAGGAGCCGGATCTTGGGATGGTCTCTGGTGACAGTCGTGTAGAAATTAATTGCACAAGGTACTGTGTAAATGAATAGTTTATTGAATAATTATCTGATTAAGGGTTAATGAACAATACCTGATTGTTCGAGAATCTCGCGATTCCCGTTAAGAGGATATGAGTGGGAATGAAAGGAAAGAGGAAAGGGGGGAAATGAGAAAATCTATTGGCGGTGGAGAGGTTATGTTTCCACGTGGTCTACATAATGTCCGTTTAACAGAGTCTTTATTGTCTATAAAAATAAGGGTCACAGATGCTCTACGGTAGTGAAAGTAACAGTCATAATGAGCGAGATAGTCAATTATATGAATTGTATCCGCCGTACAATGATTAATACCTATTGCGGGTGCACGTGCACGATTCGCGCCGCGTACAGAGCCTGAGTCGTCTGGTGTGGATGTACTGTGCGTATTTTCTCTGCGAATAGTCCGGGATTTATGTGTGCGAGTCCGTGATGTTAAGAGTTCGTTCAATGTGCAGCAATGCGTGAGATAAACCAGAAAAGTGTGAATTACAATAACCCGTGTGCGTTCTCGGTAATAGCTGAGACGACAATGGCCGCCCGATTCGGCGGAAACGCCGCCCGCGCAGTGATCTCAGAAATAGCATCCTGCCGCATTGCGGCACGCGTGGTGAGGGAAGGCGAGAGTTGTGTGCGTGCCGTGTCCGTGAGCGCTGCGCGCGCACCGTACGAGGAGAAGGAAGGAGCTATGCTTCTCGTCTTCTTTCTACCAATGTAGAATAAAATGACGTCAGAAGCTGCGCGCGCACCCAATAGAAAGAGGCACAAAATTATGCTCCGTCTTCTTTCCACCACGATCGCACGCACGTGCTTCGTTCGGCATGCGACAGCGGTACCGAATTTACCTTTCGGCTGAGCGTTGAGCCGGCTGAAATTGTCAAAAATGCACTTGTACCAAATTTATCTCGCAAGGCGTCATTCGATAGGGGATCAAAAGAAAACGCTCTATGCCAAGTTTCAACCCTCGATCTCCATCAGTAGGGTAGTTATAGGGGAAATAAAAAAATCAGTTTTTGACATATTTTTCGTATTTAGCGTTGCGGAAAAATTCTGAAAAAAATGGAGAATATTCAGAACATGTTAATTTATGGTTGGGAATTTTTGCACATTTTTGTCTCGCAAATCCTAAGCATAAAAAATCAAATACCCCCCAAAAACACGAAAAATTCCAATTACGTGTTGAAGTTTCCGACCCACAGAATTTTTATAAATTCTGTAGTGAAGTATGGGCATAAGTAGTACCACCAATTTTTTTTAGATTTTTTGGTAGTGTGCGTCGTAGTTCAAATAAATAAAAACCGATATTTACGACATATTTCGTGTAATGACTTATTGAATACTTAAAATAATTGCGTTTTCTTGATATTGCCAGTCAGTTATACGATGCTCTATGTTTTTGTATGCGAGAGAGCAATGTACAAATAAAGGGAATTAAATTATTTCGAGTTTATTGAAAGTCTGTGTGCACAGTATGTATTTTGAAAAATATTGAACGGTAAACCAACAGGACGAGTAGCTCGTTAGCTAATTGTGAGCTACACCCGCCTGCGACATCGTTAGACACATTTGTCAGAGGTTCGCGCCCAGGAGGCGGCTCACCTTTTTTTTCTTTCTAACAACTACACGACGGTAAGCGATATTCACTTACAAGTATTTTAAACATACTTCTATAATTTTTAACTGTATTGTGTATGAAATATATATGCACGCATCGCATTATTTATGTAATCTTTACTTATATTATATCACCCAATGAAGCTTCCAATGCGTGTCATGCATTCGAACACAGGAACATTCTACGAATCTACTAGTATAACTATTTTATTCTCCAAATATAAATTTTCACGTGGTCTTCCACGCCACCCATGAGGTGCCACGACTACCGCGTTCGGTTTTTGATTGTGGACCTTCGCCAGTAGCCCTATTGTACTACATTTTTAATTTATTAAATTACAGTGGTGATGGGATATGTGTAAAGAAAAGCATATTTTCAACACATGACAGCAATCACCATACGACAGATTTCTTAAACGTAAAGACATGCGGTCTGACACAAGTAAGGCCAGACCAATTTTTTTTTGCTGTAACTCTCCTTTTCGGATAGGCACGGTCTGACACAGGTGAGGCCAGACCAATTTTTGCTGTACCTCTCCTGTTCGGAGAGGTACGGTCTGACACAAGTGAGGCCAGACCAATTTTTTTTTTGCTTTTTCTTATTCTTTTATAAAAAGTCAATATACCTATACCATTCCTTGAAACATATCCCATCACCACTGTAATTTAATAAATTAAAAATGTGGTACAATAGGGCTACTGGCGAAGGTCCACAATCAAAAACCGAACGCGCTAGTCGTGGCACCTCATGGGTGGCGTGGAAGACCACGTGAAAATTTATATTTGGAGAATAAAATACTTATACTAGTAGATTCGTAGAATGTTCCTGTGTTCGAATGCATGACACGCATTGGAAGCTTCATTGGGTGATATAATATAAGTAAAGATTACATAAATAATGCGATGCGTGCATATATATTTCATACACAATACAGTTAAAAATTATAGAAGTATGTTTAAAATACTTATAAGTGAATATCGCTTACCGTCGTGTAGTTGTTAGAAAGAAAAAAAAGGTGAGCCGCCCTCCTGGGCGCGAACCTCTGACAAATGTGTCTAACGATGTCGCAGGCGGGTGTAGCTTAACCAACGAGCTACTCGTCCTGTTTGTTTACCGCTCAATATTTTTCAAAATACATACTGTGCACACAGACTTTCAATAAACTCGAAATAATTTAATTCCCTTTATTTGTACATTGCTCTCTCGCATACAAAAACATAGAGCATCGTATAACTGACTGGCAATATCAAGAAAACGCAATTATTTTAAGTATTCAATAAGTTATTACACGAAATATGTCGTAAATATCGGTTTTTATTTATTTGAACTACGACGCACAATACCAAAAAATCTAAAACAAATTGGTGTTACTACTTATGCCAATACTTCACTACAGCATTTATAAAAATTCGGTGGGTCGGAAACTTCAACACGTAATTGGAATTTTTCGTGTTTTTGGGGGGTTTTTGATTTTTTAAGCTTAGGATTTGCTAGACAAAAATCTGCAAAAATTCCCAACCATAAATTCACATGTTCTGAATATTCTCAAATTATTTCAGAATTTTTCCGCGCCGCTAAATACGAAAAATGTGTCAAAAACTGATTTTTTTATTTCCCCTATAACTACCCTTCTGATGGAGATAGAGGGTTGAAACTTGGCATAGAGCGTTTTTCTTTTCATCCCCTATCGAATGACGCCTTGCGAGATAAATTTGGTACAAGTGCATTTTTGACAATTTCAGCCGGCTCAACGGTCAGCCGAAAGGTAAATTCGGTACCGCTGTCGCATGCCGAACGAAGCGCGTGTGTGCGATCGTGGTGGAAAGAAGACGGAGCATAATTCTGTGTCTCTTTCTATTGGGTGCGCGCGCAGCTTCTGACGTCATTTTTCTCTACATTGGTAGAAGAAAGACGAAAAGCATAGCTCCTTCCTTGTCTACGTACGGTGCGCGCGCAGCGCTCACGGACACGGCACGCATACAACTCTCGCCTTCCCCCACCACGCGTGCCGCAATGCGGCAGGATGCCACTTCTGAGATCACTGGTTCACGGCCGCGCTACTGAGTATGCTAATCTAGTGACGCGCCTGCTCTTGGTGAGGTGTTGTATGATCTGTGCTGTAATGGGATGCGGGAAGTGCTGCCGCCCGCCGTCGAGCCGTCTCAATATTGAACATATTTCACTTACTACTTCTAATACTTCATTCTTTAATTTTATTTTTACGTTGCTATCAGGTACTTTCTTTCTCGTTTCTCTTATTAACATAACTTTGGTTTTGCATACATTTAGCTGCAGCCTATTTACATTTAGCCACCTTTCAAGTTTCTTCATTTGCTCATTAAGTTTCTAATTTATTTCCTCACTAGAGTGTCCTGATGCATAAATTAAGGTATCGTCTGCAAATAGACTGACTACAGATTTATCACTTATAATCTCTGTTATATCATTTATGAAAAGTAAGAATAATAGAGGTCCTAATACTGATCCCTGGGGGACACCTAATTCGACCTCTATGGGGTCTGATTAATTTCCATTAAATTTTACTCTTTGGGTTCTGTTTTCCAAGTGACTCTTAAACCATTCTAATACAGTTCCCTGTATTCCATACCATTGTAACTTTTTTATTAATATGCATCTATCCACTACCTCGAATGCCCTTTTCAGGTCCAGGAATACCACCCCTATCATTTTTCCTTCACTTACAGATTTTTTCCAATTTGATATTACCCATTGCAGCGCTGTTGCACACGAATGTTTCGCTCTGAAGCCAGATTGGCACTCTGTAATCAGTTCGTTGTTTTTAGGGTACGCCACTAGCTGGTCTTGCACGATTTTCTCTAGTATCTTTTCGTATGCCGGCAGTTTGTTTATTGGTCTAAATTCCTCTACTTTGATCGTTCCCTGCACTTTTGGTACTGGAATCACGATCGCTTCTTTCCATTCACTAGGGAATATCCCTTCCTCCAACGACCTGTTTAGCATGTAACATAATTTTTCGCCCGCCTATATTTCTACTATCTTCATTATTTGTACATTTATACCTTCCTCAGGACCGCTCTTATTTGCTAACTTCTGGACTATTTTATGTAATTGTCGATGTGATATGATTTGACGCATGTTATATTCCGCGCCCGGAACTCACGTGCGGACAGCGTCGCACCGGTGAAGTGCCAAGCGCAGTCCCGCCTTTTTCTTTTTCCTGTCCGCGCTCTCTCTCGTGGGGACTACTGCCGATTTATGTACACGAGAGTAGTGTGTGTAATGTATCCAAGCAATAAAACGTTTCAAACACTTAATCCAACATGATGTTCAATTTTTCTAAATGATTCTAATACACTTTCCGCACGTTTCCCTTCACCTACTGTGTGCACTCTGAGGTTGTTCTCCAGAAGTGCCTCAATACTATCTACAAAGTATCTATTAAATACATCTGGCATTTTCTCACTATCGCTGACGACTTTATCTCCATACTGAATTTCTTTATATTTGTTATCTCTATCTGTACACAGAGATGCCAGATCTGGAACCCGAGCACCAATGGTGCCCGCGGGAGTGGGGATACGGAAAAGTATGCGTGCTTGTCCGTGAGAGCTGCGCGCGCCGTTTCTCGCCGAATCGCGCTCGGCTTGGAGAGAAGGACGGAGCTATGCCGCGTCTCCCTTCCACTAACGTCGCGTGACGTCAGGTATCGTGACGACACGTAAGAAGGACAGAACTATGCTCCGTCCCCTTTCAACCAACATCGCACGTTTTGTCTTTGTTGGACATGCAGTCGCGGCGTCGCGTCTTCGTTCCGCACACAGGCCGGTGACAGTGGTGCCAGATTTCGCATAAGGCATCGCACGTACCATTGCGTTCAGCCAGCCGGAAGGCAAATCGGGCACCACCGCCCTAAGCAGAGCGCGATACAGAGAAATGTGAATCGAGGAGAGTTTCGGATTGACTCGTCGTACTCATCGCCGCTCGTCGACGCGCTCGTTTTTTCCGTCGTTTCGCGCCCGGCCATGGTTCAATTTTTTTTCACAGAATAATTTTCGTTTGTATTGTTCATCACACGGCAACAAACGATATTCATTAAAAAATATTTTAGTACTTACTACGGATAGTTTTTAATATTTTGTCAGCGGAATAGATGTGTCGTATTGGTTTATAATAGATATGGGCAAAATATATATTTCATAAATTTTGGTTTCAGTAACATTAATCTTTCTACGGTAGTAATAAATAAGAAAGTATATCATATATGTCAATTATTGCGTATTATGCATTAACCGTGAAACAAGTAATAGGAGCTTCTTGCAGTAGAACGTTCTAAGGGATCGTACTAACACGCGATTTTAACACACGACAGCGTACGTCAGGAAGAATTTGCTTGACACGACGCGACGACGGTGCGAATGTTTCTATGAGTTGTTCTTTATGATTTGTTTTCTAAATATAAGGTTACCAAATTGTGCATATATTCTAATAGTTCTCATCAAGTTCCATCACATTGATTTGTAACCTTTTTCTTACTACGCACGTTTAGTTTAACAACGCTATCCCCATTTCGAGAAAGAAGAAGGTGTTCCTTCTTTGGCAATGCATCATGCATACGGTAATCCATATGTACGTCCGTTGTCGCATTCTGCCCACGAAATGTCGCAACGTGCGTATCGTTGAAGAAGGCATGATAAATCACGACAATAATAGCAAAATCCCTGTCAATGGAAAACCGAAACTTGCATTGTGCCGCTCCCGACCGACCGCGAGTCGCGGTTGGACTAATTGAAATATCTGAAAAGTCTAACCGTTCTGAGCGCGTATTTTACGTACCTAGTGCAAATTATTTCCCCGGGACTGTAACCGACTTTTCCAATGTCATTTATTCATCATTATGTACGATATGGATTACATTTAAATGCACATGTACAGGGTGCACAGCTTTGTTCCTATAAACGGTAAGTATTACACAATATTATAGAGGAAAGGGTTCGATGGGATCGTAATATCTATATTCTACGAGACTTCATGCAATTCGAAAGTGCAAGGCTGCACCCGACAAATGCAAATGCGTATGTAAAGTTTTTGTTTATAAAATTTAAGATACGTGGACTTCCACGCCACCCATGAGGTGCCACGACTAGCGTGTTCGGTTTTTTAACGTGGACCGTCGCCTATAGCCCTATTGTACCACATTTTTTGATAATCATACAGCGTGCGGCAATACCTCTGTCCACTTTGAACGACGGAGATATTGAAGGTGGACAGTGTTATTTCCCCACGCTGTAGAAGTAAGGGTTAGAAAAGAAATGAGAGCATTTTTGTGTGGGGGCCCCAACGGGGGGGGGGGGGGGGGGGGCGCCACACAAAAATACAATGTCAACATTAGTATGAAATAAAATGGCCGAAAATAAAAAATGCTCTCATTTCTTTTCTAACCCTTACTTCTACAGCGTGGGGCAACTCTGTCCACCTTGAATATCTCCGTCGTTGAAGGTGGACCGAGGTATTGCCGCACGCTGTATGATTATCAAAAAATGTGGTACAATAGGGCTATAGGCGACGGTCCACGTTAAAAAACCGAACGCGCTAGTCGTGGCACCTCATGGGTGGCGTGGAAGTCCACGTATCTTAAATTTTATAAACAAAAACTTTACATACGCATTTGCATTTGTCGGGTGCAGCCTTGCACTTTCGAATTGCATGAAGTCTCGTAGAATATAGATATTACGATCCCATCGAACCCTTTCCTCTATAATATTGCGTAATACTTACCGTTTACAGGAACAAAGCTGTGCACCCTGTACATGTGCATTTAAATGTAATCCATATCGTACATAATGATGAATAAATGACATTGGAAAAGTCGGTTACAGTCCCGGGGAAATAATTTGCACTAGGTACGTAAAATACGCGCTCAGAACGGTTAGACTTTTCAGATATTTCAATTAGTCCAACCGCGACTCGCGGTCGGTCGGGAGCGGCACAATGCAAGTTTCGGTTTTCCATTGACAGGGATTTTGCTATTATTGTCGTGATTTATCATGCCTTCTTCAACGATACGCACGTTGCGACATTTCGTGGGCAGAATCCGACAACGGACGTACATATGGATTACCGTATGCATGATGCATTGCCAAAGAAGGAACACATTCTTCTTTCTCGAAATGGGGATAGCGTTGTTAAAGTAAACGTGCGTAGTAAGAAAAAGGTTACAAATCAATGTGATGGGACTTGATGAGAACTATTAGAATATATGCACAATTTGGTAACCTTATATTTAGAAAACAAATCATAAAGAACAACTCATAGAAATATTCGCACCGTCGCACAGTGTGTTACTTTGGCAATCTAGCGGGACAAAAGTACCGTCTTGGTGCTTGAATATGATTTGTATTTTTTTTTCAGCTGTAAGTTGTCAAAATGAAAAGAAAATAACCTTGTGAGAAAGAAATTTTGAGCCCAAAAAAAAAAACATTTTTAAAAATAATTATAAATTTAGATATTATGTAATTTGTTCTACATTAACTAATGTAATATGAACAAAACAGCAATTATAGTTCAAAAATATATTCTTAACAAATTATGAATGATAACATAGCTGGCAAATATGGCCTTTTTCGCATTTGTGCTCATTCTACACACAGATAAAAAATATTCAGTTTCTACCAAAAGCGCAAGAATGCGCAGAATGTTTTTACAGTTTTTGGTACTTGAATGCTCATAGATTAAGTCTATAAAAGAATCTAGTTGGAATTTTGCGGAATAACTAAGAAAAGGTTAACCTCAATGTCATGTAGTAAACGAATATTTCGTCTTGTGGAGCCCACACTTTGAAGAACAATAACTGCATAAAAACAATTGATATTTATGTAAGAAAAACTAGCAGAACATACCATATTGAAGGTACAATTCGGTATGAATAAAAAAAAAACCAGGAAGATTTGCCACTTTTCCGGAATTTACGGGTAAACAGAACGAACTGAGAATGACGAGCGCAGACCATTCATTTGCAAGATGAATACGGGTGGGTTCAAACATGTCCCAACACCCTGTGTTGAAGGCAAGAGAGTAAACTGTTTCGGTTTCGAGACTACCTAATATCCCTCTGAACACACGCAATAGCGTCCACTTAAAAAAAAGAACTTCATTTTTGGACTTTTGTCCACCTAGATTGCCGAAGTAACACACTGTGCGTCGTTGCGTCGTGTCAAGCAAATTCTTCCTGACGTACGCTGTCGTGTGTTAAAATCGCGTGTTAGTACGATCCCTTAGAACGTTCTACTGCAAGAAGCTCCTATTACTTGTTTCACGGTTAATGCATAATACGCAATAATTGACATTTATGATATACTTTCTTATTTATTACTACCGTAGAAAGATTAATGTTACTGAAACCAAAATTTATGAAATATATTGTTACGTCCTCGTTTTCGGCACCCTGCGTTCACCGGGTATACCAGGGATCGAGGACAGACGGAAAAGGGGTATCGCACCGTAAGAGGGGGCTTATCCGTCAGCGGAGCGGCGTGCCGACGTATCGCGTGGTATAAGAGTCCTTCGTCTAGGCTCTAAATGTGTCCGAATGGTTACGGCTCTACTTGTTTGTATTGGTCAGTGGAGCGGCTCACCGACGTATCGCGTGGTATAGGAGAAATGCGTCCGAATGGTTACGGCTCTATTTGTTTGTATTGGTCAGTGGAGCGGCTCACCGACGTATCGCGTGGTATAGGAGAAATGCGTCCGAATGGTTACGGCTCTATTTGTTTGTATTGGTCAGTGGAGCGGCGCACTGACGTATCGCGCGATATAAGAGGAATGGGTCCGAATGGTTACGGCTCTACTGTTTGTGCTTCGGCGGGGGTTTAACCGGCCTACTGGTTACCTTAATGGTTATAAGCGCGCGGGGGGGGGGAGGAATGGGAAATACGTCAACGTTGAGAGTCTTTGGTCGGGCTTTATTGTGGAATCGCCGTTACATTTAGTTTAGTATCTCGATATCCGAGTCCTCGTAGAGTTCCGTCACCGTAACCGTGGACGGGACTCCCTCAACTAGGTCTCGCAGGTATGCGGCGGATGGGTACAAGTAATGCCTGCCGAGTTCGTCGTCGAATATGTAGGGGTCGGCGAAGGATTCCGTAGGGGCAGGTTCAGGGGGAGGATTTGGTTCGGGGGAGTGAATAGGGGAATTGTGGGGATCGGGGGGGGGGGGGGAAACACGGGCCGTGCTGGGGCCGTAGGAGGGTGAGGGGTTGGTCAGGGGAGCTGAGACCTCGGTTTCAGGCGGGGTGGTCAGGTACTCCCGGAGTCTGGCTTGTTCCCTTCGGGCCTGGATTCGTCGTCCGGCACGGGGGCTCTTCCGGCGAGAGTTCCGGCGAAACTTCCGGCGGGGACCTACGCGGCGGTTGTCTCTTTAGTGGTGGTTCGTAAACGGCGAAACTACGGAGGTTTCGGCTGGTTCCAATTCACTTACCCAGAGGTTTTCCCATAACCAAGAGGGCGGTCGACCGGGGCAGTAAGCGCGGGGTGCAGGAAGCCAGAAGCTACCCAGTTACCTCGCTGCTAGTTGCCCCTATCAGAGCGCTCGCGTCTAGTGCGGTACGGGAGCTGCCGCAGGGGAGCCCGGGGGCATCAACTCTCGCTGGTGGCTCGCAGATCGCAGGGATCTCTGAGAAGGACTGGGAGTGTAGCCGAAGCTGCCGAGTAAAGAGTGTACTGATAGTTGACTGAATTATCGCGGAGATTTGGTGAAGTTACGCTGGTCGTTTGGTTAGGAGGTTTCAGAGGAAGGTCGGACGTCTCTAAGGAGATAGTTGTGGGGGCGGAT
This sequence comes from Priocnemis perturbator, assembly GCA_963942575.1. NCBI lineage: Eukaryota > Metazoa > Arthropoda > Insecta > Hymenoptera > Pompilidae > Priocnemis > Priocnemis perturbator. Next base: position 12,609,701 of record OZ012652.1, read on the forward strand.
GATTAATAGTTGCGACGATTACCTTGATCGAAATGGGGTTGTATTTCTGTCGTTACACTTGCTTGAGGTTCACAACCGTTTTACTGAACTAGCACTTAACTGTAGTGAGCTGGATAGCTTAGATGAACGCGTTTGACGGAAGTAAATGCCCGACTCGAACGTGATGTTGACTGTAGAACGGAAGATTGTAATTGAATTTTCGCTCGCTTTCGTGGCTCTATTTAAGCGGTGGATTTTGCTGAGGGTCGTCAGGTCTTTCGCGGAACTGGCACCCTAGCTTCCGTTTGGAAGTTGGCGTTCTCGGAACTATGTATTCCCGCGGATCGCTAGTCGATCGTTGGGGTTAGCCTATGCTGACTCGGTGTCAGCATTCTTACATTTCTACTTACATTACTATTGTGCGCGGTCGTTATGTAATTCCTTCGCGTGGCGCGGATTACGTCCCGGATGGGAGTCAGCGTTACGTGAAGGAATTTCGGTGGCACGGTGCCGCGGCTCACGTTTCAGTTCCTGTACGACTTACATCTAGTTAATTAGGTACGCGGTGCGATGAGCTCGTTGCGAGAATATAGTCGTCAAAAAAAAGCGGGTGGAGGACGCAGGACGTAACAATATATTTTGCCCATATCTATTATAAACCAATACGACACATCTATTCCGCTGACAAAATATTAAAAACTATCCGTAGTAAGTACTAAAATATTTTTTAATGAATATCGTTTGTTGCCGTGTGATGAACAATTCAAACGAAAATTATTCTGTGAAAAAAAATTGAACCATGGCCGGGCGCGAAACGACGGAAAAAACGGGCGCGTCGACGAGCGGCGATGAGTACGACGAGTCAATCCGAAACTCTCCTCGATTCACATTTCTCTGTATCGCGCTCTGCTCAGGGCGGTGGTGCCCGATTTGCCTTCCGGCTGACTGAACGCAATGGTACGTGCGATGCCTTATGCGAAATCTGGCACAACTGTCACCGGCCTGTATGCGGAACGAAGACGCGACGCCGCGACTGCATGTCCAACAAAGACGCAACGTGCGATGTTGGTTGAAAGGGGACGGGGCATGGTTCTGTCCTTCTTACGTGTCGTCACGATACCTGACGTCACGCGACGTTAGTGGAAGGGAGACGCGGCATAGCTCCGTCCTTCTCTCCACGCAGCTCTCACACACAGGGCACGCACACTTGTGCGTATCCCCACTTTCCATGTTGCCCATGTTGCTAGAGGTACAGATCTGCTGACACTGGGTGTACTGCTATATATTGACAATAAAATCAAATATGAAAAAATGACGGTGAGAGAGAGAGAGAGAGAGAGAGAGAGAGAGAGAGAGAGAGAGGCAGCAATGACACCTGACGACGTAAACCGACCGCCACTCGCAAACGCGGCAGTACACGACTGATCCGTAAACAGCCTGTAACCAGCTCGATAGCCAGTCGCTTCACGACACGTTACATAATTTTTAGCAAAGGAACGACAGTGGGTGAGAGAGAGAGAGGCCAGTGGCCATAGTCTGCACCCACTGGGATTAACAGAAAATAGAACGATTACAAGTTTACCTCAAAACAAAGAATCATTTACAAAGACCCTCGGAAAAAGGACTACGCATCTCGCGACTTTAAGCCAACTGAAAAGAGCGTGAGATCCGAAAAAACGATCGCTCTTGTAGGTACGTCAAACGATACTCTCCCACATATTCTTTCATTTTATTTAACAACACGTACGTACAGATATCCAACACCAAAGCAACGCCAAGAAAACTATACCTTATCATATATACGGTCTCCACGTGCGTCGGAACGGGAGACTCTCGCGAACAAGAACATTCTGCCTGGCAACGAGCCGACGCGCCGAGGCCCGGGCCGCATCGCAAGGCCCCACCCCAAATCCGCTGCAAAATATATCGCGGCAGCGTCCACACCGGTAGCGCGCGCTGAGACGACGCAACATTCCGCCCGCCTTGAGAGAGTATGCTCTCAATACATGAACGCAACGACAATGAATCGCACATCTAAATCAATGTATCGACACGAACAAAAAATAAAGAACGCAACACGAAAAAAAAGAGAAAATAAACCAACAAATCAGTGTTGTTAAGTATACATATCGCAACTTACAACTACGGTTCTAAAGGTAAAACACAAAGTTTCCCTATAGCACGTTGAACGATTCCGCCGTTCGTCTTAATAGTGGCGACTCGAATCAATCCGTCTCTACCCGGATGCATTTCGAGTATTCTACCCATACGCCAATGCATGGGTCTCGTGTTGTCCTCTCTAAGGATGACAAACGCTCCCGTCAATGTCGTGTAATCAAACGCGCGATTCCACTTATTCCGTTGTTGCAAGTGGGTTAAATATTCGCTGCTCCATCGCGCCCAAAAGTGCTGTTGTATACGAGTAAGATGTTGGTATCTCGATAGACGATTGAGCGGTACGTCTAACAGATCCGTCTGTGGCAGCGCAGTTAACGCAGCACCGATTAAAAAGTGCCCGGGTGTCAATGGTAACAAATCCGCGGGATCATCTGACATTGGGCTCAATGGCCGTGAATTCACGCAGGCCTCGATTAAAGAGAAGACCGTGTACATTTCTTCGAAAAATAACAACGTTGTACCGATGATTTTACGCGCGTGTGTCTTTACTGACCGTATTCCCGCCTCCCACAGACCACCGAAGTGGGGAGAACGGGCTGGAATGAAGTGCCAATTGATCGCTTCATCTCTCGAAAAGTCTTGAACGAGACCCTGATGCACGTCGCATTTTATAAAGTTACGGAATTCCTTTATATCGTTGTACGCGTCGACGAAATTTGTCTGAAATACGTCGGATGGTTTGCCGCGTCGCGAAATAAACCGTTTAAACGCATTCAGAAACGCCTCGGTGGTGAGATCGGACACCAATTCTAAATGAATTGCCTTTACCGCGAAGCATACGAAAAGGCACAGGTAAGCCCTTCCAGATTTATTTCGCGATATTTTAATATTAAATGGACCGGCGTAGTCGACGCCACATTTTGCGAACGGACGCGACGGAGTAACGCGGGAGGCCGGTAAGCTACCCATCAGTTGGCCTATGGCCTTAGGTCGCGATTTAAAACATATGATGCAATGCCGTAATACGCTTTTAATCGCTGTTTTACCTGCAACGATCCAAAACCTCCGCCGTATGATTGCAAGTAACGCTTGCGTCCCCGCGTGCAACGCCTTATAGTGTTCGTGACGTATGACCAGCCGAGTCATCGGATGTCGCGAGGGTAACAATACTGGGTGCCGTTCATCGTAGCCAAGGTCGGAATTCGCCAGCCGACCGCCGACCCTCAATACTCCATCCCTGTCCAAGAACGGCGCCAGCGATAGCAGCTGACTGCTGCTCGGGAGTTGACGTCCGCGGGCAAGTGTGGCCACGTCCGACGACCACTCTTGCAGTTGAGTCAGTTTCACTAAACGTATCATCGCGTTTTCTAGTTCGACTAGAGTTAGCGGTCCGCAGACCTTATTGTCTCGGTCCGTTGGACTTAGCGCACAACAGTCTTACCGTCCATACCCCGTTTTTCAACGACCGCAGGTAACAACACGCACCGTACGCAGTCTCGGAGGCGTCGCAGAAACCGTGCAATTCCGTCACGACCGAAACGTCTCCCACAGCTCGCGGTACACAAATCTCACTCACGTATGGAAGCTCCTCGATATACCGCACCCAAGACGTGTGCCAATTTAACGGAATCGACTCGTCCCAACCAATCTTGAGTACCCACAATTGCTGCAAAATGACTTTAGCCTTGATAATGACTGGACCGAGCAATCCTAATGGGTCGAAAATCCGAGCGATTGTCGATAAGATTCCACGCTTCGTGGGTCTCGTCGACAACTGCGACGGGTCTATCCGAAATCGAAACTCGTCGCGCTGAGGGTCCCACAACAGTCCAAAAATTTTGGCTTCATCGTCGGTGTCTCGAACCGATTTCACGTTTCCTGCGTCCGCAACGTCCATCAGGGAGGGATCGTTTGCCATCCACTTGCAAAGATTAAGTCTTCCTGATTGGAGTATGTCCGTAATCTCCGTCTTCATGCGTCTTGCATCTTCGATGTTGTCCGCGCCGGTGAGCAGATCATCCACATAGAAATCCATTTTTATGACGTTGCTAGCCGCAGGATAGAGATGTTCGTCATCCTGTGCTAATTGATGCAAACATCAAATCGCGAGGTGTGGTGACGATGCAAGGCCATACGTGACTGTATTCAGGAAGAACGTACGCAGTGGCTCCTCTGATGTGGACCGCCAAAGAATCCGTTGCAGCGTGCGGTCCTTTGCTGCGACATTGATCTGCCGATACATTTTCTCGACATCGGCGGAGAAAACATACACGTATTGACGGAAACGTAATAGTATGGACACCAAATCATGCTGTATAGTAGGGCCTACCCTCAAAATATCGTTCAAGGATAGGTTAGTAGTGGTCTTCGCTGACGCATCGAACACCACGCGTAATTTTGTAGTGCTGCTTGACTCTTTAAGCACTGCGTGATGCGGGATATAATATTACCCGGCTTCTTCCAAAACAGTGGAATCCGTGATCTCTGTCATGTGGCCGAGTAATGCGTACTCGTCCATAAAGTCCACGTATTGCTGGCGCAAGCAGGGGCGGATTAAGGTGCAAGCGAAGCAAGCGGCCGCTTGGGGCGCCAAGTTCTGAGGGGCGCCTGTGCGCCGTGAGTGGAGTCAAGGGCGAAATTGACAAATACTGTTGTCATTTATAATCATTATATATGTTTTACACATCGTTGAAATATGTTTAATAGTTACGGATATGTTGAAGAATACCCTTGCTCTTACCGGCTTATATTCCTGAAACGACTCTCGAGATACCAATACTGAACCAGTGGTACGCATAGATAAACCCACTACCGCTGCTACCACGTACATTTCTCTTACTTATACGTATCACCGATTGGGAACCGCTGTCGCGAGAGTCATTTCTTCTGTTTGGATCGCGGGCACACTCGCTCGGGTAAGGCCCAGGCGCGCACTTGCAAGTATTTTGTCGCACAAATGAAACGCATTGTTTTCAATGGGAGTACATCTAGGCGCGACAAAAAAATCGCAGCGAAAAAAAATATGCATGCGGCCCTATCTTACACGCGACGCGACACGCGACTGTCGGGCTATACCAAACGTGTATGTTTCAATAATTATAACATGGATATACGAGACAAATGAATAACTTTCAAACTGGACGGGCGATTTTCTTATATTACTTGTCGTGTGTCATTACCGCAGTTCACAGTCAGCCACTATTACGAGTGCACGTCCTTTGTGAGATTTATTTTTTATATTCGTCAAATAACATGTTCGGAAAAAAGAAACCGTCTGGATCGTTTTATAGAAAAAGAAAACTAGAAGAGGCTAAAAACACTGAAAAACATGCAAAAGCATTAAAACAGTTTTTCACAGTTTCTTATTCTGAAAATGAAATTGAAAATTGTTATCAGTCAAGTCCGAAAGATGGCGAGCTTTCAGCCACTGAGCAAGGGCCAAGTACAAGCCAGGAAATTAAAGGATTCGCAAGTAAAGTAAGGCCACCATTTCCGGGCGTTTGCCTACCGTGGCTTCTGTTACTCACGATCAGCCGCGGTCTTATATTGCTGTACCTCTTCTATTTCTTACACTAGACAACAAAATCTGACTTTTTTTCCCGTTTTAAACAAAAACAGCTAATTTCGACGGACTTTGACTAACTGAAAACGAATCTGAAGTTCGTTTTTGAATGTTGGTCAAGTTTTAAAGTAATCAAGTTTTGAAAAAAATTGCCTTCTTTTTATAATTTGAACAACAATCACACGGTAACTATAGAAGTTAACTCTTTTTTGTTAATTGCAAAAAATTCTACGGACTTTTCGGAATAAAATAGTATATAGTATTTTCACATTGTGAACTTGCAAACATGTTTAAACATTAGTTAAATTTCGCGAGATACGCTTCGCGGGCCTATTTTACGAAATACATTGGAAAAGTGCTATATACCATTCTATTCGAAAAAGTCTGAAGGTTTTTTTTGCAATAAATGAAAATTGTCCAACTTTTATAGTTAAGGCCTGATTTTCGTTCAAAGTTGAAAAAAGGCATTTTGTAATGTCCTTCTCGGACTATCAGAGCCGACGCTATCGCGTTAACTCCGTGGCTTCGCTTTGAATGAATAGGTTCTATGTGAGTGATTTCTAGAATGTTCTATGAGGTATCGATCGCTGATGCATTGTTCGCGGTGTGCTGCGACGAATAATGTTATTGGTCAAAAATGGGATCGTGTGAATAGGAATGAATAGGTTCTATGTGAGTGATTTCTAGAATGTTCTATGAGGTATCGATCGCTGATGCATTGTTCGCGGTGTGCTGCGACGAATAATGTTATTGGTCAAAAATGGGATCGTGTGAATATGTGAGATGTAGGTTTGAATGTATTGGAGCGTGAGGTGGAGACAGTCGTGCGGACGAAAACAGACGCATTGCTAGGACGCGCGTTTGGAGTAGGTTATTGTTTTTCCGTGGACCATATGACTCTTGGAGGCGCACGGTAACAGCGTTCTGCTTTTTACGTGGTGTGATGCGTAAATGATACAATACAATGACGTAATGATCGCGTCGCACACATTGGTCAAGACATCGCCTCGAATGTGTTCATTCGGGTCGCACTATATATATGTTACGTGACACAACACATTTCTTTCAAAATTTGATTACTTGAAAAACTACAACGCAATTGTAGTGTTGCCGAGAAGAAAAAAAATATTATATATAGTGGGTTTGGAACTATCCGCGGTTTCAGATATTCACTGGGAATCAGGCATCCGCGGTCTCAGGTATTTCCTCAGACTAAGGCGGCGTAGTGGATGTAGAAGACCATGACCATAGTAATACAGAGGAAGATTTAAAAGAAACAGGGAGGTCAGAAGTAAAAAATGATATGTTCACTAATATTGGCTTTGAAGAAACACACGAAGAACCCGTTAAAGTGACTGTATCGAAAGACTGTGGAGAATGGCCGACTATTATTAGTGACGATCTTCGCCAAATACTCGTTCAACGGGGTCCTCTGCAACTCACGGACATACATTTTCCAGTGGATGCTACTGGTAGGAGATTTACACCGGCTAATTACAAAAGAAAATTGCGTAACGGAGAAACTGTTCGAAGAGAGTGGTTACAGTACTCTGTTTGCAAAGATGCAATATTTTGCTTTTGCTGCCGGCTCTTCAGTAGCGGAAATATATCTGTTTCTTCACCGTGTGGGTTTTCGGATTGGAAAAATATGTCAGGATTTTTATCTCATCGTGAGACATCCCCAAACCATATGAAATCTTTCCACACTTGGCGTGAACTTTCCCGACGTTTACGTTTAGGGGAAACCATTGATAGAGAAAATCAGATTATAATTGAAGGGGAAACTGAACACTGGAATCAAGTTTTAAAACGGCTGCTTTGCATTGTACGATTTCTGGGTTCCCAAGGTCTGGCATTCCGTGGCAAAACTGAGGCTCTTTTTAAAAAAAAACAACGGAAACTTTATGCAATTAGTGGAACACATTGCAAAATTTGACATTGTTATGGCTGAACATTTACGCCGAATGACTTGCCAAGAGACTCATGTCCATTATTTGGGTAAAACCATCCAAAATGAATTTATGTCTTTGATTTCAAAACAAATTCAAGAATACATATTGAGTGAATTGCAAAACGCCGTATATTTCTCAATTATATTGGACTGTACTCCCGACGTCAGCCACACAGAGCAGATGACAATGGTATTACGATTTGTGCGGGTAATGCAAGGCGGAAAGATATCCGTCCGAGAACATTTTCTAGGTTTTGTTCCTATTAGTGATTCGTCAGGTGAGGGACTAACGGATTCGTTTTTAAATGAACTAACAAAATACAAGATACCACTAAAGAACATGCGTGGCCAGGCTTATGACAACGGTTCAAACATGAAAGGAAAACATGCTGGAGTTCAAAAACGAATCCTGGATCTCAACCCTCGAGCATTTTTTGTACCATGCGGCAGTCATTCCCTTAACGTAGTGGTGAATGATGCAGCGCTATCTTGCCGTGATAACTTTTTCTCAGCTTCTACCCATCGTCGGAGTATCATGAAAAAGCACGTTACTTCTTTAACAGTAAAACCCCTTAGCAACACACGTTGGGAGAGCCGCATAGACGCGCTAATACCTCTTAGGTACAATATTGAACAGGTCTATGGTGCTGCTTATGAGGCCAGTACGGATCCAAAAATAGATGCTTTTGGACAAAATAGTGCAGTGGGTATTGCAAAAAAGTTACAAGATTTTTAATTTTTGTCCAGTTTGGTAGCTTGGCATCAACTTCTATCAAAGATTAACGTGGCCAGTAAACTCCTTCAAAAAACGTCAATTAATTTAAAGAGTGCCATGGACCTTCTAGCGAGTATAAAGACTTTTCTCGAAAAGTTCAGGTCAGAAGAAGGTTTAAATAGTGTGCTTATTGATGCATTGACTAACAAGCTAGGATCGAATCCTAACTTTGAGAGGGAAACGAAAATTCGGCCAAGGAAAATTAAAAAGCAATTTTCTTACGAATGCGACGATGAGGCCGTTCCTGAAGGAAAAATATCTTTTAAAATTGATTTTTTCTATGTTATTTTAGATAAAGCCATCGAGTCACTTGGCCAACGATTCGAGCATATGAAAGTTCATAGCGAAAGTTTTAGCTTTTTATATAACATTGACGAGCTATCTAACTGTGAAAGCAAATATCTTTTAAACAAAAGTTTGCAACTGCGAAACGTTTTGTCCGATGGTAATGAATGTGACATTGATGGTGAACAATTGCACCAAGAATTATTAATATTCCCATCAATGCTGCCTTCTGGAAGTTTCCCAATAGAGGCCCTAAGCTATATTACAGAGAATAGTTTAATGGATACGTTCCCCAACGTATTTGTTTCCTTACGGATTCTAATGACACTGCCAATTTCTGTTGCAAGTGGAAAAAGAAGTTTCTCTAAGCTTAAGTTAATTAAAACTTATTTGAGATCCACTATATCTCAAGAACGATTATGTGGGCTGGCCCTAATGTCCATTGAGAACGATGTGCTCAACTCATTAGACACTTCCAGCATTTTAAGGCAATTTGCGAAAATAAAATCTCGAAAAATTAGTTTTTAAAACATTTGTGTAAACACAAAATATACTTTTAAGATTATTGTGTACAGGTATCTTCATAAATTGTTATAAGTATATTTGTTACAAAAATGCAATTGTTATAATAATAATATAAAGTGTTATAACCTGTTTTTTTGCCACCATTAGAGATGTGAGCTTGAACATGTTTTTTCAGTAAATAAATGAGGCGCGGGCCGGGAAGGGAGGGGGGCGCCAATCGTCTCTCCGCTTGTAGTAAAAGTTACCCTTTGTCCGCCCCTGGGCGCAAGTCGGGCAATTTCCGAAATTTCCTTTCCAGGCCATGAAACCGCTTGACCGCCGTGTCCTTAGAGTTCCCTAAAACCGTAGGGGCAGCGCGTAGCGGAAGTGAAACCGTATACCGCCCGGTTTCGTCGCGATTATAAGTAGATGCGAAGTGCGCTTCGCATTGACGCTCGTCGACAGAAAGGAACGTTTCTTCCACGTCGTCCTCGATCTTCCAGAATCGACGTAGTTGTTGATCCAGCTGATCGTTGGATATGCAGCCGCAAAAGGGTGCCGCGCCCACGCTCGCAACACCGGTTGCCCCCTGCCTAAGCTAATTTGACCTGCACACAGCAGCTCCCAAAATATCTCCGCACCAATAATCATATCGATTCTTCCGGGACGATCAAAGGTTGGATCCGCCAATGTGAGATTTTCGGGAATGCGCATGTCGTTGCTGGCTCGGCACACCGGATAACGGTTTACAATGGATTCGACCACTACGAACGACGCGTCCGTGCGATAACCGTTATACCGCGAGTGTATTTTAATGTCCGTGCGCTCCGACGCCTTGGTTAGAACCCCATTTAAGCCCCAATCGGCAGATTTATTCGGGTTTTTGGCAAGCCTAATTTATTGATAAAGTCTCGCGTAATTAGGTTGAGTTGCGACCCCGAATCGAGAAGTGCTCGGCACTGCTGTGACCTTCCGTTTTTATCCTTAATCAGGATCAACGCCGTTGATAATAATACCTGAGTGTCCGTCTGGTATTGCGTAAAACTAACCACGTCCGCTCCCCTGTCTCCGTTATCCGTTGGAACATCGGGTGGTTGAGCAGCTGATACATTGTTGCCGTCGTTCTCCGGTCGCGGTGACGGCTGCTTTTCCGCATGCAACAATGTATTATGGGACTGATCGCACACTTTGCAACGACTGAAATTACACGCTCGGCCATTGTGTTCACGCAAACAGTTCGCGCATAGTTTGTGCCTTAACACCTCGCTCTTTCGTGACTGCACCGACAGTCCCTTAAACTTCGCGCACCGATAAAGAAAGTGCGCTTCGCCGCACAGAGGACACACCGACGGTTTTGCCACTGCACAAGTCATCACAGCCGCTTTTGTCTTCACAGACGTCTTCGAAGTTATGACGCCGGGCCTCTGGACCGTGGTCTTCTGTCCCGTTCGCGCAGTGGTACCGTTGTAGAGAATCGAACAACGATCTTCCAGGAAGTCCAGCATGTTGCGACTCCTCGGTGTCTCCTTGTCCTTGATTGAGGTCCGCCATTCCCGGCTTGTGTCGATGTCCACCTTGCTCATCACAATGTGGATGAGCATGGCGTCCCACGTAGTCGCCTTCAAGGTGTCCAGTGCCCGCGTGTGCTTCTGTACCTTGTCCAAGTGCTGACGAAGAGACGTTCCGACGTCTCCGCCAGTTGGTGATGCGTCTAGGATCGCTTGCATGTGATTACTAACCATAAGGCGTTTGTTGTCAAATCGCCTCTTCAGCAGATCTCACGCGACGTGGTAATTTATCGCAGAGACCTCCAGGGAACGAATAACTTCCACTGCTGCATCCTTAAGCGAAGAACGCAGATAGTGGAACTTCTGTATATCCGACAGTGAGTCGTTCACGTGAATAAGAGATTTGAAGCTGTCATGAAAATGCAACCAGTTCTCGTAATTTCCGTCGAAAACAGGCAGATGCATCGTCGGTAACTTGATGGACGTTTCTTGAGAGCCACTGGCCGACGATGCGTGACTCATCGGACGCACCAGTAACGCGTTGGCTTTACCCATACACCGATGGTAATCGTCCTCAAATTTCACTCGCTCTGCCTCATTTTCTGGTCCGTCGTCGTCTAAGTATTCCAATGCTTCTTGGACATCTTCGAAGGCCGAGAGAAGCGTCTCCGCCTCCTTCATGCGCGATCTCAAAGCGTTCAGATCGCACTTCGTTGGATCAGACAATGCCGTCTCGAAACGCGTAAGCTTTGCCTTTATCGTGCCACGCTTTTTCTTCAAAGAAGTTGCCGTGGCCATTGCGTTACACTGGTACTATCAACCGCACTGATAGCCCAAATATATAATGTATTGTCCTAATACTTCGACTACTATCCGAATAGCCCGAATATTGTCCGAATATTCACACTTCACAGCACAAGTAGGTATGCGTAGCGACGCGTTAACGACAATTATAGTTCTTAAAGCCTTTACTGCCACTTTCGACGCGGATATCCGGCTCGAAGGACCAAATGAAAAGAGCGTGAGATCCGAAAAAACGATCGCTCTTGTAGGTACGTCAAACGATACTCTACCACATATTCTTTCATTTTATTTAACAGCACGTACGTACACATATCCAACACCAAAGCAACGCCAAGAAAACTATACCTTATCATATATACGGTCTCCACGTGCGTCGGAACGGGAGACTCTCGCGAACAAGAACATTCTGCCTGGCAACGAGCCGACGCGCCGAGGCCTGGGCCGCATCGCAAGGCCCCGCCCCAAATCCGCTGCGAAATATATCGCGGCAGCGTCCACGCCGGTAGCGCGCGCTGAGACGACGCAACACCAACTGTGACGAGATTTTGGTTGCAAGGTGGTTCCTGTGCTCGCACGGGATAGTTTTTAATCGACTTCAGAAAAGGAAGAGGTCATCTATTCAATACGTATATTTTTTTATTTATTTTTTTTTTTGTTACAGGCGATGTTCGCGCATAACTTCCGAAGGGGTAGGCGGATTTAGATGGGATACGTGTCATTCAATGCGGTTTGTTGTCCGAATGGTCCCATTTTAGTGGCCAAACTTTCCAACTTTGGGAACCCACTTTTGAAACGATTTTTTCACGATTTTTCGCCTACGAATTCACATTTTCGTGAACTGCATTCGAACGGGTTGATCAATTTCGATGATTCTGTATTCAATTTGGGAGAGTACTCTCCCGGTGGATTTTCATGGGATGTGGGTCAATCGATGCGGCTTGGTGTCGAAATGGTCACATTTTAGTGTCCAACCGAACCGATCTACGGAACCCGCCTTTTAATCGATTTTTTCACGATTTTTCGCCAACGAATTCACAATTTCTTGAACTACTTTCGAACGGGTTGATCAATTTCGGTGATTCTGTATTCAATTTCTATAAGGTACTCTCCCGGTGGTCCACTACAAAGTGCTAAAACTCCTAACAAATGAAGTCGGTTAAAGATACCAACTTTTAAAAGACTTAAATTTTACTGTTTGTCTGTTCGGGTTTAACTAACGAACGCGTGGGTGGATATAAATGGCTCCCATGTCATTTTATGGGGTTTATCATCCCCTTGGACCCATTCTAGTGGCGAAACTCTCCTATTTAAAAAAATTCCGTTTTATACATTTAATACAATTATATAATTGAAACTAACAATTTTTAAATAAATAACTTTTAAAAAAAAAGTGGGAAAACCGGCTTCAGAGGCGCGCTAAAAGTGAAAAATAATTCTTTTTTTCTTGACGAACATTAAAATAACGAAGAGTGACTCTGATACACGAATATTTTAAATAATTCTCTTCTGTCAATAATGTCAGGCTGTGACCAGGCCCTGATCAGGCACTGATCAGGCGAACCGGATGAGGCCCTGATCATGCTTGCCACGTCAGGCCCTGATCAGGCTTGCCGTACGTCAGACTAATTAGGGTAGCCTGATCAGGTTAACCGTATCACGCCCGGATCCGGACATTATCAAGTTATCTCCGAACAAAAACAATAAATTTTATCCCGTAATGTTGATCCAGTAAGTATCAGGCGTTTGCGAAGTCTGCCGGGTACGTGAGAACAAAACGTATCTTTCACGTATCAGGCGGTTCGTATACAGACGATATAATAGGCGTAGCTTTTTCATGGCGCATAGAAACTGTCAAGACACTGTCATACGAAGTGCTTACAAGAAAATAATGTTTAAATCTCTATATACATGTTATACTTCTTGTAATACTCTATCCATATGAAAGTCAAGACTTCAAAATGAAATGAATGGTGCTCGTCCAATCACCAAGGTTAAGCAGCAATGAGCAAGGTCCCGTACTTGGATGGGTGACCGGGACCCCAACATCACGCTTGGGAGCGTGCGTTTTTCACTGGCGAGACAAAAAGTGCCGTCACGAGCCACATGCGCACATTGGGCCCCTGGGTAAGGTAAAGAACTACTACATCGGTAATATGTGTACTTTATATATATAATAAAATGTTTCGTGCGCCTCTACAACGGGGGTAGTTCTTATCTGACAGGGGTCGTCCTTTGAGCGAACAGTGTTTAGCAACTAACAAAGTGTGTCCATTGCGACTTTCTGACTTTTTTTTTTGGCAGGCCGCCCTTGCCAGGCGCTGATCAGGCTTGCCGGACCAAACGCCATTTTCTCAGCAACCTCTACTAATTTCTTTATTGTTCGACTGAAACAATGAATCTTCTATATCAGAGAACTAATCAATTTTAATTATAACTCCATTGTTTAAATAACAGATTTTACAAGATAATAGAATGCTGTGGCACAGTGTCGGAATTACTTGTAAAATCAGTAATTTGAACAGTGGAATTGCAAAATTAGAATTTATTAGTTCTCATATATACAAGATTCATTCGTTCAGTCCAACAATGAAACAATTAGTAGGGGGTGCTGAGAAAATGGCGTTCAACGAGAGTCGTACATTCTATCGAGGTACCAAGTCCGAAAAAAAGGATGCAGGGAGCAAGAATTTGCATTGCACCACTGGCCCAAAGCTCTGGCTCGGTCTTCACAAATCTCGCGTTTCATACCACGAAAAATTGTTTGGAAAAACTACCCGAAAAAATGGAGGAAACAACAAGTCCGAAGTGAGAATTAAAGAAGAACTGAATGTGATATACTATCAAATAATAAAAGAAAAAATTGTTTGACATGCTACATCGGTTGAGGCAAGTTTAAGTCAACAAAGACGTGCCGCAAAAGTTCAAAAATAGTGATCGTCGAATTAAACAATGATAGTGTTACGAGCCACGGCCCTGGCGTGGTGAGGATTATTTGCCAGTGCCGATAGGAAAAGAATTATATGTGAGAGGAGTGAGCAGCTAAGTACAGGCCTTAACGTGTGTTTCACCGCGGCACCCCGTACGTCGCTACCCTTTATGATGCCTCTTTCACGGGTCCTCGTACTCCCTTGCGGAAATACGTCTCACCGATCGAAAGGAGGAGAGAGGGGGTATAGGAAAATCGTCCTCCGGCCTCAACGTGTGTTTCACCGCGGCACCCTTCGGTCGATTCGGTTTTTGAGTTGCTGCCCAGGCCTTAACGTGTGTTTCACCGCGGCACCCCAGACAAGCAAACTCGAGAGGATAGCTGACAAGGGCCTTAACGTGTGTTTCACCGCGGCACCCCTTGCGCAGCTTTGAGGAGAGTGGATTTGGTATCTTTTCTTTTAGGCTCGGTGGTTCCCTCGAGCGGTAAAGGGAAACCTTGTTCGTGAAATTCGAGTACTAGGCGATTGAATAACGAGATGGCAAAGAAGTATGGAAAACAAGTAAAATGATTATATTGAATAAAATAAGTACAGAAAAAGCAGTAAAATATAAAACGCACAACGATAATTTAACTATCACTTCAAATAATATGACTAAAGTACGACGCGTATACATTTACAAAAACGATCTTTGACTAGACTGTGTTCTTTGGTTTTGAAGGAATTTGAGCGATAATAGAGAACTAAAACTACACACTTTTCGTGTGGCAAATCGACTAACACTAAGACTGCTCGGAATACTCTAAGTTATTCCTTGCTATGAGTCGCGGACAGCGGAAAGACAGTCTTTCCTGCAGCTGCCGGACTCTGAATTTGAACTAAACTAAAAACGCGCGGAACACGCACAGGTTGTTCCTTGCAACGAGAACAGCCAACGAAAAGACACTAAGTGATCCTGGATACACTTTTACACACTTGCACGTAACGCTCGGGAATTTCTAATGCAGACCCTTGCACGGTCTCTTCTGTAGTTGACTGAACTGAAGTTAAACTAGACTAAGGACGCGCGGAACACGCACAGGTTGTTCCTTGCAATGAGAACAAACAGCGAGATGACACTTGGTGATCCTGGATTCACTTTTTCACACTGTACGTAACGCTCGGGAATTACTGATGCAGACCCTTGCACGGTCATCTCTGCAGCTGTCTGAACTGATGAGCCCTGGATGAGCGCTCTTTTATACAGATAGACCTAAGGCAAGGGGTACTGAGATGTGAGGAAAATAGGGCACCGTGGTGGGGCATGTTTTTCAGGGAATCGCACGTTCCCAACCGTCCCTTTGCACTCGCTGTGCACGTGATTGCCATGCCGTCGCTCGGCCGTCGCTATGCAGTTGCCATGCGGTTACCATGCAGTCGCTCGGTTCGAGTATGGCGCTTACGCGAGCGCGTCGCTCGGCCGTTGCTATGCAGTTACTATGCAGTTGCCTGATTTGAATCTGGCGCTTACGCGAGCGCGTCGCGAGAGTCGGGCGCGTCACTGTGGGGGAGCGCGTCACTAAGGGTACGTCACTATTTGGGCGCTGCAATGCCGACGTCACGGCAGGCAGGCAAGCAGGCAGGCACGACGTCATGGGCCGCAGCGCTGGTCGGCGGCGCTCGGCGATGCTCGGCGCTGGTCGGCGGCGCGGTACGTTACAATAGAAACACGTGTGTCCCAATCGTTATGCCACCCGAGAACGTGACATGATACAATTTATTATTTAATATAAAATAAAGCATGTATTTATTTAAAAAAAAACACATATTTTTCTGAACTTGAATGAAAGACGAATCAGTAGAAATAAGAAAAGCCGCAATACATTGGTAATTAACCAAGATACGAAGGAATAAATTCAAAATATTTTCGTGTCCGAATCTTTCTGAGACTGACTATATGATGTCAAATTTGACATTCTGAACAACTTTTTTCTATGGATATAACCCCGGGACAGCCTCCGTTTCAAAAATATTCGCCGAAACCCGTTTGTCCCCATTGCGGTTTAAAAAAAATGCATTTTAACGAAAAATTATATTTCTTCAGGTTTGAACAACAGTTGTGACGTAACAAGAGACATAGATAGTTTCGAAAATCCTTCATGCAAATATGGAACATAAATTATTGTTTCGCATAGTAAATTGACATTGTTATGCGTGTGACGCAGTAACCGCTAGGGTTCTTCGACACCTTCGCCGGGAAACATCTTAACATGGCTTGCTGTACACGAAAACGGTGGCGTCGGAGCACTTGCTGTCAATGAGTTGCCAGCATAGCATGCAAGACTGTTCCGGTCGGTTCGGAGAGCGATAAAGAGCTTCGCTTCGACACTCACTCACACCCAAAACCTCTCATGCATAGGCTGTTCGTTCGGGATTCGAGCTCACAATCAGTACTGGACGCACCTTTAGACTCCTAGCAGGCCGAGTCAGTTAGTCCTCCTTCCTCTTTCAAATTCG
Source organism: Priocnemis perturbator (assembly GCA_963942575.1). Taxonomy (NCBI): domain Eukaryota; kingdom Metazoa; phylum Arthropoda; class Insecta; order Hymenoptera; family Pompilidae; genus Priocnemis; species Priocnemis perturbator. Next base: position 12,626,610 of record OZ012652.1, read on the forward strand.
ATATGGTATACTTTACGAACATATCAATTAGTTGCAACGTTGTTAAACCGTTAGCTACGTCTGCACCCGAACACAAACGCGAACGAGGTAGCCTGAGCATGACGTCATCAGAGGCACGTCAGCAGACCGAGGCAAACTGAGTAAAACCGATTCAATTTTTTGACTTTGCTCTCATCGATCAATCCGACGGCATGGTTAGACTGCCTCGTGCTCGTTTGTACTCAGGAGTAGACGCACCTTCATATGCGCACATGCAAAATATTGTTTGTCTTCAAAAAATCCGCACTTATTGTAATTGAATCGTGTTGTAATTTGCTTTCGATGTAGTAAGAAAATAAACGGCCTGGTCTCGATTCTCTTGGATTTCCTGTTATTTGATGCTTGTACACATTATTCTGTTCGCTCGCTATTCTTGCAATGCGCGTCGCACACGGAAGTGCGCGCGAGGCGAAGGGGGGCAAAACCGAAAAGGGTTTCCGCTCGGTCACGTGTCCCGGGCATGACTTACAATTCCCGTTGCCCGCCAGCTTCCAATCCCGAGGAGTCGTCGCTATCGTCCGTATTAAGGGCTTTATTGTCAATAAACCGTTTCGAACCATTCAACCTAATCGAGTGGACAATCCCGCGATAAATACTTAGATATCGAAATTCCTTTTATTTTATGTGCATACTCACCCTCCCGCTTACGCTACAGGTATATAACAACTACAAACAATGCACAACATAATCCTACGTTAAAAGTTTGCAGTCAGATCATGGACAAGTCTGGTCGCTCTTTTTTCGTACATTTTCATTCATATTTAAAGAAGCTTTAAAAAGTATCGGCAGTAATTAAAAACAAAGTTACGGATGGTATAGGAAATCTTCCAAGCCTCGGCAGAAAATGTGGCTTAAATCGGTGTCCAAGATTCAAGTTCTTTCACTTATCTTAGACTCACGAATGAAGAAATTTGCTGATTAACGTGAGAGTGGCGACGATCTGCACCTAAGAATCGAACAAAGTTAAAAACTCTTCAAATTACAACCTTTTAAATATTGATTAGTCAACTTCAGCATGTTTTTTTTTGTTTTCTGAGTGTGAAAAAATGTTTAAAATAAATTTTTCATTGAAATTGATTCTTGTCTGGTTTTGGTAAATGGCTGAGCACATTCATTCACGAAATAGGAACGTTTAATGATATAAAAGTGTAGGATCGGCTAGAGGCTAGACCAGTGCGGTCCAAGAAAGTGCCCCGGGGCATTTTCGGTTCCCCCACCGCGCTACCGTTACTATGGAGACGAGTGACGCACGGTAGAACGCATGATCGGTGTACCCATGTGTTGGTGGAGAAGCGTGAGGCGCGTGGGGCGAGAGCAGTAGCGGCCAGTAGCGGCGCGCTCAGCGCCCCATACACAGATGCGATGCATGCATATAATATACAGTTTGCTCCTTTTTTCCGTTAAACTCGATGGGAGAGTGTTCGCGTTGCTACATGCAACGGAACAGTTGCTCATCAGTTTCTTCTTCGCAGCGTTTGCAGTAGGAAGTCTTACCGGAGCAGCCAAAAAAGATTCATAGGATATTCGTGATATTTTACAGTTTTATTATTATATAAGTTTAAGGTTTAAAATCATAAGTATAAACATAAAATAAACCATGTCGGAACTAACCACGCGGCAAAAACGAATTTCTGCTCGCGAAGAAGACTATTTAGTCGTTGAAACCGGAGAAAATGCCGCAACATGCGTATTGTGCGGTACAACGCTCGCGTGTAAAAAATATAATATCGTGCGGCATTATTTGAGATACCACAAGGAATGTAGTAATTATTCTAAAGAAAAGCGGCGTGAGATAGTTAAGGCATGGAAAGAAAAACGGGAAAATGAGTGTTCGACCGCGACAAGCACATCTCGCGTCGAAACCGTTACAGCTGCGTCTACCTGTACCTTGCAAAGTACGACAGCTTCGTATGCTGTAACGCTCGAAATTCTTCGGAGTAAAAAGTCCTTTAGGGACGGAGAATTTGTAAAAAATTCTGCCATCGCAATGGCAAAAGCTTTCGGTTATAATTTAGCTGCGGAACACTTTAAAAGTGTTTCATTATCTCACCAGACGGTCTGCAGACGGGTCGATGACATTGATAGTTTTTTGGTAAAACAATTACGTACACTTATCGAAAAGTGTACATACTACTCGCTTTGTTTAGACGAAAGTACGGATGTAAATGACGCTAGTCAACTTGCCATTTTTATCCGTACCGTGGATCAAAATTTAGCTATAAACGAAGAATTGCTCGCCTTAGTCGCATTGCACAACACGATGAAAGGCGAAGACATATATGCCGCGTTGATATCACAGATGGATAAATTTGGAATTTCGTTTGAAATCCATCGTAACCGATGGAGCGCCGTCAATGAGTGGGACCAAAAAGGGATTGATCGGTCAATTGAGTCCAAATTTAATAAATTGTCGCGTCTTCCACTGCGCCATACACCGGAAAGTGTTATGCGCAAAATCTTTAAGACATTCGTATGCCATGGCACTCGTAACAAGAGTGATTAATCTTGTTAGGGGCGGTACTCACTCTCTCACACATCGAAAGCTCCAATTATTTTTGAAAGAACATAATGCAGCTTTCGACGATTTGCTAATGCATTGCGAAACTCAGTGGCTAAGAGCGGGCAAATCATTAGAACGATTTTTTGCAGTTCGTAAGGAACTAATTATATTCCTTAAAACTGAAATTAAAGTAGATATAGCATTTACGATTAAAGAATTAGAAAGCCCCGAATTTTTATGTGTATTAGCTTTTCTAACAGACATGGCTTCTTATGCTGGATTTCGTTAAATAATTCGTTTATTATAACAAACAGAACTACACAGTCAGCGAAATCAACGACGAAATCAAATCAGTAAACGTGTTAGGACAAAAGTTTTCCAAGACGGACGCTACGATGCGCACACGAGGTTTTCAGAATAAGAAGTGACGGACAAAAGGGCTACGGCTATTTGGAAGGAGTTCGAAGGAGAGGAAAAGTAGGGGTTTAAGGAGAGGTATATTGGGAGAGGTCTGTTTACCCAAGATATATGCCAAGGCATAGCGCGGCGCGAGAGACATTGTATGAGTATATATGTATAATCGACGGCAAGTGAGATGCGAATACTATGGTATTTAAACGTAGGTATGTGAAATGCAGCTATGTGAAACGAAGGTATACGACACTTACCTGAACAATTTAAATTTAAATTTGCAAGGTAAGAAGCAAAATATTGTTCAATTGTTCGGTCATATCAGCAGTTTCAAGAAAAAACTTGCATTATTCGCAGCGCAATTAGAAAAAGAAAACTTATCTCATTTTCCGCGATGTGTAGAAATTAAGTCAGAATTTCCGGAAATGGATTTTACATCTTTCCAAAAAAATGTAAATGATATTGCCCGGGAATTTGATAGTAGATTTAAAGATTTTGAATTATTAAGCAAAGAAATGCATTTATTCGCGAATCCATTAACAGCCAATGTCGAGGATCAGGAGATTGATTTTCAATTAGAATTGTGCGACTTGCAAACTGATCCCTATTTAGCTGCCTCCAAAGAAATCGACGAACACTTTTTTAAATTGCTACCTGCGGATAAATACCCTAAATTATGCGATTTTAGTTTAAAAATTCTATCAATGTTTTGTTCCACGTACACTTGTGAAAATGGATTTTCGGCAATAAAACAAATTAAAACAAATTCTAGAAATTACTTAAACGACAAATCTTTAGCCAGCGCGTTACGTGTTAGTTTAACAAATATTCCGATCGATATATCGAAAATAATTAGCAACAAATAATGTTTATATAGACGGGAACAATTGAGCAGTCTGTTTTGTGTTCGAATTTTTTTATTGTTGAATCTATTGTGTGTGTATTTATATTGCGTTTTTTGTTTAATTTATAATATGTATTTTATGTTACGTTTTTTGTTTAGTTTATATATTTTAGCCCGCAGCTCGGCCCATTTCAGCCACCTGCCAAGATGGGATCATCAAATATTTTTGAATATTTTTTTATTTTTAAAAATGAGTGTTTTAGATTTTTTAATTATTATCATTACGTTTTCTTTACAGCGTCAGTTAATTAACTTTTTTTTTTTTATTAGACCAACGTGCATGTGGTTGCGGTTTAGGAGCTGCGAGAATCGCATTGAGAAGTTTCCTTTAACCCTCGGATACCCACGATTGGTCAATTTGTCCCGAAGCCTGAAGAACGTCAACCCATTTTTTGAGCAAAATGAAAAATTTCGCCTACGTACATTTTAGCAACGTTGCAATATATTTTAAACGTTGACAATTTGTTTATAAATAGTTTACATGTTTTACAAAATAAAATTTTTTTCCGACATCTTCGTCAGTGTTTTATAAATGAAATGGGTTAGACGTAGTAATCTAACTATTTTCGACTAATTTCCGCAGCATTTATTTCCAGGATTGTTACCTATAGCACATAATCTAATAATTATAACAATAATGTTGGTGTTACGTGGACGCGTTGAATTTAATTTGACGTTCTCGTCTCACATACATCTATACAAATAATGAAGTCTATGAATTTAAATTGTCGGATTGCCGTTCTGTAGAATGGGTCAGAATGAGGAGACTACGGCAATTTAGCGCGAAGTGTTTAGTATATATAATACTATCCGAGCAGAGGGCCCGACAGAACCCTTTTTTCTCTAAATGTAGCGCGTACCTTAAGCGAGATTTAATGCGCATGCGCGAGAAAGTGTCCTAACGGTAACACTGGCGTGTCGCTCGCGCTGCGCCGGTAGGGTACGTGGTCGGGGGTCCGATTGCTTCCAGCTAGTAGAGGGGGAAGCAGCCGCGTGAGGGGCCCCACCCGTGGACCGCACTGCGTTAGAGTATTAGAGTTCAAATCGTGTCATTTCATTTCACTCCGGGCTTCGTATGCGCGTGTACTTGTATATACCGGCCTATGCCTAGCGCATGCGCGGTACCGTTGAGCGGTAAGTTCAAGTAGAATATTCCTCGCCTTGAAATCATTGTCATCCCTACCCAATATGGCGACTTACATATATATATATATATTATATGCTCACATGTATATATATATATATATATATATATATATATACATGTGAGCACTTTGAACTAGTATAAGGAACGAATGCGTGTACGCGGTATGCATGTGTGTGTATATAGACTTAAGGCTAGCGAAGAGTTTCCGCTTAAGAATATTGTTTATCTTTTTCACTCTCTTTTCGTTCATTAACTGCGCTTCTGTTATGCATCGCTACGGCATAAGACTACTTTTCGTTATTATTATTTCAACCGAAGCGTGCGTTTGAGAGATACTAAGTCTCTACGTGCAGGGATCACATCGCACTCATAATAAAATTCGTTAATTAGAGAGAGAGACTAACGAGCGAAACCAACGTCTCGCTGTACATAGCCATGCGAATATTTGTATATACCGTCGACCGCTATGTGGCCGATTCCGTAAAAAGGGCATAAAAACTATCCCTGCGCCGGCCTAGGAACCACCTTGAGACGCGATCATCGTCGCAGTTGGCTGTATAGTCGCGAGGTGCGTAGTCCTCTGTCCGAGGATATCTTAGTTTATTCTTTGTGAGCTAATCTGTGCGAATTCTTGCAGTTTAATCAGAGACTCATTAATCCTCGTTAAATAGCAGTCTTAAAATCTACTTATTAATAAGAGCAAGGACTTATATTTCTTTTGGTTTGAATTATCTAGAGTGCGAAAGTGCGATCCGTGTTAACTTCCGGCACGTAGTCGGCGAATTGCGCCGAACCCGTTTGTACTTAAGTTTCATTTTAAAGAGCATTGTATTATTATAATTTAGTAGTTAACGGAATAAGTCTTCTCTCGGTGAGGAATTGGTATTGAATTTAGACTAACTTGAAACATCTATACTGGTCTAAGGAATCTCATCGCGAGTAACTTGTACGGTTCACATAACATCTGAGCTTAGGCAATTTCAAGCCTAATCGTAATATTAATACACGTTTACGATTCGAAGGTACTCATCGTTGTTACACGTGCGAATTTCCACCGACATACCACCAATCTGAGAGAGAGAGAGAGAGAGAGAGAGAGAGAGAGAGAGAGAGAGAGAGAGAGAGAGAGAGAGAGAGAGAGAGAGGGAGAGAGAGAGAGATTGTCTGAGCGCTTCCAGCAACACGGTAAGAATATTCCAACTAACTACCTCGATCATGATTGCTGGCCCGACTCTTGCCCTCAATACTAGTATTACGGGGAACCTAGGGCAATAGTCGTAAGGGCGAACTCATAACCGGGTACTCAGAGCACCAGGCAAACGAAATTGTCTTATACTTTATCTACATGAATACTTTTGTATCGATTATATCGCAAGCAGTAGCGCAATACGAGCTGCGTCGTCTCAACCAAGATATACCACGCGTAGCATACCAGCGAATTGTGCTACCGAATATTGCGTAACAGGTAGCCTTTTCTGTTTTCTCATTGTACAAATATTCCGATTCTAAACCGAACGTTGTACCCACTGTTAGAAGCAGGGAATTGGTGTCAGAAATCTGCGCTCGAATTAATTGTACTCAATAATGGTTTTGCTTTGTTAACCGCCGAAACACCTCTGGAACGGTAGCGCATGTCGACACCTTTATACACGCACCAGATCAATCTATTACAGAATACACACCTTTGCTTTTCACACTATATCCGATCTATCCTTTTATTTTCTTTGCATGCTTTTATAAATAACATTATCTATACTCGAATACAAAACGTAACAATTCAGAACCTGTACGGGTTTAGCGGAGGGGGAATCCTATAAGTCCTGCAGATCGGGCAGATTAATTCCGTTTCTCGTTATTATTCTATTCGGTCATCGCTATATAAACCTATAATCATCTTTTCGGTTTATATCCCTAGTTTTTAAGTATTCACGCGTTACCCCCGGGCGGAACGGCCGACCGTTCAAATACACCTTTCCATCCTTGACAAACTTTAGATCGACTATTAGAAAGATCGACTTATCGCGACGCCCGGACGTAACAATAGCAGCGAAATAGGTTAATTAAGTCGATCCCAATTGTGAGAATCATCGCGTGCACAGTTTGAAATCAGTAAGAGCCCTTCCACACGATGCAATGCGCGCATGCGACCGGTCGCACACGATTTTGTGTGTCGCGAGAACCTCTCAGGCGCTCGCGATCACGTCGGCAGAGGAATCATTGAAACAAAATATGTTTTTCACGAAATCGGTGTTGTATCCGATGCTTTGCATTGTGCGAAAAGGGTCTATAGGATCTCGCACATTTATCCGACACGATACGACACAACACAATACGGTAACGTATGACAACCGAATGATTATCGCACATTTGTCCGATCGCATCCGACAAAGCGCGACAAGGAGTTTACATCGGTAGCCAAAGATGTAAAAAAACAAAACCGTTGTATATATGCCTACTCACATAGTATATATATCAGCGATATATATGCATTTTGTTCTGTATGACCCGATGCCGGATTGTGCCCCGCACCCTTATATAACACGACACGACAGAACACGGCCAAAAACGGATTGGGTTGAATGCATATACATGAATCGTGGATCGCGAATCCTATCCGACAGTCGGACGGCCCAATGGGTGATAAAAAATGCACAAATTTGAGTCAAATTTAAACTAACATTGTTTAGATTAGTAAATAAATGATGGAATTCGCCATGTTTTAATATTGACATTGCTTCTTCTGAATCTGATTGAGCTTGCTGTTTTCAAATGCATTTGTGGCCAAAACAGTGTGTTTAAATTGACTATCTTGCGAATGTTGGTACAATTTACGTCAATTTTTTATATATTTTAGCCTTTCTTAAATCTCAATTGTATTATATGAGCAGAGCAGGACACACCTTCAATATTTTGTTTAATTAATTTCACACTGTAGATTCTTTAGCATACAGTATCGATTCATGCACGTCCTTCAAGTTTCAACTACCTATACGATAAATTAGATCGAAGGCGTGGAATATCGAAAAGTTCTCCGAACAGTGTGGCTGGAAAACATTCAGCATCCGGCATCCAGCTCGGGCCACGCCAAGTGTGTGCGTGCTGTGTCTGTGAGTGCTTTTCGGCAGTTGAACGGCGCGAAAGGCAGTCACTGACACGACACGCACACACATGGCTACACTGCCGCAGAGTCAAAACAACGCCAGATAAAGACCGATCCGTCTGTCGAATAGGATTCTCGATTCATCGTGTCGGACCATACCGGACGATTGTGTCGTGTTGTGTCGTGCCGGACGAGTGTGCGCAGCTTCATTTATTTATACGCACTCAATCATATTCGTTTTTTTTTACTTGTCGTGTCGAATAAGTGGTCGGGATCCTTAATAATAGTATACATCCAGCAACACCTTACACACACTGCCCAACGCGTAATTTGTTTTGTAACACCTGTTGCGTTATACTTACATATTTGGCAAATTTTAGGTAAAGGACCTGGCACACTTATCCGACACGACACGACAAAAACGGTAACAATTGAATAATTGTAAATAAATGTCGTGTCGTACCGGACGAGTGTGTGCAGCTTCATGTATTTACATGCATTCAATCCAATCCGTTTTTTGTCGTGTCGTGTCTGATAAGTGTGCAAGAACCTTTAATGTTCAATCTCCTTCGAATCTCATCGTCAGATTAACTCATATTATTCATTTACCACATTCAGATGTCGTTAAAATGAATAACTAAACATCTTAGTATATCTAATACACTTGAAGCCAATCATTACAATAATACATAACAATAGATAATTTACAGGAAACGAACATATTTGACTTCTACGACAATAATACTAGGATTTCTGGCATCTCAGGAGAGGCATGGAACATTTTATCACATTCATTGAACTTTACGTAAGTTATTAATTTAACTAATTCTGAATAAATATGGGAAGGCATTGTCTTGGGAATTTTATATGATTTTATTTTTCGGATGTTGTGTTCTTAGAAACTCGATCACTATATATCACACATATATTAGATCAGTTTCTTAATAAATGTTTTGAGTTTACTATATAGCTGTTATTTTGTATATATTTACATTAATATAAAATACTTTGGACAACATTAACAATAAAATCCTTCAATTGACTTAAAATACATTATTTATTTACAGCTAGGTGACAGTATACGAATATAAGATATTCATATAACCAAGTAGTAATCAGTTAGAACCTCATAAACTGATGATTACTAAGATATATACTAGTATTAATTACTATTTTAATAACCCCTGGTTCATACAATATGTCACTGCCGTAGAAAAATTCAAGGTTACAATGTTTAAGTATTTAGTTAATAAAAAACATAAAAAAATAAGAACCGACTTCGAAAATGCACTATAAAGGATAAAATAATTTTTCCTTTGTGACGTCGGTCCTGAAATACAAACAAATGGGATATAGTAGGATATAACCCATTCCTCAGAATTTAATAAAATCATTAGGAGGGTTGGGGAAGGGGGAAAAGAGTCCCCTATCAAATTTTGCCTGCAGGTACTCATTAGTTCCTGTCATTTGTCCGATGGCATCCAGGAAAGTGCGACAAGGAGTAATCTGTGGTCATGTTTCTCTCTAAATCAGTAGTCTATCTTTTTTCATCTTTGACTTTAATATACCTGCATTATATATATATTAAAATGTCGCGAATTTTGAATTTTTATTCAAATTCATGATTTTTCTTTACCCATTAGGCTTTTGATTGTCGGGTAGGATTCTCGATTCACGATTTGATCCAACGCTGGATGTGTCCTATCGTGTCCGACGAGTAAGCGCAGCTTCTCGAGAATCCTATCGAGAATCCTATCCGACAATCAAAGAGCCTAATGGGTAAAGAAAAATCATAAATTTGAATCAAAATTCAAAATTCGCGACATTTTAATATTCTGCTGTAATATTGACATTGTTTCTTCTGAACCCGATTGAGTAAGCTGTTTTTCAAATGTATTTGTGGCCAAAATAGTATGTTGAAACTAACTATCTTGAAAATTGTTGTATTATTCATGTAAAGGATATAGCAGGATAAGATAGTTAAAGGTGCCCTTGAACCGATTTGGCTTCCCAAAGCACCGATTAATAGCTTACCGAAAAAAAACTTTGTGCGCCAGGTTTCAACCCTCTATCTCAATCGAGAAGGTTGAGGTTCCCGGTACTTTACTGGGTAAAGTAAAAAAATCGGGTTTTATCACATTTTCCTTACCCAGTGGTGTCAAAAAGTTCTGAAACAATCTAGAATATTGCTGACGTAGGTATCTATATTTATGAATTTTTTCAGATTTTTGGTTGCAAATCCTAAGTGTAAAAAATCAAAAAAGCAAAAAAAAATCCATAAAAGCAGATTAAGGATTGAAGTTGTCGGGCGAATACATTTTCGCTTTTACAGTAGATATATATTGGCATGAGTATTATTACCCATTTTGTTTTAGATGTCCCGCTCATGTAAGCCATATTTAAAAAAATTAAAAACCGATATTTTCGAGGTATTTCGAGCGAAAACATGATGAATACTTTCAATTTTTGCATTTCCTTTGTACAGGGAGTGTATTATGTGATCTTCGATATCTCTCCGTTCGGTAGAGTTATTTGAGAATGAACGGAATTAAGTTAATTTAATTAATTGAAACTTTATAATCACCATATCTTCTACAATATTAAGGACATCGCAACTAAAGTACATAGTTGTTAAGGGCCCCGGCCACAGAGCCCCCGGAAACTTTTTTGTCGTGGGTTCGCGCCCCACGGACGTATAAGTTTTTTTTTTCGAAATATACGAAATTCATTTAACAGCATTTTGGCATATAGTATACACCTTAACTACATCATTAATAGACAACTGGCCAAAGAAGGTGGCAAAATGACGGCAGTGTTCGTACATTTGAGGGCGGCTTTTGACTCGGTGAGCAAGAGGAAAGTGGTGGAGGCGATGAGGGGGAGAGGAATGAGAGAAGGGTTAGTGAGGAGGGTGGAGGAAATCATGAGAGAAACGGGAAGCAGGGTAAGGGTTGGAAAGGTTTGGGGGGAATAGTTCTGGACGGCGAGAGGTTTAAAGCAGGGGTGACCGCTGAGCCCGATGCTCTTCAACATCCTGCAGGCGGACATGGAGGAGGACCTGGTGAAGGGGGTGGGGGGGGGGGGGGGGGGGAGGTGTACTCTCTGTCGTACGTAGACGACATGGTACTTCTGGCGGAGGACAAGGGGGAAATGAGGGCGGTACTGGCGTGGCTGGAGAGATACCTCGAAAGGAAAGGGCCAGAGGTTGTAACCGTACGCTCTTTCCCCTATCGGTAGGAGCTACCGCTAGAGGAGATACCTCCCGCGTTACGAATAATTTTCTCGCGGCCGGCAGGATGCGTGGCTACGTATAAAAGGGCGACGCTCCTGACAACGAGCCTCTTCGGCTTTGTCGAGCCAGCCACGAGCTGCCGACACCGAGAACAGTAACTACGAGTGCTGTCGAGCTCCCAATCAGGCAGCAGCCATAGAAGTATCGTATCTAAAAGAGGTAACCAAAACCGTGCCCAGCTCACAGTTTTACTGTGCCTGCCACATATCGTGCCGTTCCTCTTTGGACCACGTCAATAGAGAACTTCGAGGCCACCTGCAGCAGTGGCCGGCTCTATCGCAAGTAGCGAGGACCCGCCACGAGCAGTAGTCTGCCCCGTTAGCTTAGGGCGAATGAGAAAGCGAGTGACGAGCGGACGAAGTCGCCTGGACACTTGTATACACGGGTATGCCACCGCTTCCATTGTGCCGTTCTCTCGCACGAGCTGACAAGCAGATACAGCGTGGCGCTGACCAACTCGCGGCTTATACCCGTCTTGTGTTCCCGCCAGGAAGTCGTGGCTCCTTCCGCTGCACTCACTTCGATTAACGCAGACTGCATCGCGCACCGCGAAGCCGTAGTTCTCTAAATTTCGGCACCCGGCCAGATCTGGCTCGCTAGCACGGTCCGTGTTGGCATTGGTGGGGGTAATAGGCGTGTGTGCGTACCCTGTCTGTGGGAGCTGCGTGGAGAGAAGGACGGAACTATGCTGCATCTCCCTTCCACCAACGTCGTGTGACGTCAGGTGTCGTGACGACACATAAGAAGGACAGAACTATACTCCGTCCCCTTTCAACCAAAATTGCGAGTCGCGTCTTTGTTCGACATGCAGTCGCGACGTCGCGTCTTCGCTCCGCACACAAACCGGTATAAGCTGGAGACAGTGGTGCCAGATTTCGCATAAGGCATCGGACGTAGCATTGCGTTCTTTCAGCCGGAAGGCAAGTCGGGCACAACCGCCTTGAGCAGACCACGATTAAGAGAAAAGTTTATCCACGAGAGTTTGGATTGACTCGTCGTACTCGTCGTCGCTCGTCGACGCGATTGTGTTCTTCCTTTCGCAGGTTCGCGCCCAGCAATGGTTCAATTTTTTTTCAAAGGATAATTTTTCTTTTTTAATTATTCATCACACGGCAACAAACGATATTCATTTAAAAATATTTTAGTACCTACTACGGATAGTTTTTAATATTTTGTCTGGTAAAATCGGTTCAGGGGCACTTTTGACCATTTTATCCTGCTATAATATAGTATATTTTACAGATTTTACTTCGCAAAGCACCGATCCATAGCTTACCAAAAAACCAATGTATACCAAGTTTCAACCGTCTATCTGAATCGGGAGGATAGTTACGGGGCAAATTTAAAATATTGGTTTTTCCCACATTTTTCCTATTTAGAGGGATGCACAAATTCTGAAAAAATCTAGAACATTGGAGACATGGATGTTTATGGTGGCGATTTTTTTCAGATTTTTTCAATGCAAATCCCAAGTGTAAAAAATCAAAAACACAAAAAATGACGAAAAATGCAGATTTCAGGTTGAAGTTTTCGAGCGACTAGATTTTCCTTTTTACAGTAGGTAGATGCAGGCATGACTATTATCCTCCAACTTTTCTGATATTAATACCTCTGTTGCACCATGTTCAACAAAATTAAAAACCGATATTTTCAAGGTATTTTATGCGAAATCTTGGTGAATACTATAAATTCTTGCTTTCCCTTTATACAGTCAGTGTATTATGTGAGTTTTAATACCTCTGTGTTTGGTAGAGTGGTCTATGAATAACGGGAATTAAGTTATTTCAATTAACTGCAAGTTATACGTACCTATCTGTACAAATACTAAAGAATCTCGAAAAACATCACCGCTAGCGTAGTAGTAAGGTGTCCGACTTTGGAACTGCAGGAGACTTTTTTTTGTAGGTTTGCGCCCAGCAATGGTTCCATTTTTTTTCATTGGATAATTTTTATTTATAGTTATTCACCACACGGCAATAAATGATATTCATTTAAAAATATTTTATTACTTACTACGGATAGTTTTTAATATTTTGTCAGCGGAATATATGTGTCATGTGTCGTGTTGGTTTACGATAGATATGGACATTATATATGTTTCACGTTATGGCAAAGATGGCATATGTACTCGGTAGGTACAAAATTGTTTAACTTCTTTTGTTCAGTAGATACATGAATGAACTTTATTGTAAGAATACGTATCTTTATTTGAAGAATACTTAACACCATGACTGTCATGATGAGTATGTCGACAATTGGGACACCAGTCTAACAATAAGTTCTCATCATAAATACAGACAGTGACGAGAACTAAAACTGTAACAACATACTTATCATGACAGTAATGGTGATAAGTATTCTTCAAATAAAGATACGTATGCTTACAATAAAGATCATGCATGTATCAGCTAAACAAAAGAAGTTAATTTCTGTACCTATCCGAGTACATATGCCATCTTTGCCATAACGTGAAATATATATTTTACCCATATCTAACATAAACCAATACGACACATCTATTCCGCTGACAAAATATTAAAAACTATCCGTAGTAAGTACTAAAATATTTTTAAACGAATATCATTTGTTGCCGTGTGATGAATAATTAAAAAAGCCAAATTATCGTTTGAAAAAAAATTGAACCATTGCGGGGGCCGAACCTGCGAAAAGAAGAACACGATCGCGTTGACGAGCGACGACGAGTACGACGAGTCAATCCGAACCTTCCTGGATCCACTTTTCTCGCGATCGCGCTCTGCTCAAGGCGGTGGCATCCCATTTGCCTTCCGGCTGAAAGAACGCAATGGTAGGTGCGATGCCTTATGCGAAATCTGGCACCACTGCCTGAAGCTTATACCGGCCTGTGTGCGGAACGAAGACGCGACGCCGCGACTGCATGTCGAACAAAGACGCAACGCGCGATGTTGGTTGAAAGGGGACGGAGCATAGTTCTGTCCTTCCTATGTGTCGTCCAGATACGTGACGTCACACGACGTTGGTGGAAGAGAGACGCAGCATAGTTCCGTCCTTTTCTCCACGCCGAGCGCGATTCGGCGGGAAACGGCGCGCGCAGCTCTCACGGACAAGGCACGCACACTTGCGCGTATCCCCACTCCGACGAGCACCGATGGTGCAAACGGGCCAAATCTGAGACCACTGATTCTATCCGTTTGTGTCGTGTCGTATAGGATAACTGTGCGAGATCGTTTAGTCATCGTCGTGCAATTGTCGTCGACGTGATGACGTATAGCGATACCAGCCTCAACATGTATAGGATATCTCATATAAAGTTCGACATCGATATGAAGTCGGTTAAAAATTAGTGATATCGGAGCACGTCCGGAAGGAACTAGTTCCTATACGATGGACACCGGTGAGATTGTAATCGCTTTCACTGTTTAGGTACATGTGTATTTGTTTAAGCGTGGTCGCTACCGACGTCAAATTGAAGTAGCTTGCAGAACACTGCACTTTGTATATTAGTCGTTCGATAAAAGAAACAAATTATAAACATTTCTATCGCCAATTGGTAGGTTCTTTTGTTTCTATTTAGGCACCGACGTCAAAAGAGAATTTTTTTTATTGCATTTTTTAAGTCGGTTTTTACTTTTTTACATTTTTTATAAGAAAATACTATGATATTAACCATAAATTAATACCCAGGCTAATTCTGAATTGATAACAAAAATAAATAAATGGAATATGTTTAACTAATTGATTTCCGGTGAGTAATTCTGCGGGAATCTTACCCTCCAATCGGTGTCGTTACTTCATGGAGGTCTTGAATAGACCTAACTAGTTATCCTTTTTTAAATAAAAATGTCAATTACAATTTACACATTATTAAAACAGAAATATAATGTCTATTATTGTCTAGAGAAATTGAATTGAGACATATATGCAAGGAAAAATTGCCAAATATCTATATAATTTTCGCGCATTCCCCTACACTGACCTTTCCAATAGTCTCTGTTAAGGCATTTGATCCAACTAACGCATGAGATTGTTTCGGAATAAAAATAATAATTTACTAAGAAAGTCTAATTCTATAATTGAAAGTACATACATATCAATGTTTATAGTAGCCAATAAAAGCTTAATTTAATGTTTTCTCTAAAGTTGAACCAAACCGATCAAGTAACAGTAAATCATGTTTTTACAGCCTGAAACCTATTCATTCACATTTGAAGGGTGTCGGTACATACTTACCCAACGGTACGTTCACAGAGCTCCTCGGTATCGTTTCTCATAATGAAACTGATGTCGTACCAGTTGTGGAAATGTTTAGTTTCCGATATCGTGCTCTGAAATTTGCATCTCCAATGTGGAAAACCAGGTATGAATATAGTATATTTTATAAATTTATTAAAGTAGTAACATCTTTTGAAGTTACAATTACCATACTTTCATTAATTTTTTATGAATTTAGTATACTGTAGTCATGTTTACCACTTATCCACTCCTCTGTACCAGTTCAAAAACACATTATTGTGGTGAAAAGGTGAGGGAAAAAAACTATCTATGTTGTGACCTACAGGCGACAAGGGTTTTTAGCAAAATGGTATTTGAAAAATTATGAAGATAATTCTGAATACACAATCATTTTTGGGTTATTGAAAAAAAAAACGGAGTTAACAAAACGTAGGGCCACAGGGAATTAAACTCGGGCCAGGATATTATTAGGTGCTCACCCTAACACCACAGCTACAGCGATTTATTGACATGGAGTGCTACGTTACTGGATAACGGCCACACAGGAAATTGTTTTATGCGATTTTCCCGATAAATAATAGCTCTTCTTATTCATGCTTTGGAATTTTAGTTGTCTAGAGGGTGTGTCATAATATTCTCAACTTGATTGCATCCAAATCCGGTAACCACGATACAACATCTTCGTTATATTTTCTTTTTAATCGAATTCAAAAAAGAAGGAGGATATCTATTCAACATGCATTTTTTTTTTAAGTATGTTCACCCGTAACTCTGGAATGGGTTGTCGGATCTTGAAGGTTGTTGGTCCAAATGAAAGGGCCTATTTTCCCATTATTCTTGTTTAAGTTTCGATAAATTTCCACAACAAAAATCCATTTTTTAAACAGGGATTTATAAAATTCGGAGAATAGTTTCCACATGTTCACGCGTAACTTTCCACCGGATTGACCGATTTGGGTGATATTGGATACGTTTGAGTGAGGATACATTTAAAAAAATTCTAATAAAAAATTCCCATCTTTTAATCCACTTCTTTACTAGCAAATTAATAGCACGAGGTTGGTCGGGTCACTTTTAAATTTCTAACTGCCTTAACGTTTCTCACGAAGATAAGACATCATCAAAATTCTTTGAATGTAAAACTCCAAGGACATAAAAAACTTAAAGATAGAAACAAAAGAACCCATCAATTGGCGAAAGAAATGTTCATAATTTGTTACGTTCATCGATTGACTACAATACAAAGTTCAAAGTGTGCTTACAGACCAATTGAATTTTAAGGTAACCTCCGACCCCCTCTTGCTGATACACCCACCCCCTCCTCCAGCCCCTCTTACACCCCTCCCCCTATTGTCCGTAGTAATTGTTTTAAGTTTTCTTTTGTTTCTATCTCGACGCCGACCTCAAAAAATTGAAAATTATTCCATGCCTTTTAGAGCTGCTTTAAAGCCGGTGATACTTTTTTAAAAGTTTTTTATTTTTTAATTTTTAGTTACATTTAACAGTAACCCGACCAACCTCAAACTACTAATTTGCTAGTAAAGAAGTGAAATAAAAGATGGGTAATCATTATTAGAAATTTTTAAAATTGCCGTGGGACCATCAAGGATGTGTCCTCTTTCAAATGTATCTAAAATCAACAACATCGGTCAACCCGGTGGAAAATTACCCGTGAACATGTAGAAACTAATACTCTCGAAATTTGGTTAAAATTGGTAAACAATGGGGTCTTATTGTCGAAAATTTGTGAAACTTAAATGGGATCAATGGGAGAATAGGCCCTTTGAGATTTATGGGTGAACATACTTAAGAAAAAAACCGAAAGTACATGTCGAATAGACAATCTCCTCCTTTTTCGAGTCTGTTCAAAATTAAATGCTGATAGGAATAAATCCACTACAAGGTCGAGCACTGTTACGTCCTCTGTTTTGGCACCCTGCGTTCATCGAGTCTACCTGGGATCGAGGACGGACAGAGGGAGGAATCGCACCGAGATAAGGGGTTTCGATCCGTCAATGGAGCAGTTCACTGATGTATCGTTAGGTTGGGTCGAGCGTCTCTGACGCTACCGAGTGCTAGTTCGTGACTTCGGGCGATAATTGACCGGCCTACTGGTTGCGGGGTGTGTGTGTAGATGTGACCCAATGGGTACGGGTCTGGATGTGTGTTTGTGTGTGTGTGTGTGTGCGTATCCGAATGGTTACGGCTCTATATGTAAGTGCGTTCGAATGGTTACGGTTCTGAGTGTGGATGTTTTAGAGGGAAAGGGAGAGAAAGCGTTAGCGCCATGATTGTCTTGGAAAGGGTTTATTATTGCGATACACTTGCGAGTTAGTTTAATATTTCAATGTCGGAGTCTTCGTGAATTTCCGTCACCGTAGCGGTGGACGGAACTCCGTCAAAGAGGTCACGAAGATATTCCGCAGATGGGTGCAGGTAATGCTTGCCGCGGTCGTCGTCGAACATGTACGCGTAGGGAAGGTACTCCGGCAGGCTTGGCTCGGGAGGAGGGGGTAGTTTGGGGGTAGGAATAGGTGAGTAATCTGGACTGGTGGAAAAGGGGTGCGTTGTCGTGGGATGGTAAGAGAGAGCGGGGTCGGCTATGGGGGGACTGGGCCTCGGTTCCGAGCTGCTTCGCTAGGCGTTCGCGGAATTGGGTTCGTTCTCTGCGGGCCCGTGCTTGGCGTGCTCCTCGGCGCCTTTTTCGGCGCGAGCTACGGCTGGGACCTGCGCGACGTGTGATTTTCAGTGCTGGTTTATAAACGGAGAAACCTGCAAAGGTTCCGGCTGATGGGGTTTTCCCATACCAATGGGAATGATCGTTGGGGGCGGTGGCAGTTCGACAGAGGAAGCCAGGTGGGGCTTCCACACTCTATTGTACCTCGACTACTCGCAACTCCGACTTGATGGGCTCGACCTTGGTCCAGTGGCGGGAACTGCCACGGAGGATGCCGGGAGAGGCGTCAACACTCCGCAGATCGGTTCGAGGAGTCACTGGGGTCTCCTGGGTCGGAGCAGAAACACCGTCGAAACTGACAAGCTAAGTGCGCACGGTCGCCTGAGTTAATGTCGCGGCGGGTTGATGCGATCGCGGTGACCGTTTAGCTAGGGTGTATTGAAAGACAAACAAACGCTTTTGTGGAGGGTGTTAGGATGAGAGGAAAAATATATTCACTTAGTTACCTTGTGTTCGGCGTAGCTTGTATTATGTCGAAGTACACTTAGTTGGTTTACAAATGTTCACTTAATTGATTAAGCCTTGGCTGGGGCGAGCCTGAGGACAACTAATTAACGTGACTGGATCTTAATTGATCGCGGTCGAATCTCGATTGAACGTAGTCGAACTTGTTTGAATAATGAGTTGCCGAACTTAGATTGACCGTGGTCGAACTGTGGTTTGATAATGAAGTGATCGCTCTATTGCTATGAGTCTATTTAAATGGTAAGTTATGTTGAGCGTTCTTCTACGTGGCACGGATTACGTGCTCGTCGGGCGTCAGCGCTACGTGAAGGAATTTCGGTGGCGTTGTGCCTCGGCTCTTGTTTCGCGGTTATACAACTTATGTCTAGTGGGAGGATACGCTGTGCGGTGAACCATTGCGAGAATATTCTTAGAAGAAGGCGGGTTGAGGACGTAGGACGTAACAAATCTACAATCAATAAAGTATTTGATAACTATTATATAATCTTTACTGTTTTCCCGAGGGGTTTCACATACTTAACTTATCTTAGCCTCTACCCCCGTACGCTTAGAGACTATTCCGCCATCCCTAACCTGGGCTCCCTTCCGGTCGCAGCCCTCTCATTCCATTTATTCTCATAGACGTCCAATGCTCCACCAACTCTTTCCGTTGAGCCAACCCCCCCGTCCATTCATCTCCTTCCCCCTCTTATACCAGCATCTCATTCACTATCCCCTGCCATCCCTTCTCCCCTCCTCCCTCCACACACTCCCCCCACACATGTTCCCACGTTACTTACTACATTCCTTAAACTGTACCTTGCCACCCTCTGCCATATACTCTCCCCCACCTCTTCTGTAAGTAGCCCGGCACTCATTTCCCTGTCACCAACACATACCATTTGTTATACCACAATCCCCTTATCCTCTCCCACCTTTCCTCCGCCTGCATTTTCCTCTCCCTTTCCATCTCCCACTCTCCTCTCGCCTTAATCATCTCCTCTACTGATCACACTCTTGCACCCAAAGAATTCTTCCTTTCCCTCTCAGCCCTCTCCATGCCTTTCCCTTTACCTTCTCCCAGCAGCTTCTGCCCCCCCCCCCCCGACTTCTTTACATACCCCCGTGCATTTCCTCCCTTACCAAGTAGCCCGGTGTGCTTTTCCCGACCCCTAGAATCCACCTCATGAACCTCTCTTGGATCCTTTCAACTCCCTCCCTCTCCTTCCATGCCCAGATCTCTACCCCATAGCTGGCGATCGCCCAAACCATCTTCTCGAACAACCGTACCCTCTTTCCCCAGTCGTTCCCAAATCTCCCCTTCCTAATCCTCCATATCTGTTCCATTAATTGCACTCCCTTCCTCACGCTATCCTCTACCTGTGCTCCGTACCCCCCGTCCTCGTTAACTTATACCCCAAATACGTATATTGGCCCACCTCTTCTATCTCCCTTTCCTTCTGCCATGAATTCATCTGCTTCCACCTTCCTCCCCCTCTCTTACATCCCATTATTTATTACATTACTGGGTTCAGGGTGACCCCTTCCCATGGAGGTATTTTTCGAGCATCCCCATCATTCCCTTCGTCTCTTCCACATCTTCCGCTATCATCGCGTGGTCATCTAGATGCGATAGCATGAAGACCCCCCCCCCCCCCCCCCCCCTACATCTCCTCATCCAAGTCAACCAGCATCAGGGTGAACAAGCTTGGGGTGAGCGGACAACCTTGCCTCACCCCTCTATCTGTTTCTAAACTCCCTCCCTTGTCCTCCCTCATCACCTCCTCGCACTTCTCCACCAGCTCCTCCCTCACTCCCCTCTTTCATAACTCGCACCAGTACTGCCCTGTCCATCGAGTCAAACGCCGTCTTCAGGTCCATGAATATTACAACCATTTACCTCTCCTTCCTCATCACCTATTGATCAAATGATTCAGTACATATATGTTGTCGATGCATCCCATGCCCCTCATAAACCTCGTTTGACTCGATTGCAGAGCTTTCTTGTGATCAACTTCTTTTCTTAGACAGACGCTTATATTTTATATGACATCTGCGTTAGCGTCACTCCTCTACAGTCCCCCTACCTTCTTTCCTTCCCTTTTTTTATAATTGGGACTGCCGCCCCTTCCTTCCACTCTTTTGGCCACCCCTCCCGTCGCCTAACCCTGTTCCAGACCCTTCGTAATCGTTCCCCCACTTCCTCCCCACCATATATCTCCACACCTTGTTTGGAAGCCCCCCCCCCCCCCCCGCGCCTTCCCCTCTTTCAGCTACTTAACCAACTTTCTTATTTCCTTTCTCACTATCTCCCTCTCCTCCCCCTCCCCCTAATTCTCCACCCTTTCTTATTCTCCATGCCACCTGCCCCCACCACAGAACTGCTTCAAAATACTCTTCCCATTCCCCCAACTTTATGCGATCCTCCACCCTCCTACCACTTCTTCTCTCCCCATTTACCATTTTCCAAATTTGTGCCACAGTTTATACTCCCTCCACCTCTCATTATTACCATTCTGTTTCGTCTCTCTTCTTTGCCTCGCACAATTCCCTACATTTCTTCCTCCTCTCACTATACGTGATTCCTTCCCCGCCTTCTTTCTTCCACCTCCTCAACTCGCTTCTCGCGTCTCACTACTCCTCTTGGCACTCCTCGTTCCACTACTCCTTTCTCTTTTTTCCCTCCCCTTTCCCCGCCACCTTCTCCAGCACCTTTTTATTCTTCCTCCTAGCTCCCCCCTCTCCTCCTCCAACCCTGCTTCTCTTCCCTTTTTGTACCAAACTCCCTCTGTACAGTCCCCCCCCCCCGCCCTCCCATTCCCCCTTCGACATCTTCTTTTTCTTCCCTATCTCTTCCTCTCTCACTCATACCGTGATCAGGTGGTGGTCTCCATTCACCTTCTCGTCCACCTTCGACCTCTCTATTTCCTCCCTTGTTTCCTCATTCCCTATCACGTAATCTATCACAAAATTCCCTTTTGCTCCCGTGTACGTCCGTTTCTCCTTCTTATCTCCCTTCATGTTTGTATTAAATTTTCGCCTGCCCCCTTTCATCCGGGTACTTACTCAATCTCCTTCTCTGGGCGTCAATCTTCTCGTCCTTCAATTTCTTTCTCACCTATCCATTTCCCTCATTCTAGCCCTCCTCTCTCAACTCCCCGCCTTCCCTTCCGATTCTGGTGTTAAAGTCCCCCCACTCCTATAAACACCTCAGCCCCTTTCTCCCTGCCATCTAACCACTTGCTTAGCTCCTCCAGTTTTTCCTCTAGGTCCCCATTTAAATACACCCCCGCAAGCCTTCACCAATCCTCTCCGCCCCCCCCCCCCCAACTTCACTTTCCTCACGATAATTCCCTCCCTCTCCCTTTTCGCCACTTCTATTGCCCTTTTCACTTTCACCCTCTTCCTTTCTTATTATTCCTCCTGACCCAATACCCTGCACACGCAAACTCCTTTGACAAACATTTTGAACCAATGTCTTTATTAGCACCACTACATCCCATTCATCTGACCCCTTCAAATAATCCCCGTCCTTGTTCCCTATACCTGCCATATTCAAGAACGTAAACTTAAAGACCTTACCTTAATCGTTTCCCTGCTCCTCATATCGCCCTTCGCTTACCTCATCCCACCTTCTCACGTTTACGTTGACCCACATCTTCATATAACCTACCTGCACCTTTTTCCTTCCTGCCTCTCACCCTGCGCCTCCTTCTCTATCTTCCATCTCGCTCTTTTCTCATTCTCATGTCCTCCCTCATCCCTCTTACGTCCACCATTAGCTCTTCCAACACTCCATCTAAATTCTCTTCCCCCCCCCCCCCCCGCCCCGGGCGATCCCATCGTCCTCAGACTTCCCTTAAATGCCCCCCCCCCCCCATCATCTTCTCATGTGTCCCTTCTCCTTTTTCTGAATAAACTTTCCCTGCTCCTTGCGCTACTCCTTACACTATCATGCCCCCCCCCCCCGCCTACCTCAGTTTTTCCACTAAGTTCTACTTTCCCTTTTCGAACTTCACGGTTTTTCCTTCCTCAAACACCCTTTCTTCCGTCTTCCTCCTTTAAATGTCCCGCCATTCTCCTTTACCCCTCTCGCCTACCACTGCTCCTGACGCTGCCTCGCCCTCTACTGTTCGCCACCAGCTATCGCTTTCTGCTCCCTGCTTATCCCCACTCTGTTCCCGCTGTTCCCTCGCCAGCAGCCACCTTAACTTGCAAATCTCTCTTTGAATCCCTTTTTCCCCCCTTCGCTCTCCTTCCCCTTTCCCCTCCCGTTTCACTCTCCTATCCCTTACGCTTCCTGCCCTTCCTCCACACACTCTCTCACCTTTCACCCTTCTGCACACCTATAACTCCATTCTCACTTCCCACACGCACTTTCTTAATTCGCCTCTCCTTGCGACCGGGAACGGGGGTCCTGTATTTCATAACTATTTAATCAGTTTACTATAAAAATGATTGTGGGACGAAGACAGGAAAGTATTGGGTGTATTTTTGCAACTCTGTGGAGTCGGAGGTGAATAATTTCCGAAGGGCGGCCGTCGAAGTTGGCGCCGCAGTCGCTGTATAGCGTGGCGTAGATCTATCTTCTCCTCCCGAATCAGCGGAATGTCGAGATCAATGTGACCGCCTCGAGGACGACTCGTGGACGTCGGAGGTGGAAAAGAGGCGAGACTCGTAGTATGATGGCCGGATGTTTCGCCTCGTCGTCTAGTGGCGCATGCTTTAGACGGCCGCCGGCTCGGAGGACATCCGACTTGTCGGTGAACGCTGCCAGACGCGTGAGTAGGTGACTCTGGGGCAGATGTTGCCCGCGGGGGAGAGCCCAGTGCTCGGACAAGAACCCTCGAGCACTCTCCAGGTCATCCGGAGTGAGCGGGGTGATGAGTGGCACAGATCGGTGACCCAGAAGAGTTTCGTGAGAGAGGAGTACCGACAAATGAGGTGCCAGAAAGGCAGTGGCTCGTTCGTGGTTACCGCTAGTGTAATCCCGGGCACTCCTCGAGGTCCGCATTCTGGTCGGGCATAGTGACATTAACGGCCAACATTGCGGGGAACGTGAGAACGATCGCAAGCCGTTGCACCATAGCGAGAGGTGCAGCAGCCGAGGCGTGAGACCGAAATAGGAACAATCTATCGGATTTACCTTGTCCGGACCGAATCTCCATTGTGCCTGGAGCAGGGTCTCCTCGACAAACATAATGCGTTTTCTGACGAAATCCTTTCAACCTTATGGGTTGGAAGTAAGCTACGTGAGTGATACGGAGGAATCCTTCCAGAGGAAGCTGCATACGTTTATGAGAGCGAGAGTGTCCCGTACATGCCATACGAACTTGGTGAACAGTACGACTGCCGTGAGCTCCAATCTTCAGTTTGCCACGTGCCAGCGTGATTATTGCTTCGGCTTCCGGGTAGGTGACCCACACGTAGACTACAGTGCCGACAGCCAGTCGAAAGGCGTCTGAGAACCCATGGAGTTCGGTGCCGGTTGGTGGAGTGAAGTGCGGCCAGCGCGGGATGTAAAGTTGGGTCAACCCTGCGAGGTTCTCGGAACTTCCGCTGCCAAACACATATCTGGAGGGGGGGGGGGGGGGGGTGCATCGTCCAGTCCAGTTTATCCAGCCACAGCTCTTGTAGAAACATCTTCGCTTTGACGTTTGCGGCTGTTAAAAAACTGAGCACCGGACTATTGGGCGAATTCGGAAAGAATCGCTTGCTTCGTGATGCTAGTTGTGATTGCGGGCGAGGCGTCGAAATTTAACCAGTCGGCTTGAGGATGCCAGGATAGCCCCAGTATTTTTACGTCTGAGTTGCCTAACGGGTGAGAAGGGTTCACCGAGCGGCCAGCGGAAACCCGCCTGCCCTATAGAGCGCGTTAACTGGTAAGCTATCCCCTTGGTCTCTCACAGGTCGTTCTAGCCACTGTAGATGTCATCCACGTGTCTTCCCTGAGTGAGGGAGACACGATCAGTGACTAGTTGTGGTCTTCGTCTTGAATTAATGGCAGGAGTACGCGGACGTCTAAGAAGGGCGCGGAGCGGGTGCCGTACGTGACCTTGATGAGTTGAAACCGAACAATGTCATTGTGAACGTCTGCCCAGAGGATGCGCCGCAGGTCCGAGTCATCCGGATGTACCTTAATCTTGCAAAACATTGTGATGTCCATTGCGAATACAATGCCGCTGAACCCAAAGGAGAACGTCGGAGACATCTCTCTGCAGGCCGGCAGCCGTATGGACGATGGATGCCGTTGAGCGAGACGCCCAACGTTGTCGGGGGCGAGCCGATCCAGACGACCCTTAGTTTCGAGATGGGGGTTTACTGCTTGCGGATTCCATGATGTGGCAGGTAGTATGCTAGGAACGCCTCTGCGGTGACCTGTGAGCCCTTGACGGCATGAGCAAGTGTCTCATATTTACGGATGAATACCGAGTAAAGATCCTGGGAGATCGAATGAACTGAGAGACACCTGAGCAAACTTCTAAGCGACTTCCTTGCAGCTCACTTGGATTCGCCGAGCTGGTGGCGGACGACTTTAGTGGGAATAGCACAAAGTAGCAGCCCGACTCGTTTTGTGAGTGGGTTGTTATAAAGTACGCCCCGCAGGCCGATTCCTCCTACGTGGGGCGTGCTATGGATGGAGTGGAGACCTCCACTTGTACTCAGAATTGTGCGAGCAGCTCCCGCAAGTCGTGGTCGACGGTGACAGTGTTGGCGGAGGCGCTGGGCGCCGATCCGCAGGTTTCCACTGGGTTCAATGAGCTGCCCGGATGCTTCCCCCCTAGAATAACGTCGATCGTACCAGATACTAGGAAGTAATAACCTCTGCAATTGTGGCCACCACAAATATGGTGCTGTCAAGAACGAGAAGCACCCCGGGTCGAACCAGACTAGGTGCTCCTGTTTCCACTGACTTAGATTACCAATCGCTGGACTGCGAGCCATCAGCAGCTTTGCAAGCCATTTTGATGTAAAGGCAGCTCAGATCCAGGTTCAATCAAGACGTGTACGCAATGAATCGAACCGACGAGGTTCTTCCGTGGTCTCGGTGGTCGGTATGGCAGGTTTCAGTGGTCTGTTCCATGTCTACCGGCGTGACATGGTTCATTGAGAAGTGCAAGCCGCTGCAGTGCTGGCACTGCTTCGGATTCCGCCAGTTCACCACATTATGGTTCCCTAGGCAATTGTTCCACAGCCTGAGCACCTCCACAGTCTTCTTCCGCAATTGTGGAGTTCTTTTCCTGGATACAGGGCAATCACGATAAAAGGACCCCACCTCGCACAGGGGAGCTGAGATCCCTGGCGGCCTTTGAGGAGGCCTCGAGCTGGTGCAGAAACTATGCTTTATCTGGAGAGGAATGATTCTATCAGGCAGGCAGCATCACCCACCAGCCGTGCTTTGAGACAGTGCATCTTCTCCACCTCGGTGAGCTACGCAGTTTCTTCGATGAGAGACGTAAAGAGATTCCAGAAGGGACGCGTATTCCCCCAAGAGAAGCTGCAGTTGGATCTCCGGTAGGGTGCGTTGTGACACAGTTGAGAAGGACCTGAGGAATTCCGGCGGGGTTGAGGAGGCTGCAGTTGGTCACGGAGGATCAGTAGGGCCACCTTGGCTCGAACGTAGAAGGCGATACACTGACTGTATTCGTACTCCTTCACGTAACTGAGGTTAAAGTAGACGTCCGACCTAACCACGTTTTGTCGCACATGAGCTGCCTCGAACTACTCCCACTTCCGACTCAAGAGCTCGAGTTTTGTTTGACCACCTGGGCGGTCGGGTTGGGGGGGATTATGGCCGCGACGCAGTAGTCCCTGGCTCCCGCCTCGATGGCTTTCATGAACTGGAGGCGGTTTATCTGAATCGCCACCTTCGAGTCCACGTTGGCTATTGTGAGATATACCTTGTGGGAACAGCCAACCTCACACTCACTAATCCGACTCGAAAGTCCAAATGTTTTGTGTCGTGACGGTGAGAAACCCATTAAAAGCTCTGTTTCATTGAGAAAGTGCGGAACCGATGGCGGAAGCCTAGACGACGTTTTCACACTCGTGTGCCGAATGTCTAGGTCCTGGTCACAGTGGTTTATTTGATGTGTTCTTACAATAAAAGAAGTTTGCGAGCAGATCTGGTGTTACGTCCTCGTTTTTGGCACCCTGCGTTCACCGGGTATACCAGGGATCGAGGACGGGCGGACGGATGGATCGCGCCGAAAGATTTGGATCTGTCAGTGGAGCGGTTCACTGACTTATCCCTGACCTAGCGTATGTACCGGTAGCTGGGTGGATTATCGCGGCGACAGAGTATAATCGCGGTGTTCGGTTACCGGGGAATATCGTCGGAAGAGGAGACGGAGCGCTGGTCACTTACCTTGTGATGGGTGAGGTGTCGTATGGGCAGCAGCACACTCGTGTCACGGTTTACAATTGTCTTTATTGTACTTAAAGGTTGGCTACTGGGAGCCTGACAATGACTGACTTAGTTTAAGCGAATAGCCGAACTGAACTGACGCGACCTGGGTTTACGTTGGTGTCGGACTGTCCGTAAAAAAGAGAGACCGCCCTGTGGTTCCGCGCTTATTTAACTAGTTGGTTTTTGCTGATATCGCTAGGCGCTTCGTGGAAGTGGCGTTTGTATTCTTGGAACTCTATCATTGAGAATTGCTGATCGGTTATTGGGTGGTTGACCTGCGTGTCGGTTCGGCGTTGGCATTCTTGTGTTTCGACTTACATCTATTGTCTTGTTGCGCGCGGTCATTCCTCCGCGTAGCGCGGACGGGTGTCAGCTTTTCGTGGAGGAATTTCGGTGGCTCTTATTCTGCTTATCCGCGACCTTCTAATGACTTCTACGCGGGGCGATGATCTTTATTTCGCTGATGCGCGACTTATCGATAAGGAGCGGGTACATGGTGCGGTGAACCCGTTGCGAGAGTATGGCTACTGAATAGGCGGGTGGAGGACGTAGGACGTAACACTGGTACACATGAATTGCTAGACTAAGTCTAGTATCACATAAATCGCTTATAACATCACTGAACAATTGAACACTGCATGCTCGTTCAACTCAAGGCCGACCGTCACACACCAGAGCAGAGACAATAATGGCGTCGAGAGACACCCGAAAAACGCGCGAGAGAGCATAGCAAATGAGAACGTGCCGCGCTGCTACTTCATTACCGGGCGTGTTTACATAGTTTCGCCGGTGAGAACGCCGTACAGTTATCCTGGGTGAAAAGCGCTGGGATTGGTCGTCAAGCGGATGAATGACTTTCCAAGACATCGGTCTTCACCAAACAATTGCAGGTTAATGGTGGGAACAATGACGCTGAGAGGACTCCCGTTTCCGGCGTGAAAGGTGCAAAGAAAGTTGCGAATTGTGTGTGGAAAAGGTACGAGGGAAGAGAAAAAGGAAAGAGTGGGTTGTGTGGGAGTAGTGGGTGCAGGTAGCGGAGGGAAAGAGGGAGGTGTGGAAGTGTGGGTGGAAAAAGGGAGGTCGGGAAAGAGGGTAGGGAGGTGAGGAAATAGAGAGCAGAAAAGTGAGGTTAGGAGGTTCTAGCGGGAGGAAAGACAGGTGGTCGGGAGAAAGAGCAGAGACACCTGTGGAGGAAAAAAGGCGGCTGGGGTGGGAATATTGGGAGTGCGGTCGGTAAGGAAGAGGCGAACAGAAGAAGAGTAAAGCGTAAAAAAATGGACAAGGGTAAGGAGTTAGTGATGAGTATGGGAATGGGGATGAGAAGGGGGAGCGTGGGGAGTATGGAGGAGCAGTGGAAAAGGAAAAGAGAAGGAGTGGATGGAAACAGGATAGGGGGGAAAGAGGAGGAGGAATGGATATTCAAAAAGGGAAAGAGGCTTCAAAGATCGCCGAAAAGTGCATGGGGAAAGGAAGAGGAGCAGAAGGGATCAAAAGGGACGTCGTGGGCGGACATGAAGGAGGAATTAAAGAGAGAGATGAAGGAGGGAATGATGGAGGTGATGGCGGAGATGGTAGGGAAGATGAAGGCGCCAATAGAGACGCAGGGGAGGGAAACGAGAGAGGAGCTAATTGCGGAATTGCGGAGGCAACTGAAAGAAGGAGAGGAAAGATGGGGGAAGGAGAAGAAAGAAATGGAGAAAAGCATAAAGGAAGTGGAGGGGAAGGTGGAGAAGCTAGGTAAGGAAGAGATGGAAGAGATCAGGGAAAGGATGAGGAGAATAGAATGGAGAGAGGAGAGGAAGGAGAGGGAGGAGAGAAGGAGCAAACATAGTGGTAAGGGGGTGGAAAGGAAAGGGAGAAGATAAAGGAGAACTGAAAGCGATGTTAAAAGGAGTCGGGGCAACGGTGGAGGTGCAGGAGATAAAAGAGTTGACGAGAGGGAGAGGAGAGGGGGGAGGGGTGATAGCGAGGCTAGGGGGAAAAGAACAAAAGAGGGAAGTAATGGCGGCGACAGGAAAGCTATGGGATAAGGGCATAAAAATAGAGAATGACTTAACGTGGAGGGAAAGCAAGATGAGGTGGAGATTGGAGGAAGTGGCGAGGGTGGAAAGAGGTAAAGGGAAGAGGGTGAAGGTGGGGTACGGAAAGGTGCAAATAGAGGGCAAATGGTGGAGATGGGATGAGGAGAAGTTGAGGGAGGGAAAAAGGGGGGGGGGAGGAGTGGAGGTCGGAGCAAGATGGAAGCTGGCCTTTTGGAATGTTGCAGGGATAGAGAATAAAGATGGATGGTTTTTGGAGGAATTAGGGAAGTGGGATGTGATGGTGTTGGCGGAGACGTGGTTGGAGAAGAAGAGATGGGAGAAGGTGAAGGATAGGCTGCCGAGGGAGTTAGAATGGGAGGTGAAATTTGCAGAAAGGTAGAACAGGAAAGGAAGGGCATGAGGGGGGGGGGGGGGGTGATGAGAGGAATAAGAAGAGGAATGGGGGCGGTGGAGAAGGAAGAGGAAAGAATGGGAGGAGTTTGGGGGTGGGAAATGAGGATAGGGGAGGAGGGGTGGAGAATAATGGGGATATACGTAAACGGGGATTTAGGGACGAAGTTGGAAAAGATGAGGGAGTGAATGGAGAGGGAAGACGAGGAAAGGACGACTGCAATAATAGAAGACCTTAACGCGAGAACGGGAGCACAGGGAGGATGGGTAGGGGAGGGGGAAGAGGAGGAATGAGGAAGGAAATCGAAGGATAAAACAGCCAACAGGGAGGGTAGGTTGTTAGTGGAATTCTTGGAGAAAATGGGGTGGGGAATAATGAAGGGGGGGTCGGAGGGGTATGAAGAGGGGGAATATACCTTCACGGGGGGAAAGGGGAACACGGTAATAGACTATGTAATAGGGGGGCAAGGGCGAGGGAGAGAGTAGAAAGGTTGGAGATAGGGGAGGCGACAGATTCGGACCACCAGCCCTTAATAGCATGGGTGAAGGGCGGGAGGGGGAAGAGAGAGGTGGCAAGGGGAAAGGGACGGGGGGAGGAGGAAGAGCGAGGGGAAGATGGGACGAGGAGGGAAAGGAGAGATTCAGGAAAGGGATGGAGGGCAGAAAAGGCAGCGGAGGAGAGGTACAAGAGAAACGGGAAGAACTGGGAAAAACGGTAAGGGAGGTGCTGGAGGAAGAGGAGCGAAAGGGAAGTGGGAGGAAAAGGAAGGAGAAAACGGGATGTTGGAATGAAGAATGTAGGGAGAGAAAAAGGGAAGTGAGAAGCGAGCTGAGGAGATGGAGGGCCAGAGGGGAAGGAGGGGAGGGAGAGGAATATAGGAGATAGAAAAGAGGGTATAAAGAATTATGTAACAAGAAGAAAGAGGAAGAAAGAGAGAGAATGACAACGGCAGCAGGGGAAATGAGGACAGAGAAGGAGGTCTGGGAGTTATAAGAGAGCAGAGAGGGAGAAGGAAAAGGGTGAACGAGGAGATAGAGATGGAAGAGTGCAAGGAGTATTTTATGGGGCTACTGGGAGGGGTGGAGGAAAGAGTAAGAATGGGGTGAGAGAGATGGCCGGAACAGTGCAAGAAGGGGGAGATAGTGTTGATTATGAAAAAGGGGGAGGGTAAAAAAGTGGAGGAATACAGGGGGGTGACGTTGATGCCCTCACTGTATGGATTATACGCAGCGACACTGGCGGGAAGACTAGGGGAAGAGGTAGAGGGAAAGGGGCTGCTTTCAGGGACACAAACCGGCTTTAGGAAAGGTATGGGAACAATGGACCAGGTTTACGCGCTAAACTTCTTGGTGAACAGGCAAATAGGGGGGGGGGGGGGGTAAAGGAAGAATGATACCGACGTTTGTGGACCTGAAAGCAGTCTTCGATGCGGTGAACAGAAGAAAAGGATTGAAAGCGCTAAGGGAGAGGGGAGTAAGGGAGGGACTAGTAGTAAGGGTGGAGGTGCTGCTAAAGGAGACGAAGAGTGTGGTGAGGGTGGTGAGGCAGAAGAGTGAGGCGTTTTGGACAGCAAGGGGTCTGACAGGGGTTTGGCCAGGGATGCCCCCTGAGCCCCTTGCTGTTCAATGTGTTATTAGCGGACTTAGAGGAGGATTTGAGGAAGGGGTGCTGGAAAGGGATAAAGGTAGGAGAGGAAGGAAGAATTTACTCTCTGTCCTACGCGGATGACATTGTACTCATGGCGGAAGTGGAAGATGAGATGAGGGCAATGATCAGCAGGACAGAGAGGTACATAGACAAGAAAGGTCTGGAAGTGAACGTAGAAAAGACTAAAGTAGTGAGATTCAGAAGGGGAGGAGGCAGGAAAAGGAAAGTGGACTGGAGATGGAATGGGAAAAAATTGGAGGAGGTGAAGAAAGTCAGATATTTGGGTTACATGTTCATGCCAAACGGGGGGCAAGAGGAACAGGTAAAGGAAAGGAGGCGGAAGGCAGCAGCGGTTATGAGGGAGGTATGGGGGATAGGAAGGAGGTTATGGGAAAGGGACTGGGACAGAAGGGTTTGGATGTTGGATACAATGGTGTGGGCGGTTCTGGGCTATGGTGTGTAGGTATGGGGATGGAGGGAAAGGAAAGAAGTGGAAGGAGTGCAGGAGAGATTCCTAAGATGAACACTGGGGGTGGAGTGGAGGACACTGGGGTATAGCGTGAGAGAAGAGACGAAGAGATGGAAGCTGAGGGTTAGGGCAGGAAGGAGTGCGTGACTGTTCGAGAGAAAGTTGGAGGAAGGTAAGGGAGGAGAGGTAGCGAAGAAATGTTGGGAAGAAATGAAGGGAAAGTGGACAAGGGGAAAGATAATAGGAAAATGGGAAGAAGAAAGGAGAGATTTCTTCAGGCAAAGGGGAGTAGGAGAGGGAGAAGAGGGGGAGGTGATGATATATGAAGAAATGGAGAAAAGGGACCAGGAGGAACAGAGAAAGGAGAGAGAGGAGAGGATCAAAGCGTCGAGGTACAACGATGTGTATGAGGCACCGATAGAAGAACACAGGCCGGGATACCTGGGAAAAAGATGGACAGAGGAGAGAAAGAGAAGATTAGCAAGGTTTAGGTTGGGAAATGAGATGAGGCAGGGAAGGTATTGGGAAGGAGAAAGGGAAGGAGATGCAGGCTATGTGGGATGGAGGAGGAAACGTTGGAACACGTGAGGAGGATGGGGGTTCGCAGGGGAACGGGAAAGGGAATGGGGGCAAATGGCGCGGGAGGTGTTGGTGGGTGAGGGGGAAAATGGATTAGGGAACTAGAAAGGGAAAGAGAGGAAAAGGAAAGGGAGTGGCGAGGTGTGGATGAGGAAGGATGAAAGTGCAATGGAATGAAAGATGGAAACGGAAGTCCGAGGGGAAGGTGGAGGGTAGGAAATAAGGATAGAATGTAAGGCAGCATTATAAGGTAAAATAAAAGGCAAAAAGAGGAAGAGAGAGGGAAAGAGGGCGGGTAGAGCGTAGAGCGTGCGGAAGGGGAGAGCAAGGGAGCGAGTGCGAGCGAGCGAAGGCGAATGAGGAGAAGGAATGGAGAAGCGATAAAGAAATAGGATATGGCTAATATAAGATAGGTTAAGGGACATTGTATGGAGAGAGGGAGGAAAAGGTTGTAAGGAGGAAATTGTAACCCGAAAGGGAACAAGGAATAAACACAAACATACATACAATGACCCTGAGAATCGAGAAGTATTTGACCATTGATGGGGAATACGTGACCTACACCAGAGGAAAACGAAAGAAGAGGAGGGATGGCAGGTACACGTTGCGGCCTTGGAAAGACTGAGAAGAGGCTCTTACGTCGTCCGTTTTTGGCACCTTGCGTTCACCGGGTATACCAGGGATGGAGGACGGACGGAAGGGGTCGCACCAATGGAGGACTTAGATCCGTCATTGGAGCGGTTCATTGGCGTATCGCAGAATGCAAAAGGGGTGTCCGAATAGTTACGGTTCGAGTGTGTGTTCGCGTCCGAATGTTTACGGCTCTTATAATCGCGTGTCCGAATGGTTACGGCGCTGTGTGTATGGTGTGTGTGTCCGAATGGTTACGGCGCTGTGTGTGAAATCACTTATGCTAGAGCCCTCGTTTTGGATTCTAACCGCTTCATTTTCTTAGTCTAGGACTTCTACGTCCGAGTCTTGATAGATCTCGGTTATCTCTACTATTGAAGGCACGATTTCCTAATCAAGAGGTTCACAACATAGCGTGAAATAGTCGCGGCCCGGGGGGAGATCGAACGGGCACGGTTGTTGAGGGAAGGTCCAGATTGGAGGGGTGTTCTGTTCAGGGAGCTGGGAAATAGGCGGAGGGGGATTTGCGAAGTTGTCTGCCGCTTGTTGGGATGTCTGCAGGCTGCGCAAGCGTGCGGCGTCGCGGCGTGCTCGAACTTTGGTTCCCGACCGGCGCGTTGATCTGTTGTCTCTACGTTGGCCCCGGCGTCGGCGTCCTGGATAACGGGGTATTCTCTGCTTACGATTTTGAGTGGAAGGCGCTTATCGTCTGTGGGGTGTAGTTACTAAACTCGGGAACGAATTATCGTGTGAGGGGGTAGTTGGATGCCTGGCACCGAGCAGGTGAATGCTCGGAGGTGACCGGAACGAGAACTCTGCGGTACGGGCAAGTGAATGCTCGTGCTTTACGCGCAGCGGTTTCGGTGTCCCGAGCCACTGTGAGAAGGAGAGTGCATGTAACAAGCCACTGGGTTAAACTCATTGAACACGCGGGTAGCAGGACGTCGTGCGCGGGTCGCGCCACAGTAGGCGGTACGCGTCGCGAAAGTTGCGTGAAGCCCGAACTTGATGAGACAGGATGGATGTTTGGATAATCGCATTTCTGTCGAGTGGTAGGATTGTGAGGAATTGTAGACACTTGATCGGCTTAGATTTGATACAAGGTTGTAATATTGAAAGCACACTTCGTTACTGAGGTTACTAAACTTACAATGGTTGTCTTACAATTACTTACCTTATGGTTAGTCGAGTTTCGGAGTTGACCTTTCTGCTGCCCTTCCAATTGTACACGGGACTTTACACAGTTGTTCGAGGTATCCACATCGCTAGGTGTCTAAGTCTTTAGACGGCAAGGTTACAGAGGTACGAATGAAGTGATACGGAAGTCTTGTGTTACAACAGTGGAAATGTACTTGTGAACTAGAAGTAATCTGTCGGATAGCTGTCATTAGTCTATATACCCGGCGCGCTCCGCTGAGCGTCGTCCTTGCTGCTGACTCGGCGTCAGCAGCCTTGGCTCGGCTCGGCGCAGCAGCTGCTATTTTCGGGAATCAGCGTTACGTGACTTATCTTCCTAGATTCGATTACCGCATGCATTATTTGGACAGTCTGGCATTGCGCGGACGAATTTGATAGTTCGGTATTATGGTTGCCATTGGCGTTATTGACTGTGCCATCTTAGGCAGTCAGCAGGGTATAGGTTACTCGTTCACTGCGCGAAGGTCACCTTCGCGTGGCGCACGCTTCCGCTAGGCGGCGGAGGAAGTTAGTTCCTAAAGTGGTTCTTGGCAGATCTTAAATGGTAGTAGACGAGGGAGCAGGCGGCGAGCCGTTGCGGGAATAAGTAAGTTGTTAATTTTTTGAAAAAGGTGGGTGGAGGACGTAGGACTTACAAGGCAACTCCAAAAAGAGTTGGCGGAAAGAAAATCATGTCTTCCGAAAAAATATGTGTAAGTTTTTTATTTATTACACGATTTTGTTTAGATTAACCTGACCAGACTTTATTCAGTTCAAAACTTTATTCCTGTAAACCTGAGGGTAAATCCATTAGAAAAGGAAGCAGTATCCGTTCCGATAAACAATGGCATCGTTAGATTTCTTATGTGTGGATATGTCTTTTTTCTTGTTGTATTTTCAATATATACTATAGTCGTTATGAAATGATGTGTTGCCTGCCAACTATATATATATATACTTCTTTTCCTTGTCAACCATTACCATTAATTGATAATGTGATAGCAAGGTTACATCTAAGTTTTGCACCGAGTGACATTGCCTACATTTCCGTTTATGGCGGGTTACAGCTCTCCGGGTTAATATATTTAAGTGCATTACAAATGTATGTTTTATAATTGAATTCTTTTACTATTTATATTAATCTGTAGAAATATGTGTTTTAATTAATAAGTTTAATGAACACATGTGTGTGTAAAGTATTTTGCATGAAGGAGGGTGCCTGTTTCACGCAGTGCAACTGAGGCTCGAAGCATAACGTTCCATTTGCTTGTCCCTACATTCGCGTTCATATACGCGGTAGCCACAAAAATGTAATGAGCAAAGCAAACTTTTTGGATACATACCAAGCAAGTTGTCATCACTGTTAAACACACCAACACTTGTACTCTTATAACCAAGCCTCTACTGACACTTATAAACTTTTGTACGCTTGAACGTTTGTGCAAACGAATTACACTGGACAACAAAATAGGACTTTTTGTTGCCTTTTGAACGAAAATAGCCAATTTCGATTAATCTTGACCCGCTGAAAACGAATCTGAAACCCGTTTTTGAAAATTGGCTCGAAATTTTGATTAATTCAATTTAGAAAAAAACAGCCTTTTTTCGACTTTGAACAACAATCAGGCCGTAAGTATACAAGTCAGACAATTTTTATTGGTTGCAAAAAATTCTCCAGACTTTTCCGAATAAAGCGATATCAAACACTTTTACAATTTAAACTTGTAAACATGTTTAAACATTATATGCAGACATAGAGCAGACATTTGTCTTTGGAAAACCACTTTAACACTATGTAAATGAGATTTCTGCTTCGCACAGGAAAATGAAAACCTGGTGCGTGTTACGCAGTGTGAGCAGTGGTTCTCCGACTCAATGCCGTGCAAACGCTAGGCGAAAACAAGCCACAGCGGAGCGCGTGTTACTACGTGACGCGCACGAAGTCTTACAATTAGTTAGTTTTCCTGTAGGAAACCGAAATTTGTTTTACATATCATCATGATGCTTTTCCGATGGAAAATATCTGCTCTATCGTGTAGTATCATTGTAATTCACGTCGAAGTCACAGTTTTTTCCAAAGATTGAAGAACATCTCCAAAAATAGGTGCGCGAAACATGTCTTATCCACTTTAACTAATGTTTAAACATGTTTGCAAGATTAAATTGTAAAAGTGTTTGATATTCTTTTATTCAGAAAAGTCTGGAGAATTTTTGGCAACAAATGAAAATTATCTAACTTGTAAACCTACGGCCTGGGTGCTGTTCAAAGTCGAAAAAAGGCTGTTTATTTTCAAATTTCAATTACTCAAAATCTCGAGCCAATTTTCAAAAACGGTATTCAGATTCGTTTTTGGCGGGTCAAGATTAGTCGAAAGTGGCTATTTTCGTTTAAAAGGCAAATTTGGTGTTGTCCAGTGTTATCTGACCACTGGGTATGCCGAAATGACACCGAGACGTGCAGGGTAGAGACAATCAATGAGGCCTGACGAACGCGGAATGGAACAAAATGTTGTCTTCCAGCAAGTGCCCTACTTCACGCGAAAGTCTTTATGAATTTTCATCTACAAATTTCATTTAATTCGGTATAGTCATACGTTAAAATAGTTACATGACATACGAATGTTTTTTCCTCCAAATCACAATTAATTTATCTTTTTGAACCCGGATTCTGGTATTACATACAAGTAATACCGTTCTAATATTTTTGGTTGCGTTCTGCTATTACTACTACCAAATCCTCGTAAATCCAGAAATATTGAGTTTACAACCACATGAACATACCGTATGCTTGAAATTTCACGAACATGCAAGGTGGGGCAATAACTCTGTCCATCTTAAATGTGTCCTTTGCCTGTAATAATATGAAAATATGTTTAGAATAGAATTTGAATAGCATAGAGGGGGACATATTGTAATGCCTTTTTTTGCGTGGGCGGACACGTTTCGCAGATTTCAATGTCATTTTCGTTTTTTTTTTTTTTAATTTGGATGACCTATTTTTGTACCGCTGTGCGATAGCCGGCGTTGAGATAGCTTTAGCATGCTATCTGCGAAGGTCATTCAAGGTCACTGAAAATGGCAAAATGATCACTACGACATTCGAGTTGTCGATCCGTTAATATGTCCTTTGGTCGCGGAAGAGATTCTAGGAAATGCTGTAATTCGTTGACTCTTGCTTTTATGTCAGCAGGTAGCCTTATAACATTGTTTACGATCAAGCAGTACACGAAGTACGGCTACAAATGTAAACATTGCGGCATTTCATGGCATCGGGTTAAATGAATTACATAGCGTAGAGTCAGTATGTATCGATTACTGAGCCAAATATCTCCGTGATCATCAAGATGTAGTTTTCTTTTGAAGGAGAAGTGGATATGATTCTTATTTATGGGGAAATGCAACAAAATTCGATAAGAGCTCAGGCCTTATATGCTGAACGACACCCGGACTATATACGTCCTTCGCACCAACTATTTTAAAGATTATGCCAGAAATTTAGAGAAACTGGAAATTTCGCTACATGCTAGTGTAATCGTCGGATAAGAGTAACTCATGAAGCAAATAAAAATGGCGTTCCTGCAATGGTTGCTCGCGACCCACAGATTTGTTCCAGACAGATTGAACAAGAGTCTCGCATGAGCAGAAGGAGCGTACTACGAATTCTTGCACGGCACAAATTTCATCCATACCGTATTAGTCTCCATCAAGAGACCCACCGTACGGCCTTTATGAATCGTGATATATTTTGTGTCATTACTATGCATTTTGTACATATTTTTCTTCCGTATTGTTTACCGATGAAGCTACATTTACTAATCACGGACATCTAAATTTGCATAATATGCACTACTGGCCTGTCGATAATCCACACTGGTTACGACAAATTGAGCAGCAGCGACAATGGGTAGTTAATGTGTGGTGCGGAATCGTTGGAGATCAAATAATGGAACCGTATTTCATCAATGGAACTCACAATAGCGAGTGATGTGAACACTTCATAAGGAGTACATTAGAAACTTTTTTAGAAAATGTTTCACCTTACGTTCGCCAAACAATGTGGTTGCAACACGACCGATGCCCAGAACATTATGCTCAGAGAGTATGCGAAGCACTAAATGAAGTTTACCAAAATCGATGGATAGGGCGCGGAGGACCAATACCTTGGCCAGCTCGCTGTCCAGACTTAACCCCATTAGACTTTTTCATCTGGAGAGCCTTAAAAAATGTTGTCTATTAAGAAGTACCTACCAGACCATAAGATATAAAGCAACGGATTATTGCAGCATGTGCTAGAATTGATTCAGAGACCATAAGACGTGGACGCTTTTCAACGATGCAAAGATTACAACGTTGCATTAACGGAAATGGCAAAAATGTCGAGCATCTTTCGTAATGTAAGAAAGTTTATTTTACCACCACATTTAACCTTGAATGACCTTTGCAGATAGATTGCTTGAACTGATTGTTTGCTGAACCGTCTCAGCGCTGACCATCGCATAGCGGTACAAAAATAGGTCAGTCTGTTTAAAATCCACACACGCAAGAAAAGCCGTCACAAAATGTCCCTCTCTGTGCTATTCAAGTTCTGTACGTGTTGGGAAAATGAGTGGGAAGGAAATTTTAGGAGCGTAGAGGGGAAGGGCGCGGAAATGAATAGATCATCGGGTGGTGAGGTTAGAAAATAGACGTGGTCGCGTGTTGCGGTCGCTAGTGCCGATTCATTGTAAGAAAACCGGTGCAGCTCGTCAGTGTATAAATGTCTATTTGTGTTGATTCGGACACAATTGCCTTAATTAATGCGTGTAGTGCCTGAGAGAACTTGGTGATGTACCTGTTTCTATTTCACGCTACGGTGTTCGGCGTGTCGCTTACTTTACACGGCAGCGTCCCTCATGTTGATCGGTCAAGAATATAATAAAGATGAGAAGCTGGAATGCGGCACACTGATGAAAACTGTGATAAGACTTGTGAAAATCTGACTCGCGCTACTCAGAGACGTGGTAGATGTGGTCAATTCGGCGGGATGGCGCAACGGCGCCGCCCGCGTTTCGCGCATTCTTCGCATTCCAATTTCTCACCGGTACGCGAACCGGCGCGCGCGAATCGAGCTCGGGAGGTGCTGCCGCCAGGTGGTAGTCAACGACCGGATAAGCTGTCGGCGAGCGGATTTCCCGAACAGTACGAAACACTTTTTCATAGTATTAAAATCAACGGAGATATTCAAGGTGGATAGAGTTATTGTCCCACCCTGTATATTTAGTTTGTTAATAACTTTATTCTGTTCAATAGGCAACGATTATATATTCGGCGAACTGAAACGCCTGACAAAGTATGGATGGTGAGGGTATTTTCTTGGAAAGTTTGGTGTTCAATTGTAGCGGTACACTTCCTAATGACTCTACTGGGATTTATATCGCAAAGGATCGTGAGCTGCACAGCAATACCTGCAAATACATTCAACGAGCACTACTTCTACAATTTTGCTATGATTTGTAATCAACGTACGAATATTTCCACCGTTTTAACACTCTTGCTAAATGCTATGTTATATGAACTCGAATATCCGATGTTATAAATATTTTGTTATCATTAATATTTTCAAGCAAAGGCACAATACTTTTCTCGTTACTTAACTAACTGCAGATCTGTCTTGTGGGAGATAATATTTGTATACGTAGGTTTATATCTCATAAATTTGTTCCTTCTAGATTTTGCATATTTCGTAAATCTGCTGTAAGAGACAAAAGATTGACCTTTCCTTTGTGAATTAAAGTACTAATGTGTTATGAGTATGGATACAAAACGTTTTGATTTAGGCTATGAATCCAGAGCAAATTTTTAACACAAATCACATCACGCGCGTGCGCGCAAGCACACATGTTTCTGCACTGTACCGATGAGGGAATTAGAAGTATAGTGGGGCAAAGCGAGTCCACCGAGAGCTTTCTTCAGTTGCAATCGGTTCAACCAGATTGCAAGTAGTTTCCAAATTCTATGACAAATATTCTAGGCCTGTGCGAAAACTTCCAACAATTAGTGGTGTTAATGTAATACCAACTAGTGGTATTTATAGGCATACCCAAAACTTGAGTTCTTATGTTCGAATCCTATATGAGTATTTGGAAATATAATTGTAAGAAGAATGAGAACGTAATTAATCAGTCTGTTCGTCGGTTGGAAATTGAATGAGGATATTTAGAAAGCAATTCTTAAACGTTAAGGTAAACATCGCATGCGACACGAAAATGCCAGTAAATCAGTAATAATGCCAATATACAATAATGTTTTTATCTCATAAACTGTCCAGCATTCAATTTTTCACCGTTTACTATGTTTTTATCAGTATGGCGTGTCCTGCCGACCATATATGTGGTGTAGGGTTTTTTTTTCAAACGTGAACATTAAGAATGCAAGGCGATCAACATTTTATAGGTCAATAAATTTGCTTTGTCTCTAGTGAACTACAAACCTGGCCAAATGAAAACATAGAATTCCATTTAAAAACATAAAGGTCGAAAACGCATCCACTTAAACAAATTTAGTGGTCATCACAAGACGTCCGTTTTGAAAAACATCAAGTTCCCTTTGCAACATTTTTCCAAGCAATGCTTTTTTTGAGGTCAACTTGTTCATGCAGTAAAATTAAGCACTCTGTATATAAGTCCATCCAGCAAGAATGAGAGAAACGCTCCGCAGGCGTGGTAGTGCCTGCAAAACGAGGCAGCCTGTCCCACCATACTCATTTGGCCCTAGTAGCGTGCATGCATATTGTCTTCATGAATATAATATATCATATAGGTAACTTGAGAGTCTTTACGCGGTAGCAATACTGTTCATGATGCTCAACGGCTACCCTGCTTATATTGTGTAGGAATATTGATACATTGTATTAATTTTATTGGTATTGACGTCGGTTTGTCGTCAAGGGACGTACTTCCGGTGTATATAATGTATCCTGTATATTGTACGTAAGCGCATCCCACGTTCTGCCAAACCGTCGGAAACGAAGAAATCAGTGAAGAGACGTTACACGTGGATGGCAATGCGAGAGTCATACTGGTACCGTCATAGTCAGAAGATATAGGAAAGTGAAAATACATGGTCTGATAGAAGAGTAATGAAACTGTCATTCTAAATAATGCAATTTTATTGATTTTGACATTTCAAGATGGTCTCCTTCCAAGTAGTCCCTTTCCGAGGCCACACGTTGTTGGAAAAGTTTTTCACGTTCTTCGTAAGCATGCATGGACTCATATGTCCTTTAGCTTGTCGGTTACGGCTTTATGGATGTATGTAATTGTGTGATAGTAACGTCACTTGAAGGTAGATTTTAAATTTAGGAATAAAAAGAAGTTACGCGGATTAAAATCTGGCGAATTCGAGGGTTGCGAAAGAAATGGAATCTTATTTTCGGCTAAAACCTAGACGATCGAGAGTGCCGCGTGACAAGGGGCATTGTCACGGTGAAGCATCGAATTTTTCTGAGATGTTCCAGAACATCTCGGTAAAACTGTTGGTTGTCTTGTAGGGACAAATTTTTTGGGCACAATCACCTATCCGTCAAAAAACAAATGTATATCGATTTGATACTTCATTTCCTCATCCTCACTTTCTTGGGACAAGGAAAAACTTTCGTTTGTCATTCTTGGCATTGAAAACCTTGTGCCACCTGAAAAAACAGTGTGCTCTAGACAAATCATTCTCTCCGTAGGCACTCCTCAATTTTCAAGAAGTCTTCATTCCGTTTTCATTATATTTCACGGAAAGTTTAAACGCGGACCATTATTTGACTATTGCACGGTCCATTTTTGCAAAGTAACACAAAACTAGAATTTCCCAAAGCAGACACCAGGCAAGCACCAAGTCACTTGAATAGGTTAAGATTGGTACTGGAGGTCTATGAAGCTGTACTTATCAAGCCCTGGGAAAGGGAGATCTCAACGTTGCCGATTCATTCACTCTATTGTTGTCTCATTAGCTGTCTAACGGACCATGTGTATTGATTCTTCACACTATTCTACTGATTACAAAAATTGACGTTTTAACCGTACTGCCCGGCGCTTGTAACGTTCTGAATGAAAAGTCACAAAAATCGATGGCGGGGACGAATTGAAAGTAATAGAAAAACAATAAATAAAACAACACACATCCAAGAATAAAAGGACTAGTCACACCTTAAATACAACACAGTACAATTTCGTTATCTAGTGCTCCACGTCACATGTCTCAATAAAATTCGATCCCAGTCGTGGATATGTACAATGAAGAAAGAACAAATAACGAGCGCCACAAATTAAGATTCAAATAACGCACATTTACAAACGAATACATCCACACCGATCACACACATACATACATTCAATCTTGCTGATTAGTCGGCACTTTGCCTTTCCACATGTCCTGTTTGGTTGTAGCTTGGGAGGTGATCGAGCTATCTCTTATATTGGACCACAATCACAGATCTCCTCTGTCTTCTTCAATATCGGCAGGAGATTTCATGATATGTATATTTCAATCGACTACGCTCTGTCGATGAGCCGTGTGTATCTTTCGGCTCGCGGTACCTCTCTACACTCCTGGGATGCTTTGGGTCGTCTCCTCACCTCGCCCATTCCCCTTTGCCCCTCACCTCTTGCCTTTCAGTTGTCACCTCACCGTCATTCGAATTAGGACGTTATGTTTTTGCATGGGCGCCATTGTTCGATCAGTACAGCTTGTACGGTCTTTTACACTGATTTACCCGCGTCGGGTGCTACCGCGATCGTACCGGTCCTTCCACGTACAGCGCGGTTTATTAATTTGTCGGAGGGACGCGCTACACGTACTGAGAGGTGATGCCTGGGATAGTGGAAATAGAAGAACGAGCAGATGCGGGCTCTGGGCCCCCGGAGTTAAATAGCGACTCACAATGTATAGAGAATGTACAAGCAATGTATGCCTTGTAAAGAATATATATATATTGCACGAAAAATAATACAAACTCCTCGCAGGAAGTAGAAAAACCGCGTTGAGCAGCCAGTACGGTGCTATCCACTTTTCGGTATGGATTGACTATCTCAGCTGATTCTCGCTACGGAGATTGTTTTCGTTTATTTTCCGTAAGTAATGGACCTCGCATAGGCGTGGAGAGACGCCGGATTACCTTGACCGTCTCGCCAAATAAATACACGGCAAACACACAGTTACCTGTGTGGTATGTTGTCATACACAATTAAGGCATGTCCTCGAGACGGCCTTCTAAAATGCTCTATGGCAAGAGGGGACGGGGAAGATTAATCTCCGAATTGCTGGGTCGCACTTGGTGGACTTATCAGCAGTCACAGAGAGCGAACGCCCAGAGCATCACGTGATCCTCGGTCGGGTGAGCAACGCTAACGCAACGAGACCGCAAAGAAACCCAAACACACGTGATCGTTATTAGGGTAATCAAGAAACACGTTACTGGGCTAATTCGTATCGTCAAATTTGAAACAAGGAATCGGAATACCACACGTTGCCAAACCCGCACTTGACCGGTATAAAGGCAGCGGCGCGACCCTTCTCTTGCAATCACTGACACTTGAGACCATTCCAGCGTCCTCCGCCCTCAAT
The DNA here is from genome assembly GCA_963942575.1 of Priocnemis perturbator. Taxonomy (NCBI): domain Eukaryota; kingdom Metazoa; phylum Arthropoda; class Insecta; order Hymenoptera; family Pompilidae; genus Priocnemis; species Priocnemis perturbator. The sequence continues at coordinate 12,670,331 of OZ012652.1, forward strand.
GTGACGGGATACCGCGTGGCGCTTGCTCGTACGTGCCGTGATCTAAATTATACTCGACTGGAGAAATGATTCTATTGCTTCTACTGATGATTTGCAGTTGTGGGAAAATGCTTTCTCTTTCGCATCAAATTCCTTAATGAATGTATTTGTTACAAGTATTCCCGCTTAATTTCAGTCTAGAAAGTGTAATTTTCTTTTGCGTTTGATTTTTTTTTGGTAGAACATTGAAAGGTATACAAGGTATACAGTCGGAAATGACTCCTTAAAAAGTTACGAATTTATGTGGAACATACGAAATTAACATTGGGTACTGTATTTTCCAGCGCAAGTATTGTTGGAGATTGAGGTGTTAGTGACGCTAACGCATTTGAAAGCAAATAAAGTGACGCCTGTACTTTTAACTGGAGTCGTTTGCCACAATGGGAAGATTTTGATTAACTTTTCTGCGCCGAAGGCGCGTCAAACATTGCACTCGGACGCTAGCGTATTTGAAAGCAAATAAAGTGACGCCTGTACTTTCAACTGGAGTCGTTTTCGCGGAAACGAAAGGAAATTGCAACACAGAGGGCTCACAGGTTGCCAGAATCAAAACGAACAGTCAATTGACTAACACCTCAATTTCCAACATTACGTGCGCTGGAAAATATAGTAACCAGTGCTACTTTCGTATGTTTCACAAATAAATTCTTAACTTTTTAAGCAGTCATTTCCGACAAAATAGTTATATGGAAAACACTTACACTTACAGTTTCTAAACCGAATTCTTACCAGTATTCCTCGCGTTCCGCGACTAACCTGCAGATCAATATCTGCTCTGTATAACAAAACTGTCGTTCGCGCGTGAAGGCGCGTGGCTCATTTGAGAGCTTATCGTCGTCGTCTCACGTAAGGGAGTCGTTAGCTGAATTAATAATTTTACTGTACTTCGCGATACAGAATGTATCTATCGTTGACACGTTGGATAACTAGTCGGTATAAATTGTGGTTGACGACTACGTCTATGTGACGTCACGTCTGCACCGTTCGTTCTACCCAGCAGTACAAATGTATGGTCACAAGGTACATTATCCTTTTCACGGACAGTATCCCTACTCCTACATCTTCTGCGTGTGCCATTTCTCCGTTGTCTTACTCTCGCTTGGCGGACCTACATATATTTGACGGCGTGTGTGTCAGATGTCGCAACTTTTCAACTATGCGTAATAGGATAGATGTTCTTAATAAACCTTGTGGAGTTGGTCAAAGGTAACCGAATATTAAAAAATTGTTCACCCTTCCATTAGAAAAAAACAAAGTTCACCTTTGTTTCTTCTCCAAACCACCATCTACCGAAATGTAGTGTCATCAAATTACATCACATTTAAAACCAATTAAGACACTGTTGATACACTTTTTACCAATTGTCATAAGAATACGGGTTATTGCAGTAGGATGTCTTAGAAGTTTTACCCTGTGTACTTACAGTATACAGGAGTAATGGATGTGCATTAATTCTTGTGTTTATTGGGATTTGAGACAAGAAACAGACTTTTAATTGACTTCAAGAAAAGAGGATGTTCCCTATTCGATATGTATATATAAATATTGTAAGACGCCGGGAGCAATGGCGTCCCTAATGTTTGTCGGGAAAACACTAATAGCACACTGACGGTAGAACTACGATAACTGTCAAACGTATATATATATTTTCGTGAATAATAAACATAAGCAGTGAACATACAGAATCAGAAACATACAGAAACGAACGAATAACATAAAGGGCTTCATAAAGCACGTAACAACCGTCGCAAAATCTCGCTCAGCGTCAACGGTCACCTCTTAACTGCCCGTCACCTCCGTGCCATCCCCCGTTCCCTCAGGACAGTGCGGTCCACGGGTGGGGCCCCTCACGCGGCTGCTTCCCCCTCTACTAGCTGGAAGCAGTCGAACCCCCGACCCCGTACCCTACCGGCGCAGCGCGAGCGACACGCCAGTGTTATCATTAAGACACTTTCTCGCGCATACGCATTAAATCTCGCTTAAGGTACGTGCTACATTTAGAGAAAAAAGGGTTCTATCGGGCCCTCTGCTCGGATAGTATTATATATATTAAACACTTCGCGCTAAATTGCCGTAGTCTCCTCATTCTGACCCATCCTACAGAACGGCAATCCGACAATTTAAATTCATAGACTTCATTATTTGTATAGATGTATGCGAGACGAGAACGTCAAATTAAATTCAACGCGTCCACGTAACACCAACATTATTGTTATAATTATTAAATTATGTGCTATAGGTAACAATCCTGGAAATAAATGCTGCGGAAATTAGTCGAAAATAGTTAGATTACTACGTCTAACCCATTTCATTTATAAAACACTGACAAAGACGTCGGAAAAAAATTGTATTTTGTAAAAAATGTAAACTATTTATAAACAAATTGTCAACGTTTAAAATATATTGCAACGTTGCTAAAATGTACGTAGGCGAAATTTTTCATTTTGCTCAAAAAATGGGTTGACGTTCTTCAGGCTTCGGGACAAATTGACCAATCGTGGGTATCCGAGGGTTAAAGGAAGCTTCTCAATGCGATTCTCGCAGCTCCTAAACCGCAACAACATGCACGTTGGTCTAATAAAAAAAAACAAAGTGAATTAACCGACGCTGTAAAGAAAACGTAATGATAATAATTAAAAAATGTAAAACACTCATCTTTAAAAATATAAAAATATTCCAAAATATTTGATGATCCCATCTTGGCAGGTGGGTGAAAAGGTCCGAGCTGCACGTAGCCTAATAAAAAAATAAAAGTGAATTAACCGACGCTGTAAAGAAAACGTATTGATAATAATTAAAAAATCTAAAACACTCATCTTTAAAAATATAAAAATATTCCAAAATATTTGATGGCTCCCCCTCTTGGCAGGTGGCTGAAATGGGCCGAGCTGCGGGCTAAAATATATAAACTACACAAAAAACGTAACATAAAATACATATTATAAATTAAACAAAAAACGCAATATAAATACACACAATAGATTCAACAATAAAAAAATTCGAACACAAAACAGACTGCTCAATTGTTCCCGTCTATATAAACATTATTTGTTGCTAATTATTTGCGATATATCGATCGGAATATTTGTTAAACTAACACGTAACGCGCTGGCTAAAGATTTGTGGTTTAAGGAATTTCTAGAATTTGATTTAATTTGTTTCATTGCCGAAAATCCACTTTCACAAAGGTACGTGGAACCAAACATTGATAGAATTTTTAAACTAAAATCGCGTAACTTGGGGTATTTATCCGCAGGTAGCAATTTAAAAAAGTGTTCGTTGATTTCTTTGGAGGCAGCTAAATAGGGATCAGTTTGCAAGTCGCACAATTCTAATTGAAAATCAATGTCCTGATCCTCGACATTGGCTGTTAACGGATTCGCGAATAAATGCATTTCTTTGCTTAATAATTCAAAATCTTTAAATCTACTATCGAATTCCCGGGCAATATCATTGAAATTTTTTTGGAAAGATGTAAAATCCATTTCCGGATATTCTGACTTAATTTCTACACATCGCGGAAAATGAGATAAGTTTTCTTTTTCTAATTGCGCTGCGAATAATGCAAGTTTTTTCTTGAAACTGCTGATATGACCGAACAATTGAACAATATTTTGCTTCTTACCTTGCAAATGTAAATTTAAATTGTTCAGGTAAGAAGCCATGTCTGTTAGAAAAGCTAATACACATAAAAATTCGGGGCTTTCTAAATGTTTAATCGTAAATGCTATATCTACTTTAATTTCAGTTTTAAGGAATATAATTAGTTCCTTACGAACTGCAAAAATCGTTCTAATGATTTGCCCGCACTTAGCCACCGAGTTTCGCAATGCATTAGCAAATCGTCGAAAGCTGCATTATGTTCTTTCAAAAATAATTGGAGCTTTCGATGTGTGAGAGAGTGAGTACCGCCCCTAACAAGATTAATCACTCTTGTTACGAGTGCCATGGCATACGAATGTCTTAAAGATTTTGCGCATAACACTTCCTGGTGTATGGCGCAGTGGAAGACGCGACAATTTATTAAATTTAGACTCAATTGACCGATTACTCCCTTTTTGGTCCCACTCATTGACGGTGCTCCATCGGTTACGATTGATGTACATTTTTCAAACGAAATTCCAAATTTATCCATCTGTGATATCAACGTGGCATATATGTCTTCGCCTTTCGTCGTGTTGTGCAATGCGACTAAGGCGAGCAATTCTTCGTTTATAGCAAAATTTTGATCCACGGTACGGATGAAAATGGCAAGTTGACTAACGTCATTTACATCCGTACTTTCGTCTAAACAAAGCGAGTAGTATGTACACGTTTCGATAATTGTACGTAATTGTTTTACCAAAAAACTATCAATGTCATCGACCCGTCTGGAGACCGTCTGGTGAGATAATGAAACACTTTTAAAGTGTTCCGCAGCTAAATTATAACCGAAAGCTTTTGCCATTGCGATGGCAGAATTTTTTACAAATTCTCCGTCACTAAAGGACTTTTTACTCCGAAGAATTTCGAGCGTTACAGCATACGAAGCTGTCGTACTTTGCAAGGTACAGGTAGACGCAGCTGTAACGGTTTCGACGCGAGATGTGCTTGTCGCGGTCGAACACTCATTTTCCCGTTTCTCTTTCCATGCCTTAACTATCTCACGCCGCTTTTCTTTAGAATAATTACTACATTCCTTGTGGTATCTCAAATAATGCCGCACGATATTATATTTTTTACACGCGAGCGTTGTACCGCACAATACGCATGTTGCGGCATTTTCTCCGGTTTCAACGACTAAATAATCTTCTTCGCGAGCAGCAATTCGTTTTTGCCGCGTGGTTAGTTCCGACATGGTTTATCTTATGTTTATACCTATGATTTTAAACCTTAAACTTATATAATAATAAAACTGTAAAATATCACGAATATCCTATGAATCTTCTTTGGCTGCTCCGGTAAGACTTCCTACTGCAAACGCTGCAAAGAAGAAACTGATGAGCAACTGTTCCGTTGCATGTAGCAACGCGAACACTCTCCCATCGAGTTTAACGGAAAAAAGGAGCAAAGTGTATATTATATGCATGCATCGCATCTGTGTATGGGGCGCTGAGCGCGCCGCTACTGGCCGCTACTGCTCTCGCCCCACGCGCCTCACGCTTCTCCACCAACACATGGGTACACCCATCATGCGTTCTACCGTGCGTCACTCGTCTCCATAGTAACGGTAGCGCGGTGGGGGAACCGAAAATGCCCCGGGGCACTTTCCTGGACCGCACTGCCTCAGGAGAAGGGAAAAGAAGGGGCAATCTGCGACGCAACGCTCGCGGCTGTCTCGCATGGCGACGCGGCACGCGCGTGCATACCCGCGTGCATACCCGGTGCTACCTATTGCACCTTACAATATGTTTTTTAAGTTGCTCACCCATAACTAGCGAACGGATTGTAGAATCTTGAAAATCCTTGATTTATATGAAAGGGCTATTCTCCCATTGATCCCATTTAAGTCTGAACAAATTTGGACAACGAAAACGCATTTTTTATATAGATTTTTCACAAATGTCGTGAGTAGTTTCTACATGTTTCCGCGTAATTTTCCACTGGGTTGCTCGATTTGGGTGATTTTGGATACGTTCAAAAGAGGACACTACCGCAGTGGATCAATGTCAATTTAAAAAGTTTCTAACAAAGTATACCCGTTTTTTTAATTAACTTTACTTTCATATACGTATTGTGAGCCATTCGTACAAGCGGCGTATCGATGCGCGTCACTTTGCCGTTGCACGCATTGTCGTGGCGGCCGATCGAGTTGCCATGCGGCCGTCTCTTGTTTGACGGATCTTTCTCCGCGGCTGCTTGCCGGCATCACCGGCCCGGCAGTTCGTCCGAGGCCCTCGTATGTAGTAGTTGTCGTGAATAAAGTAATGAGTTGTATTGAAGACTGAACCATCCTTACAATTATCAGAAGTGGGATGTGACCCGATTCGTTTCGCGGGATTCCCTGTATGTGATTTGTGTGAAGTGTCCGGTGGTTACGAACTCTTATGAACCTTTATGAACTTTTATGAACGATTATGAACGTTTTATGAACTTTTATGAACCTTTATGTTATGTTATGTTATGTTGTATAGTGGTTATCAAGGTGTGCCGTTTGTGTTAGTAACTTTTTGGGTTAATCTGTGTACGTCGCGGTTTTTATTGAGACCTTGTAAGACCGGACGTATATCGCCATTTAGGAAGTGACGACAGACTTTCTGTTTACGCGTGAACTTTACCCGTGGACGTGTGCGTCAAGAGTAAGATAACGCATCATGATGAGTAGTATCAGAGTGGTCGACCTGAAGGAAATGTTAAGAACGCGAAACCTGCCGACGTCAGGAGTAAAAAATGAACTCGTGAGGCGATTGTTGGACGCGAGAGTGCCTCCAGAAGATTTGTTATGTGCGAACGAATCGCACGAAGAGCAGCAGGAAGAACTACAGGTCGCGGCACCCGATCAGTTCGCGGCACCCGATCAGGTCGCGGCACCCGCTCAGGTCGCGGCACCCGCTCAGATCGCGGCACCCGCTCAGGTCGCGGCACCCGCTCAGGTCGCAGCACGCGCTCAGGCTGAGGATTCCGCCACGTGGGAGCTGGAAATGCTGCGGAGGGAAAGAGATTTGGCAATGAGAGAAACCGAATTATTGAAAAAGGAGTTGGAATTATTGAGGATAACCCCGATGTCGAGAAGGGAGTCACCGCCTAGGCAAAATGCGGGGAACTGGCGCGAGATCAAGGATATGATCGGCGAATATGACGGCGACAATAGGGACTTTGACCGATGGCAGAAGCAGATGAAGAAGCTACTGGTCTCTTACGGACTGGACGATCACAGCGCGAAAGCGCTGATATGCAGCAGGCTCACAGGAAACGCGCTAAAATGGTACCACGCGAGGGCTGACTGCGTTGAACTCAGCCCTGACGACCTGCTGTACGAGATGAATAGGATGTATGGGCATCGACCGGACCAGCTAACTTTAAGACGCGAGCTGGAAGGCCGGAAGTGGAAAGCAGGAGAGACCTTCACGGACTACCTGCACGAAAAGATGACGCTGGCAAATCGGGTTCCAGTATCAGAAGCAGAAACCATCAGCTACATAATCGATGGCATCCCAAGTCAGGATCTACGCACGCAGGCAAAGGTGCAGTGCTATCGGTCGATAGACGCGATACGAGCTGCATTTGCCGACATTCCGCCACCCAGGGATCACCCAGTTCATCGTCAACCGACGTATCGTCGAGAAGATGTACCGGCCGCAGGGAAAAGCCGCCTACGAGACGAGAGACCGCAGAGACCGAGGGAAGCAGACCCGCTGAGGTGCTTCAACTGCAACGAAGTCGGGCATTACGCATCGAATTGTCCGAAGCCGAGAAGGGAACCAGGGTCCTGCTATAAGTGCGGGGAGTTAGGACATCGAGCGAGTCAATGCGGACCCGCGACAGAGAGCATCAACTGCGTGGGGCAGGCACAGCCGGAGGACAGCGATTTCTACCGGATAGTGGAATTGCGTATGCGAAATAGCGGTAACGTTAATGTAAGCCTTAACGCGTTATTGGACTCGGGAAGCCCTATCTCTCTCGTCAAAGAGGGACTCATTCCCCGGGAATATATATCGGTAAATGTCGAGCGTAATAAATTTTGCGGGTTAAACGGGAGCGGCTTAACGATCGTTGGTTGCATAGAGACAACGCTCTGCGTAGATAATAAAGAGTACAACAGTACGTTACGCGTGGTGCCGGACGAGACAATGCAGAGCCCGATGATTTTAGGACGCGATTTTATGAAGTTGGCAAAGATAACGTTGAGCGTCGAAAAAGAAATAACCGAGATCATGAATATTGAGGTAGGCGCGGATGCCTGCGTGTCGGCGCAGGACATACAAATTAACGAAAGCCTTCCGAGTGAGATCAAAGCGCGGACGCGCAGCCTGTTTGAGGAACACTATGTTAACGCAGAAAAACCGGCGAGGCCCGCGGTAGAGAACACTATGGAACTTATAGTCACGGATAGTAGACCGTTTTCGTGTACGCCGCGTAGACTTTCGTATGTGGAGAAAACGAAATTGCGCAACATTTTGGACGACTTACTCGCGAAAGGCATTATCAAGGAAAGCACATCGGAGTACGCATCGCCGGTCGTGTTGGTCAATAAGAAGAACGGGGAGACCCGAATGTGCATAGATTTTAGGACCTTGAATAAAATCACCGCGCGCGACAATTTTCCGCTTCCCCTAATCGAGGACCAACTAGATCTACTGGAAGGGAAAAAATACTTCACGACCCTGGATTTGAGAGATGGATTCTTCCACATAAAAATGCACGAGGGCTCGATTAAATTCACGTCATTCGTCACGCCTTTAGGGCAATATGAATATGTGCGGATGCCCTTCGGGTTGAAGGGGGCTCCCCTTAAGTTTCAACGATATGTTACGCAGATATTTAAAGATTTGATCAGGGCCGGGGAAATATTAGTGTACCTGGATGATTTTCTTATTGCCACCGAGACGATCGAGCACCACCTCCATGTCTTAGGAAAGGTATTTAGATTACTCGTTGCGAATTTACTAGAGTTGCGGCTGGATAAATGCCGGTTTCTTCAGACGCAGCTGGATTATTTGGGTTACACGATAACGGGAGGGGGTATCCGACCGACAAAGCAAGGCCTCGACGCGATAAAGAGATTCCCCGTGCCGCGAACCGTACGCGACGTACAGAGTTTCTTGGGGCTGTGTTCCTACTTTAGGAAATTTGTCGAAAATTTTTCGATTGTTGTTAAGCCACTGTACGATCTGACAAAGAAAGACGCGGAATTTCGATTTGACGAGAGGGAGAAGCAAGCGTTCGAGGAGCTCAGAGATCGACTAGCAGACGCGCCTATACTTAGTATATACTCACCGTGCGACGAGACCGAGCTGCACTGCGATGCGAGCGCGGCAGGCTACGGTGCGATCTTACTACAGAAAAAGGCCGATCGAAAGTTCCATCCCGTATTCTACTTTTCGAAAAGAACGACGGAGGGCGAGTCCAAGTACCACAGTTTCGAATTGGAGACTCTGGCAATCATTTACGCACTGCGACGCTTCCGCACTTATCTGCTCGGAGTAAAATTCAAAATCATTACGGATTGCCAGGCGCTAAGCTTAACTCTTAAGAAAAAAGAAACGAGTCCCCGAATTGCGAGATGGGTTCTGAAAATGCAGAATTACGACTACGCGTTGGAGCATAGGTCTGGCTCGCGTATGTTGCACGTGGACGCGCTTAGCAGACAATTATGTGTAATCGAAGATAACTCCTTTGATCGAAATTTGGCGTTATGTCAGGGCGGCGATCCCGCGATAGTAAAGATCCGAGCGGAGCTAGAGCGCTCAGAGAGCAAACTCTTCGAAATGCGAAACGGGCTAGTGTATAGGAAAAGGGACGTACAATTATTGTTCTATGTTCCGGCGGCTTTAGAAACAAATGTTATCTACAAATACCACAACGAAACAAGTCACGTGGGTACAGAGAAGACGGTCCGCAACATTTTGAATGGCTACTGGTTTCCCGATTTGAGATTAAAAGTCGACAAACACATCAAGAATTGTCTGAAATGTATCGCGTTCACGCCAAACTCGGGGAAAACTGAAGGCTTACTACACAGCATTCCGAAAGGCGATCTACCTCTGGTGACCTTGCATATAGATCATTTAGCTCCTGTATCGAGAGCACAGCCTGGTAAAAACCGTTATATCTTCGTGGTTATCGACGCGTTTTCAAAATATATAAAGCTATACGCTACAAAAAGTACGGGAACGTCGGAAGTCATACAATGTCTCAAATCATATTTCGAACACTATAGTCGACCGTTGCGCATTGTTTCTGATCGCGGAAGCGGTTTCACATCACACGAATTCGAGGAGTTCACAAAGGAACACAATTTACAACATGTAAAGATTTCCACCGCCTCGCCCCAAGCGAATGGACAGGTCGAGAGAGTGAACCGGTCGATTTTGCCAATGATAGCTAAGTTGGCAGATGAGCGTGGCGTGCGTTGGTGTAACGTTCTCAAGGACGTAGAATATGCATGTAACAATACAATATCGAAAACAACGAATGAGTGTCCGAGTATGCTGCTGTTTGGTGTGTGCCAGCGTGGAACGGCGATAGACGGATTGCGAGACGCGCTCGAGATTACTGGGCGCATCAATGACGTACCCCGCGATCTGCAAACGTTGCGAAAGCGAGCCGACGAGCAAATTCGGGGAAATCAACGTGCGAGCGAGCGGATTTATGACCGAAAGCGAAAGGCGGCGAGGAAATATCAGGTGGGTGACAAAGTCATGGTGAAGAATTTTGACAATTCGCCGGGTGTATCTCAAAAAATGATACCACGCTTTAAAGGACCGTATCAAATTGACCGTGTGCTCAGAAACGATCGGTACGTAATTAAAGACGTTGAGGGATTCCAACTGTCGCAGATTCCGTACCACGGGACCTGGGAGGCAGCGAACATGCGGCCGTGGATCGCAGACTAGAATAAATTTATATGTGTGTGCTCTTCCTCTGTTGTAATCTTAGGATTAAATTTAAGTTCAAAAGGCCAATTGCGTCTAGATAGGAAAATAGGTTTACGCGTTATGTGTTCGCTAGTTTAAGGTCATACCCCGAACCATTCGTTGTGCGAGCTAGCGTCTGGCTAATCGGGACGATTATCGGTCAGGATGGCCGAATTGTGAGCCATTCGTACAAGCGGCGTATCGATGCGCGTCACTTTGCCGTTGCACGCATTGTCGTGGCGGCCGATCGAGTTGCCATGCGGCCGTCTCTTGTTTGACGGATCTTTCTCCGCGGCTGCTTGCCGGCATCACCGGCCCGGCAGTTCGTCCGAGGCCCTCGTATGTAGTAGTTGTCGTGAATAAAGTAATGAGTTGTATTGAAGACTGAACCATCCTTACAGTATGCTCACGCGTAATTTTTCACCGGGTTGGCAGATTTGGATGATTTTAGCTACGACGTAAAGTCAGTTTTTGTTACTGCGTTCTAAAGGATTTTTTTAATAGTGAAAGTATTGTGACCTTAGCATTTGACGAACTAATGAATCTACGTCAACTGGAATATTAGTTGTTGCTATTCGTAACAAATACATTAGTGAATTGTCAGTTAATGCAGAATAATGTGTGGACTTTAACAATTTCATAGTTCAAAAAGTGCTTTCACCCTTATATATTGAGCTGAACATTGAGCAAATTTTTAATCCCAGAATTGCAAGTTTTGGAGACTTTGTACGGGATAATAATTAAACAATGTACCCCCAGGTTTAGTTTTACTGGTTTAAAAGGGATCTCCTTGCAAATTACAGAATTCTTGTCGATATTCAACATCTTCGACCTGAATCGTACTGTTATGCCGCGTTTGGAAGGTGTGGGGTGATAATCTAAATTCCAAATTTCCCAGTACGGGAAATTTGCCTCTGTGACTTCTGAGATTCTAATGTTTTATTCATTTATCCGCCGGTAGCCCATTATTTTGTAAAATCTCTGTAGACACAGTAATGAATTTTACGCTAATTATCCTTATGTAATTGTCGGAAATAATTCGAGTTTCCTAGTACTTAGTGTAAATTAACCAATCAACAATCAGATACATTATATCCTCTCTCTTACAGACTACATACCGCAAAACTTTACCGGAAGATCAAGAATGTTAGAAACAACACTCAGCGCTTTCTCTTATCTGACAAACATCAGCTTTTCCACTCTACTTTTCACTTACATCGCTCGCATGGTGTTCATACCGCCGTTTATTAACATTCACACAATGATGTCTCAAACTGATTATACAGTGGTTGTTCAAGAAGGATCCGTCGCTTATAGAGCGTACAAGGTAAATTTACAATGCTATATTACGGTGAGTTAAACGTTGTCAACAAAAGAAATGTATACAGACAGTATATAATCTAATGGCACACTAATTTCAATAATATATGGTGTATGGTAACGGACTTTGCGATTTCTACTCAGCTCCGAAGCAAACAATTGTACGAACTTGACCTAGATCAGAATTCATACGAGTCGTCTGTATATAATCAACCGGGATCTCGCGGCTTTACTGGAAGCAGACACGATAAAGGGACTAGTTTAGGGGGATTTGTGCAGTGGCGGTTTAAGGGGGGGGGGGGCGTCCTGGGTGCTAGGGTAGCCTGAGGTGTCACGGAAGATATTATATGTTACTTGAACTATTATTATTTTCCGCTACATAAACTATATAATTATTTGCAAATGGCTGTTCCGCCCCAATTTGTGGCCAGATCCATTCATCCATTTGTTTTCGAATATGGTATAAACAGACAATAAGATAATACACAAATGCATCACACTCTTGAATGAGTGTTGTACTACTGTATTTTCTCAGACCCAACCCAATGAACATAATTTGATGGCCTCTATTCTTACGAGTCCTAATAGACAATCCTTGTTCTGTTTCCTTTAGGTCGTAAAATACTTAACTTATCTACTATCGCGATAAATGTCGTGGGACGTAACACTATCATGTAAAACATTTTGGGCTAGCGCATTTAACTTATGAACTAACATATTCAGATCTACTAAAGATTTTCACCGTTTAATAATTTTGCCGTCACAAAAATGGATATTTAGTACATTTCTCAAAATTCAGTAAATTTCTGTTACGTTAGAAGTCAAAAACACGTTCCTAAATGCAGCATTTGTAGAGTATATTGTACAATAATTTTAACGGTATTCGTCGTGTGTACAGAATAATATAGTAAAGATGTGTTTTAAATTGTGAACTCCGAATAGCTTTACTAGGCACTTTGATTTTCTATCATTCCTCTACCCCTATAGTCTCTCTTACATCGCGTGTATCCTTATGTAGGGCATAAAACGGCATAGATGCCGCACGCTTGATCGCGAGGCGATGCGTTCCGTCGGTGGTGTGCATGAGTGCGTGTGGAAGTGTTTGCGTTGCGAGCGAGAGACGAGGTGGCATCGCGGCTGATCCGCGTCGCGTTAAAAACGTTGCGCGTATGTCGAAACGGCAGTCTTTTGTAAGCGATCAAACGGCATGCAGTGTCGTGCAGTTTCGACAAGATTAATAAAAAATATATATATTCCAACTCGCTATTCTCAGTCTCAATGGTCCCAACGTAGGAATCATACCATCCAGAAATCCTACACTTACTTAGGGGAGTTATATTATTCTTCAGAGGTAAATAATATTGTTTGAATTTTGAACAAAGTTTACGCAGTTTTGTATATGCGACTAAGTGGTTTAGTTTTCGATTCAACTTTTTCTGATGTTCATTACCGATCTTGAGAAATATCAAGAAAAAAATTTGGATATTTTTGAAATCTGAGATTTCTCCCCTTTTAAAATCGAATTATGACACCAACGAAAAATAGGGTTGTATTACGCATGGCCTACTTTACCCGTGTGAATAATTTCAGGATTGTCGCTATTTCCGGGTTGTCTCTGTTCTCTTGATAGACATATTTATATATCCCAAATATACGTTACTTTAATCCTGACAGTTTGTACGCCGCAAATTCTTTCAGTGACTGTTACGATATTGTCCCTACTTGAAGCGACAAGCCCACAGATACTGAATATGTTGCAAGTTTTTACGTGATACTTGGATTGGCAACGCTACATTATAACACTTGCCAACTGTTCTTTGACTCGTATTTAACAGCCGGTAAGATCAACTGCTCCGTTCGTTGTACTTGAAATTGGTACACAACTGGGAATACAATGGCACCGAATGTTTTATTCAGTGGTAAAGTATTTATTGGTTGACCAATTAACTTCTAGAGGTGATCATTGCTGGTTGGCTTAATATTAATTCTCGCCTTCTTTACAGTAATGTCGCATACCTTTGCCTCCCAGTTCCGTGATTGCTCTGTGGGTGTCTAAATCGAGGGCGTCTCTAGCACGGGGGTGCGCAAAGTTGTTTTTGTGGAGAGATCATAATAGTCTAAACTATGCGACGAACCAGTTCCTAAAATTCCCGCCAAATAACGAGATCCGCAATAAAACGAGTAAAAATTGGGTGCAAAAAATTGACTTAAATAATGCATTTATTTATTTATTTTATAATATTCAACGGGAATCCCCTTTAAACAAAACAATATATAAAAATAAGTTTTCGAATGCATCGTAAGCATTCGCTAAACAGAATGAAAAAGCTAGATGTAATAACAGTAACAAAATTAAAAATAATGAATAAACACAATATAAAAACAGGAATGATACCTAAAAATTGGTTAAACTAAAAGTATTCGAAATAATATGGTGATAAACAGAAACAAATGTTTCAATATTAAACTACCACTATGTTTGAGAATGCCGCGCTCCGACGAATTATCGTCGGAGCTTTCTCAAGGCCGCCTGAGGGCCGATCCACACGCGGTTACCCTGAGAACGCGCCTTCGAAATGCGCGGCACGCGGGCGGAGAACATACTTTGATTTATCGCTTATCACGGTTTTACCATTAGACACATTGTAGTCACATCACGGTTTGCTGATATCACGGACATACTCACACATCGCGGATTTACTCATGCGGATTAAAAGAGATCAGGGTACATCAACACGAAAACTCAGGCTCTGCATGTGACGTGAACGAACCCGTGTAACCGTGACAGGTACGACTCATTGTAGGCAGATACAATTAATATAATTGATTATATTATCGCTCTCATTTTTCTTACGCTCACTACCGTAGAGCACCCTCGACCATTATATTTTATAGTAAAGACTCTATTGACACGAAACAGTGTCGACCTCGTGGATACATAACCTCTCCACCACCAAATGATATACTCACCCACCCCCCTTTCCCTCTCCCATTATTTCTTCTTGCAATTTTCAAACACACTGCTACTATAACTACTAAACTATATAAATTCTTGTTAATACGTTAATGTGAAAAATGAAACTGTTTCGGCCAGTCACAAGTTTTTCAAAAGTCGGGTTGGAATTCCGAGGTGGCAATTAATAGAACTGCGGTCAAATGCTCGTAAGACATCCGTGAATGTAGGCCTGCTTTACTTTGCTTCATGATTGAAAACGTCTGCTCGCACATATTCGTCGATGTAAATATCATCACCATGTTTTTAGCAAAATCTGCTCATTGTCAGTTCGAAAACGTCTCCTTACTTAGCGATTCGAAGAACCGAACAACGTTTCCAACATTAAAAGAATCTTTCAACCCTATACTGCACTGCAAAGTGATCAATTCCAGTTGAAAATTATTTGCGGCACATTCCACATCCATATTAAACAGATTCCAAAAGACCTCGAATTTGTTTCCCAATTTTTTGTCAAAATCCATGAAAGATCGCATAAACGAATCTAGCAAAGGGCTTAACCAGTGTAGCCAGATCTGGCTCTTTTACACCATCGGTGTCCGCGGGAGTGGGGATACAGAAAAGTATGCGCGCCTTGTCCGTGAGAACTACGGGCGCCGTTTCTCGCCGAATCGCGCTCGGCGTTGAGAGAAGGACGGAACTGTGCTGCGTCTCCCTTCCACCAACGTCGTGTGACATCAGGTATGGTGACGACACGTAAGAAGGACAGAACTATGCTCCGTCCCCTTTCAACCAACATCGCGCGTTGCGTCTTTAATCGACATGCAGTCGCGGCGTCGCGTCTTCGTTCCGCACACAGGCCGGTGACAGTGGTGCCAGATTTCGCATAAGGCATCGCACGTACCATTGCGTTCAGTCAGCCGGAAGGCAAATCGGGCACCACCGCCCTGAGCAGAGCGCGATCCACAGAAAAGTGAATCGAGGAGAGTTTCTGATTGACTCGTCGTACTCGTCGTCGCTCGTTGACGCGGTCGTTTCGTTCGTCGTTTCGCGCCCGGCAATGGTTAATTTTTTTTTCACAGAATAATTTTATTTTTTTAATTGTTCATCACACGGCAACAAACGATATTCATTTAAAAATATTTTAGTACTTACTACAGATAGTTTTTAATATTTTTTCAGCAGAGTAGATGTGTCATTTATTCATAATTATTTTGCAACCAATTGTACGATATGTATTACTTTTAAATGCACATGTACAGGGTCCACAGGTTGTGCCAGTCAGCTTTTTTCCTGTAAACGGTAAGTAGTAGACAAAATTATAGAGGAAAGGTTTCAATGGGATCGTAATATTTATTTTCTACGAGACTTCATTCTATTTAAAAGTGCAACGCTGCACCCGACAAATGCAAATGCGTATGTAAGGTTGCAGTTTATACAATTTAAGATACGTGGACTTCCACGCCACCCTTGAGGTGCCACGACTAGCGCGTTCGGTTTTTTAACGTGGACCGTCGCCTATAGCCCTATTGTACCACGTTTTATGATAATCATGTAATCGTGCTGCCCGAGGTATATCTGTTTGTTTATTCGTGTCAGGTCTGACAATAGTTACAGCAGACTGCTTGTTCAAGTCTGACTAACGCCAGACTGCTTGTTCAAGTCTGACTAACGCCAGACTGCTTGTTCAAGTCTGACTAATCCCAGACTGCTTGTCCAAGTCTGACTAACGCCAGACTGCTTGTCCAAGTCTGACTAACGCCAGACTGCTTGTTCAAGTCTGACTAACGCCAGACTGCTTGTTCAAGTCTGACTAACGCCAGACTGATCTGTCAAGTGTAACTAATGGCAGACTGATTTGACAGATATCACCTTGTTTTTTCATGTTATATCTGGCAATACTTATGTCACACTCATTTTTTACGCACACGTTAATTGTGCTGCACGTTACTTTTTGACTATGCATGCTTATTGAAAAGCATTGGACGAGGAGGGACCAGTCATTTCGTCAATATCACATTGTCTCAATTCTTTCGTATTTGGACATGTAGAATATAATATTTTAGACGGCATTCGAGACAAATGCTCGTCATCAACCGTCCTATCTATGGCTGTTTCCCTTCTCGCTTTCAATGCCGATTTAAGCACACAAACAGCATTCATATTCACGGACGACAGCTTATTTCTTTTCTTCGTTTTTAAGTCTGGTAAGTAGGAAAAGATTCTTTCTGAATCAGCATTAGAGTTTGGCAACGCTCGAACAGCATTGACAAGAGATTTCAAATTGGGATATTGACGATTACTTGTTAGGATGCATTCCCACATTTCATCAAATTCCCTTAATGACAAATGATCAATTTGTATTTGTGTGAAATCGTTATGTAAAGCAAACCATTCTTCTCTTAAACTAATGGTATTGAAGCCGCCAAAGGTTTCAGCGATAAAAGAAACATCATCAAAGGAAGTTTCTCTGTCAGTATCGCGTAAAGCTGTGGCCGGTTCAAAAACTTTTAATTTACATAAAAATGGATCATTGATTGGTAGTCTTTTACAAATTTCTGGAGCGGCACAAACATAAAATTGCAAACAATTCTGTCGAACATTTGCAACTATATCTGTGTGCCCCTCTGTCATCAATTTATTTAAATAATTCTCACAATCAATACCTACTCTCACTTCATTTATTGATATTTGATTGTTTTTATCAGTAAAATCTACGTTACTGCTTTGTAATACTAAAAGCTCTGGTTTTAAAAAGTTTTTGCATACTATTTGCAATAAATTTAGCGATTTACGCTGGAAAGTATGAACTCCTGTTTCCAGAGCTTGGAAAAATATCGTAAATGCATTGAAGTAATGTATAATATATTGAAGAAATAATAGGTATGCTTTAACATCAGGAGTCTGCATGACTGCTACAAATTGTGCAGCTTTTGCAGACTTTTCTCTAGAAATTAACTCTTTCAGAAACTTGTCAATACTATTCCATGATTCTAGAATTCGACTAATACATAAATGGCGGGAAAGCCGTCGTGTTTCAGCCAATTTCAAAATTTTCCGGTCTGTGTCCTCACAGCAATCGCTAAAGATAGCTGATCGTTTGGGACTGCAATTTATAAAACTAGATATTTGTTTTACAAAGTTTTCGCAGTTATTAGGAATCGTTCTGGATGCGGCATTTGCGGCTAACGCGACGGAATGACATGGACATGGCAGTGTTAGTACATGTCCACATTTTTCCTGCAACTTTTGTTGAAATGATAAATGTTTGTCGGTCATAACACGCGCATTGTCGGACGACAAAGCAACAATATTATTAAATGGAATTTGTAACCTGTACATTTCCTTTCGGAATGCGTGAAATATCATTTCTGCACCACAATCTTTTGCATCCAGATCGATTAGTTTTACTAACGGCGACATAATTTTTAATGTTTCCGGATGCACATATCGAACATGAAACGTCATCCATTTTGTATTAGTAATGTCTGACGTTTCATCTATAAAAATACTGAACTTTGTATTTTGTAGGATGGCCGAAACACGTTCTGTTTTTACCGGACACAAGACATTTGCGAGTATGTGACCGCATTTGCTCTTGCCCATAGTCATATTTTGCAACACGTCACAATCTTTTCCTACTTTTTGGAAAAATTCTAATAATTTTCCTGCTGTCGTAAACGAAATGCCGCGTTCCGCGATAACAGCAGCGTATTGAATTTCTGCTGCTTTCTGTCGTGCATCTAACGACAATTTCGATGTGTCCGTGATATGATTTTGCCGGTCTGTTTCTTGCGTTTCTATACATCTTCGTTTTGCCATATGAACTGCGGTTTCTGCGTAACGATAAATATTAGCTAGTTTCGCCGTCATTGGCTTGTCACAATACGAACAAAGACACAATGTTTCGTCGTCCGACATTTCGCGTAACCATGGTTGAAATTCTTCAATATCTAACCAATGTTTACGAAATGTGCGGGCCGTCGAACAATTTGTCTCCGTCTCAGCTTCTACATTGCGGCTAGTTTTGTCGCCAGAAGAATTCGAATTCAAACGATTGATGTGACTCGCAGAATTCGCATGTCTGGAAATGCGATTGTCGCAGGACAAATCTTTATTGCATATTAAGCAATGGAATAAACTTATGTCAGAAGGCACATTTCGTACCCATGACTTATATTTTTCGTCGCAAAGCCAGGCTTCGCAAAAGCTGCGCTTACACTTCTTTTCTGGCAAATGAGACATTTATGTGTAAACCCGCAAGAAACAGACAAAAATAAATTTAAAACAAAAAAACTTACCACCCCCTTTTATCCAACGCGCACTGGCACACAATATACACGTCAACACAGACACACACACATACACGCACGCGCGGACACAACACTGACACACCGAACACACGCGAAATTAATCGAAATAATTAAACAATGCACTACCACGCGGAAACGCAATACGCCCGCTGTTACGTCTTCCGCGGCGTGCAATTGACTGTTCGTGAAAAACAACACGGAGATAGCTTTGCGCGACACGCGGCCGCGTCGCGCGAAGAAAAACGTATATATCTATTTTAAGAATAACATATATATATATATATATATATATATCGCGCGAATACCGGCGGCGACAGCCGATTGCCTCCTGACGAGGCAACGAAGCACGTGGTGGACATGGAAGGCGTAAAGCGCGGGTGCCGAAAAACGCGCGTGGAACGGCAGTTACCTACAGACAGCGAGACGTTCACATTCAGAAGTGATAGTAAAGAATAGTGACAAATACGCAATGAAGACAAATACAAGAGATTCCAGAGGAAATATGACATATTCAGGACGCAAGTACAAATACATACAGGTAACCCTCCTATTAAAGGGGTTGATAGGTTCCTATAAAATGCCGTGTTGTGTGAAACCGTGTTCTATGAGACGCAGAGCTAGTACAAAATGGGGGGTTACGTTCAGAAAACTTATTAAAAACAAATTTTTTTGTGTTTCAATTCTACATAAGCAACTTAATTTTGATTTAAAATGTAAATGTATGCCCGACACAAGAGTAAGCAAAACAAAAAAATTTTCTTTTAATTTCACGCAACCTTAATTTCATACATTTGTTCCTCGTTACTGCTCAATATAATCAACCGAGAACGTTTTTTCGGTGGAATGATTGTTACATACCGCGTACCGGCAAATTCTTGGACACGCATACTGTACTCTCTCTGTCTGTTTCAAGCCTCTGTCCTTTTCCTCATTCGCACCTCTCTCTAAACGCCTGTACCTGACCCTATGCCTCTCCACCACCCGTAATCTCTTTTCCGCACTCAAGTCCTCTCCCCATTTTCCTTTCTTCATTCTCGCTCCTTATATGGTCACAACATCGCGCTTTCCGTCTCCTACTACAAAGTGTGAGGGGTGACGGTTTCCTTCTCCGACGCTTTCTTTAGCCTTAGTACATATTGCAAACACAAACGATACACGCAACATTCAATATTTGTCTGTATTATTATTTGGTTTTGAATATAGTTAATTTTGTTTATCTTATACACCACTCTGAATCCTTCCAAAAACGAGAAATCGTTGTGGAATACCACGGCAAAACGTTACAAATTTCGTCCGGATTGACATCCTTATTTCAGTCCGAATCGCGAAGACGCGCTCTATCGTGCACCGCACACGATTGTTCAATGATATCGCCTTCACTTTCAGAACTTTTTTCTTCATTTGACGTTCTTACTTCTATTCTCTTTAAAAAATTTGGAATTTAGCTTTGTTTGCTGGTTCTTACAAAGTCATTCTACAAAGGTTTTTGCAATTTTCTTATTGTGTTAGAACGAAACCGTGTTATAGGATGCCGTATTGTAGGAGGGCTACCTGTATTGTCATACATTCTATTTCCTTTTCACATGACGTCAGATGAGATCGTTTGTAACCGGTTTGTACATTGATGTTAACGATGTTAATTTTATGATAATTTTTAATTAACTTGCGAAGATCTACAAATTCATGGGTGTTTCTTTGCAGAAAACAAAATGGTTATGTCCGGAGGGGACCCCGGGGCGGATACCATCGCCGCGCCGATGCCGGCAGCAGAAGCACCACCCCCGCCACCAGCAACACCGGCACCACCCGCACCACCCGCACCATCCGCACCACCAGCGCCAGCAGCACCAGAGGCACTACCGGCGGAACACACGAATAATCCCGCTTCCAGTAAGTTCATACATATTCATACATATCGTATTTTAATATTATCGGATAAAATCTGTCATATTTTGATTTTATTAATTACATGTGTATATTGTTTATTGTTTAGGACCAAAACGGAGAGGGGCCGGTAAGGCGCGAGCCCGCCGCCCGGCACGCAAATTGCGGGCGGAGCAGGAGGCACCTGCATGCGCGTGCACCTGCTCCGGTGCGAGGGGGGCCTACGGACGCGGCCGTAGGGGGGGACGTCGCGGCGGCCGGCGTGGGGGTGGCGAACGTGGGGGCGCCAGCGTGGGGGCGCCAACCTACGCGAACGAAAAATATAAAGTGTATATTAATATGAAGTGAAAATGGAAAAAAAAACAAATGCTCTCTTTTCTTTTCTAACCCTCCCTTTTACAGCGTGGGGCAATAACTATGTCCACCTTCAATATCTCGGTCGTTTAAAGTGGATAGAGGTATTGCCGCACGCTGTATGATTATCATAAAACGTGGTACAATAGGGCTATAGGTGACGCTCCACGTTAAAAAACCGAACGCGCTAGTCGTGGCACCTCAAGGGTGGCGTGGAAGTCCACGTATCTTAAATTGTATAAACTGCAACCTTACATACGCATTTGCATTTGTCGGGTGCGGCGTTGCACTTTTCAATAGAATGAAGTCTCGTAGAAAATAGATATTACGATCCCATTGAACCCTTTCCTCTATAATTTTGTCTACTAATTACCGTTTACAGGAAAAAAGCTGACTGGCACAACCTGTGGACCCTGTACATGTGTATTTAAAAGTAATACATATCGTACAATTGGTTGCAAAATAATGATGAATAAATGACACATCTACTCTGCTGAAAAAATATTAAAAACTATCGGTAGTAAGTACTAAAACATTTTTAAATTAATATCGTTTGTTGCCGTGTGATGAACAATTAAAAAAATAAAATTATTCTGTGAAAAAAAAATTAACCATTGCCGGGCGCGAAACGACGAACGAAACGACCGCGTCGACGAGTGACGATGAGTACGACGAGTCAATCAGAAACTCTCCTCGATTCACTTTTCTGTGGATCGCGCTCTGCTCAGGGCGGTGGTGCCCGATTTGCCTTCCGGCTGACTGAACGCAATGGTACGTGCGATGCCTTATGCGAAATCTGGCACCACTGTCACCGGCCTGTGTGCGGAACGAAGACGCGACGCCGCGACTGCATGTCGAACAAAGACGCAACGCGCGATGTTGGTGGAAAGGGGACGGAGCATAGTTCTGTCCTTCTTACGTGTCGTCACGTTACCTGACGTCACACGACGTTGGTGGAAGGGAGACGCAGCATAGTTCCGTCCTTCTCTCAACGCCGAGCGCGATTCGGCGAGAAACGGCGCCCGCAGCTCTCACGGACAAGGCACGCATACTTTTCCGTATCCCCACTCCCGCGGACACCGATGGTGTAAAAGAGCCAGATCTGGCTACACTGGGCTTAACACTTTCCTGCATTTTTCGACTGACACCGACAGCCAATGAGTTTAGGGTAGGAAAGTTTGAGTTTTCCTTTCCCCCACAAGGGTTGAAAACAGGAAAAGTTTCCGATTATTTGAGTTTTGCAGATACTTCGTCGAGGAAAATAATGGGTGCACACTTGGTTTCTATCCTTGGGATTTAAAAAAAAACTGTACATAACCGATTCTATTGTCGAGCAATCCAGAGGCTAGAATGCATGAAAGATCTCGTTCGCCGTCAGTTGCCCGATTTTTGGGCCGGTTTTCATCGATCGCAATTAGTGAATAAGTACTATTTCCAACACCTTTCAAACGTGTCCATGCCGTAATTTAATTGATGAATATGCGTGTTTCTTCCTTACAGAGTCATATTTAGTTTGTCACATTGGTCCACCATATCAACAAGAATTGCAAGATCTACACACCATTACAGATCACAGAACTCGGGGAAATCCCTTGTCTTTCCGTCAATTTCTAAAAACAAACCTCTTTCTTCTTAGAACTGCCAAACTCACTTACCGACTTTTCTCAAGTTGAGCCACGGAACATTTGCGCGGCAGAGAACATCTTTGTAGTCAGCTCCAATGTCCTTCAGCAATGAAATAAATTACCGTTGGTTGAGCCCTCTTTCTCTAATAAAGTTTACGATATTCACCACAGTGCAGTGTCAGCAGATTTGTACCTCTAGCAACATGGGCAACATGGAGAGTGGGGATACGCGCAAGTGTGCGTACCCTGTCTGTGAGCGCTGCGTGGAGAGAAGGACGGAACTATGCTGCGTCTCCCTTCCACCAACGACGCGTGACGTCACGTATCGTGACGACACATAAGAAGGACAGAACTATGCTCCGTCTCCTTTCAACCAATATCGCGCGTCGCGTCTTTGTTCGACATGCAGTCGCGGCGTCGCGTCTTCGTTCGACACACAGGCCGGTATAAGCTTCTCGCGGTGGTGCCAGATTTCGCATAAGGCACCGCACGTACCATTGCGTTCTTCCGGGCCGGAAGGCAAATCGGGCACCACCGCGTTGAGCAGAGCGCGATCCAGCGAAAAGTGAATGCAGGAGAGTTTGAGATTGACTCGTCGTACTCATCGCCGCTCGTCGACGCGTTGGTTGTATTTCGTATGTTCGCACCCAGGCATGTTGCATTTTTTTGTCACAAAATCAATTTTTTTTTAATTACTCATCGCACGGCAACAAACGATATTCATTTAAAAATATTTTAGTACTTACTACAGATAGTTTTTAATAATTTTGGTATAAATATACATACACCGATAATTGCGGCAGCTGTCGTACGATAACTCGATGCATAGTTTGCATTTCCGTCATAGGATGAATGTTTTTAGAATATTCAATCTTATACCGTATATAAATATTTCTAGGAGAAGTGGATTAATATTGAAATAAGGTATGTACTTTTTCGGTTTCGCACCATCTAACCTGTACAATTGAGTATATGAAGTAAATGAAACGTCGCGCTCTGTGCGTGATATACGACGGTGGTAGGCATGAAAGAAAAAGGTATTCTAAATCCCGGCAATAATCTCAGATCCGGTGTCAATGAGAAACCGCAAATTTTATTGCCTGGCCTGCCCACGTAGCGCGGGTCGCGCTTCAATTAATGACACCTTTTCGCGCGTACTTACCATCTGATCGCGTATTTCTCTAATCTCCTGGAACGATCCCCGCAGACCTACACTCGCCGTTTCAACTGATATTTACGTACATTTGTTTTAAAAGTAACAAGACGATGTGTATTACTTGTACCTATGTATATATTAGATGCTCGTTATTAACATATATGACTTCAATGCAAACCAACGAATCGTATTTCTTTCCGAAAGACTATAAATTTCTACGTGGTCTTCCACGCCACCCAGGAGGTGCCACGACGAGCGCGTTCGGTTTTTTAATGTGGACCTTCGCCTATAGCCCTATCATACCACACTACATAACAACTTGTGGTGTCTAGCATAAAAAAATGCGACAGATTTGTGCGAAATTTATGATTTGCACCTCTGGTGTCTAGCATAACAAAATGCGACAGATTTGTGCGAAATTTATGATTTGCACCTCTGGTGTCTAGCATCACAAAATGCGACAGATTTGTGCGAAATTTACCATTTGCACCTGTGGTGTCAAGCATAACAAAATGCGACAGATTTGTGCGAAATTTACCATTTGCACCTGTGGTGTCAAGCATAACAAAATGCGACAGATTTGTGCGAAATTTATCATTTGCACCTGTGGTGTCAAGCATCACAAAATGCGACAGATTTGTGCGAAATTTACCATTTGCAACTGTGGTGTCTAGCATCACAAAATGCGACAGATTTAATCAAGATGCGGCATAATGAAACGCAATACATATTTTAACACATTTGTGCATTACAAATGTCTTAACGTTTGTTGCGGCCGTTAATAGCGCACCTTATAAAATAAAATTTCCGTGAAACGTTTATTTTATGATTTACGTTAATATTAAAAATCAGTAGACGAGGAGGGACCAGCAGTGGGAGCAATATCTGAACATTGTCTGACTTCTTTTTCTGTCGAATGTGCAGAATATAATGTTTCAGATGCCATGAGTGACAAGTGTTTGTCAGTAACTTGGAAATTTGAAGCAGTTTCCCTTCTCGAGTGCAAAGCTGATTTTATAACGCAAATAGCGTTCATATTGACGGACGACAGCTTGTTTCGTTTTTTTGTTTTTAAATCCGGTAAATAGGAGAAAATTCTTTCCGAATCAGCGTTAGAATTCGGCAACGCTCTGACTGCATGAACGAGAGACTGTAAATGGGGGTATTGATGCTTGTGTGTGAAAATCTTTTCCCACATCGCATCGAAATGTAATCGGGACAAATTGTCTTTTTCAGTTTCTGTGAATTCCTGATGTAAAGTAAACCACTCGTGTCTTAACCCATCTGTATCAAATCCGCCAAGGGTTTGTGCGACAGAGGAAACGTCATTAAATGAGCTTTCTCGGTTATTGTCGCTCAGAACCGTGTGCGGTTCAAGAACTTGTAATTTTGATAAAAATGGGTCATTGACTGGTAATCTGGTACATATATTGTGAGCAGCACTAATGTAAAACTGTAAACAATTTTGACGAATATTTGCAACAACGCTCGCGTGCCCCTCGGAAAGTAATTTGTTACAATATTCTTCGCATTCACTTCCAACATTAACATTTTCCAATAATACATGATTTTCGGATAACGAATAATCTATGTCACAAACTGATTGTTGTAAAACATCTGGTCTGAGGAACCGTCGACAAATCGTCATCAGTAAATCTAACGATTTACGTTGCAAGAATTGTACTCGAGTTTCCAGACCTTGGAAAAATATTGTAAATGAATTGAAGAAATGTAAGATATTTTGGAGAAACAGGAAATATGCTTTTACATCAGGATTTTGCATCACCAGTAGAAACTCTTGAGCACGTTTTGTTTTTTCCGTCCTAATTAAGTCGGTCAAAAAGTGCTCAATATTGTCCCAATATTCCAGGAGTCTTGTGATGCATGAATGGCGAGACAACCAACGTGTTTCGGACAGTTTCAAGATTTTACGTTTGGTTTCTTGGAAACAATCGCTGAAGATAGCAGCACGTTTTGGACTACAATTTATAAAATTCGTTACGGATTTTAAAAAGTCCTCGCATTTAGCCGGAATGGTTTTACAAGCCGCGTTAGCAACTAAAGCTACGGAATGGCATGGACATGTCAATGTTAAAACATGTCGGCACTTTTCCTCTAGTTTTTTTTTGAAAGATAAATTTTTGCCCGTCATAACGCGGGCATTGTCGCATGACAAAGCAATAATATTCCCAAATGGAATTTGAAGGTAATACATTTGGTTACGGAATACTTCAAACAGTCTTTCCGCACCACAATTTTTCGCGTCAAGTTTTATTAATTTGACTAACTGCGAGTGAACGTGAAATGTTTCCGGATGAACAAACCGTACATGAAACGTCATCCATTTTGTATTAGAAATGTCTGTCGTTTCATCTATGAAAATGCTAAACTTTGTATTTCTAAGATTGTCGGCAACACGTTCCGTTTCAACTGGACACAAGACGTTGGAGATTACATTTTTACTTTTAGTCTCCCCCATACCCATCGTTTGTAGGACTACCGGATCTTTTCCAACTTTTTGGAAGAATGTTAAACACCTTTTGGCAAACGCAAACGAAATATTGTTTTCGGCCATGAAGGCAGCGTACTTAATTTCCGCTCTTTTCGTTCGCGTGTTTAAATCATCGTCGTCCGTCATATGAACAGATGTGTCGGTTTCTTGTGTTTCTACATTGTACGCGTTCCCGATATGCGTCGCGGATTCTGCGTGACGATAGATTTTATCCAATCGCGCCCGCATATGTTTATTACAAATTGTGCAAATACACGATGTTTGATCGTCTAACACCTCGTGTAACCATGGTTGAAATTCGGGAATGTCCAGCCATTGCTTACAGAAAGTGCGTAACAACGGCTCTTTCGACTTCGACGTGGTAGCATCGACATTAACTGGCAACGGTTGTTTCTTTAAATTGGATATATGTCCCGCAGAATTCGCATGTCTTGAGACACTCGTACTGCACGAAAAATCTTGCTTGCATACTACGCAATTATATAAGCTAGCGTCCGACGGAACGCTGCGTATCCACGAATTGATGTTACTGTTTTGAAGCCAAGCGTCCGAAAAGCGACGTTTCATTTGTTTCACGCCTGACTCGCACAGTTCCGTACCAAATCACAAGAAACCGACAAAAATCCTTAAAATTACTTAACCTACCATGCAAACAAACACAAACACACACAAATATTACACTTAAACTTAAATTAATAGAAACTCGGAATTCTTAATTGGCTACAACTCACGCCTGCCGCAACTCCGTCCAGCTCACGGCACATACTGGTCGTCTGTGTCATTGTTCGCTTTTCGCGCAACGCGGATTAGCAAAGGCGAGAGATAAGCAACAAAGACAGACCGTCGTTCGCTCTTTCGTACATCATTTCACGAATAAGCGTAACGTTCCGACAGTGTTGCGTACACCTACGATTGTACATAAATATCTTTCCATACCCGTTCGGTGATTATTATCAAATGTTAGGTTTCAAATGGAAACTATGGCACTCTTCTCTATCCATCACCCACAGCTGTCGACAAAATTAGTATTGATAATAATTAGCATCTTCCCAACTTTTATTAACATTGATGTCCAAAGTACGACAGTTGCATACATTCCATTGGTTGCAAAACGTTTGCCGGCTTTTTCCAATAAAATTGTGAATTCTCCATTGATTGTAAAACTATTGAAAGATAGAAGAAATTTTTCTGCGCACCCAGGAAATCATAATGTGCGGAACAGATTTACCTTTCGCTATGAAAAGTAAAATAGCCGTGCTAACAACCCGAGAGCGTGTCTCTCCAATTTCAACTCACATTACAAGACAATTGTGACTTGAAGTTGCAAAACAGATTTAATCCATCTCAGTCCAACTTAATCGCAGAAGTCCTCTCAATTATTTGGCCACCAATACAAATTGTCTAACTATTACACTTCCGACGTAATTGTTGTTCACACTCAAAATAAGTGAATTGTTTTGCAAGTTTTATTTCTTGCAAACAGTGGGTGATGGAGAGCATGATACGTACAGGTAATTCCCGCAAGATATGGAAATACATGAAAATAAATATAAATTTTTCAAACACCTTCAATCTTCTTCCGTCATTACCTGCTCCGTACTCTTAACCCTTCCTAATTGCTGCTATTTAACGTATACCTGCCTCCTTTTTCAAACCGACGAATCACAACTCTATGTGCCCTTCTCCACGAAATTCAACCCCACTTTTACTACCGCATACGACATTTACGCATTTATGCAAAAATGTGAGTCAGTTTTCAAGTGTCATTTGAAGTGAATTTACATAGATATGGATATGGAGACAACTTCCTCTCGTAAGTATTGTGAAGATATTATACATTCTACGTCGTTTTTACATTACGTAGCGCTGTTGGTAAAACAAATGTACATTCCCCATTAAATTTGCACACGCAACGGAATCTCATTTCTGTGTGAGTTTCTTTTTGGCAGAAAATAATGAATATGTTCTCTTTGTAGAAGTTCAGCCGATAGCTGCGTCGGAGTTGCAGGAGAAGGTGGTACACCAGGCGGAGGTGCCGATAAAAGAAGTGCAACAGCCGGAGGTGCCGATTAAAGAAGTGCAACAGCCGGAGGTGCCAATGAAAGATGTGCAGCAGCCGGAGCCGCAGCAGCCGGGGCTGCAGGGAAAACAAGAGCCCCCTATGTGTGCTAACTGCATAAACTGCAAGCAGTTGCAGGCCACCAAACAAAGTGAGTGCATAATTCTAACATATTGTAGTACAACGTTGCTCATATACAGTAGGCTTCTGTATAATGCGGTTGATATGTCACGCGCTATGCAAATTCGCGTTGTACGAAGTCGTGTAACACGGGAGCCTATTGTATCCATATATCCCAGTCCATGGATGCGTGGACCATACGTCACACTGTAAGTTCACTACTCATTGAAATGTACGTTTATGTTGCAGAAAAAAAACGCAAACAGGGCGGCAAAAGTAGAGCGCGCTGGTACGCGCGGCGCGGGGGAAGAGGTGGCGACGGGGGTGCCGAGCATTGGGGTGGCGGCCGAGGCGGCGGCCGAGGTGCCAACCAACCGCTGGTCATACACCAATATTACGGCTGTAATTGAATTGTAATAAACACCAAAAACCAATGCAAATGTTTTTCAATCATTACAGTAGTCGCGTACCTTTCCCGTCACACCGCACATGCGCGCATTACCGCTGAATATCTTTATATATATCCATTCACCACCGTCAGTACATAACTTTGTTAACATATCGTATAATAGGGCTATAGGCGAAGGTCCACATTAAAAAACCGAACGCGCTCGTCGTGGCACCTCCTGGGTGGCGTGGAAGACCACGTAGAAATTTATAGTCTTTCGGAAAGAAATACGATTCGTTGGTTTGCATTGAAGTCATATATGTTAATAACGAGCATCTAATATATACATAGGTACAAGTAATACACATCGTCTTGTTACTTTTAAAACAAATGTACGTAAATATCAGTTGAAACGGCGAGTGTAGGTCTGCGGGGATCGTTCCAGGAGATTAGAGAAATACGCGATCAGATGGTAAGTACGCGCGAAAAGGTGTCATTAATTGAAGCGCGACCCGCGCTACGTGGGCAGGCCAGGCAATAAAATTTGCGGTTTCTCATTGACACCGGATCTGAGATTATTGCCGGGATTTAGAATACCTTTTTCTTTCATGCCTACCACCGTCGTATATCACGCACAGAGCGCGACGTTTCATTTACTTCATATACTCAATTGTACAGGTTAGATGGTGCGAAACCGAAAAAGTACATACCTTATTTCAATATTAATCCACTTCTCCTAGAAATATTTATATACGGTATAAGATTGAATATTCTAAAAACATTCATCCTATGACGGAAATGCAAACTATGCATCGAGTTATCGTACGACAGCTGCCGCAATTATCGGTGTATGTATATTTATACCAAAATTATTAAAAACTATCTGTAGTAAGTACTAAAATATTTTTAAATGAATATCGTTTGTTGCCGTGCGATGAGTAATTAAAAAAAAAATTGATTTTGTGACAAAAAAATGCAACATGCCTGGGTGCGAACATACGAAATACAACCAACGCGTCGACGAGCGGCGATGAGTACGACGAGTCAATCTCAAACTCTCCTGCATTCACTTTTCGCTGGATCGCGCTCTGCTCAACGCGGTGGTGCCCGATTTGCCTTCCGGCCCGGAAGAACGCAATGGTACGTGCGGTGCCTTATGCGAAATCTGGCACCACCGCGAGAAGCTTATACCGGCCTGTGTGTCGAACGAAGACGCGACGCCGCGACTGCATGTCGAACAAAGACGCGACGCGCGATATTGGTTGAAAGGAGACGGAGCATAGTTCTGTCCTTCTTATGTGTCGTCACGATACGTGACGTCACGCGTCGTTGGTGGAAGGGAGACGCAGCATAGTTCCGTCCTTCTCTCCACGCAGCGCTCACAGACAGGGTACGCACACTTGCGCGTATCCCCACTCTCCATGTTGCCCATGTTGCTAGAGGTACAAATCTGCTGACACTGCCACAGTGTTCATAACATGGTCCATGTATAATACGTTTTTGCATAGCGTGTCTTAATGCATAATGCAGTGTAAAAAGGTACATCGGGTTACATGTTTTTGAACCGATTTCAAAAAAGAAGGAGGTTACCTATTCGACAAATATATTTCTTTTTTTTTTGTTTTGTACACCCATAACTCGCGAACCCATTATCGGATCTTAATGGTTCTTCGTTTCCATATGAAAGGGCCTATTCTCCCATTAGTCCCATGTAAGTTTCGAAAAATTTGGACAACAATAACCCATTATTTGAACAGACTTTTCACCAAATTTAGAGAGTTGTTTTGACATGTTCATGCGTATTTTTCCACCGGGTTGACCGATTTGGGTGATCTCGGATAAGTTTGAGAGAGGACCCTTCCGCGATGGTCGCACGTCAATTTTAAAACACTGTAATGCAATGACCTAACCCTGACCTATACCTCGCAACCCTCTGCCACCTGCTTTCTCCCCACCCCTTCTTCAAATACCCTGGCAACTCTTTCTCTTTTCCCCTTTCATACCACTTACTATAGTTTGACCTCCTGATTCTCTCTCCCTCCCCACCAAGTTCTTCCCCTTTAATTCCCCTTTCACCCACTTCATCTCCATCTCATCCACCGACCATCGTCTTGCCTCCAAAAATGCCCTCCTTTCCTTCACCCAGCCTTCCACCTTTCCCTGTCCTCATCCATCCCTTCATCACCACCGAACATAACCTTGCCAGCTCCCCTTTCCCTCCTCCAGCTTGTTTTCATATCCCTACGCCCTTAGCCCTGCCCTTCATTAACTCCCTCTGTATCTTCTGCCTCACCCTGTTCCAGGCGTACAACTCTCCATCCCCCACACCCACTTCGGTTATCTTTCCTGCAACCTTTCTACTTTCTCCCTTTTCTTGCACCCCTCGACCTCAACCTCAAACCCCACAAGTGCCCATACTAGCTAGTCAAAAAGCCAGAGCCTTTTCGACCAGCCCTTCCCGAACATCCCCTTTCTCAGTCCCCACACCTGCCCCATCACCGTCGCCCCCTTTCTCAGTCCCTGTTCCACGTGTGTCTCCTGGCTTCCAACCCTGGTCACCGTGTACGCCAGATATTTGCATCTCCCTACCTTCTCGGCTTCTTTCCCCTTCCCTTTCCACCACCCACCCCCCTTCCTGAACCTCATCACTTTTGATTTACTTACATTCAATACCAATTTCTTTCCCTAATACTTTCCCAATATCGCCAATTTTCCCATTATCCCCTCCTCGTCCTTCACCAAGACTGCGATATCACCCGCGTATGACAGCGTCCAAACTATCCCCCCCCCCCCCGACACATTTCTCTTCAACTCCTCATCAATATCCGTTACAAGCAGGGTGAGCAGGCTCGGGCTCCTAATCCAGACCCGCGTATGACAGCGTCCAAACTATCCTCTCCTCCCCCCCCCCCCCCCCCCCCGACACATTTCTCTTCAACTCTTCATCAATATCCGTTACAAGCAGGGTGAACAGGCTCCGGCTCAACGGACACCCTTGCCTCATCCCCTAACCGTCCTGAACCTCCCCCCCCCCCCACACACATACTTTACTTTTTGACTTACGCCCGAACCGGAATCTGCACAAGTACAGGAAATAGGGACCGTCAATTAGACCAAACTCGAATTAAAACTAAGAACCGTGTCGGTTAGGTCTTAGGCGTGGGATGCGAAATCTGGAACCAAGAGACCTTTTATAACGACCATGGACCACAACTAATGAGACCCTCACTCAAAGAAATAACGAAGTGGGGGAAAGATCCGGTAGTAGTAATCATAGTTGTAATAATATGTGAATCATCCCTGTAGAGAATTTGACGCCAAAGGTAAAACCGAAATCCTAAATTAGAAAATATACGAAGAAAAGAAAAAACTGCATTGTTCAGATGTCTCCTAGGTACAGAAGAGGTCGAGAACATTGTTAAAGATAGATCGTATGAAAAAAGAACTAGTATGAGAAACACCCAATCAGCCAGGTGACAAGAATTTTAAGAAGTAGGTACTATAGGAATTGATAGCCAAAAATTGCACGAAGGAAATGTGATTAATAAAACAGGTCCAGTTTGCAAAAGTCTTAAGACTGGTGCAGCAGCCGAAAACCGTGCAAAGGAAGTTGAAGAATGCCCCATAGAAACGGGAACCAAAAACCAGAAGTTATATTACGAAACTACGAGCAAATCCCGGGGCAATAACGGGGAAGCAATACGTACCAGAATTTAAATCACATCTTTGACCCTAAACGATAAATCGAACGAAGGGAGGGAAATCAGAAACCTCGATCCGGACCCTTGCGTTCCTACCGTCAGAAAAAGTATCGAAACCATTATCGACTCCCTCTCCTTGAGTCACCTATCACCGAAAGAATCGAACTACGTAGATCAGATAGTAAAAAACAAATGTTGACAGATTTTACTTACCCGGGAACGTCCTGACCTGCACGAATGTAATGCAACACCGAATACACATTACAGACGACTTCCCCATAAACACGAAACAGTATCACTACCCTCAATTACGTAAGTATGAGATCAATAAACCGGTTACAGAATTACTGGAAGACGGAATGATCCAACAATCTCAATCCACTTACACACATGTGGATCGTACCAAGTACGTGGATAAACCAGTATTTTATTACCCTGAATTTTAAAGTTCCGTCATATTAACCATGGATGCCTCAGCGTTCACCGTAAGGATGAGCCTTTCCCAAGGACTCATAGGAAAGCACCACCCCATCGCATTTGCCTCCCGAACGTTAAATGACGTTGGGGTCAAATATGTTACATAGAAATGGAAATCCTTCGCGATGGTGCAATGCATAAAATGGTTTAGACCATACCTGAATGGGCACAAATTCATTTTGGCCACCGATCATAAACCCTTAGTTTAGTTGAAAACCGCGCAAATTGAATATTAAGGTGGAAATTGAAGCTATCGAATACGACTTTGACAACGTGTACAAGGCCGGGAAGACTATCGAATATGCAGACAAACTTTCGCGTAATGACGTTGACTGCCATATTATTTGCGCAAGACGCCACCGAAACGGAACCATTGACGTTACCAAAACGGAAGACTTCAACCAGTTATTACAGTAATACTCGACCGAGGACGACAATGACTACGATGATAACGACAAAAACTTGCTGGTACCGGCTTATGAAATTTCCGATCCCTTTAATGACAAATACTGTTTTCTGCATGCAAATAGCGTCCCTTTTTCACACAAACGAATTTGAAGAACCTTTGTCAGCCGAAATCGTGACACACGCGTTAGTTCACTCCGGAACCTGAAAGAGTGTCCAGAAAATATCCCTATTGACCAAAGAGTAACTCGATCCCAATGAAAGGGAAACCAACTAATGCATAAATAATGCAAAAAGTCTTTAAAAAATGTAACCCGTCTTGAAAAATGCATTGAAAAGAAAACAATAATTTTCAATTTTTAAGTCGGGGCCGGGGTAGGAACAAAAAAACTTATCAATTGGCGAAAGAAATGATAATAATTTGTTCCGTTTATCGAATGCCTAGAATATAAAATGCACAGTGTGCTTACAGGCTAATTCGAATTTCGGGGCAACCGTTCCCCCCATCAGTTCCACCTGCATTCCTCCCTTATCATATACCCCGGTGTGTTCCTTTCCGCCCCAGTACCCGCCTCAGGAACCTTTCCTGCAACCTCTCAATCCCCTCCCTTTCCCTCCAATCCCACACCTCCACCAAATAGCTGACGATAGCCTGCAGAATGCTGTCGAATAGCCATATGCTCTTTCCCCAATCGTTCCCAAATCTCTTTTGCCCAATCCCCCGTATTTGCCCCATTATCGCCGCACTCTTCCTCACCCTATCCTCCACCGACGCTTCCTGCCTCCCGTTCCTTGTTATCGTGTACCACAAGTATATACATTTGCCCACAACCCCACGTCTTTTCCCCTCCACCCCCAGCTCACCTTATTCCGTCTCCCTCCCCGTCTCCTACACCTTATAATTTTAGATTTCTCTGGGTTCAGCTGCAGCCTCTTCTCGTCATGATACTTGTTCAGCTTCCCTATCATCCCCTTCATGCCGTCCACGTCTTCTGCTACCATCACGATATTATGTGCGTATGCTAGCGTGAAGCCATTCTTCCCTTATAACTTGACCCTTCCCTATGTTCCTTTCTCCAGCTCTTCGTCTGTGTCTGCCAACATCAGGATGAGTGACGTGTCGCCTCCATTATTCTCCGTCTTCCTCCCTCCCCGCTGATTTCGCCAAAACCACTACACACCCATCAGTCCTCGTTTTCCCCACTTTGACCATCTCCACTGTCCCTTCTCTATCTACCCCCATCCTTTCGAAAATCCTCCTCACTTCTACCCTGTAACTTTATCATCCTCACAACCAAATTTTTTCATCTATCCTCCCTTTCTGTTTCATCCTGTTTCACCTCCAACATCCTTGTCCTTTTTCTGTTTTCCTCTACCGTTTCCTTCCCGTCCACCCTCTTTCCCCTGCTAAGCCCCTCTACCGCTTCACATCTTTCAACCTCTTCATCACCTTCTCCACCCCCCCCCCCCCCTCTCCACTAGCTTCACCATTTTTCCTCTCTCCTTTCCCTTCACCTTCTTTCCTGACCCAGCTTTCTCTCCCTCCTTTGTGCATTTCTGTTCTACCCTCTTCCTCTCCTCTCTTCCCCTTTTCATCTCCTCCTTCATCCCCCTTAGCTCCTCCATCAACTCCCCCATTAGAGTCTTCAAACTCCCTTTCTCTTGCTCCCCCGGCCGTCTCGCCGATATGCACTCCCTTTAAAATCCCCCATCTCTCCCGTCCTCCCCCACTGCCAAGTCTCTTATCCTATCCCCGAAAAGACTTTCCCTGTTCCCTACGCCATACCCAACACTACCCGCCACTCCCTCTCCTGCCCCCTTCACCATCTTCGGTTTCTCTCCCCCTTTCCCTCCCTTCGCTCTCCTGTTCTACCTCCACACTGCCCTCTTCCTTTTCCGACTCCTTTTCTCCTTCACCTTTTCAATCTTTCCATCCTTTGTCTCCTCAATCACGCGTTCTGCCGCCTTCTCTTTTAAAACTATCGCGTACCACACCCTTTGGTGCTGCCTCGCCCCCTTCCAATTGCCGCCAATAGCTGTTGCCCCTTTCCCCCTGCTTATCCCCCTACCCCTCCCACTCTTGCCACGCCCACAGCCACTCTAACCTCAAACTCCAACTTTCAGTCCCTTTTGGCCCCTTCAAGCTTCTTCCTCTTTTCTGCCCCTTTTATGTCTCCTATCCCTTGCCCTTCCTGCCCTTCTTCCACACACTCCCTCTCCTTTCACCCTTCGTATCACTCTTCTCTCGACTCCTACTTCTCACACTCACTCTCTCTTGCAACTGGAAACGGAAATCCGTGGAGGAAATGTGTAGGGAAACTTCGCATGTAATCGAAATGAATGGGAAGTGATCAAGAGAACTCTGCAGTGACGTGGGTGTGAGACACGGTTGAGTCCTCTCTTCACGATATTTTTGAAGGATTATGCTGATGACATTGTTATAGTAGCCAAGACGGAAGAGGAAATAAAAGATATGATGAAGTGCTTGGGAAATATTGAAATAAGAAAAAGCTAACTTTAAATGCCGAGAAATCTCAGCTGGTGCAATTTATAAAAGGAGGAGGAAAAGGGAAAATATAGGTGGGAATGGAATGGAAAGAGGATCCAGCAGATTGATGAATTCAAATACTAGGGGTTCATTTTTTAGAAAAGTGGGTCTCGCGGGCATCATATTAGGTCGCCGATAAGAAAGGAAAATGTAATATTTAGGGAAGTATGGGGAATTGGAGAAAGAAAATTCAAAGGAATCTTCAAGACTATTACACAGACTTAACTTAAGAACAGACATAAATGTCGACTCTAAGGAGCGAGATACGGATATACATACAAACAATTTTAACGAAAAAATATAATCGACTACGAAACAAAAGAAAGGCACCAAAAAGTATAAAATATTTCCCTTTTTTTGACATCGGTGCCGAGATAGGAAGCAAAAAATATACATGTCGAATGGAAAAACTCCTTTTGAAGTCGGTTAAAAAAACACTTTAATCGATTCGGTGTGTGAAGTACAAGCACAGCAAAATATGGTAGCAGCCCCCGAATTGGATTGTTTTGCTATATGTATTTGTAAAGAAGTTATAAGGAATACTTTTGAGACACTATTTTTTAACATAAATGAAATATTACAAACAAAAGAACAGGTATAAACTAAAACAATTCCGTTTTTGAGAAATTAATCTCGGAAGGTGAGTCCGAGCTGGGAACAGCCTACGGAAGTATTGTAATTTAATAAAGATCTCAATAAATACACATGTCGTATAGAGAACCCCCTCCTTTGGAAAAACGTATCTTTGTCCCTATTTATGGCTCACCGTATATATGTGATTAAGAATGAATGGTTGAGAAGGGAAACACATTTATTCGGACTTTTGGACACACAAATTAGGTGAGTGTTGTATACGTCGTAGAAGTACTTTGTAGCTTGGGTAGTTAAAAAACGTTGAGGAATCGATTTAAGTGTTTTTTTGATTCCTATCTGGGCATCGACGTCAAAAAAAGGGAATTATTTTATACTTTTCGGTGCCTTTCTTTTGTTTCGAAGTCGGTTATATGTTTTTGTTAAAAATTGTTTTATTTTTTTTTACAATTCGTATATAAATTGTATTAGATAATGGGTTGACCGCATAAAAACGCAGCTCGTATGAGAAAGCGGCGCTTAGAAGAAGACCAATCAGAAATGAATGAGCGGCAAAGAAACACGAATGAACGAAATAAAAGACAGCGGTTAAATGAAAGTTCCGATAAGCGTGAAATGCGGCTCTCAAAAATGAGGCAATATAATAAACGAAATATATGTAGAGAAACGGCGGAAGAAAATAAGGTCGTTTGTCTTCAATTAGAAAGTATTTAGAAAACGAGACCCCTATACATCGCGAGCATCGCCTTAGTGTAGCTCGCGAACGATTATCAAAGGAGACGCTGGAAGATCGCGAGCATCGTGTTGGCTGGTCACATCGATAATGACAATAGTTTACCTAATTTTTACAGAATGCATTAATTACATTCTTTAGAGAATATTCTTTTGGAGTCCTTACAGCTAATCTAGCTTGTGTAATGGTCTGAAGAATGCGTGTAATTGTATGTCCTGAAAACAGTCAATCCCGACCAACGTCCGCTAGTGATCTGATAGTACAGATGTGAATTGAAACAAGGGTATAATTTTTTCACATTTTTTTATAAAATTCATATGGTACCACCGTGCGGATGTTCTCCTACAAATGTACTAAAAAGCATCAAAAACGGTCAACACGGTGGAAAGTTTTGCGTGATTATGTGTGAACATTTAGAAATTATTCTCGAAAATTTTTGGAAAAATTTGTTTAAAAACTGGGTTTTCGTTGATGAATTTTTTTGAAACTTAAATGGGACCAATGGGGTAATAATCCCCTTCATATGAGCCATGAGCCATTCATTTTCGACATCCCGTTCGCGAGTTATTCGCGAACATAAAAAAAAATAAAAAAAACATATATACATGTCGAATAGATAACCTCCTCCTTTTTTGAAGTCGGTTAAAAAGCAGACACAACTGTAAGGTTTAAATTGTGGCGGCGCTTACTCCCAAATATAGCGCATGACCTCCAGGGCAGTACGCTCTCAAGGCTCGGGGACATTCAGGGAAACCGACGATCTCACGATAGTTTGACGAGAGATCCCGTACTGTAGAGGTGAAACGCGAAAATATAATTAGATACAGCGAAATTGTCCCTCATAGCTTAATGTAGCCCCACCCAAATATCAATTTCCTCGCAGCCTCCCACACAACAAACTCAAATAAGAAAATGAAGTTACAACGAAAGATACAAATATTTTATGAGTAGCGTTCTGCCAGGTTATTTAGTTAACGCGCGACTCGGTATTAGCCGGTTAACGCTTTTGACGAAGTATCTCGTCGGCTAGCACCAATGATTTGACATTATAGACGAAATATTTTGCGTTCTGTCTCACCGTAGCCGAAATGCATCTACTCGTATTTACAATATTCTTCCAGGCATTCTTGTGTCGGTTATCGTATGTTGTTAAATATTGAAGTCGTAATAGAGCATTCGTCGTATTGGAGTTTAGTCTGGATTCATTACTTGAAAGCGTTACAAGATTTTCGGTCGAGGAATAAGAAATATGATAATGAGTAATAGCGAAAGCAGTGAAAATTAACGAGAAACACGCGTCAGTAGTATATATAATGCGCTGCGTGATGATGAACTTCCGTTAACGGAAAGGCTGGATAAACTCCAGAAAAAAAGCAGCGGAAAACTGAAACAGCTGAAGAAAATTTGGTGTAAAAAATGATAAAATATACCGATGATTGTAGTGGAGTCCACACACAATCGGACGTAACTCAGGATGCACCGCCCACATCTATTTTTAAGTTATACATCAACGAGAATGTGATCAGAATAGTAGTAAAGAACAAAAATAAATATAGAAGACGAAAACGACAGTGCAGTCAGAGATCTTCTAATAAAATTACATGTAATGATATATATTTATTTATTGCAATTAGCATATATATTGGCATTGTTCGGCTTCCTAACATATCGATATATTGGAGTACCGATCCAAGTCATAACTTTTCAATAGTCAGACAAGATATGACCAAAAAGAAATTTACGCATATCCAGAAGTATTCACATCTTGTAATTAGCGATATAGATAATGAGCATAATAACGATAAAATTTGTAAAATTGGACCGGTTATTGGCATGCTAGTACATCGGTTTCAAAAAGCATACCGTCCAGGACAGTACGTTGAAGTCGACGAAAATTTGATGTTGTGAAAGGGTAGGCTATCATTCAAACAGTTTATTCCATCAAAGCGAGCGAGATTCGGACTAAAGAGTTTCGTTCTAGTGAGTCTGAAACCGGTTATGTTCACAACATGAAGCCCTATACTGGAAGAATGTTTTAAGAACATTGTAAACACGAGTACATGCTTCTCGGGTACGATGAGACAGAACGCAAAATTTTCGTCTATAATGTCAAACCATTGGTGCTAGGTGACGAGATATCTCATCAAAAGCGTTAATCGGCTAATGTCGAGTCGCGACATATGTCGTCAATGGATACAAAAGGGTTAAGGAAAACACAAAAAGCAGCCAATGCCTGATAGCAAAAGCTAGATGTGG
This sequence comes from Priocnemis perturbator, assembly GCA_963942575.1. Taxonomy (NCBI): domain Eukaryota; kingdom Metazoa; phylum Arthropoda; class Insecta; order Hymenoptera; family Pompilidae; genus Priocnemis; species Priocnemis perturbator. The sequence continues at coordinate 12,710,321 of OZ012652.1, forward strand.
GTGATTACGATGATTACCACAAAAGTTGGCTGGAGAAGAAAAGAAGAAGCTAGAGATTGTTCTTTGGTCAACAAGGACTGCTGTAACATTGTACCAATAACTGTTTAGGAAAGGACAGGATCCCATTAGGGTATATTCTGAGCGAGTGTACCGGCCAGGTGGTTGTAAGATGACAAAGGTAATTAGACCAAAGAAGACATGAGGACTTTGAAAATGGTACAAAATAACTTATTTACTTATAGATATGGATCAATTTTATGGATTGAATTTGTTGATTCGTTTTTCTTAGTTTTTTGATATCTTGAGAAACTGATTGGAGATAGTATAACTACAAGTTATGTTTTAATATCAAGTGTAAAAGTTATATAATGGTATGTAAAAACTATTAATAGTAGAAACAAAAATATTAGACTACATTTTAAGGTGTCAGATAGTTGGTAACATTAGATAAGAGAGCCAAAATAAAATTGGATTGGCAGGCAGTAGAGCAAGCTTGATCAGAAAAGAGATATCTGTACTCAATATAATACACACAACAAAGGTCATTGTTCGATTTCATAAACCATATCTACGATTTTACTGTGGCCGCTCAGATTGCACCCAGAACTGAGTAAGCCAGGAGGTGTTGCGCTCGTCCTAGAGACTCGCTAAAGGGTTCGATTATTAAACACTCTTCCAAAAGCAATGCGTGGTATAACTAAGTAGCAATGTTTTATTTTAATAATAACTGAACACACAACACGCACGGTTAACACTGTACAACAAGAAATAACGAACGCTTAGAAACTTAGTAATAGTAAAACTGGATTTCGCTCGGAATTATAAAATATGGTTGCGCTCGCTTGGTTTGAAAAAAGGAGAAAGAATTTTTAACGGTCGTCGACCGCTCTACGATGTCGCTCGAGCATGCCAGCAGCGCGGCAGGTTGACGTCACGCCGCGGCAGCGAACCACAGGCGTCGCAATGATCCACGTGATGACACGGGAAGCGCGAAGATGTATCATTAGTCTAAAGTCGCGTACAGACCTGAACATGAACGCGAACGGCGAACCCGAACGTTCAGGCCTCTGAAATCCCGTGTAAATTTTGTTCGGACCCGCATCGCACCGTGCGAGGCAGCAAAAGTATGCATGTGTAATGTTGGTGAGAGTGTGGTGACATATAAGCGTGGATGTGTGGAAGTTGGCTGAGGTGTAAAAAATGTCAGTGACTTATTGCCGAACGAACGTCAGCGATCGCTCCGGGTAGCAGTCCGGATCAAAGGAAATACGGATTCGGCGAACGAACAAAAGACAGTTAACTAAACTGTGAGGCCAATACATTGGTATATGAGTGGGGTAAGCGCGTGTATGCATATGTGTGTGACTGAACAAACGGGGATGAGTGTCGCAGGTATCAGTAGGAATAGATGGAAATAAGTGAGATACGGCTGAACAGAGTGCGTATGCGGTGGCGGAGGAAGAAGCTACGTATGGACGTCGTGTTTCTTGTTCCCCCACCACCGTCGGCATCGATGTAGCTATAGGTGTAAGTGTAGGTCAAAACTACTACCACAGGTTGCCAGCATAGTATGCCAGACTGTTCGGGACTGTTCGGCGAGCAATCAAGAGGTTCGCCGAGCAATATAGACGTTCGCTTCGACACTCACACACGTCCAAATTCTCTCATGCATGCAGGCTGTTCGTTCGGGGTTCGGTTCAAGCTTGTACGCGGCTTAAGGCAGTCACGTGGGCGCGCGGTCTGTGACGCAGCAGCGTGTCGCTTGGCTACGCACGAAGAGCGCGGCTAGCGTCCCTAGTGAGGGCGCGCTGGGTTCTTAACAGTCATCAAATACACACAAGAGTTCATTAGCCTTAGGACTGAGAAGTATCAACCGGCGAAACCTTTTCACGGACAATATTTCGCGTACAGCAGCATAGCAAAATTTCTGCTTCCGAACCACACATTGTACAATTAATTGACTGATGTCAGATATTGCCCGCAGGGGGGTCCCGCCCTTGGTGGTGGGGACCTTTGGGGCTTGGCGTACCCACGGACCTGACATACGCTTGTACTGGACCCTTAATCGGCTGCTGGGCTGTGGGTCCACTCGACCGGAGGATAATCGGTAGACGGGGTGGGGGGCCCACCAGTGGTAGTGGTAGGGTAGCGTGTGGGAACGTCCCACCCGCGTTGCCCTTAGCTGCCACCGGTCCCCCACATTTGGGACGGCACCCTGGGTACTAACTGAACATATCATCTAAGGCACCGGGGTTGCAATCGTCGTGGCAGTGGTGAAGCCATAGCTGGCTAGGGCTTGACATCCCGGTGTGGGAGCTGCACTCAATCAGCTCGCCTTACCATGGTTGGCAGAACTATGGGAGAGGTTTAGAAAGGCCTCGCCTCCACCAGTAAGATGAGGGGCCAGCAACCCGTATAGACTGGTAGCAATTTATTGCGCGTTGATCGGGCGACATCTCGATCATTTGAATGGGTGCGTGCGGAGTATGACCATGAGTCGAGGTATCCGTCGGCCTGCGGGCCCACCCGAGCGAGTACAACAGATGATGTCAGATATTGCCCCGCAGGGGGATCCCGTCCATGTGGTGTGTGGCTTTTGGGGTTTAGCGTACCCACGTACCCGACATACGCTCGTAACCGGGTGCATAATCAGCTGCCTGGGCCGTGCAGCCACTCCACCGGAGGATAATCGGTAGACGAGGATGGGTCCCGCCAGTGGTAGTGGCAGGCCGGCGTGTGGGAATGTGGCACCCGCGCCGTCCATAGCTGCCACTGGTCCCCATCGTTTGGGACGGCACCCCCTTTTAGGAGGTCAGGGGGGTTGCAATCGTCGTGGCAGTGGTGACAGCCATAGCTTGCTAGGGAAACGTTCCCTCTAGACCGGTAGCAGTCGCACCTTCGGGGGGTTGTGCGTTGATCGAGCGTATCTCGATCCTTGTTGTGCGTTGCGGTATATAGACCACTGAGTCGAGGAAGCCGCAGTGGCTGGCTTGTGCAGCCACCCGTACACACATCACAACACTAGTTGGCATCAGATATTGTTCCTCTCGAAACCATTTAACTTTTGTTTGTAATATTTTTCGATATCATGAATGTCATGTAGCCTAGGATCACAAGACCTACGGCACTTGGTTTTTCTTCTATTTATTTGTACTGAATTCACGCTCGTTGTCCATATAACCTAAACAAGGGTAAGCACTTACATTTATGCCCCTTAGGATTAAGATTTTGTTCCCGAATTCAATTTTTTAACCGACTTCCCAAAAAGAAGGAGGTTCTCTATTCGACATGTATATTGTAACCGTACAAACTTTAAAGCCCGCGCCGGCACAAGGAGATCGCACCGGCGCGCGCCCGGCGGAGACCGAAGTAACAGTAGAGCGAGCAATACACGCACGAACAGCGCGTGGCCGGTAAAGTGAGGAACCGCCGACACTCATTTACCGGCCTAATCATGCCCGAGCACGTGAGGGGAAGAACATAACGGTACTTCCCATCACGAATCACATACCTCCCCTCACGCAGCTCGGGTATATAAGGCGCCGTTCCGCGGTAATTGCTATCGAATCATCGATCACCTCTGACGCGCTGCAAAAGCCCAGAGACCGCGAATAGAAGAAGAACACCGCGTGACAAATCGCTTGTTCCGGAAGACTCCGCAAAAGACGGGCCCGGCGATTAGATCGATTCACGCCGTGCCGCATCGGTATCGCAATAAACGACCATAATTTTCATTTCTCCGCGAACACATAAGTAATCGAATAACGTCAGTCAAATCAAGACAATTAGTAAAACCTGGCATCCACGAACCTACCGCATTATCCGACGGACGAGGTGGCTTACCCCGCTCACGCACCGGCTACGGCCACGCTCGCTTTCGTCTGCTCATCTTTCTTACCAAATTACCCGACGGATAAGGTGGCCTACCCCGCTCACGCACCGGTCAAGGCCACGCTTGTTTCGTCTGCCAACACTTACACAACTCCGCAACACCCGGTGGCTGCAATCAACCTCACCCGCTCTCGGTACCGGCCAGGTTGATGTGCAGTTCGCCAACCCATTAGTAGAACACCGAAAACCTGTGGTCATGGAAATCTAACCCGCTCTTGGCACCGGCAAAGATTTCGCCTGATTCACGCTCTCCTATCAAAAAAGGACACGACATACGAAGACGCTCTCCGTAACCGGCAACAGTAGCCGAACGCGCCGCGCCGATAACCGCGTCGCGTACATATAACAACACCGGCGAGCGAACATTCAAGAATCTGTATACCAGCACTGTACACAAGAATCTCAGAATATGCCAGCATACATTTCAGCATTAAAAGATCGCTCATCATAATACGCTTCCCTACCGCCCACTCCTGCACTCGTATTCGAATTATCACTGCAAGGAGCGAACTCGGCCGTCGCTGACAGAAGAAGATCCCGGCATTGCACCGCCGCCGCAGCGATAAAGGCCGGAGACCCGCCAGACTTAGTCACCGCTGGCGGGCCGTGTTCACAGGAGCATTCCACTTACATTTTGTACGGTGACAATATTTATTATTCTTCTTTTTGCTTCGTCGTATGCATATTCGCGCATAACTCGCAAACGGATTGGCGGATATTAATAGTTCTTGATTCATATAAAGGGGCCTATTCTCCCATTAGTTCTATTTAAGTCTCGAAAATTTCCACAACAAAACTCCATTTTTTAAACAGGTTTTTACAAAATTTGGGGAGTAGTTTCCACGTGTTCTCGCGTAACTTTCCACCGGATTGACCGATTTGGGTGATATTGAATACGTTTGAAAGGGAACACTCCCGCGGTGGTCCAAAGTCAATTTAACCCATTGACTGCCACGCAAATTTAGCGCGTCTTGCCTTGGGCGCCACGGTTTTATTTTAAAGGAAACATGAAGTTTTACAAAATATAATAATATTAATAGTTTTAATAATACTTTTAAAAATAAAAATTGATAATTAACATGTTGTCTACACTATATACATTTTTCATTCATCCTTTTTAATAATTCCTAACTCAAATAGCCATTTGTAATCAATCTAAACTTGCAGCACCCACTACGAGATATCTCGTAGCTGGCAGTTTTGGTACAGACGCTTACTACGAGATATCTCGTAGTTGGCAGTCAATGGGTTAAAAACATCTAATGAAGAACACCTATATTTTAATCCACTTCTATACTAGCAAATTACCAGCCGAGGTTTGTCGGGTTGCTGTAAATGTAACTAATAATTAAACAATAAAATACCTTAAAAAAAGTAACACCGAGTTCAAAACTGCACTAAAAAGTATGAAATAATTTTCAATTTTTGAGGTCGGCGCCGCGATAGAAACAAAAGAACCCATCAACTGGCGACATAAATGTTTAGAATTTGTTTCGTTTATCGAGTGACTGCAATACACAGTTCACAGTGTGCTTACAGGCTAATTGAATCACAAGGCACCCCCACCTCCCTCTCCCCCTCGCACCCGTACCCCCGCCCCTGCCAGCCCCCATTGCACTTCCAAACCGCCACCCCCTCTCGCCCCTTTACAAATCGATTTTATTATTCTTTTGTTTCTACCTCGCCTGCGACGTCAAAAATTGAAAATTATTTTATACATTTTAGTGCTGTTTTGAAATCGTTGTTACTTTTTTAAAGTGTTTTCGTTTAATTTCTAGTTACATTTAACAATAGCCCCAGCAATCAAGGCCAGTAACTTGCTAGTAAAGAAGTGGATTAAAAGATGGATCTTCTTCATTAGAAGTTTTTATAATGTGACCACTGCGGGAGTGTCCCTTTCAAACGTATCTAAAGTCGTCCAAATCGATCAACCAAGTGGAAAGTTACACGTGAACATGTAGAAACTACTCTCAAAATTTCGTGAAAAAGCTGTTTAAAAAATGAGTTTCATATGGATCAAGAACCATCAATATTCGACAACCCGTTCGCGGGTCTAGCGCCAACATACATACAAAAAAGAATGAAAAAAAATATACACGTCAAATGGAGAACCTCCTACTTCTACGAAGTCGGTTAAAAATGCATTTATATGAAAAGACATATTAACCAACTAGATATAGTAAACAATGAACAAACTTGAATATCAATGTTAAGTAATAATGAATAACTTTTAAAAAAAGTGAGAAGACCGACTTTAGAGTCGCGCTAAAAGGTAAAAAATAATTCCTTTTTTTTCTTGAGGAATATTCAAATAACGAAGAGTGACTCTGAATCACGAATATTCAAAATAATTATTTTCTGATGTCGGTGCCACAATAGAAACAAAAAAAAAAATTGTAATTGTTGGGATGATTACCCTTCGCCCCGAGTTTGATGACCTTGAAATATGCTGTCAAGGTCAATATTCTGTACAACTTTTCCCTATACATGTTGCCGGCGCTCACCCTTAGTTTCGGATATATAAGCAAAAATATGTCCAATATTTGAAACTCGCGTATCAAAGATTTCAGTCTGTTTTGGAGTATGTTTTGGGTTGGGGGGAGGAGGGGGGGCTGGGCATAGGCTAAGCCTTGGAACGTTAATGTTTATTATTCCACAACGTCGTGTAGTAGCGGTGGAAAGTACATCGGTGACGCGCCTTCGGCGCGGAACTAATATTTACCACCCTATTTCTGGGGTCGCACGTTGCAATGACAACTACCTGTGCATGGAAAGTACATCGATGACGCTCCTTCGGCGCGAAACTAATATATACGCCAACCAAAAATTTTGTTTGTTTCTATTGTGTCACCGACATCAGAAAAGAATTATTTCGAATAATCGTGATTCAGAGTCACTCTCCGTTATTTGAATATTCGTCAAGAAAAAAAAATAATTATTTTTTACTTTTTAGCGCGTCTCTGAAGTTGGTTTTCCCCACTTTTTTTTTTAACTTATTTATTTTTAAATTTTTAGTTTCAATTATATAATTGTACTGCTGTTTTATATAACATTAGGAAATGGGTAGAGCAAATAAAATCGCAGCTCCTATGAGAAAACGGCGTGCAGAAGAAATGCAATCGGAAAGTAACGAACGGTTGAATGAAAAAGTCGGTTAAAAAGGAGTTTTTTTAAATTTGAGGGTTTCGCCACTAGAATGGAACCAAGGGGACGACAAACCCCATCCATAGACATGGGAAGTTAAACGTTCGGGAGTTAAACACGAACATCCAAACAGTAAAATTTAAGACATTTAAAAGAAAGTATTTTTGTTAGAATTTTTAGCACTTGGTAGTGGACCACCGGGAGAGTACCCTCTTAAAATTGAATACAGGATCATCGAAATTGATGAATCCGTTCGAAAGTAGTTCACGAAAATGTGAAATCGTAGGCAAAAATCGTGAAAAAATCGATTGAAAAGTGGGTTCCTAAGGTCGGATCGGTTGGTCACTAAAATGGGACCATTCCGACACCAAACCGCATCGATTGACCCGAATCCCATCGAAATCCGCCCACCCGTCCGGGATTAATGCGCGAACATACCTGTTAAAGAGTAAGCAGTATTTAAACTGCGCGCGTGACGGGCGATCTGCGCGTCGCGACCGCCATGCGCGGCAGCTGCCATTTCGACAACGACCAATCGCCGCCACTCCCGCGCTCGCTCATGAGCTATGAGTGGGTCGTCGGGTGACGTACCCGTGACGTAGCCTTGACGTAGACTGACGTCTAAGATAATAGAACAGGTGATTGGCTCCAACACATGCGTGCTTCACACCGATGGGAAGGAGGACGGAACACGTGGTCCTGTCCCGTTAACTGTCTTCCTTCTTGATCAGGCAGTGAGCGAGTAAGGACGTAATTCCGAGCAGATCAATTTTTCCGAGTTTTCCGCAATTTTGTTAAGCCTTTACGGCAGTATATTAAGAGAAACAGTCATTTGTTGAGCCGACACAGAAGTGTAATAAACGACAGTACAACTCATGTAAGTCAGTGTACGAGAACTAAATACACAATTCCTAACGAGTGCAGTGTCCGGGTTCTTCGCCGAGTTTCATATTCCCTCTTAGCGCACAGCTGCACTAGAGTTGTTCCCAGCTCGTTCCGGCATCCGGGAGGCTAGGAGGAAGATTAAACTCCATCCTCTCATTCCCTAACAATACCCCATAAAAAAAAATATGATATACTTATCGAATAGATAACCTCCTCCTTTTCTGAAGTCGGTTAAAAATAGAGAACAAAATCATGTTGAATATAGCAACCGCAACAGGTAGTAGTGTTCAGACAAAAACATAATTTGACGAGTATCGAATACGTCAATAACTATAGCCACTTCTGCAAAACTGTTAACGTTGTTAGATTTCGAACCCTCAAAATTAGATTCAATTCTTTCAAATTTCTTGGTAACAAAACAAAGTATTTTTTTGTTGAGCTGCGTTATTAGTTTCTGTAATTTTGTAGAAAAACTCAAAGGTACGTTTCAGATGAAATAATTATATTTATTCCTTCTTTATGACTTTAACAGAGGGGTGGTATCGCTGATTTTGATGAAGCGGCAAAGAGAAATCGAATAATTGTAATGCCCACACTGGACGATGTGTATAAAACAACATGCTCGGAAACACAAAACTACGCTGCAATGCTGAGCGAAGACGTAAAAATGGCAAAAGGAACGTATTTTTGTCGCTTGAACCCAATTGGAAGGATATACATACCTACTTGGATAGCACCTGGCCTGAGAAGGAATTTTGAACAGAAAGAAACCATTGATAGTCAGTAAGTTCCACATTTTCATAATATATCAGTAATAAGATGTTCATATCATGGCGTACCATTTGGTCAATTAATAGTTCTAAGGGAACATTATTACCTTAATTTTGACTCCGGCTGTAGCCATATAGAAATAAAAAAAATGATATATGTATAAATGGTAAGTTGAATCCATAACAAAGGGTGTAGCACATATTAAATATTAGGTGCGTATATAGTTTCAATTATTTGAATTAACTTAATTCCCTTCATTTATAAGTATTCGACGGAATGGAAAGATATGAAAATTGCATAATATACTCACTCAGTGACGCCAGATCTGGCTCGCTAGCACGGTCCGTGCTGGCGTTGGTGGGGGTAATAGGCGTGTGTGCGTAGCCTGTCTGTGAGAGCTGCGTGGAGAGAAGGACGGAACTATACTGCGTCTCCGTTCCACCAACGTCGTGTGACGTCACGTATCGTGACGACACATAAGAAGGACAGAACTATGCTCCGTCCCCTTTCAACCAATATCGCGCGTCGCGTCTTTGTTCGACATGCAGTCGCGGCGTCGCGTCTTCGTTCCACACACAGGGCGGTATAAGCTTCTCGCGGTGGTGCCAGATTTCGCATAAGACACCGCAACTACCATTGCGTTCTTTCAGTCGGAAGGCAAATCGGGCACCACCGCCGTGAGCAGAGCGCGGTGCAGCGAAAACTGAATCGAGCAGAGCTTGGGATTGACCCGTCGTCGCCCGTCGACGCGTTCGAGTTCTTTTTTACGCAGGTTCGTGCCCAGCATGGTTCAATTTTTTTTCACAGAATAATTTTTTTTTAATTATTCGTCACACGGCAACAAAAAACGATATTCATTTAAAAATATTTTAGTACTTACTACGGATAGTTTTTAATATTTTGTCAGCGGAATAGATGTGTCGTATTGGCTTATAATAGATATGGGCAAAACATATATTTCATAAATTTTGGTTTCAGTAACATTAATCTTTCTGTGGTAGTAATAAATAAGAAAGTATATAATAAATGCCAATTATTGCGTATTATGCATTAACCGTGAAACAAGTAACAGGAGCTTCTTGCACTAGAACGTTCTGAGGTATCCTACTACACGCGATTTCAACACACAACAGCGTACGTCAGGAAGAATTTGCTTGACACCACGCGACGACGACGGTGCAAATGTTTCTATGAGTTGTTCTTTATGATTTGTTTTCTAAATAGAAGGTCACCAAATTGTGTATATATTCTAACAGTTCTCAGCAAGTCCCATCACATTGATTTGAAACGTTTTTCTTACTTCGCACGTTTGGTTTAAGAACGCTCTCCCCATTTCGTGAAAGAAAAAGTTGTTCGGTTGAAGGCAATTCACCGTTCATACTGTAATCCATATATACGTTCATTGTCGCATTCTGCCCACGAAATGTCGCAACGTGCGTATTGTCAAAGAAGGCATGATAAAACACGACAATAATAACGAAATCCCTGTGAATTGAAAACCGAAACTTTCATTGTGCCGCTCCCAACCGACCGCGGGTCGCGGTAGGACTAATTGAAATATCTGAAAAGTCTAACCATTCTTAGCACGTATTTCACGTACGTACTACAAATTATTTCCCCGGGACTCTAACTGACTTTTCCAATGTCATTTATTCATAATTATTTTGCAACCAATTGTACGATATGTATTACATTTAAATGCACATGTACAGGGTGCACAGGTTGTGATAGTCAGCTTTGTTCCTGTAAACGGTAAGTATTAAAAGAAAAATAAAGTATAATAAAATAATAAAAAAAATAAATTTTATAAACAAAAACTTTACATACGCATTTGCATTTGTCGGGTGCAGCGTTGCACTTTCGAATTGAATGCAGTCTCGCAGAAGATAGATATTACGATTCCATTGAAGCCTTTCCTCTATAATTTTGTCTAATACTTACTGTTTACAGGAAAAAGCTGACTAGCGCAATCTGCGGACCCTGTACATGTGCATTTAAAAGTAATACATATCGTACAATTGGTTGCAAAATAATGATGAATAAATGACATTGGAAAAGTCAGTTAGAGTCCCGGGGAAATAATTTGTAGTAGGTACGTAAAATACGCGCTCAGAATAGTTTGACTTTTCAGATATTTCAATTAGTCCAACCGCGACCCGCGGTCGGTCGGGGGCGGCACAATGTGAGTTTCGGTTTTCCATTGACAGGGTTTTTGCTATTATTGTCGTGTTTTATCATGCCTTCTTCGACAATACGCACATTGCGACATTTCGTGGGCAGAATGCGACAATGGACGTACATATGGATTACAGTATGCATGGTGCATTGCCGAAGAAGGAACACCTTCTTCTTTCTCGAAATGGGGATAGCGTTGCTAAACTAAACGTGCGTAGTAAGAAAAAGGTTTCAAATCAATGTGATGGGACTAGATGAGAACTGTTAGAATATATGCACAATTTGGTCACCTTCTATTTAGAAAACAAATCATAAAGAACAACTCATAGAAACAATCGCACCGTCGTCGCGTCGGGTCAAGCAAATTCTTTCTGACGTACGCTGTCGTGTGTTGAAATCGCGTGTTAGTACGATCCCTCAGAACGTTCTAGTGCAAGAAGCTCCTGTTACTTGTTTCACGGTTAATGCATAATACGCAATAATTAACATTTATTATATACTTTCTTATTTATTACTACCACAGAAAGATTAGTGTTACTGAAACCAAAATTTATGAAATTATATATTTTGGCCCTATCTATTATAAACCAATACGACACATCTATTCCGCTGACAAAATAAAAACTATCCGTAGTAAGTACTAAAATATTTTTAAATGAATATCGTTTGTAGCCGTGTTACGAATAACTAACAAAAAAAATTATTCTGTGAAAAAAAATTGTACTATGGCTGAGCGCGAACCTACGCAAAAAAGAACTCGAGCGCGTCAACGAGCGACGACGAGTCAATCCGAAACTCTCCTGGATTCACTTTTCGCTGGATCGCGCTCTCCTCAACGCGGTGGTGCCGGATTTGCCTTCCGGCTGAAAGAACGCAATGGTACGTGCGATGCCTTATGCGAAATCTGGCACCACTGTCACCGGCCTGTGTGCGGAACGAAGACGCGACGCCGCGACTGCATGTCGAACAAAGACGCAACGCGCGATGTTGGTTGAAAGGGGACGGAGCATAGTTCTGTCCTTCTTATGTGTCGTCAAGATACCTGACGTCACACGACGTTGGTGGAACGGAGACGCAGCATAGTTCCGTCCTTCTCTCCACGCAGCTCTCACAGACAGGCTACGCACACACGCCTATTACCCCCACCAACGCCAGCACGGACCGTGCTAGCGAGCCAGATCTGGCGTCACTGTACTCACTGTATAAAGGAAAGTAAGAAATTAAAGTGTTAATCACGTTTACGCTTGAAACATCTCGAAAATATCGATATTTAATTTTTTTAACTATATCACACTTGAGCGGAAAATCTTAAACATAATGAAAGATAAGAGTCATGCCACTATGTAACTTCTGTAAAAGCAAAAATATAGTCGCTAAAAAACTTGAACCCTTAATCTGCATTTTTCGACATTGTTGGAGGTATTTCATGTTTTACAATTAGGATTTGCAACGGAAAATCACAACAATAAACATCCATGTCTGCAATGGTCTAGATCTTTTTTATGAATTTTTGCATCGACCTACCGCGCCGCCGACCGCCGCTACAGGCCGTGACGTCACGACACCAGCAATCACGTGCAGTGCCGGTGGACGCTCGCCGCGTCATTCATGACAATGACGTGAACTTGATTACCCGCCGAATTCGTGTCCCACCACACTGCGCTACCACCGCTTACCCCAGGCCCCATACCCACATTTTTTATTATATAAAGGGCTTAGACGAGAGCCCTAACGAGTCAGTGGGCTTCTAAAAAGCGTAGCAAGGGCCGACTCGTTATAAAACTACTCCGGATTTCGAAGATTACGCGATCGCGCACGTACAATGGCGGTTCTGGGGGAAGCACCAAGCGGTCTTTCTCAGTCCTCTTCCCAACAGGCAATGCCTGCTCCAATTCTTTTAGGCCAGATCCCTTCGTACATTTGTTTTTGATGCGCATTTATCGAAGCCCGGTCAATGCCCCCAAAGTAGGCATATGCCAGTCATTGCCCGAATCTAGGCCAAACAGCTGACATAGTGATGTAATTCATGCATCGCATTCTTAAATGAACTCGTCTCTCCCGCGAAACGCGCATCGGCGCTAACAGACTTATGCGTGTCACAAGCATTTTAAGAGATTTTTATACATCTCAAGGTTTCTGCCACTGAACTTAGTGGAAGGGCCGACCTGTGCGTGTCCCGAAGGTATCTCTCTATTTACTCATTTTAATTTAAAGTTCCTGTTCATTCCATTTTTCTTATTGCTAGTCATTTTCGTTTTTGTATATTATATTTTTGAATTTCCCGTTTTATTTATATAGTTATATTTGTGTTATGTTTTCATATATATATATATATATATATATATATTATTCAATATAGTCTATTATTTATTTGCATTACATTTGAATAATTCGTTATGCAAACACCTGGAGCTCAAATTCCACGAACTCGGTTCTCTTAGCCGCACAAGAGAACCAACGAGCCAAATCATATATTCCACATTCCTCAAATTGCTAACGGGTGCCGCTAAAAAATCAGCTGAGGCCCTTTCGGTAATCCCTCGAGGTCAATCAACACAAGGTGTCGCTGTGCAAAATCAGCTGCGGCCTGGGTTATTGCCCCAAACAAAGTATCTACCGAGATGTGCAGCAGGTAACACTGCCGAGGCTCGAGGAGGTAATCTTTTCCACCTCTACCATATTCTAACAAGTGCGACGGTCTCTCGTAGTAGAGAACGGAGAGACGGAAAGAAGGAATCACCAAGGGTAACGCGAGCGCAGTGTGCCGCTGTGAAAAACCAGTTATGGCCTGCGTTCAAGTGCTCACTCCTCACATTTACCACTTCCACCGCACAGATTATGAACATCTCACAACGGCAGCAAGTGGCCCGTAACGTTAGAAACCCCCAGAAATGAAAACCATTTTAGGCGTTTTTTCCATTGCGCCTTATTTATTGAGAAAATTGCATAGATTAATTGTCGGCGATCCAATTCTTCAGAAACTCAGTATATGCTGTCAGAAAGCGGCTGTGGTTGGGGCGGCAAGGTGACTGACAATTAATAGTAATTTCCTAGCCCAGGTTCGATTCTCTTTGGCCTAAATTTTATTTGGTTTAAACTCTTTTCTGTTCATGTGCTTTCCCATACTCTAAAGAGACTCTAAAAAGTTTTATTGCCCGTTCCACTGTCCCGTGTATCACGCCTGTTGTGTCCGAGGCCGGTCGTCGGGATAGTCGGGGCAAGGTGCGTAAAAGATCTCTCGTATGCCGGTGAATACTTTCAATACTTTATTCTGCGTCTAACACACTCGGCTTCCGTCTTACGACTCGACGAGTCTTACCGGCGTACATATCGCGCATGCCGGTATTCCGCGTGTGCGAATCGCGAAGACCCGCTTGGCGTCTCGCGATTGGTTCGCAGGATCGGTGCGCGTATTGCGAGATCCTTTAATGCGCGTACTTTAAATTTCCGCGCTCTACTTGTACATATATAATAACGCCAATAAACTTATGGTCCATTTGTCATCAGAAATATTGTGGTTGCTGTTATTTTCATGCTGCCGTTAATGTTTTTTCTGACTTGGTAGGATTAAACATAATTAAATATCTTCTGAACCATCGATCGAAAAACTCGGAGAAAAAACAAACTCGTTTAATCGACAAAATTTGACCAAACAAATTCGCAGAAACCGTACAAATCAATATAAATATGTCAAACACGCCTGAAATTCAAAACGCCCTTGGTTTGGCTTCATCACTTACGGTGGGTTTTCCTTTTCCCACTATATCCTTTGTTTCCCTATCAACACTATTTACAAGCATATGTGTTGTGTGTATTCGGATTTTGAAAATACGCTTCATGCTGGTAATATATCGTACGCAGATGGAAACTGTTTTTCGGTCAAAAACTGGATCCACTGGAATTGTACCCTACTCAATGACTCCACTGTCCTCATGCTCAGACTGCCTCATTCGAGTTCGTGCTCATTAACCGGCTACAAAAAATGAGGAGGTTCTCTATTCGACATGTATATAAATTTTGTTTTTAAATTTATTTACGCATTGGTTGTGAACGTTTTGTCGGATCTTGATGGTTCTTAGTTTATATGAAGGGGCCTATTCTCCCATAAGTCCCACTAATTTCTACATGTTCGCATCTTTTAATTCACTTCTTTACTAGCAATTTACTAGACCGAGATTGGTCGGGTTACTACTATTAAATGTAACTAAAAATTAAAAAATAAATAATTTAAAAAAAAAGTAACGACTTCAAAACTGCACTGCAAAATATGAAATAATTAAAAAATTTTAAGGTGGGTGCCGAGATAGGGACAAAAGAACACTTCAATCGATTTCTGAAGGGGCAAGAGGGGTGGTTGGCGGTGCTTTAAGTCACCAGTGTCGGCACGGTAGGCGTTGAAGCGCATGTGAACAATAAAACAATTAATTGACAGTTCAAAGAAGTGCTCATAGTTCCGGACTTGAAAAGGAGATTGTGTTCAGTGGGAGCAATTACAGACAAACAATTTCCATTTCATAGCTACTGCGATCACTGTGAAGTGGGCGAAGGTCACTCTCGAAAGAAATTCGTTTCGGACAGCTGTTCAATATGCTCTTCAAGGCAAAATTCCGCTGAAATACAATGTGTTTCAACAATTGAAGGACAGAAGCAGGAGAGCAGCCGCAGCAATGTGGGAGGCTTGGGGAGTGGGGGGGGGGTGGGGTGAGGACAATGTGGGTGTTTGACGTATTGGTCTGAACAGTGATCGGGTATGGAGCGAAGTTCAGGGGGAGGAAGCAGGGAAAGGAGGCAGAGAGTTTAGGGGAGAGGTATATAAGATGGACGCTGGGGCTGGAATGGAGGACGCCGGGGTATATGGTGAGGGAGGAAGCAGGAAGGGACAAGATGAGGGTGAGGGCAGGGAGGAGAGCATGGAAATATAAGAGGAGATTAGAGGAAGGAAAGAGTGGAGGCATAGCGAGGAGGTGTTGGGAGGAGATGAATGGAAGGTGGAGGAAGGGAAAGGAGACAGGAGGGTGGGAGCTTGAAAGGAGGGAGTTTTTTAAAGAGAGAGGTGTAAAAGAGGGAGATGAACAGGGAGTGCAGTATGAAGATCTGGAGAGGGAGGAGAGAAGACTGCAAAAGGAGGAGAGAGAGATGAAAGAATAGCGGGGACAAAGTACAATGATTGGTATAGAAAGATAAAGTAAGGAGTGACGCCAGAGTACCTATGGAAGAGTTGGAGGGAAGGTAAGGGGAATAGGCTGGCCAGGTTCAGGATGGGGGACGAAACGAGGAAAGGAAGGTATTGGGAGGAGAAGAGGGTGAGGAGGTGTAGGTTATGTGAGGAGGAGGAGGAAACCTGGGAGCACGTCTGGGAAAGGTGCAAAGGTTGGGGGGAGGAGGAAGAGGACAGAGGGGGATGGGCAGATAGGGTGAAAGAAGTGCTGGGGGAGGGGGGGGGAGAAGACAAGTGATTAACAGAGATTGAGAGGACGAGGGCAGAAAAGCAGAAGGAGAAGGAGAAGAGGGGAGATCCGGAAAGAGAAGTGGAGGAAAGGTGTGAATGAAGAAGAATGAATGGAAGGATTGAGAGTGAAAAAGAGGAAACGGAAGTCGGGAGAGAAAAGAGGAGAAGTAGGATATAAGTAGAAGAATAAGTTTAGAGTATGTAGGTTAAGAAGCGGCAAGGCGAGGTAAGCGCGGAGAGGACGAGAGGGAAAGAAAGCGGAGAGCGGAGAACTAGACTAAGGAGGCCGCAAAATAGAGAGAAGCGCGAGAGAGGCGGAGGTAGTTGTAAGATAGATAAGTAAGGTAGCATAAGGTAGCATAAGGGGATTGAGATAAGAGGAAGTGTACAAGAGAAGCTGTAACCCGAAAGGGAACATGAAATATGTATATATATATTGTTACGTGGACGCGGGCGAGACATTTCAACGTACCAGGATTATCAACGACAACGGTTTAATATATCACGTCCGTCTGGTATCAAGACCAGATGCAGACTCCTTGGTTTGGTTACCAACAACAATAACATTCGAACCTCATAAAATCGATAGAACTAATTAACATTATAACATGACACATAATCAATATAGGGTTTGTGTCTTCGCCGTGGTGTTCTTCGCGCCTTCACGTCCGTAACAATATATAATATATGTATATATATATATACATACAATGTGTTTCAAGAAAATTCGCTGCAGCTGTGGCATGAGAGATTGGGCCACACTGATGTTAAAGCCATCAAAAAAGCCGAACAAATTAACGCCGCAAAGGGGATAAACGCCAAAGGCGGCAATAATCATTTCTTCTGCAAAGCGTGCACATTAGACAAACAAACACCAAAGTCACATTTTCCTAGCAAACGGGAAAGAGTGAGAAAACCGGGAGAAATTATTCATTCGAATGTATGCGGCTCCACGAACGTGGAATCTCCGTGGGAATCGAGATACTTTCTCCTGTTCAAAGAGGATAACATTGGGTTTTGGACAATATATTTTATGCGCTACAAATAGGAAGCTCTTGAAAAATTCAAGGAATATAAGGTGTTGGTTTTCAAACAAACTAGCAATAAAGTAAAAGTATTACAAATAGACAGCGGTACAGAGTAGTTGTCTAAAGACAGTTGTTTGAGACTTTCTGCGAGTGAAGGGCATTGTCCACGAAACATCTTCGACATATATACCACAGCAAAACGGCGGAGTAGAGCGCAAAATGCAAATACATGTGATAAGAGTCTACCACGAGCCTGACCTGTGCTGTTTGGGGTGGGGTACATCAACAAACCACAAGCGTGGCACGTGATGTTTACATTTGGCCCGACCGACGTACCATAGGCCAGGCTCGTGATACTCAGTTTTGGCCCGATCACTGTACCACGGGCCAGGCTCGTGATAATCAGGTTTGGCCCAAATAGGAGACCACGAGTTTCACACGTGGTTGTAGGGTAAAGGGTTAACATTTTTTATTAAAAGCAACTATTATAAATGATTACAAAAATGTTGGTTAAGAGTGACCATTATAAAGAACTATAAAACTTTTGGTTAAGAATAACCAACATATATTACCGGAATTCTTTTTAGTCGCTAACAAACATTATTGCTGATCCAAATTTTATTTTGGCTACCACTAACCAGTATCAATGGCAAAATTTTGGTTTGGTTTGGTTATGCTCGAATATTTTCAATTGTTATTAACATTACTGATAATTTGAGTTCATGACAACATAAAAAATAGTAATTTTACAATAGAATAGATAGGTATGTATGTATGTATGTGTTTGCGCGTGTGCCAAAAGGGAAGGTGCTGGGAGGTACTGGGGAGTACGCGCGGGAAGAAAACTTGATTACTTGAGAAGTAAGGGTTAGAAAAGAAATGAGAGCATTTTTTTTTTGTTAATTTTATTTTATATTAATGTTGACATTGTATTTTTGTGTGGCCCCCCCCCCCCCCCCCCCCCCGCTGACGCCCCCACACAAAAATGCTCTCATTTCTTTTCTAACCCTTACTTCTACAGCGTGGGGCAATAACTCTGTCCACCTTCAATATCTCCGTCGTTCAAAGTGGACAGAGGTATTGCCGCACGCCGTATGATTATCATAAAATGTGGTACAATAGGGCTACAGGCGACGGTCCACGTTAAAAAACCGAACGCACTAGCCGTGGCACTTCGTGGATGGCGTGGAAGTCCACGTATCTTAAATTTTATAAACAAAAACTTTACATCGAACCCTTTCCTCTATAATTTTGTGTAA
This sequence comes from Priocnemis perturbator, assembly GCA_963942575.1. Classification (NCBI taxonomy): domain Eukaryota; kingdom Metazoa; phylum Arthropoda; class Insecta; order Hymenoptera; family Pompilidae; genus Priocnemis; species Priocnemis perturbator. The sequence goes on from OZ012652.1 coordinate 12,728,923, forward strand.
TACCTACCGTTTACAGGAACAAAGCTGACTATCACAACCTGTGCACCCTGTACATGTGCATTTAAATGTAATACATATCGTACATAATGATGAATAAATGACATTGGAAAAGTCGGTTACAGTCCCGGGGGAATCATTTCTAGTATGTACGTGAAATACGTGCTAAGAATGGTTAGACTTTTCAGATATTTCAATTAGTCCAACCGCGACCTGCGGTCGGTCGGGAGCGGCACAATGAAAGTTTCGGTTTTCAATTCACAGGGATTTCGTTATTATTGTCGTGTTTTATCATGCCTTCTTTGACAATACGCACGTTGCGACATTTCGGGGGCGGAATGCGACAATGGACATACATATGGATTACAGTATGAACGGTGAATTGCCTTCAACCGAACAACTTTTTCTTTCACGAAATGGGGAGAGCGTTCTTAAACTAAACGTGCGAAGTAAGAAAAACGTCTTCAAATCAATGTGATGGGAGTTGCTGAGAACTGTCAGAATATATACACAATTAGATCACCTTCTATTTAGAAAAGAAATCATGCAGAACAAATCATAGAGAATAACTCATAGAAACATTCGCACCGTCGTCGCGTCGTGTCAAGCAAATTCTTCCTGACGTATGCTGTCATGTGTTAAAATCGCGTGTTAGTACGATCCTTCAGAACGTTCTAGTGCAAGAAGCTCCTATTACTTGTTTCACGGTTAATGCATAATACGCAATAATTGACATTTATTATATACTTTCTTATTTATTATTACCACAGAAAGATTGAAAAATTTATGAAATATATATTTTGCCCATATCTATTATAAACCAATACGACACATCTATTCCGCTGACAAAATATTAAAAACTATCCGTAGTAAGTACTAAAATATTTGTAAATGAATGTCGTTTGTTGCCGTGTGACAAATAATTTAAAGAAAAATTTATTCTGTGAAAACAAATTGAACCATGACTGGGCGCGAACCTACGAAAAAAACTAATGCGTCGACGAGCGACGATGAGTACGACGAATCAATGCCAAACTCTCCTCAATTCACTTTTCTCTGGATCGCGCTCTGCCCAGGGCGGTGGTGCCCGATTTGCCTTCCGGCTGAAAGAATGCAATGGTACGTGCGATGCCTTATGCGAAATCTGGCACCACTGCTACCGACCTGTGTGCGGAACGAAGACGCGACGCCGCGACTGCATGTCGAACAAAGACGCAACGCGCGATGTTGGTTGAAAGGGGACGGAGCATAGTTCTGTCCTTCTTATGTGTCGTCAAGATACCTGACGTCACACGACGTTGGTGGAAGGGAGACGCAGCATAGTTCCGTTCTTCTCTCCAAGCCTAGCGCGATTCGGCGAGAAACGGCGCGCGTAGCTCTCACGGACAAGGCACGCATACTTTTCCGTATCCCCACTCCCGCGGGCACCGATGGTGTAAAAGAGCCAGATCTGGCCACACTGTATATAGCAGCAAGATAATATGAACAGGGATAGAAACTTCCGAAGAAGTAGAGTAATCTGTGTAAATGTACAGGGATTTCTAGAACTACGGAAGAACAGAAAATGTTACGGTATCCCACAAGCGTCCACACTAACATATCGAACATCCAAATTCTCCTCTCCCAATCCCTTTCCCACATCCTCTTCCCCAATCCCAAAATATCCCTCATCGCTGCGGTTGCCCCCTTTCTTCTGTCCCTAATATGTTCCTCCTGTCCCCCGTGTTGCACCACTATGTATCCCAGATATTTAATACTCTTCATCTCTTCCAGTTTCCTCCCTTTCCACCTCCAATCCACCTTCGTCCTTCTCCCACCTCTCCTCCAAAGCCTTATTATTTTTGTTTTTCCCTCGATTAGTTCTAGCCCTTTCTTATCCAAATACCTTTCCATCCTCGCTAACATCGCCCTCGTGTCCCCTTCATCCTCCGCCAACAGGACCATATCATCCGCAAATGTTAGCGAGTAAAGACTTTCTCCCCCCTCCCCCCTCCTTTTGCTAGATCCTCTTCTAAGTCAGCCATCAATACATTAAATAGGATCGACTCAGCGGGCACCCCTGTCGTAGCCCTTTTGCCGTCCGAAAACTCTCCCCCCACACCTTCCGAACCCTTACCCAGCTCTTTGTCTCCCTCGTCACTTCCTCTACAATATCCTATTAGCCCTTCCCCCATACCCATCTCCCTCGTCGATTCCACCACTTTTTTCTTATTAAGCGAATCGAAAGTCGCCTTCAAGTATATAAACACTGCCGTCAGGTTTCCCACTTCCTTGGCTAATTGTCTATTTGCCACTTAGTTCAGCGCGTTAATTGGTGTCTCATTCCCTCCCTCTCCCTGCTCATCTCCTCTCTCCACTCTATCCATTGCTCCCCCATCCGCCGCCTTTCCATCTCTCCCCTCCTCCGCCCTGCCTCCTCCTCGCTCTCTCTCGTCACCTTCTGCGGTGACCTCTGCACCTTCTTTCCCGCCTTAAATATACTATTTTTTTCCCTTGCCTCCTCTCCCGCCATTTCTCTTTTACTCCCCCTTCTCACTCTCCTTTCCTTCTCTGTCTTCCCTACCTTATCCATTCCTTCCTTACTTCACTTCTTCCCTACCTTATCGACTCTTCTCTCTCTAGTTCTCCACACCTGCTTTCCCTCACTTCCCCTAGGTGCCTCTATTCACTCCACCGCCTTGCCACCGTTGTCCTTCCTTCTACCTCGTGCTCGCCTAATCTTACTTTCCACTACTACTTTTGAACTCCTCTCACCATTCTCTATCCTTTCCGCCCACACTCCCATTTTCTACCCAACCTTCCCTCCGCCTTCTGCTCCTTTCTCACTCCCTTCCTCTCAATCTCTCATACTCAATTCCTCTTTTCTTTCTCCGCTCTTCCTCATTCCTCACACACAGTCACACCCCGGAAACGGAAATCCCAATAAAATGAAAAGTACTATAGTATATTTTTATCGACACTTACATATATAATATTTAATATTTAATTTACTTCCGTATTTAATTTAACGAACATTGCGGATCAGGCGACCGGTCTCCACTCGTCTTGCGACATTTCCCAGAGTAATCCTTAACTAATATTTACAATTATCCTTAACTATGCGATCCGATGCGAGCTCGTGATAGACCCGAAAATACATCGACGTTGCTACTATGGAACGAGAGAAACGAAGAGTATCAGAGGAAAAGGTAAGAAAAGCAAAGATAAAGATTACTCTAGCCGCCAACAGAACCTTCAACCAGCCACCAGCATTTTTTCGGGATACCAGGCGAGTTTGTGGTTAAATCGGAGCGAGTTGACAGGTCTTTGTAAACTACGGAAAAGTCTCTACTGGCAAGGAATGGCCTGTATGAGATAAGTATAACAATGTGACCACGCCCCACTGCATACAGGATGAGCGTGCTGTCTCTGTTAAAGATGTAACCCTCTTTATCGACGTAAAGAAGGATATCCGGAAGGTGATAATTTGAACGTGAATGCAGTAAATACATCCCTTGCCGTTATAAAATAATTACGAATGGATTTAACAATAAAATAGTCTACGCGGGGCAACGTGGCTTTAATGTATAATCTTATTAATATTGGGAATGAACGTTAACTGGGCATCGCTGAAGTCCCGATACAAATTGAGGCACGCTCGGAGGCACTTCCTCTCAAACACTAATGCGCTGCATCTGGAACGAGATGGAATTGAACCAGATGGGGCACACATAGGTAATCATGGGGCAAATGAGCGACGAGCAACAAATGATTTTGATTTTATGTGTTTCGATATGCCACGCGGTTAAGTTGCCGCGTGAACATTTCCGTAGGCCCGCTTTTGTTGAGGTGGCAATCTCGCAACAACGGGCCTTTGTCCAAAAAATGCGCGTGGCGATAGCGTGATAGAGAAGAAATGACGCAAGAGCCTCCACAAAGGGTTCTCGTTCATGATCCATGCATCCCCTCTCCGACCCATTCCCCTTTGTGCAGGGGCAGGTAGAAGAAGGCATGCAGAAAACTCGGGTAGTCTACGTGTTTGCGACGACACGCGGCGACTGAGCGAACGGCGATTTCATATTTCTATTGTTTTTATCTTAAGGATTTATTTTAAGTATGTGTGTGTGTGTTATTTTCTGTTGTGTACTTTCGTAATTGTTTAGGAATTTAGCCCCGCAGGGGGGTCCCGTCCTTGGTGGTGGGGACCTTTGGGGCTTGGCGTACCCACGGACCCTACATACGCTTGTACTGGACCCCTAATCGGCTGCTGGGCTGTGGGTCCACTCCACCGGAGGATAATCGGTAGACGGGGTTGAGGGCCCGCCGGTGGCAGTGGTAGGGTTGTGTGTGGGAATCCGTCCCATCACCGTTGCCCTTAGCTGCCACCGTTCCTCAACAATTGGGACGGCCCCCGGGTTTAACTTCTAATAAAATCTAAGGTTCCGGGGTGTAATCGTCGTGGCAGTTGGTGAAGCAATAGCTTGCAAGGGGTTTTACCCCGGTGTGGGAGCTGCACTTAATCAGCTCGCCTTACCATGGTTGGTAGAACTATGGGAGAGGTTTAGAAAGGCCTCGCCTCCACCAGTAAGATGAGGGGCCAGCAACCCGATAAACTGGTAGCAATTTATTGCGCGTTGTTCGAGCGAGATCTCGATCATTGAAGGGTGAGTGCGGAATATAGACCATTACGTGTCGAGGTATCCGCCGGCCTTCGGGCCCACCCGCGTCGAGTACATCAGATGTTTGGGAATGTAGTACTGATCGGTAACGGTACGCGCGGACTTGCCACGATTGTCGCATTACGCTAGTTCCAGCGCGAGGGAGCGCGTGCGGGATCGGCGCCGCGCGCGCGGTAGTCTCCCATCTATACTCGAGAGACAGGTGTGCGCCGTGCGCCAGCTAAGATTTTTTAGCGCGCGTCGTTCTAGTTCGATAAAATACGCGAATGCGAGAAGTGCTCCCGATAGCGGCTGTGAGAATTCCGATCTTTGACCTTCCTACCCGAATTACTGGCAGCGATTCCCGTCGCGTGCCGTGGAGGTAATTCCTCTATTCCAACTCGAATACTGACGGAGACCGTCCTCCTGAGGGTCATCCTTCGAAGGGTAAGCACCGTTGTAGGTGCTCCTTCCTCCCTTGTGCTTCGGACTGCCCAGCCGCACCTGGCGACCACTGGACAGACCTTCCGTCCTGCCTGCCTTCGAGTAACAGCCGGCCGCCCTTCACGCTTCGTCGCGCAAATCGCGTCCAATTGCACATCTTAATTTAAATACATTTAGTTCCTTTTATTTATCTTACGCGTAATTCCGCGTTTATTTCCGCCGTCCGTAGTACCGTTAAGTTTATCGTTAGTTCTAAGTGTATATAGCGTGCTTGTGAATCCTGACTAGGACTTTTAAAGGTCAGCCGTTGTGAAATAAAGTTTTTTATTTTTTCTTTTTATCAACCGCGTAACTTTCGCTCGCCGTCGCTTCGCAACGCGAAAGCGGATCCCCCGCTCCCACGGCGCTTGCTCTTCGTCTTAATTCCCTTACAGTACTAAAGTTAGTTGCAGTACCTGTGATTGTCAACGGCATCTATACCTCACACTATGTTTCAAATGAGATGAGTAAAACAGCGTTTTGCAAGCCATGAAGGCTTTACTAGTCTTTTCAGTGACTACAGTGGTATAACGGCTGAAATTTAGATTGCTCCAGAGAAGAAGACCCAGAGGTACCTCACACATTTCCTTTTGCACAGGAGTACTGTCAGCGCCGAGTATACGGAAGGATCTCCAGCACCCCCACCCATTCATGTTTGCTAAGTTCAGCTGTACGCCTAACAATATCGTTTCGCGTTTGTCGAAGTTAATTTTAAACTTTCATTTATGATAATATTTTTGAACCCGGCTGAACGCAACTTGAAGCTCGCGCTGCACTTCAGCAACCCTCGTTCCGGAGACGTACACTATTAAATCATCGGTAAAGGCAAACGCTTTATGCCCTTATATTTGGTCGATCCAGTCCCCGATATCACTCGTCATTGCATTGAATAATATGGGCGAGTTGATTTTACCTTGATGCAACCCATTTTTAACGTTAAACACGCTAGATATATTGCCTTTGCCACCGTGGAAGCAGAATTGCCTCTCGGAAATCATGGAGATCACTTTTCGAGCAGCTTATCGGGGGGGGGGGGGGGGGGGGGTTAATTTTTGCAGTATATGCAGCGCACATTTTTTGTCGTTCAGGTCCGACATGTATCCAAATAAAATCCAAACTGCATGTCTGGTATAACTTTGTATTTATGACAAAAACTCATAATTCGATTACAAATAATTGACTCGAATACTTTGCTTGCGTTACAAGTCGGGCTGATGGGATGATAGCTTTCTGGTCGTGTTAGGTCTCTATTTTTTTTTAGGAATAGCTATGGTCTTTTCTATGATCTTGGCTCTCTCCCAGACAGATGGAAAGTAAGAATTGTTTAGCGTATTGTTGAAAACGATGCTATAATTGACGATCATACGCTTAGGTAGGTGTTTCAACGCACTATTCGGTATACCGTCCGGTCCTGACAACTTTTTTTTCTTAATGTCGCAGAATTTGTCTAATTTCAACAACGTTTGTCAAATATTTAACAATAGCTTGATACCCCGTGCTTTGCTACGGCATAGTTTGGTGTCTGTAAAGACACATTTTTCCCCTTTTCATCCCCTTAGGAGTTGTTTTTCGAGAAATCTTGCACATTGATTTTAGGCATTCGTATGGGTAACATTTAGAGACTAAAATCAATCCGATATCTCATCGGGTTGAAGAGATATTGAGGTATTTTTAAAAACACAGTTTACCCCTTTTCACCCTCTTCGAGGTTGAGTTTTGAAATATCCCTTCTTAGATTTTTTGACCGAGTGGTTTGGGCTTCGCATTGATAAGTCAGTTAGTTTTTGTACGTTTTGGATCTTATGTGCCTATCCGGATCCGAGGATCTCTGCGTGCGATGGAGGATCGTGAGTGCCGCCTGTTTAAGGTCCAGCAACTCCAATATTTTGTTGTTGATATACTTGTTTATGCTATTGGCATTTTCGATTTTGAGTACAACTTTGGGTATAGCATCGACAATGTCCGCCATAATAGTAGCGAGCGCAACGTCGATGTCCTCTTTGGAGAGGTTTGCCGAAGGGTCGAGTATCAATATATGTTTTTTATCCAGGTAGGCCGTAAAACACTCCCAGTTGGTGCGATTATAGTTAAATCTCTCTGGTCGAGAGGTAAGAGCTATGCAAAAGCCAACCACCTCGCCCTTGTTGTAACGCAAGCACGAACGTAACGTCGTATGGAATTACCCGAATTGAATTATCGTTTGGATTTCAGAGATTGCGGTCAGTTTGCAATCTAAAGTCGACGAAGGCTACGTCCAGTGTGGACTCTTTCGTCAGAAACGTAACAGACTCCGGATTGAGAGTCTTTAGCCGATACTTTATCTGCTGATCGTTTCGCCATGCATCGATTGTTAGATATATTGTTAAACGTCGTGTACTTTGCACTGACGTCTCCTTTAACTACAAACAGGTTCTTATTCTTCGGCAAGTTTACGTACGTGAAGAGGCCCTCGAGGTCCTTCCTATAGGTCACGCTGCCTCTTTCTGCAGCATAGATTCACACAACATACAAGAAATTATTGTTATTTAATTTTAATGTTAATGCCGTAAATTCCACGTTATGGATAAGGATCGAGGTGCCTCCCCCGTAAGTATAGTCGGGTCTGTCCGATTGGATCAAATTATAGTTTTTAAATGTAAGACGGCGTTTTTCGTGTAGTCGTGTCTCCGACAGGAGTACGATTCGCGGCTTGTATATAATATAAACTAATGTACAATTTATACATTATATTACAAGAATAATTTATATTTGTTTGAGAATGCCGCGACGCCGGACGAATCATCGTCGCGGCATCCTCAAGGCGGTCTGAGGACCGGCTTCCATGCGGTTTCCGTGCGAACGCGCCTTTATTGCGCGCGGCACGCGGGCGGCGTTCCCGCCGGTTTTGTCGACCATTGTTAGCTTAGTGACCATCGAGAACACTTTGTCTCTTACAATTATCACGGTTATCATATTTACACGCATTGCACTCACATTTGCGTTCACACAAGTTATTACGGACACGCTCATACTCATCCCAGACTTGCTCAATTAACACACAGTACATCAACACCAACGGCTCAGGCTCTGCACGCGGCGCGAACGAGCACGTGTACCTGTAACAGATGTAGATCATTGTCGGCGAATACAATTCATATAATTGCTTATCTTTCTCATCATAATTGTTACGCTCGCTACCGTAGAGCACCCTTGACCAATATTTTCATAATAAAGACTCTGTTAAACCGACAATGCCGACCACGTGGATATATAATCTCTCCACTGCCATAGATCTACTCACTTTATCCCTCCCCCTCCCTTCCCCTTCCTTATATTCCTTCCCACTCACCCCCCCCCCCCCAGAATGTTGCGATTTCTCAGCAATATTACTGTATAATTTATATTAGTATATAACATTATAATATTATAATATATTATATTAGTCCTCTTCACCAATTTACATCTTTTTACCTTAACATCTAAAATTATCCTACTTCCCCTCTCCCCTGGTCATTCACCTTTTATTCCCATTCACGCCCTAACCTTCTGGACAATTTCTCTCCCTCCCCTCCCAAAACCAGTACTTCCCTAACGCCTCCTGCCACCCTTTCTCCGCACCCAACTCCTCACAATTAATTGACTACACTCTCCAACAAATTTTTACTATTTGTAGACGTTTCAACAAATGTTATAAGATTATGATAGATGTCGATGCTTTAAAATTGAATCTGAGACCCATTTTTCTGCATCACGTCAAGTTTTCGAAAAAATTAAGTTGGAAAAAAACGAATTTTTGTCAACTTTGAACAACAATTGCGTCGAAACTATAAAACCTAGATTATTTTTTTACACTTTTTTCAAATTTTCTTTTAAACTGTGGGTCTGGCGTGAAATTGAATTACAGAGACCGACAGGGCAGACATTTTTCAATGGAAACCCATCATTAGAATATGGAACGCAGGTTTTGGTTTCGCACAGGTAAATTAATTAACCGTGCGTGTCACGCAGTGCGCGCAGGGGTTCTCCGTCATCACTACCGCGCTCTGCTGCGAGCGGAGGATACCTTGGAATTAAATTAGTCAGTAAGAATACTCTGAACTTCGTATTGTACTCATTCAATAAACAAAACAAATTATTGATAGGATCTTTTGTTTCTATCTCGGCACTGTCCTCAAAAATTGAAAATTATTTCATACTTTTTAGTTCAGTTTTAAAGCCGGTGTTACTGTACGCGACTAAGGTGTAAGCGCGAGGCACTGGAAGATACTGGGGAGTATATCGATGAATAAAGTGCCGTCTATATTTTCACTTTAAGTCGGAACGTCGTTTATTGTAAGGTCACGCAACTATTTCAACGGAAAAATCACTATAACTAATACCCGAATATTTACACACGCACTTATGATTTAGGATAGTCTAGAGCGGAGGACACACACTTATTCTAGATTATAGTTAAACGTGGAAGGCACACACTCTCAATGATAAAAGAAATAAACGAAAAAGCAACTCAAAACGTGCAACGCCTAGATTAAAGGCGCGGAAGGAAGGCTGAGGATCGCTCAACGACAACGTCGTGGCGATAAACCCCGAAGATACAGGAGGTAAAGGCCGTAGCGAATGCTACACAATCCTTTACCTTGATGATCTCGGAAGGAAGAGGGTGATTGCAAGAAAAGCGCACGCGGGGATACGTCGCCGCAATCACTGGTAGGAAGGTGTTCTTTCCAATGCGGACACACTGGAAATTAGGTGTATTTACGTGAGGAAGCACGCTATGCATTGACTCTCGATATCACAGGAAAATCGCTATTTCTCGGCTATAACAGTCTGCACTCTCTCACTCGGTACGAAAAACGACCAACTGAACGTTGGTTTGAATATTGGGGAAGACGGACAACACCGACCTCTCCTCCCCACCCGCGTCCGCTAATTAAGCCAATTAGAGGCATTGTTTTGGGTGAAGAGAAGAGGCGCGTGAGCCTCGTGTTCCTCACGCGGCCACCTCCAGATTCGGAGCGTCTAAACCGCCGCCTGGCTCGTCGCGCGCACGCTCCGCACGCAGGCGCCAATCTCAAACAGTTACTGTTTTTATTTTTATTTAACAGTGACCCGACCAACCTCGTGCTATTAATTTGCTATTAAAGAAGTGGATTAAAAGATGGGTATTTTTTATTCGATTTTTTTAAATTGATGGTACCTACGTTGGAGCGTCCTCTCTCAAACGTACCCAAAATCATCTGAATGAACATGTAGAAACTACTCTCGAGATTCTGTAAAAAGAACTGTTTAAAAAATTTGTTTTGTTGCCAAAATTTTCCGAAACAAAAATGGGACCAATGGGAGAATAGGCCCCTTCATATGAATTAAGAACATAAAATTAAATATACATATTGAATAGAGAACCTGCTTTTTTTTTAAGTCGGATAAAAAGCGAACCTCTTTAGCTGAGAACTCGACCAAAATCCAAGGTTACTCGATCGGAAACTAAGTCCAGTCTTGCTAGAAAAACAGTCTGGAAGAGCCTGCTTCTTTGGATACAATAGCCAGAAGAAGAATGGAGCCGGACCTTGCCAGGGAACCGATCTAGAGAGAAAGAACACCGAGGGTGATCGCTTGAAACGCATTAATGTCGAATCTTGCTCGTTCGTTGGTCCTTATATTATGAAAAAGGCGCTGGAGTAGTCCTGAGTTAGAAAGAGACGATTATAGCTACGGATGTGATGAACTGTCATGTGGGTTCGCGTCCATACTACCTGCTAGTCAGGGCTAACGAATTTTGATGGAATTTTCTGTCACAAGAGCCGGGGTGCAACATGAGCAAACGTTGCTTACGCTGATAAATCTATTCACCATGATGTGTTGTTTTGTAATAATGCAAGGAATTTGAATATCCCAACTTGAATCATAATATAATTTTCTTTCAGAATTCAGAAGCTGCACGAGTTTGGCATAATGAAGTTATTAATGAATCGTTGGCTACAATCGAAAAATACAGAAGACACACCTGCAATGGAACTAAAACCAATTGAAATGGCGCAGGTATCTCTTGTCTTTGCTGTACTAAGTACAGGACTGGTGATGGCAACTGTAATATTTATTGGAGAAAAGTGTATATCTATCATAAAAGAACGCAAATCAAAGTCATTGTGATTAATTGATGTGCAAATCGACACTATCAATAGGAGATTGCCGTAGATGTTATAAACTTGTATCTAGTATGTAATACTGATTTATTTTCACAGGTGTATTTTGGCTTGATAAACAATGAATTACATGAGCAAATGTTATTCTTTATTTTAAATTTCTTTATGCATATAAAATCACCCTTGAATCTATTCCTCGGGCAGTCACCGTACCTGTACACTAAATGGCAAGACCTGTCAGGATTTATTTGTACACTTGCCCATAAGGTAGAGAGATCAATAAGAGAAAAAAATTTTAGAACTTATAAAAGTTATTTCCATTTTAATTTAATAAAGCTGACATTATTCACCTCACTTTGATGGTGTATCTTCCACGTTGGTCAACCACACTTGGAAGATAACACTTCTACGTAATGCTCATTAACCGGCTGCATGGGAGCTTACCAAGATTTGAGGGAAACATAGAATAATATATGTATCAAATTGAAAAATATGTTTCAGCGCCTCCTCACCCGTTCCACAGACCCTACATCTCCCCTTATCCTTCCTTCATCGCCTCACCGAACTTGAACTTCGCCACCCTCTGCCACCTACTATGCAAATCACTCCACCCATTCCTAAAATATTTTCGCACCCTTCATTTTTTATCCTCTCGTACCACTTGTCAAACTTAAGGTGTTACACCACCTTGGAAAAAGTGGCACAAAATGAGACCATTTTTTTGACGCAACTATTAACTATACAAATTTGATTTTATTATCACTATTTACAATATACATCAGTGAATATATTATATAAAAATGACTAAAAAATATTTAGAAATAGCGGAGATATAAGGTGACCCGCAAGACGCCTTCGCTGTGATGCTCGCCGATGGTGGAACATGTAGCATGGTCAAAATTCGTCTGAAAAAAAAGTCAGCAATTTTCATGTAAATAAACGTAATAGCTAAGAAGCAGCGTAGGAAAAACATTTTTTTAACATTTTTGTAGAATTGACCGCCGTTTGTAATATGATATTGATTTTTTCGTTAAAATTGGATCCTAAAACATTAAAAACAAATTTATGAGGCATCCGATCAAAAAACGCCTATGCTACTTGATAGATATTAGCGTAGAGAAGATATAGTGTAAATTTAAATAAAATCGGTTCAGTAGTTTTCGAGATATCGTGTCCACCAATTTGAGAAAACTCCTTTCGAGTAAAACGCAAAAGAAGAAAATGTACCGCGTCAGTATGTTAAGATCCAGAATTTTTGTATGTTACCTTTAATCTGCGCTTCCTCGTCCATACATTACTCCTTCTATAGACGTGCGTGTGTGTGTGCTGTGAGACGCAAATTTTAAACTTGCTCGTCTATCCCGCTTCAACGTGCACAAGGTGATGTTTTCGATTAGCGTGTTTCAGTATAAATTATGCATTTCTTACGTCGTGACTGACACCCGTTGCTTTAGAAATCATAATAACTTGTATACACTGAGTGATGTCAAGGTCACAAAAATGGTGTCCGCTGGATTTGTTTTTTTATTGTCTATCATGCTATCGTAAAAACACATGTACGATCCATTTAAAAAACACCGATGACCTGGGATTTTTATTAAAAAACGATTACCTTGTCACATACGAAAGGCGGACTACTTTAAGGACTTACAGTAGAAAAGTCGAGCGGTCGTATCCGCCTTCAGGTCGTGACGCTAAATAGTAATAAATTTGTTTGATTGAATTGGATTCAATCTTTTACTACGCGAACGTAGGTCTGCAGGACTTAAAGGGATCGTTCCACCGGTGAGGCCCGTACAGGCCCTTAAATCGGACTACTATAATCAGGGTGTTATATAGACGCACAATGTGGGACAGATGTATATACGTGTGGTATTGGATAAAGATAAAAAAGCAAAGTATGACTGGTAAAATTAAAGTATATTGAAAATCAAAGCAGAGAGGTATATGAAAGTGTGGTATTAACAAATGTATAATGTTCGAAACGTGAAGACGAAGTTATAAAGAAGTCACCAAAAATAACAGCGCAAGGTGGAAAGGCGTGCAGGTAACGGTGCTCGCTATTCGAACGCAACGGTCTCGTCTGTATTGATGAGTGTGTGTGTGTCTCGACTATCCTCGCCCGCTCGTCGTACACTCTTGTACCGGAAAGTTCGCGTAAGGAACTTCCCACCGTACTTGTCGTACTCCGAACTGCCTCGTTACGATAAAAGTTGTCTATGCATAAGGAGACTGGAAAGATCTTACCGTGTAGATGTTCGCACGCTCTTTCTCTCTCTCTCTCTCTCTCTCTCGCTCCGTCAATCTCTTTACAATACTCGCTCTGTCGTCGCTGGATCTTGCTTTACGCTTTGCTTGAGCCTTAGGGATCGAAATTACAGATTAGTTTGGTATATATCACGAGTATTCCTATACTTCCGATGTTCGAAGTTCCGATCGATTTACAGGTGAGCTATAAGGAGCCTCTTCGGATGGGTATGGCTTTTTACAATGGCTATATTGATCTTAACTAAACTACAACTAACTCGAATTGATATAAAATGGAAAAAGAACTCGCGGTTAGTTTATTTTACTCGGCGGCTGCTCGGCACGCAGGCCACGTGAGGCGAGAACGATATTTCTTGTTCCACTCGTGAACAAAGGTGAAAAACGCGAGGTGAAACTATACTAATTACACTATCATTTTACGAAAGCTAATGAGTCCTCTGTGATACACTGTAAAGGAATCGCACAGTTAAGCTCAGCAACGAATATTTTAGAATATAAGAACTCTCGGGCAACGACAACGCACCTTACGATTTCACAGTCGAGTGCCACGACGCCTTCGGTTTCCGGTGCCTCGCGCACTCGCTCGGAAGGGTTTTTGCTTACCCTTTCCTCTATTCGCTTGCCCTCGGCCCCGCTTGGCCATGTTTACAATTTTCTCACTCGTACGCATCGTATTATCTTGTAGATCAGTGATTTGACGGAGAGAAAGAGATGTAGCGCTGTTCGCTTTACCTTCATTTTGGTCGCCCACACACACACTCATACATACATACATGCTTAACCTAACGGCAGGCCGTATGACGATTCCAGGAGGGGAGTCACATCGGCCAACGCGTATTATAACTCAAACGGTATTCCGGAGTAAAGAAAAATAAGAATTATAAAGAGATTTATTAAACGCGATGCCCCGTATGAACGAGAGAAATATTCTCACATTGCTTTCGCAATCTCCATTCGGGCGATAGAAAAAAGAAAATACGTTGGGACGTAACACCTAAAAAATGTTTTTCTTTGCCGTTACATTGGGTCCTGAAAATAGTGTAACTTTCTCCTTCGAAGTTTTTTCATAAGACCATAAATACGGAAGATATTTAGGTGTTCCCATTTACGTGGATCACCCTGCATATGGACCGCTAGTTGCTGTATTCACGTTAGTTGTAAGATCTGTGGCGCGACCATGAACCAAGAACTACAGAATCGTAATATATTTCGCTTACTGTGGCTCTGACTAACTTCACACGAGTCAACCATGAGTCAATCGAGTGCATGCGTACATCAATATATATATAGATATATAACGTACGTTAAAGTTAGTTCTTGGTTCATAGCGGCGCTAGAGATATTTCGTGAAAAATTTAACACGTTCAGGCATGCTGCTATGGGTCCATACATATTTAGTCTAAGGACAAGCTATTGCCGCGTAAAGATCCATTGCGAAATCATTTGGCTTCATTATAGCAGACCTTGAATAACGGTTACAAACGGATAAGCCCATCTGAGCGGAGAGACGCACTCTACAACTCTCTGCCGTGCGCACTTCAAGTTGCTATAACTTTGGTAATTTTTGGAATATTAACATGTTTAACATCGCAAATTCTTCTTGAAAGTACAAGTAATGAAATAAGGCAAAAAAAAAATCGTTTTTTTTAAACCTCAAGGTGGTGTAACCCCTTAAACACTCTAATACTTTCCCACCTCTCCTCCTACTGCATTTTTCTCTCCCTTTCCACCAGATCCTCCCCCCATACCCTCCCCACTCTATCCCCTTCCCTCACCATCTCTTCCACCAACCAGCCTCTTACCTAAAAAAACTGCCTCCGTTCTTCTCCCAGCCTTCCACGTGTGTATAAAAAAACGGTGGCCTCACAATTGATCCGATATTCCGGGTAAAGAAGAAGGTCGATATCGGTAATCATACGATTGTTTGACATTTTGAACAAATGTGTTTAAAATTTGATTTAGCCCCCACGCCCTTAAATCTGTTGTCCCCTTCAATATCTCAGTTTCTCACCTACCTGTTAATAATATGGTTTATTATGTAGACATTGCCCATGCAACCCAGTCTCCTCCTGAAACTTGTCCGGCTCGCCGGAAGTATTGTGACCCCCTCCAGTTCTTTCCTTAGCCTATCCGCAAACACAGACACGTATAGTTTGTATGCGGTCTGGGTGAGTGTAATGCCCCTGTAATCCCCACCTTAATTTCCTTCTGGTACTTTATCACCGGCACCAACCCCCCCTCCGTCCAGTCCATTGACCACCCTTCTCCCTCCACAGCGCATTGCGCATACTCCGCAACCACCAACAGCCTTCCCCTTCTTCAGTTCCCTTAACACCCTCATGATTTCCCCTAACTGTATCCCCTCCTTTCTCATCCTCCATTTCACTCCTGTGAACCCTTTAAAACACTTGTTACGGCCGGAGGCGGCTTTTCAAATAATTAATGACCGGTAGGCCAGTCCTCAGACGTAAAGCTGAATAATATTAAAGAAAATATAAATGTGATTGTTTGGGAATGCCGCGACGCTGACCAATCGTCGTCGCGGCATCCTCAAGGCGGCCTGAGGGCCGAGTCACACGCGGTGTTCGTGCGAGCGCGCCTTTAACACGCGCGGCACGCGGGTGGCGTTCCCGCCGAATCGGTCGGCCATTATCGTCTCAGCTATTACCGAGAACGCACACGGATTATTGCATTCACGTCTTTCTGGTTTTATCTCACGCATTGCTGCACATTGGAACGACTCGTAATATCACGGAATCGCACACACAAATCCCGGACTAAACGCCGAGAAATACGCACGGTACATCAACACCGACGACGCAGGCTCTATACGCGGCGCGAATCGTGCACGTGCACCCGTAACAGGTACTACTCATTGTAACGCGGATACAATTAATACAATTGACTATCTCGCTCAATATGACTGTAACTTTCACTACCGTAGAGCACCTGTGACCACTATTTTTATGAAAGAATAAAGACTCTGTTAAACGGACATTATGTAGACCACGTGGAAACATAACCTCTCCACCGCCAATAGATCTTCTCATTTCCCCCCTTTCCTCTCTCCTTTTATTCCCTCTCATTTCCTCATACCGGGAATCGCGAGATTCTCGAACAGTGATAAAAATGATAATAAGTACCTGAATAAATTGAATAATAGTTATAGACATGAAGAACACTAATAGGAAGACTAATAAAAGTGAATCTTAATTTATAAAGACAGAACCGTTTCCCGCTGAAGTCATTCTCTCTCTCTCTCGCCTGTCTGTCCTGTCCCGTCCCGTGTCCCGTCCTGTGATTTTAGGAAACTTTAACGAAAGTTTGAGCCTCTTTGGCGGTACACTGAAAGTCACAATTTAGCTCAGAACAAGAAAATTATAAGAATACTCCTTAGAACCGTCGGACAGAGCAGTACGCACCTCGCAGCTTTACACCAAACTGCCGTGAGGTGGTTCCTGGCTCGCACGGGAAAGACTTCATACACTTCTTCCCGGTGTCTAGGAGAAAATATGCGAAAACCATCTTTTAACAGTGTAACCAAAATGTAGTCTATCAGTTACCCGGCTAAACCGCGCTGAGCCCATCATAATATCAATTTCTGGGAAGAGGTTCTTTCCATTAAATGTTTGTACATTACCAAACATTGCATAATCTCGCTTCCTGCCACCTGCCTTTCCACTAGTGTGGCCAAATTCTGGCCCACTGGTACCATTGGTACCAACCCTTGTACCAACGTCGTCTGACGTCATGGAACCGTGACGTAGTATAAGAAAGGACAGAGCCATGCTCCGTCTTACTTCCTCTGTCGTGACGTCGTGTAAGAAAGGACAGAAGTATGCTCGGTCCCCTTTCAACCCAAAGCGCGCGTCGCGTCTTCATCCCTCATACAGTTCTTGGCGTGGCGTCTTCGTTCCGCACACAGGCCGGTGACAGTGGTGCCAGATTTCGCATAAGGTATCGCACGTACCATTGCGTTCTTTCCCCCGGAAGGCAAATCGGGCACCACCGCGTTGGGCAGAGCGCGATCCAGCGAAAAGTGAATTCAGGTGAGTTGGGGATTCACTCGTCGTCGCTCGTCTTCGCGTTCGTGCTCGATACGAATAATGTTGCTCGATTTGCAATATGAGAAATCGATGAATTGTTGATATTAGTATTTATCCAAATTATTGCTGACTGCAGGGCAATTATTTATTTATTAATTCATTAATTATTTAAAAATTGGTTTATTTATTAGATATTTATTTATATATATTTTTGGCATAGAACGTGTTGTAGGATGGTGGTTGAATGGAATTAGGATTCGCTGGGTTGGGTTCTAAGGACGGAATATTTATTTTTTATGTTAGATACATTTTGTTCTTACAGATTTGTCTCAATTATTCATTGGACAACGCCGATGGCTAATAACGAATTATTGACGGACTTTACAGTTTTGATCTCTAACGGGCGTACGGCTAGTTTGAAACCGCTCTTTCCCAGCACAGAATTTCTAACACGAGAAGTCTACTCGTATCCCTATATCTGTAAGAGGCGGCCGGTTTATTTCAACCGTCCTTTCCTATTCCATGGGCGGCCGATAACCAGGTTTAGTCCTCTCCCATGAAACTAACTATCTGGCTTCCATGGGCGGCCGATAGCAATGCTTCGTCCTCTCCCATGGAGCTACCCTATCCTGCTTCCAGGGGCGGCCGATAGCAATGCTTCGTCCTCTCCCATGGAGCTATCCTATCCTGCTTCCAGGGGCGGCCGATAGCAATGCTTCGTCCTCTCCCATGGAGCTGTCCTATTTCGCTACCATGGGCGGCCGATAGCAATGCTTCGTCCTCTCCCATGGAGCTGTCCTATTTCGCTTCCATGGGCGGCCGATAGCAATGCTTCGTCCTCTCCCATGGAGCTATCCTGTCTCGCTTCCATGGGCGGCCGATAGCAATGCTTCGTCCTCTCCCATGGAGCTAGCCTATCTTCTCTATGGGCGGCCGATAGCATGCTTCGTCCTCTCCCATAGGATTTGCTCAGAGATTACCGCGGGCGGCCGATGGTCTTACCTCGTCCTCTCCCGCAGGAATACTAGAGGACGAGTCGCAGTCGGGAATCGGCATTTATATTACAGCGTTGCTACGCTTCTACGTATGATCAACAAGCTCCGTAGCTGTATTGGATGCTGCGTCTTGGTTCGTATGCGCGCGGTACATGTAATGCTCTGAAGTTATCCGGATTCTTCTAGAAGCTTCGAGACGCTTCTCGATGCTTCTAGGCGCTTCTAGATGTTTCGATACGCGGCGGCTCGGGTCAATGCCCTGACGCGATTGTTGGCTTTTCGCGATTTCTGGGAATCGCTAGGTACGGACGCTGCTGCGTCCTTGGTCTCGTTACAGTGTTAATAATTTCTACGAAGTCTAACAATAAGAATTCTCCTCGAGTTGCACATTATCGGAGGAGGTACCATCTATCACGAGAATAATCGAAAATCGTCTCGAAAGTACAACCCTTCTTAGCGCGTGAGCAGTTGATATGTGACACGATGCATACATACGATGTGTGTATCACATTGCGAGATATATGTATTTCGTTCGTAAAATACTACATTTTCTTACGTGGTCTTCCACGCCACCCATGAGGTGCCACGAATAGCGCGCTCGGTTTTTTAACGTGGACCTTCGCCTGTAGCCCTATTATACCACATTGCACAGCAATTTTATCTGGTGTCTAGCAAATGTATTGCAAAACAGGTGTCTGACAGTTTTTATTATAACATCTGGTGTCTAGCAAATATATTGCAAAACAGGTGTCTAACAGGGGGAGGCCGCGGGTGTGATCTCGAAATTCGACCAATCGACCCCAGCATTATGTTACAAGCCCCGAAAAATGAAAACCATTTTCGGCGTTTTGTCCAATGCGGCTTATTTATTGAGAAAAATGCATAAACAAATTGTTATCGACCTACTTCTTCAGAAATTTAGAACGTCATGTCATGAAGCAGCCGTGGTAAGGTGGCAAGGCGACCAAACGGTCACTCTTGCGCGAACCGCCGAGGAGGCAAGTTTATTCCGTCAGCGTAGCGCAGCTAACTAATTATCGTATAAGCAATCAGTATCGTGAATATTATTACTAGTATCTTAAGTGATTTGAGAGATCATTAAGATCAGTGTGCGGGCAAAAAAGTGTCGCAATCCAGTCTCAGGGATGCGGAATGCTCCCAGTTAGAAGTAGTGACACCTAATAAAGTCGATAAAGAAAGCGGCACCAAATGTAGTGGGCCGGCGAAACCTATGCCTCAGAGCTCAACGAAAACGGAGACATCGTTGGAAAAGCACGCGAGAAAGCAGATACTAGACTAGTGGAAGGTGATAATAATAAAAAGGTAGGGAAAATAATTTCTCAATTTGACCTATCAACCCAAAAGGATGTAAGACCTAAATTAAACCCGAAACCCAATACGGGTACGAAGCGCAGAGCGCTGGAAAGCCTGAGTCAAATTAGCACAAACGAGGAATCTGGAGACAGAAGAGAAGAAACAGGAACAATGTTCGCTAAGAAAAAAATGGGTAAAGAACACCAAAAAAGAAAGGAATCCCCACCAGGACCGCAAAAAACATTAAGGAGTCCGGCACACCTAAGTGCAGAAGAAGATGATAAAGAAGACATGATTTCGTCATTAAAGATCGAAATCTTAAACCTAAAGAAAAAAATTACATTATTACTACAAGATAATGCTAATATTAAGGAAAGGAGCGGCGACAACAAGGAAGAGCGAAATGAAGCAGTAAGTCACGAAGAAACATGCAAACAAACAAAGCCAATTCAATTCGTAACGGAAGAACGGGCAGGGAGCAGCGAAATATCCACTTCCAATAACCGCTTCGCGTTATTGGCAACTCATAACACCGAGGATGACAGCTCTCAACAGCTGTTAACCGAAATAAAGGAGAAAAATAGGAAAAGGAAGAAGGGGTCAATCCAATCGCCACCCAACACAGGAGAAGAGCAACAGAGAAAAAAGAAGGAGACACCTATATATCAACACCAACGAACGGGTAACACGCAAGCAAGGGAAACGGAGGGAATAGCGGAATCAACAAAGAAAGCACCGCCGATCATAATTCAAAATCAACAGGTATCGGACACTATCAGAATTATTAATAAGCAACTCAACATTCATAAATTTACAATAAAAAGAAACAACGACAATAAACACACGGTTAGATTAAATTCAATAGACGATTACAATAAAACTAAAAAAGCACTAAGTCAAGTAGAAGCGGATTACTATTCTTATACGCCAAAACATGAAAAGCACATAGATATCGTTCTGAAGGGGCTGGATAGTTCAGTTGAACCCGAGGATATTAAGCAGGAATTAGTTAATTGCAATATTGAAAATGTGCAAATCAACAATGTTACAAGATTATCCACAGCTAAATCTAAAGCCGAGGCCAGAGTCCTACCAATATACATAGTCCAGCTGAATCCAAACAGCGATATTAATAAATTAAAAAAAATCAAATTTTTACTATTCCAAAAGGTTACATGGGAAAAAATGTTTTATAGAGAGGTCACCCAATGTAAAAATTGTCAAAGATTTGGACATATAGCAAAAAATTGCCATCTCCCATACAGATGCGTTAAATGTAACACAGGGCACCAACCCGGCGAATGCCAAATTAATATTAAAGAAAAGTTAGCCACGAAAGAGGAACTCTTCTGTGTCACCTGTCAAGACTACGGGCACCCGGCTTCATACAGAGGATGCCCCAAATTAATAGAAAGGCAAAAAGAATTTAAAAAAAAGAAAGAGCAATGGTACGAACGTAGAAAATTTATAAGCGATCTAACAAACAAATATACAACACAGAATTTATCTTATAGTCAGGTGCTGCAAAAGAGTTCGCCGGTCGTAAACCCACAGCAGTATTATAGAGATAAGGTTCCCAAGCCAGCCTGGGCGACTAAGCCGGCCATAAATAGACCTAAGGAGATACAAACAAATACGGTATTAAGTGGGCAAGTGGAGAATAAGAAATTAATTCAAATAATAGAGGATCTCCAAGGAAACATGACTGCGATGAGTACACATATGCAAACCCTAACACAACAAATAGCACTAAACCAACAAAGGATCGAAAACCTATACACTAGATTTAATGCCTATATCGCGTAATTCAAATAACATAGGAAAAGTAAAAGCACTACATTCATTAAAAATACTAGCGTTAAATGTTAATTCAATTATTTCTATAGTAAGAAGAGCCAATCTGCAAGAATTACTAATTAAGGAAAATCCAGATATTGTATGCGTGTGCGAAACGAAATTAGACCATAAGCATAGGATAGAATTTAATAACTTTAATATTATAAGAACTGATCGAGGCGATGTTTCATATGGTGGAGGGACGGCAATCCTGATAAAAAAACATCTTCCTTATAAATTAATAACGACGGACAATGAAGTACCAAACCCGAAAGCAAAAATAGAAAATACAGCTATTCAAATTAAGCTTGACAACAAAAAAAACCTGATAATAGTCGCAATGTACGCAACACATAAGGGAACAGTTACATTTAGCAAGGACCTCCAAGCACTGTTTGAAACGCTAAACATCCAGAACCCAGACAATCTGTACATCATGGCGGGTGATCTGAATGCGAAACATATTAACTGGGGAAATAAAGTAAATAATCAAAGGGGATCTAAACTAAACAAATGGTTATCTGAAAATCAATTAACACATAGAATTAAGGTATTAATTCCAGAAAAATATACATTTCCTAGTAAGGAATCTACGTTAGACTTAGCCTTTATTGACCAAAGACTCTTAACAAACAGAAATAGGAAAAACAGGCAGGATAACACAATCAAAGTACTCCCATATGATAGCGACCATAATGCGATCCAATTTGAAATATTTTATCTGCACAATAGCGAAACTCTCTTAAAAATAACATCATCACTAGAAAAGCACAAATATCTTTATAATAAAACCAACTGGCAGGTATTTAAAAATCAAATTAACAAAACATCAAAATTAAAGCTAGACAAACATAGAAACCTGTCGAAGCTGGAAATAGATGAGGCGATCAAAGAAATTAATACCACCATATTAAATGCAATTGAAAAAACAGTCCCCAAATATATACAGAAAGATAATTTAAAAGGTTACCAAAACAATAGAATAAGGAAATTACACAAAGAAAAAAGTAAACTCATAACGGCACTCTTTAAAGTACAAAATAGTCTCATAAATGATAAGCAAAACTGCATAAAATTTATTAAAATAGTAATCAAAGATATTAACACTAAACTGAAACATGAATATAATATATCAATAAATAAATATTGGGAAGACAAAATATCAAATATAAGGAGCGACAATAATATGTTCCCAAAGCTGAAGAGATTTTTTAAAGTAAATAACACAAAGTATACAAGTAGACTTCTGATAAATGAGAACGATAAACTGTTAAGGGACCTCCCTATCTTAGACATAAATAGCCTTCCCAAAGACAAAGAAAACAACATTATTATTACTAACCCTATTGAAATCCTAGAAACACTGGGTAAACATTTTGCAAATATTAATATAAGTAACCTAAATGATTCGCATACTAAACATGAACAAATAATTGTAGAAAAAGCAAAACAAATTCTAGATCAAATAAATGAAGAGAATTCCAACGATATAAAATATACAAATTTTACTATAGATAATCCATCGGACCTGCCAGTAATTACAAATAATGAACCAAGCTATCTTACAAACCTTTACGAAGTACAGCAAATTTTTAAGAAACTAAATAACAAAAGGTCATCTGGTCCCGACATGATTCCAAATATAGTTCTTAAGCACATACCCCAACACTTAATTCACTCATACACAATAGTATTTAACAACGCTCTAAATAATTATTATTTCCCGAAAGAATGGAAACAAGCAAACACAATAGCTATTCCAAAAATAACCACTAACTGTACGGCTCCAAAAAACTTTAGACCTATATGTCTCACGAACAATACGAGTAAAATCTTCGAAACAATAATAAATATGCTGTTACGTCCTCCGTTTTTCGGCACCCTGCGTACACCGGGTATACCGGGGATCGGAAGACAGACGAAGTGACCGGACCGATAAGAGATTTGACGTGTCAGCGGAGCGGACGCTGAGACGTCGCACGCGCCTAAATATACTCGGTGTCCTGGTTTGACACTAAACCTACGTGTATTCTCGCGTCCGAATGGTTACGGCACAGGCAATGTGGGCGTAGCTGGTGACTCGGAATTACACCAACCCAAGAATCTACTCGCGTCCGAATGGTTACGGCACAGGCAATGTCGGCGTAGCTGGTGACTCGGAATTACACCAACCCAAGAATCTACTCGCGTCCGAATGGTTACGGCACTGGCAATGTCGGCGTAGTTGGTGACTCGGAATTACACCAACCCAAGAATCTATTCGCGTCCGAATGGTTACGGCACAGGCAATGTGGGCGTAGCTGGTGACTCGGAATTACACCAACCCAAGAGTCTACTCGCGTCCGAATGGTTACGGCACTGGCAATGTCGGCGTAGCTGGTGACTCGGAATTACACCAACCCAAGAATCTATTCGCGTCCGAATGTTTACGGCACAGGCAATGTCGGCGTAGCTGGTGACTCGGAATTACACCAACCCAAGAATCTATTCGCGTCCGAATGGTTACGGCACAGGCAATGTGGGCGTAGCTGGTGACTCGGAATTACACCAACCCAAGAATCTACTCGCGTCCGAATGGTTACGGCACAGGCAATGTCGGCGTAGCTGGTGACTCGGAATTACACCAACCCAAGAATCTACTCGCGTCCGAATGGTTACGGCACAGAAAGTATGGGCGTCGCTGGTGACTCGGAATTACACCAACCCGAGAATCTACTTGCGTCCGAATGGGTACGGCACTGGCAATGTCGGCGTAGCTGGTGACTCGGGGTGCTCTCTGGTTATGGGTTTGAGCGGGGGAATAGTTGTGATCCGTGGATACGACCACTGACCTCGGCCCCGAACCGTGGTGCGCCGAAAGTGGTTGAGGGGCCACGATCGTAGCGAGGGGGTCCGCCGCGGGCCAACGAAACCTGTGAGCTGAAGTCGCAGCAAAAGAGTTGCTGAGGGGTTACCGGAACTCAGAGGTTCGACGGTGCCCACGGAATTGCTCGTGAGACGACTCAGGCACAGGCTTGAAGGCGGCAGCAGGGACCACTCGACTTATGCGCACGGCGATTTCGGTATCGCGGGAAGAAAAGGGGTGAGATCCCCTGTCTAATTACACTCAGAGAACACTCCGATAACCAAGTTTTACGCGGGTGTACGTGTAGTGTTGCGAGGATGGGTGTGCAGTGGGTAATTCACGAAACTGTGTACATGCTGTTTATTGGTTGATCGAACCCTACAATTTGGAGTGGACGGCTCCACTTCGTTATCGCGACCGGAGAATCGGAGATTGAGACTAGACGCAGTGTCTCGATCACGCAGGTTACTTATAATTAGTTGAATTTCAAAGGCTTCACCACGCTGGTTGCCTAGAATGGTCCGAATTGCAAAGACTGCTTGGTTACACAAACCTGGTGTTGCCTGACGAGATACAGGAACAATGGCACTGATTCTACCGCGTTGGTTGTTCACTTAGACTTAACTTGGTTCTATTGACTCGACTCGACTTGACTTGATTATATTCGTTACACTTGATTCACTTGAAAGATACCGAAGGTAAATAGTAAGTCGGGTGTTACGCTTCGCACCCGCACTTGAATTCTCTATACGCGAACAACGGTGCAGTTCGGAGCACTGCACCCAAAGAAGTGAATTGAAGTAAAACTTTCAAGAGTAAGTCACAAGTCCCGAACAGTAAGTCGCGGTAAGTGGTGACCAAGAGTGCGCGTACAGGTATTTGCCGTAACCAAGAGTGTCCGAAGAGGGTCTCGTACTGCCCTATATAGACGCCGTGCTCCGCTGAGCGGCATTCGCATGCTGACACTGCATCAGCGTTATATCCTGGGAACGGCGCGACAGATGCCTTTCCCAGGACTTAATCGTACGTGTCTTATCTTAAATAAGGGTCCGTGAGAACCGTGCTGCATTCCTAAAGTTAGATTAGAGCAAATCTTAGAACTATCGAGCGAACGGGAGACTGCAGCGAGAATGATCGATTAGTTATTCTTGAATAATTTAGAAAAGCGAAAAATTGTGGCGGGTGGAGGACGTAGGACGTAACAATGCGTATAAGTAACTTCTGTATCACACATGATATTATCCCAGATCAGCAATTCGGATTTAAAAGATTTCACTCTACAATTCATGCAATTAACAAACTTACATCAGACATTTGCTGGAACCTGAACGGTGAGAAATGCGTTGGGGCAATCCTAATAGATTTAGAGAAAGCATTCGACACTGTGTGGCACGATGGATTAATCTACAAATTGCAAAAAAAAAAATTCCCAGTGCATCTTATCAAAATAATAATCGCCATGATTAAAGATAAGAAATTTAAAGTGATAGACAACATAGGAAATACATCATCAGAATTTAGTATAGAAAACGGTCTACAACAAGGGACTGTAAATTCGCCGATACTCTTTAATATTATGACAAGCGATATACTAAAACTTTTTGGGCTAAACGATAGCCCAAGTAAACACGCCATTGCATTTGCGGATGACGTAATTATATATACGGCAGATACTCAAGTGGTAAAATTAAACAAAGAACTACAGAGCTTATTTGATAAACTACAAAACTACTATCAGACATGGAAATTTAAAATCAACACCCAAAAATGTGAAGCAATACTATTTAGGAATAGAATAATGAAATAAAAAAAAAAATGTTAGGAAAAATTGGAAAAAATTTAAAATAAAGGATGCAAATGATAGCAAAATACCTAACAAGAAAACAGTTAAATATTTAGGCATACAGATATCATCAAATCTAAACTACCAACAACACATTAAGAACACAATAGAAAAAGCAAAAAAAGCATTCGCAGCTAACTTCAAAATATTTTACTCAAGCCAGCTCAAAAATAGAATTAAGATTTTATGTTATTTAGCTTTAGTAAGACCAATTTTAAGTTACGGTTGCCCAATATGGTTCAACATAAGTCCGTATCAAATGGAAGCGTTAAGGGCCTTTGAGAGAAGATGCATACGTATATGCACACAAAAATTTAGGAACGTAAACGATCCAAAGAAAAAATATATTAGAAACAATATAGTGTATGAAGAAGCGAAGATACCAAAAATAGACCACTTTATAATAAAACTTATAAGGAACCACTACGCACAGGCAAGGTTAATCCCAAACAATAATCTCATTGCAGGAATGACTATTCCTCAGGACAATTATTTCGAAAGTATTATTAGGAACTCCTCTAATTTTGTGCCTCCAGAAATGTTCTGTTATCTAGATGGTAAGAATTATATATTAAATGATGAACATATCCCATTAATTTACCACACAAAAAAAAAAAGGCATTCTACGAATATAGCACACAGTCCTGATGCATTACCTGAGAGGCACAAAATTATATATCTTGACATGCCGACAAGATACGATATCAAAATGAACGCAATAATAAAAAGAGGAAAAAAAAAAGAAAAATTCTGGTGGCTCAATAACCAGAACGTAATAGCAGCTGATATCGCAAATAGACGGATAATGTAAGAAATTCTAGGACAATCTGTACATATGTATATAAATATAGCCCTATATAAGTTTTATTGTAAATATACCACCTAGTATTAAAATAGATAGTAAGATAGCAGTAAGTATCGATAGTTATAAGACAAACACCAGCGCAGTAATAAGTAAGTTAGAAATAAGGGTACATATAGAAAAGTAAGTGGTAGGGACAAGGCAACCGGGGGACCGCTCCTCCCGGAATCGAGCAGCCGCTCTTCTTATTGGCTCGAGACGGGGGGGAGCGTGCCGACTTGGTGCATCCAATCTAGATTAACTAGAATCACAAGTTTGATGAGGTAGGAGAAGGGGGAGAAAAAAATAACAATAATCAGTTTTTCTTTGCCAGGTTGGTACCCTGAACGGTAGAGGCCGTAATAATGTATTTTCTGATTGGTAATTAATTATACTGAGCAACACTTACTGAAAAGTAATACTAAGAATAATAAGAAAATTTAATTTGTAAAATACGACCAAAAAGAAAGGGATCCTAACTCTAGAGTGCTGCTTTTGGCAGCCAAGGAGCGTGTAAAAAATATTAAGAATTACTATAGTTTATTTAGTTAATAAAAAAACATGTACAATTGGGAACCGGTAATAAACAGATTTAAAAAAAAAAAAAAAAAAGGCGACCGAACGGTAATTTCCTGGCCCGGGTTCGAATCTCTGTAACGGAATTTTTTTTTTGTTTAAAAACGTTTTTTCTTGGTTAAAATAATTTATCATACGCTAAAGAGACTCTAATAAGTTTTTTTTTTGTTTCCCACCTTTTCCACCGCTCATCCACTCCTCGATACCGGTCAAAATCGCTTTACTACGAGGAGTGACACTGTGCTCTCCGCCAGTGTTGCGATATTCTTACATCCTCCCCCTGTATATGGTATACGAGGAGGAGGTTCGGACCGCCGCGCACGCTGCTGCCCCGCCGGGTGTCAACCGGCGGATCACAGCGAATGTCTCTACCGCGCCGATTGAGGCTGTTCCATCCGAAAATTTCGCAACCTCATACCGTCAGTTCCCCGTAGCCCCATAGATTGCGAGCCAGCGCAATCGTCAATGGTTCGCGGGGTTTCTGACAGTCGCATTCTGCTCCAAACCAATGTGCTGCTCGAATACCTAGAAAAAAACTTATTGCATTTATGAATTAGTAAAGAAATTATTAACAAAGATAAAATGTATAAACAAATAACAATAAATATCACACATTTCGAAGTTTATTATCCAGTTACGTTAGCAAGCGGGATATTGAGGTCCTGTTAAAATCCCAAATTTGAAATAATAAAATAATAAATAATAATAATTACATAAACTACAAATAATATTCGTCCCATGTACATGTAATGTTACTATGATACATCGCGTGTCTGACTGTTAAATTTTTCACAGAGTGAGGGGTGATATTGATCATAAAAACAAACGAAACAAAGTGATTTCGCGCACCATGCGCAAATGAGCAAATGTGTTCCATTACATGTACATGCTGAAAACGAAGAAGGGAAGCAAACCTCAATTACGTTTTTGAATTTAGGTTTATCACCGGTGATTAAACCCGCACCGAGCCATGCATATTTTATCATGTCTCGAAAAATAGGAGCCGAAAGTTGGTTCAAGATTAGCGAATGTATAATTATTGCGTCAGCACGTGACGATAATTCTCGCTTGTTCTCTATTAAATGAGTACAATTTTGGATTCGTTTTATAAAAATTTTGACTTGTCGGTAAAAGTACATATCACATGGTTGGACCAATGATGTACACTTTGGCGGAATAAACGCGATAGTACAATTCGATTCCCCTTTTTCATTTCCGAAAACGCGATCGTATACGTTGCCACCGTGTCCGCCCCACGAATCTATAATTAACAAAAATTCATTATCCGCGACGTATGGCCTTAACACTTCGTTTAAATATTTCTCATAAAGATATTTACATAGTTTTCCCGATTTGCTACACGTTACACAAACATTCGGCATCTTTTTTAATAAATCGTTAACTTGAATCTGTACTCGGGGACCAAACGTGCCCGCAGTTTCCTGCAAGCAGATAAAAACTGTAGGCACTATTGTTCCCTCTGCGGTTAAAGTGTATTGGGCGGTATACGAATGCGTCATTTTATTCAAACTTTGGGATTTTACCATTATAGTTTTGTCGCCTCGTACTGCGAGAGTGCGCGGTATGCTACTTTGATACTGACAGCCAGTCTGATCAGTGTTGATGATATACTTTTTATTAAAATTTGATGACATGCGCTGAATTTTTTTTTGAAATGTTGCATCTGCCTCTTGTACATTCTCGTTTACCGCAATATCCGTTTTACTTACATATCTAGTAATTTTTCTTTGCCTGATTTTGTATTTTCTTTTAAATGTGCTGATCCACGTGTGCTTGGCTCCGAACGATTGGTATCCCAAGTCTCTGGCTCGTTCTGTTGCCCATTGCTGCAGCATCCGGGTTGTGACAAGTTGCAGGTTCTGTCGCGCTTCTTCAAAACGCGCGAAAGTGTACTCCTCCACCTTCGTTTGTTTCTCTTGCAGCGATCCACCTGCAGCGATCCACCTGCAGCGACTTCTTTTTCCCAACTGTAAGATGTCCAATAATATGTGTTTAACGTCTAATATAACCGGGATATTTAAGTTATGTAGTTACTTACGATTTCAAATGTGACTTTGATTTCAATAATGTTGCCCCATTCTTGTGTAGGGTCTTCAAGGTCCATTTGGGATGAGCCTTTGCCATTGCGACCACTTTTTTCTTATAATCCCAAGGTATATTGTGCCGTTGTTTCTTCGGTTGAAGTTCCCATTCTTCTTCTTCCTGCTCTTCCTGGTCTTCGTGCTCTTCCTCGTCTTCGTGCTCTTCCTCATCTTCGTCCTCTTCCGGCTCTTCATAACGAACGGTTGAATTTCCTTCATCGGTGATTAACTCCTCGTTTTCCACCGTCTCCATTTCGTCAATCATTGATGTGTAGATGTTAAAATGTGTGGTCGCAATAGCCTTGGAGATTTCGGTCGGCTCATCGTCCTCGTATTCTATTAGGTAATTGGCCTCCTTTAATTTTTTCTCGCACAATCTCCATGCACGCCAGAACTCGATGGCCATATTCTTGGTGTTCAACATTTTTCACACCACAGCTCTGTACCTCGCTGGTATTAAATTGGAACTGACTCGCTTGCGCATGAAACAATCGTGGACGAGTCGCCCAGAAACAAAACATAGCCAAAGTTCGTTAACGCCGCACCATCGCGTTAAATTTGATGTTTCCGTTTTATTTACTCGGCGTTTGTTTGTGAGCGCATGTATGCCGCCGCGGTGTCTTATATACATTTTATACCTATGTATATGAAAACATAACAGTGGGATGTGACAGAAGAGACGAAGGAAGAAGAGTGAGGAAGGAAAAGAGGAATATTAACAGAAATACGAAGGAACGGTGATTCCAATCGATTGTAAATCTTATATGTACGCTTCCGTGGTCCCTTACCTATAGACTGGTGTGTCATTACGTCTCTTCTCTTGCTACAGGTATACATACAAAAATAAAAACGCCCAAGTGAGTTAGAAGCGAAATAATATTGTCGCAGTCACAATTTGAAACCTATTTTTCGGTATAGTAAAACACTTGAACAAAAAAAAAAGTTTTTCTATTTATTCGAACAGCAGGCGATAGCATTGGTTTGGAGCAGAGTGCGGCTGCCAGAAACCCCGCGAACCATTGACGATTGCGCTGGCTCGCAATCTATGGGGCTACGGGGAACTGACGTTATGAGGTTGCGAAATTTTCGGATGGAACAGCCTCAATCGGCGCGGTAGAGACATTCGCTGTGATCCGCCGATTGACACCCGGCGGGGCAGCAGCGTGCGCGGCGGTCCGAACCTCCTCCTCGTATACCATATACAGGGGGAGGATGTAGGAATACCGCAACACTGGCGGAGAGCACAGTGCCACTCCTCGTAGTAAAGCGATTTTGACCGGTATCGAGGAGTGGATGAGCGGTGGAAAAGGTGGGAAACAAAAAAAAAACTTATTAGAGTCTCTTTAGGGTATGATAAATTATTTTAACCAAGAAAAAACGTTTTTAAACAAAAAAAAAATTCCGCTACAGAGATTCGAACTCGGGCCAGGAAATTACCGTTCAGTCGCCTTGCCACCTTACCACGGCTGCTTCATGACATGACGTTCTAAATTTCTGAAGAAGTGGGTCGATAACAATTTGTTTATGCATTTTTCTCAATAAATAAGCCGCATTGGACAAAACGCCGAAAATGGTTTTCATTTTTCGGGGCTTGTAACATAATGGGGTCGATTGGTCGAATTTCGAGATCACACCCGCGGCCTCCCCTTGTAAGTAGGAGTTAGAGCGATGAAATATGAAAATAAAGTAAGCGAGATGGAAGGTAGAGTACTAGTTAAGGAATGTCTGAACGAGAAAGTGGAATCGAGAAGTACGAGAGAAAGAAGAGAGTATCTAAACAGGAATGGATTTAGCAAAGAGGAAATTACAGAAATGGAAGAGCGGGGAAGAGATGTATGTGAGGAACTGGCGAATAGGGATAGAGGAAATCAGGGACAGGAACAGCACAATGGAATAAGTAAGGCTAGATATCATTTAGAATATAAGTATATTAGATGCAGGGATAAACCAAAATATTTGAGAAGGGCAGGTAGTGTAAACAAGCAAAAAATGTTGGCTAGAATAAGATGTGCCAATACAGCGGAAGCGAATAGGTACTGGTTGGAGGCGGAGAGTAATAAATACGGTGTATATAGGGAAACACTCGGGACGCTGAGGCATTATATGGAAGAGTGCGAGGCGGGGGAACGATTACAAATTACAAGGGACATTAGAAGCAGTGGGTGGGGGAAGGCGTGATGAGAAGGTGTTCAAGCGGTTAAGGGGGCAGGAAAAAAGGAAAAGGAAGGTTAACATAGGAAATAAGTTGATTAAGCGGTAGAAATAAAAAGTAAGGGCATAGATATTAAGAAACAGTGTGTGAACTGTGTGGAGTACTAAGTAAGTATGGGATTCCAATGTTGGAAATGAAATCTCAGGGCCGAGAGGGCTGAGATTATTCAATACATGAAATAAGAAATACGTCGGTAAGGCGCGAATGTTCGGCATGAAAGAAAGAAAAGGCGATATTTTAATATTTTTTTTATTTAAAAATGGAAATATATATATTAATACTAATAATGATAATTACGATTAATTAATATTAAAATTAAAATTAAATTTATTTAATACAGAATTGATTTAATACATAATTTATAACAATATTAATAGTAATAATAATTATTTACGTGGACCTGGCAGCTGCCACCTTGACCACCAACCCCGCCGTTTCCGCTGCCACCGCCGCTACCGTGGCCGGCCAGCCGCGCGAACCATCGCTTGCGGCTTCGCCCGGATCCTTTTTTTTTTCTGCAAAATATACGTACATATGTTACGAGCCACGGCCTGACGTGGTGAGGATTTTTGTAAGTGCCGGTAGGAAAGAAATCTAGTGAGAGGAATGAGCACGCGAAACATAGGCCTCAACCGGGTATTGCACCGTGGCACCCTGTGCTCTCGATACTCTTTGTGACACCTTTCTCGCGGTTCTTCGCTCTCTCTCTCGAGATCGCGCGTCACCGGTTAAAAGGGGGATTGAGGGGGAGCGGATTACCTTCCTCGAGCCTCGGCCGGTTTTTCACGGCTGCACCTCTCGGAAAGTATGGTGGTGAAGGTGACGACCCAGGCCTCAGCTGATATTTCACAGCGGCACCCTGGGGTATCTGTCTCGACGTGAATACCTGCAAGCGCCTTAACTGATATCGCACAGTGGCACCCCTTGCAGATTTGAGGTAAACAGGAGGCAATTTCTTTTTTTTTAGCTCGCTGATTCTCCCGAGCGGTAAAGAGAATCTAGTTCGTGGAATTTGAGGACTGTGCTACTAAATAACGAGACAGCTTTTGAACAATGAGAATAATTAAAAACGTTATATTGATAAAAATATATACAACAAAAACAGATAAATATAATAAACGCAACGATAATACGAAAATAAATATCAGAAAACGCAATAATAAATAACGCGGATTAGTTGGAAGAAAACGAAAAATGGTTAGGAAAACGAATAACAGGAATTTCAAAGTGTTTAGAGAATTAATTCAGAAACTAAAGTGACACACGTTTCGTGTGGCGAGAAATTGTCTTTGATTTTATACAAGAGATACGCTCAGAGCACGCGCAGGTTGCTCTTTGCAGTGAGTCTATTCGGCGAAAATAATGCCCAAAATCACTTTCACTTTGTATTTCGCTCAGGAGTCGCTTAGGTAAACCTTTGCACGCACTTTTTCTATAGCCGAATGACCACCGAGGGCTCTTCCGCTGTCCTTTTTATACGAATCTATCTTAGGCGAGGGGTCATGAAGCGACCTGAGGAAATAGCGTCAGAGTGGGATGCATTTCGAGAAAAACATCACGTGGTTATTCTAAATTTAGACGTAAGACAGTACGTGCGAGCGCATACGGTGGTACATAGGATCACGTGATCATACACGCTTCGAACCCCTTGGTTCACGTGATCCCAGTCGTTGGACGCTGCGCATAGTTCGGGGCTACGTCACTAGATTGGACGCGTCACAGTTCGGGGCTACGTCACTACATTGGGCACGTCACTGCGTTCCTCGGTGCGTGCCGACGTCACAGCGGGGTAGGCAGATACGACGTCATGGGCCGCGGCGCTGATCGGCGGCGCTCGGCGGCGCGGTACGTCACACATATATCAATATATGTAACGAATATACATTATAACGAAAATAACACTATTATATATGTATGTATATATGTATGAGCGATGTTAATATTGTACGATATGTTTGAATAATACACTCACTGTTTTCCAATTCTTGCTGCCGCAATTTGCCGCAATCGCAGCAGTGTCCTACAACCGGCGCGGGCGTAGGCACCGTTGGCGGCTGCGCTATGACCTCCGGCGGCTTCGGCACCTTGGCCAACTCCGCGGGTGCCCGCGGAAGCGCGGGTGCCGCTGCAAGCGCGGGTGCCTCTGGAAGTGCGGGTGCCTGCGCGTTGGGTAACGAGAATGTTCGCGCACGTTACGGCTGCTGCAGTTCCGTAAACAGAATATGTTT
This sequence comes from Priocnemis perturbator, assembly GCA_963942575.1. Classification (NCBI taxonomy): domain Eukaryota; kingdom Metazoa; phylum Arthropoda; class Insecta; order Hymenoptera; family Pompilidae; genus Priocnemis; species Priocnemis perturbator. The sequence continues at coordinate 12,763,268 of OZ012652.1, forward strand.
GAGATTGGCGCCACGACGAGCGTGCCATCCGCGCGCATCTTCACATGTCTTGAGCAATTCACGCGAATGCGTAATCCGTCTCGCGCACCTACGACTCACGCGTGTCTAGCACGCATTGGTCAACTCATTAATCGCGTTGCTCATTGGAGCAGGTGAGAAACGGCGAATTCACGCGGATCCGGCAGCGGCAGTTGCTGTTTGCTCGCTACGCGCTACACACACTCGTTTTTCTTTGCTCTGCCACGTGCCCGTTTGCTGAGTTTTCCGTGCGTTTTTACGCCTTAGCTATACCAGAATTGTGCGCTTTCATCGCATCTTTGTACCGACGCGTGCGTGTAGTAAAAGTATACGATAGTAACTTAAAGAAATCCGATCGCCTTTCGTCGTCAACGATAGGCTGCTCCCGCTCGCCCGAGCTCCGCCATTAATCGTGTAATTACCCTGCCTTCCCTGGCGGCTACGGCGACGTATCCCCGCGTGCGCCCTTTTATGTGGCCGTCCGACTTCCTTCCTATTTCCTAGGATAAGACTTGTGGACGTTACCGCGGTCTTATTCCATCCGTTGTTACCGAGGCATTCGTTCTGACGGTGGGTTAGTCGAACCTCCGCCCTCCTTCCCGTGCCCGAATATCTCTAACGAAGAGAGTCGCGTCGCGTAGTACTTTACATGTAAAATAAGTGAATTTTAAAGTAATAAACGACGGTGCTGTGTTCAGTGTCTTATATAAATCACGCGTGCGTTACATTGCCTTTACACCTCGATCGCTGCCCCCAGTAAAACCAGTTCCCCCATACAGTCCACTTTCCTTCCTTTCCCTCAATGCCTCATGCGCATACAGAATATATTTTTTAATTTGCGCAAAGACAAACTCACACATCAATCTAATTTATTGGTGTGTATAAAACTTAATCCATGTTGGGGAAATTTCCCCGGCTTGCCGGCTCGAGCTGGGGGCAGCTCACGGGAGGGTATTGCAAATAAACACCTTCCTCTTCTTTTACGTAGCGAAGAATTATATTTATACTGAACACTACAATTGTTCCGCAATTTCCACAATCACTCTGCCGACTTCGGCAAACAGTAACAATTGTTACGGTAGACAATACTGTACGTTGTAATTACAACATTCTCCACGTAAAGCGGAGGCCGAGGCAGCATGGTCCCCCGCTCTCGGGCCCTACGCTCCCAGTGACGACACGCATACGTCACTCGACGTCATGTGACGCTATGCGCGCGACAAACAAATTCCGAGGGACGATTCACCTCCTCTCTTCTCTAAATTAATCTTAACCCTAAACAATCCAGAATATACAATTCTTTTCCAAAAGGCGCTACGTAATAGAAAAATTACGTAGAATATATAATAATATGTATATATTACTTACCAGGGAAACATATGTCCATATTTTCCATTTTATTTTATGCGTACTTGTCCGGTCAGTCTCTTCAAGAGACTGCTCGTTCCGCGACCGAAGTTCGACCGCTGGTGGCGGCATGACACACACATACACACACACACACACACACACACACACACGCACACACACACACACACACACAAACACACGCACACGCACACACGCGCACGCACACTCTCAATCTCTCCTTAAATGACAAAAGGGCGATCGACTATCAACTGTTTACTTTGTACGTACTGCCTACTCTTCCTCTCTCATGGGGGGTAAGCCTTCCACGATGAGCGGCGAATAGCACAGGCATCAAAATATGTCACGTAAAGTGGCCGGGCATTGGGCAATCAGCGGACACGGGCTGCGGGCAGTGATGCCAGAAAGCCGAAAAAGCAGCAGCAGCACGCCGAATAGTGGGGGCATGCGGTAAGTGTGTGCGTGCCGTGTTTGCGGCGTCTTTCGCGACGTTCAACTGTGACACAACTGTCACATATCACATGCATGGCCCCCACCACTCGGCGTGCTGCTGCTGCTTTTTCGGCATTCTGGCATCACTGGCTGCGGGCTTAGCACAAGTTTTTTCGTTTTTCTTAATAATTTCCTATTATTTAAGTGTGTGATTGTGTGGTGGTAAGTTTACATTTTAAGTATTTTTGTTGGTTTCTTTGTCACTCTATAACCTGCAAAACAACCGAAGCGAAGCTTTTCGGAAACTTGGCTTCGGTATTTAAAGTACAGTTCCTGGTTACGCAGTGTCCCGTTAGACGAAACATCAATTCATTGCGCATTTTGTAACAAAAATTATTCGTGCAATAGGCGTATTTCGAAACATGCGAATTCTGCGGGACACTTATCCAATCTGAAAAATCGCGAATCCGTACTAAATCATGACGTTGCAACGTCGCAGTTGAATTGTCCGGTGGCCCGCATATTTCGGAAACAATGGTTGGAAAATACAGAATTTCAACCATGGTTACGCGAGGTGCCAGACAGCAAAGCGTCGTGTTTGTGCATTTTTTGTAAAAAGCATATACCGTTAAGATTGGATAAAATCTCCCGTCACGCAGAGTCCGCAGAGAACATAATCAGTGCACAAAATATAGAAACACAAGAAACCGACAAAGATGTTCATACGACGGACAAAGCAGATTTATTGTTACACACGCGAAAGCAAGTAGCGGAGATTAAGTACGCTGTTTTCGTTGCTGAAAACAATATTTCCTTCAGAACAGCAGAAAAGTTCTTAAAATTTATCCAAACTGTAGGAAAAGATTCGGTGGTATTACAGAAAATGTGTGTAGGCCGGACGAAATGTGAAAATGTACTTTCGCAAGTCGTATGTGCGATTGAAACGGAACGTGTTTCGGGCATTCTTAGAAATACAAAATTCAGCATCTTTATTGATGAAACGTCAGACATTTCTTATAAGAAATGGATGACGTTTCATGTACGGTTTGTTAATCCGGAAACATCACACGTAAACTCGCAATTAGCCAAATTAATCAAACTTGATGCAAAAAATTGTGGCGCGAAAAACTTGTGTCAGAAATTCCGAAACGAAATGTATAAACTAGAGACTCCATTTGGGAATATTGTTGCCTTGTCATGCGACAATGCCAATGTTATAACGGGTAAACATTTATCGTTCCAAAAAAAGCTAGAAGAAAGGTGGGAAAATGTTTTAACATTGACATGTCTATGCCATTCCGTAGCGTTAGTTGCCAATACTGCATGTAAGATGGTTCCGGCAAAATGCGAGGAATTTTTAAAAAAGATATCAAGTTTTGTTAACTGCAGTCCAAAGCGAGCTGCTATTTTCAGTGATTGTTTCCAAGAAAGACACCGACAAATTTGGAAATTGTCTGAAACGCGATCGTTGTCTCGTCATTCTTGTATCACAAAAATCGTGGAATGTTGGGATGATCTTGAGCACTTTTTGACCGACTTAGTTAAGACGGAAAAAACTAAACGTGCTGAAGGTTTTCTACTAGTGATGCAAAATCCTGATGTAAAAGCTTATTTCTTATTCCTCAAAAATATTTTGCATTTCTTCAGTTCATTTACAACATTTTTCGAAGCTCTGGGAACTCGAATTCAATTCTTACAATCTAAATCCGTCGATTTGTTGACGACAATTTGTCAACGGTTTGTGAGACCAGAGCTTCTACAAGATTCAATTTGTAATATCAATTTTTCGGTATCAGACAATCAATTGCCATTAGAGGCAGTTAATGTTGGAAATGAATGCGAAGAGTATTTCAACAAAAATGGTCTCAGAGGGGCACGCAGACGTAGTTAGAAATGTCCGTCAGAATTGTTTCCAATTTTACGTTAGTGCTGCTGAGGGGATTTGTAAGAGATTGCCACTTAAGGACCCATTTTTATCAAAATTAAAAGTTTTTGAACCGCGCACGGCGTTGCGCGATAGTCACAGAGATACGACGTTTAATGATGTTTCTTTTGTCGCACAAGCCCTTGGCGGATTGGATACAGATGGGTTAAGACAAGAGTGGTTGGCTTTACATCAGGATTTTACAGAAACAGAAAAAGACAACCTGTTACAATTAAATTTCGATGCAATGTGGGAAAAAATTTTAAATCAGTATACTAAATATCCCCATTTGCAGTCTCTCATTAATGCAGTTAGATAGTTACCAAATTCAAATGCTGATGCCGAACGAATCTTTTCCTTCTTACCAGACGTAAAAACAAAAAAACGAAATAAGCTGTCGCCCGTCCAGATGAACGCTATATGTGTTATAAAATCAGCGTTGCTGGCGAGAAGGGAAACTGCTTTAAATTTGATCATTACTGACGAACACTTATCTCGCATGTCAAGTCGGACATTATATTCTGGATGTTCGAGAGAAAGAAATGTCACAGTAAATGCAACAGAGATTGCTCAAATTGCTGGTCCCTCCTCCTCTACTGATTTTTAGTAATAACGTCGATCATAAAATAAACATCATTTTGTGAGCTTCGTTATTTATATTATAACACAGACATGACGTCGTTCAACGACAAATGTCTTAAAATCTGTTTTGCTAAATAATTGCTAGACACCACATTTGATAATAACAATTGTCAGGCACCTGTTTTGCAATATATTTGCTAGACACTACATTTGATAATAACAATTGTCAGACACCTGTTTTGCAAAATATGAGCCGTCTATGTTGAAAGTGGCCTAAGTCCATTTGTCAATAATTTGTTGTTGCCTGTGGCAACGTGTACAGGTTGAAGCTAGCTGTCATAAACAACATTTTGCGGTTAATATATTGAGAGTATACCATAATTTTGGACACATAAATTTTCCCAGTTATTTCCATGTTAAAAACATTACTTCGAAAGTGGCCTAAGTCCAATTCTATGTAATGCATAAAGTGAAGACGAATTAGTAACTATTGACAGTGCCGGATGTAGGGCCTCAAACCCTTGAGCCAAAAGGCCAAATATGCGCCCCCATTTGCTAAATGTTTTCCTACAACTAAGCAAATAAAGCAATTTGAAAAAGAATAATATTAAAATTGATTAAATTCAAAAACACAACAGTAACTTCATCATTTTTAATTCTAACAGATCCAATATTTGTAATTGCACTTACCTTGCTTTAACTACAGCAAATAATTCATCAATTACTGAATCATAATTGATAGTTTTACATAAATTGATAATATTGCTATACTTGTTTCGTTTTGTTAAGGGCTTACGCAACTCTATACTTCAGAGAACGACATTTTTGCGCCCCTCGTAATTTAAACTTGAGGCAAGACGGCAAGAGCCACATTCGCCTCGCCCTTAATCCGGCTCTGACTATTGATATCAACAAAAATTGAAAAAGAATGAGAATTGTACAACATTGAAACGCCAACTCTTAAATGTCTGAGTTTGAAGATAAATGGACTTAGGTCACTTTCAAAATAGACGGCTCATATTTGCTAGACACCAGATGTTATAATAAAAACTGTCAGACACCTGTTTTGCAATACAGTTGCTAGACACCAGATAAAATTGTTGTGGAATGTGGTATAATAGAGCTACAGGCGAAGGTCCACGTTAAAAAACCGAGCGCGCTATTCGTGGCACCTCATGGGTGGCGTGGAAGACCACGTAAGAAAATGTAGTATTTTACGAACGAAATACATATATCTCGCAATGTGATACACACATCGTATGTGTGCATCGTGTCACATGTCAACTGCTTACGCGCTAAGAAGGGTTGTACTTTCGAGACAATTTTCGATTATTCTCGTGATAGATGGTACCTCCTCCGATAACACTGGACAACAAAATTGGACTTTTTTTTGCCTTTTGAACGAAAATAGCCAATTTCGATTAATCTTGACCCGCTGAAAACGAATCTGAACCCGTTTTTGAAAATTGGCTCGAGATTTTGAGTAATTGAATTTTGAAAAAAACAGCCTTTTTTCCACTTTTGAACAACAATCAGACCCTAAGTATACAAGTTAAACAATTTCTATTGGCTGCAAAAAATTCTCCAGATTTTTCCGAATACAACGGTATCAAACACTTTTACAATTTAAACTTGCAAACATGTTTAAACATTAGTTAAAGTGAATAAGACACGTTTTGCGCACCTATTTTTCGAGATGTTTTCCAATTTTTACAAAAAACTAGGAGTCCGACGAGGATTCCAATACCTCTACGCGATAGAGCGACATTTGTCTTTGGAAAACCACTTTAACACTATGTAAATCATAATTCTGCTTCGCACAGGAAAACGAAAACCTCGTGCATGTTACGCAGTGTGAGCAGTGGTTCTCCGACTCAATGCCGTGCAAACGCTGGGCGACAACAAGCCACAGCGGAACGCGTGTTACTATGTGACGCGCACGAAGTCTTAGTTAGTTTTCCTGTAGGAAACCGAAATTTGTTTTACATATTATCATAATGCTTTTCCGATGGAAAATTTCTGCTCTATCATGTAGTGTTATTGGAATTCACGCCGGAGTCACAGTTTTTTACAAAAATTGAAAAACATCTAAAATAATAGGTGCGCGAAACGTGTCTTATCCACTTTAACTAATGTTTAAACATGTTTGCAAGTTTAATTTGTAAAAGTGTTTGATATCGTTTTATTCGGAAAAGTGTGGAGAATGTTTTGCAATAAATGAAAAATGTCTATCTTGTAAACCTACGGCCTGATTGCTGTTCAAAGTCGAAAAAGTGTTTTTTTTTCAAAATTTGGTTACTCAAAATCTCGAGCCAATTTGCAAAAACGGGTTTCAGATTCGTTTTCAGCGGGTCAAGATTAATCGAAATTGGCTATTTTCGTTCAAAAGGCAAATTTAGTGTTGTGCAGTGTAATGTGCAACTCGAGGAGAATTCTTATTGTTAGACTTCGTAGAAATTATTAACACGATCTATGCCAAAAATATATATAAATAAATATCTAATAAATAAACTAATTTTTAAATAATTAATGAATTAATAAATAAATAATTGCCCTGCAGTCAGCAATAATTTGTATAAATACTAATATCAACAATTCATCGAATTCTCATATTGCAAATCGAGCAACATTATTCGTATCGAGCACGAACGCGAAGACGAGCGACGACGAGTCAATCCAAAGATCAAAACTCTCGTGCCGCACGTCTCTCGATCGCGTTCACGCCAGTGATGTTCCTGGGGACGCTTTCTCGCGCATGCGCACTGCATTCGCGCAGAAATCCAGGGACGGCGCAACAGCCTGCCGAGATGCACAGGCCCAAAGAGGTAATGCGAGGTAAGGTAGGTTATAGCGGTTAGTATATATTTAAATATAATTATTTATATATCAATATATATATATATATATAATTGTTATAATAGACATTATGGAAAAATGTTCTTTCATATTATTTATTGTTTTATTTAATTTTATTTATTTAGATTTAAAAATTGTGATGCCATATTTATTTTCTATGTTCAACCATAAATGTGATATTTTTTTGATATGAATATTGGTAAGGTTCTTGGCAGTTTTCCTTACTCTTGCAACAAATGTTGGTATTCGTTATAATTCTGCCAAATAAAATATTTTTGTTAACTGAATAAATTATTCAAAAATTACTTTATTTCCTCTTGTTTCTTTACCCAATTTTAAACCTTTCCTATTTGATTATTATGTCAATATTGTATAATATAAATATGTTTGTGTATAAATAATGCCACAAATTATCTAAGCAAGTCTTTAAATCGCTTTTTATGATATTGTTAATTATTTATTTGTAATTTATTAATTTGTAACATATTTTCTATTATTTTTAATACTATCTGAGCAGAGGGCCCAACAGAACCCTTTTTCTTCTACAATTAACACGCTCCTTAAGTGAGATTTCAATGCGCATGCGCGAGAAAGCGTCCCCAGGAACATCACTGGTTCACGCTCAAGGCAGTGTTCCTCAATTTCGCTTTCGGCGGCAAGCACGCTGTGGTACGTGCGGCGCCTAATGCGAAATCCGGCACCACTGACCGAAGCATATACCGGCCTGTGTGCGGAACGGAGACGCCACGCCAAGAACTGTATGCGGGACGAAGACGCGACGCGCGCTTTGGGTTGAAAGGGGACGGAGCATACTTCTGTCCTTTCTTACACGACATCACGACAGTGGAAGCAAGACGGAGCATGGCTCTGTCCTTTCTTATACTACGTCACGGTTCCATGACGTCAGAAGACGTTGGTACAAGGGAGACGGAGCCTAGTTACATCCTTCTCTGCGCGCGCAGCTCTCACCGACAAGGCACGCACACTTGCGCGTATCCCCACTCCACTGGTACCAATGGTACGTTGAGCTGTTGAGATTATGAGCACGACACAATTATATTCATTGACGCGTTTTACAATATGAGCGTTACCTGGTTACACGTGGTTAGTAACCGCCACGTGCAGTGCCTGAGCCGGCGTGTTGATGCACAAGTGTTATAATCGTAAAGCTAAGCTGAGAAAATACAATGTTTGTGAGCGCATATGGATGTATAGTTCAATGAGAAAACAGTGAGCCTTATGATGAGACGCATGATCGGACCTTTGAACACTTTGAGCAGACAAATTGGAGCACACTAGAAAACTATCGAAACGCACGCTAACGATGTTGAGACGAGAATGAGAGCGGAAGGAAGCCGGAAAGGGCCTCGTTCCGCTCCTAGCGCCACCGATCGGGCGTTCGGACCGGTGAAACGGAGCGGCCAGTGCCGTGCTGCCACGTTGAGTCGCCCTATGAGAACCCGCCGTGTTTTGCGGATTTGTCTTGGCGTGGGTGACATCCTTCGCGCGTCGCCGCGCCAATATATCCCAAACAACTTGGATATCCAATTTTGCAAAAGACCTAACTCAGATGGATTCTGGTGCAACGTATAAATTTACAGCGGTCTTAAAATGCACCCACTGTGTCATTCCATGTGTTACGTCCCAGCGTAACTTTTTGATTTTTCCTTTTCTTTTATTCTATTTTTCAAATTAAACTCTCTTTTCTTTCCTTTATTCCGGCCGCCGGATTACGAATTACTCATATAACGGCTTAGGCTCATCGCATCCGGTGCGCTGTTAGAGTATTAGTTGTAAAATCATGATTATTCTATTTTTCCTCCAGGCCGCGTATACGAATTACTTGTATCACGGTTTAGCCTCATCGTATATGTGGTGCTGTCGAGTTGTTAATATGTAGTGGAATTCCCTCACCGTGGAATCATATTCGTCCCATCGTATATATATATATAAGTAGATGTAAGTAGTTGTAAGCGTGCGAGCGGGTATGAATGCGTGAATATAGTATGAGTGTGTGTGTGCGGTATGGACGTATGTGTGTGTAGGTTAAGGAATTCGCGATGAGGTTCCGCGTGTTAATTTTTAGTTTCTCTCTCTCTCAAAAGTAAATTATTATTTTCGTGGCAATAAGGCATTGCCCAGATATCAACCTAGTTCTGTTCAAGCATACATATCAGGAGCGCGCACTACTGAAGTTTTAGATGACTGAGTCAAGGCAATCATATTTTATTTGCAATAAAACTGAATAATTAAAAGAGGACAAATGAGCAACCGAAAGTCTCTCGCTGAGCATCGAGCGAGAACAGTAACGCAATATTTGTACACTAAATCGACCGCTGATCGACCGTTTCCATGGTTAAGGTATGAAAAACTGGCCTAGAGCGAGCCCAGGAGCCGTCTCGCGACGGATTTCTCTGGGCAGTTGGCTGTAAAGTCGTGAGGTACGCAGGTCGCTGTCCGAGGATAGCTTAGATATCTTTAATTTCTGAGTCTAAAAGTGCATATTCTTCTTGCAGTGTGTTACTAAATGAACTCAATTATCCTCGTAAAGCTATAGTTTATAATTTCTGATTATTAAGTGAGACATAGACTCAGTTTTCTTTGATTTAGTGAAAGTGCGAAGGTGTGCGCGTTACGTTTTGCACGTGGCCGACAAATTGCGTCGGACACGTTAGCTTAAGTTTCCTTTTTGATTTCATTTACATTACTCTTTTCTTTATTATTTAACTTGAACAGAGCGCGAAAGGTTGTTCCTCGCTCGTGTGGCGATTAAAGTCGGAATTAATTATCGGGAAATCTGAATAGAAGCACTATCTTCCTGACTTGCCGAACCTTGTAACGGACTAGTTCCCGGCTCAATTATCACAGAGCATAGGCAAATCGAGGAAGTTCAAAGTACTAAAATTACGTTTCGATTCGAAGGTACTATCATCGATTTAAACCATCTAAATCCTGAAAATTCCACCGACCTACGCCAGAGGAAGAGCGATAGAGCGAGCGAGCGAAAGAGCGAGAGAGAGAGAGAGCGATAGCGCAGAGAGGAGGAGAAAGAGCGCGTGCGCAAGCCGCTTGAATAACCGAACGTAACCGAAGACCAGCGACACGGTAGGAACCTCCAGTCGCGATTTACGACGAAATATTATTCCATTTTATTATATGATCATGCCCGAGCTCAGGCCACGGCGGGATCCCACGGGGGCGGTCATTTGACCGCGCAAGATTCCTTGTTAACTTGTCGATTGTAAAGGCATAACCGTGAATTACCGAGAGCGCATCCGTAATATTGTAAGACCGCTCATATTAAGGCGCATCATTGTCGCGCACTACTCATGAACTTTTCTCAATACTGCGATAATATCTACGCAATAATTCTTTCATTGTTTATCGAATCCGAACGCATCTGTTCTACTTTTCTTTATCTATTCTACTTTTCTTATACTACTATTTTCCAATAGAATATAGCTATTTTGTTTTCCCCTTATATTATTCTTTACTTGATTTGATCTGTGTTGTGACGTCACACCTCATATACCATAGCATTGTACACCGGCCGAAAACATAACCTCGCGAGAACAATTGGGGACCTGTACGGGTCTTAAGAAGACACACGAATCCTATTAGTCCTGCATACAACTAAACGCGATATTAGATTTTAACTTAACTTCTCCGTTTAGCTTGTACCGAATAAACTAGAAAATCCCTCCTCTTCCAGGAAGGGATTAGAACCTTGCAATGTTGATCTTTAGTTAGATTCCGTTATCTATTGTAATTGGATAGCAAAAATATTCAAGCGTTACGACCGGTCGCACGGCAGGCCGCTCGCGGATTTCTCATCGATCGTCTTGACAAACATCAAAGTCGTGATAAGCCTCGCCCGGACGTAACACATGTTGTAACGAACGAGCAGCTATCTGAGCAAGTACAACGATTTTGGAACATGGAACATAATAGCGATGAGAACAACCCGCGATCCATAGACATACGAGATCTTTGCGAAGAACATTTTCAAGCGATAACAACGCGCGATGCCGACGGGCGACACGTGGTGAACATCCCATTTCTGGAACAGGTCAAGAAATTATGAGAATCACGACAACAAGCCGAGGGAAGATTATTTGCGATGGAGCGAAAACTTGCGAATCAACCAGAGATGAACACTCACTATTGCGAATTTATCTGCGAATATGAAGAAGAGCTTCATATTCATACCAAGAGGGTCATATGACACCTGTCACAGAACACGCATGATCAGAGAATATCTCCCGATATTATCTGCCACATCATGGGGAAAGAAAGGAAGGCACCACTATCAAATTCCAGATGGGTATGACAGATCTGCGACAACTTCAACTGGCATTGCATTAAATGAAACGCAGAGAGTGGGTCCCACCGTCCCGAACGACCAATTTACGCGATCTTGTTACGCTTCAGGTAACACACCATTGTACTATCAGCTGATGTCGCCAAAATGTATCGGCAGATACTGGTAACGCACGACGATTCGGCGATATCAGACGATCCTGTGGCGCCCAGATCCCCCGTTACCTCTCCAAGCATACGAGTTAAACACGAATGGCGTATGGAACAGCATCTGCACCATTCCTGCTGACGCGGGTCTTACATGGGATACAGTGTGGGTATTGTAGGAGCGAGTGTGAGAGCGAGATGCGTGCTGGGTGTATGTGTGTGTGTGCGTGCATGCATATGGGAGCGAGTGCATGGTAACAGAGCGCATCCCAACCGTCGGGAGTCTTCGTTGTTTGACAATGGACTGCCGTTGCGTCGGGCAACGTGGCGTGGGAAGGTCCGAGGTGCGTACCGTGAGCGAAAGACGAGAGAACGGACAGTGTGTGTTACGAGCGAGCGATTGCGTAGCGTACTGTTATGGCGTGATGCTGGGTTTTGCTGACTGAGATCCGAGGTGCCTGGTAGCGGGCCGGATAGCGATCTTGAGAAGCTTGCGTTTGCATTCTCACGCGTGGGACCGTGTCGACGGTGACGCTTGGCGGGGTGGTCACTTTTTGGTCACGCCTCGTGGCGGTAACTTCGATCAAGTCCTTTGCCCGAAATCATTTTGTACGCCTATCTACACAAGGCGCTGTATGTTCCGTACGCAACGTCGTGATTGAGGTAGATGCATGCAGGCGCTTCGATTCTCGAACGATAGAGCGTCGTCACTGCTAAAAGATCAGGCTTTTGTTTGGTTTATTCATTCAGCGAGGTCCGAGAAGGACAGTCTCCGCGCACACCTCACATATTCAGATCGACACATTCAATCTCGCTGTCGTTTGTGATTTCGAGTTATACCGTGACTGAGTGAGGAATAACATTAATTGTGGGGTACCTCAACCGCGTTATCATCTCGTAACAGAGATCAGATTTCACACATAGACAAGGGTTTTCTCACCGAAACTACATGCCCAATCACACATAACCTGAACTGGTATTCATTGAAATCTCAGATTCTGCGAGCTCAGGGTATTATAGGAACTGCCCTCGGTATCACTCATAGCCGTGCCCTGAGACCAGATACGTAGCTGAATACGATGGCGACACGTAACACTGAATGAATGCATTACCTGCTTTGATAGTACATATACTAACATCGGATACATGGCACACATTAACCCTTTGGCCTATAACCACGAGTCTGACTCGTGGTAAAGAATTTTTGTCATAAACAAAAACCACGAGTCTGACTCGTGGTAAAGAATTTTTGTCATTACAAACACCACGAGTCTGACTCGTGGTAAAGAATTTGTGTCATAAACGAAAACCGCGAGTCTAACTCGTGGTAAAGAATTTATGTCATAAACGAAAATCACGAATCTGACTCCTGGTAAAGCATTTCTGTCATAAACGAAAACCACGAGCCTGAAAGTCTGAACAGCTGAATGGCACGGCGCGCGACCGACTTTCTTGTTTACTCATCTCCGATGAGATACTGCAACTCTTGAACTTTGAAATCCCGAATAGCGAGTCCCTCGCGTATACAGATGACCTAGTTATCTACGGTAAATCTAGGTTGGAAATTAAACGATCGGGACAAAGAGTGGCAGATGTGATTTCTGGGTTGTTTAAAATCCAGAAACTCACGCTGTCGGCAGCAACAAGCGAGATGCTCCTCATAACGGGACGTCTCGACTTACGTAGACCTCCAACTGTTAGAATCGAGGGGAAAAGGGTGACAATGAAGGGGTACAATGAAGTCCCTTGGAGTCCACTTCGACACCAGATTGGGAATGCAACCCATGCCAAGTATGTAGGAATCAAGTGCTTGAAAGCGTTTAACAAACTGGCTAGATTAGCCAAGGCAAATTGGGGTTTGGATTGTGGAACCCTGAACACTGTATCGTGGGCTCTACGTTCCAATCACCACCTATGCAAGTGCAGCATCGGAAGACATGTTAACGAACTCTAACAGGGCAATCCTGTTCAGAGGGCATCGACAAGTCTTGCTTAAGGTCACCAAGGCTTACCGAACGGTGTCCACGGATGCTATCCTCGTGAGAGCAAGCGTGGTGCCAATCGACTTGGCGATCGTTAAACGATCGTATAGATACAAGGCTTTGAAAGGTTCATACTTTGAATTCGAAGGCCTTGTATTCAGAAAAAGTGACATCGAAAACGAGATCAAAACCCTAGGACAGGTTAAGACGACTATTACGGAAAAAATTTTGCAGCTATGGCAATCCCGTTGGGATCAGTCAACGAAGGGACGAACGACGCAAACGTCACAGTTAGACTCTCCAGCACGTGGATAATATTAGACCACTACACGACTGAGTGCCTTAGTAGCCACGGAGATTTCCGTGGCAAATTGAAAGAGCGTGCATTGATAGAAGACGGGATAGTGTGAGTGTGGGGTGATGGAAACATCGTCCCACCTCCTCTTTGACTGTCAGAAATATTTGGTTGTAAGAGAAATCCTGATACACGCAGTGGAAGGGTGGTCTGTCCCTGAGTCCACGTCTGTAGCCTCGACAAACCTGTATAGGAAATTTACAGAGTACACCTGTACGCAAGTTGAGAGAAACTGAAAGGCACGAGCTCGAACTAAACGCTACTCAGTAGCATAATTGAACGAACTTGAGAAGTGTAATCTGTATACACCACACAGGACATTCGTATCTTTGAACAGCCTCGAACGAAATCGCAGAAGGTGACTTATTAGAGTCTCATGGGTGTGACGATTCCGCGAACTTCAATTGGTTCACCAAGCCTAGCCGGTACCTCGGGAACACATAGGAGCCCCGTCTATGCTTACATTGTCGCCTCTGGGAGTGATGGATTCGAGGTGGGCGTGGGGAGTCGCTCTGGCAAGCGTCTGCTGAAAAAGATATCTATCCGCCCAAACATCTGGCAATTATAAAGTGCGTAGCACCCATATAGACCTAGAGCCGAGGAGGGTTGTAGTAGTTCGGTTTTACCGGCTACTTGAGCACTTAGACGAAATACCATAAACATTAAACTGTACCTCTATCTGTAATAAACCGAAGTTGTGCCCGAAGAAGAAGTAGGTGTTGTGTTCGAGAACCCTCACCATCCTTCCACGGCATAACAGTATAGCGAGTAATGAATCCGGCGAGAAACGTGAGCCTGTGTTGAGTGCGTGTCGTGTTGGGCGTAATTTAATATTCGTGTGTTGTTTGTGTGCCGTTTCTTATATCAACAAATAAATACTGTTATCGCCCTGCAACCCGTGCTTCAATAACAACTAGTTTAATCCTACAGTATCGAGAACGCTTCGAACTGTCGTTCGGACCTGATTTTAGATCAGGATTTTGCTACGCGTCGTACTGTTAGATTGTAGTCACCACTAGATTTAAGCATTTCTCTGTTAGGTCTAAGCCACCACTATTTTTATAGCTATCCGTTAGGGCAAGCCCTTCATCTTGCGTAAATAACTTAAGTTTCAAGACAACCGAAGCTTTGTGCCAATGGTGATGTCACCATATGCACCGCGTGCCTACGTAACCGACGCTAAGTGTTTTCCCCCATTAGACAGTACCTAGAAAACGCCAAAATCTGGGCCCGACACTCTAAGAAATACCATCGAGCAAGCAACATCGTAACGCTGCTCGATACTCCGCTCAATCACTTAGTTCATTTTGCAAACTGTACGCTATTCCTAATAAACCTTAAGTTGTGCTTGTGAGAAGAGGAGTGAATACCGAGACCATCACCCCACACCTTCCCAACGCGGCATAACAGTACGTTCACGTCTTTGTTGTGTCAGTCCAGGTCGCGATTACGCCTCAACATATGTTTATGCTGGATCGCGACAACGCCTCGAACTAGTAGTTTTTGTAATGAATTTAATGTATCAATTCGTGTTTTATCGCCTTGTACAACGCTTGCTTGCTCGTTTGCTGTGCAACTGACCGACGCTGCGACCGCGTCTCGCCGTCGTGTGTCGACTGGAAAAGAGGTGCGATCACGTCATATTGCACGCGCAAATATTTCGAAATTTGCGGACACGAGTCGGCCTTTGCTGGACCGTTTGATCCCATAGATGATCGCCGTCGCTCTGTACTCTCTGCCTACTTACATTTAGAACGCAACAATCAGCGATTTTTACATCGACGACCTTCTCACAGGTACCGATACTATAGAAGAGGCAAATCAGTTACGTAAAGATATTTCTAATGTTTTCAATACGTCAGGATTCGAGCTTCGGAAATGGGCATTGAACAAGGCTCAGATCCTGGAAACCCCGATCGAATCATTGTCGGATCAGGTAGTGATTACCGTAGATAAGGATCCGAAAACATTGGGACTTCTGTGAATGTCTCAAACTGACAGTTTGAGATATTTAACCCTCGCATGCCCAGGTCTGGGTAAAATAGACCCAGGCACCTGAAGACCGGCAACCCAATGTACACGATACGGTGGTAACTTCAATTGCTGTAAAACAATACCATCACTCCTCGCAGAACGGCGGCAGGCTCGTGTCGGCCTTTGTCTTACAGGGCGTCTGGCCGCTGCCATACGGTTAGTTGAAGGTGAAATACTGCTGAAGATCAGCTATGTGCTATTGTCAAACAGTGCAAACCGATATGCATCTTCGCGTATAGTGTGCTGTATGTGAATTGATTAGAGAAGGATAGAGTAGCCGTTCCGATAGTCCGTGGCAACGTTAGATTCCTTGGGTTCAGATATATGTATTTTTTCTTGTTGTGGTTTATTTTCATTAAATACAGTGGTTGTTATAAAATAACTTGTTGCATCGCGACTCTATAGACATTTCCTTCTCCTATCGACCATTGTTGAATTATGAAGTGCTCGCGTAGATGTTAAGCGAGAGGATAGTGGAATGGTGAGTGTCAAGTAAGCTCAGGCGGTTAGAGTTATAAAAACACAACAGTCTATTTATTATATTTTACACACTAAATAACAGTTAACTATACACTGACTGAACCCGTGTTCAGTTGCACCGTACGAGTAGTAATATTGATTGAAAAGAGTTGAAGTGAAACCGTCCGAAATGAGAAACGTTAGATCTTGCAAGAAGTAGTGAGGTCCGCGCGATACAATGGTTGCGAGGTGAGTGAGAATAAACGCGGGCGCCGAAAGCGCACCTGCTCGTCACGTGAGTTCTCGAAAGCAATCGATTAGATCTATGGTGATCGCTGATAGGTGGACAAATGATCGATTCGAGATCTCGCATGATTAATGAATGTGAAGTGAGGTGATTTTAGTCGGTAACATAGATTTCTCTGACAACTATTACCTATGAATTCCATTATTAGCAGTAAACACGAGGAATTAGTATCTGTAGTAATATGGACATTCTGCAATTTCTTGACAATCCTAAAGTAAGGTTCATTCTGAGTCTTGTGACGACTGACGTTACTCACTGCAACGTGTACGATGGATTGCAGATCTTGAGGGCTGGGTCGAATCTACCCACATTGAGATTTGGCGTTACGCTACCCGCCGCGTCGGGCGTGCGAGTGTTAAAAATAACCTTAATCCTAAACAGCGTGCGTGCCGTGTCTGAAATATGCTTCGTGCCGTGCGACTGCGACAAGTACTGACAGACACGGTAGGCACACACACACTTGGAGACGGTCAAGTTCAATTATTTGTGGCCACACTGCCCATTGGCAATCGTATTGATGGTAATTTTTTTTGGGAACTATCACACCGCTTACTTTTGCTGCAGTAGACTCCAAAAAATATTGAAGCTACGAATTACCTTTTGGAGCAAATATTTTTATTTACCATTGCCTTCACACTGTATTCCAATATCTACTCTCTTCTTTTCGTCCGTGTTAACACTTGTACTATATGCGTCCATATGTATTCGCGTTTGAACGGGCTCGCTAAGGGTCCATTCGTCATGATACGCCCCACCACTTCCCCACACGCATGTATGACAGCTGACACGTCACGCTGCCGTCCATGACCATTAACCCAGTGATCTCAGAAGTGGCATCCTGCCGCATCGCGGCACGCGTGGTGGGGGAAGGCGAGAGTTGTATGCGTGCCGTGTCCGTGAGTGCTGCGCGCGCACCGTACGTAGACAAGGAAGGAGCTATGCTTCTCGTCTTCTTTCTACCAATGTACAGTAAAATGACGTGTCAGAAGCTGCGCGCGCACCCAATAGAAAGAGACACAGAATTATGCTCCGTCTTCTTTCCACCACGATCGCACACACGTGCTTCGTTCGGCATGCGACAGCGGTACCGAATTTACCTTTCGGCTGAGCGTTGAGCCAGCTGAAATTGTCAAAAATGCACTTGTACCAAATTTATCTCGCAAGACGTCATTCGATAGGGGATGAAAAGAAAACGGTCTATGCCAAGTTTCAACTCTCTATCTCCATCAGAAGGGTAGTTATAGGGGAAATAAAAAAATCAGTTTTGACACATTTTCCGTATTTAGCGTTGCGGAAAAATTCTGAAAAAAATTGAGAATATTCAGAACATGTGAATTTATGGTTGGCAATTTTTGCAGATTTTTGTCTAGCAAATCCTAAGCATAAAAAATCAAAAACCCCCCAAAAACACGAAAAATTCCAATTACGTGTTGAAGTTTCCGACCCACAGAATTTTTATAAATGCTGTAGTGAAGTATTGGCATAAGTAGTACCATCAATTTATTTTAGATTTTTTGGTAGAGTGCGTTGTAGTTCAAATAAATAAAAACCGATATTTACGACATATTTCGTGTAATAACTTATTGAATACTTAAAATAATTGCGTTTTCTTGATATTGCCAGTCGGTTATACGATGCTCTATGTTTTCGCATGCGAGAGAGCAATGTACAAATAAAGGGAATTAAGTTATTTCGAGTTTATTGAAAGTCTGTGTGCACCGTACTTTGAAAAATATTGAGCGCCAAGCCAACAGCACGAGTAGCTCGTTGGTTAAGCTACACCCATCTGCGACATCGTTGGACACTTTTGTCGGAGGTTCGCGCGCAGGAAGGCTGATCTTTTTTTTCTTTCTAACAACTACACGACGGTAAGCGATATTCACTTACAAATATTTTCAACATACTTCTATAATATTTAACTATATTGTGTATGAATTATGTATGCACGCCAGGGGTCGGAAACTAACATAGGAACTTCCGGTGCAGCGTTTTTCATGCGGAGTAGTTCATGTTCATATTTTAGGAGGCGCTAGTTGTCGCCTGTAGTTGTGTGAGTGAGAGTCGTACGCAGCGGCACCCTCGCACACAGACGCCATTGTTGTTTTGGCGGGAACGGCTCAACTAGGTTAAACACCAGGTTAAACCAAGTGACTGGAACACTGGAAGTGACGTTCGTGCGTAACAAGTTGTGAGTGGGTAAACTAGCGTGAATCTCTAAAAGACGTCATGTTTGGTGGTTCATACGGCAAAGGATAGAAGTGTGCGGTTTAGTGTCATTGTAAAATAATTTGTTACTGCGGCGCTAACAAATTAAAAGATGACTGACCTGTTCGGCAGCAGCTGACGCGACAGAAGATCAAGTACGATAGGTAAGAAATATCCTATAAGCCATAAGCAAAGGGACTACTGATATATAAGTTATGAATCTGTATCTATAAAAATATATAATTTATGAAAAAGATGTAAACAATTTGTTGTAATTAGGCAACCCAGGACTGCCTGCAGGGCGAGTAAATACACAATGTTGCGTATCGGGGTGCAAATCAACTAGGCTTAAAACATGTATTCCCAAAGGATTGGAGACTGAGCAAGGCCTGGAGAGATGCCATCCAGAATCCTGAGCTGGATAATATGACCAGCAAAGAATTAAGAAGCTATAGGATTTGTCAAATACATTTTTCTGAAAATTCTTATACCATAACGCCTATTCGTACAGTCCTAAGAAATGATGCTATTCCACAGTTGCTGTTGCGTGAACCCTCTATGCATAGTTTGTAAGCTGCACCTTCTACGGAGATGGATGGAGACTCAGTCGGAGGGAGTGCAAGTCCCATACTTAATGAAGAACAGAAGAATATTCCAATTGAAGAGGATACCGCAACAAACATTAATTCAGGTTTGCTACCACAATTGGATACATACAGCTTAAATGAACTTAACCCATGTTCACAAAGTAATGAGAGCCTTTTTCTAAAAACAGATGCTGCTGGTCAGGATGATAAGAAGTCACTGTGAATGAAATGTTAATCCAACATTTCTCCAATTTGGTAATTCGTTTAAATCTCTCCTTATTAATAATTTGACATCCGCGAAAACAGTGAAAGGAAATTGCACAGATGGATGGAAGCCTTATTTTCACTTCGCAACTTCGCGACATTAGTACAAATTTTAAAGAATGTAGACAGTACACATGTAGGAAATGATACCTGAAGCAATGTCGATGATGAGAATAAGTATATTCTGTTCCATGATCTGCAGACAATTCGCACTGGAACGTGCATCAACAGTTCACACATTTTAGCAAAATTCTTAAACATTAGCAAAAATAGATCATGCTGCGATTGTGTTAATAGTACGCGTTATTCCGAAAATTTCAATACTTTTTGTAAAGATGCATTTAGCATTTTGGAGGGCAACATACCTTTTTTCTGCTTCAAATCCGAAATTATACAAAATTTAAAACTGCCACTACTGGTCATGTTAAACTATTAATTTATTAGTTGCATAACACACGCAGCAGATTTAAAAGAAGAAATTGCTCGAATCATTGTGGTGGAATACGTGACTCGGTGCAAGTTTATGAATAGATTGTTAAAAGGGAATGATTCGGGTGCCACAGCACAATAGCATTTGTGCAGGCAAGCGATCGTGTAACATAAGAAAACGCTTTTTAAAAAAATAGGTAATTATTAAAAATTTTAAAACAGCAAATATTGGTAATATTGCATTTCCTCTTTCGACAAACTTCTTATCATCGCAAGCATATTATATAAATATCTAATTACCTAACGTAAGCGTAATTTAAGATTTTGCATAATTCCGAAATCAGGAGGGATTTTTAGTGAGTAGGAGTCTCACAGTACCCGGCCCATAACACCTGACCGGGTCTCCATGATGGATTTTCCCCTACCCAATTAATATAAAAACAAAAAAGAAGCCACCCTTGTCAATATTATACGGTGTTTCGATAATTTTCTCAGTATTAAAATATCAATACCGCCCGATTTTTCTTAGTAGTGTAAGGTATTTATAGAATAACATGTGTACGATGTCAAAATATATGCCCTATAATGTAAATTTGTGTAAATTGATAAACCTACCACTATCCACAACTATTACAATATTAATTTTAATTATATCAAGTGGGTAAAAGGTTTAGCTATTTGCACATGACAAAACTTGCACAAAAAGTATTGCATTCAATATTTTTTGTGCAAGTTTTTTCATGTGCGAATTGCTATACCTTTAGCTTCACATTTAAGAATACGAAATATTCGTGGCTATATCTATATATATATAGCTATATATAGGTATACATTGGGGTTTAGTTCCAAATTGCTTGTACATATTTTAGGTGGCGCTCGAAACACTGCGCCGCGGTTTAACATGGAGGTTTCCGCCCCCTGATGCACGCATTGCGTTATTTATGTGACCTTTACTTATATTTTTTCACCCAATGAAGCTTCCAATGCGTGTAATGCATTCGAACACAGGAACATTCGATGAATTTGTTAGTATAAGTATTTTATTCTCCAAATATACATTTTCACCTGGTCTTCCACGCCACCCATGAGGTGCCACGACTAGCGCGTTCGGTTTTTTATTGTGGACCTTCGCCGGTAGCCCTATTGTACCACATTTTTAATTTATTAAATTACAGTGGTGATGGGATATATTTTAAGGAATGGTGTAGGTATATTGACTTTTTATAAAAGAATAAGAAAAAGCAAAAAAACCTTGGTCTGGCCTCACTTGTGTCAGACCGTACCTCTCCGAAAAGGAGAGGTACAGCAAAAAACAATTGGTCTGGCCTCACTTGTGTCAGACCGCATGTCTTTACGTTTAAGAAATCTGTCGTATGGTGATTGCTGTCATGTGTTGAAAATATGCTTTTTTTTACACATTTCCCATCACCACTGTAATTTAATAAATTAAAAATGTGGTACAATAGGGTTGCTGGCGAAGGTCCACAATAAGAAACCGAACACGCTAGTCGTGGCACCACATGGGTGGCGTGGAAGACCACGTGAAAATTTATATTTCGGGAATAAAATACTTATACTAGCAGATTCGTAGAATGTTCCTGTGTTCGAATGCATTACACGTATTGGAAGCTTCATTGGGTGATAAAATATAAGTAAAGGTCACATAAATAACGCAATGCGTGCATACATAATTCATAGACAATATAGTCAAATATTATAGAAGTATGTTTAAAATATTTGTAAGTGAATATCGCTTACCGTCGTGTAGTTGTTAGAAAGAAAAAAAAGATCAGCCTTCCTGCGCGCGAACCTCCGAGAAAAGTGTTTAACGATGTCGCAGATGGGTGTAGCTTAACCAACGAGCTACTCGTGCTATTGGCTTGTCGCTCAATATTTTTCAAAGTACGGTGCACACAGACTTTCACTAAACTCGAAATAACTTAATTCCCTTTATTTGTACGTTGCTCTCTCGCATGCAAAAACATAGAGCATCGTATAACTGACTGGCAATATCAAGAAAACGCAATTATTTTAAGTATTCAATAAGTTATTACACGAAATATGTCGTAAATATCGGTTTTTATTTATTTGAACTACGACGCACACTACCAAAAAATCTAAAAAAAAATGGTGGTACTGTTACGTCCTACGTCCTCCACCCGCCTACCCAGTAGCCATACTCTCGCAACGGGCTCATTGCACCATGTATTTGCCCATCATCAATAAGTCGCGCCTAAGCATAATAAGGTTCATCGCTCCGCGTAGCCTTCCGTCGTTAGTAAGTCGCGAATAAGCAGAATAAGAGCCACCGAAATTCCTTCACGGAATGCTGATGCCGAATCAGCCCGCAGGTCAACCACCTAACAAACGATCAGCGATCCGCGGCCGTGTAGATCCGCGAAGGCCAATGCCAATTCCGCGAAGCGCCTTGCGACCGTCAGCAAGATCTACCATTTAAATAGGCTTACAACCGCAGAGCGAGGGCTCTTGAGTCAACCAAGTTCGGCCACGATCAATCTAAATTCGGCAACTCATAAACCAGCGTTCGACTGCGATCATTCTAAGTTGTTCAATCTTCGCGCAGCAAGTAGTGTTACTCATTAAGCGAACCATTGTAAACCAACCAAGTGCACTTCGAGATAAAGCATCCAGTCCACTATCTGAACATTACTTCACACGACTGTGCCCTTCCTGTGCGTCCACACCAATCCACAACCACACACAATCTCACGCATCCAAAGCTGTAGCCATCCGGACACCTCCTTCTTGCATTCCGCGATACGTCAGTGAGCCGCTCCACTGACGGATCAAAACCCTTTCGGTGCGATCACTCCTTCCGTCCGTCCTCGATCCCCGGTATACCCGGTGAACGCAGGGTGCCAAAAACGAGGACGTAACAGGAGGAATTTTCTGGTGACAGCGGTGGGATCTCAAAAGACGGAAAAATCCGATCGCACCCTATTCCCCTCCCACTCGTAAACCAAGTAAGGACAGGATGGCACAGGATCCTAGCACGTCATCGCAACGCTTTCTGTCGCAACGCGAATCGAACGCCTTGCAAGAAAGGATCGAGGCAAAAGAAAAGGAACTCGAACGACGAGACGCTGCGCTACAAGCGTACGCCAAGGAGTTGGACGCGAGAGCCGCAGCGGAACAAACCCGATGACCTTCCATTTCCACGCAATCCGGCGAACTTCCGGATCCTCAGCCGGAGTGGCGCACCGGAGACGCCCCGTGGACCTTCCAAACAACCGACCTGGGGGCACGACTACAAGCCCACCTACACCGAAGGGAAACTCAATCTCACCCCGCTCCCGCGGAACCGACTACGGGAAGCCAACGAAGGCAGCCATCATCTTCCCCGGCGATCAGCCTAAAGGACGCCTTGGATTTGATCCCAGCATATGACGGGTACGGAATTTCAGTTTTCCGGTTCGCAAAAGCGTGCGATCAGGCACGGGAACATATCACCCCGGGCAGAGCTGGCTTTCACGCGGTTAGTTGCCAACAAATTAAGAGGACACGCCCGCCGACTAACGGAAGGGATCGCCTTCACAACCGTCAAGGCACTGACAGATAGGCTGAAGAGCGTGTTCAGCCCAAAAAGGTCAGTAAACGGGTACAAGGGAGAACTGAACAATATCTGCCAGAAACCCGACGAGCATTTAGTGGAGTACATCGGGAGAGTTATGGACCTGGTAACCGCGATCACGGACGGAGAAGAGCAGCTGCATGGGTGGCTGGACATAGAAGAACGGGAGAGAATCGAACGGGACGCCATGGATAGCTTTGTATCAGGACTACCCAACGATGTTCAAGTTGGGCTGCGACTCCAGGGATATGAGAGCCTAGACGACGCCTTCATCAAGAGCAGCCAGGTCGTGCAAGCCTTAGAGGCGGAAGCAAGCCGCCGGAGGAGGCAAACCCCCCGTGAGTACCCGCGACGAGAAAATCCACTGCCGTTACTCTACGATAGGGACCCGTCCCCCTCGCCACCTCGACATCAGTACGAACCGAGGTCCTACGAACCAAGAAATCTGCCCCCGCGACAATACGAAGATCCGAGGAATAGCTACGCTCCACCCCATGCACCCACCGACGAACCCGTGTGCAATTATTGTAGAAACCCAGGACACGACATTCAAGAATGTCGTCGCCTAGCATCAAAAAGGGAACGAGAAAGACGACGAAGCTACCACTAGGCCGGTTAAAATCACCGCCCGAAGCCAAGCAACCAGTAGGCCGGTTAAGGGACCGCCCGAAGCAAATCAACCAGTAGGCCGGTTAAAATCACCGCCCGAAGCCAAGCAACCAGTGGGCCGGTTAAAGGATCGCCCGAAGCAAATCAACCAGTAGGCCGGTTAAGGGACCGCCCGAAGCAAATCAACCAGTAGGCCGGTTAAAATCACCGCCCGAAGCCAAGCAACCAGTGGGCCGGTTAAAGGATCGCCCGAAGCAAATCGACCAGTAGGCCGGTAAAAATCACCGCCCGAAGCCAAGCAACCAGTAGGCCGGTTAAGGGACCGCCCGAAGCAACAAACTATAGAGGGGTAGCTATTCCGACGGAAAATATAATAAACACATTTCAGCCGCCTTATTCCACCTGCCAGACGAGCCATTAGGCTCTGATGAGGACTCGACTGCGGGGGTCACCATTCGCATCCCACCGCCACCTCTCTACTGGACACCACTCGCTAGTCTTGATGCCCAAGTCAAGAATCTTAGCGAAGGCAGGAATCCAGAGGCAATGCAACACGGTGTTGCCAATATATCATGGACAGAAGCAGTCCTCCAAACTCGACACCAGGGACAACAACCTCCAAGGTATCGAGGCCCACGACGAAGACCCTCCAGCAAGCACGCCACGCTAATTCACCGACATCCGCCATGAGGATGTGCACAAGGCCGTTGCGAGAATCGAGCGAATTCACATATAAATATGTGAATTCTTTTCCAGGGGGGGAGGTGTTACGTCCTACGTCCTCCACCCGCCTACCCAGTAGCCATACTCTCGCAACGGGCTCATTGCACCATGTATTTGCCCATCATCAATAAGTCGCGCCTAAGCATAATAAGGTTCATCGCTCCGCGTAGCCTTCCGTCGTTAGTAAGTCGCGAATAAGCAGAATAAGAGCCACCGAAATTCCTTCACGGAATGCTGATGCCGAATCAGCCCGCAGGTCAACCACCTAACAAACCATCAGCGATCCGCGGCCGTGTAGATCCGCGAAGGCCAATGCCAATTCCGCGAAGCGCCTTGCGACCGTCAGCAAGATCTACCATTTAAATAGGCTTACAACCGCAGAGCGAGGGCTCTTGAGTCAACCAAGTTCGGCCACGATCAATCTAAATTCGGCAACTCATAAACCAGCGTTCGACTGCGATCATTCTAAGTTGTTCAATCTTCGCGCAGCAAGTAGTGTTACTCATTAAGCGAACCATTGTAAACCAACCAAGTGCACTTCGAGATAAAGCATCCAGTCCACTATCTGAACATTTCCTATCTGACACCTCCTTCTTGCATTCCGCGATACGTCAGTGAGCTGCTCCACTGACGGATCAAAACCCTTTCGGTGCGATCACTCCTTCCGTCCGTCCTCGATCCCCGGTATACCCGGTGAACGCAGGGTGCCAAAAACGAGGACGTAACAGTACTACTTATGCCAATACTTCACTACAGCATTTATAAAAATTCTGTGGGTCGGAAACTTCAACACGTAATTGGAATTTTTCGCGTTTTTGGGGGGGGTTTTTGATTTTTTATGCTTAGGATTTGCTAGACAAAAATCTGCATAAATTCCCAACCATAAATTCACATGTTCTGAATATTCTCATTTTTTTTTCAAAATTTTTCCGCACCGCTAAATACGGAAAATGTGTCAAAAACTGATTTTTTTATTTCCCCTGTTACGTCCTCGTTTTCGGCACCCTGCGTTCACCGGGTATACCAGGGATCGAGGACAGACGGAAAGAGTGATCGCACCGAAAGGAGGGTTGTTTGATCCGTCAGTGGAGTGGCTCACTGACGTATCGAGGAATGTAAGAAGGAAGTGTCCGAATGGCTACGGCTTTGGATGTGTGGGAGTGTGTGCGGTTGTGGATAGCCGATCCCGAAGGTTTTCCCATAACCAAGAGGGCGGTCGACCGGGGCAGTAAGCGCGGGGTGCAGGAAGCCAGAAGCTACCAGGTTACCTCGCTGCTAGTTGCCCCTATCAGAGCGCTCGCGTCTGGTGCGGTGCGGGAGCTGCCGCAAGGGAGCCCGGAGGCTTCCACGCTCGCTGGTAGCTCGCCGATCGCTGGGATCCCTGGGTTAGAGGTAGAGGTGGTGGTGTTTGGTGTTGACGTGCAGGAAGGGCACGGTCGTGTGAATTAAATAATGTTCAGATGGTGGAAGTGGACTGGATGTTTTATCTCGAAGTACACTTAGCTGGTTTACAGTTGCCGAATTAACATGGGTGGTAGCCGAACTTGGTTGGTTGAAGAGCTTGATAACTTAGATTAACGAGTTGCCGAAAGTAAACTGACGTGACTTAGTGACGTTAACTATGGAGCGGAGTATTGTGACTGACAGACTGACTGACTGTGGCCCATTTAAGTAGTGGGTTTTGCTGATGGTCGCCAGGTCCTTCGTGGAACTGGCACCCTAGCTTCCGTTTGGAAGTTGGCGTTCTCGGAACGATGTGTTGCCGCGGATCGCTAGTCAATCGTTGGGGTTAGCCTGTGAGCTGATTCGGCGTCAGCATTCTTATGTCTCTACTTACATCGCTATTGTCGTCGTTATGTCATTCCTTCGCGTGGCGCGGATTACGTCCCGGATGGGCGTCAGCGTTACGTGAAGGAATTTCGGTGGCGCGGTGCGCCGGTTCTTGTTTCGTTTATGTACGACTTACATCTAATTAAATAGATACGCGGTGCGATGAGCTCGTTGCGAGAATATAGTCGTTAAAAAAGCGGGTGGAGGACGTAGGACGTAACACCCCTATAACTACCCTTCTGATGGAGATAGAGGGTTGAAACTTCGCATAGAGCGTTTTCTTTTCATCCCATATCGAATGACGCCTTGTGAGATAAATTTGGTACAAGTGCATTTTTGACAATTTCAGCCGGCTCAACGCTCAGCCGAAAGGTAAATTCGGTACCGCTGTCGCATACCGAACGAAGCACGTGTGTGCGATCGTGGTGGAAAGAAGACGGAGCATAATTCTGTGTCTCTTTCTATTGGGTGCGCGCGCAGCTTCTGACGTCATTTTTCTCTACATTGGTAGAAGAAAGACGAAAAGCATAGCTCCTTCCTTGTCTACGTACGGTGCGCGCGCAGCGCTCACGGACACGGCACGCACACAACTCTCGCCTTCCCCCACCACGCGTGCCGCGATGCGGCAGGATGCCACTTCTGAGATCACTGCATTAACCTAATTACACTGTCCAACAAATTTTGACTTTTTTTATGCTTCGTAATATCTGTTAGGCGATTCTTATAGATTTCGATGCTCTAAACCCAAATCTGCAACCCGTTCCCTTCCATCACCCTCAGTTTTTGAAAAAATGTATTTTGAAAAAAAGCACGTTTTTTCCACTTTGAACAACAATTCTGTTGAAACTATGAAAGATAGACTGATTCTAATAGTCGCAAAAAATTCAGCAGACATTTCTGCATAACTTGGTATGAATCGTTTTTACAATATCAGTTTACAAAGATGTTTAAATATTAATTGAATTGGGCAAGACACGTTTTACGCGCCTATTTTGGGACACTTTTTTCAAATTATCGTCAAAATGGTGCGTCTAGGGTGAATTCCAATTACACTGAGCGATAGAGCAGACATTTTTCTATGGAGATCCATCATCAGATTTTGCGAAATACGTTTTGGCTTCCCACAGGAAAACGAAATAGTCGTGCGTGTTACGCAACCAGCGCAGTGGTTCTCCGACCTTATCGTATTGACCGCGCTCCGCCGCGGAGTGGCCCGAGCAGCCGAGCGCCGCTCACACGCGCGCCAAGTCCCCCGCTCGGGCCTCTTTCAAAGAACGGCAAATATGTTCGTCGGGTTTCGGTAAGTACCACTTGCGTGGTGCGCCGCTCTCGTAGTGTATTATATGCGCAGAAGTATTGATATATCTCACCTGAGTCACTAGAACGCAGCGTTAGTTGAGACAGAATCCTAAGGGGTTGTTACGTCCGGGCGAATATATTTTAATTCTAGGAATGGCCTAAGAATGGAGGGACGGTCCGCCGTGGGACCGGGCGTAACGCTAAATAATAATACTAATAATAATTAATGATAATAGTAAAGAAAAGGCTATCGTTATAGCGGTGCCTCCGCTGACCGGCTTGTCTGAATTAACTTCTAAACGTTTACTGATAGTGTAAATTGATGTGCTAAAGGAAAAGTTACCTAATTTTCTGCTAATAGAAAAGATCGCGTTTAGTTATCGGCAGGATTTACAGGATCCGTGTTCCCCGAAAGACCCGTATGGGTCCCGAATCGCTTGTGAGGTTATGTGTGACTCGATGTGGCGCGTTATATGGTAAGGAGTAAAGATATACAAAATAAAAAAAAAATCAGATATAAAACGCAAAATAAAGATTTATATTGAAAGAGTTTAGTTCGACAGTCAGCTAGTGAATACTGCAGTAGATAGTGTTGCTGCTGCTTGAATGTACTATACGTGCGCGGCAATGATGCGCAATAAAGCAAACGCAATTTACACGGCGCGAAGATAACGCCCTCGTTATATGACGATGTTCGATTTTATCATCGTTATAGCCGGTTAGAAACAATAAATTGCGCCTTATAATGACGGTGCCCTTAGGATCTCTCCATGGCGTAATAGCGGGGTATGGTCGAACAGTTGATTTTGTACATCTTTTAGCACGGCGTGACTGGAAAGGTCTTACCGTGTCGCTGGGTGTTCGGATCTGTACACTCTTTCCCACTCTCGCTCTGTTCGCACTCACTCCTTCCTTCTCTTTTTTTTTCCCTCGCACGCTGTTCGTTGTTCGCTCCACGCAGGCTCTCTCTCTCTCGCTCACGCTCGGCGGTATAGTCGGTGGAATATTCGTATAATGACGATGAGTACCTTCGAATCGTAATGTGATATTAATGATACGATCGTATTTGATTTGCCTATGCTCGAATATAAAGTGAGCTAGTAGACGCCCCGGTATAGAACTCTTTAGTTACAAATAAGGAAATGAATACTCCAATTTAGTCAAATATAATAACTCGTGTCGCTTCACGAGCGGGGAACAACTATCGCGTTTGCTTCCAAATTATATACAATAGAATGATTCTGAATGAAACTTAAATCTAACGGGCTCGGCACAATTTGCAGACCACGTGCAGGAAGCTATTGCGTATCGCACTTTCGCACTCTATTCAGTCCTTTTGTATCACACTACAAGAATATGCACAAATAAGCTCAAACAAAGAGATATTCAAAGTTACCACCGGACAGTGAACTACGCACCTCGCGACTTCACAGCCAACTGCGATGAGGATTTCGTCGCAAGGCCGTTCCTGGGCTAGCACGCGATAGTTTTTCGTGCCCTTTACGCGGAATCGGCCGAATTGAGGTCGACTCTATAAACAAATGCCTGCGGTAGCACTCGCTCAGTGTTTCAACGAGGAACCGGTTTTCGCTCGATAGTCTTCTTCTAGTTATTAGAATTTATTTGGAGTGCGGTGTGATTCCGTTAATTTGGGGATCTAAGATTTTACAGGCACACGCTCCATTCGGAGTACTCACAAAGAAAAATAGTTTGACGTCGAAGCGATGCTTAGGCGATGTGCAAATAATAAATGAAATATGAGAGAGAAGGATAACAAAAATTAACTGCGCGGTAATTTTTCGCAGTAACTTAACTCTATATACACACATTGATACTATGTACACACATTTATACTCGCCGCACGCTCGCTTGCGGTTATGGTTATATGTACAGGGTGAGTCTCTTAACACTGGAACCTAAAATATCTCCGTTGGTTTCAAAGATACGAGAAATATGTAAAGAAGGAATTGTTTGGTTCAGAGGGGCACTTAATGTGACAAAGAATAATTTTTTCACAAAGTTCTACTTTTCGTGTTTTCAAGGTCATCGCTTGTTTTTTAAATGGAATGGTGTGTTTTAATTACTGTAGTATCATAGGTGAAAAAAAAAATTCAGCCATGTGTGTCAGCCATGTATTTTTTAATAATGCTTTATTCACGGATGAAGCAACATTTACCAATCCTGGTTCAGTGAACTTAAGAAATGCCCATTATTATCGTTGAAAAACCACATTGGCTGCGTGAAGTAGACCATCAAAGGTATTCGAAGGTCAACATATCATACATGGCTGAATTTTTTTTTTTTATTACCTATAATACTGTTCGATACTGTCGCGATGAATGTTGCCCACGACTTGAATAATGCGAAGTAGATCACCCAGCGCAGGGCGCGACGAGTCAGTTGCACGAGACCGCAGCTTCGTTGGAAGGAGAACAATGATTTTGAAGGTTCCCACGTTTTATTTATCACGAAAAGCCTTATTTATTTGCACACGGAATCACACACAAATAAACGGACGATAACAGCACTGAAAATACTTGAGATACTAATAAGAGTTATAAATGCTTAGTCGAGACTTCGATTTTGCTTGCCGCTTATCGGAGAGTCACTGCTGAAGAGTGATTTTCGGAAATCGCAACGATCTTCCAAGAAGAAAGGTGGATTTCCTCTTCGAGGAAAGAAAACCCGGTCGGGAAGAAGCGCGCTGCGAGCTCATTCGGTCGACGAGTCATGTGCGCGCGTAGGGACGAGCCGCGCTGCCGGTGCGCCCGGAACGGCGGGGTTTAATGTCTAAATCTAAATTCGTATAAACTAGACGAACAAACAAATACTATAGTAATTAAAGCATACGATTGCGTTTAAAAAACAAGCTATGACCTTGAAAACACGAAAAGTAGAACTTTGTGAAAAAATTATTCTTTGTCACAATAAGTGCCCCTTTGAAACAAACAATTCCTTCTTTACACTGTTACGTTCTCCGTTTTTCAGCACCCTGCGTACACCGGGTATACCGGGGATCGGGGGACAGACGAAGTGACCGGTCCGATAACAGATTTGGCGTGTCAGCGAAGCGGCTCGCTGAGACGTCGTAAGCGCCTTAATATACTGGGTGTCTTCGATTTAACGTCCAAATGATTACGCCTCTAAGTGTGTTCTCGCGTCCGAATGATTACGGCTCTAAGTGTGTTCTCGCGGCTCGCTGTAGTCGCGTATTGTGTGCGGTAACGTTTGCGTTTACCTTTTGTGAAGACCCTTGTTTGGGCTCGACCCGCTCGGTTTCCTTAATCTATCACTTCTATATCTGAATCTTCGCGAATTTCGGTTATCTCTACCGTGGATGGCATGATTTCTGGTTCTAGGGGCTCGGTGTAGAGCGTGAACCGGTCTTGCCCCGGAGGTAGTTCAAACGGACAAGGCTGTTCTGGGGAAATCCAGACTGGTGGTGTGCGTTGTCCGGGGAGTTGGTCGTTAGGCGGAGGGGGGTTTGCGGATTTGACCGCTGCTTGTTGAGATGCCTGGAACTTGCGCAAACGTGCGGCGTGCTCAGTTTTTAATTCCCGCCCGGGGGGCCCCTCTATAGTCTTTACGTCGCTGCCGACGTCGAGGTCCTAGGTAACGGGGTATTCTCTGGTTATGAATTCGAATGAAAGACAATTATGATCCGTGGAGATAATTACTGACCTTGGGGCCGAACCATCGTGGGGCGGAAGCAGCTGGGTGGCTACGATCACAGCGAAGGACGCCGGAACCGACGTTCTGTGATCACAGCGAATGAATCGCTGTAAAGGTCACCGGAACGCGGAGGTTCTACGATGACAGCGAGATATTGCTCGCTAGGTGACTCAGACACAAGCTGTACGGTGACAGCAAGGAACGCTCGGATGACGCGCCCGGTGGTTTCAGTAGCCCAAGTCACTGAGGAGAGGAGAGAGGGTGGAGTACCCCACTTGATTAGGCTCAGAGAATACCCGGGTAGCTGGGGTTTGTACGTGGATGTATACGTGCCGCAAAAGATGGGTGAAGCCCGAACTCGACAGGATAGTGTAGGTGGTAGGATAGGTGGTTCGCGAGATGGTTTACTAGAGGTTTATTAGGTGTTCGATTGTTACAATTTTATACACGCTGGATGGTTCCGCTTAGTTGTCGCGAGATGTGGGTCGAAGGTCGGCACTGGACGCAGTATCTCGAACCACGCGGGTTACAAATGGTTAATTAGATTATGGAGGTTGGTCAATTATTCAAACCTGGCTTTTCTCGGAGATGGGCTGGAGTGGTGTCACTGCTTCTATCGCGTTAAGTATTTCACTAGACTCGACTTAATTTACTTGAAAGTTGTATGAATGAGAGGAATTCTATTCGTGTGGTGACACTTCGGTGTCTAGAATTCAAATTGTCGTAACGAAGAAATTGAGTCCAATGTTACCCTCTGCATCCGAACTCGAACTGATTCGAAAGTAATAGTGACCTCTTTTTCAGCTCCTACTGCCCTATATAGCCGGTATGCTCCGCTAAGCGGCGTTCGCTGCTGACACAGCGTCAGCATTCTTTTCGTGGTCCGGCGCGACAGGTGCCTTTCCCAGGACTCGTGTTCGAGAACCCCGCTTTCGCGCCGAACGCTAGTGGAGCGGAGCACACGGCGCGGCTGCGCACAGCGCCGATCTCCTGGCGAGCTACGTGCGGCGAAGCACGAACACAATGGAGATGCGCGCGCGCGTAAGCGCCAGCGGCGGTCTCACCCGCCAACACCCCGTTACTTCGGGAGCCCACCAGCTTCCCGGAGCCGCCAATGTTTTGACTTTTCGGTGCTAGAGAATTCCAATAGCTCGACCGGGCGGCTCCTGGAGGTCAGAGGGCATTCGACCGAAGGAGGAAGCGACCGTTGCTTCCTGCTTCGTGTAGGAATCTCCGAGCCGAAAAGACGTGAGCGCAGCGAGCGAAAAGAGAGAGAGAGTAAAAAGAGCGATAAGAGAGTTTCCAAGGTGCAATTTCCCGTTAAATTCGGTGACTGCTTTATTCGGTGCAGTATCCCGTTCGATTCGGCGAATTTAATATATTAGGTGCAGTTTTGTGAGGTGTGATAGCCCGTTCAAATCGGTGCGGTATTGTAAAGCGTTTTAGCCCGTTCAATTCGGTGCAGCATTTTTTCCAGGTGTAAGGTCTCATTCGAATCGGTGACAGACAGTTAGGTTTCGTTTTAAATAAAGAGAGTGGGTGACAAGTGAGGAAAGCGGTCTTCTTCCTGTACGCTCCTTTCAACGGATCGCGCGAAGACTGTACGAGTCCGAGTGCTCTCCGAACAACTCGGCTATACGTGTCCTATCGTTTGAGACTTTTGCTACTGCATGTTAAACACTTGTCCGGTCGGGGCGCGTGAGAATTTGGCGGCGCAGTACCCCGCACGCTCTGTTGGTCTACTATCTGCATCGTCTCAGTTATCGGCAAAGGTGTAGGTTACCTTGCTTGTCACGCGTGACATGCCTTATCGCTAACGGGGGTTCGTAAGAACCGTACTACATTCCTAAAGTTAGTTTATAATAAATCTTAGGAGCTATTGAACGAGCAGCAGATCGCTGCGAGAATAATCAATTAGTTAATTATTTAATAATTAGGAAAGGAAACATTTATCGGTGGGTGGAGAACACAGGACATAACAACACATTTCTCGTATCTTTGAAACCAACAGAGATATTTTAGGTTCCAGTGTTAGGTGATTCACCCTGTATATTGGGTGGGACGACAATAATTCCAAGGTGAGGGATTTCCACTACACGTCACTGCTCAACAGTACCGCCCATGCGATAGGCGTAATATACAAGTATATTGGCGCATACGAGGCCCGGAGTGAAATAAAATAAGCGTGATTTTAACGTTGATACTCTAACAGCACGACGAATGCGTTAGGCGTGAGACGTAATATAAGTATTCACGCATCCGTAGGCCGGAGTAAGGAAAATAAGAAAGATAAACTATTTATAGAAAGATATACTATTAAAAAGAAAAGTCAAAAGTTACGCTGGGACGTAACAGGTGACCCATTATCAATACAAATTCTATGTTTTAATGTCAAATGTTGAGATACGACCGGCTCATATGCCAGGACAGAACCGTGTGGCGATAGGGCGCGTGTACGCTTTCCGTGCGTCTGGTCTGTCCGCAGTCAGATATCTCACGTTCTGACCATATTTTGCTGTTATTCGGACTTAGGCTAAAAGTACGGAAATGATTTGGTAATTGTCTAGATGAGTGGCCTCACCTCCGATTTTTTTTGGCCTTGAAATATGTTCTCGATTTCGACATTCTGAATTACCTTTTCCTATGGCTATAATGCGGGGTCGGTTTTCGTTTCCAAGATATATTCCTTGTAGCCATAGGAAAAAGTCGCTCAGAATGTCGAGATCTACAACATATTTCACGGCCAAAAACATCGGAGATGAGACCACTGATCTAGACAATTACAAACTTGGTTTAAAAATTGATTTCAGGTACAAAAAGAAATCATTTTTTTTTAAATGGTTATCTGTTACGTTCTACGTCCTCCACCCGCATTTTTTTTTTTATTAGTATTAACAAACTTACCCATTCTCGCAACGACTCACCGCGTGCTCTCTCATCTACTATCATTTAAGATCTGCCAAAACCCACTGTAGAAACTAACTTCTTCCCCCGCCTAGCGGAAGCACGCGCCACGCGAAGGTGACCTTCGCGCAGCAAACGAGTAACCTAACCCTCCTGACTGTCTAAGATGACACAGCCAATAACACCAATAACAACTAACATACCGAAACATCAAATTCCTCCACGCAATGCCAGACTGTTCGAACAATGCATGCAGTAACCGAATCTAGGAAGATAAGTCACGTAGCACTGTTTCCCAAAAGAGCAGCTGCCGCGCCGAACCGAGCCAAGGCTGCTGACGCCGAGTCAGCAGCGAAGACGATGCTCAGCGGAACAAGCTGGATATACATATATATATATATGTAAGAGTTTGATTATCAATGCGAGGGTCGGCGTTAAGGGAAGAGCCGTTGATGCCTATAAACAGGTGGATTTTATTTTAACAGTGAAATCATAAACAAATTGACAAACAAAACAAAATGAAGCTAAACAATAGTTTCCTAACCTATAAACAGGAATCGAAAGCGATGCTCCTTTTCCCACATTTCGCTCTATCTGTCTGACAAATACGGGTCTGCTCCGCCAAAAGTCTAGCGGTGTAGCAGTCGGTATGGTAGTGGGGCCCTTCACCATAAGCCGTAGTAACTGAAAGGATTTCTGCTTTGCATATTTATGTTCATATAACTCTTAGTTCGCCACCCTATTGTCCATTGCAAATCTGACTTTGACGACTTTTTCTTACTTTAGCGACAGTCGCTGTTATTTTATACACATAAATCCTACTTTGACGACGGTCGCCGAAATTTGTATCTACATATAACTCCAACTTCAGCGACTCATTAATTTCATGACGAGTCTTCGAAGTCGAGGGTATATCCAAAACGGAGTTTGACGACTCTCGTCTGAATCAGGGTGGTCCAACTTCTTCCAACGGCGTCGCATGAGTATTTCGACACAGTATCTTCGGGCCGCACACGGAAACAAAATTTTCATATTATAAATTGAAGAATTTTCAATATACGTAATATTATTTTATTTTCGACCAAAATAGGCAATTTCGACTAATTTTGACCCGCTAAAAACGAATCTGAAACCCGTTTTTGGTAGTTTGCCCGAGATTTTGAGTAATTGAATTTGGATAAAAACAGACTTTTCCAACTTTGAACAACAATCAGACCGTAGATACACAAGTTAGACCATTTTTATTTGTTGCACAAAATTGTCCAAACTTTTCCGAATAAAATGATATAAAGCACTTTTACAATTTGAACTTGCAAACATGTATAAACATCAGTTCAAGTTGATAAGACGCATTGTCCACACCAAGTTTTCGAGATGTTTTTCAATTTTCAGAAAGAACGGTTAGGATTCAATCCATGTAAACAAATGTCGTGTCGGATAAGTGTGCAAGATCCTTGAAAGACAATTTGACATAAAAATGAGTAAAAAAAAAATGAGCCCTCGAATTTCGAACCCTTGAACAACATCTTATGAATTTCTTACACTACTTTTTTTTTAAGTTCTTTTTATTATCAAAATAACACTCCCATATAGATATCGCAGGCATAAAATAAACTTACAAACAAAAACCTTAGATTGAATAAATTTGTTTACAGAGGACAACAAGGGGATAATTACGGCTACGTATATGGCATCTTAATAATCTAACAGTCTTTGTACTTAGGCGCTAGTTTGGGCTATGGTACTTAAATTAAGAGTTACGGTTATTAGGGGAGTAGCTGGGTACGGTGATAGCTAAACGTGTTGTGAGTGCAGTAACCGCTTGCACTGGCAGGGTGCGGTGGTAAAAAAAAGGAGATGTCCAGATGGCACTCCGAAAAAAACACCGCTGAGAAACTGACTATTTAATAGAAGAGAGATAAGAAAAGAAAAAAAAAGATATAGGAGTGAAGAGAGAAGAGAGAAAGACTTACAGGCTAGACAAACACAATATTTACAATATTTACATTATGTACAAAGCAAAAAAAAAAAAAAAGAAAAGCCTCAGAGGCCAACACGCGTGGTGATGTGTTGTGGTCTTGTAGTAGGGCGTACCCCACTGGGGGGGGGGGGGGGCGCTTCCTGCGTTTGATATTAAACTTTAATTGCCGAATATGAATAGATTTGTTGTTCAGCCACCAGTACCAGCGGTGTAATCTATGGTTATCTATAGTATCTCTTTCCGGGATGCACTTAGAATATTTATGGAGTTCGTAGTGGGCGACCATGTATTCCCAATTTGGAGGGAGTTTCTTGTTTTCTTCATGTCTTTTCCAGTGATATAACAATGGTGTGTTGTTATGGTCTTGAACCATACCCAGACTATCTATGTATGTAAATGCTTGGGGCTGGGGGTAACCGGTTTGTATTGCTTTGTTTGTAGTGTTTTGGTCGATGGTGCAGAAAGTTTTAATGATTTTATTATTGATTTCATTGCATTTGCTGTAATAATCTCTAGTTAGTTTGATTATAAAGTTGTCTATGCGGGGAATGTTCGCCTCGTCGTATGTTTTATTACTAACTAGGTGTTTATAATCGGAGCTGGCAGTATGATATTTGCCTAAGGCGGCTCTGAGGCACTTCCGCTCAAATACTCTCAGCTTCTCCATTTGGCTCGCACTAATGTCCACCAAATGAGAGCTGCATAAGCTAACAGAGGTCTGATTAGTATTAGGTAACAAATGATCTTTGCTCTACTAGAAATATGTGACTTGTGGAATAATTTGCTGAGCTGCTTCATCCTGTTATGGACTTTTTTGAGTTGGTTATCTATATGAGTCGTGCATCTGGCCAGGTAATTTATTTCCATGCCTAAATATTTCACAGAGGGTTCAGCGTGAAGATTTTTCTCTCTAGATAATTGGTCTACCGGATTTTTGAACAGGATTGTTTCGCATTTTTGAGGATTTACTCTTAGGTTCCATGTGGAGTAGTAATTATTGACCTTGTTTGTGACTATCGCTAGCTTAGAGCTTATGTCATTTGGGTATTTACCAGTCACGTAAAGAATGAGATCGTCGGCGTACGCTATGGAGTGTGTGCTGTTGTCTTTGTTGAGGCTGAAGGCGTTAAGAATATCAGAGGTGAAGATGGAGAATAGTATTGGCGAATTTACAGTACCCTGTTGTAAGCCTTCTTTTATATTAAATAGTGCGGTGGACGACTTATTACCATCCCAGACTTTAAATTTGTTATTGCTGATGGTGTCCCATATGAGACTCAGGACATGAGGGGGAAATTTATTTTTTAATAGTATATAAAGCAGGTCATCCGACCACACTGACATGAGTCGAATGCCTTTTCTAGGTCGTTTAGGACTGCACCAGTTGATTGTTTTCTGGCTAACCCCTCGTTGACGTCTGCGAGGAGTTTGTTGGTGGCGTGTGTCGTCGAATGCCAGGTCCTAAATCCAAACTGGTTATCAGGTATAATGCTGTGTTTTGCACAATGGCGCTGGATGGTGTTATTGATTAATGCCTCGTATGCCTTACTGATGTTTGGGGTAAGGCTGATTGGCCTATAGTTGGCTGGGAGGTTTGGATCTTTCTCCTTTTTCTTGATGGGAAGAACTTTCGCAACTTTCCAGGCAGATGGGAAGTATTGGTGGTTCAGCGCGTTGTTAAAAATAATCGTGTAGTCCCAGATGATTTTTGGTGACAGATGTTTAAGGATGACCATTGGGATGTTGTCTATGCCTGAGGATGTTTTTGATGGAAGGTTCTTGAATATAAGTTGGGTTTGTGCGAAGTTGCAAGAGTATGAGTCCAGTTCCTGTGGTACGTGCGGAAATGAGGATTTGTTGGTGTCACTGAAGGTAGTGATTGTGCTATTGTTGTTTCTAGATGTTGAAAAGTTGCTCTTGAGGGCGTCAATCTTCTCATCAATGAGCTCTCTTAGCCTGGTGTTTATATTGAGGTGCCGTGGAGAATTTATGTTTTCATAATGTGCTCCAATGGCATCTAATTTGTCAGCGGTTTCTGTGAAGATGACCTTTCCATTTGCCTTACGCCAATGATGTCGAGGGCTGCTTAATTTCCCCAGTATGGATTCATGCTTCTCGTCGATATGGATTTCCGCTATTGGATCTCTAGTAGTGGGTCTGAAGATTTTATTAATAGATGGGAGGAATGTGCTGGAGTCTTTGTAATTTTTTTTCTTGTATGTTCTTGTCCAATGGTCTTCTATTGCTGTCGAGGATTATTTTTTTAGGCGGGTTTTAATTACTAGAATAAGGTGTTCGAGGCTGGCTATTATTTGGCTTCTGGGGCTTAAGTTTAGGTGTTTGAGTTTGTTGAGCAGGGCTATTGCTTTGTTTTTGGCAGTTTGAACGCGAGATATTTTTTTATTGATGTACCGTTGGGTGTTGTTGAATGGTTTTGTTTTGGGAACTGTCTCAGCTATTGAATTTGTGTTTGTTGTATCTATTGTTGCTTGTATGCTGAGGTTCTTGTTATCAGGCGGACTGATGGTGTGATTTCTTTCAAGGGCGCGTGAGAATTGTTTCCATTTTGAACTCTATTATCTAGGATACATAAGTCCAGATAACTGTTGCCCGGCGTAAATCTGGGTTCGACGGCTCTGAAGATGTTTGTTTGAAACTTGAGGTTGTTTAGTTTGTCCGAGGCAATAAGGTATTTACCTCTTTGGTTGCAGGTTATGTCTCCCAGATCGATGTGTCTTGAGTTCAGGTCACCAGTTATAACGTAGTAATTACTTTTACTGTGTAAGTTGAGGGATTCAAAAATCGTTGCTAATTCTGCGGTGAAAATGTCTTTGCACTTGTTATTATGGGCGGCGTAAATGCTGACTATGAACAATGCACTATTGTGAATCAGTGTGTTGAGTTTGATGATCGTATATTCAAGTATGGTGTTGGATACTGCGCTCAGGTATGTGGTGATCGCGTAATCTATGGATTTTCTAATTGCTATTGCAGTCCCTCCTCCTGTGTTATTTCCAGTCCTATCTGTTCTGATGAGGTCGTGGTGTTTCAGCTGTATTTTGTGTGCTGGGCCAAGTTTCGTCTCTGATATTAGAGCAATATCCAGAAAATCGTTGTCAATAAACTCTGCGAGATTATGTCTGCGATGGTGAGCTCTAATCGAATTCACATTGATAGCAGCTATCTTTAATGTATTAAGCAGTAACTCGGGCCGGGTGTGGTCGAGGTTATATTGTGGAGAAGTATTTTGTGTGTCTGTCGTTATAATGTCTGATTCAAGCGAGGCTAAGATATTGTTGATTCTGTTTCTATTGTCTATTTTTTCGTTGAAAAGTTTGGTGGAGTTTTGTAAACTTACAATCATAGCTATGACGTCTCTTTTAAAGTCTGCGACCCAGGGAGGGGGGGGGGGGGCAGAAGCGTGTGGGTGGGATATTAAGGGGGCCGGGGTGGTAGGAGGCATATGCAGTTGCGTTTGTAACGGAACTTGTACTTTTAAATTAGTTTGTTTTAGACAAGTAGCGTAGGAAATTGTAGAGTGGACTAGCTCACTGATTCCTGTAGCTGTCAGAAAAATCTATGTTACCGACTAACTTCACCTCACTTCACACTCATTAATCATGCGCGATCTTGAATCAATAACTTGTCCACCTATCAGCGATGGCCATAGATCTAATCGATTACTTTCGAGAACTCACGTGACGAGCCGGTGCGCTTCCGGCGCCCGCCTTTTATTCTCACTCACCTCGCAACCATTGTATCGTGCGGACCTCATTACTTCTTGTGCTATAGCAAACATTTCTCTTTTCGGACGTTTTCACTTCATCTCTTTTCTATCATTATTACTCTTCGTACGGTGCAACTCAACACGGGTTCACTCAGTGTGTAAATAACTGTTATTTAGTGTGTTAAATAAATAGACTATCGTGTTTTTTATAACTTCAACCGCCTGCGCTTACTTGCCACGCACCCGTCCACTATCCTCTCGCTTAACACCTACGCGAGCACTTCGATTAATAAACAGTAGCCTTCCTTTTTATATTCTGGATTGTAATTTTTCTGTTTTCTTTTAGAATATTTTGCGCATTTTTATAATAGGGGCAATCACGGTAGCTGGTTGGATGGCCCAAGGAGTTGCAGTTGGCGCATTTAAGCTGCATCTTGTCCGTCATAGAAGTAATATTGCAATAACCTGGCTCATGAGAGCCGGCACACTTCACGCACCTATACTGCAGATTGCAGTTTGCGCTGGCATGGCCTAGCCTCTGACATTTTTTACATTGAAAGATAGCTTTTTTCTTTAATGGCTCCCATCTGGCCTTTTGATGGGCAATTGTGCCTACTTTTTAAGGTTGGTCAAGTTGCTGTCGTGGGTGATTTGTACTAGAAAATGATAGTTCTCTGGATTGCTTTTATTGAAGCGAATCTTGGTTACCTTGGTGATGGTGACATCCTTTAAATTTAGGCATAGGAGCTCTTCTTTGACGCCTGAGTCTTCGAATCCGCCTCTAATTCCTTTAAGAATAACTGTTTTTGGGACGTATGCCCTTAGGGGTGTGTGTGTAGAATTGCTTCTGCTTCTCCTTGAGTATCGGGATGATGTGACTGTAAGCTGAGATGTTGGTTGCAATGATTGCAACTGTTACGTCCTGCGTCCTCCACCCGCCCGCAAATTTTTGCTATTCTAAATTATTCAAGAATTAACTAATCGATTGCTCTCGCAGCAGTCTGCTGCTCGTTCAATAGTTCTAAGATTTGCTATAACTCAACTGTAGGAATGTAGTGCGGTTCCCACGGACCCCCGCTAGCGATAAGACACGCCGCGCGCGATAAGTAGAGGTAACCTACATCCGGCCGATAACCGAGACGATGCGAGTAGCAAGCGAGCGAAGCGTACGGGATATGGCGCCCCCGAATTCTCGCGCCCGGCGACCGGACGAGCGCCTAATAACGCTGTATGCCAGGAAAAGAATCTCAAAAGATAAGACACGTGTAGCCGAGTCCTGGGAAAGGCACCTGTCGCGCCCGTCCCACGAAAGAATGCTGATGCAGTGTCAGCATGCGAACGCCGCTCAGCGGAGCGTGGCGGCTATATAGGGCAGTAGGAGACCTTTTTCGCGCACTTACTTGTTGGACATTTTTCACTTCACTTCTGTCTGTGCAGTGCTTCGAACTGCACCGTCGTTCGCGTATTAAGAGTTCAAGTGCGGGTGCGAAGCGTAACACCCGACTCAATATTTTCCTTCGATACCTTTTAAGTGAATCAAGTCAAGTCAACCGAATAAGAACAAGTTAAGTCTAGTGAATAGTTAACGCAGTAAAATCAGTGACATCGTTCCTGCATCTCGTCAGGCAACCTCAGGTTTGCGTAATCGAATAACATTTGAAATTCGAATAAGTAACCTGCGTGGTCGAGACACTCCGTCTAGTCCCGACCTTCGACCCTCCTCTCGCGACAAAGAAGTGGAGCCGTTCCACTTCTACAAATTGTAGGGTTCCACCAGTTAATAAACACCAAGTAAACAATCTCGTGAATCACCTACCCTACCACCCATCCTTGCGACGCGTACACACACACCCGCGTAAAACCTGGTTATCCGAGTGTTCTCTGAGTCCAATCAGACAGAGTCATTTCACCCCTTCTCCCCTCCGCGGTAACTTGGGCTACCGAAACCGCCGGCCGCGTAAATCGGGTGGTCTTTGCTGCCGCCGTAGAGCTTGTGCTTGAGTTGCCTAGCGGGCAATACCCCGCTGGCACCGTCGAACCTCCAAGTTCCGGTGTCTCTTAAAGCGATTCATTCGCTGCGACCTCAGAACATTGGTTCGGGCGGCCAGCGGCGGCCCGTCGCTGTGATCGTGGCTACTCAGCTGCTTTCGGCGCACGACGGTTCGGCCCCAAGGTCAGTAGTCATCCCAACGGATCGTAACTATCCCCCCATTCAAATCCATAACCAGAGAGCACCCCGTACCTAGGACCTCGACGTCACCCGCGACGTAAAGATTATAGAGGAGCTCCCCGGGCTGGAGCAAAACACCGAGCACGTCGCGAAGCTGCACGCTTGCACGGGTCGCAAGCATCCCAACAAGCAGCAAGCGAATCCGCAAATTCCCCTCCGCCTAGCTACCAACACCCCGGACAACGCACACAACCGGTCTGGATTTCCCCAGGACACCCTTGTCCGTTTGAACTACCTCCGGGCCAAGCCCAGTTCACGGTCTACTTTGAGTCCCTAGAACCGGAAATCGTACCATCTACTGTAGTGATAACCGAAATTCGCGAAGATTCGGAAATAGAAATAGTAGACTAAGGAAACCGCGCGGGACGAGGTCCAACGAGGAACCCTCACCAAGGTAAACGTAAGCATTATAGCACGCAATAAGCGACTACACGGAGCCGTAATCATTGGGACGCAAGAACACTTTTAGAACCGTAACCATTCGGACGCAAGAATACACGTAGGTTTAGTGTCAAATCTAGGACACCGAGTATATTAAGGCGCGTGCCACGTCGCAGCGAGCCGCTCCGCTGACACGTCGAGTATCTTATTGAGCCGGTCACTTCGTCTGTCTACCGATCCCCGGTATACCCGGTGTACGCAGGGTGCCGAAAAACGGAGGACGTAACACTACATTATTTGGTGTACCGGATTGTCTTAACGTATAATTGTAGTTAATTTCTGAGTTAGAGTTAAGCAGCTTAATGGCGTCTTTAATTGAGATGTCTTGTGTATGAATTGGTGGCATGACTTGCTTTCTGGACGTATTCCTTTCTCCTGTTGTGGGTTGTTCTTTGTGGATTGGGTTTGTATTACCTGTGTCAGTGTATTCTAATTCTGTAAGGCATTTATAGCTGTCGTTGTTGGCAACTTCTTGAAGGTCAGCGCAGTCGGCGGTGATGTTTTTAATTTTTGTAGTTTGTCTGGGTATTTGCCACGGTTCGGCTTGTACTGCTTCATCCAGTGTGGAGGTGGGAGCTATTTCAGCGGATGTCGCTGGTGACTTATTGGCACGTGCAGCGGCGAGGTTAGGACGCCACGTGCTTTGGTGGGTGCGGATGCCCGCCTCTTTCCGGAGAATCTTATAGCTTGCATCTAACTGCGAAGCCGTAAACGGGATTTTCCTCTTACCTTCCAATCTGGCTTTTGGCAAGGCATTATTATCTGTGCAGCCGATGAGTTCGGTAGCCTCGTTTATTTCCGGAACTATGTCCATTTTTTCTTTAGGGGTTATGTACCGTGGTAAGTACTATACGTATCAGATAGCGAATCATATACTGATATGCAAATACTACTATTAATAGTGCGATGCGAACGGTATGCCCTTACCAGGCTTGCTGGGGGGCCTGGCCGAAGAACTTTTTAACACTTATACGCAATCCACAATAAGCTCTTGTGGGCATGTCCGCACTCGTCACGCGCACGTACGCGTCTCCCCTCTCTTACGCTATCGCCAAACCCATACCGACGCGACGGTCCAAAATACTTTTTACTTTACAGGTAGATCCGATGTTCTGCAGTTGTAAAATAAATAATATCCAAATAGACGAAAACTCTAAGACGTGTCTTTCTTTATGGCTAAGTAACATTATTCCGGTCTAAGGGCATAGCAGGATAAAATTGTCAAAAGTGCCCTGAACCGATTTTACTTCACAAAGCACCGATCGATAGCTTACAAAAAAAAACGATTGTATACCAAGTCTCAGACCTCTAACTCGATCGGGAGGGTAGTTAC
Source organism: Priocnemis perturbator (assembly GCA_963942575.1). Lineage (NCBI taxonomy): Eukaryota > Metazoa > Arthropoda > Insecta > Hymenoptera > Pompilidae > Priocnemis > Priocnemis perturbator. The sequence continues at coordinate 12,807,878 of OZ012652.1, forward strand.
GGGATAAATTCAATGTTGTGATGCGTTACGGCCCCCCCTTTACCGCCTTGGCGATACGGGACTGTTCGGGCCCCTGGCAACAGGCGTTGTCGCCATTTTGTTTTTCCAACGCACGATGTCGCTACGCGTCGTGCGGTTGTTCAGTCCCAGCAAAGCACGTACAGAGCGTGGAACTAATAAAGAGTAATCACGACGACACTGTGTTATTTTTGTTACCTGCGATCCCACCTCGAAGTAACGTTGTCACGCTACAACATTCAAAATATCGGTTTTTCCCATATTTTCCAATTTAGAAGGACGCAAAAATTCTAAAAAAAAAAACTAGAACATTGCAGACTTATATCATTATGGTTGTGATTTTTTCAGATTTTTCAAGTTAATCCCAAGTGTGAAAAGACAAAACACAACAAAAATGACGAGAAATGCATATATCGGGTTGAAGTTTCGAGCGACTGGACAGTGTGGCCAGAAGTAGCCCCGAGTACCATTGGTGCCCGCGGGAGTGGGGATAGGCGCAAGTGTGCGTGCCCTATCTGCGAGAGCTGCGTGGAGAGAAGGACCGAACTATGCTGCGTCTCCCTTCCACCAACGTCCTGTGACGTCAGGTATCGTGACGACAAATAAGAAGGACAGAACTATGTTCCGTCCCCTTTCAACCAACATCGCGCGCTTCGTCTTTGTTCGACATGCAGTCGCGGCGTCGCGTCTTCGTTCCGCACACAGGCCGGTGACAGTGGTGCCAGATTTCGCATAAGGCATCGCACGTACCATTGTGTTCTTTCAGCCGGAAGGCAAATCGGGCACCACCGTCCTGAGCAGAGCGCAATCCACAGAAAAGTGAATCGAGGAGAGTTTGGGATTGATTCGTCGTACTCATCGTCGCTCGTCGACGCGTTGGTTTTTCTCGTAGGTTCGCGCTCAGTCCTGGCTCAATTTTTTTTCACAGAATAATTTTTTTTTTTTAATTATTCCTCACACGGCAACAAACAATATTCATTTACAAATACTTTAGTACTTACCACCGATAGTTTTTAATATTTTTTCAGCGGAATAGATGTGTCATTTATTCATCATTATTTTGCAACCAATTGTACGATATCTATTACTTTTAAATGCACATGTACAGGGTCCACAGGTTGTGCTAGTCAGCTTTTTTCCTGTAAACGGTAAGTATTAGACAAAATGATGGAGGAAAGGGTTCAATCGGATCGTAATATCTATCTTCTACGAGACTTCATTCTATTGAAAAGTGCAACGCTGCACCCGACAAATGCAAATCCGTGTGTAAGGTTGTAGTTGATATAATTTAAGATACGTGCCGGCGAAACGCCACCCATGAGGTGCCACGACTAGCGCGTTCGGGTTTTTAACGTGGCCCGTTGCCTATAGCCCTATTGTACCACATTTTATGATAATTATGTAATGGTGCTACCCAAAGTATATCTGTTTGTTTATTCATGTCAGGTCTGATACTAGTTACACCAGACTGCTTGTTCAAGTCTGACTAATGCCAGACTGCTTGTTGAAATCTGACTAATGCCAGACTGCTTGTTGAAGTCTGACTAACGCCAGACTGCTTGGTCAAGTCCGACTAACGTCAGACTGCTTGGCCAAGTCTGACTAATGCCAGACCACTTGTTCAAGTCTGACTAACGCCAAACTGATCCGTGAAGTGTAACTAATGGCAGACTGATTTGACAGATATCTGGTTGTTTTTTCATGTTAAATATGACGTTATGTCACATTAATTTTTTACGCACACGTTAATTGTGCTGCACGTTACTTTCTGACTATGCATACTTATTGAAAAGTATTGGACGAGGAGGGACCAGCCATTTTGTCAATATCACATTGTCTCAATTCTTCTGTATTTGGACATGTAGAATATAATATGTTAGACGGCATTCGAGACAAATGCTCGTCATCAACCGTCATATCTATGGCTGTTTCCCTTCTCGCTTTCAATGCTGATTTAAGCACTCAAACAGCATTCATATTCACAGACGACAGCTTATTTCTTTTCTTCGTTTTTAAGTCTGGTAAGTAGGAAAAGATTCTTTCTGAATCAGCATTAGAGTTTGGCAACGCTCGAACAGCATTGACAAGAGATTTCAAATTGGGATATTGACGATTACTTGTTAGGATGCATTCCCACATTTCATCAAATTCCCTTAATGACAAATGATCAATTTGTATTTCTGTAAAATCGTGATCTAAAGCATACCATTCTTCTCTTAAACTAATGGTATCGAAGCCGCCAAAGGTTTTAGCGATAAAAGAAATATCATCAAAGGAAGTTTCTCTGTCAATATCGCGTAAAGCTGTGGCCGGTTCAAAAACTTTTAATTTACATAAAAATGGATCATTGATTGGGAGTCTTTTACAAATTTCTTGAGCGGCACATACATAAAATTGCAAACAATTTTGTCGAACATTTGCAACTGTATCTGTGTGCCCCTCTGTCATCAATTTATTTAAATAATTCTCACAATCAATGCCTACTGTGACTTCATTTATTGATATTTGATTGTTTTGATCTGCAAAATCTACGTTACTGCTTTGTAATGCTAAAAGCTCTGGTTTTAAAAAGTTCTTGCATACTATTTGCAATAAATTTAGTGATTTACGCTGTAAAGTATGAACTCTTGTTTCTAGAGCTTGGAAAAATATCGTAAATGCATTGAAGTAATGTAAAATATATTGAAGAAATAATAGGTATGCTTTAACATCAGGAGTCTGCACGACTGCTATAAATTCTGCAGCTTTTGCAAACTTTTCTCTAGGAATTAACTCTTTCAAAAACTTGTCAATACTACCCCATGATTCTAGAATTCGACTAATACATAAATGCCGGGAAAGCCATCGTGTTTCAGCCAATTTCAAAATTTTCCGGTCTGTGTCCTCACAGCAATCGCTAAAGATAGCTGATCGCTGGGGACTGCAATTTATAAAACGAGAGATTTGATTCACAAAGTTTTCGCAGTCATTAGGAATCGTTCTGGATGCAGCATTTGCGGCTGACGCGACGGAATGACATGGACATGGCAGTGTTAGTACATGTCGACATTTTTTCTGCAACTTTTGTTGAAATGATAAATGTATGCCGGTCATAACACGCGCATTGTCGCACGACAAAACAACAATATTGTTAAATGGAATTTGTAACCTGTACATTTCCTTTCGGAACGCGTCAAATATAATTTCTGCACCACAATTTTTTGCATCCAGATCGATTAGTTTTACTAACTGCGACTTAATTTGTAATTTTTCCGGATGCACATATCGAACATGAAACGTCATCCATTTTGTATTAGTAATGTCTGACGTCTCATCTATAAAAATACTGAACTTTGTATTGTTACGTCCTACGTCCTCCACCCGCCTACCCAGTAGCCATACTCTCGCAACGGGCTCATTGCACCATGTATTTGCCCATCATCAATAAGTCGCGCCTAAGCATAATAAGGTTCATCGCTCCGCGTAGCCTTCCGTCGTTAGTAAGTCGCGAATAAGCAGAATAAGAGCCACCGAAATTCCTTCACGGAATGCTGATGCCGAATCAGCCCGCAGGTCAACCACCTAACAAACGATCAGCGATCCGCGGCCGTGTAGATCCGCGAAGGCCAATGCCAATTCCGCGAAGCGCCTTGCGACCGTCAGCAAGATCTACCATTTAAATAGGCTTACAACCGCAGAGCGAGGGCTCTTGAGTCAACCAAGTTCGGCCACGATCAATCTAAATTCGGCAACTCATAAACCAGCGTTCGACTGCGATCATTCTAAGTTGTTCAATCTTCGCGCAGCAAGTAGTGTTACTCATTAAGCGAACCATTGTAAACCAACCAAGTGCACTTCGAGATAAAGCATCCAGTCCACTATCTGAACATTACTTCACACGACTGTGCCCTTCCTGTGCGTCCACACCAATCCACAACCACACACAATCTCACGCATCCAAAGCTGTAGCCATCCGGACACCTCCTTCTTGCATTCCGCGATACGTCAGTGAGCCGCTCCACTGACGGATCAAAACCCTTTCGGTGCGATCACTCCTTCCGTCCGTCCTCGATCCCCGGTATACCCGGTGAACGCAGGGTGCCAAAAACGAGGACGTAACAGTATTTTGCAGGGTGGCCGAAACACGTTCGGTTTCTACCGGACACAAGACATTTGCAAGTATGTGACCGCATTTGGTCCTGTCCATAGCCATATTTTGCAACACGTCACAATCTTTTCCTACTTTTTGGAAAAATGTTAATAACTTTCCTGTTGTCCTAAACGAAATGTCGTGTTCCGCGATAAAAGCAGCGTATTGATTTTCCGCTGCTTTCTGTCGCGCATCTAATGACAATTTCGATGTGTCCGTGATATGATTTTGTCTGTCTGTTTCTTGCGTTTCTATACATCTTCGTTTTGCCATATGAACTGCGGATTCTGCGTGACGATAAATAGTAGCTACTTTCGCCGTCATTGGCTTGTCACAATACGAACAAAGACACAATGTTTCATCGTCCGACATTTCACGTAACCATGGTTGAAATTCTTCAATATCTAACCATTGTTTCTGAAATGTGCGGGCCGTCAAACAACGTGTCTCCGTCTCAGCTTCTACATTGCGGCTACTTGTGTCGCCACAAGAATTTGCATTTAAAGGATTGATGTGACTCGCAGAATTCGCATGTTTGGAAATGCGAGTGTCACAGGACAAATCTTTATTGCATATTAAGCAAAGAAATAAAGTTATGTCAGAAGACACATTTCGCAACCATGACTTATATTTGTCGTCGCGAAGCCAGGCTTCGCAAAAGCTCCGCCTACACTTATTTTCTGGCAAATGAGACATTTATGTGTAAACCCGCAAGGAACAGACAGAAAATAAATTAAAAAAAAAAATTACTCACCCACCCCCTTCTATCCGACGCGCACTGACACACACTACACACGTATACGCAGACACAACCACACGCACGGGCGCACACACACTGATACACCGAACACACGCGAAACTAACCGCAATAAATAAACAATGCACTAGAGCACGCGGAAATGCATTGTTTATTTATTGCGGTTAGTTTCGCGCGATATATATATATATCGGCGGCGATATATATATATATCGGCGGCGACAGCCGATTGCCTCCCGACGAGGCAACGAAGCACGTGGTGGACATGGAAGGGGTAAAGCGCGGGTGCCGAAAAACGCGCGTGGGACGGCAGTTACCTACAGACAGCGAGACGTTCACATTGATAAATCAGGAATAGTGGGAATACGGAAAGAAGAAAAATAGAAGAGATTGGAGAGAAAATATGGCAGATTCAGGACGTAAGTACAAATACATACAGGTAACCCTCCTATAAAAGGGTAGATAGGTTCCTACAAAATGCCGTGTTGTGTGAAACCGTGTTTTATGAGACGCAGAGGTAGTACAAACGTTTTTTTTAGTTGTACATAAGCAACTTAATTTTGATTAAAAATATAAATGTATGCACGACACAAGAGTAAGCAAAACATAAAAATTTTCTTTTAATTTTACGCTATCTTAATTTAATAAATTTACTAATTTTACTATTTTGTTCGAACATTTTTTTTTTTTATATGCACACGGTTTGCCGACGTGCCGACATGTGCAACACGCGTTTTGCAAGCGAAACACACGATGCACCGCGTTTCGTTCAATTCGTTCAAGAACTCTCGTATCTCGGACATCCGCGAGTGTTTCGCGTCGAAAACGGGGTCCCCGTGTGTTTTACGGGCTGCGAACCTGCGACACGTAATGCGCTTAACCGCTGCGCTAGCCGCACTCTTTAAAAGGTATTTAATATTTCTGAAGGTAAGGTGCGCACGCTCTCAAATCGAAACGACTAAATTCCCTTGATATGTATATTACTCGCATGTATGCAGACGTACGAAGAATCGTCCAATTCAGTGACTATATGAAGGTAATGCAAATATTTAAAGTATTCAGTCGGTTAGCGCTCTAAATACGCTGTAAACATCGGTTATTATTTATTTGAACTGCGACGGAACCTACCAAAAAATCTGAAAAAAATTTGAGATAATAGTCATGACAATACTTAACCACAGAATTTGTAAAAATCCAGTCGGTCGAAAACTTCAACACGTAATCGAAATTTTTCGTGTTTTTTTTTAAGTTTCTCATTTTTTATGTTTAGGCTTCGCTAGAAAAAAATCTGCAAAAATTTCCAACCGTAAATACACATGTTCAGAATATTCAGGATATTTTGCAGAATTTTTGCGTATCGTTAAATACGGAAAATGTGCAAAAAACCCGTATTATATTTTACCCTATAACTACCCGTCTGATGGAGATAGAGGGTTCAAACTTGGCAAAGCACGATTTCTTTCAATTACCTATCGAATGACGTCTTGCGAGATACATTCGGTCAAAGTGCATTTTTTACCATTTCGGCCTGCCCAGCCGAAAGAGAATTTCGTTGCCGCTGTCGCATGCCAAACGAAACACATGAGTACGATCGTGGTGGAAAGAGGACGGAGAGCATAGTTCTGTCTTTCTCGCAACTTGGTGCGCGCGCAGCGTCGACGTCATAAGGACGCTTCGTTGGTGGAAAGGAGACAGAGCATAGGACTGTCTTTCTTTTTGTTGGTTGTGACGTCACGGTACGCAACCCTTTTTGGAAAGGAGACGGGGAGCATAGCATCTTCCTTGTCTCCGTACGGTACGGTCAACCGCCGTGCCGCGGCGCGCACATCGCACACACAGACACGGCACGCACACACCTTGCGGTTTCCCCCACCACGGTCGCCACATATATGGTTTTAGGCCGGAACTGGTGACACTGGTCGTTACGATACCTGACGTCACACGACGTTGGTGGAAGGAAGACGCAGCATAGCTCCGTCCTTCTTTCCAAGCCGAGCGCGATTCGGCGAGAAACGGCGCGCGCAGCTCTCACGGACAAGCACGCATACTTTTCCGTATCCCCACTCCCGCGGGCACCATTTGTGCTCGGGCGCCAGATCTGGCCACACTGGTGCAGAACGAAGACGCGACGCCGCGACTGCATGTCGAACAAAGACGCAGCGCGTGATGTTGGTTGAAAGGGGACGGAGCATAGTTCTGTTCTTATGTGTCGTCACGATACCTGACGTCACACGATATTGGTGGAAGGGAGACGCAGCATAGTTCCGTCCTTCTCTCCACGCAGTTCTCACAGACAGGGCACTTGCGCCTATCCCCACTCCCGCGGGCACCAATGGTACTCGGGGCCACTTCTGGCCACATTGCGACTGGATTTTCCTTTTTAAAGTAGCTAAATGCGGGCATGACAATTATCCTCCATTTTTTTCATATATTTAATTCTGGGGGACCATGTTCAAAATAATTAAAAACCAATATTTTCAAGGTATTTCATGCGAAATCTTGGCGAATACTATAAATTCTTGGTTTCCCTTTATACAGTGAGTGAATTATGTAATTTTTAAAACCTCTGTATTTGGTAGAGTGGTCTATGAATAAAGGGAATTAGGTTGTTTCAATTAAATTAAAGTTATACGTCTATATCTCTGCAAATATTTAAGCATATGTCAAAATCACGGCTAGCGTAGTAGTAAGGTGTCCGACCGCGGAAGCGCTGGAAACTTTTCTTCGTAGGTTCGGGCCCAGCAGTTCAATTTTTTTTCATAGAATAATTTTTTGTTTTACTTATTCATCACACGGCAATAAACAATATTCATTTAAAAATATTTTAGTACTTACAGGGATAGTTTTTAATATTTTGTCAGTGGAATGGATGTGTCGTATTGGTGTATGACAGATATGGACAAAACATTTCACGTTATGACAAAGATGGCATATGTACTAGGTACAGAATTATTTGACTTCTTTTGTTCAGCTGATACATGCATGAACTTTATTGTAAGAATACGTATCTTTATTTTAAGAATACTTTTAACCATTATTATATCATGATGAGTATATGCTGTTACAATCTTAATTCTCGTCACTTATGCCGACAATTGAGACACCAGTCTAACAATAAGTTAGAGAGCACCAGAACTAAGACTGTAACAGCATACTCATCATGACAGTAATAGCGATCAGTATTCTTAAAATAAGGATACGTATTCTTACAATAAAGTTGGATAAAAGTTATGGATAAAAGCTCTGACACGTGTCTTTTTTGGGGTACAGAAAAACGTGCCGGTTTTACTTTCCAAATCCAGAATTACAACTCTTACACAGCTTTCTTAAATACTGGCACATTCCTAAATCATTTGCCCATCATCTCATTTCCCTGGGTCTCTGTTTTGTATGGAAACCTAGTCAGTAATACCGTTTGTAGTCATCTACCCCTGAAAATAACATACTTTCATAGAAGCCATAGAAAAAATCATACTTGTGTATTTAGGAAAGTTTACTGAACGAGAGTTGGGACCATTTGGATTCACGTTGTGGCCCTGAAAAGGGCTGGTTTAAATAGATATCAAAGAGATCCTTAAAAATTAATGTGAAACAATTAATCATATGTCTCACATTCCATTCAGGTCCATTATCTTAAAACAAACATTTGGCTCCTGCCGTTCGCCGTCGCAAGCACTTTCCATTTGATTAGACCTGCATATAGTATTCTTGTGTGTCCTGTAGACTCCCACTGCTGGGAACCGTAAAGCCACCAATAACTAATGAACGGTTAATGCAGCATAATTTCTGAAATAAAAATATATTTAGTAATAACGAGTCTCCTAACTTGTAACAATAGCGCACCAATTTTAGAAAATAACCTGAAAACAAACTAATTCGATCAATACTTGCCTTTCAGTCGTGCTCCTTATTTTCTTTTCAATAAGTTAGAACCAGCTCCAGGATGATTTTCGAAGAAATTTTGCCTCACCCGGAACGATGAACAATTCCCGCTATGACGGATTAGGTTATGGTGCCACGCGGCCTCATGTGTTTTCATGGTATTTTTATACTTTACGGGGCCATTCACGACTAATTCTCAATACGAATGTTCCATACTGGTTGGGGATGATTCCGTAGATATTCCACACGCCTTACACTTTCACACAGTACTATCAATCTTACATTTACCGTCCATGTTCGCCACGCCGCACAGTGCGTTGAGTATATGGACATGGTGGACAAAATTCAGAATTTCAACTATAAACTCATTTTTTGTTCTGTTATGTAACTTATTGTAAATTATACTTCAAAGCACATACTTCCATGAAAAAATAACAACAAATAATATATTTTAATGTGTACAGAAATATTTACATAGATGAAAAAATGGGATAATAAAGAAATTATCCTTTTTCAATAATTGTTGCGTTTGTTTGGAACGTAGTAAATAACATCAACATTAAATGAAATAACTTAATCTGAATCTTCTCATGTGTCGGAATTATTTAAGTCTAAATTATTTAAATTTGTATCAACGCAATTATTGTTCGAAGACGTATAGTCTGAAGTGATAAGATAGTTTTTTATGTCTTGACTATCGTGTCTTCTTCGGCTGGTAATGTTTCTTTTCGAAGAAATGATAGGGTCTGACATAAGCAACATGTAATCCATCAGATCTTTGCAGGTATTAAGTCTAGAAGATTTTCGAGTGTGTTTTAGTCTATTGTGCCGAAACACTTTATGTGTAGCTTCCAAAGCCTCTTCTGATAACTTGCCTATTGGCAGTTGGTTAAAATATTTAATTATGTGCACTCCATGAATTAATAGTTTATGCACACTACTGGGCATATAATACCAGTTGTACATTTCTAGATATATTTCTTTGGTTTCAATTACCAATTCGTTGAACTTTTCATGATTTATTATCCTACCACTCGCAATTACTCTTAAAATTAAGGAAAAATTTCTGATCATTTTCTCATCAATCCCTGTCATATCAGAACTAAGTTTGGGATTGGCAAAGAATCTTCTAGCCGTGTTTCCGTCGTTCGAAGATCCGAAACCCTGTTTGGGTTTATCTACAATTAAACCTATTTTTCTCTTAAACTCTGTTTGAATATGAGTTTTTTCTTTTTCAAAAAGATTCCGGTGTTCTACTCCCCTCACTTGCCACGATTTGAATGGCACCCTGTACGCAATATGTAACAGGCACTCAAATGTCCTAATCCAACAATGGAGGGATGATATACCAAACTTATAGTTTTCAGTATTTGGTTGTTTGTCAGAAATCCTAATTAAATTCATTTCTGTAGGTTTGGCACCACATATATAACATTTTGCAGTGGAATTTGTTTCCGACAATACATTACAAACGCTACCGTCAACCATTGTTAGATGCAACTCGAAACCGACTTCTATTTCGAAATTACTAACGCACATTTTATAATTTACAATGTTATGGATTTGTGTGCTCACTTCAGCTTCTTCCCGTAATACAAGCTCCTGACATTCCTTCTTAAAACAAAATTTTATAGGCCTGCAATAAAACGACGAAGCTGACCGTTCATTCACCCACAGATTTATCTTAGAGTCTAAATCAATTAATTTTAACGGTACAAACGCAATTAGAAATAAGTATTCATCGGAATTTTCATCGTCTGCAAACTTCTGTTTGTAAATACTGTGGCCGCCACTACCATCAAACCCCCATTTACAAATGAGCTTTGCAGATGTATTTTTATTTAAAGTTATTAATTTTAAATACTTTCAACGGTTTTATTTAAAATTTCTTGTAAATTTACTTCTGCTGATATTGTAGGAGGTTCAATATAAAGTGGAGGCACTTGTATAATGTACGTAGGCTTTATTGCACATACAAGGTTCGACGGAAGAATACACCGCGTGGTTTTACACGAGACAAAAAGGCTGCTTGGTAGCAAAAAACGCACACCGTGGCGGGAGCGTCGTCAGGCGCCACCTTTAAGGCCGGGTTTCCATTGTCCGCGAGGAACGAACCATTCCAACAGATATGTCTGTCGCAGAAATAGACTCAGGTAAAAGTTGTTTTTTCGCGTGGTTGAGAGAATGAAGGCTCGGTAAACAATGTTGGTGGAGTGCATTTATCACATTTCTTAAAATATTGTACTTTCTCTGCGTCAAATCTAAATCAAAACACAAGGATAATGCCTCAGTTGGTGACAAGCATTTTGATCGTTCATTTACTTGGGAGGATGATGCTGAAGCAGCAGCAAAACAAAGCTCCTCTGCCGAATGTGCCGCAACCAACTTTTCCACTCTCCTTTTTTTGGTCTTTTTACAACAATCTTCAAATGCCTTTTGTGGTCTTCCGCGAGTGCAACCCAATTGATTTTCTTTATCGCCCGATACTTCTGAGAAATTACGTACATAGGCTGGGAGAACGCACGGCGAATTCAGCCATTCTTTATTATTAATCAAAAACCGATTTGCGGGTCCTATGAGCTTTCTGCCATTTCTTGTTAATGTCTGTTCGGACACGAGACGATTCGACGAACACGGCTAGGTCCGCACCGGTTCCGCGCCGATTGGCACGAGGCGCGTGCGATCGCGAACTCGTCAAACAGGAGCCGCGGTGACGAGGAAGAAGAGGGATTAGAAGCACTCGCAGATGGATGGACTCAGTATCTTGTGAGGCACTTTCTTTATTAGAAGCGACAGTGACTCGAGGTTGGTCCCGACCCAGTTGAGGCGACGGCGACACGAGTTGGCCACTGCGCGGACGTTAGCGCGAACGCACAGAAAAAACAGAGCGATACGATGCAGACACGCACGACGCTCGGAGAAGAAGGAGCCGGAAGAATTTTGCACGCAAGTCTACCGTCGGGCACGAGACGACAGGTGGGAAATCCGTGCCAATTATTGGGAGAAACCGGGTCACGCGGGATCGCACAGGTGACGGCACGCGTCCGGCTCATTGGTCGTCGCCAGGATCACGCAGGATCCTGACGTCACATATCGCATCGTCGCAGCACCGAGAAGGCTCAGGGCTGGGTTAAAGATTCCAGCGCCCGCCCTGCCCCTTCACGGGTTACAAGAAATAGAAATTTAAACAATGTCCAAGCATAAAAGGTCAGAATATTTTTCTAAGTGCAAGTACACTACTTCCGTGCAATTATTTAATTCAAATAAATTTTGTATTAAGCGCAGGACTTCATTTTTCTTTTCTTTCGGTGCGGAACAAAACCATTTGTCAAAAATGTCTTGATTTGTCCTTGTCGGACGTGTTTCTGAAAAACGTTACTATAATGAATGAGGCAAACTTGGGCAAGGGATTTGTGAGGTTGTTTTTGTAAGAGAATGTATGTGTGTGTGTGTGTGTATGGGAAGGTGAGGAATGAGAGCGAGAGGGGTTTGGTAGCGGATGAGATCACGTGACGGCAGAGGGGAGAGATTGTAGAAGAAAGGAAGACGCATGGCGTCAGAGCGTATTAAGCACGGAGAACGAAAGCATGTATAATAGGTTATAGCATTAAACTTTTATTATGAGTAATCAATATTTAAATTATTACACGAACCAAATTATCCCACAAGTGGTAGCAGTCCGTGGTTAGTGGTTCGTGGTGGGAATAGGAAAAGAGAGTGAAATATTTCTGTGAGAATATACTGGAACACGTGGCACGTTGGCGAAATATATAAAAGATGGCAGACGGATGGAATCTTGCTCAGCGTTGAGCCGCTTAATGATAGAAACTACTTTTTGTGGAAAGAAAAAATAGAGGGGATATTGAGAGCCAAGAGATTATGGAAAAAGGTGATAGGTATAAAGCCGTGTGAGAAGCCACGTGAGGATGAAGTAAATTACGCTGAAAAATTCAAAAAATGGGATGAGTGGGACGACGATAATCATGCAGCAAGGACGATTATGATAAGCACAATGAGCAAAGCACAAGTGCTAAGGTATTGTAATGAAAAGATAGCGGATAGATTATGGAATACAATTAAACACAACATGGCTGCTGAGACTGAACAAGTGAGGGCACAAGCGTTGAGCGAATTAACAAACCTGCGGATGACGAAAGAAGAAAGTGTAGACGATTTTTTAAATAGGGCGGAAGCATTAAGTAACCAGTGTGAACAGTTAGGAAAAAGTGTGGAACAATATGAATTAAAAATGTATGTATTAAGAGGTCTTAAGCCAAAATATGACCAAAATGTTAGAATATTGGAAACTCAGAGACATAAGCCTTAGTGATATTCGATACGCGTTGAAACAAGGAGAAGCTAGGAGAGAAAACCGAGAAGATGTAACAGGATTGAGAGGTCAAGAAGGTGTAAAAAAGGTAAACGAAAAAACAAGGAGTGAAGTAAATTGTTACAACTGTGGAAAAAGGGGTCATATGTCCACTGAGTGTTATGGGAAACGAAAATGTTTCAATTGCCAAGGATTTGGGCATATATCAACTGACTGTAAGAACAGGACAAGTTATAAGCCTAGCAGAGAGAGAGGTCAACCAAATAGATTTCAGAGGGGTCAGTATAGAGGCGGTGGACATGGGCGTGGAAATCGTGAGGCAATGACAGCAACAAGAGACGAGGTTGTGATGACAGTAAGTGATGAATTGTATGGAAACAGAATTGTCAGAACCGGAAAGGATGAGGATCAAAATACAGAAATTGCGGATAAGGTATGGCTGGTAGATTCAGGTGCGACAAGCCATATGACAAGTGACATGGCCATAATTGAGAAATTAGAAAATGAAGAAAGGGAAATTATACTAGCTGACAAAGGAGGAAGAAAACTAACATCCAGCTGTATTGGTGAGGTCATGATCAGGCAGGAGAAAAGAGAGAACGGGGTGAGATTAAAAAATGTATTGTGTGTTAGTGACTTAAATACTGACTTAATGTCTGTAGCGAAGATTACAGATTATGGATTCAATATAAATTTTGACAAATATGGTGCAAGAGTGTATAACAGAGAAGGAGAAATACAAATGGAAGCAATACAAAAAGGAAATGCATATTATGTAGAGTCCATGGTAACAAAAAGGGAGGTTGCAAACGTTACATTTGATGTGGATATATGGCATAGGAGGTTAGGGCATGTAAACAAAAGGATTATAGAAGAGATGAAGAAAGAGGATTTAGTAAGAGGAATGAGAGATAACTATGGACCAAGTAAACCATGTGAGAGTTCTGTTGAAGGAAAGGCATGTAGGAAAGTGATTGCCAGAGATGAGAAAGACTAAAGCCATTTTAGAGCTACTGCATTTAGACTTGATTGGACCAATAAACCCGATGACAAAAGGAGGAAAAAGGTATATCTTCACAATAATAGATGATTATTCTAGAATGTGTTTTGTCATACTGCTAAAGGAGAAAAGAGAAGCTGCGAATGAACTAAAGAAATTTATAGTAATGAAACAAAATCAGTGTGGAAAGAGACTAAAATCTATACGGTCAGACAATGGTGGTGAGTTTGTACAAAATGTGTTGAAGACATGGCTGGAAAATGAAGGAATTAAGCATGAGCTCAGTCCAGCCAGAACCCCACAATGCAATGGTGTGGCAGAAAGAGGGAATAGGACCTTAATAGAGATGACAAGATCATTAATGTCAGACTCACAATTGAAAATGAATTTTTGGGGTGAAGCAATGTGTACATCTGCTCATATAAGAAACCTAGTAAAATCTAGTGTGCATGAGAAGACACCATATGAACTATGGCATAGGAGAACACCAAATTTAATATATATGAAAAGATTTGGCTGTGTAGCATATGTTTTGAACTGTTGGGTTTTATAGTAACTAGTCCTTTGCCGAGAGTTATATTCCAGATATACATCTGTGTTTTTATTAGGAGATTATACACGTTGCAGGTACGAAAGGTAAGGCCATGCGGCTAGTAGTACAAGAACCGAGAAGAACATGAACATATGAATAATCAGGTACGAAACTCCGGTGGGAAATAACGCTACACTCCATGTCCGTGTCGCGCCATCTATTGGCTAAACAGTGAAGCCTTCCTTACTTCTCAACACTCCCACTCTTCACTCGTTTACGCTTCTAACTGACACGGAGTCCCTATTAGATATAAACTTTACACGTGGCAAGGCTTTTGTAAGAAAGTCCGCTTTCTGCTCACAAGAAGCTACATAGTTCAGCACTATTGCCTCTCTCTCGACACACTCCCGAATGTAATGATACTTAATGTCTATATGTTTCGTAAACTTATGATGTTCCGCATTTTTGGCTAAGCGTATTGCACTCTGATTGTCTACAAGGAGTTTAGTGGGTTCGTCTGAGATCACTTTGAGTTCTTTAAGCATTGTCCGCAACCACATAGTCTCCTGTGCTGCCGTTGACGCTGCCACATACTCTGCTTCAGTCGTTGATCGACTCACACACCCTTGACGGTGTGACGACCAGGTAATTGGGGCTCCTGCCAGCACAGCTATATACCCAGTTGTCGACTTGCGAGTTGCGATGTCACCAGCAAAATCCGCATCCGAGTACACCACCAGTTCATCACAGTCGCCCTGATAGCAGAGTCCGTAGTCCCTTGTCCCAGAAAGATATCTCATAATCTTCTTTACCGCAGTCCAGCTTGCTTCCGTTGGCTTGTTCAGGAATCGACTGACCTGACTGACAGCAAATGAAATGTCAGGTCGTGTTACCACCGCCAGGAACATGAGGCTTCCCACCGCCTCTCGATACGGCACGTCTACAATCGTTTCTGGTTCCCCGTGATTGTCGCTTTTCTGGATACTCTGTAACATAAAACTTGGGTCTGCTGGTATGGACTGAGCCTTGCAGTCCTGCATTCAGAACTTGGCCAGGACTCGTTCAGTGTAATTCTGCTGGCTCAGAGAGAGCCTCCTGTTGTGTCGCTCTCGCCTGATCTCCAGACCCACAAAGGAATTTGAACTTTCCAGCCTGATTTCGAAGTGCAGACTGAGTTCCCTCACAACAAGTTGAAGAGTATCAGTGTTAGTGCTCATCAACATCCCGTCATCCACACATAGGGCGAGCCAGATCTCAGCATCCCCTACAATTGCTCGAAAAACGCATTTGTCCGAATTTAATGGCTCAAAGTTGAAGAGCTTCAGAAATTTACAAAATTTCTGATTCCAGCATCTTGGAGACTGTTTAAGGCCATACAGACTCTTCCTTAATTTACATTTCAGCATCTCATTCTTCTCTTGAAATCCGATTGGCTGCTCCATGTATATGTCTTCTTTCAGATCACCGTACAGGAAGGCCGTCTTGATGTCGAATTGCAGCGTCTCCATATCGTGAATTGCCACCAGCGCTAGAAGTAGTCGAATGGAATCATACCTTACAACTGGGGAAAAGGTCTCCATATAGTCGATGCCCTCCTTCTGCGAGAATCCCTTGGCACACAGACGCGCCTTAAACCGCTTTGCACTTCCGTCTGGATTTCCTTTCACCTTGTAGACCCATTTACAGCCTACGGCTTTCCGGTCCGGAGGTAGAGGTGTCAACGTCCAAGTGTTGTGCGAATGCAAGGATTCTATTTCCTCTTTCATGGCCTTTTTCCATTCCTCGGCATCCTTGCAGGTGACCGCCTCCTCATAAGATTGGGGTTCTTCGTATATCGCTGCATAAGCAATATCGATTGTCGCGAGACAATCATAAAATCTAGCAGGACGTTTTATTGTACTCCTATTCCTTAGTCTGCAACCCGTGTTGCCGTTATGAGATCCATTTTCTTCCTGTTCCTCATCTTCGTCCTCTTCATCTTCAGTAGATTCTTGCACTTCATCAGTTTCCTTGTTCTTTGTCAGCGACAGTACCATGTATTTTGGCTCGTAAATCCGTGCACCCGTTCCTCTTTCCTCATTAAAGATTACATCCCTTGCCACCGTAACCTTTCCCGTCCTGGGATTATACAGCCTGTAATTTGTACTACCGCCATCATATCCTACAAAGATGACCTCTTTGGCTTTCTCATCGAACTTAGTACGGGCAATCTTTGGAACGTGCACATATGCCTGGGCACCAAATTTCCGCATATGTTTTAAAGTTATCTTCTTCCCGGAAAACTTCTCATAGGGAATACCCTCTTGTACTCTGCTTGGTCGCCTGTTTAGGATATGTACACTAGTGCTCACGGCTTCGGCCCACAGTGTCTCCGGGAGCTGTGAGTCCAACAGCATGGTACGGGCACATTCCACAATCGATCGATTCTCCCGTTCAACTCGACCGTTTTGCTCTGCACAATATGGCGCTGTTCTTTCAGCTTCTATTCCCATTTTCCTAAAATGGTCCGTAAACTGTTCATTAACGAACTCACGACCGTTATCGCTTCTAAAGATTTTTAGCTTGTTTCCAGTTTGCCTCTCGAGCATCTTCTGAAACTGTACAAATGTGGAAAACACATCGCTTTTGCACTTAATAAAATATGCAAATCTAACTGATGTACAATCATCCTTGAACAGCAGGAAGTAATTTGCTCCACCGAGCGACGTGACTGGCATTTTTCCACATACATCGGAATGAATGATCTCCCCTGGTTTACTGGCTCGGGGTCTTTCACTCTTAGGAAATGGCAGTCGGTGCAGCTTACCAGACTGACAGAGTCCACAGAAAAACTTGGTGACATCGCTTTCTTTAAGTCCCGGTACTAAACCTTTGCTTGCCATGTCCCTCAGGCTCTTGGTACCGGGATGTCCTAGGCGTTCATGCCAGAGTTTTACAGAGTCCTCGATTGTTGCATTTCCTTGCTCAACTGTTTTCTCCCGGAAGAGCATTTTGTAACACTGATTTGCCAGTTTTATTCCAGTCGCTACAACTTCCTCGTTCAATACCTCAAGTTTGGTATCATCGAACACGACTTTGAGCTGCTTACTTGTGGCAACTCCCACTGAAAAAAGATTCTTCTTTAGTTGTGGCACATATAAAGTGTTTTCCAACGTACGCGGCTCCCACTGGCCGTTAAGGAGTGCTTCGACCTTCACCGAGCCGATTCCTTCTGCTGACACAAATGAGTTGTCCCCTATCTGGACCACACAGGCCGATTTGTCCATTGGCTCAAATGTAGTGAACCAATCCCTGCGTGCAGTCATATGTTTTGATGCAGCACTGTCTGCAAGCCATGCATTTTCACATCCTCTTGCCCTTAGATTCTTGCATTCAGCACTGAACGCTACATCTTTGGGTGTTTTTCCTTCATTATCCCTCGTGGGTTTGATGCCGGCTTTCCACTTAAGACAGTCCCTCTTCATATGGCCAGTCCGCTTACAGTAAAAACACTTAACTGTTGTTTTACCTTTGGGTTTTTGTTGATCGCCTTTCTTCTCATTGCTCTGAGGTAAGCAGGGCTTTTGTGCAGTCTTATGTACATTTAACGCTGCAAATGCTGTAGCTACGTCCTCTTCCTGAGCAAATCGCTTCTCTTCATGTAGAAGGCGTGACGTGAGGTTCTCAAAAGTCTGTTTTGACTCATCATACGAGTCCCATGCACTTATGAATGCACTGTACCTTGATGGCAGACTCTCCAGAGTCTTCGCTACTTTATCGACGTTGGATACCTCTTCGCCCACATCGGTTAGCGCCAGGGCCATTGACTCAACTTTACTTATATGTTGAGCAATACTATCGTTGGGCTTCATCCGATAACCAAAGAACTGCTGTTTGAGTGTTACCTTATTAACCGAGCTTCGCTGCTCGTGCACATTCTTTAGGCGGGCCCACATCTGTGCTGCAGTTTCGCATGCAATTACTGTTTGCAACTGGCTGTATTCCATCCCTGTGGAAATGATCAACATGCCTTTCGCATTTTTCTCTTCCCATGCTCCTAGCTCAGCTACGCTGGTTTCAGCCGGCCGGGTCTCAGTCCCATTTACGACGCCAATTATCTTCTCGGCACGAAAAACTATTTCCATCTGGTACTTCCAAAGTTGAAAATTATTTCCATCAAACTTCTGTACCAGGAAATTCTTTAGCTTGTCCATCTCTGCGAGTTTCCTTAATACCCTTATTCACTGACCTTTTTCGTCCCGTGAATAATCCTGAGCTCTCGCACGAGATACAGTACAAGATGGCCGCACCACGTGCCGAAAAACCGACTCTTTCTTGTGCACACCGGCTGTGCGATCCTTCGTTCTCTTTTATATACTTCCGCGAGTTACTGGGCCCATAACCTGTTGGGTTTTATAGTAACTAGTCCTTTGCCGAGAGTTATATTCCAGATATACATCTGTGTTTTTATTAGGAGATTATACACGTTGCAGGTACGAAAGGTAAGGCCATGCGGCTAGTAGTACAAGAACCGAGAAGAACATGAACATATGAATAATCAGGTACGAAACTCCGGTGGGAAATAACGCTACACTCCATGTCCGTGTCGCGCCATCTATCGGCTAAACAGTGAAGCCTTCCTTACTTCTCAACATGAACAAAGAAGGCTCTAAAAGTAAATTTGCACCAAAAACTCTCAAAGGCGTTTTCATAGGTTATGGAGAAAATAACACATACAGGGTATATATTCCTGGAACAGGGAAAGTAAAAAGCGACTGTGACGTAAAATTTGACGAAAGCAGGAATGGGATGGATATATTAAATCAGAATGCAGAAGGGGGATTCAAAAATTACGAAGACCTGGTAGTTGTAGGAATAAATGTTGAAGAAGACAGCAAAGAAATTTGGGCCTATGAAGATATTGTTGAGGACATACCAAGAGGAGATAATAGTATATATGTTGTAAATTTGACGAAGCAGTTTCGTCACGCACGAGGAATTGGATTCCAGATTCCGGAGGGTGTGTCGTAAAGGAAATCACTTTACTAAGTTTCTTTTAATGTTTATTGGACACTTGAAAAAAGCCCTTCTTTTCGGCTGCGCTTATATGCTCTGTACAACCAGTGACTACAGATACTATAAGACACCACATGCCTATGTTATCCGTGGGTCATGAATTCTGGGGTCCTTAGGACCCCAAGGTGAGGTTAGGTCTTACTGCACAGGAAACAGCAATATCGACCGTCGTGCCTGTTTTACCATTCCATCTTTTACCACATGTACGGCGCAGCTACCTTATCTGCAAGTGAAGAAATCTATATATAGCAATCATGCAGGTTTGCCAAATCTATCTCGAAATATGGCAACATTGCTTTTTAGACCGAAACAGACCGAAGACTGATTCCTGAACCTGAGCTAGAAATCGCATGGTATGAGGAACGTCAGTGGCGGATCACGCGATTTAGGGGCCCAAGGTGAAACAAAATTTATGCGTGCTACATAAATTTGTATATTTTTTAAATTAATATAGGAAGCATATAAATGTATAAAATTATATTTGATTTACATTTTCATTTTGATAATAACAAAATGTGGCGTAGTTAAATACCTTCATACGACAAATAATTTAAAATCAAGACATGTATATCCCGTGCATTTTTTAAATAATTATCTATAAATAAAATTGGATCTTTTTGTAGTCAAAAACAATTTAAAAAAATACTAACACCGATAATTCATGGAATACTCATCACTAACAGATTGATCAGTATTATCGATATCGGGCACGAACGCGTCGAGGAGCGACGACGACTACGACGAGTCAGTCAAAAACTCTCACGAATCCACATTTCCCTCGATCGCGTTTACGCTCAACGCTGTGGTGCCCGATTTCGCTTTGGCCGGCTAGCACGCAATGGTACGTGCGATGCCTTATGCCTTATACGAAATCTGTCACCACTGCCTGAAGCTTGTACCGGCCTGTGTGCGTTACGAAAACGCGAGAACGCGACTGCATGTCGACAAAGCCGCAACGCGCGACGTTGGTTTAAAGGGTACGGAGCATAGTTCTGTCCTTCCCGTTCTTATGTGTCGTCACGATACCTGACGTCACACGACGTTGGTGGTAGTGTTTGTATCTTGTTTGGAGTACATTTCGAGATCGGGGTTTACTTCAATTTTGGTGATCATCCATGGTGGGTTTTTTGGAAATCTTCTCAGTTCAGGTTTTGATAGTTTTTTATTAAATTCGTGCTCATATTTGGATACTCTATAGTAGAACGGTTTCGGTATTTTGGAGTTTGATGAGAATATGGAACTATATCTTTTAAAGAACGTGTTTAGGTAAACAGGATTTCTTGGGGTCGAACCAATTTTGATTGCTTCAGTAATGTTGAGATTCTTACGTCTGGTTGTAAGTGGGGGTTCAGTGCTTTCTTTTAAAATGCTTAGAATTGGGCTAGTTCTGAAGGCTCCTGTGGCAATTCTCAGGGCTGAATTATGGATAGGGGCCAGATTTTTAAGGGTCTAGGATTTGGCAGAGTTGTAAATAATGGAGCCATAGTCAATTTTAGATCTTATTAACGCTTTTTACGAACTTATAAGGGTGCTTGTGTCGGCCCCCCAGTTATTGGCTGCTAGATTCTTGAGAATGTTTAAGCGCATGTTACAGTCCTGTTTTAGTTTCGTTATATGCTGTTTCCATGTTTTTGTTACCAAAGGTCGTGCCAAGTAACTTCACAGCGTTAGATTGTTTCAGTTCGGTATTGTTCAAATAGATTTTCATGTTTAAATTTGATTTTTGTCTACTATAAGTAATTACTTCGTTTTTTTTTAACGAAGAATTTGAACCCTATAGTCAGTGTCCATTCTTGGAGTTTATTGATGGTATCTTGTAAATTGTTTTGTGTGGAGATTCGTATTTTTCCCAATGCAGATGATAGTAAGGTCATCGGCGAATAGGAACGCTTTGACCGAAGATTTTATTAGTTATAGGACATCATTTATTTTCAGGAGAAATAAGGTGACACTTAATACCGATTCTTGTGGAGCACCATTATCAATTACCCACGATTCGGATAATATTTTGTCGCTCGAACTTTGATGTATCTAATTTTTAACAAATTTGCAATAAATGTACTTATATTACCTTGAATTCCATATTTTTTTAGGATTAATATAATTCAATGTCTCTAAATCATGTCGTAGGCGTTTTCTATGTCCATGCATACGGCTATCACATGTTGTTTGTTTGCAAAAGCTTCGCATATATAAGTGTCAACATTAATTAATTGGTCAAGAGTGGAATGGAATTTTCTAAACCCACTTTAGTAAGGCGAAATGGGGTTGTGGTGTTCTATTGTCCAGCGGAATCTGTTATTAACAATTTTCTCCATTAATTTACACATCGTATCTGTTAGTGCTACTGCTCTGAAATTTCCCGGGTTTGTGTGATTTTTTCCCCGTTTTGGAATGGGAACAATGATATCTTTTGTCCACTTCTTAGGGAAAATACCATTTTTCCATATGCAATTGAAAAGAAGAAGTAAATAATTTCATCCACTCATCGGCAGGTTTGTTAGTAATTTGTTTGGGATACCATCAGGACCTGGACTAGTATTTCAGTTTTTAACTTTGTGTAGTACTTTTGTTAGTTCGTCAAACCGAAGAGGAGTATTTACTGGAAGCATACTATCTGTTTCGTTTTGACATGTCTGCATCTTTATCCAACGTATCTTGACTTTGGTGCGACAATTTAAAATTTAAGGAATTCTATTTCATCATTGTTGTCAGTAGAATTTTGGGCAAAGGTATCGGCAAGGATATTTGTCATTTTCACCTGGTCTGTTGTTAAAGAATTGTCCGATAAAGTCAAAGCAGGGATCTTTGTCATGTAGTTTACGCCTCTTATCGCTTTTATTTTATTCCATATTATTTTAGAAAGGGTGTTCCTGTTTAGGGTAGTTGTAAATTCCGTCCACGACTTACGTTTGCTTTCCCTAATCGTTTTTCTCAAGATCGCTCTGCGTTTTTTGAATTCGATTAGATTATCAAAGTTTCTGTTTTCTTTTATTTATTAAATGCATATTTTGTTTCCTTGATAACTTCTTAACAATCATGTTCCACCACGGGACGGGTTTATTTTTCTTCTTTGCGTGAGGTTTTGTTTGGGGAACAGATTCTTCAGCTGCATTATTTATTATGTCGATGAATTTTTGCAGGATATCATCAATGGAATTTGAATTTAAGTTAGAGGGAGTTTCAAGAGTTGGTATAAAGGTACCTCTACATCTGAGCACGAACGCGCACGAGGCAGCCTGAGCATGATGTCATCAGAGGCGGATGAGCAAGCCGAGGCAATCCGATTCAATGGCTTTACATTGCACTCATCGATCGATCGGTTCGCCGCCGTACGAGAAAAAATTGAGTGTGTTGGAGATTTATTTTAATGTTGGAGAATCGGTGTAGCTTGCTCGGACCGATCCGCAACTGTCTGAGCGCGTGGACGAGAAATCATTTGTGTGTTGGAGGTTCATTCTAGTATTGGAGAATCGGTGTAGCTTGCTCGGCCCGATCCGAGACTGTCGGATCGGACAGTGAGCATATGTGGCGATCCGCGACTGTCTGAGCGCGTGAACGAGAAATCATTGGTGTGTTGGAGATTCATTCTAGTATTGGAGAATCGGTGTAGCTTGCTCGGCCCGATCCGAGACTGTCGGATCGGGCAGTGAGCAAAAGTGGCCGATCCGCGACTGTCTCGGATCGGGCCGCACAAGCACCCTAAAGGGGTGAGAATTTTTGTCGTTACGGCTTCAAAATTGGCGTCCATTTGAAAGGCTTCACTATAGAAGCTGTTCTTAACGTATATTGCAACACCACCACTAGCAGTCACTGAGTCACGGTTCTTGAAAAAGGGGATATATCCTCTGATTTTTGCAAAATACTGGTCTTTAAAGTTAGTTTCTTGCAGAGCTACAATATCAGCATTGTACGTGTTTATGATGAGCTGTAATTGGGCGGATCGTTCGAGAAAACTGTTTAAATTCCACTGTAATAATGTTACTGCCATTATTGGGTGAGATTGAGCCAAAGGATAGGAATGAAGCATAGTCACTGTCTGATTTTGACTCAGTTCGCCAATGCGTGGGTGTTACCTGTCGACTTGTTGTTGGATTTCCAATCTGGGTCTGTTCTGTAGTACTATGTATAAGCTTTTTCCGTAATCTATGAATTCTATTGTTAATAGTGCGTTCCTTAAGCGAAGGGTGTATGTCAGTTAGCATTTTTATTAGATTTTCAGTGTTCTGTGTAAAATATTTTGTAATTTGGGTAGGGTTCTCTGCTTCAAAGACATTTTCAAGGAAATTTTTAAATTGAGTAGAATCTAATGGAAATTTGTTTTCGGGTTTTTCTATTTTTTCTTTCGCAGGTTCTATTCATTGATTTCATTTCATTGTTTTCATTTATTATCATATTTCTTGATTAATTCTGATTAGATCGTTTTTTTTTTGTTTTGTTGAACAGCATTTCATTGTTGCTCGGTGAGTTAGATGATGAGATTGAGGGAGTTATAAATATGGGATTAATAGTGGTGCAGTCTTCTGTGGTTGTCGAGTGTGGTCTTTTGGTAGTAGTTGTGACTGGAGCGGAAGCATTCATCGGTTGCTGAATTTCGTTTATTTCAACGGAGAATCAACTGATTTCATGTTCCCCGCTGACTCGTATGTGTTCGAGCTGTTAGTCAGTAGTTCTGTCTGAAGTTGCTCTTTATTGTTTGGGCACATTCTGGTGATGTGTCCCTCCGACTTGCATATATAGCAACTGAATGTATCGGTAGATATAAATATTCTATGCTGCGTGCATCGTGCGAAATAACAAAGGACTCTGGGATTTTGTTGACATCTTCAGGCTAAATGAAAATTTGTCGATGGAAACTCATGATATGGGCAAAACCCGGTTCTTGAATCCCAGTTCTCAGAAAGGATAGCTTCGATGTGACTCGAACATTATTTCTAATGAACATGCTTTCGATAATATTATGTGGGGTAGAAGGAGAGACGTTGGAGAGTATTATCCTTTCGGATGGGACTACTACAGAGGTCGGACATTCATGTTTGTATTATTAATACATATAATGTTGTGACTGGAAGTGAAAGAAATCATTGTTTCCTTGCTATCGAGGTATACGCATATCCTTCCATTTCAGATCCGGGAAATAAAGCGAATTGCATTCGAACCAGTTATATTCCCAATAACAGTAGCGTAATCTTTAATTGAGATTCCTTCAATTGCGTCTAGAACAATCGCTTCATCTTTCGTTGGAAATCCGCTGTTCGTTGGGGCTCCTGCGTTAAAGTTTGTCATGGCAATTGAGGCCTGTGTGGGTTTCTGTGAAATCTGTTCATTGTTGGCATCTGTGGGAATTTCCTTTAGATTATTAGTCTTGAGACTCCTGTACTCAGAGGTCTCATTGTCACGATCTTATTGATCACATCCATTTTATTTATTTAATACATGAACCATTCGTGCCCCGTATAATTAAGCATTTACGTATATTATCACACACATACACACACTTAGTATACGAGTCGGGTCTTAGCAACACTGTATCGATGCTTCATCGTTTGTTTTGAAGGTATGGGATGTCGGTTCACATCAAGTCAGTCGGTATCACGCACAAACATTCCGCTCTTACCGTAACTGCATTAGACGGCTGCAGTGCAATGTGTTTCATACTTTTATACTAAGATATAGCAGATGGCGCACCTTCTCCAGGCACAGATTCATGACCCACGAATAACATAGGCATGTGGTGTCTTATAGTATCTGTAGTCACTGGTACAACGGTCCGAGAGCGTCTAGCTGGAACGCACCAGCGTCTTGCCGGCAACGAGCGCGCTCGATCGCGCACGGAGACGGTCGAAGAGATCGCGGCATCGGGCCGCCCATTCGGCGAGCACCGCGTGAAGCCGCGCGCTGCGGCGGTCGCACGCAAAGTCGCAAAAGCGAACACCGCCCGCCTTGAAGGCATGCACCTTCAACCGAAATCGCCTAGATGATTACAAATGCAACAATTAGGTGGTCCGCTAGCGTGGACTTAGGTTACATAATCATAATACAGGCGCAGAATGGAAACCCATCGCATAAACGATGACAATTGGGTACATAAAAAGAGCGTTTCAGACACATTACGTCACAAGCGGTAAAATCGCGAGTCTTGCCAAAGGTCGCGTAAAGAAAACCTTAGTGGTTTTGATCTTGGCAGATCGCGCCACACCGTCGGCGCCGGGGTAGACCTCCTCGACTCGTCCCATGATCCATTGTAAGGGAGGCAGGCCCTGTTGCTTAAGAAGGACGAGTTGGCCGGCCCTGACTGGCTCGCCCTTGCCTCGTTTCCACTTATGGCGCTCCTGAAGCAGGTTGAGGTACTCGTGACTCCAGCGACGCCAAAAGTGTTGCCGAAGCTGTTCCACCCGCTGCCATCGCACCAAGCGATTTTCGTTGATGTCCGTTAGAGGAGGCTGAGGAAAACTGTTTAACGCCTCGCCAACCAGAAAGTGACCGGGGGTCAAAAAAGACAAGTCATTTGGGTCCTCAGTAAGAGGTGTGATTGGTCGCGAATTTAAAATTGCTTCGATCTCGCATAGTACGGTTTGCATCTCTTCGAATGTTAGATGCGCATTACCCACCACGCGATACAGGTGGGCCTTGGCCGATTTTACGGCGGCCTCCCATAACCCACCAAAATGGGGTGCGTTCGGGGGTATAAAATTCCATGAAATTTCGGCATTACGCAAAAAGCTCTTAATTTGGAGCTGTACATTGTTTTCGGATAAGAAATCATAGAATTCCCTAAGCTGTCGAGACGCACCAACAAATGTTGTCCCATTGTTGGAGTGAATTGCCACCGGCTGGCCTCTTCGCGCTATGAAGCGTTTAAGAGCCCCTAGAAATGCTTCGGTGGTGAGATCGCTCACAAGCTCAATATGCACGGCCTTGGTTGCAAAACAAACAAATATTGAAATGTACGCCTTTGTAATGCGGCTATTTCGACGTTTTCCGTCGCGCACGAGCATCGGGCCAGCGTAATCGACACCACACTGCGAGAATGGCCTAGACGGAACCATTCGGGTGGAGGGGAGCGAGCTCATTATCGCTTCGGAGATCACCGGTTTTGCCCTAAAACACCTAACGCAGTTGTGTATGACGCGGCGCGTGGAGCAACGAATTGCTATCGGCCAAAATCGCTGTCGTACGGCGGCTATTGTGGCCTGAACCCCGGAATGCAAGTTACGAATATGTTCGGATTGGATAATAAGAATTGTGACTGGATGCTTCCTTGGCAACAATATAGGGTGTTTAGCATCATAAGACAACTTCGCATTCCGGAGCCAGCCCCCCACGCGCAGTAACCCATCGTCAGACCAAAACGGAGACAATGGAAGCAAGGCGCTCGATGGATCAAGGGCCCTGCCGCTCGCCAATAATTTAATCTCGCGACCGAATGCAGAAGATTGGGCATACTTGCACACTGCGTGCAACGCCGCAGCCGTCTCAATCGGGGAAACGACCATACTGAGCGGAACGGCTCTATCGCGCCGACAATTCTTGACTCTCATGCAATTAGCTATTATACGGCAAATCTTATTGATGCTTGAGAATTTTTTGACCAAGAGGTCAATTGACGAGTCGTTGACCGTGGCCACGGATACCACCGCTATACGCATCTCAGGCATGTCGTCTAACGCCAAATTTCTCGGAAAAACCGGCCACGAATTTTCGTCATTCCGCAAGAACGATGGACCGTGCCACCAAATTTGGCAATCCGCTAATACCGCTGGCTCCACGCCGCGTGACAGTGGGTCGGCGGGGTTCTGCTCCGAGCAGACGTGATGCCAATCGACCACGCTCGTCAGCCGCTGAACTTCACCAACACGGTTCGCGACAAAAACCGTCCAACGACGGGAGCTAGACGAAATTCAATTTAATGTAATTGTCGAATCGGACCAAAGGAATGTCCTCATTTGCGAAATGTCCATAGAATCTCGGACCTTGTCCAATAATTGGGCAAGCAGCAACGCCGCGCACAGCTCCAGTCGCGGCAATGACACGGCCTTCAAAGGCGCGACGCGCGATTTCGAACAGAGTAGTTCCACGCGAAACTCGCCCTCGGAAATCCTCGACCGCAAGTATATGCACGCGCCGTATGCATTCTGACTCGCGTCGCAAAAACCATGTATCTCAACGTGCCGTGCACCACCGTCGAATTTCACGCGACGCGGAATTCGCAACTCGTTAAGGGCCGACAATTGTTCCTTGAATCGCGACCAGCGAGTGTGAATATGTACGGGGACCGATTCATCCCAAATTAAATTCAGCTGCCACAGTTCTTGTATTATTAATTTAGATATTACGACTGCCGGACCGACGGCCCGCAGGGGGGTCCCGCCCTTGGTGGTGGGGACCTTTGGGGCTTGGCGTACCCACGGACCTGACATACGCTTGTACTGGACCCTTAATCGGCTGCTGGGCTGTGGGTCCACTCGACCGGAGGATAATCGGTAGACGGGGTGGGGGGCCCACCGGTGGTAGTGGTAGGGTTGCGCGTGGGAACGTCCCACCCGCGTTGCCCTTAGCTGCCACCGGTCCCCCACATTTGGGACGGCACCCTGGGTACTAACTGAACATATCATCTAAGGCACCGGGGTTGCAATCGTCGTGGCAGTGGTGAAGCCATAGCTGGCTAGGGCTTGACATCCCGGTGTGGGAGCTGCACTCAATCAGCTCGCCTTACCATGGTTGGCAGAACTATGGGAGAGGTTTAGAAAGGCCTCGCCTCCACCAGTAAGATGCTGGGGCCAGCACCCCGATAGACTGGTAGCAATTTATTGCGCGTTGATCGGGCGACATCTCGATCATTTGAACGGGTGTGTGCGGAATATGACCGTAAGTGTCGAGGTATCCGTCGGCCTGCGGGCCCACCCGAGCGAGCACAACAGATGCCGGACCGACGAACCCAAGAGGGTCAAACAGTTTCGCTATTTCGGACAGTATGTTTCGCTTAGTGATTCGCTCATCCGAATGGGCTCCGCCATCGATGACGAAATGAAAACAGTCGCTGGTCGGATTCCATCTTATTCCGAGGATGCGCGAATCGCAATCCTTATTAAAGTCGATCATGGTTTCGTTTGATCCATGAAGGGGTTCCAGCAAGCACCTAGAGTTAGAGGACCACTTGCTCAGGGTAAATGCACCCTTTGTCAACAATGAAATTACCTCGTCGCGAATCAATTTTGCCTCGGTAATGGAGTCGGCCCCCGTGAGTATGTCATCGACGTAAAAGTCTCGTAGAACATGCAATGCGCCGATTGGAAAATTCTGTGCCTCCTGCTCCGCTAAATATGTTAAGCACCGCGTGGCAAGGAATGATGCGGAGGATGTACCGTAGGTAACCGTAGTCAATTCGTAGGTACCGATATCGCGAGCGGCGTCCTCACGCCATAAAATTCGCTGTAGGCCCGTTTGGTCGGGATGCACCAACACCTGCCTATACATCTTTATGACGTCGGCGGTAAACACGTAAGCGAATGTTCGGAAGCGCATTATAAAAGAAATTAAATCCTGCTGGACAACCGGGCCGACCAACAAGGCATCATTGAGGGACACGCCGGTCGAACTCCTACACGAGCCGTCGAAAACCACGCGGAGTTTTGTTGTTTCACTCGATGGCTTGAGCACACAATGATGCGGCAAATAAAACAGCGGACGATCGCCCTTGTCGCCCTCCTCGCCCACCAATTGCATGTGGCCGAGCGCAATATATTCGCGTATGAAATTGACATACTGAGCCTTTAAAGGTGGCTCACGATTGAGCCGCTTTTCTAAACTACTAAACCGACGCAAGGCAGTAGCTCTCGAGTCGCCGATCGTACCAAGCACGTCCCCCCTACACGGCAGCCTCACGATAAACCGACCGTTATCATCCCGCGAAACGTTTTCAACGAAGTGCCTTTCGCACATTTGCTCCTGCAACGGCTGCGAACGAGGAAGCGGCCTGACGTCCTCAAAATCCCAAAATCGCTGCAGTCCGTGCTGCAATTCGCGGTTGCTAACAGTGGCATGAAATGCTTGCAATCTTTTTGGAACGGCGTCCTCAGGTGGGTCTCCAAGCCGACCGGCGAGTATCCAACCCAACTGCGTCTTGTGCAGTGTAGGATGTTTGTGGGATTGCTTTATCTGGCCCACACATAATAGCTGCCAAAACAGATCGGCGCCGATCAATAAATCTATACTCGACGACGCGTGAAACCGCGGATCGGCCAGTTTAATTCCGCGCGGCAATTCTATGTCTTCGCGTCTCATTGATGTAATGGGAAGCTTTTCCGTTATTTGTTCGGTTACTATGCAATCAATCGTCGCCGAAAACAGACCGACACGCGATTGCAATTTTAATTGCGTGACATGACTGGCGGCTGTGGTAGTTTGATTTATTCCGGACACGGACAGGTTAATGGGTCGCGTCTTTAGTTGCAGCATGTCGGCGAAACGGCGCGACACAAAGTTAGCCTGAGAGCCACAGTCTAATAGAGCGCGGCATTGCTGCGGAGAGCCGGAATTATCGTAAACGTTAACGAGCGCAGTCGATAGCATGACATAATTCCTCTCGATTGGCACCGACGTATGCGCAGCGACGGTCGACTGCTCTGGAGCGGGCGCGGCCGCCTCCGCGCACGAGGAATCGCTCGTCTTTGAATCAGAATCTCTGGCTGTCGGTAGGTGAAGCAACGTATTATGTTTGCCCTTGCAAGTTTTGCATCCGCTCGAGAAGCACTTACTTGAAGTCTGCTTTGTGGTTCGAAGACAGTTAGTACACAACTTTCGCCTCCGTATATCCGCGATTCTTTGCTCCACCGAGAGCTTGCCGAAATCTCGACAGAAATAGATCGGATGATCACCGTTACAGTAGGCACAGCTGACACCAACGGTTGCGATATGCGCGGCCGCTGTTCGCCTGTTATTCGTTGTTGCCCGCGTAGCAACAGTCGACGGCGCGGGAATGACGCGCTTCGCGCTTGCCTCGAGAATTTGGCACTGATGTATTAAAAATTGCAATAATTGTTTAGGCGTAGGCAATTCGGCGCCGACGAGCGATGACTGCCATTCGCGCGCCGTGACGGAGTCCAATTTCGAGGTTACTATATGTATAAGTATGTCGTCCCACGTATCGGTGGGCCTTTGCAAGGACTTAAGCGACGACACGTGCTTATGTAAGCGGGCCCAGGTACCGAGCCCTTCGCCGCTTTCCCTTTTTGACCACCCATATCGTACCGAGGGATACTTTACGACGTCCGGGTAACCAGAAACTGACAGATAGCGAAGTACTTGCAGCTGAGGCGACATCTGAGTGTACACAGATGTCCAGATAGCCTAAATTCCTAGAGACGCCCTTACCAAGAAGAGAGACTTCACGAAGGACGTTTTCGCCCTTCCCTGGGCTACCGACGCAACCCCCTCTTCTCACAAACCGTAGATATAAGAAGCATGTTCTACGCTGCGAGTTTAGTCTTAGTCTACATTTTAACACCGAATCTCCGCCAGTAACTATATTCATTCTTAATAAAGTATTCATTATTATATTTTATTTTATGTCGTCTCATTGATTCGCGCTATCACGACACTTACTTGTGCCGTCCGCGATTTGTCTTAATTCATGCGCATTTTCCCTGGACATGGCAGGGAGATCAAATATCGCACGAATGTGCGTGTTTACAATTACACGCTTATTATCATAACGGTCCTTTAGTAAATTCCACGCTATTGCGTAATTCTGATCGGAAAGTTCGAGAGAATGAATCACGTCTGCAGCCTCTCCCTTGACTGATGTTTTCAGATATTGGAACCTTTGAGTATCGGTTAATGAACTATTATTGTGTATGACTGAGTTAAATAAGTCGTAAAATGGAAACCAATCGTCGTATTTCCCGGTAAACGTAGGCAGATTCAACTTCGGCAATCGCACATGAGACAACGATTCCGAGACTTCCGACACGCCGGTAGGCATTGACGGAGATGCCGCGGACCCGTGGATGCCCTCGTTATGACGCGTAATACATTTCATCTTCGCGCACAAGGCATAGTATGCATCCTCGAACGCAACTCTGTCGGTTTCCTCCGCGGGATCACCTACCTCTAATTGATCTTGTAAATCGTTGTATTGCGTCCAATACTCATCCAGTTTAACTCTACGCTCCTCGACTTGCGCGATAACGTCGGGAGCTACACCAACAACGGTGTCTACATAACTCTTTATACGCGTGCACGCTGCCTTTATAGCTCCGCGCTGCCTTCGCAAAGCGGTTGAATCCATATTATCTTACACTTAGACTACTGATGCGAGATCGAAGCAACAATATGAACGGTACGATATTTTCTGGTTGGACGCAATCAAACAGTACCTTACTGCCAAAGTTCAATGCTGCCGGCTTCTGCGGAGGTATGCGTGATGCTGCACGATGACCCTCTCAACCAGCTTTACTGCCAAAGCTCGATGCTGCAGGCTTCTGCGGAGGTATGCGTGATGCTGCACGATGATCCTCTCAACCAGCCTTCATTGACACCAAGCCTGGTAGCCTTGTCGGCGATGTTCGTCCTCTCGGGAATGGCGGGAACACGTGGCGTCTCACCCGTACAGAGTGCTAATGGCTGCCGCAATCGAAGGTCTTCCGTCGTATCCGGCTCGAAGGACCAAGTTTTGTTGTAAATTTGACGAAGCAGTTTCGTCACGCACGAGGAATTGGATTCCAGATTCCGGAGGGTGCGTCGTAAAGGAAATCACTTTACTAAGTTTCTTTTAATGTTTATTGGACACTTGAAAAAAGCCCTTCTTTTCGGCTGCGCTTATATGCTCTGTACAACGGTCCGAGAGCGTCTAGCTGGAACGCACCAGCGTCTTGCCGGTAACGAGCGCGCTCGATCGCGCACGGAGACGGTCGAAGAGATCGCGGCATCGGGCCACCCATTCGGCGAGCACCGCGTGAAGCCGCGCGCTGCGGCGGTCGCACGCAAAGTCGCAAAAGCGAACAATATATGAAGATGCAAATTCAGATATAACAGGTGAAGACCATAGAGATGAAAATGAGGAACAGAGTGCAGAAGAAGAAATAGAACCTGAAGAGCAAAGAATTCAAACTAGGATCAGAGGACGACCAAGAGGAGTAACAGGGGAAATATTAGAAGTGAGAAGATCAGAGAGACTGAAAAGTAAGCAGAGCGCAATGCTAATTATAGATGAAGAAATTCCAAAAAGCGTGCGGCAGGCCAAAGAATCGGATGATTGGAATAAATGGAAGCAGGCAATGGACGAAGAGATTCAGTCAATGGTAAGACATCAAGTTTGGGATGTTGTCCCACGTCCAAACGAAAAAAGGGTGATAAACAGTAAATGGGTGTTCAACATTAAGGAAAATCCCAACACCAAAGATAAGAGGTACAAAGCTCGTTTAGTGGCAATCGGATGCGCTCAACGACCAGGCTATGACTATAAAGAAACATTTGCGCCAGTAATACGTATAGAGACAATTAGATTATTATTTAGTATAAGTGCGGAATATAGAAAAACGGTGAAGTCATATGATGTGAAAACAACGTTTTTACACGGGTGTCTAGATGAGGAAATATAAATGGAGATGCCAAAGGAATTCGAGTCAGGGAAAGATTGCGTATGTAGATTAAGAAAAAGTGTGTATGGCTTAAAGCAAGCAGGAAGATGCTGGAATCAGTTTTTCACAAGAGTACTGTTAGAAAACGGGTTAAATCAGAGCAAGGAGGATCCTTGTTTATTTAGTAAAATAGAAGGAAAAGATTTTATATATTGTGGGGTACATGTTGACGACATGATTGTAATATCGAGTAACGATGAATACGAAATGAAAACGATGAACAAAATTGGAAAAGAGATTGATATAAAAAATTTAGGAAAAGCGACGAATATTTTAGGTATGCAGATAGAACAGGAAGAAGGGAGAATTGAAGTACATTTAGAAGGCTATATCAATAAATTGTTAAAACTATATGGGATGACAGAATGTAATGTAGCGGCGACACCGATAGATGTTAATGTTAAGATGGAAAATACTGAAAATAGTGAGATGTGCAGTGTGGATGAGTACCAAGAATTGTATTTGAGCGTGTATGCAAGACCGGATATTTCATATGCATTAAGTTGTCTGTCCCAGTTTAATAAAAACCCTAGAATGCTGCACATGACTGGGTTAAAGAGAATATTGAGATATTTGAAAAAGACTGTAGGATACCGGCTTGTGTTTGGAGGTGGAAATGGGAGCCAGGAAATGATGTGTGAAACGGATGCGTCCTGGGACAGTACCAAAGATGCGAAGTCATTTACTGGATTGCTGGTGT
Organism: Priocnemis perturbator; assembly: GCA_963942575.1. Taxonomy (NCBI): domain Eukaryota; kingdom Metazoa; phylum Arthropoda; class Insecta; order Hymenoptera; family Pompilidae; genus Priocnemis; species Priocnemis perturbator. The sequence goes on from OZ012652.1 coordinate 12,841,921, forward strand.
ACAGAAACCAGGATTTGGTGCATTGGAGAAGCAAGAAACAAATTACGGTAGCGTTATCATCCACAGAAAGCGAACTTGAGGCTATGTTGGAAGGGGTAAAGGAGGCTAAATGGTATAATGATTTGCTAATGGAAATAGGATTAGGGAATAATGTAAAACGAGTGATAAAGTGTGATAATTTGAATGTGGTAAGGCTAGCTAATGGCGGAAGCTTTAAAACAAAATCAAAATTACTTAACAGGAAATGTTGTTATGTTAGAGAAAGCGTGATGAGGGAAAACTTAGAGGTAAAGCATGTCCCGGGCGAAAGAATGACTGCAGATTGCCTGACAAAAGCACTAAGCGGACCGAGTTTATTAATGTAGGATTCTTTGGTGTTTCACTTTTACAATAATATCTTTATTGAGCGATTACTCTTAACTTTTATTACACTTCCTCTCGTTGTCGCTACACGTCTTAATCTACTTTTAATTTTACCCGTCGCGCGTCGGTTCCTTCACGCTCGAGTCCCTTCGGCCAGGATCGGTCAATTTCGCCCTCGCAACCGCGGGCCGTTACTGGCGCGAAATTTAACATCCCACATTAAGGAATGTCAAAAAGTTTTTAAAAGTTGACTTATAAAAACAAAAGGGGAGTGTGTGAGGTTGTTTTTGTAAGAGAATGTATGTGTGTGTGTGTGTATGGGAAGGTGAGGAATGAGAGCGAGAGGGGTTTGGTAGCGGATGAGATCACGTGACGGCAGAGGGGAGAGATTGTAGAAGAAAGGAAGACGCATGGCGTCAGAGCGTATTAAGCACGGAGAACGAAAGCATGTGTAATAGGTTATAGCATTAAACTTTTATTATCAGTAATCAATATTTAAATTATTACACGAACCAAATTATCCCACAGGATTTGTATGTAATATTGTCAGGGATTGTTCTAGAAATAACCCCACAAAGATCAGAAGACAGGTTTTACCCTTTTCGAGAAAAGTTAGGTTAAAGTTAAAGATATGCATAATTGAGGAATTTAGTGGATGTGCGACTTTGAGATAATAATATCGAATCTACAGTAAATAAAACAAATGTTCTACAATCAAAATAAGGAGTATTTAATACCTTGAATTGAATGATCCATTTGAAGTTTTTCTTATCTGTGCGTAACTTTAATAATTTCACGGTAACGACATTCAGATATAATAGGTCTCCATAATAACGTGTTTTCCAAGTGTTGAGGTTATTCTTTTTTTTTTTTTAATGTATTGATAAAAATAAAGTCTCTACTTTACACTCATGTCCCTGAAAATTGTAAACAAAAAAAATTATTTTTCTGTTTTTTTCCATTAAGCGACGCACTGTGCGCCGTTAACACGTAGCCTGTGATGTAAATACGCATCGTCCATCCACTATTTTATTGGCATTTCACAACGCATTCCTGTTCTTACAGTGCCAAACTATTGCACGGACTACTCTGTGGTAGTACTCTCTGCCCTATATTGCAATCTGCACCGTAAATATCTATTTTTACACTTACCTGGCTTCGAATAGTTCCGTTAGATACTTATAGTGATATTGTAATGTATTCTCCTTGTTACCGTTAATCCAACGTCCTTTACCCCGTAAATAAAACGGGGGATCGAGGTCCCCATACCTTTTGACCTGCCGCAACATCGAACGTACAAAAAATCATTACGGAGCACGAGATCCAAAAGAGAATGTACATAAAAATATATATAAATGTCGTGTCGGATCAGTGTGCAAGAGCCTTGAAAAAAAATTTGACATCAAAATGAGTAAAAGAAAATTGCAGCCCATCGAGTTTCGAACCCTTGAACAACGGCTTATGAACCCTGCACGCTACCGCCTCCGCCACCGATGATTTTTCGAAACATATGTTTCTTTACGGGTAGATACCTTTCTGGAATTCTTAAATAAATAATGTCCAAATGAACGAAAGCTCTTACACGTGTTTTTTTTAGGAAAAGAATAACATTCCGGTCTTATTTTTGAAATTCAAGATTACAACTGCTGACCCGCTTCTTGACACATTGTTTCGTTCTAAATCCTGTGTGGAAAATTAAAAACACAAAAAAATGTCGAAAAATGTAGATTTCGGGTTGAATCGTTTGAGCGACTAGATTTTGGATTTATAATGTAGTCAGGTATTGATATGACTATTATCCTAATTTTTTCAGAGGTGTCGCGAGGGTGCGCCTTATTTAAAATACAGATATTTTCGAAGTTTATCGTGCGAAAACGTGACGAATTCTTTCCATTGTTGCAGTACCTTTATACAGAAAATGTATTATGTGATTCTCCACATAGTAGAGTAATATACGTACGAAGGGAGTTAAGCTAATTCAATTATTTTAAAGTGTATACATAGCTTACCTTCTAAAGTACGATGAACCATATCAACGGCGGTGGTAGCGTAATGGTTAAGGTATCCGTCTTAGGGTACCGGTGGAGACCCTATGTGCCGTACGTTCGCGCCTACGGTCCAATGTATTTTCATGAAATTATTTTTTTTTTTAATATTACACGCTCTGGACGTCAGTTCTTCTAGCTACGGATAGTTTTTTATATTTTGTCAATGGAACAGGTTGTCCTTTCGATTTATGGCAGAAAATATATAAAAACTATGTATTTTCCTTTAACTGAACATAATTGTGTAACTAATGATACGTTGTGGCAAATATGGCTGTGTACCTGTTAATTATAGAATTATTTACCTGCTTTGGTTCAGCTGATACATACCATGAACTTTGTTTACAATTTATCGTTACACATATATTCGGACAATTTCGCATCACGAAATAGCGAAATATTACGAACATATTCGAACACTGGTGTATACCTCCAGTAAGTTTTTATTTTAGTATTCGGACACTATGAAACTTTTTTTTACCTGTACATAGGGGCTGTATTCCAAACATTGGAGCTGCAAAATGGCGTTGAACGATAGTCCTACATTGTATCAGTATACCGAAGGCAAACAAAAAGTACGCAGTAAACCATAATTTTAAATTTCTCTCCGCAACCCTCAAACGTAAATTCCTTTAATAATTTATCGGAAAATGTAACCAGAAAAGTGGGAAAAACGCCAAAAGTTCAATAGCAGAATTAAGGCAAAGACAATAATTGTAAGCGGACTGGACGCTAATTTCGACTATTTTTTTAACTAATATAATATCTAACGTGCGAAATCAATGCAGATATGTATGAAGGCAACAAGGATGTGCCACAAAGACATTAAAACAATCTACACCTGGTACATTGACTTTTAATACCGATAGAAGCCAAGTGCCCAAATATTTTAGTACGACGAAAATTTGACACGATTTCATTTATCGTTTATTGTAAAATGATCCATATTTTCATTTAAAAAAAAACTACAAATTTTTGTAAACTAGGAAGAATGACAAATCAGTTGAAACAAGAAAAACCATCATCCGTTTATAACTATCCTCGTATCCGAATATTTATGAGATAGTCTGTATGTTCCCGAATAACTTTCTACCGGGCGTAGATATTTTGATAAATCTCCCATGGTAGGAAAGAGGACACTGCAAGGACGTAAAAAGTTCAAAAATAAAAATTGTTTAAAAAAAGTACAACGAGCCGACCGAAGCGCTAAAAAGTAAAAAATCGTTTCTTTTTTAACCCTTTGCACTCCGTAGGCGCCGCTATTGCGCCAGTGCTATCATTGCACTAACTCCGTAGGCGCCGCTATTGCGCTAGTTGCTTTCAGGGCAGTTAGAGAAACCAGTGTAGTTTGCGTTCAATGACTACCAGATTCTGTGTTCAAAGTTGCTGTGCATTATTTCTTAGTGAATTTTGAATTTTATTTTATATTAGATAGATTTACCCTTGAGAAAACATGGAAGAAGGAGATTATTGGGAAAGTTTTCAGATCAGTGAGAACGAAAGTGAAAATGAAATTGATATTGAAGACAGGTTAAATGGAAAACTTCATGTAATGCGAAGAGGTACAAAAAAGGACTGTATAGTGTGTCCTAAGCGGAAAAGTAATTCCGGAAGACGGGAAACAACCGAATATTGTGACGGTGACGGATGCATATGGGAGATTGTTTCCACAAATATCACACTATGTTGAATTACAAAATATAAATATCAAATTGTATTTCTTTTATCACAAACTACATTAATTAAATAAATAAATTTATAATAACATACATTTATATCAACAGATCTTTTTTTTAGTAAAACAGAAGTTCATTTTTCAGATGCTCCAACGCAAAATGTCACGGAGTTGCTGCACTCTTGAGTAAAAAAACACTCGGAGTGCAAAGGGTTAAAGTTGAGGCGAGCACAGAAAGAATTCTTCTTTTGCACAGTTACAGCGGCAGTTTCCTTTGATTCTTTGTTGGCACCAACTTTGAAAAAGAAATTAGTTTTTTACTTTTTAGCGCATTCGAAGTCTGTTCATGTAGTTTTTTAAACAAGTTTTTTATTAATTCATCAATTCAATTTTTGCAAAAGAAGTACATAACTGTAAGTACTTTGAACCATACAAAGGACGTTAAAATGCGTTTGAATGTTACTATGTATGAGATAATCCTATTTAGGTCAGTGCGGATTTCTACAGATAAATTCAAATCCATTACGCCGTCAATTGCTTTCGTTATACCGGAAAGGTTGGTTGCAAATGGTTGAATGCAGTCCACTCTAGCTAACCAACGTGTTTGGGACATGCTATGAAGTGATGAACCGATGTTTTCTTTTGAAATATCCTATTTTTGTGGACTGGTATTAAATATATTGTGCAATTTTTGCACTACTCCAAACAAAGTAATCACTAGCAGCTTGTACACCGCAGAAATTAAATGTATGGCAGGCACACGGAGAGTAGGTAGCAAGTGGATAATGTTGCCGAATTCGAGCTTGTGCTCACTTGACTGAACTTTTCGTGTTACTCCCATTGTCGTAGCCCTGTTCACGGCAATCTTTTAATGGACATTTTACACTTTAGGGGAGTAGAAATAATTAGATTTGCAATAACTTCGTCTGTTTTTTTTTATTACAGTCTACAAATTTCAGAAATCTCTCCTTTATATTATATTTTGCTGTCTATTCGTCACATAGAATATATCTTAAAACAAAAACATTTTCCTCAAGATTTGCTGTATCAGTTGTTGCGTCTACAATAATCGAACAATATTTACGTCAATATCAAACGTTCATCTAATATCACGTTTGTGACTTAATCCGCACAGCACTGTATAAACACAGTCTGAGCAAAGCAAAGAGCCTGTAATTCCTAATTTGACGACATATATATGCAAAGAGTCTGTATGTCGAATTAGGAGTTACAGACTCTTTGCTGATATACACATTATATAGTATTATATATTCGATAACAATTAATATACAAGATAAAATAATGAATTGTTAATCTGTGTATGCAATAACTGGCACAATAATAATTTGGTCTTCAAAATCGTAGTAATAAATGTTAAAAATGTCGCCAAAGTCGGAAATACAAAATTAGGTCGCTATATTAAGGATTAGGTGCTATATCGGTCGTATATCCCATAGATATCAATTATATGCAAATTGCAACACTACACAACCTTAAAAATGCGTTTGTACATCTATGTATATATAAATCAGTGTCACCATTTTGAAGTCGTCAAATTCAGTGTTCGTCGGGCAACGAAGCGCCGATGCGTCACGACCGGGACGAGAGGGGGCAGGAGTCTCAAGTCCGACGCGCGTAGGACAAAAGACGGATGAGGACGCTCGCCCGTTGCTTTCGTCAAAAAGGGCAGTCACGGAAGAGTCTAGGAGTGTGTCGGAAGCGTACAGGCACCTGAATAAAGTTTTAGTAATCCAATAACGCGTGTGCGGGTCTATCCGCCCCTTTCTCCTAGCGATATCTTCTCGTTGCTTCTTACAATATATAGATTAAGTTTTATTCATCGTGAAAACGTCGTCACGTGGCAACGACGCGCGGTCGATCGATAAATATATTTAAATATAGTTTGTTTCTTCGCGAAAACGACGACATGTGGCCATGACACGCTGTCGTGATAGCGCGAATCAATGAGACGACATAAAATAAAATATAATGATGAATACTGTTCGAGAATCTCGCGATTCCCGGTAAGAGGAGATGAGAGGGAATGAAAGGAAAGATGAAAGGGGGGAAATGAGAAAATCTATTGGCGGTGGAGAGGTTATGTTTCCACGTGGTCTACATAATGTCCGTTTAACAGAGTCTTTATTGTCTATAAAAATAAGGGTCACAGGTGCTCTACGGTAGTGAGAGTAACAGTCATAATGAGCGAGATAGTCAATTATATGAATTGTATCCGCCGTACAATGATTAATACCTGTTGCGGGTGCACGTGCACGATTCGCGCCGCGTACAGAGCCTGAGTCGTCTGGTGTGGATGTACCGTGTGTATTTCTCTGCGAATAGTCCGGGATTTATGTGTGCGAGTCCGTGATGTTACGAGTTCGTTCAATGTGCAGCAATGCGCGAGATAAACCAGAAAAGCGTGAATTACAACTGTCACGTCCCGATCGACGATTTCGCGGAATTTCCACGAAGCGACTGCAGTCGGGAAGCGACTTTTAATTCCTCCTTTAGTCGAGAGGCCACGGAGCGCGATCTCAACGACTTGGGGATCCTGGCGGTGCGGTTTTATAGGTCGGGCAAGATGAGTCCCGGATAGAGGATTTCGCGCCTCTTTCGAATGTATGTTTTGTAACGCGGATCAGATCTCGGCACGGTCGCGGGATATATCGGTGCTTCTAAATTAAGCGGAATAAGTTCCCACTTCGATGATTTACCCGGTTTTACCGAACTCGCAGATGATTTTGTAACTAACGCGTCCTGTACTCTTCTTACACCGCTTACCGAAGGCTGTACTTCTCTTATATTGGGTCTAACGGCACGACACTCGGCTATACGCGGTTTTGGAGTTGGCGGCAGAGGCCTGTTAGTTTCTGAAGGAATCGCATAGAAGTTCCTGAGGAGTTTACGTAATTGATTCTTCCGGCCGGCTCTCTTTTGTCTAGGCATTCGAGATAGCGTTGGATTTTAGTCTAGAGGCGGATGTGTATGCCGTCAAGCGAATCGTCCTCTTGTTGGCGGGTAAATGGACTGTATGAGGTGAGGACAAGTATGGGGTTTATAGGCATTTATGTCGTCGAGCTGTGGTCCTCTCGTTGACTGCTTGGATATGTGGAATGAGGGAGTACTTAGACGTAGAGCGTTATGGAAGACTTAATTTACTTTTAAGGAATGCAAGGTTTGAATGAATGAAAGTAGTTTGTATAACAAGGTCTATATATTGACTTGACTATATGATTCTTACAACGTTAGTTTATACGCTTGAACAATTAAAGGGAACTAGATTCTATCTTAACAATTAATATAACGTTAGGTGAGTGTCGAACCGCAAGTCAGATTGCTTACCGTGAGTAGATTTTGTCGAGTCTTCAGTGGTTGCTTCAGCACTGATTCTTTGATTTATGATTTGAATTTGAGTTTGTTTAGATTTAAGAGTTTGAGATGTGACTGGATTGAGCTTTTACTTTAGATCTCGTACAAAGAATTGTTCTTCAATATGGTGAATCTGCTTGTCTTCAAGACGACTTAGTTAATCTTCAAAATGGAATAATAGCACTGATTTTAGTATATCACAAAATGCAAATGAGCAGAAGAGACTAATGAGCAAAATGCAATGCAATGCAATGAGCGTGATTTTCGGTTCGACCCGGCTTAAATCTAATTACTAGGGCCCGCCGCTAAGGAAGGGGTACGGCCCATAGAGTGGGGCTCGGCGCTTGACGCAGGCGCGTTGGTGGTGGAGCGCAGTCCACTTGGAGCGCCGCTTGCGCTTTTACTTAGAACTATTGCCCTAGCGGTCGATGGGCATAGACGCAAAGATATATATATAGAGTTATAACTCGATCTTATGTTATTATGGCTTAAACTAGGTGAATGTGAATGTGAACGAGTGAGGGAGAAGTTCCGTCGCTCGTCCACTTAGGCGACCTCTGGGAGTGCCTTCAAGATACTAGCCGGCTACATTAGTTCTTATGGTTAAAGGCGGGTCGGAAATGGTGTCGGTAACGGCTGGCCGTCACAACAACAATCCGTGTGCGTTCTCGTTAATAGCTGAGACGATAATGGCCGACCGATTCGGCGGAAACGCCGCCCGCGTGTCGCGCGCGTTAAAGGCGCGCTCACATAAAAGCCGCGTGTGACTCGGCCCTCAGCAGTGATCTCAGAAGTGGCATCCTGCCGCATTGCGGCACGCGTGGTGGGGGAAGGCGAGAATTGTATGCGTCCGTGTCCGTGAGCGATGCGCGCGCACCGTACGTAGACAAGGAAGGAGCTATGCTTTCCGTCTTTCTTCTACCAATGTAGAGAAAAATGACGTTAGAAACTGCGCGCGCACCGTACGTAGAGACAAGGAAGGAGCTATACTTCTCGTCTTCTTTCTCTTTCTATCAATGTAGAGTGCAATGACGTCACAAGCTGCGCGCGCACCGTCGAGGACAAGGAAGGCGCTATGCTTCCCGTCTTCTTTCTACCAATGTAGAATAAAATGACGTCAGAAGCTGCGCGCGCACCCAAAAGAAAGAGACACAGAATTATGCTCCGTCTTCTTTCCACCACGATCGCACGCACGTGCTTCGTTCGGCATGCGACAGCGGTACCGAATTCACTTTTCGGCTGAGCGTTGAGCCGGCTGAAATTGTCAAAAATGCACTTGTACCAAATTTATCTCGCAAGGCGTCATTCGATAGGGGATGAAAAGAAAAACGCTCTATGCCAAGTTTCAACCCTCTATCTCCATCAGAAGGGTAGTTATAGGGGAAATAAAAAAATCAGTTTTTAACCCATTTTTCGTATTTAGCGGCGCGGAAAAATTCTGAAATAATTTGAGAATATTCAGAACATGTGAATTTATGGTTGGGAATTTTTGCAGATTTTTGTCTAGCAAATCCTAAGCATAAAAAATCAAAAAACCCCCAAAAACACGAAAAATTCCAATTACGTGTTGAAGTTTCCGACCCACAGAATTTTTATAAATGCTGTAGTGAAGTATTGGCATAAGTAGTAACACCAATTTTTTTTAGATTTTTTGGTAGTGTGCGTCGTAGTGCAAATAAATAAAAACCGATATTTACGACATATTTCGTGTAATAACTTATTGAATACTAAAAATAATTGCGTTTTCTTGATATTGCCAGTCAGCTTTACGATGCTCTATGTTTTGTATGCGAGAGAGCAATGTACAAATAAAGGGAATTAAATTATTTCGAGTTTATTGAAAGTCTGTGTGCACAGTATGTATTCTGAAAAATATTAAACGGTAAACCAACAGGACGAGTAGCTCGTTGGCTAATTGTAAGCTACACCCGCCTGCGACATCGTTAGACACATTTGTCAGAGGTTCGCGCCCAAGAGGCGGCTCACCTTTTTTTTCTTTCTAACAACTACACGACGGTAAGCGATATTCACTTACAAGTATTTTAAACATACTTCTATAATTTTTAACTGTATTGTGTATGAAATATATATGCACGCATCGCATTATTTATGTAATCTTTACTTATATTATATCACCCAATGAAGCTTCCAATGCGTGTCATGCATTCGAACACAGGAACATTCTACGAATCTACTAGTATAAGTATTTTATTCTCCAAATATAAATTTTCACGTGGTCTTTCACGCCACCCATGAGGTGCCACGACTAGCGCGTTCGGTTTTTGATTGTGGACGTTCGCCGGTAGTCCTATTGTACCACATTTTTAATTACCAACGAGCTACTCGTTCTGTTTGTTTACAGTTTAATATTTTTCAAAATACATACTGTGCACACAGACTTTCAATAAACTCGAAATAATTTAATTCCCTTTATTTGTACATTGCTCTCTCGCATACAAAAACATAGAGCATCGTATAACTGACTGGCAATATCAAGAAAACGCAATTATTTGTAGTATTCAATAAGTTATTGCACGAAATATGTCGTAAATATCGGTTTTTATTTATTTGAACTACGACGCACACTACCAAACAATCTAAAACAAATTGGTGTTACTACTTATGCCAATACATCACTACAGCATTTATAAAAATTCTGTGGGTCGGAAACTTCAACACGTAATTGGAATTTTTCGTGTTTTTGGGGGGTTTTTGATTTTTTATGCTTAGAATTTGCTAGACAAAAATCTGCAAAAATTCCCAACCATAAATTCACATGTTCTGAATATTCTCAAATTATTTCAGAATTTTTCCGCGCCGCTAAATACGAAAAATGTGTCAAAAACTGATTTTTTTATTTCCCCTATAATTACCCTTCTGATGGAGATAGAGGGTTGAAACTTGGCATAGAGCGTTTTTCTTTTCATCCCCTATCGAATGACGCCTTGCGAGATAAATTTGGTACAAGTGCATTTTTGACAATTTCAGCCGGCTTACGCTCAGCCGAAAGGTAAATTCGGTACCGCTGTCGCATGCCGAACGAAGCGCGTGTGTGCGATCGTGGTGGAAAGAAGACGGAGCATAATTCTGTGTCTCTTTCTATTGGGTGCGCGCGCAGCTTCTGACGTCATTTTTCTCTACATTGGTAGAAGAAAGACGAAAAGCATAGCTGCTTCCTTGTCTACGTACGGTGCGCGCGCAGCGCTCACGGACACGGCACGCATACAACTCTCGCCTTCCCCCACCACGCGTGCCGCGATGCGGCAGGATGCCACTTCTGAGATCACTGCCAGGAAGTCAAAGGGGGGACAGCCCGCGGGCCAATCAACCTACGCAGCCGCGGAGCCGGGGCGCGGGGGTTGGGAGGGGGGAGCTGCTCAAGGCTCCAACTAAAGTGCTCCCCAATCTAATTTATAGATGCGACCTTGATCCCCCAGGCATCTCAGCTGCTCTAAAGACATTTGTCCATTACTTAAGATTCTATCGGCATTTATCTACACGCCTTCGCGCAAGACCTATTGTACCAACGGCGATAAGACTACGAAATTTTATGGGCTTGTTTGCCTTTAATTTTGTCTAAAAGGGAGCCTAGGTGCTCCAAGATGCCCTCGCGAATTATCTGCCAAGGACGTCACGTATTCGCGCAAAGCCTATTATCTGCGGATACAGAATAGAAAGCTTTTTTGGGCTTGTTCCTTAAAAATCGTATAAAAGAAAGCCTGCGTTGCTCCAAGGTTCGTCAAGTCAGCGCGTCAGTTCGTTCGTGCGTTCGTTCGTCGTTCAGATCAGTTCTTCTTTCTAAAAGTAAAGAGTCGCGACTCAAGCAACAACCATTAAGGTACAGAAGTAACATTACTTTACCACGAGACCTGTTTGCATCACCGTGTGCACATTTTTGTATTGTTAGCATAAGGAAATATATATATATATTTATTATATATACTTGTACCAACACATCATCCTCCAATGGTTACGCACCTATCCTCAAGACAAGTATAAACCTATTATTCTCGAAAAATAGAGTGAGTCGGATGAAACACCATTTTAAAATTGCCGCTCGTATTATTATCGTTTCAAAACGTTCGAGAGTCGACGAACACAGCATCGATTATTCTCGACACTTCTAGGAGCTTCAGGTCCTCACCTCCAACAGGTGAATCCACAGGAATACGACAAAATCCGGTGACCAAGGGGCAGTGTTAGCATATTCAGCATCGAACTCCATTCGAGTTCCGGGGGGGGGGGGGGGACCTCGGCAAGTATACGTGCGTGTCGGTGAGGACTGCGCGCGCCGCTTGGCTGCACGACGAGGCGAGAAGGATGGAGCTACACGCCGTCTCCTTTCCCCCAACGTGTCGTGAACGCTGCGCGCGCCGCTTACACGACCCGGCAGAGACTGGACGGGAAACCATGTTCCGTCTCCTTTCCTCCACCATACCGTGAAGAAGAAGGATGGGCGCACGTTCCGTCTCCTTTCCACCAAATCGTGCGTCGCGTGTTTCATTCCACGTACGACAGCGATGCTGAAATACTCTTTTGCATTACAATGCTTTCAGAAATCCTACGAAGAATACGCATATAATCAAAGATCTATCAAATTTCACCGATCGACTTGAAATTTGTTGAGCAAAATTTTCATTTTCACCGTCTAACATTTTAGCGACGTTGCAATGTATTTTACACATTATTAACAATTTGTTTATAAATTGTTTACAAAATGTTTCGAGCAAAATGTAAAGTTCTACCAACGTACATTTTAGCGACGTAGCAATATATTATTTTACACATGTTTCACAATTTGTGTATAAATTGTTAACATTTCTTAAGGAAAATAAAAATAAAAATTTAATTTTTTTCCAGTAATATATTTTTTCTTCTTACTGCGTGCACTTCTATTTTATCCGTTCCCAAAATGTATTTTTAATACAATAGTGTTAATGCACTTATACGCCGAGGCCGCCACCGCGACCAGAGCCTCGAGCACGACCTAGACCGTGCTGCAGCCGCCACAAGGCTTTACAGCGGCTTTTTTCACTTTTAATTCTTTCTAAAAAATAAATACGCATATATGTAATTAATGAAATAACGTTATGATACATATTACAATTCCGTGTTACGCGGTTAATGTGTTACGCGTTGTGTGGAGATTATCATTTAATCACTGTCCGAGTCGTCCAAATTACGTCCCAACGTCTTCATTCAATACAAAACAGAAGGAATCGGTAGCGATGAAGTAAACATTGTACGTACAATGTAAGCTTAGAAGCTCACGGGTGATATTGCTATGTGCCCAATTGTGATTTCGTGTCGCGTGATTTTAGGCGTAAGAATATGTATATATATGTGTGTATGTATTTACTTGTACATCCCTTCCCCACAATAAATGAAGTATTCTAAAATCCAGAGCCCGCGTTTCAAATAAAAATGTCGGAATTTTATAAAAATTATTTGAATATGCACCAATTTTTATCACGATCTACTAGAAAAACAAATCGATGACGTTGAAATTTCGAAAATCAAGACCCTCATATGATGTTAGTGTCATAGAAATAATCGCCTCCTGGTCTCAAGCAACTTCTACCCGACGTACTTTGCCGTAACTTCGAATCCAAAAGATATACTTCGATGTTCGGTTGTGCGCGTACGTTCAGTAATCTTACTAATAATTTATTATCATAAGTGCATGAACACTACTGTAGTAAAATTATATTTTGGAAACGGGTTGAATAGAAATGCACGTAGTAAGAAGAAGAAATATATTATTGGAAAAAAAATAAAACTGACAGGGCAGGAACCCTGGATCATGCGACTCACAGGACGACATCATACCAATTCGACTACAACGCTTCGATACGAACGGTGTACACCGTAGGGTACTTAAAGATGTATTATTGTTTTTAACCTTTGCATATCCAAGTTGGGTCAATTTTTCTGTGCCAAGAGAGCGGCATTCCTTTATATACGATACTGGCAATAAGATGTCTTGAAATCTATAAAACACATTGTATCGTCGCTCAAATGTTCATAGGCCAACATTTTTATTTTGCTTAAGCAAAGTTAACAATTTATGAATAAATTGTGAAAAATCTATAAAATAATATATTGCTACGTCGCTAAAATGTACGTTGATAGAACTGTGAATTTTGCCCGAAAAATTTTGTAAACAATTTATAAACAAATTGTTAACAATTTGACAACAATTTAACAAAAAAACTCACGGACACGCACGCGCACCTGCCGTGGTTTCCCCCACCCCGGGAACTCCAATGGAGTTCGATGCTGAATATGCTGACATTGCCAAGGGGTCATAAAATCCGTAAGAGGGGAATTCATCCAAATTCTCCACGGGACTCCACGCCGGATCGTAACAGAGTTCTGCGTTGAATATGCTGACACTGCATGAAGGAAACAGAGGACGGAGAGATATCTCTGTCCTACGCCCGTATTCTGAATCGTAACTAAGTTTTCTAGCGTACTTAAGTTAAGGTTTTTGGCAGTTTTCCTAATCCTTGCAACAAATGTTGATATTTGCTATAATTCTGCCAAATAAAATGTTATTATTAAATGACAAAATGGGTTAAAAATTGGTGTAATACCCTTTTCCACCTTATTATTCTTTTCCTATTTATTATAATGTCAATATTTTATAATTATGTTTGTGTATGTACATTGCTTACTATAATATATTTAATGCCCCACATTTTTTAAGCTGATCTTTATATCGTTTTTTATTAAATTGTTGATTATTTATTTGTAATTTATTAATTGTAAAAATTAAAAATTTTGTTTTAAATGATATCTGAGGGGAGGGGCCAAACAAGACCTTTTTTCATGAATTTTAGCACGTATCTTGAGCAAAAGTTCACGCGCATGCGCCAGAAAGCGCCCCGAGGAACATCACTGTCCTGATCCATAGTATATAGATCAGTGGGTGCGAGTGGTGTTTGTCAGCATCCACATGGATAAGAAATCCAGGCATCAGGAACAGTGGGTTAACCAGAGAGCCTTTCTTAATAAACTGGCAAAAACTTTTACCATAACGGTACCAGGGCTCACTTCTCTTCATCACCCTCCACCCTGCTATGTTCCTACATTATCACACTTTTCAACAAGTCATAAGTTTTGGACCACTTGAGGGAAGGATAAGTGTACAAACTTTGAGCGAAATCTGTAAGGAGGCCGTTCTTCACATTTACGTTTAAATATTATTATGTATAATAATAACATAAAATAACAACATAAACTATACATTTACAGCACTGGCAGTGAAGTGAATGAGGGAATGCAGGCTGAATTTGTTAAATCAGGGCATATTGTTGCATTGCCAACCGAGCAGAAGGGGAATTGATTATTAACTTGAAAAAATTAGACAAATATGACAATACTAGGAAACAGTTGCATTCTGTATTGGTTTGTTTTAGAATAAATTTAGTCCTTTAAATTTTAATCTGTTTATTTGTACTTTTATAGAGTAACACAACTTAGACATTAATCAAAAACAGAAACGTATCGGACTTATCTAACTTTGATAAAATAAGAAAAACCAAACTAAAAATTCTTTGTTACGACCACGCATGTTTGGGAAATATTGGCGCGGCGACGCCTGAAAGATGTTACGCACGCCAAGACGAATCCGTAAAACATGGTGGGTTCTCAAAGGGCGACTCAACGTGGCAGCAGTGATTTCAGAAATAGCATCCTGCCGCCTTTGCGGCACGCGTGGTGGGGGAAGGCGAGAGTTGTGTGCGTGCCGTGTCCGTGAGCGCTGCGCGCGCACCGTACGTAGGCAAGGAAGGAGCTATGCTTTTCGTCTTTCTTCTACCAATGCAGAGTAAAATGACGTCAGAAGCTGCGCGCGCACCGTCGAGGACAAGGAAAGAGCTATGCTTCTCGTCTTCTTTCTACCAATGTAGAGTAAAATGACGTCAGAAGCTGCGCGCACCCAATAGAAAGAGGCACGAAATTATGCTCCGTCTTCTTTCCACCACGATCGCACGCACGTGCTTCGGTTGGCATGCGACAGCGGTACCGAATTTACCTTTCGGCTGAACGTTGAGCCGGCTGAAATTGTCAAAAATGCACTTGTACCAAATTTATCTTGCAAGGCGCATTCGATAGGGCATCAAAAGAAAACGCTCTATGCCAAGTTTCAACCCTCTATCTCCATCAGAAGGGTAGTTATAGGGGAAATAAAAAAATCAGATTTTGTCACATTTTTCGTATTTAGCGGTGCGGAAAAATTCTGAAAAAAATTGAGAATATTTAGAACATGTGAATTTATGGTTGGAAATTTTTGCACATTTTTGTCTAGCAAATCCTAAGCATACAAAATCAAAAACCCCCCAAAAACACGAAAAATTCCAATTACGTGTTGAAGTTTCCGACCCACAGAATTTTTATAAATGCTGTAGTGAAGTATTGGCATAAGTAGTACCACCAATTTGTTTTTAATTTTTTGTTAGTGTGCGTCGTAGTGCAAATAAATAAAAACCGATATTTACGACATATTTCGTGTAATAACTTATTGAATACTTAAAATAATTGCGTTTTCTTGATATTGCCAGTCAGTTATACGATGTTCTATGTACTTGCATGCGAGAGAGCAATGTACAAATAAAGGTGTTACGTCCTCCGTTTTTCGGCACCCTGCGTACACCGGGTATACCGGGGATCGGGAGACAGACGAAGTGACCGGCCTGATAAGAGATTTGACGCCTAAATATACTCGGTGTCCTGGTTTGACACTAAACCTACGTGTATTCTTGCGTCCGACTGGTTACGGCGGGGAAAGTGTGGGCGTAGCTGGTGACTCGGAATTACACCAACCCGAGAATCTATTCGCGTCCGAATGGTTACGGCACAGGCAATGTGAGCGTTGCTGGTGACTCGGGATTACACCAACCTGAGAATCTACTCGCGTCCGAATGGTTACGGCACAGGCAATGTGGGCGTAGCTGGTGACTCGGAATTACACCAACCCAAGAATCTATTCGCGTCCGAATGGTTACGGCACAGGCAATGTGAGCGTCGCTGGTGACTCGGGATTACACCAACCTAAGAATCTACTCGCGTCCGAATGGTTACGGCACAGGCAATATGAGCGTCGCTGGTGACTCGGGATTACACCAACCCGAGAATCTACTCGCGTCCGAATGGTTACGGCACAGGCAATGTGAGCGTCGCTGGTGACTCGGAATTACACCAACCCAAGAATCTACTCGCGTTCGTGCGGGTTACTTAATCTATGATTTCGACATCCGAATCTTCGCAGATCTCAGTTACCACGATGGTAGACGGTACGATTTCCAGTTCTAGAGGTTCGAAGTAGACCGTGAACTGATCTTGCCCTGGGGGTAGTTCGAACGGGCAAGGCTGTTCTGGAGAGGTCCAGGCCGGTGGCGCGTGCTGTCCGGGGTGCGGGTAGGTAGGCGGAAGGGAATTCGCGGATTCGCTCGCTGTTTGTCGAGGTAGCTGCGACCGATACAAGCGAGCAGCGGCGCGACGTGCCCTGGTTTTTACTCCGGCCCGTCGATGTCCTCTATAATCCTTACGCGGCAGGGGTCGTCGGGGTGCTCTCTGGTTATGGGTTTGAGTGAGAAAATAGTTGCGGTCCGTGGGTATGACCACTGGGCTCGGGCCCGAACCGTGGTGCGCCGAAAGTGGTTGAGGAGCCACGGTCGTAGCGAGGGGGCCCGGCCGCGAGCCAACGAAACCTGTGAGCTGAAGTCGCAGCAAAACAGTTGCTGAGGGGTTACCGGAACTCAGAGGTTCGACGGTGCCCACGGAATTGCCCGTGAGACGACTCAGGCACAGCCTCGAAGGTGGCAGCAAGGACCACTCGACTTATGCGCCCGGCGGTTTCGGTATCGCGGCGAAGAAAAGGGGTGAAATACCCTGTCTAATCACACTCAGAAAACACTCCGATAACCAGGTTTTACGCGGGTGTGCGCGTCGTGTTGCAAGGATGGGTGTGCAGTAGATGATTCACGAGATTGTGTATATGGTGTTTATTGGTTGATCGAACCCTACAAATTTGGAGTGGACGGCTCCACTTCGTTATCGCGACCGGAGAATCGGAGGTCGAGACTAGACGCAGTGTCTCGATCTCGCAGTTTACTTATAATTTAGCTGAATTTCGGAGGCTTCACCACGCTGGTGGCCTAGAGCGGTCCAGATTACAAAGTTTAGTTGGTTACACAAACCTGGTGTTGCCTGGCGAGATGCAGGAACAATGGCACTGATTTTATCGTATTGATTATTCGCTTGGAGTTAACTTGATTCGATGGACTCGACGTGACTTAACTTGATTCTATTCTTTACACTTGAAAGATACTGGAGGTGAACGCTAAGTCGGGTGTTGCGCTTCGCACCCGCGCTTGAATTCTTGAATGTGAACAACGGTGCTATTCGGAGCACTTCACGCACTGAATTGAAGTGAAGTAAAATAATTTGCAAGTGACTGTCGTAGGCAAGAGCGCGCGTATTAACACTTGTCGTAATCAAAAGAGCGCGTTCAGGTGCTTTTCGTGACCAAGAGTGTCGTAGCGACCAAGAGTGTCCGATAAGGGTCTCGTACTGCCCTATATAGGCGCCGTGCTCCGCTGAGCGGCGGTCGCATGCTGACACTGCATCAGCGTTATATCCTGGGAACGGCGCGACAGATGCCTTTCCCAGGACTTGGCTACACGTATCTTATCTCCTGGAATTCCTTTTCTGGCAGGTTGCATTACTTGGCGGTTGTTCGGTCGCCTAGCGCGAGAATTCGGCGGAGCTTTTCTTGTACGTTTCGCTTGTTCCCTACTCGCGTCGTCTTGGCTATCGCTCGGGTGTAAGTTACCTCTACTTGTCGCGCGTGGCATGCCTTATCGCTAACGGGGGCTCGTGAGAACCGCACTTCATTCCTAAAGTTAGATTAGAGTAAATCTTAGAACTACTGAGCGATGGGGGAATGCGGCGAGAATGATCGATTAGTTATTCTTGAATAATTTAGAAAAGCGAAAAATTGTGGCGGGTGGAGGACGCAGGACGTAACAAAGGGAATTAAGTTATTTCGAGTTTATTGAAAGTATGCGTGCACCGTACTTTGAAAAATATTAAACAATAAGCGAACAGAACGAGTAGCTCGTTGGTTAAGCTACACCCGTCTGCGACATCGTTGGACACTTTTGTCGGAGGTTCGCGCCCAGGAAGGCTCACCTTTTTTTTTCTTTCTAACTACTACACGACGGTAAGCGATATTCACTTACAAATATTTTATACATACTTCTATAATATTTAACTGTATTGTGTAGGAAATATGTATACACGCATTGCATTATTTATGTGATCTTTACTTATATTTTATCACCCAATGCAGCTTCCAATGCGTGTAAGGCATTCGAACACAGGAACATTCTACGAATATGCTAATATAAGTATTTTGTTAGAGATCGGGGCGACTATATTGCACGGCACTATACTGGCCGTGTATTTTGATTTTGTTTTGGCCGTCGCCCGCCGACCTCTGGTGTGCCACCTGAAGCGAGACCTTCTTGTGGCCCTCGGGCGCCGCCGGCACCTATGTGTGCGAGCATGTATGTGCGACGCGTTGCACGCGGTAATTGGTCCGCGCAATTAGTCATTGCGCGGGTTTGATTGTATTACCCGTATCGAGGATTTCGAGCGTGCAGCGCGTGCGTGAGGACCTTGTGGGGTCACGAGCCTCCACACGTTGGGAAAGAAGATGGTCTTCCCAACAAGCTTGTTCTTCGGGTCGAGTGGTCCGTAATTAATATTCGTACACGGCACGTTACAGTAACTCAGGTCTCTGACCGGTGGCCGCTGTGACTACTCGTATGGTGCTCGGATACTACTGTTGCTAACTCAGTACAACAACTACTGCATGCTGGGCTTGTACGCCTCAGCTTCCGGTCGAGCCGCCTGATGCCCCGCCTAGCGGCGGCAGCGAGACGCCTCGACCACGAACTATAACGCAGCGACAGCGCCCTCTTAAGGAAGGCGTGGAACACGCGCGCCACAACCTTCTTCTTGTGCAGATCGTCTGAGCGAACACGCGTGTTTTCCTTAAGTGCGAGTGTCGATAATTTTGCCCGGTCGTTTTGGTTTATTCTTGGCTTGATTCGCGGCCCATTCGTTTACTGGTGGTGAAATTCTAAGTCTCGCGTTCTCTCTTTTTCCCTTCCTTTGGTCAGCTGACGTGCTGAACTTCCTTGTTAATGGCAATAGTGAGAAGTGCGAACCGCGGCTTGTAACGTATGTATTCTCCAATCCTTACCTTGCGTCGCGAAGACCCGCTCTCGCCGCGCGCGTTTACATTAGGCAATTATCTAGCCAAGTTTAGTTTCTTTTTAACGGCCGAGTTCTTCGTAACACCAATCCTCGCTGTGCACGTGAGTGTCTACTGAATGGAAATAAAATCGAGGTTCCGAAATAAAATATTCTGTGAGTTTTATAATAAAATCGCTCCCGTGATTGTCCCCAATCTGGAACCAGGGCGAGCCCGTTATGTCCTTAACATATTTTATTCCCCAAATATAAATTTTCACGTGGTCTTCCAGGCCACCCATGAGGTGCCACGACTAGCGCGTTCGGTTTTTTATTGTGGACCTTTGCCGGTAGCCCTATTGTACCACATTTTTAATTTATTAAATTACAGTCGTGATGGGATATGTGTAAAGAAAAGCATATTTTCAACGCATGACAGCAATCACCATACGACAGATTTCTTAAACGTAAAGACATGCGGTCTGACAGAAGTGAGGCCAGACCAATTTTTTGTTGCTGTACCTCTCCTTTTCGGAGGACATTATCGCATGACCGGGCAACAATATTTGAAAATGGAATTACTAATCTATACATTTCTGTTCGAAATGCTTCAACCAATTTGTCGGCGCCACAATTTCTTGCATCAAGATCGATCAATTTCAGTAATTGTGAGACAATATGTGATGTTGTAATGCAAAAGGGGAAAATGCCGGAGAAGAAGGAAGAGAGAGAAAGAGAAAACGTTGCCGAGGTAGAAGAGTAAAACAGTAGTTGAAATATGAAATGTATAGTTGTATTGAAAGAAAATGGTTGGAAAGAAGTGATTTTAGTTAAGGTTGCCCAGGAAGAAACAGTTCTAATCGTAAAACTTCGTCTATAATTTTCGTAATCGCCTAGGTATTCGCACTAGAAACACTACACGTCTGCTCGCTATGGTCGTCCGTACAGGGGAGAGCGCAAAACGTGCTCAGCCCGCGCGGCTGCCCTCCGACCTCCGGAAAACCTTTTAACGCCTAAATTTGAATTAGTTAAACAGCCACGCTCTTCGAAAACAATAGAGGTTTCTGGAAGTTGGAGAGCCCTCGTCCTAGAGGGGGCTTGGCGGGTGGGACGCACGACCCGCCGTTGTGGTGCGCGCGCACCGCCGAGCCTACGTGCTCGCGACACCCCGGCTCATGGGCGCGCGTTCGCCGGCACCGAGGTGCGAGTCCCGATCGTCCGCAAGACGGCGGGAGTGCGCATGATTTCAAACATGTGAAGTGTCAGGATCAACATATCGAACATGAAACGTCATCCATTTCGTATTAGAAATATCAGATGTTTCATCAATAAAAACACTGAATTTAGTATTCTGAAGTATGCTCGCAACACGTTCAGTTTCAACCGGACAGATGACGTTTGAAATAATATTTTTACATTTTGTTTCATCTTTTGTTTTGTCATTTTGTTACATCTTTTCCCACGGTTTGAAAGAAAGTTAGTAATTCAGATGCTGTTGAAAACGCAATATTCTTTTCTGCGATCAACATAGCGAATTGAATTTCTGCTTTCTTCTTTCGCATGTCAAAACATACATTACTATCGTCCGTCATATAAACATCTTTGTCTGTTCCTTTTTTTTCTAAACATGCTTGTTCTTTTGCCAGATGCATTGCGGATTCTGCATGCCGATAAATGGCAGCCACTCTTGCAATTATTTCTATTTCACAATATCGGCGAAAAGCTAATGTCGAGTCGTTTGATACTTCGCGTAGCCATGGTTGAAATGTTACAATTTCTAACCATTGCTTACGAAATTTTTGTATGACTGGACAAGTTTTTGCCGAATTATTACTGCCTATGTTCACAACTGAATTTTCTTTTATATTTGTTGTGTGACTCTGAGAATCCGCATGTCTGGAAATATTCTTGCACATGACAAATTTTTCTGACATACAATACAATGAAATAAATTATCATTTAATGGTACTTTGCGTACCCAAGAACTGTATCTACTATCGCAAAGCCATGTGTCACAAAATTTTCGCTTTTGCCTGCTTTTTAGCGACTCACTGAAGTGTAAATTCAAAAAGGAACTAACAGAAATGTCTTTTAACAATAAAACTAATATAAATAATAGGCCACAACTAATGTTACGAAAAGCAAGAAAAAGCAACAAAGAAGTAATTGATGCAGAAAGAAAATTAATTCGCGCAAACTACCCTACAATTAGTACATTGTGTTACGAGCCTCGGCCTGACGTGGCGAGGAATTGTTGTCAGTGCCGGTAGGAAAGAAATCTTATGTGAGGAGTGAGCACGCGAGTCACAGGCCTTAACGGATTTTGCACCGCGGCACCCTGCGCTCTTGATACTCTTAGTGATACCTTTTAGTAAAGAGGGGGAATGAGGGGTTTCGGACTATCTTCCTCGAGCCTCGGCCGGTTTTTCACGGCTGCACTTCTCAGAAAGTATGGGGGTGAGGGCGATTACCCAGGCCTTAACTGATTTTTCACAGCGGCACCCTGAGCTCTCTGTATCGACGTGAATACCTGCAAAGGCCTTAACTGATTTTTCACAGCGGCACCCTTTGCAGATTTGAGGTTAGAGGAAGTGGTGATTTCTTTTAGGCTCGGTGGTTCCCTTGAGCGGTTAAGGGAAACCGTGTTCGTGAAATTCGAGTTTCTAGGCAATCAAATAACGAGACGTCACAGAAATATGGAAAACAAATAAATGGATTATATTGAATAAAATAAATACACACAAAGCATTTAAATATAACAAACGCGACGATATTTCAAATATTAGTGTTAAAGAGTAGGCAGTATTTAAACTGCGCGCGTGACGGGCGATCTGCGCGTCGCGATCGCCATGCGCGGCAGCTGCCATTTTCGACAACGACCAATCGCCGCTACTCCTGCGCTCGCTCATGGGCTATGAGTGGGTCGTCGGGTGACGTACCCGTGACGTAGCCTTGACGTAGACTGACGCAGTGTCATCAGAAATAGCATTCTGCCGCACACAGAGAAGTAGTATGCGTGCATGTCCGTGAGAGCTATGAGCCAATCGAGTGGCGCGTAGCTCTCATGGACACGACGCATACTACTTCTCTCTCTTCCCCCACCACGCGTGAAATATGCGGCAGGATGCTATTTCTGATGACACTGGACTGACGTCTAAGACAATAGAACAGGTGATTGGCTCCAACACATGCGTGCTTCACACCGATGGGAAGGAGGACGGAACACGTGGTCCTGTCCCGTTAACTGCCTTCCTTCTTGATCAGACAGTGAGCGAGTAAGGACGTATTTCCGAGCAGATCCAGTTTTTCCGAGTTTTCCGAAGTTTTGTTAAGCCTTTGCGGCAGTATTATTAAGACAAACAGTTATTTGTTGAGCCGGTACAGAAGTGCAATAAATAACAGAACAATTCCTATAAACTAGTGTACGAGAATAACATCCATCTCTGCTAACGAGTGCAGTGTCCGGGTCTTTCGCCGAGTTCCATATTCCCTCTTAGCGCACAGCTGCACTAGAGTTGTTCCCAGCTCGATCCGGCATCCGGGAGGCTAGGAGAAAGATTAACCTCCATCCTCTCACTTTCTAACAATTAGCTTTAACAACGTAAATAAGATATAACCCGAATAAATTAACAGAGAACGAGTTATAACTAGTAACGTATAATCTTTGGATTTGAAGGAAGAGCTATTTGAGAACTTAACCTACACACCGTAGTGTGGCAGAACGACTAAGATTAAAACTGCTCGGAATATGCACAAGTTATTCCTTGCTTAAAACACGGCGGAAAAACTTTCTTTTCTGTAAACCGGACTCTGATTTTATGAGTAGAAACGCGCACAGGTTGTTCCTTGCAAATGAGATCAAACTGCGAAAAAGACACTCTAGTGATCCTGGAATCACTCTTTTCTCTACGTATAAAACGCTCGGGAATTTCGTACGCTGACCCTTGCACGGTCTCTTTCTGTAGCAGTCTGAACTCGCGAGGCTCGGTGAACGCCTCTTTTATATGATAAGCCCGTAGGCAAGGGGTCAAGATGAGAAGAAGAAATGTCTTTAGGTGGGGCGCATTTTCGGTGGGATAACGCGTCCCAACCGTTGCCATGCACGCGCTGTGCATGTGATCGCGAGTGGCCACCGCGCTTTGTCCGGATCTCTACGTCACTAGACCGAGCGCGTCGCTAAATCGGGCGCGTCACTACATTGGGCGCGTCACTAGTTCGGGCGGTGCGTGCTGATGTCACAGCAGGCAGGCACGACATCACGGGCCGCAGCGCTGGTCGGCGGCGCTCAGTGGCGCGGTACGTCACACAAGCACTACAGAATAAACGTACTCACGTGCCACGTGCAGACAAACGCTCCTGCGCGACTGACTTATTCTTAGAAACGTAAACAATTGAAGAAAGCAGTCGTTACCACACACCGAAACTTCCGAAAGTACTGCAGTATGTGTGTGTTTTCATGCAACGGAATATAGGGACGAGCGCGCCCGTTGCCGGGTCCCTCCATCCACACGAACACGCACACTCTGCTACAGTTACAAAGTAGGCAATTGTTCGCGACAGCGGAGCGCGTGTCAGTCTCGCACGACATTCTTGACAAGAACGACGAATACCTCGATGGCTTCCACTGTGTCCGGTAAGTAATGCATATATCATTACAATTCTTCTTTCGTTTTTATACAAATAAGGTGACCAATCGTCCTCCTTAAGGAAGGACAATCCTTCTTTTCTAAGTTCCGTCCTTTCTCCGAAAGTTTCCTCCCACATGTCCTCCTATTTCATGTTTGAAGACTAATCTATAAATCTCCGTATTCGATCGATGCAGAGTCGATCCGTTGTGTGTGATTTACGCTATTTTGTTCTTCAATTTATTTGTTTCCTTTTCATTGTATACAAGTTGGTCACCTTAATGTAATGAATGCTTGTATTTCTAACCGAAATATAATCGAATTTTTGTGTCGCTTTCTTTGTTCTCGCAGAAACAGAACAACAGAAAGCGGAAGGGGGAGGCTCGGGGGGGGGGGGGGGGGCAAAGGAGCCACAGCACCAGCAGCAGCTCCAGCAGCAGCTCCAGCAGCAGCAGCAGCCGCCGCCCCTGCCGCAACACCAGCCCCTGCCAGAACAGCGGCCAGAAGCGATGGAGCCTAGTTTGCTCGCCTTTATTCGGTGCTTGCAACTGCAGCAGTTGCAGCAGCAGCAGGGGTAGGAGCGGTTGCACCTACTGCAGCAGTTGCAGTTGCAGCCCCACCAGCATGTGCAACTGCTGCAGTATATGCAATCGCTGCCGCAACTGCTACAGCAGCAGCAGCCGTAACAGCAGCAGCAGCAACAAAAAAGAAAAAGTAAATATAATATCAATACTTTACGTATTATTATTGCATTAGCGGCCCATGCACGAGCAAGCTCGATCACGATTGGGCTACATGAGTCGACATTACATAGTATCTATTATAGATGTATTTCTTTTATTATATGTGTGTATCTTTATGTTTTAGGGAAGAAAAGGAAGGGAGCCGGCGCCCTCAAGGCGCAGTGGAAGGAGCACCGGGGAGGCCCAGGGGATGGCCGAGGGGGTCGCGGAGGTGGTGGCGCACCCACCTATATTTATCAATATTATAAATAAAACATTTTTCTAAATCGCTTTTTCTTATTATTTTATAAAAACTCAATATACCTGCACCATTCCTTAAAACATATCCCATCACGACTGTAATTTAATAAATTAAAAATGTGGTACAATAGGGCTACCGGCGAAGGTCCACAATCAAAAACCGAACGCGCTAGTCGTGGCACCTCATGGGTGGCGTGGAAGACCACGTGAAAATTTATATTTGGGGAATAAAATACTTATACTAGCAGATTCGTAGAATGTTCCTGTGTTCGAATGCGTTACACGCATTGGAAGCTGCATTGGGTGATAGAATATAAGTAAAGATCAGATAAAAAATGCAATGCGTGCATACGTATTTCCTACACAATACTGTTAAATATTATAGAAGTATGTTTAAAATATTTGTAAGCGAATATCGTTTACCGTCGTGTAGTAAACAAAAAAAAGGTGAGCCTTCCTGGGCGCGAACCTCCGACAAAAGTGTCCAACGATGTCGCAGACGGGTGTAGCTTAACCAACAAGCTACTCGTGCTGTTGGCTTATTGTTTAATATTTTTCAAAGTACGGTCCACACATACTTTCAATAAACTCGAAATAACTTAATTCCCTTTATTTGTACATTGCTCTCTCGCATGCAAAAACAGAGCATCGTATAACTGACTGGCATGTCAAGAAAACACAATTATTTTAAGTATTCAATAAGTTATTATACGAAATATGTCGTAAATATCGGTTTTTATTTATTTGAACTGCGATGCACACTACCAAAAAATCTAAAAAAAATTGGTGGTACTACTTATGCCAATACTTCACTACAGAATTTATAAAAATTCTATGGGTCGGAAACTTCAACACGTTATTGGAATTTTTCGTGTTTTTGGGGAGTTTTTGATTTTTTATGCTTAGGATTTGCTAGACAAAAATCTGCAAAAATTCCCAACCATAAATTCACACGTTCTGAATATTCTCAATTTTTTTCAGAATTTTTCCGCACTGCTAAATACGGAAAATGGGTTAAAAACTGATTTTTTTATTTCCCCTATAACTACCCTTCTGATGGAGATAGAGGGTTGAAACTTGGCATAGAGCGTTTTCTTTTGATCCCCTATCGAATGATGCATTGCAAGATAAATTTGGAACAAGTACATTTTTGACAATTTCAGTCGGCTCAACGCTCAGCCGAAAGGTAAATTCGGTACCGCATGCCGAACGAAGCACGTGCGTGCGATCGTGGTGGAAAGAAGACGGAGCATAATTTTGTGCCTCTTGCTATTGGGTGCGCGCGCAGCTTCTGACGTCATTTTACTCTACATTGGTAGAAAGAAGACGAGAAGCATAGCTCCTTCCTTGTCCTCCATCGGTGCGCGCGCAGCTTCTGACGTCATTTTACCCTGCATTGGTAGAAGAAAGACGAAAAGCATAGCACATCCTTCTCTACGTACGGTGCGGGCACAGCGCTCACGGACACGGCACGCACACAACTCTCGCCTTCCCCCACCACGCGTGCCGCAATGCGGCAGGATGCTATTTCTGAGATCACAGCGTGGCAGCACGGCACTGGCCGCTCCGTTTCACCCGTCCGAACGCTCGATCGGTGGCGCTAGGAGCGGAACGAGGCCTTTTCGGGCTTTCTTCAGCTCTCAGTCTCGTCTAGACATCAATAGCGTGCATTTCGATAGCTTTCTAGTGTGCTCCAATTGACTGTGTGCTCGAAAGTGCTCAAAGGTACGATCATGCATCTCATCATAAGGCTCACTGTGTTCTCATTGAACTATACATTTATATGCGCTCATAACATTGGTATTTTCTCAGCTTAGCTTTACGATTATAACACTTGTGCATCAACACGCCGGCTCAGGCATTGGACGTGGCGGTTACTAACCACGTGTAACCAGGTAATGCTCATATTGTACAACGCGTCAATCAATATAATCGTGTCGTGCTTATAATCTCTCCAGCTGAACCAGTCTCGAACTGCAACATATTTTCTTACAATAAATATGCACTATCTACACGCAACGTGCGACGACGTGTTTCTCTGACCTCACCACCGGATGATCTACTCATTTTCCACATTTCCCTTCCCACTGCTCCTTTCCACACACATTTACCTATTCCCTTTTACGAACCGATCTCAAAGCCCAACAACGCACGTTGCTCAACGCCCGAGGCTCGAGAGACTGGGGTTCACCGCGCTAGGTTCAGGGAAAACCGCTGACTATTGCCGTTTCCCTAAAAGTAAGGGAGCCAACTCTAACAGTTTGTTGTAAAAACAATACACATATTTATTTTCAGCTTTTAACTCTGGAATAGTCGGGAACCATGTTCAGTGAAAGCTAATCAAGAGTTCCGCAAACAACCACAAAGAGGGCTCAACATTCACCTTATTCAACTTACAAAGAAATGGAATTATGGTATGACTTTTTATGTCATTTACATAACAATTGTTGAAAGAAATTTGGTGCTGATTTGTTAACAAATAATAATTAGTTTATTAAACTTGTACATGTTATTGCATACAGGACATGCCCTACATAGGAGAGCTGCGGCACACTCATCGCAGGAATATAAGTGGCCACATGGAAAAAACACTGTATTAGCCCGACGTACCAGGCAAATAGCACATGTGCCTTGGGTGCGTTTTTTATCCGAATAGTTTATTGGCTCAATCAGAGGATATGGTACGTCAAAACTTTCACGAGTATTTTCTAACATTGTGAGCGCGCTATCATCATTTTCGGGAATGTCATGTAAATTATCTAAAATTATAGCAATATTTGTTAGTATTTAAACATAAGTTATAAAAGCAGTGTTACGTCCTGCGTCCTCCACCCGTCTGCTATTTTTTTCCTTTACTAATTACTAAAGAATTAACTAATAGATTATTCCCGCAGTGACCTGCTGCCCGGTTAATATCCGTTAAGATTTATTAGAAACTAACTTTAGGAATATACTGCGGTTCTCACGGACCCCCGTTAACGATAAGGTATGTCACGCGCGACAAGCAAAGTAAGCTATACCCTGCCGATAATTGAGACGACGCAGATAGTAAACGAATGGAGGGTGCGGGGTACCGCGCCGTCAAACTCTGGCACGCACAGACCGGACATGTATCCAACGTACAGTAGCAAATTCTCAAAAGATAAGACATATATCGCCCAGTCTTGGGAAAGGCACCTGTCGCGCCGAGCCGAGAAAAGAATGCTGACGCCGTGCCAGCAGCGAACGCCGCTAGGCGGAGCGTGCCGGCTATATGGGGCAGTAGGAGCAGAAAAGTAGGTCACTTCTTCGTTAATTCAAGTCAGATCAAGTTCTGGTCCGGAGTGTAAGACTTCACTTCTTTTTGACCGCGACAACTCGAATTCTGGACACCAGTGTGTCACTACACCATCAAAGTTCCTTTCATTTAATTCGTATTTCGTCCAAGCAGTCGCTTTTCACTCATTCAGTTCTTGTCTGAGAGTGTTCACGTAAAAACTCAAAAGCAGTGACACCATTCCAGTGTATATCCGAAGGAAGCCAGGCGCAGGTAACTAAACAACAACCATAATTGAATTAACCATTGTGACACGCGCGGTTCGGGACATTATGTCTAGTCCCGAGTTTCGACTCGTCTCCCGCGACAGTTAGTCGGTACCATCCAGCATCTATAACATTGTAACATTCAAGCATTTAATAAACCTCTGGTAAACAATCTCGCAGACAAACTACCCTAGCACCCATCCTGTCCTCTCAACTTCGGTTTCACCAAATTCTTCGCGACGCGTACCGCCCATCGTGGCGACACCCGCGCACGTCATCCTAGTCGGATCGGTTGGCCGCTAAAATGGGACCATTCCGACACCAAACCGTATCAACTGACCCGCATCTCATCGAAATCCGCCCACCCGTACTCCGAAACGAAGATCGAGCGCGCATAAATGTATAGGAGATAGTTGTTCAGAATATCGAAATGTACAACATATTCCAAGCACGTCCAAATGGGAGCTGGCTCCCCTGAACCGCATATTTACTATAAATTTACAATAGTAGAGTAATTCCCAACAATGTATTGTTGTTTCACAATCAGCCGTCATTCTAAGGCATGCAAATGCGACGGACAACGATATAGCGGGACCTATAAAAATATGCCTTTGTGCATCCAAGAGAGCGTATGGACAAAGTTAGGCAACCCGGTTGTTAAATTAAAAATAGCCATTCAAATATAAAAACACAGGTAAAATAAAAAATATGTTGTAAAGAGTACCAATGTACCAGTACAATGATTCCAATGTAACTTAGTCCAAGCACTTCATATACAGTGGTGTGCAAAAGTCTCCGAACAGGTAGAATTTTCAGTTTATATTCCAAAAGCGACATCCCATAGACTTAGGGAAGATTAGGTATAAAGATATGGCAAATAAAAGAAAACAATATCATATATCTTGTTATAATCTTGTATCCAGTATTATTAAAAATCTTAGATGTTGCTTTTGTAATTAAAGTGAAAAATCTATCTGGCTGGAAAGGGTTACAGCCGGATTAAATGATCAAAAGTGCTCTTAAACCGAATTTATCTCGTAAGCTGTCATTCAATAGGTTATCAAAAGAAAACATTGCATGGCAAGTTTCAACCCTCTATCTTATTCAGAAGGGTACTTATAGGGTAAATTAAAAAAACTGGTTTTTGGCAGATTTTCCCTATTTAACGGTATGCAAAAGTTCTGCAAAAAATCCAGGATATTCTAGGCATGGTTGTTCATGGGTGGAAATGTTTGCAGATTTTTTTCTTACAAACCCCGAACATGAAAAATAAAAAACGCCAGAAAGAGTCTAAAAATGCCGTTTTTGTGTTGCAGTTTTCAAACACTAGATTTATATAAATACTGTAGTTAGGTATTATCATGAATGCTATCTCCAAGTTTTTGCAGATTTTACGATTTGAGAGGCCGTAATTCATATAAATAAAAACCGATATTTTCGACATATTTTGTGCGATAACTTGATGAATACTAAAAATATTTTCATTTTCTTTATATGGTGAATGAATTATACGATCCTTAATATCCCTACATTCAAGAGAGCAGTGTAAAAATCAAGTGAAGCAAGTTATTTCGATTTTATTGAAAGTATATATACAAGTTACCTACGGAAATGTTAGTATTCCAGCAGCGGCGTTAGCGTAGCGGTTAAGCAACATCCAGGTCATTCTCGCGCGAGCCACCGAGGCGATAACAACCTCTGACAGCGTAGCGCGACTCTCAAGTATTTCTAGACCAACTAGCATCAAGTATACCTTCAAACAACAATAAGTGCACTTCTGTGTAACCAAGACCAGTGAGATAAAATAAAAAAGTGTCTCACGACGAACGTAGGGATGCTGGTAGCTCCCAGCTAGAATCTCTGAAGGAAGCTAAGGATACCAAAGATACGGGCACGAAATATAGTGCGCCGTCGAATATCATCCAAGGACTACCAAAGACGGAGGCAATTCTGGATAAGGCTGCCAGGAAACAAATCTTAACAAATCTTGGAGATGGTGAATCGAATAAAAAGGTGGAAAAAATCATTTCACAATTTGATAGAACTACATCTACCGAGTCAAGGCTGAAACTTAACCCGAAACCCAAAACGGGAGTCAAACGTAGGGCGATTGAGAGCCTTAGACAAATCACATCTATAGAAGATCCAGATGGTAGTGGAGTCGACACCTCAAAAATGTCCTCCAAAAAGAAGATAATAAAGGACCAAAAAAAAAAAAAGGAATCTCTATGGGAAAGCCCGAGATCAACGCGGAGCCAAGCGCAAAGTAACTCAGATGAAAGTGATAAGGATAATATGATCTCCTCAATGAAAAGAGAGATCTGGAATTTGAAGAAGAAAATTTCTCAGCTACTTCAAGATAACTCAAATATAACTGTCAGAAGCGGGGTAAACAGAACAGAACGAACTGAAGACGCTAGTCATGAGTCCCCAAACAAACAGACAGTGACAATTCAAATGGTAACAGATGAGCCAGCTGAGAACAACGAACATATGACTGCGAATAACCGCTTTTGGCGGTTGTCAAAACCGGACGAGACGCCAGGCACCTCACAACAGCTGACGAGCGAGGTATTATTAGAAATCAAGGAGAAAAACAGGAGAAGGAAGAAAGGAGAAGCCCAATCAAAAACACAACCTCAAGAAGACCAAAGTAAGAAGAAAAAAGATCAAGCACATTTACGGCAACCCAAGGATCAGATAGGAACAACCGAAGTACATAAATTACCCGAAATAAGGAAAATTCCACCAATAATTATTCATAATCAACAGGTAACTGACACAATAAAAATGATTAATATCAACTTAAAATACAGAACTTCACAATAAAAAGAAATAACAACAACAAACATACGGTTAGAATAAATTCATTCGAATGTTACGTCGCGGCACGAGTTAGGACAGAAATACGCGATATGGATACTGTCTTCGCGATCTCTCACGTCCCGCTAAATAACAATTGCACGCACTTGACCTTGATCAAGACGCGGGCGTGATGTCTGTTTTCAGTCAACCGCGAACTCGCGGTTTTACTAGGACCAGACGCGATAAGGAGGCTGGGTTATGGTGTGTAACGGAATTGAGTGCACGTTTGAGTTAGTTGCTAACGGTTACTACCCTCCACCAGGTGATGTGAACGAAGACCAAATAAACCTCCACCAACGATAGATATTAGAAATCACTTACTTGTTGGAGCTGGTTGATTTAGGTGAACCCAAAGCACAACAGATTGAATGAATTTAACTAATGATAACTATAACTAACTGGCTGGTACGCCCTGAGCAAAACCAAAGGTAGGGTGAGACTGTGCTGACTGCTCAGCTCAAAGACCAAAATGGAAGTGACTCCCTTGTCTCAAATCGAGCGGCTGCCGCTAGAGAGTCCCAAACTACCCCCTTCTTCCCGATCCTTGGTATTCGCCCACTTTTCGAAAAAGGACGTATCACACGTCGTCCTTTTTCGGTTTTCCCGACTTCTCCCACGCACGGGGCCTCAGTCTTTTCTCTCTCTTCCTCTTCCTTGATCAACGCCCGTCTTTGTTCTCCTGAGGACAACTCTTTGAACAAAGAAGGGCTTGAAAAACTCCATGACTAAGACTTCCCATGTGTGAGTCCTTGAGTTCGTTCCATCTCCCCTTTGCTATTCTTCAGGATTTATACGACTGGCTTTACTCATTTTCTTTGGCTCAATAAACTAAACCCTCGACTATGTTTTACGATGTCCTGCAAGATTATTGCGGCCTGGGAAGGAGTTGGCTCGACTTTCTATTTGCTTGACGAAAACCATGCGAGTGTAATATATTTGACCGATTCCTACTTCCGGGCGCGAAAACGGCCGGGGACGTAACACGAAGACTACAACAAAACTAAAAATGCACTAAAACAGGTCGAAGCGAGTTATTATTCATACACACCGAAACATGAAAAACATGTCGAAATTATTCTAAAAGGTTTAGATGACTCCTTCGACCCCGAAGAAATTAAAAATGCTCTAGAGAACCTCAACATTGTAAATGTACAAATTAATAAAGTTGTAACGTACCGCGCCGCCGAGCGCCGCCGACCAGCGCTGCGGCCCATGACGTCGTGCCTGCCTGCCTACCGTGACGTCAGCATGCATCGCCCGAATCTAGCGACGCGCTCGCGTAGCGACGAACATCCGAACATAGCGACTGCATAGCGCGGCATAGCGACGGCGTAGCGATCACGTGCACAGCGAGTGCATAGGGACGGTTGGGAACGTGCTATTCCCCGAAAAGTGCGCCCCACCTCGATGCACTACTTCCTTACATCTCAAGACCCCTTACCTAAGGTCAAATCATATAAAAGAGGGCTCCGCCAAGCCTCCAGAGTTCAGACAGCTGCAGAAAAAGACCGTGCAAGGGTCTGCATCAGTAATTCCCGAGCGTTTAATTAGTTAGAAAGAGTGTATCCAGGATCACTAAAGTGTCATTTTCGCTGTTTGTTCTCGTTGCAAGGAATAACTTGTGCGTGTTCCGAGCGTGTCTAGTCTAGTTTAAATTCAGAGTCCGGCAGCTGCAGAAAACATTGTCTTTTCGCTGACCGTGATTTATAGCAAGGAATAACTTGTGAATATTCCGAGCAGTTTCTAGTGTTAATCGTTCTGCCACACGTCAGTGTGTAGTTTTAGTTATCGAGTCAGCTCTCAATTCCTTCAAACCAAAAAATACGTTCGTCATCGATCGTTTTCTGTATATTTGTTCGCGTCGTATTTTAGTCATATTATTAGAAATAGTAGTTGAATTATCGTTTTGTTTGTTATATTTTACTACTTTTTCTGTATTTATTTTATTCAATATACTCCTTTTAATTGTTTTCCATATTTCTTTGCCATCGCGTTATTTATTCGCCTATTACTCGAATCCTACGAACAAGGTTTCCCTTTACCGCTCAAGGGAACCGGCGAGCCAAAAAGAAAAATACAAAATCCACCTTCCTCAAAGTTGCGCAAGGGGTGCCGCGATGAAACACACGTTAAGGCCCTTGTCAGCTATCCTTTCGAGTTTGCTCGTCCAGGGTGCCGCGGTGAAACACACGTTAAGGCCTGGGCAGCGACTTAAAAAACCGAATCGACCGAAGGGTGCAACCGTGAAAAATCGGACGAGGCCGGAGGCGATTTTCCTATACCCCCTCTCTCCTCCTTTCGACCGGCAAGATGTATTTCCGCAAGGGAGTACGAGGAGCTGTTAGAGAGGCATCACAAAGGGTGGCGACGTGCAGGGTGCCGCGGTGAAACACACGTTAAGGCCTGTACTTAGCTGCTCACTCCTCTCACGTATAATTCTTTCCTATCGGTACTGACAAAAAATCCTCACCACGTCAGGCCGTGGCTCGTAACAAAGTCATAAGACTAAGTACAACTAAATCCAAAGCAGATGGCAGATCTCTGCCGATATATATTGTCCAACTCGAGCCGAATAGCGATATCAATAAAGTAAAAAAAATCAAATATTTATTGTTTCACAAAATCTCATGGGAGAAAATGATCTATAGAGACACCCTACAGTGTAAAAATTGCCAAAGATTTGGACATTCGGCCGAGAACTGCCATCTAGCTTATAGATGCGTAAAGTGCAACGTTGGTCATCAGCCTGGCGAATGCCAATTAAATCTTAAGCGTGAGGTGACGAAGGACGAGCTCTATTGCGTCACTTGCAAGTCATACGGCCATCCAGCCTCATACAGAGGATGTCCAAAATTACTGGAAATACAAAATGAATTAAAAAAAAAAGAGTTAAACATAAAACGTAAGAAATATATTAATGAAATTACGAATAAGTATATTTCTCATAATTTATCCTTTAGCCAAGTGACGCAAAAGAATCTCCCCATAGATAAGCCTGCGCCACAAGCGGTAAACAAGGCACCCACGGTAAATTGGTCAGAGAACCTTAGTCAAGCTAGACCTAATATTATGCAGCGTAATACGGTAGGATTAGGCCAAGATGATGGCAACAAACTTATAGAAATAATTGGCGAGCTCCAAAAAAATATTGCGAATATAAACGTACACATGCAAACCTTAACCAAACAAATAGATATAAATCAACAAAAAATAGAAAATTTATGCAACAGATTTAATGCAAACATTACCTAACTCAACTAATATTAGGAAAACAATATCATTCAAATCTCTAAAAATAATAGCGCTAAACGCCATATCCATTGTAACCCTTCCTAGAGGAGCCAACCTGCAGGAAATGCTGAATAAAGAAAAACCTGATATAATGTGTATCTGTGAAACAAAAACTGATTTTAGACACAAATATGAATTTCTAAACTATAACGTGATAAGAACTGATCGGGAAGGGGCATCGTTTGGAGGAGGCACAGCAATCTTAATAAACAAACAAATATCATATAACCTGTTAACTAACACGTCCACAGTGGCGAACAAGAACATAAACATAGAGAACACCGCGATACAAATCAAATTGAATAACCAACAAAACATCGTAATAGTGGCTATGTACGCAACCCATAAAGGAACCGTAACATTCACCAAAGACATACAGGATTTATTCGAAGGATTCAACCTACACAACCCTAACAATTCATACATCATGGCAGGAGATCTAAATGCCAAACACACCACATGGAAGAATAAAACCAACAATCAAAGAGGAGTCAAATTAAATAAATGGTTAAATGACAACCAGATTACCTTCAGAATAAAGACATTAATACCAGAAGAATACACATTCCCCAGTAAAGAATCCACACTAGACTTAGCCTTTATCGACAATAAGGACAACTCAATAGAAGTACCATCTTACGACAGCGACCATAACGCGATTAAATTCGAAATTTATTACTCCAGCGACGAGACACTTCTAAAAACATTAATGACATCGGCCAAGCACAAATACCTATACAATAAAACAAACTGGCGAAAATTTCAAAAACAAATCAACAAATCCAATAAGACTAAACTAGACGTACACAGAAACCTCACTAATCAGGAAATCGATGACACGATAGTTGAAATCAATAAAACCATCATAAATGCAATAGAAAAAACGGTCCCGAAATTTACACAAAAAGACACGACAAAAGGATATCAAAACATCATAATTCGAAACCTACATAAAGAGAAAAGTCGGCTAATAACAGCACTCTTTAAAGTTTATAATAGAAACACTAGCAACAAACAAAACTGCATAAAATTTCTCAAAATACTTATCAAAGACATAAACAATAAACTTAAATAAGAATACAATATTTCAATCAACAAGTATTGGGAAGACAAAATAACAAATATAAAAGTAGGTAACAATATGTTCCCAAATCTAAAGAAATTCCTTAAACCTAATAATGCAACGACTACAAATAAACTTATAATAAATAAGAATGCCACACAACTTATAAATAATCCTAATATTAATAACGGCGGTCTAACCAGGGACAATCACAACAATTATATAATTACTAATCCCACAAAAATCCTTGAGACTCTCGCCAATCACTTCGCTAATATTAACACAAGCAATCTAAAATACTCCAATACAAGACACGAACAAATAATAGTTGAAAAAGCCAAGCAAATCCGTGAACAAATAAATAATGATAACTCAAATCAAATAAGATTTACAAATTTTACAAACGAAAACCCGGCCGACCTACCCATAGACGCAGAGAATGAA
This sequence comes from Priocnemis perturbator, assembly GCA_963942575.1. NCBI lineage: Eukaryota > Metazoa > Arthropoda > Insecta > Hymenoptera > Pompilidae > Priocnemis > Priocnemis perturbator. The sequence goes on from OZ012652.1 coordinate 12,878,433, forward strand.
AACAGATATCTGACCAGCATCTACGAAGTGGAGCAAATCTTTAAAAAACTAAGTAACAAAAGATCAGCGGGCCCGGATCAAATTCCCACAATCGTTCTCAAACACCTACCGCTCCAATTAATCCATTCCATTGCAATAATCTTTAACAACGCCCTAAATAATTACTACTTCCCTACGAGTTGGAAATTAGCTAACACCTTAGCATTTCCCAAGAAATTAAATAATTGCACGGAACCAAAAAACTTCAGACCAATAAGTCTTCCTGGTAATATAAGTAAAATTTATGAATCAGTAATAAATAACAGAATAAAAAACTTCTGTAATAGTAATAATATTATTCCGGAGCAACAATTCGGCTTTAAAAGATGCCATTCAACAATCCACGCCGTTAATAAATTAACTTCGGGTATTTGTTCGCACATCAACGGGGAAAGATGCGTCGGGGCTATACTAATCGACCTAGAAAAAGCCTTTGAGACGGTTTGGCATGACGGGTTAATTTATAAACTCCATAAAAAGAAATTCCCTATGCACCTTATCAAAATAATAGTAACTATGATCACCAATAAAAAATGTTAAGTAATAGACAACATGGGCAACGCATCAACTATATATACCATAACAAACGGACTATAACAAGGAACAGTGAACTCTCCAATTTTATTCAATATAATGACTAGCGACGTACTTAAACTATTCGGCCTAAACCAAAATTCACATAAATATGCAACAGCATTTGCCGATGATTTGATAATTTATATGGCTGACTCCCAAGTGGTCAAAGTAACCAACGAGCTTCAAAATGTATTTAATAAACTACAGAAGTACTACAAAACATGGAAATTTAAAATCAATCCGCAAAAATGCGAAACAATATTATTTAGAGACAGGATAATCAAATAAAAAAAAAATATTAAAAAACACTGGAAAAATTTCAAAATAAAAGCCGAAGACAATTCAGAATTACCCAATAAAAAAACAGTAAAATACCTAGGCATTCATATATCAGCCAATTTAAACTTCCAACAACATATTAAAAATTCAATTACCAAAGCAAAAAAAGCGTTAAATAATTTAAAAATATTTTACTCGAGCCAACTTAAAGAAAGAATCAAAATTCTATGTTATCTATCCCTAATAAGACCCATCCTAAGCTACGGTTGCCCGATTTGGTATAATATTAGCCCATATCAAATGGAAGTCCTAAGAGCCTTCGAAAGAAGATGTCTGAGGATCTGCCTAAAAAAATACAGGGACAAAAATGATCCCAATAAAAAATGTATAAAAAATAGTATAATATATAATGAAGCCAAAATCCCCAAAATCGATCATTTCATAATAAAATTAACACGGAATCATTATGCTCAGGCTAGAACAATCCTAAATAACAGCCTCATCTCGGGGGCAATAATACCCATGGACACTTACTACGAAAATCTTATCAATGCCTCCTCCAACTATATCCCACCCGAGATGTTTTGTTACCTAGATGCTAAAGGATACATACTAATGTTGTATTACCAACTAGATACGGGCCGTAGAATCTAGTTATACAATATTCCGTAAACGGCGTAACGGTCTTGTGACACTACCGGGTGAATCACACATTGATCGCACGGAGCGCTGAGGTGCAATGCCACTCAGGACGCGGAATATTCGAGATGTTTTCCGGCGCCGCTCAATTCCAACTCTGATTAGGAATCGTTGCCCTGCCGATTTATTGATTGTAACAAAAACATGTAAAACAGGCGAATTAGTTGTTAAGAGGGAAGCTTCGTCCTTCTTCTTCGAGACATCAACGCGAGTAAACGTGTCTAGAATAATCGTCCCTTAGAGCCTTGAATTTTATTATATTTGTTAAATACAAATTAAAGTGTTCAGTTACCTGTTAGAAATAAAGTTATAAGTGTTGTGTTTGAAAGTTAATTATAAAGTTAGTTTGTATTTCCTTCAATTCCATCCGCGACATAAACGGCATTACGGATCCTTGCCGTTTCCCTATTTTCCCCACGTTGCTATCCTGCTACGACCGGAGGACACAACAATTTGGTGACAGCGGTGGGATTCGAACCCACGCCCTTTCGGACTGGTGCTTAAATTCTCGGAGAGGAGGACCGCCGCCGATCGTACGAGAGGAGGACCGCCGTCGACCGTACGAGAGGAGGACCGCCGTCGACCATACGAGAGGAGGACCGCCGCCGATCGTACGAGAGGAGGACCGCCGTCGACCGTACGAGAGGAGGACCGCCGTCGATCGCACGAGAGGAGGACCGCCGTCGATCGTACGAGGGGAGGACCGCCGTCGACCGTACGAGAGGAAGACCAGTCTGCGTGATCTGGAAGGCGATACATCGTGCGGAACGGGTGACACTCTTTGGAACACGCGCGACCTCTTCCTCCTGGGTTTTTGCACGGTTTCCCTGGGAGCAATGGGCGAATGCCGGAGAGGAGTGGAACCAACGGCCGTGCAACGAAAACGTAGGCTTCCACACGCAGTTCCAGCCCGTATATTCCTGTGGAAAAGGATAGAGGAACGTTGAAAACGATAAGGAAAGATCATATGGTATTTCGAGTATATAATAAGTCGCAGCGAAATTCAACAATGTTACGTAACGCTAAATCCGCAAAACGGTGTAGACGAGTGAGGGTTGAGTCAAACTCGAATACCTCACAGGGATTTCAGGTTGAGGATGTATTAGTCGAAAATCCTAACACATTATCCCTTTTTTGTACGCCGGGACCTGAAATTTTAAATTGCGTACCGTCACAGAATTTTTCAATAGAGGAATCTGCTCCTGCTTCTGTTTCTAATAGTGATTCCACCAACCGCTCGGATCATGTTTTCATTAGCCCCGTCGATGAGAATCCTCGTTTTATGCCGTTTAAGTTCGCAGCCGAGATAATTCCGAAATTTGATGGAACTTCGGTTTCTTTAAATAAGTTCATCAGCCAGAGTGAATTGGCGAATTCGGTGATAAACCCGAGAGATCGGAAATGTCTCTTCCTGTTAATTAGAAACAAAATAGAGGGACGGGCTGAGAGATTACTCACAAATCGTCGACAAACGACAACGTTAGAAGAATTGTTTAGTTTATTAAGATCTATTTATGCTCGATCGTTCGATTTGGACCAAGTTCAGGATAGAATAAAGGAAATGAGACAGGAAATGAATGAGAGTATTGAAGATTATGGACTGAGAGTGGGGGAAATGCTTCATCAGGGTACAGAGGCCGCGAAAGAAAAGTATCCCAGAGATCAGTATCAGGGGGTAATAACGCTTCTTAATAGAGCGGCAATTCGGAGTTTTCGTTTAGGACTCCGGGATCAGTTCTTGAGCAAAATTTTGATAGGAGATCGGATTAATAGTTTGGAGGAAATTATAGACAAGGCCCGTTTGTATGAATATGAAAGCTGTTCTGGACCATCTAGTGTGCGTCTTTCCACTCGTGAAATCCGGGTTTGTAACGCGGGAGCGGGATTGTAACCTCAAGTGAAATCGGAAGTTCTCGTTCGGAGAATTTGCGGGGGGGGACTGTTGGCGCCGGCAGTCCGCCGCCTGTGAGTTCTCCAAAGGGTGAGAATCGAGTTACGGACGGACTGACTGCTAATGAAGTGCTTGTTGCTTCGGTTTTTATGAATTTTGGACAATTTGTTAATAATGGGGGAAATTTGGAAAAAGAAATATCGGACAGTGACGAATACTATACTGCGGACGAGGACGATTTTGTACAAGGGAATGAAAATAGAACTGGAGGGTCGCTTCAAGGTGGCAGTAAGAACTTGTTTACCTTTGACGAGAGGGGAGAATCCGCGAAATGTGGTCCCCTATTTAGACGCCACTGTGTGACAGTTCGAATGCCTGCATCGCAACCTGATTCACGCAAAGACGAAGATGATGATACCTTTTTTTGATGGGTCCGATGGTTTTGGCGGCATGAGGGATAGCCGTGGCGGCTCGAAGTATAGCCGCGTAATGCGGTCCGTGCGTCAACCATCGTTAAGGACCGGTGGTGGTGAAATGTTTTTTTATGGGTCCGATGGTATTGGCGGCATGTGGGATAGCCGTGGCGGCTCGAAGAATAGCCGCGTAATGCGGTCCGTGCGTCAACCATCAGGAGGGACCGGTGATTGTGTGTTTGTGCCGGCACTGGGGTTTAAGATGGAGGGTGGGAGAGTAGAGGGTGGGAAATTCGATTTGCGTGACAGGGAAACGATCGAGATGTGACCCTCAGATGATAACGGAAAAGAATTTTTAGGGAATACGGATCCTTATGAAATTTTATTGACAAAGACAGGGACGCATACATTAACATCGGATCAGATATCGGCTCCTTCAATAACGTATATCAAGGATCATCTCCATAAGCGCGGTGATAGTTTGGTTCATTTTTTCACTTTAGATTGTGGAATTGCTTCTCGGGTTACAGGGGGATTATTGGATGCACATAAATTCTCCGTGGACGCACTGCTAAAATACAAATTGGGATTGGGGGAGGCGATAGTTTTTCCTGACCAGAAGTATCACATCTTTCATTTATTTTTCAAAAGCAAGCATGATGAAATTCCAGACATTTCCAAGGTTATTGCCTCTGTAAAAGCATTAAAAAAATCTGATGGACACTTTAAAATTGGAAACTCTCAGCATTTCCAAAACGCACAATAATTTAGAATCCATTGAATGGCACTCAATTGTACAGATATTAAAGAACATCTTTAATGATGCAAAGTACAAAATAGTGCATGTAAATAAGTTAAAATTGGCGTTTGTAAGATTAGACTAAGATACTGACCTTCTTGTCATGCCATTTATGAGGCCCGTTAAAATAAATTATTGTACATGATGTTCACATCATTTTTGCGTATACGTTAGGAACTTCTGTAAACAAATAACCTATAAGTAATTCCTGAAAAGCTGTTCATATATGGAACATCTTTTCCGATGGGAGGGAAGGTGTTGTATTACCAACTAGATACGGGCCGTAGAATCTAGTTATACAATATTCCGTAAACGGCGTAACGGTCTTGTGACACTACCGGGTGAATCACACATTGATCGCACGGAGCGCTGAGGTGCAATGCCACTCAGGACGCGGAATATTCGAGATGTTTTCCGGCGCCGCTCAATTCCAACTCTGATTAGGAATCGTTGCCCTGCCGATTTATTGATTGTAACAAAAACATGTAAAACAGGCGAATTAGTTGTTAAGAGGGAAGCTTCGTCCTTCTTCTTCGAGACATCAACGCGAGTAAACGTGTCTAGAATAATCGTCCCTTAGAGCCTTGAATTTTATTATATTTGTTAAATACAAATTAAAGTGTTCAGTTACCTGTTAGAAATAAAGTTATAAGTGTTGTGTTTGAAAGTTAATTATAAAGTTAGTTTGTATTTCCTTCAATTCCATCCGCGACATAAACGGCATTACGGATCCTTGCCGTTTCCCTATTTTCCCCACGTTGCTATCCTGCTACGACCGGAGGACACAACACTAAATAAGAAAAATATTCCTTTAATATATTACATATGTAACGTCCAGCATCAGCGCCACCACCGGCGCACTGCCCGAACCCGAGAATTGGACATTCTCGAGCAGCCGGTACCGATAGATGGAGCAGTCCAACATCTCAGCTGCCGTCTGTCGTCACTAACCACCAATAGCAACGCTCCATAACCCAGAACAACCACCGCGACCACCCACCCTTACGCTTACTAAGAAAGGGAATGCGCTCTCTTTCTATAAGATAAACATAAGTTCCGTATAAAAAGGGGCTCCGAACCCCGAGCTCAGAGCACTCTGCTCCAGGCGACCCTGGACAAGATTCTAGACGATAGAGTAGACGTAAAGACGAGTGTTAGACGTTAGAGTGTTAGACGTAGACGTGTGTAGACGATTTTCCTATTTTAGTCCAAACCCAAGTTTTATTGTAATAATATATTTAGTGTTAGTTAACAAAGCTTAAAGAATCATTCACCTATCTCATCCTAACTAAATCATATTTAAAGGACTGTTTGAACATAAATAGTCACATCAATATTAAAACCAATACCATTACACATACCCTTGTGCCACCCAGAGAGGATCTCCGCTTGTTTGGCATACTCAGGGTGTATGTAAGGGGTGTTCTATCAGACGTTGAACTCCCCTATATCTGCCAGTCGTTCAGAGAGGGCATCCGCTTGCTCGACTTCTTCCGAAACTCCGAGTAGAGAGGAAATCCGCTTACTCAGACGTAACGGAAACCACAGATATAGGCGACATCAATCCTTAGTTACAGTTATTCGTTCCAGTCAAATTAAATGCCTAAGACGCGACGCGCAGGGCGCAAGAATCAGTTGAGACGAATCTTCCGATCCCTTCACGAAGTGCCAAAACCCGATTCACACAACTTGGGTGTTGAACCCTCGGAACAAGTGTATTTCCGGTATCTCCTGCAAAAACCCACCTGTGGACCGAGATCGTTGCCGCCCCTGGAAATCCCGGACGGCGACCCACGACAGGTGGCATACGAGAGGACCCGTGAGATAATCTTATACGAAGACTACGGTGGCGCCACTCCTACTATCAACCCGCAACCAGCGACGATTACCCTAGATTAAGGTGCATTTTCGAGGTAAGTAAATTTCCATTGTACTAGCAGCCGCAGCGATCCCGGGTAGGAGCTCGTTAATTCGGCAGACCCAAAAGGCGGCAGTTTCCGGTTTAAGGTCCGAGTACTTCGCGAAAGCCGCGACCGCGATTGGGACGTAACACATAAAAAAAAGAAGACATGCAACCAACATTGCGCACAGACCCGACACAACTGTAGCGACAAATAAAGCCATTCACCTAGAGAAACCTACATCATATGATATCAAATTAAATATAGTTCTAAATACAAAGAAAAAAAAAGAGAGATTGGTGGCTAGCCAAATATACTGGAGTGGCGTCTAATAGCACAATAGTTTAAATAGCAAAGGAAGCACTTTTCACAAAAATTTGTATATATGTATATAAAAGTAGTTATAGCTATTAGCTTATCATAAGATGTGTTTAATTTATAAACTAGTTAGTAGTATATTGTAAGTTAATTAGGAATAAGTACTAAGCTAAGAACAGGACGACGGTGGTGATAGTGTTGCGCGGGTGGCCGCTCCCCACAGGGTCGAGCGGCCGCTTTGTTTTATTTGAGCTCGAGGCTGTGGTGAGCGACCCGTACGGCGCGTCCGGCCCACCTCTTTATTTAACATAAGTGAAACAAACTAGTTAAAATCAGTTTTTGTACCATTAGTCGGTACCCAAAGCGGCTTAGACCGCAATAAAAAGCTTTTCTGATTAGTATCATCCAGTTAATAACGCTCTCACAAGTTAACAATAAGGATAATAAAAAAATTAATTTTCAAAGCAACAGTAGAACAAGTAAGGGAATAGAGCTCTAGAGTGCTGCAGTTTGCAGCCAAGGAGCCGAATTATATAATAAGCCGAACTATAGTTTATTTAGTTAATAAAATCTGTATAATGGGGAACCTATAATAAACAATATAAAATAAAAAAATAAAAAGCAACATCTAGGTATGGGAACGCCTGCGCTGGAAAGTTTTTTGTCGTAGGTTCGCGCCCCATAATGGTCTAATTTTTTTCCCCATAAAATACCTTTTTTCTTTTATGAATTACATAACGATAAACGATATTCACTTACAAATCTTTTGAACATATTTCTAAAGTATTTTATCATAAAGTGTGTCTTCCTTAATGACAGGTATTACTTCGTCCTGATTGAATATTTTGCTTAAAATTTCGGCAGGTCTATCAATTGTCGACGGGCACCGCGCGTGCGACAGGTAGTAAATAATTGCTGCTACGTGTAAACAGCATCCGATGGTACGATTGCCATTAGCACATTTGCAGCAATGTCGTTTTATCCCTAAAGTGCCAATAGAATTTGGCTCGTAGTCGATGTAGCAACGGTAAGTTTTACTATTGATGTGACTGGTTGGAATTGGAATTTTAATATATTATTTTTGCTTTCAAACAAAGTATATTAATGTTATTTTCGGCATCCATTATTTCAGCTAAATAGGAAACTGCCTGGGATAATTGATACAAACCGATAAATAAGAGTCTTAAATCGTTCTCCGTCATTTCTGGGAAGTCTAAATAATCAGCTGCTGATATCTTTTTGACTGGAACTTTTGGTCTATTTTAATGATTTTCCTCAACTTCTATGGCTAACGAATTCTCATTCTGTGGTGTGTCATTCTTTGAATTTTTTCATAGGATAGTCCTATATCAGAATTCAATCCTTCTCCAAATCTATTATTTAAAAAACAAATGATTTTACAAAGTAATCCTACTTGAGGCAATAACTTATTATCCATTTGATGATGAAAGAGTTCATATGTTTGTCTTATGATACCATGAATGCTTCGACGACCCAACGAATTTTTGTAACTTGTCGAGAGGCATTTGATTCTGGAGTTGTGAGTTGACTACGTTTTCCTTTCAATGCAGGAATCAGCACATGAAAACCTAATTCTTCCAAGTATGATTGAATATTCCGAAACCTTCAATCAACAATGCAAATGTCACCGCGTTTCATGACACTTTGTAGTCCATTTGGGTCTTGCACATTTATTTTCATTATGTGAGCATCATTTTGGTTCGGATAAAAAGGTCCAAAATCAGAATAAAATACCCACCGCAGAATAGTTATAATAGTAAATACATATTCTTCAAATATATATATACACTTTATGATCAAATACTTTAGAAATATGTTCGAAAAATTTGTAAGTGAATATCGTCTATCGTCATATAATTCATAAAAGAAGAAAAGTTATTTTATTGAAAAAAAATTAGACCTTTATGGAGCGCGAATCTACGACAAAAAAATGTCCAGTGCAGGGTTTCCACACCTGGACGTCGCTTTTTTTTTTGTTTATTTAGGGTCCCCCTTGTACATGTTTGATAACTAAATAAACTATAGTTATGTTTAATGTGTTAAAAATGCTCCTTGGCTGCTAGTTGCGGCGCTCCAGAGTTATGCTCCCTTACTTGTTTAAATCGTACTACGTAAATTATTTTTCTTATTATTATTAATATTAACTTTCTCTATGTGTTGCTAACTAAAATGCCCTAATCAGAAAAGGGTTTGTTACGGTCGATGCCGTTTTGGGTACCAAAATAGTAAAAAAACTGATTTTTACTAACTTATTTATCTAGTGGTATTAGATTGAGTAGACTTTATGGGCCAAGTTGTCTCGCTCCACACGATCCCGAGCCAAAAGAAGAGCAGCTGCTCGAATCTGGGAGGACCGATCTTCGAGGTCTCCTTATCCCTACCGCTTCATTTCCTATGTATATTTCTTACATCTATATTTATTATGACAATACTCGTGTCTAACTTAGAAATTAATTGCGTCTTATCTAACTTAAAAATTAATTGCGTATTTACATTATTCTACTGAATATAACTACTTTTATATACATATTTACAATGTTTTATGAAGTGTACTTTCTTACCTATTTATACTATTTGTACTATTAGCAGCCACGCCATCCTGGTTTCCGATGTTCCGAAAAGCGATTCAAAACGCCCGGGCCTGTGGCAATCGGAGCGAGTATCGCGACTGCGCAGTGCGTGGCCGTGAGCACATGGCCGGCCGCACGCTCCGAGCGCAAAATGCGCACGCACTTTCTTAACCGGGCGCCTTGCCCTGCTACCCGCGCAAAAATGAGGGCCTTTCGACTTCTGGAGGATTCTACTTCGTTATTATTGGCCGAAACAGGCGTTATTCGCCAATGATGTGAATCCTCCAGAGGTCGAAGGTGATAAAAGCAGCAGCGTCGAGCTGCTCGCCCTTCTTTCGTCTCATGCGTCGCAAAGCAATAACAGTGTCTAAAATCTATTCTACCTTCTCGTGTTTCATCACCGAACAATTTCGATCGACTATTTTGTACATTTACAAAGTAATAAACACCGTTTCTGTGCAACACAGATCACGCGGATTCTTCTTTTATTTTTCGCCGTGCAATAGGCTTCTTTAGTTTCTCCGCGCTTGACTCATTTCTCCTCACCGATCCACCAGTATTTCTCTTTTTTTTTTTTATTATTTATTACTATATTTAGTTTGGTGTCGAATATTGTGGGCTTATCCAAATAAATGACTTTGTGTCTCTCTAATACTGTATCTGGACTATGTGCAATGTTCGTAGCGTATCTCCTTTTTTTTATGTGGTATATTATAGAAATATTTTCCTTATTTAATATGTATCCTTTACTGTCTAAATAGCAGAACATTTCAGGTGGCACATATTTGGAGGAGCTACTAATAAGTATCTCGTAATAATTTTCCTGGGATAGTTGCCCCAGAGATAAGGCTGTTGTTTAGGATGGTTCTAGCCTGAGCAAAATGGTTTCTTACCATTTTTATTATAAAATAATCAATTTTAGGAATTTTAGCTTCGGTGTATATTATATTGTTTTTGATGTATTTTTTATCTGGGTCATTTTTATCCCTGAATTTTCTTAGGGCTATCCGTATACATTTCCTTTCGAACGCCCTTAGTGTTTCCATTTGATATTGGCTAATGTTATACCATATGGGACATCCGTAGCTTAGGATAGGTCTTATCAGGGCTAGGTAACATAATATTTTAATTCTGTTTTTTAGCTGTCCCGAATAGAAAATTTTTAAGTTAGCTGCGAATGCTTTTTTTGCTTTAATGATTGCGTAGTTGATGTGCTGTTGATAATTTAGGTTGTAACCGTACGGGTACATCGGTCCCCCATACACACAGCCGCCGTGTGTACGAACCGTATACCAGCGCGGCCAGCGCAATAACAAGTGCGACGCCCGACAGAGGGAGACCTTCTCCCGTATGTCCTATGACTTGTACGCGTGTATATAAACCCCGAGCACGTAACGGAAGACGTCCTATCTTGAGTCGACACAGAAGTGGGAAAGGCATATCTGCGGACTGCCGGAACCACGCAATCATTCTGTATAGACGAGAGTAAGACGCATCATAACGCCGTAACCTTTGACTATCGTTCACAAGTCGAGATACGTACACAGTATACTTATAGCACGCGGATTTCAATATTGCACTGTATAGAATCATTATTTCACGTCGAGCGTCTCAAGAAGTCTGGACGCATACTCTGGGAGACACGAGCAGAGTGTATCTTTCCATCGTAGTTATTGCATCCAAGATAAAAGAGTTAAACTATACGCACCGTCAATATAAAATCACATTTGCAACAATCCAGCAAGCTGACTCCTTTAGCAGAGGTATTATTACGAGCGAACGCGGCATCGAACAAGATAGGTACCAAAGAGTAAAAAGTAGGAGAATATTTTATTAGAGCCACGGAGGAATAAGGTGCCTGACTAAGACACTCGGCTGACCTTGATTCGGCCCGCCGCTGTCCGTCTTCGGCCTACCCGACTCCTCGCAGTGAGATACCCCACTGGCGGACGATCTGCGCCCTTGGCTGGCCGTATGTAAAATACGGTCCCCCACGGCAAAGACCGTTTTTTTTGTTTTTCCCTCCTGTCCACCGCAATGTCATCCCCCGGACCCGCTTACGCTTTACTCAGGGGATGACGCCGTGCTCTAACTCTGGCTTCAATGCAGTATAGCCTACATCCTCCCCCTCTGCAAAGAGATGGTTATCCTACACAGGAGGAGGTTCGGCACTGCCACGCGATCGCTACAAGCCGATATGGCTTCTATTTCTACTATATTCTGTATTGTACGTCTGTTAACGTGTTCGTTCTGTCTTGTATTGCCATGGTCAACGTTCTTGTTCGTTCGTTTCACGTTCGTTACGTATCGTGCTGTCTTATTTTATCCGTTTTCAGTCTATTCTCACACTGACTGGAACAAGGCGCTAGGGCAATCCCCCAGCCAATGTGAGAATTTTCTCAAGGTGAGTGCTACCCCCAGAAGAAACATAATGGTTCAAACCCGGAAGGGAACCGATGAAAACTACCCCCACTATGACGATTTAGAAAATCCGCGCGTTTCCCACTTTGTGAAGGACGATCCACCTAGAGGTAGAGGTGGATCGTCCTTAACAAAGTGAGAATCGTTATTTCGAAAAGAAATTAGTGCCATCGCCAAGGCCTCAGAAAACTATGAAATTAATCACTCTTGAGTTTTGTCGATTTTTTCACTTTTTTGTTCACTCTTGTTGAAATTCTCGGCCTGAGTGGGACATGCTGCACGCAGCCGTTTCCCATCAAGCCGAGAAAAGTTGAAAAATCAAATGTTCCAGTCACTGGCAGTCTTGTAGCGGTGTTATTCTACCGCGCCGCTTGTCAACGGTCCGCTGCATATCCGCCGTATGCAGCTTCCCGTTCTTGCCGGGTCACCCTGCAGCCGCGTAACTCACTCCAACCCGTGGTACGAGCGTGAGCAAGCTACGCTTCGCAGGGCATGCCCGACCGCCTTCTGTACCTCCTTCACAGCGGAAGACGAGGACATGACTCTAAGTTGCGCCCTAGGCGCCTTCTGGGATTGCCGCAACACCGCGTGGCCACGGCAAAGACCTAGTCTTAGTCAGACGGCAGATTGCTTAGAAAGAAACGCTACGAGATATCAAGGTAAAACTGTCGTGCTGCTCGGCTGGTACTTAACTGTATCCCCCGCCGGCCCGTCGTTGTTGTAACTGAAGTGTTCTCGTAGGACGAATTGTAACAGATCTTTTGCAGTAGAATCATAATTTGCATTGGCCTAAGTCGGAGTCACCTATTAGTTAACGAGACCTGAGATATCAAGGTAAAACTGTCGTGCTGCTCGGCTGGTACTTAACTGTATCCCCCGCCGGCCCGTCGTTGTTGTAACCGAAGTGTTCTCAGGTACATTACGCATGAACATTGAAGACTCGTATCGATAATAGGTCACCTCGGAGGGAACTTTTCGTTCGTTAGACTTCTTACGTTATTGCGAGCATCAACACCAACGCAGCTGACATACGAAGTCAGCTGTTCGTTACGTGAGTCCAGTACCCCCGACGCACGCACGAGCGTCTTCACGTGTAGGACTATCCGTTGTCAACCCATTGAACTGCGAGACACACGTACGGCCTGTCGTACCTCGCGCCGGCTCGGCATTACCGGAACCACTACATATTTTTGTTCATTGTAATAGATTAAATCTCGACAACATACAGAATATATAGACATTCTACCAGTCACACTGAACCACCCACGCTCTATTTCACTCCTCACCGTCCAGTGGTTCGAATCCACAGGCATACGTACGTATGCAGAGCAAAACGGCTAGTGACACCGTCTAAATATCTATTTTTGCAATACCTCGGTCGTACCCTCAGGGATCAGCTGTTCCGTCTGAACACTCTTCCGTCCGACCGAGGGATACGTAACTCGTCACGGTTACAAGGTTAGCTGCGATTTCTATGCCTAGGTATTTCACTATTTGTTTATTGGGTATTTCGGTGTTATCATCGCCTTTTATTTTGAATTTTTTCCAATGCTTTTTGATATTTTTTTTTTATTTAATTGTTCGGTCTCTAAACAGTATTGTCTCACATTTTTGGGGATTAATGTTAAATTTCCATGCTTGGTAATACTTTTGTAATTTGTTGAATGTGCTTTGTAACTCCTTGGTTACTTTTGATACTTGAGTGTCAGCTATATAAATTACTAGGTCGTCTGCGAATGCTATTGCGTATTTTTGTGGGTTGTCGTTTAGCCCAAATAATTTTAGTAAATCGCTCGTCATGATGTTGAACAGAATTGGTGAATTTACTGTTCCCTGTTGTAACCCATTTTCTATGATATATTCCCTTGATGTGTTGGCCATATTGTCTATTACTTTAAATTTTCTGTTTGTAATCATTGTAATTATTATTTTGATGAGATGAGTGGGGAAATTTATTTTTTTTAGCTAATATATTAGCACAGACGAGGTATAGAATAGACTGGACAAACAATGCATATTTTTGTCACTCGGCCGAGGACCGCCGTATAGTTAGCAGACAACTATCACCGATTTCGCTTATTTTGGTCTCAATCGTTTACGAATAGTTTACGCAAGTTTACGCAATCGATTTCAGAGTTTACGAAATCGTAGTTTTCCCGTAATTAACAATTTTTAGGTGGGTGTATAGTTAGCAGACGACTATCACCGATTTCGCTTATTTTGGTCTCAATCGTTTACGAATAGTTTACGCAAGTTTACGCAATCGATTTCAGAGTTTACGAAATCGTAGTTTGCCCGTAATTAACAATTTCGAGAATGGGGTAAGGTAGGTCCCTGCAAGCGCCTCCAGTGGCCGGGCAGCGAAGCTGAGCAGAACCTGGCGAAATAATTTTGACGTATCTCGTGTGTAACGGTCTCAATCGTTTACGAATAGTTTTCGCAAGCTGCTGTATCAATTTCGGAGTTTACGAAATCGTATTTTGGCCGTAATTAACAATTTCGAGAATGGGGTAATGTAGGTCTTGCAAGCGCCGCCAGTGGCCGAAAGCAGAAGCTGACCAGATGCAGAACCTGGCGAAATAATTTTGACGTATCTCGTGTGTAACGGTCTCAATCGTTTACGAATAGTTTTCGCAAGCTGCTATATCAATTTCAGAGTTTACGAAATCGTATTTTGGCCGTAATTAACAATTTCAGGATCGGCTAACGTGCAGCTCGCAAGCGCCGCCGTTGGCCGAGGCGAGAATCGCTCTTCGGACATAAAGTAACGAAATAATTTAGACGTATCTCGTGTGTAATTGTCTCAATCGTTTACGAATAGTTTACGCAAGCTACTGTATCGATTTCGGAGTTTACGAAATCGTAGTTTGCCCGTAATTAACAATTTCAGAAGCGGTTATCGTGCAGCGTTGATTTGCTCGCAAGCGCCGCCGTTGGCCGAGGCGAGAATCGCTCTTCGGACATAGAGTAACGAAATAATTTTCACGTATCTCATCTTTAACGGTCTCAATCGTTTACGAATAGTTTTCGCAAGCTGCTGTATCGATTTCGGAGTTTACGAAATCGTATTTTGGCCGTAATTAACAATTTCAGAATCGGCTATCGTTCAGCGTTGATTGGCTCGCAAGCGCCGCCGTTGGCCGAGGCGAGAATCGCTCTTCGGACATCGAGTATCGAAACAATGTTGACGTATCTCATCTCTAATGATCCCAATCGTTTACGAATAGTTTACGCAAGCCACTGTAACGATTTCAGAGTTTACGAAATCATAGTTTGCCCGTAATTAACAATTTCAGAAGTGGCTATCGTGCAGCGTTGATTTGCTCGCAAGCGCCGCTGTTGGCCGAGGCGAGAATCGCTCTTCGGACATGGAGTAACGAAACAATTTTGACGTATTTCATCTCTAACGGTCCCAATCGTTTACGAATAGTTTACGCAAACCACTGTAACGATTTCAGAGTTTACGAAATCGTATTTTGCTCGTTATTAACAATTTCAGGATCGGTTAACGTGCAGCTCGCAAGCGCCGCCGTTGGCCGAGGCGAGAATCGCTCTTCGGACATCGAGTATCGAAACAATGTTGACGTATCTCATCTCTAATGGTCCCAATCGTTTACGAATAGTTTACGCAAGCCACTGTAACGATTTCAGAGTTTACGAAATCGTATTTTGGCAGTAATTAACAATTTCGAGAATGGGGTAATGTAGGTCTTGCAAGCGCCTCCAGTGGCCGAAAGCAGAAGCTGACCAGATGCGGAACCTGGCGAAATATCTTTTTACGTATCTCGTGTGCAACGGTCTCAATCGTTTACGAATAGTTTTCGCAAGCTACTGTATCGAGTTCGGAGTTTGCGAAATCGTAATTTGCCTGTAATTATCAATTTCAGAATCGTCTATCGTGCAGTGTTGATTTGCTCGCAAGCGCCGCCGTTGGCCGAAGGGAGAAGCTGACCAGATGTATACCAGTGACTACAGATACTATAAGACACCACATGCCTATGTTATTCGTGGGTCATGAATCTGTGCCTCGAGAACGAGCGCCATCTGCTATATCTTAGTATAAAAATATGAAACACATTGCACTGCAGCCGTCTAATGCAGTTACGGTAAGAGCGGAATGTTTGTGCGTGATACCGACTGACTTGATGTGAACCGACATCCCATACCTTCAAAAGCATTCTACACTGACCATGCAAATTACATAAGTTTGGATAAATTGTAGCGATTTAACTGCACATAAATGGTTGTTCATTGTCAGTTAAATCCGTCATATTTATCGTAACGTGTGTAGCATAATTGACTGTAGCGATTTTGCATTCACACATCAGTTTAACCACAATTAAACCATAATTTTAAAACAGAATTTTTATTTATTTCGTGTTATATTTAACATAATATGAAGAAAAATATAATTCTTAATGTTAGTGCATTTGACAAGTACAGTATGCCAAACAGTGATGCCAGAAAGTCAAAACAGCATCCCATCCCGTCGATTGTTGGGGGTCACGCGGCATGTGTGCGCGTGTGGTGTCTATGAGTGTCTTTCGCGCCGTTCGATTGTAGAAAATCACTGTGTATACACACACACACACACACATACACACACAACACACACGCACACACACACACACACACAGTATATATGGCTCTGAACGAAAATATCATTGTTTTGATCCAAAGAAAGGAAAAACAAAATTATTATTTAATTAATTTATTTAATAAACGTTGAATTAACATCTACATTTCAAACTGGCCATATACCTCGGCATTAATGTTGATATCTTTTTGAACATTCATATAACGGGCATAATAATACCCCGACATCAATACTTTTATTACGTTTACATTCGTTGATCTTTCTGACCACACTTCTTCGAAGCATTTGAAACAATAGCGAATCATGAAAACACATGGACAATGGCATGAGTCGATACGCGCGTAACACGGAGCACTGAGAAAAACTTATTTATTTAGACTCTGGTTCGCTGATGCTTGGCGTATAAGGATTGAAGGGCAGGCAAATGATCGGTGACACGGGTTTAGAATATGTAGTACATATATTAAACTTGGACTCCAACTACATACATCTATGGTATCAATGTCGCACGGCTATAATACGTTCTCTCTCTCTTTCTCTCTCTCTCTCTCCCTCCCTCCCTCCCTCTCTCTCTCTCTCTCTCCCTCCCTCTCTCTCTCTCTCTCTCTCTCTCTCTCTCTCTGTGTGTGTAATTTCATAAATACAATCCCTCATCAAACAATTCATACATCACGGTTAACAATGACCTGCATAAAACTACGCGTCCCACATTTACGCTGCGAAGCTTTCCACATGTTGCTCAGAGTCAGACAAGGAGTAAGTGTCCTTTCGCACCGAAATACGTTTATGACGGAGATTGTTTGTTTCAATGTTTCATCTACTGACATCATAAGAAAACAACCAGTATCACGATACTGTATATCACACGAATCGTCGTCTGAACGTATCAAATTCAACATCTTTCATACGCGTATCTCCGTGTGAAAGGGCTCTTGAAGGATAGTTTATTTTTCTGTGCGACGTTGTAAAGAGTGGATCTAGTAGAACGAATAACGTGTCGCAGTAGTGCGCGAATTACAGTGCAAGTGTAGGGAAACAAAGAATACCGTTTCTGGATAGAAAATGAGATCGATCTTATAAACTTATAGATATCGATAATATTGGCACGGGTTACCGTCGATAGAATGGCAGGCTCTAATTAATCAGCTACCCTCCCCCTCTACCCGCCGGAGCCGATAGACGCTTACTTTCGTGGTTTTGTCGAATCCTGGCACGTGTCAGCTCCTTATTTGCGGAAGCGACTCGAGTGACACGTACGTGTTCACGTGATCCATTATTCCGCGGTTCTAATTGGTTCTGCTACTGAATTGTATCGCGGATCCTGGTATACTCCTAACCGCATGCTATACGCACTCGATTTCTAGCCCTGCATGGGCATTGCCATTTAAGGTGTGAAAGAGTACGTACGTGCGCGTAATTGATAAGCTGCGGTATTACATCCAGTGCGGATTTATGATTGCAAGACACTCAAACTTGTGAGTATTTAACAGCTGTTAGTAAATTAACGATATTTCATATATTCGATGGAATATTAGGCTCAACTTCGTTTTAGATAGTGTAATTTTTTTGGGCGTTTTATTTTTTTTTTTATAGAGCATCGAGAGGTGAACAAGTTTTCTATATAACTTTTGTAGGAAATGACTCTTTAAAAAGTTACGAATTTACTTGTGAAACATACGAAATTAACACTGAGTACTGTATTTTCCAGCACACGTAATGTTGGAGTTTGAGGTGTTAGTCGATTGTTTGTTTTGTTTCTGACGAATTTGAAAAAAGACAACACGCAGTCTAAAATTACACCTTCTAAAATGAAGCCTTACCTAAATATCGTTAACTTTCCAGGTCTTACCACGAGGAGGTCGCTGTTACAAGACCCGCATAGTTGTGAATAAGAAAACGGCAATTCATATTTCCAACTATGCCATTCTACTTCAGAGTAGCTTGTATAAAATATCCAATTAAATAAAATTTAAAATTAATTTTTGTAAGCGTCTTTTCTGACGAAGTAATGTAATGATTGCAAAGAAAAAGCAGCTTGTTGAAGTAGAATGGAAAACATAAATATTTTTAGACTTTTAAAAAAACACAAGCTTTCATAAAGAAGTGATCCAGAATATGAACTGTTCTTCCTATAATAGTAAATACATACATTCTAATAAATCTAGTCACTTAAAAATACACAAAAAAGAATAAACTCAACAAATGAATGTATGTATGTACGTACAAATGAAATTATTCTTTTGAAAGAACAGTCAAAAATAAAAACAAAAACTAAAACACAAAATACATTATAATCATATGAGTGTAAAGTTGAAAGCTTGTGTTAAAAAACGGAATGTAATATATATAACGTAATATACTTTAATAAGCTCTGTAAATAAATTAACTATAATCTAACGCTCGAACCAACACTTTAATGGTGTCTTGTGGGGTACTGTTAGTTATGTCCTACGTTAATATTGATTGAACAAATTTACATTAAAAAAGAAAGTAATATTGAGAGAATGACGAAGTAACAGTACCTTACATGGAACGATTATTTTACAGGCCTTGCAACTTTCGCACCTTCGGGGCTGGCTTTCGAAAACTACTTTTTGGGCGTCGCAATTCTTGACCGAGCCATATCGTGTCTTTATGGATTTTGACTGTCATCATAAAATAAAATAATTTTTTCCGGTGATCCCCACAAGGGCTACTGTCAAACCAACCACAAAGGTCAGATGAACTGTTAACACCCTGTAAAAAGTATGCAAATATTTTATCGAGTATTCCCTCTTCAGCCCGCAAGGTGGGATATATTTTGTCGAAAATGGCGTTACATACACGGAAGACGAAAGAAAATTTTTGATTAGGGGCTGTGAGGCTTCCAAAATCCGAATCATTGCCCTTTTTCTTATAAGCGCGTAAGTATATTAAAAGTTGCTCATTTCGGGATAGCACTTTCGTTGCATCCAAGAGCTGCGATTTACATATATCGCATTTTGTTTTTTTAATAATTTTGTTGGCAACGTATCCCGCAAAGTATTCTATTGCACATGTTTCCAGGGTGTTTGTGTCATACGGTACACGGAGCAAGATGTCAGCGATTATGGTGTTATCCGTGTCCTCGGCTTGTGGACTTTCACATGGGACAGGAATAAATGCTTGTGACGAAGAATTTGTGCAACTATCAGAAGGAAAATTTTTACATGATTCTACCGGATTAAAGAGGTTAATATCTTCGTCATCGCGACAATTTGCTGATTGCGACGGCTTATTTAAATTTAGCATCATATTTTTTTGTAAATTTAATCGAAAAATTTTCGCAGACGGGTTTTGTTCATAACTGCCCGCGTTATTCCTAATCATAGAAAATAAATTTTCAATTGCATCTTGTTGCAATCGCGATGTCATTAAATACGCGGAACCTTCATCGCGAACATCATGCCATAATTGAACCGTTGCGTTAATGGATAGTTGCAGGCCTGTGAAGCACGGTGGACGTACCCCCCGACCATTTTGCAGTACTGACCAATTACTGCATGCTTTAACCTGGTCTAATAAATTTTGCTCAACCTGAGGGGTTGTATTTGACAAAGCACACTTCTGAGGATTGGCATCGTATGCGGTTCGACTGTTTAAGTTATCAAACAAATCATTTAACAGGCGAACAAAGCATGCAGTATTAACAACAGTATCGCTTTGGATCTGTCCTTGCATGCTAGCCGTTAGCAAGGCCGCCGAAACTGTTCGACTGAAAACTTGTAATGCGAGTTTACAATTCATCTTTTCAAAACAATTCGGTCGAATATGCTTTTCTGACAGTTTTGGTGCTGCTCTAGTGCCTTTGTCTCGTTCAAGGTTCCATAAAGACGTTATGTCATCCCACGAAACTTCAGAACCGTTAACCATAAAATTATGACGTGACAAATTGTTCCGAATGTTTTTAAATATATGTAAATAATCATAAAGGAAATAAATTTTATTTCCTTCAAATATAAAATAAGGTTCTTCAATATTAACTTTTCTCTCTACTAATGATCTATTGCCGGAACTTTGATCGCAAACAACAGCACGTACGCGTAAGCCAGCGTTACCTACAGCACGCATTACCGCGTCAAGCATATCCGACAATTTTATTGTAGAAACGCAACCGCTACTTATGAAGTAAGCAACTGGTTGTTTCCAATTGTAAAATAAACCGCGAACCATAAAGACTAACGCGTGTGTGCCTGGTTTTAATTGCGACCCGAAAGCACCATAATCTTCGAAACCTTCAATTTTTTGTCGACTCCGATCGAAGTCGAAGCATTTCTTAATTGTCATTTCGTCGAACAATAACACGCAGTTTCGTTCAGATGGATCCATCCACGATACCTTTATACTTAACTGGGTAAAAAAAGTCATACAGATGCCCGGTGACATTTCAATATTTCCGAACCATCTACCAATTGTGTTATTGCACGGCAAGTGAAAACCAAAATCGTCACGGAGTTTCTTGAACAAACTGGGTGACGAATAGTGCATCGAAAGGCACAGCTGCTGTTCGTCCGCTGAATAAACGCGATGCGGATACAACTGCATTAATATAAATGTTTGTACTTGAGGAGAAACTTTGTCTGCTATCTTTTCAGCAAAATCTGACTCGGGCACTTCGCATGACTTAATTTTCCGTTCTAACGATCTAATTTTTTTATTTTTCTTAACCAAGAGCCTACGCAGTCTCTGTGACGTTAATTTTAATTGAGAAATTTCTTTTGCTCGAAGAGCAGAAAGGGAATTGCGACGACGCTTATGACCATTATTATGCATAGGCTCTTGATCGCTGTCTGGAAGAGGATACAATACCGGTACGGCGCCCTTCCGCAGTTTAACACGAGTCACTTTATCCTGATCCGAAAAATGCTTGGTACAAATGTATCGGTTTTTTAAAGTCTCGTTTGACAAATCCGCGAAATCATCGTTTCCACTATTCACAATCCATTCTACCAACCGTTCATTTTCATGCACGGGGAAAGAATGAAGTGACAAATTCTCTTTGTTACGCGACGTAACATTGCAACCACGAAATTCACACTTTCTATAAGCTACACGTTTATCACGATTCGACATTTTTCGGCGGATCAATTGGCTCTACAACGGAAAGACGCACCGGCGAAGTCGTACTTGCGGGATCGCGAGACACGCTGCACGGCCAAAACAAAAGATGAAGCATCCAAACAGCGTTGCTAAGATCCCACTCGTATGCTAAGTGTGTATGTGTGTGATACATATGTAAGTGCTTCATTATACGGGGCACGAATGGTTCATGTATCAAATAAATAAAATGGATGTGATCAATAAGAACGTGACAATGATGCCTCTGAGTACAGGAGTCTCAAGACAAATAATCTTAAGGAAATTCCCACAGATGCCAACAATGAACAGATTTCACAGAAACCCACACAGGCCTCAGTTGCCATGACAAACTTTAACGCAGGAGCCCCAACAAACAGCGGATTTCCAACGAAAGATCAAGCGATTGTTCTAGACGCGATTGAAGGAATCTTAATTAAAGATTAGATCTCAAATGGAAGGACATGCGTATACCTCGATGGCAAGGAAACAATGATTTCTTTCACTTCCAGTCACAAAATTATATATATTAATCAGTTAAGTGTGTTTGACGACTATATCCGTCATGGAGATGTGGCAGAATTTTGTGTCATGACGACTATATCCGTCATGCGTAAAAGTTTGTTACAATTTGATATTGTAGCTCTGTAAGAAACTAACTTTAAAGACCAGTATTTTGCAAAAATCAGAGGATATATCCCCTTTTTCAAGAACCGTGACTCAGTGACTGCTAGTGGTGGTGTTGCAATATACGTTAAGAACAGCCTCTATAGTGAAGCCTTTCAAATGGACGCCAATTTTGAAGTCGTAACGACAAAAATTCTCACCCCTTTACCTTTGCACGTACGCAACATATACCTTCCCATTTTCCCCATACGTACAATTTCACGGAACAAAGAATATCTGACCTCCTCACAAAACTCTCTAAACTGTACATCGTTGTGGGTGATTTTAACAGTCATAATACTTTATGGGGTTTCGAAAACACTGATGGAAAAGGTAGAATTATAGAAAATCTTTTACATTCACATCCACTAATACTCCTCAATGATAATAAACCGACTCACATCGATGTGGCTAATGGCATTTTCAGTTCTATTGATTTATCCTTCTGTAGTGCAAATATGGCTCATATTACTGAGTGGGATACTATTAGCGACGTATTCGACAGTGATCACTTCCCTATTATAATTAATTACCAAACTAACTCTAACGAAACTGAAATGGATGCACCTCCTCGATGGATTCTCGACAGAGCCAACTGGCATTTATATAGTGAAAAAATCGATGCCCTTATACCAACTCTTGAAACTCCGTCAAACTTAAATTCAAATTACATTGATGATATCCTGGAAAAATTCATCGACATAATAAATAATGCAGCTGAAGAATCTATTCCCCAAACAAAACCTCATGCAAAGAAGAAAAATAAACCCGTCCCGTGGTGGAACAATGATTGTTAAGAAGTTATCAAGGAAATAAAACATGCATTTAACCCTTTCGCTCCGAACGACGGATATATCCGACATCCACATGACCACTCGCGGAGCCGAACGCCGGATATATCCGACTTGCCGGCATGCCGGTAAAATACGCGCAAAATAGTATCCACGCGCAATGTGCACATTTTCGGCCGGAGGTCCCGTTCAGGAGTGGCGCTACGGCGGACTGAACTGCCGTA
Source organism: Priocnemis perturbator (assembly GCA_963942575.1). NCBI lineage: Eukaryota > Metazoa > Arthropoda > Insecta > Hymenoptera > Pompilidae > Priocnemis > Priocnemis perturbator. The sequence continues at coordinate 12,901,732 of OZ012652.1, forward strand.
GCGAAAGGGTTAACCCTTTGCGGTCGGCAGATTTCGCTTTTGGGAGTACCAGCAGGTCGGAGCAAATCTAGCGTTTCGCAGTTACTTTTCCGTACAGGATTCAAAGTCAATATATGAATATTAAAACACACAGAATTTGTTGAAACTGATTTGTTGTGTTTAATACTACTTATAATACGTAAAAATACAAAATTTTTAATCTCTGTAATGTTCTAAAGAATGGTATTTTGCGAAACAATCACCGATATGAAGTCCCGGCTTTCGTGTACAAGTATCGCAGTACGTGTGTGTTTGTCGTCTTTTTCCTGGAGTTTTCCTGTCGGAACATACTGCACAGTCTTTCTTGCCCCCTGAACGAATTATATGTAACTGATTATTTAATCTATTGTCTACGAATGACGTTGAAAGTTGCGGTGTAGATGGTGTTGGGTGCCGGAAATTTCCTACTAACTGGTCAATTAAATATTTCACAAAATTTAAGTGCGTTAGTGGCTTGTCCCAGACTTAACCCAGACCATAGTGTTTTGTCATTTTTGCGATTTTCGAATGTTCCCGCTGCGGGGACACCGACTTCTACGACGACTTAAAAATGTCCCCGCTACGGGGACACCGACTTCTACGACGATTTAAAAATGTCCCCGCTACGGGGACACCGACCGCAAAGGGTTAATAAATAAAAAAAAAAACAGAAACCTTGAAAATCTAATCGAATTCAAAAAACGCAGAGCGATCTCGAGAAAAACGATTAGGGAATGCGAACGTAAGTCGTGGACGGAATTTGCAACTACCCTAAACAGGAACACCCCTTCTAAAATAATATGGAACAAAATAAAAGCGATAAGAGGCGTAAACTACATGACAAAGATCACTGCTTTGACTTTATCGGACAACTCTTTAACAACAGACCAGGTGACCAATTACAAATATCCTTGCCGATACCTTTGCCCAAAATTCTAGTGACAACAATGATGAAATAGAATTCCTTAAATTTTAAATTATCACACCAAAGTGAAGATACATTGGATAAAGATGCAGACATGTCAAAACGGAACAGGTAGTATGCTTCCAATAAATACTCCTCTTCGGTTTGACGAACTAACAAAAGTACTACACAAAGTTAAAAACTGAAATACAAGTCCAGGTCCTGATGGTATCCCAAACATATTACTAACAAACCTGCCGATGAGTGGATGAAATTATTTACTTCTTCTTTTCAATTGCATATGGGAAAATGGTATTTTCCCTAAGAACTGGACAAAAGCTACCATTGTTCTCATTCCAAAACGGGGAAAAAATCACACAAACCCGGGAAATTTCAGACCTATAGCACTAACAGATACGATGTGTAAATTAATGGAGAAAATTGTTAATAACAGACTCCGCTGGACAATAGAACACCACAACCTCATTTCGCCTTACTAAAGTGGGTTTAGAAAATTTCATTCCGCTCTTGACCAATTAATTAATGTTGACACTTATATATGCGAAGCTTGTGCAAACAAACAACATGTGACAGCCGTATGCATGGACATAGAAAAAGCCTACGACATGATTTGGAGACATTGAATTATATTAATCCTAAAAAAATATGGAATTCAAGGTAATATAAGTACATTTATTGCAAATTTGTTAAAAAGTAGATACATCAAAGTTCGAGTAAACAAAATATTATCCGAATCGAGGGTAATTGATAATGGTGTTCCACAAGAATCGGTATTAAGTGTCACCTTATTTCTCCTGGAAATAAATGATGTCAATAGATACAAACACTACCACCAACTTCGTGTGACGTCAGGTATCGTGACGACACATAAGACCGGGAAGGACAGAACTATGCTCCGTACCCTTTCAACCAACGTCGCGCGTTGCGGCTTTGTCGACATGCAGTCGCGTTCTCGCGTCTTTGTAACGCACACAGGCCGGTACAAGCTTCAGGCAGTGGTGACAGATTTCGTATAAGGCATAAGGCATCGTACATACCATTGCGTGCTAGCCGGCCAAAGCGAAATCGGGCACCACAGCGTTGAGCGTAAACGCGATCGAGGAAAATGTGGATTCGTGAGAGTTTTTGACTGACTCGTCGTAGTCGTCGTCGCTCCTCGACGCGTTCGTGCCCGATATCGATAATACTGATCAATCTGTTAGTGATGAGTATTCCATGAATTATCGGTATTAGTATTTTTCTAAATTCTTTTTGACTGCAAAAAGATCCAATTTTATTTATAGATAATTATTTAAAAAATGCACGGGATATACATGTCTTGATTTTAAATTATTTGTCGTATGAAGGTATTTAACTACGCCACATTTTGCTATTATCAAAATGAAAATGTAAATGAAATATAATTTTATACATTTATATGCTTCCTATATTAATTTAAAAAATATACAAATTTATGTAGCACGCATAAATTTTGTTTCACCTTGGGCCCCTAAATCGCGTGATCCACCACTGACGTTCCTCATACCATGCGATTTCTAGCTCAGGTTCAGGAATCAGTCTTCGGTCTGTTTCGGTCTAAAAAGCAATGTTGCCATATTTCGAGATAGATTTGGCAAACCTGCATGATTGCTATATATAGATTTCCTCACTTGCAGATAAGGTAGTTGCGCCGTACATGTGGTAAAAGATGGAATGGTAAAACAGGCACGACGGTCGATATTGCCGTTTCCTGTGCAGTAAGACCTAACCTCACCTTGGGGTCCTAAGGACCCCAGAATTCATGACCCACGGATAACATAGGCATGTGGTGTCTTATAGTATCTGTAGTCACTGTGTATACCCTGACCAAGTAGTTTTGACTTTTGACGTATCTCACGTCATCCATCGACAAGTAGTAGAAGAAAAATATTGTATCGTGGAATTGAGCGATGGGTTGCAAGTGATTCCAACCTGTTGGTTAGATGGCAACGAAAGTGTAAGCAAATGGCCAGGCCACGTCAAGTCGCTGAACAAATTAGAGAAATTAATAATTTCTGAGGCTTTACTCCAAACCTCGTCAGAGGAGTGTGCAGTTATTAGCGTTGCTTTGGGTCGACAGGTATGTATAGTGGATATTATTAATAATGTGTGTATGTGTTTATATATAATAGAGATGTCTATATTTTTTATACCTAGAAGACCTGTCGATGTCATAATAATAAACATTGATATACTTTGTAGATGATTGGGCATGGGCCCAAGAAAAATTAAAAGTTAGCTGCAGCCTTAAAAAACCGAAGGAGGGCTAAGGTTAAAAGGGGCATATCTTCGGAAGAAGAGAGTATGGAGTCCATATCTAAAAACCCAAGAAAAGATCAACATATGACGACACATTCACAGACAAGCGGAGAGTACATTAATCAATCTACCAATTACACCTGTAATGCTTGAACCCTTATTCGATTCATCAACACCTGGGGGTTTGACGTTCATTGTATATGACGAGAATCAATCCCCTACCACTATTTACATAGCCATGGAGGTAAGCTTCATATTATCGGATTGTATTCATAATGATCATGAATATTGCAAATGTTTCTCATCTTTTTCTAACGTCCCTTAGCTACTGAAACTATTGCAGCTGAAGGCAGTGCCTGTGGAGACTGGGAGCATCATCCTTGCACCTCAGAAATTGGTAAATAAAACAAATAAACCATTCATATCAATGTTCGATGAATGAAGGAATCAATATATCGTGTTTTTTTGTGTTGATTTCACATCTCTTTCTAGCTATGACTATCAATTTTATTGGTTCATATTGATCTGCAATACTCTTTTGCTTTCACAATATTTCTATTATAACTTATATTAATTAGTTGCTGTTTTGAACTGCCTTTTATGTACACATCATAACATCATGAAATTTTTCAGATTCGTCGACTTAAATATTGTTGGCCCAGGTAAGCTGACTTTGTGCGTAGCAGCTGTAATATCCCGAGTACTAGCAGACGGAATCGCATTAAATTTCAGTTGGCGGGGCCGCTTGCAGAAGCAATGTTTTCAAAAATTGCGAACTGCAAACTTACACCAAGGTATTTTCTTAGAGATATACATTATTAATAATCTTTTATTAATCACTAATATTCTTTTATTATTTTATAGTAGTCTGTATGGCCGTTGGCAATAATAAATTGAAAGAGGCGGAAGTAAATGACGCCATTGGCAAGTGGCTCACTGAAGCAAAAACGAGAATTGGGCGAAAAATGAAAACTTAATAAATAGAATTAAGATTAGGTTAAGGTTTTGTTATATTTACTATTATATTTACTGTTATATTTAATGTAAATATTTTATATGTACTTCTATATTTAGTGTAATGTAATATTTCATTAATAAAAATAATATATTGTAAAACAAATTTTCTTGAATTATTCATAATGTAAAAGAGAATCATATGTAGGATATAATATTGAATGAATATTCTTAGGACCTTGATGCAATATTCTGTGTCATCTTCCCGCAAATTTCGAGGGGACGGACATAGGAATATTGCAGCAATATTCCTACAATACTCCCACAATGTGACCTGCAAGGTTCAGCATTGCAAAGTAATATTTGTGCAGCATGCCAGGAAAATTCCGTGCTGTCGTGGAATTAACAATTTCAGACTCGGCTATCGTCTATCGTGCAGCTCGCAAGCGCCGCCGTTGGCCGAGGTGAGAATCGCTCTTCGGACATAGAGTAACGAAATAATTTTGACGTATCTCATCTCTAACGGTCTCAATCATTTACGAATGGTTTTCGCAAGCCACTGCATCGATTTCGGAGTTTACGAAATCGTAATTTACCTGTAATTAATGATTTCAGAATCGGCTATCGTTCAGCGTTGATTGGCTCGCAAGCGCCGCCGTTGGCCAAGGAGTGAAGCTGATTTGATGCAGAGAGTGCAGAGACTTTAAAGTTTTCGAACGGATAGTTTAATCGAAATTAACAAGTTTAATATTTCGTAATCAGCGTCTGCTGGTAGCGGCACCGCGGCGAGTTTCTGTTTGGGTGTTTGAAATAATGGATAAGTAATTGGAAGCAATCAATTCTTTATTATCTGAAGGACAATAATTTGATGGACAAGCACTATACAATAAATATATATTGTTCCTGAGCTCGAAAGTGTATTTGCCTTTTTTCTCGCGGCAAATATTATATGAATTTAGTTGCGCATCGCGATCACAGGCAACGGAAGGCTATCTTCGGAGCTGTTTTACAGAATGCAACATGCAACGCGTCGTATACAATACAATCGATTGCGTGCGACGCGCTGTGTTGTGTATTATTTCTGTGCAGTGTGCATATATTGGCTCGAAATCATACGTGTTCTTTTCTTCGCGATAAAACTATATCTATATGTATTTATGAATCGATTGTCGTCACCGTTTTCGCGAACAAAGAGACTATATTGATATATATTTATCGATCAGTCGCGCGTTGTGGCCACATGTCACTGTTTTCGCGAAGAAACAGAGTATATCTATATCATTATATATATATGTATTGATTGGTCGCGCGTCGCGGTCGCGAGCAGCGGAAGGCTGCCTTTATAGCGCTAAATGGGAGGAAAAGGACGTATAAACATTTATAAGTGAATCCTAACCCTTTGCACTCGAGAGATGACTCTCAGTCACTTTTCACGAAAAGTCTTTGTCGTTCACAATGACAGGTAGTGACTGAGAGTCATCTCTCGGGTGCAAAAGGTTAATTTTATTAAAAACTACGTTAAATCTAAATACACTATGATTATCTGTTTATTAAAAAAAAATAATATATAAATAATATAATATATAAAATAATATAAAAATAATATAATATATAAAATAATATAAAAATAATATAATATATAAAATAATATAAAAATAATATAAGATTAAGTTTAAATATATAAAAATGTCATGTTTGATATATATGTAAAGAAGATATATTCTTCAGTTTAAATCGGCCGCGCCTCTCACGACCCGCGCGCCTTTGTTTTGATTAATACGCGAGTATGACACGCGGGGAGACAGATAGAAGCGAGGACAGAGCACGTGTATAACCTCCACCGAGAGGAAGATAAGTATTTAAGTTAACTCCCAAAGAAAGTGCAATTTTGGACTTTTATTCTCGTTTCTTTATTTTTTTTTAGGTAAGAGTGTAATTAGTGTATATAGCCTTTGTAAATAGTAAATAAATTATGGATCTTTATTTTTTTTTAGAAACAAATTTTAGTCCAATTAATAGCCCGACCAGTTGTAGTGGTTTGTCTTATAAAACGAGAATTTTGTTTAAAATGAGGAAATTAAAGTTTGAATTTACCATCGTGGCTTCACCAGGGAATTCTAAGACAAACACTACAAACATAACCTCTATAACAACAGAGAGTGGAGATAGATACATACTACCCGAAGAGAACAGAAACATTGCTCATCACTCTGAACTAGCTCAAACAAAAACATACAAAACATTAACGAAATCTATGAACAGACATGACACGAAAAGTGCATGGATAGTATTATCAGACGGACTGGAAAATGTGTATATGGATGAAGCTGATAATATTATATTTAAAGAGTACTTCTTGGATAAAGTAGATGGAGATGATGATAATGATATCAAAAAACTATTAGAACAATTAGTAATATCAAATATCAAGAAGAATAGTCAAAAAGATTTGAAAAATGTCTCAGAGAAATTTTTGTTAGAGAAGCTTTCAAGTAAAACCTCCAATGTACTTCAATGGCTGGAAACGTTTGAAAAAGAGTGTGCAAGATTCGAAATTATAGAAGACAATATGAAGATAGAAATACTGAGACTATTTTTAGATAGATCATGCACGGATTGGTACTATGCCACTACCACTAAATTAGAACAAAACAGCAATTGGCAGGAGTGGAAAGAAAGAATCTTAGAGACCCTAGCGGACAAAGGATGGAGTTCATGGCATTATGCCCTGTCATTCAAATATAGAGAAGGATTATTGATAGATTATGCCATGAAAAAAGAAAGATTACTGCTGGATGTGAACAAGAAAATAGACTCAACGACACTAGTGGCAATTATAAGTGCAGGATTACCGGACTACATAGCAGACAGAATGGATAGAGATAAAATAACAGACTCAACAAGTCTGTTTAAGGAGATTAGAAGATATGAAAGTTTGATAAGCAAAAAGAATTTTACAGCAACAAAAGAAAATAAGCAAGATATAAAAAAGAAAAATGTTGAAAAAACACCTTGCAAGAAATGCGAAAGTTTAAACAAGGGCACAAGATACCATCCAGAGGATAAATGCTGGTTCAACACAAAAGATAGAACATATGATAAAACAAAAAATGAAACTGTAAAGAGTAATACGGTATTAGAGGTTGAATTAAACACAGAACCAAAAAACGAGTCACTACACCATTAATCAAGGTAAAAATGTTATTAGCAAACAAGATAGAATTGGATGGAACATATGATTCGGGATCGCAGGTTTCTCTGATTAATGCAAAACTAATCAAAATCATGGGAACAAACAATGATGCAAACAAAATATTTATGAAAACGGTTAATGGTGTAAAAAGCACGGATGGCCTAGTGACAATGAGAATAAAAATATTTGAGATGGAAGAAGAAGTAGATATGTTTATAGTTAAGGAAGAGGATTTTGAAGATGTCATTATAGGATTAGATATGATAAAAAAATTCAGGCTAATCCAAGATGAGAATTTAAATATAACGCAGAAAAAGATAGATATAAGAAAAACAGATGAAAATGTTAAAAGAGATGATAAAGGAAAGAAAAGTACGCAATATTCAGTGAATTTCAATGAATATGTAAATGAAGATGAATTTAAAATTGAATTAGAGCATTTAGAAGACGGAAAAAAGAGAAAGATAGAAAAACTTATAGAAAGACACAACACAGTATTTGCCAGAAACAAATATGATGTGGGCATGGTAAAGGAATACGAAGCAAGAATAGATTTACTGGTGGACAAATATTGCAATAAAAGACCATACCGATGCACAATTGAAGACAGAAAAGAAATAGAAGATCAGGTGGCCAAACTGCTAGAATATAAATTAATTGAAGAATCTTATAGTCCATTCGCGGCCCCAGTAACTCTAGCATTTAAAAGAGAGGAGAACAAGAGATCGAGACTCTGCGTGGACTTTCGGGATTTGAACAGGATCGTTTTACCACAGGCTCAACCATTCCCACTCATAGAGGATTTAATAATGAAAACCAGGAATTGTAGGTATTTTACAACACTGGACATAAATTCTGCGTTTTGGTCGATCCCTCTGCGAGTACAAGATAGAGAAAAAACTGGATTCGTAACCCAAGAGGGTCATTATCAGTGGACATGTCTACCATTTGGTCTAAAAACATCCCCAGCAATATTTCAAAGGATCTTGTCAAACATACTAAAGAAACATAACCTTAAGGAATTCTCAGAGAATTACATAGATGATATATTAATTTTTTCAGAAAACTTTAAAGAACATATAGAACACATTGAGAAAGTATTAGATGCGATAATAAAAGAAGGTTTCAGATTGAAATTTAAAAAATGCAAGTTTGCATCAAAAGAAGTAAGGTACCTCGGCCACATAATCGAAAACAATACGGTAAGACCTATGAAAGACAATTTAATTTCAATCCAGAACTTTCCAACACCAAAAACACAAAAAAACATACGGCAATTCCTAGGGAAAATAAACTTTTATCACGAATACATACCACAAAACTCAATAATTTTAGATCCACTACATAAATTGTTAAGAAAAAATGAAAAATTTATATGGTCAGAAGAATGTGAGGAATCGTTTAAAAAAATAAAAAAACTATTATGTGAACAACCAGTGTTAGAAATATTTGATAGGAACCTGCCGATAAAAATTTATACGGATGCGTCACTAGAAGGTATAGGAGCGGTACTGAAACAACCACAAGCTGATGGGAAAGAGAAACCTGTGGCATATTTCTCAAAGAAATTGAGCGAGACACAGAAGAAAAAGAAAGCAATATACCTTGAATGCTTAGCTATCAAAGAAGCCGTAAAATATTGGCAATACTGGTTAATCGGAAGAAGTTTCGAAGTGTACTCAGATCACAAACCGCTGGAAAACATGAATATAAAGGCCAGAACGGATGAAGAATTAGGTGATTTAACATACTATTTATCACAATATGATTTCCAAATAAAATACCGTCCTGGAAAGGAAAATACTGAAGCGGACTGTCTAAGTCGAAACCCGGTACTCGAACATACAGAAAATACGGAAGAAATGCTAAAGATAGTAAATCTCATAAAAATAAATGAAATAAGAATGGATCAGGAGAAAAACAAAATACAAGACAAAATGAAGAGGAATTTAATTGAAGAAAATGGCATAGTGTACAAAAGGGTGAGGAAAAAACAGAAAATAATTTTATCCGAAGAATTTAGTATAAAACTGATTAACAAGGTACATCACGAATGGTGTCACATAGGAACAAAACAGATGATGAACAGGATATGTCCGTGTTATATAGCTAAGAACTTAACGAAGAACATTAAAAAAATATGCGAAAAATGTGAAACATGTATAAAAAACAAATCCAGAGGACAAGGAAAATACGGATTGATGTCACAATTAGGACCAGCGACAAAACCATTCGAGATAATGTCGATAGACACAATAGGAGGTTTTGGCGGCCAGAGGTCGACAAAAAAATATCTACATCTACTGGTTGACCATTTTTCAAGATATGCATTTATTTTAACATCAAGGACACAAAGTGCAACGGATTTTATCAGATTAGTGGAGAATGTTCTACAGACCGATGAAATTGGGATGATATTAACAGACCAATATCCAGGAATAAACTCCAAGGAATTTAAAGAATTCCTGGTAGGAAGAGATGTAAAACTGGTTTTTACAGCTGTAAACGCACCTTTCTCCAATGGGTTAAATGAAAGATTGAATCAAACTCTAACCAACAAAATACGATGTAGAATCAATGAAAAGAAAGAGAAAAAAGCATGGACAACAGTAGCAAGAGAATGTGTCGAAAAATATAACAAAACTGAACATACAGTAACCGGCTTCACACCCCAATATCTGTTGGATGGTACAGATACAAGGATCCTACCTGAAGAACTAAAGAAGAGGAAAACTAAGGATGACTGGATAAACGATAGAGAACTGGCTTTAAAAAGATCGCAAAAATCTCACGAATATAATAAAAAATTATATGACAAAAATAGGAAACACTACGAATACAAAGAGAAAGATATGGTATATATAGAAAATGGGAACAGGCTGAACAGAAAAAAACTAGATCATCTAAGAATTGGACCGTTCGAAATAATAGGAAAATGTTCAAACTCTATATACAAGATTAAATGTGGAAGAAAGAAACCAGAATCAACTCTATTCCATACATCAAAGTTAATACCCCTGGAAGGAAACACAACTGAGGATCAATTGACAGATACATGAAAAGAGAATTTCGTGACAATTCTCTTCTCTAAGGGGGGGAGATGTAAAGAAGATATATTCTTCAGTTTAAATCGGCCGCGCCTCTCACGACCCGCGCGCCTTTGTTTTGATTAATACGCGAGTATGACACGCGGGGAGACAGATAGAAGCGAGGACAGAGCACGTGTATAACCTCCACCGAGAGGAAGATAAGTATTTAAGTTAACTCCCAAAGAAAGTGCAATTTTGGACTTTTATTCTCGTTTCTTTATTTTTTTTTAGGTAAGAGTGTAATTAGTGTATATAGCCTTTGTAAATAGTAAATAAATTATGGATCTTTATTTTTTTTTAGAAACAAATTTTAGTCCAATTAATAGCCCGACCAGTTGTAGTGGTTTGTCTTATATATATAAATATTATTTTTTCCACGCTGCCGTCCACGTTGTGGGCCCCCTCTTTGGATATTATTATGGTTTCCTCCTCCTCCTCCTCCTCCACCTCCACCACGGCCCCTTCCGCGGCCACTGCGTGTCCGGCCATATTTGATTTGTCGGATTTCTCTTCTGAGATCCGCGATCTGCAATATGCAAAATAAACATAATAATCATATGTCAACGTAAGTTTGACAGTGTGTTAGTTTACTAAACTTGAAAGATAAAGGTTTGTACAACTACTTACAGCCTTCATGCTCCATGCTGCAACCGGGTTTCGAATATATTCCCGGCTGCCGCTGGTCCTCGCCGAATGGCTTGGCTCATAACCACGAGTCACCTCCTGCAAATCCCGCGACTCGTGGTACCGCCGTCGTGGCGACGGCTTCCTTCCGCGCCTGGACGGCGATTTTGTATGACGCCTCTCCGTTAAAATGGCCCGTAGGTCGGTCGAGGCTGACCGTGCGCGGGACGTTCGCGGCGCAACATCCTTGCCGTCTGTGTTCGAGCGGGACGGCCGCGACGCTGCGTCCTCGCGGTCTGCTGTTTTTGGCCGGGACGGCCGCGACGCTGCGTCCTCGCGGGAGGTCCCTGCGTCCTCGCGGGACGGTGCCTGCACGAGCGATTTGATATTTTTCGTTTTTTCTGACATCTAAACATAAGGCAAAACAATAATTAATTATTTTGTTACCCAAGTATTTGGAAATACACTAGAAGGCTACGCGCTTTCGAAGTAAGTGCATAACCCTTTGAGTGTTGACTATATACTCCCAGCGGAAGCAATCCGCGTGCACGGCACGCGCTTAGCGGTTGCGATCGTTGGGGACGGAATACTTGTTTTGCTAATGTGAACGATGTTGATTGAATGCGCAAGGCGCAACTAAGTTATAAATGTACTTCCTGTACGGCAAATCAAATAATACAAGAAAGTTATTTTTGATATTACAAGCGCATATATGCGTCCTTAGTTGACACAGATCGCTTATGCTGGACGCATATATGCTCGAAAATAACTTTCTTGTATTATTTGATTTAGTGTCCAGGAATTACTATTATAACTTAGTAGCGTCTTACGCATTGAATCGACACAGTTCACATTAACACTTTGACGGGCGCACGGTTCACACAAATTCTCTTCTCTGTCGCCGGAACTGTTTGCAAGGTTGTTCAACGTGCTGCCACCGGCAAATAACGAACGGCTTGCCCATGGCACCACGTTGGTATCAGCGGCAAACGACGGCCGGCTCACCCATGGCACCACGTTGGTGTCATCGGCCGTCATAGTGATAACAAAGAAAGTATTCCGTCCCCAACGATCGCAACCGCTAAGCACTCATATACCCATAGCACTCAAAGGGGTAAAAAACATTTAGAACTGGAATAAAGTACAAGAAGCAGGAATATTATTTAGACTTGCAGGTACTTACGATCTTTCCTTGAGGACGTTCGGTTTGAAACTGACCGCTGCGGCCGGTGGCAGCATATGCGGCACCCAACTCCATTGGATTTCGCGGTGGTGGGGGAAACCTCGCTCAAGAGACCGTGCGTGGCGATAGGTGGCGGTTGGCGACGCGAGAATTTCTATATATGTACATATATATATATTTATGGAACAGTCGCGCGTTGCGGTCGCGAGCAGCGAAAGGGTACCTACGAACAATTTGGCCAGGTGCGCACTTGCGATTTTGTGTCGCACGATTATTGCTGCGACTGAATAATCACGCGGCAGAATATCGTATGCACAAACATATTTGCACGCGTGGCAACGAAGGCAAATGTTTTTTCATACTATCCGTCAGCCGTGCCATGTGCGTATCGCTCTCGAGCTCCGAGTCAGAATTGACTCTGGCTGCGCTCTTCAAGTGTTAAGAAAAGATTATACCGCAGCCACGGCCGTTTGCTCATACAGAGTGCTGCTTCACTAAATAGTACACCCGCAGAAAAATGTATTACGCGATTTTCTGAATAAATCGTTGGAACCTGTCCTTCTTCTTTTAGTGTTCTAGGGGGTATGTGTAATAATATTCTGAATTTGATTTCACAAGATTCCAGCTGTCATGTCAATACAATTGTAGACGCTGTGTTTCTTCTTGGAAGTTTAAATAAGCAGAGATGGTCGCATAAACCTAAGTACATAATACAACACAATGTATTTTTCTTCCGATTCTTTATTCCGCGGTGCGACATTGTAAGCTTTGCCGCTTCGCGACTGTGACCGTACAATGTATTGGGACAACTTTGTAGAGGGGACATGGTTTTCGAGCCTGACGGCTTGATCTTTGATCATCGCCGAGATGGAAGAAAAGGACGACAACGAGTAAAACAGAATGATGAAACAACGATCGAGGCAATTCACAATGAAACATTCAAAACTCAGCGTACCAAACGCTATAATAAAACAGGTACTACATTTAGGTCACATTTTCTGATTAATACTTAGTGAGTAACTCAGTGACTCATTTCGTTTCGTTTCGTTTCATTAACGCCTTGCGAATCGTAACATGTGTGAATGCTGCTACTTGTCTCTCGCTATGTTAAACTTGCGAAACTGTTTAAGGATATTTTTTAAGAGTTTATATTCTAACAATATATATGTACAACCAACAACAACGAACGTGTGATAAGCCTAACCCGCCGTTTGCAGTTCCAAGACGACGGTAGAATGTGGTCATTATCATACGACATACGTGGTGGTATCGTAATAAATGTATCGGCGTAAGAAAGGAAATACAGATACCTATCGGCGTAGGAAAGAAAGGATATGCGACAGCTTACAAACTAGGGATTTATGATTATGAAATGCGTCATCCACAGATGTAGGTTTAATGTACGCGACGGAATACATACTTTGAAATATCTTGTCAATCAAATGTAGGCTGTTACTCCGCATTGTCCGCCGAATAGATCGTGAAGACAGAAGCCTACATTTAAATGATTACTTTCGGCATTTTTCTAATGTAATCAAGGCGATAGCGAGGTAAAGTGCTAATGAATGGATTGCATGTGACGCGTTTGCGATCGTCGCGCGGTCGATTATATGCGACGATCTGCCTTGTATGACAGGCCTCTTGAAAAGGTAATTTCCCGTTGCTCGCGACCGAAAGGAGAGGTCGCGGGTGTGATCTCGAAATTCGATTAATCGACTCCATCATTACGTTAGAAGCCCCCAAAAATGAAAACCATTTTCGCCGTTTTGCCCAATGCGACTTATTTATTCCGAAAAATGCATAAATAAATTGTCGTCTATCCAATTCTTCACAATCTCAGTACGCAATGATACGAAGCAACCGTGGTGAGGCGGCAAGGCGACCGAGCAGTAATTACCTGGCCCGGGTTCGATTCTCTCTTTACCGTAATTTTTTTTCTGTTTAAAATCATTTTTTATCTTGGTTCAAATGTTTTATCATACGCTAAAGACACTCTAAAAAGTTTTTAATTTCACCTTTTCCGCCACTCATCCACTCCTCGATACCGGTCAAAATCGCATTACTGCGAGGACTGGCACTGTGCTTTCCGCCATTGTCGCGGTATTATATATAATAACCGCGACGCTCGACTAATCCATTTGTGTAGATACATATTTTTCGCGAGGAAAAATACAAAGACGGTTCGAAGGCCACTATGCGCGATCGATTGATAAATATATATATTACGGGCAATGTGTTCAACGTGGGCATTCTATACAGTGCCCGGACATTGTACAGAATGCCGACGTCGAACACATTGCCCCGTAACATATATATATATATGTATACGGTTTTGTTTTTTCCTCGCGAAAAATAATATATATATATGGCTTTGTTTTTTCCTCGCGGAAAGTATGTATCTATAATCTACATACATAGATTGGTGGAGCGTCGCGATCGCGTGCTGCGGAAGGCTACCTGAAGGCTACTTTTAAAGGTAACCTTCCGTTTCCCGCGACCGCTGCACGCAGCCGCGGTTCAAACCATATATATGTAAATGTATATAGTTCTTTCCCGGAAGATATATTGATATATATGTATCGATTCAAACGTATCAATATGAATTAATTGTTGACTTATTGTTATTTATTGCATCTCCTGTAAACGAATAAAATAATACATGAGCGGCAGAGGGGGAGGTTGCGTAGCAACGAGCCAGTATAGCGAAGAAACAAAACGTTCCTACAGAAGCGATACGTCACAGGCAGTGCGAGCCATTGGTACGCGAGTTCTCTGGCTGTACGGACGTATTTCGGCCAAGATTCTGCGCGCGTGTGTGTGCATATATGTGTGTATGCATAAGTGTGGGCCGCTGAACGGTCAACGTTGAGCTGCATTCTACTTCTGCACTAAACACTAAGGGTAAGTTTGTTATTCAATATATTGAATCTTGTAGCTTTTGAAGATATCGAAACGTTAGATAACAGAGAGGCTAAATGTAATGAATTGTTCGAAAGACTATGTCGATCTCAGCGATCTCCATTCGCAGCTGGCAATTATCATCTTTCAAAATCGGTCTTAGCGTAGGGTAATAATTACGGTTTTCCTGATTTTCTAAACGTTTGAAGTGTTATCAGTGTCTGCAGAAAGCCAAATACCATCCACAGCGGATTGTTGTGGGGGCCACGTGGCAAGTGTGTGCGTGCCATGCCTGTGAGTGCTTTCCGACTCTCCAACGACGTGCGAGACTCTCACAGACACTGTACGCAAACGCGGTCGGTTGTTAATGGTTTTTCGCGTGTTGACGACACTGCAAAGAGTGTTATAACGATAAACGGCTGATACAGATGCAGCGAATTGAACGTGCAACCGTATATACCCATACCGCGTTTTACGGGCTAGATACGTTCGGGAAAAGTTGGCCGTAAAACGAAGAGCCCTATAACGAATCAATTATTAAAACGTTCTTCATATTTTGGAAAGCAGCTGAAACTAAACAGAAGGTTGCTAACAGTGCAGCAATTTTTGGTCGTACCTATCACGAAACGTTGTGGCCCGTAAATCGAAAAAGTGCCGTAATTAATAAAGGCCGTTATAGCGAAATGCCGTATAGCGAGGTGTAGGTGTATCTTTATTGTTTGGCACTTGTTAAGCCACCGCATCTGTGCGGGAAAGATAAATATGAAATCGCGTTGATCATCATTCAATTGACACATTGATGCCAGGTCTATTCGACTCAAGTCTTACGCTTACGCCGTACCGGGGCCAATTCAAAGCAGTTCACTCAATAGATAGCCTTTCGTTTAATAATATCTTGTGTAGGCATTGTCGTTTGTCGATGCCGCGGATTGTTTGTCGGCCGACAAACAATGTCGCATATTTTCACGCATCCACCGAATTGACCGATTTTTGTCATTCTTGGTTTGTTTGAAAGGGGATACTTCTGCGGTGGTCCCACATCAATTGAAAAACTTCTACAAAAATTGTACCCATGTTCTGACAAACTTCTTTATTTTTATGTATGTTCACGTATAACTTGCGAGTGGGTTGACCGACTTGGATGATTTTGGTCACGTTCGAGAGAGGCCACATCCGCGATGGTACCATATGAATTTTATAAAAAGATTCGAAAAAATGATACCCATGTTTCACTTCACATCTGTACTAACAGATTACTAGCGCGGCGTTGGTCGGGATTGACTATTTTCAGGACATACAATTAGACTGATTCTTCAGACAATTACACAAAACACATTAATGGCAGTTTTGAAGCTCTCCGTATCAAATACGGCTCTTCTTCGACGAGCTGATTCACGCAAACTTTGAAGCCGAGTCGTCTGTCTTTCCCATTGAACTATATACTACCTGCAATGAGAACTGTGGGAAACAGAAAACGGCCCATTTTGTTAGAAAAAGAGAGTTGAAATACAGGGATGTGTCTGTCTCACTCTTACACACGTGCAGTCTGAACATATAGTCGCGTACACGTTAAAAGTGAAAGTTCTACGTTTGTTTCTGCCGCATCGATACAATTCCTTGATACAACTGGGTTGCACGTTTGCATTTGTTTGTATATACAGATATTTTTGAAACGGGTCGTACAGTTAACAAAGGACAGGTATCCCTGGAGTGAAACTCTTTCTCTCTGTCCCGGTTTTATGCTACTTTACATATGGGTGTTCTCATTCCAGATAGTATATAGTTCAATGGTCTTTTCCCACCTGTTTCGCGTTTAATTACTACACTAGAGCGTTCTCTAGCGTCATTTAATCGCTTACGCCGTTCTTCTTCATTTGTCTTAACAAACGTGCACGACCTACATTCAAACGATACTCGCGATCTTCCGGTATCTCATTTTTTAATCGTTCGCGTATCAAACCAACACGATGCTCGCGATCTTCCAGTGTCTCATTTTCTAACCGTTTACGGATCAAACCAACACGATGCTCGCGGTGTTCGGCTTCTCATTTTCTAATCGTTTGCGTATCAAACCAACACGATGCTCGCGATCTTCCGGCGTCTCCTTTGGTAATCGTTCGCGACCTACACTAAGGCGATGCTCGCGATGTTGAGGGGTCTCGTTTTGTAAATACTTTGTAATTGAAGACAAACGACCTTTTCTTTCTTCCGCCGTTTCTCTACATATGTTTCGCTTATTATATTGCCTCATTTTTGAGAGCCGCGTTTCACGCTTATCGGAACTTTCATTTAACCGCTGTCTTTTATAACGTTCATTCATGTTTCATTGCCGCTCATTCCTTTCTGATTGGTCTTGTTCTAAGCGCCGCTTCCTCATACGAGCCGCGTTTTTATTCGGTCTACCCATTATCTTATACAATTTATATACGAATTGTAACTAAAAATTAATACGTTAAAAACTTTTAACAACAAAATATCGCCAACTTCAAAACAAAACAAGGCACTAAAAAGTATAAAATAATTTCCCTTTTTGATGTCGGTGCCGAGATAGAAGCAAAATAGCCTATCAATTGCCGGTAATACACTGTCCAATTTGCTATACGCGTTTCTTGAGAAGTTATAAAAGGGATTCTCTTTGGACCCAAATGCAATATTACAATCAAAAGAACAGGTATACCCTAAAACAATTACGGGATTGAGAAATTAATCTGAGCAGGTGAGTTGTAGTGTCGGTGAATTTGTATTGACCATCAATATGAATACGTATGAGTAGAAGCATTGATTCGGTATGGTATGGTTTGTAGGTTGTATAGGTGATGAAGGTTTGGAAATCGATGTAACTAGTTGTTGGCTTCTATCTCGGCACCGACATCAAAAACGAAAAATGATGTTATCCGTTTTAATGCAATTTTGAAGTCTGTTTTCATTCTTTCTTTTTGAATTTGTTATGTTACACACTGCCCCCAAGATGCAAATCAGGAAATGTATTTACTTCAAGTTGTATAGAGTACAGACACATCGATAGCGGTCGTTTAAAATCGCGCTGTATCTACTACTTTTATTGGGAAATGGCGGCATCAATCAAAATAGATAGATTAATTTCGTGACTCTGATTAAAGGGTCTCTTGGTAGGCGGGAAAAGGGGCGCCATCGAGCACGCACGTATTGGATACGGACACCGACCATTGGTAGTTGCGGGAGTGTGGATACGCGCAAGTTGCTGCGTGCCTTGCGTGTGGGAGCTGCCGAGCTGCGCGCGTCGTTTCTGACCCCCGCATAGAGACAAGGACGGAACTATGCGCCGTCTCCTTTCCGCCAACGTCGTATGACGTTTGTAGTAGTGTTCGCTGTACGTCACATGATAAAGGGACCAGGACCGTCCTAAGATATTCGGCGCCCGTGGGCTACTAAAAATAATGCGCCCCTTTTCGTAAGCAAATACTCGGGATGGCTAGCGGGAGCGGGGTGACCGGCAAAGTTATACAAAAGTGTCAGAACTAGAAAAAGTCAATTTATTAGCATTACACTAAACAAAAACATAACATTCATATAAAATTAAAAAAAAATATATGAACAAAAACAAACTTTATAGTAAACAAAAAACAAAAGTAACTTATATATTTATTTTCCTAGCTTTTTCTTTTGCATATTGATTAATAATATCACACGTATTTAAGTTATTAAATAAGTCACTCTCTATGGATAAAATACTCAAATTATTTAAGTTGCTCTGTCCCAAAGAAGACCGTAAATAATTTTTTATCCTTTTTAGTGCTGAAGAAGATCTTTCGCTGCTGCAATTTGTACTGGCAATACTTAACAAAATTCGCAATGCTGTGGCCACGTTGAGAAATCTAGACTCAATTTTCGAGTAAATTATTGTCCTTAAACTAAGTTCCGCAGTAAATATATTTTCTTTATTTTCCAATAAATATACGTGTTTAAAATGAAGACATTCTTCAATAAAATTATTTTCTAAATCGTGCATATACGTTTCGCACAACTTTGCAGCATGCTTTCTAATAGTCTCTTCATTTAAATTTTTTAAATTGACCAGAATCCCAAATTTTGAGTAAATGTGATCATAGACACACTTTCTCTTTTGTATTTCTGCTAGAAGCTTATCAATAATAGCATAATATGTATTTATGCGGAATTCATTATTAGCATCAAATTCAACTTCTTCCGACGTATCTTAGTTGTAAACGTTAAATGATTCTGGATTTCGTTTCGACTGTACAAATTTTTCTAAAGAAGCGTATAAACCAATAATGGTTTCAATTGTAATATTAACTTTTTGAAGTGATATATTAGTTTTATCTATTATTTCTAATATTTTGCTCCAAAATGCTACCATAATAGCAGTTTCCATTGAGTTGAAGTCATTTAACCCTCGGACTCCCACGATGGGGCACTTTTTCGGCGCCTAAAGAGCGGCAACCCTTCATACACAGCATTCTATAATGTTGCACGCCACAGGAGTCAATGTGACGACACAGCACAGACGAGGTATAGAATAGACCGGACATACAATAGGGTTGCGTGTCACACGGTCTGAAATACCGACGTCGTCTAAAATCAGACGTTTTCGAGCGCACTCTACCTCTATGAACGGTGGAAATTGAAACTACATTGAAGTATGAATAGCTTTAGCGGTGTTGCCAAATGTACGTAATAAATGCGCGTTTGCCATATCATCACTTTCGGACGAATGTATACATTTGAGATTTGACCGCTCGCTTCGTGCTTCGTAGAGCAAGCTCATGAAGTCATGACGAGCAACAGTAAAGGGTCCATCACATTTGCCCAGTTTCGGTGTGAATGTAACGCAATCTCTTGTCCCTCTAATTCTATACTAAAATTGATTTAGATATATACATTGAAACTTTAACAAGCTGATTAAAAAGCATTTGACGGAAAATATCAGCTACTTTATTTATGCATTAAATACTACTATTTCCAATTTATCATATATTTTTACACTGATATACATATCAAAAGGAATGTACTTTGGGAAGTTTTGTCAATTTTAGCACGACTAATTTATTGAAATTTCTCAGAGAATTGTCGCTAAAATAAATACAATTGATATTATTGATTGTTATACGATCACAGTTGTATATTACATACGATAATGCCTGGCGTAACGGGCGTTTGTAAAGAGGGGTATTCTACTCTGGAGGAGCATTTTCCAGCTGTTCTTTAGTAACTTTTAAATTAGACACACTAAGTATTTTACCACCAGTATTTTATTTCTTTTTTATGCAAGATTTACTATTTTTTGAACAAATTAAAACCAATACAACAGTTGCCACAAGCATCCTTCTCCCTTCTGCTGCCCGCGACCGCGATGCGCGTAACAATCCATATATATGACATTTTTCCGACTTTTTTCCGACTTTTTTCCGATATTTTTCCAACTTTTTTCCGACATTTTTCCGACATTTTTCCAACATTTTTCCGACATTTGTCCACCTTTTTCCAACTTTTTTCCGACTTTTTTCCGACATTTTTCCAACATTTTTCCGACATTTTTCCGACATTTTTCCACCTTTTTTCCGACATTTTTCCGACTTTTGACTGACTTTTATACGCTGGTTTCATTGACTGTGACTGTGACTGTGTTTTTGACCATGTACACATCGTTGTTATTGTTGTGTGATTTCTCGTTCACGCGCTCAGACAGTCGCGGATCGGCCACATATGCTCACTGCCCGATCCGACAGTCTCGGATCGGCCCGAGCAAGCTACACCGATTCTCCAATACTAGAATGAATCTCCAACACACCAATGATTTTTCGTTCACGCGCTCAGACAGTTGCGGATCGCTCCGAGCAAGCTACACCGATTCTCCAACATTAGAATAAATCTCCAACACATTGAATTTTTTCTCGTACGGCGGCGCACCGATCGATCGATGAATGCAACGTGAAACCATGGAATCGGTTTGCCTCGGCTTATTCACGCGCCTCTGATGACGTCATGCTCAGGCTGCCTCGTGCGCGTTCGTGCTCAGATGTAGACGCCCATTTAGATTTTGCAAAAAACAATTTGAAGAATAACACATATGTAGGATTAAGGAAAGACGATCGCCGTGGGTATGCATGTGTTTGTGTTGCGTGAGTGTGCGAGCGTGTGCATGAGTGACGCGTGAGACGGTTCTGGCCGATTGGATATAAAATGGTCTTTACATATAGCTGTTTTGCGCCTTTGAATCGCTGTCGCCAAGCGACAGCTTCTCTCGTCTTCTGTTCTGAGTAACTATAGCTTCATCTTCATCATCTAACCATCTAACCAATTTGGAGATTGAGCAGGTTTTGATAAATTGAATAGAATATTTTTTTGCAATGATAAACGAAAAGTTTTAGCAGACGGATTCCACAATTCTAAGATAGATTTCAAAGACATTTTTAAGCCCTAAAAACGTGGTAGTGTTAAGACCGCTGTGCGTAATAATGCGCCATTTGGAACATTCTTTTAATAGATATTTTTAATTATTTTCCGCATTTAATCGAATTTCTGATAATGCCCATCTATTTGGATTTTAATCGTTTCAAGTTCTGCTGGTTAAAGAATCAAAACAGTCGTTAAGAATGTCAAAAAATTCGGCCGGTGCATGACCACCGAGCTTTCAATTTCTCCTACTATTCCTGCGATTGAGTTAAGAGAGCTGCTGAGACCCCGCAACTAAATACTTCCAGAGTTAAACGGCAGTTCATTTTTTCGATGCAATTGGGATTTACATGTTTTTCTGATAACTTAACAGCAGCTCTCGTTGCCGCACCGTTTTCTAATTCCCATAATGTGCGTACGTCTTTCCAAGATGCAATACTTTCATCAGCATACATAATATCATAAGTTATAAGTAGATTTCTTATAGACTTTTACATATGCGGAATATCAAAGATTACATATATAGTTTGTTAATTTCCGTGCATGACATACGAACGATCATCAGAAATCATATTCTTATTACTTTGTAGTACTTCTATTCATAGTACTTTGATTATTACTACATTCATCATAAATAACAACACGTAAATTTAAGCCTGTATTGAAGAACCGCGCTGATATTTTACGCAGCCGCTACCAGTCTTGTGACAAGTGCAATGAACGAATTTAGTATTAATTCTCACCACGGGCAACGGTGTGATATGATGCTGCACGTGGCCGGTAACGTTGGATGTGACACGGAAATGGTAAGGGGGCTCTAGAGCCCCTCGGCCGTGTGACAAAAATATGCATTGTTTGTCCAGTCTATTCTATACCTCGTCTGTGCGACACAGTTCCGAAACTGTAAAGCGACGGTTACCGACTCGGCGTCACCACTGATACACTTCTCGACGTATATGAAAAGATGAATTTTTTGCTTATATTATTTCTGTAAAATCTTGCATAGCCGATATCAGAAATGCGACACGGTAATCAAGATGGGTCAATTGAACCCGAAGCCTGAAGATTGTCAACCGATTTTTTGAGTAAAGTTAAAATGTTTGCCTACGTGCATTTTAGCGATATTAGAATGTATGTTAGACGTTGACAATTTGTTTATAAATAGTTTACAACATATTGAACAAAATAAAAATTTTTGCTTATTTTCTGGCTACATACATATTTACATTCTTCGTGGTGTTTTGAATTTGTTTATAAATTGTTTACAAAATGTTTCGAACAAATTTTAAATTTTCGCCCACGAACATTTCCACGACGTTGCAAAGTATTTTACACATTGTCAACAATTTGTTTATAAATTGTTTATAACATTTTTTGAACATAATTGAAATTTTCGCCTATGAACACTCCTACGACGTTGCAAAGTATTTTACACATTATTAACGATTTGTTTATAAATTGTTTATAAGATTTTTTTACACAAATCGTTAATAATGTGTAAAATACGTTGCAACGTCGTAGGAATGTTCATAGGCGAAAATTTCAATTTTGTTCAAAAATGTTATAAACAATTTATAAACAAATTGTTGACAATGTGTAAAATACTTTGCAACGCCGTGGAAATGTTCGTGGGCGAAAATTTTAAATTTGTTCGGAACATTTTGTAAACAATTTATAAACAAATTGAAAACACCACGAAGAATGTAAATATGTATGAACGCAGAAAATAAGATTTTCATGTAATAAATAATATAAATGTAACCATTGCTTTATACATTTATTTTCATGCCCTTTCAGTCATCACTTTTCGCTTCAATGGTAACGTCGAGTAAAAAGTAGTTTTGTCACGAGTGGCATTACCGGCTGCATGTTGGGTTGCCTATGTGCAGGCCGGGCAAATTTAGCCCATCGCGGGAGTGCGTGTCTCATTTTTAGTCGGGAGTCCGAGGGTTAATAACCCCTCAGCTTCAACTTTTGTTGCAGGTTTTTGAAAATTATTGTATCTTCGTAAATTTTATTCAAAACTTCTTTAAATTTTTTGTAACCGGAAACCAATGCCTTCACTGAATCAGGTCTTGCTGAGCAACGAGTTTCACTTATTTTTTTGGGAACTTTGTTTTTTGCTGCTAGCACATCTTTCAAAATTTGCCTTGATGTTGACGCGGCAAAGAAATTGTATAAATTTGGTATAAATACAAATAATTTAGCTGCTTATACGCAGCATTCCGCCGCCGACTCTCCAATTAAATTTAAAGAATGTGCTGCACAGTGCACCTGGCATACGTCATCGGCATCTCGCTGCACGTGCCGCCTAGCGCAATATCATAGTATAGCCGCTATCGCTGTTTCGGACGCTACACACCAATGAAAATTGCCGCCCCCCAAAAGGCTTGCGCCCCGGGGCTGTAGCCCATTTAGCCTTGTGGTTAGGGCTGCCCTGAAAACGACAGAACTACTTTCCGTTCCCTTTCAACCAAAATCGCGCGTGGCGTCTTCATTCCGCATACAGGCCGGTATAAGTTTCTGTTAGTGGTGCCAGATTTCGCAGTAGGCATCTCACGAACCATTGTGGGCTTGCCGCCCAAAGCCAAATCGGGCACCGTTGCCTTCAGCTTGAACGCGATCGAGAGTACCTACAGTGGATCCACATGAGCTTTGATTGACTCGTGTACGTGTAGTCGTCGACGCGTTCGTGCCCGATATCGATGATAATGATCAATCTGTAATCGATGAGGATTCGATGAATTATTGATGGTAGTGTAAGGTACTTATAATTGACGGGTGGGAAAAATCGGTAGACACACTTCCTTTGCTGGTTCTTATATTTCTGACTGTACTTGTCCGCACACACCTCACGCATTCGCTCATCCCCACTCACTCGTCACGCTCGCTCATTCGCTTACCTCGCTCACACACATATATTCTCGGACTTATCTTTTACAGTAGTATTTCTCTAAATTGTTTTTGACTTCAAAAAAATATTAGTTTATTTATGGATAATTGTTTAAAAAATTCATGGGATAAATTACATCCGTTTTATGTTAAAGTATTGTGTCATATTAATATTGAGTGTTTTTCCATTTTCGTTTCAATAATGGTAATCTTTCTGTGGTAGTAATATATACCTAAGATATAATATAATAAATGACAATTACTGCGTATTATGCATTATCTGTAAAATAGTGACATTTCAACAAAAAAGTAACATTTTATGAAAGCCATGGTTTTTGAAATTTTAAGGTCACAGATTTGTTTTCAAAATAGAAGGCGATAAAATTGTATATAGTATATTCCAACAGTTCTGATCAAGTTCCATCATATTTATCTGTACGTTTTTGCTACGACGCGTATTTGGTTGAAGAATGCTCTCTTCTATCTTGAAATCCCAAAGAAATAAATACGCGTTCGGTTTATTCACCGTCGATGGTGTAATCCGTATGTATGCCCATTGTCGCACCCTGGGTACGAAATGTCGCAACGTTCGTAATGTCGAAGAAAGCATCATAAATCATAAATCTCGACAATAATCGCACAAGCCCTTTCAATGGAAAACCGAAAGCACCACCGACCGCTGGTCGCGGTTGGGCTAATTAAAATATCTCAGTAGTACAACCTTTCTTAGCGCGTATTTTACGTACGTACCGAAAATGATTTCTATTCGAGTTTCAACCGACTCTACGATATGTATTACTTTTAAATGTATATATACAGGGCGTTCGCGGTTGTTACTACCAAGCTTTTTTCCTGTAAATGGTATGTAGGCACTAGAAAAAATTACAGAGGAAAAGGCTCAATGGTATAGTAATGTCTATGTTTAAAATGGAATTACATTTTGTGTTATTTCCAGGCATGAACTCCTCGGGTCATTCTGCGTGAAAAAGTTATTGCCTTAAAAACTTATTAACGTCGATTTAAGGAAATTCCATCTGTGGTTTAACAGACTATTTACTGTCTATATTTCATTGCAGGCAATCCATCACGGATAGCACCACCGCACGGATAATAAGCAGAACGTCCAAACAGAGAATATTGTACCGCTTTTTGAAACGAATAGGTAAGTTTCAAATGTAACGTCCCACACTTCTATTTCATAAGACGAAGGAACTCGATAATTGTTGATATTATTTTTATTATACACAATTTTGATTTCAATATTACAGATAATTTATTTGCAATAACATGAAGTAGTTTCGCGAACGAATTAGCGACGAAGAACCCCGTTATTTGCCATGTAGGCGGTGAATAACTGCTCGTTTCTGTTACAGACAATAGTAGCAGAAAGTTGTGGAGAGCACCAGGACAAGCCTCACAACTAGTTTCGCATCAGTTTGATTAAATGTAAGTCTGTCATTCGACGTATAAAATCTTTTAACCGACTTCGAATAAAACACTTAACAAAAAGGTCAACACCAATTTAAAGGTGCGTTGAAAAGAACAAAATAATTTTGATTTTCTCACGTCGGTGACCTAACGCAGACCCTACATTGGGTCCGCGCCCATTTTGGCACCGCCCTCAAA
The DNA here is from genome assembly GCA_963942575.1 of Priocnemis perturbator. Taxonomy (NCBI): domain Eukaryota; kingdom Metazoa; phylum Arthropoda; class Insecta; order Hymenoptera; family Pompilidae; genus Priocnemis; species Priocnemis perturbator. Next base: position 12,927,804 of record OZ012652.1, read on the forward strand.
CATGAAGAATTATTTTATCCTTTTTAGACCACCTTTCGAGTCGGTTTTTAGGCAATTATGTCATTACTGCAATGTATGTTGAATGTAACATGTACTATTTTCCTTTCATATTTTCAGATGGGACGCCCGCGCACGGTCACGGACAAGGAGGCCGTTCAGCTGATGCAGAAGTATATGAATTACTTCCGGACCAACGAATTTCCGCCCAGTTCATCAAACGTCTGGAAGGAAATGAGCAGAGACCTCGATGGAAGGTGGAAACCGCATACGGTTTATTTACACGTCAGGGAAGATCAGCGTGGGAATTTGACAGCGGCTCGTGAAAGCCTCGGCATAGAAGTGGAGGCACCAAAACCAACGAGGGAACTGGTGCTCTGCAACACCGTCGACAATGAACCATCGGGGGATTCCGAATCGGCACAATCTTCGTACTGCGACGAACAAATTGAAAACGCTGGGAAGGACGCCGACAGTTTCCTCCTGGTCCTCTCACCCACTGAGTGGGAACAAATTAAGCCCGCCGAAGCGTCCGAGGATCATCATTTGAACCCACGCGTTTGGCCGAATGTCATTTTCAAGGCATTCTGGAATATGTACCGACTCCCATGTGCTTTCGTGGGCAAATGGTCGTACATACGCGAGGAAACCAAAGAAGAAAATACGAATGACGCCGCTGGATTATACTTAAAATTCCAAGGATCGTGCCGAAGCAAGAAATGCAGCAACAAAATTTTTGGGTTTTCCGACAAAAAGCCGGTTAACGGAAGGCTTCATTTAACCATCCGAACACGTGATACGCGTAATGATTATCATGAGGATGTTAAGCGACCATTGAATGGTCCCGAAAGGAAAGCCCTTGGACGAGAGCTGCAACGAAGAGGAGTCGCAGGACATCGCCAAAATGTACTTGCTGACAACATGGAGTTTGGAGAGAACGAACCTCCGTGGATCCAAAAATGCCAGGTTTACCGCCAAGCCAAGATGGAAGTGAACAAGGAAGATCTTGGCATTAAACCAAACATGAAGATGGATATGATAACCAGCATCAGAAATATGCTTCAGGACATCCGCTACGAAAACACTATTCGGGAGATAGGAGCAAAGAAGTTTTACGTTTTCTACTGCAGTCCCGAGCAAATATTCGTCGAGAAAGAATACTGTCGAGTGACAAAGGGACTCTCTCGAATTTGTCTGGATGCAACGGGAAAGATGGTGAAAACGTTCGAAACATTTCCAGGAAGAAAAACTGGCCACATTTTTCTGTACACCGTCACCATCAACTTCGAAGGCAAGACACTTCCGGTGTACCAGATGCTGTCCGAAAAACATGACGCCGCATTCATCACCTTCTGGCTTCAGGAATGGATACGGGGATGTGGAGCCTCCATACCTCACGAAGCTGTCGCTGACCTTGGACGTGCTCTGTTGTTGGCAATGTGCGACGCATTCAACAGAATGAGCCTAAAAGAATACGTGGATGTGCTCTTTAAATGGGCTGTTAAGGACAACCACGGAACACCTCAGCCATTCAACACCTTCATAAGAGCGGATGTCGCTCATCAAATGGCTATCATCACCAGGTGGAAATGTATAAAAAATCTACGCCATCCTGTGGTGAGAGGATTTTACATACGGACAGTGGCATTGATGATCGACTGTCAAACAGTGCAACAGTTTGAACATGTTTTTGTATTAACATGCATCGTCGCATTACATCCCGATCAGGATGTCCGCACCACGGTGTCGGGAAAAAAATTAACCGTTTTGGAAGCCAGACGCACCTTGGAAGATTTCATGGCTCAACACCAACCAGCGATTGACCAGCTGCGAACATCCATCGAGAACATCGAAGTCGAAGAGGAAGTCGAAACGACTCTAAATTCGAGTGAAGAAGAGGATGGTGACAAGTTGACTGTCACCCATAAATGGATCAAGAGCCTCATCACAATGTCGACACCATCTCAGGAGCATCAAGGGGAATGCAATACGGTCAACGGCTTTTATTTGCCGGAATTCATACAGCCACTGGAACGAATTGCCAAGGAATTTCCGCTATGGACTGCAGCAGCTTTCCCTGGCAAACAAACGCACGCATCGACAGCGTTTCAAGAAGGATACTTTGCGGAAGTGAGAAGACAAATTTTTGAAGGCATCACTCTGCCATGTTCGGCGAACAAATTCTTGAAGGAGCATATTCGCGACTTATATTCCGGCACCAACGAAGTAGCAGCCAAATTGAAGCACTTCAATCACAACCGCAGGCAACCTATAGCACCTCCGGCTACACCAAAGGAAGAAATAAGGTCATCAGTTTCGCCGAAGCTTACAGACCTCGTTGGGAAAGAGGCAACACTGCGTTCAACGGATGAAGAATTGAAGTTACCATTGGAACAACGCGATCTACAGATGGATTTCGGATCCATAAGTCCATTGTGCAGAAAAGCGCCCATGATGGTTGATTCCGACTTCAAGAGTGGTGAAGCCTGGAAAGGATTTATAAATAAGGATACCTTCTTGGTGGATACTAAGGCAATAAGCCTCACAAACCAAGAAGACCCAACAAATGCCGAAGATGAGGAATTCTCGTCGCCGGTCCCAGGAAACCCCATTTTCTCGAGTTCGCCGTTAATCGAAGAATGCTTCGTAATCTCTTCAGATGAAGAAAAAGTGTCACCGATTAAAGTCGCAGTAGACGAGCAGAAAAATGTAAATTTAAAGTCAACGAAGATAAAACCTGCCAAGGAAGGATTCTACTTCCAGCCATACCCCCAAATACGTCTTCTCAACGAGCGATTCGACAACAACGGAAGAAGAGGATTTTTCTGAAGAACGGTTTAAAATACGGCGTCATGAAAGTGGCCAATAAAGCCGTCGACTTGCAGAACACTTGTGGGTTTGACGCCATCATTCACATATTGCAATTTGGCGCACTGTACGATTCACGGTATAACTTCCGTATACAGTCGTCAAGCAATGATGGATTGAAATTCTTATGCAAATTTATGCAAGCTGGCCCAACAAAGGAGATATTGCGGCAACGCATTATACTTCTCAACCTATTTTACCCGCTTATAAGGGATTCTGACGCACCGTCCATCGTACCATTTAAATTAAATGGCGAAGACTCCATAACAGCCATCTGGAAACACCTCTTCTCGTCATCGGAACCGACTGAGCCAAGTGCAAGAAAATCATCGCAATGTAACAGACCGGAATGCCTCTCATCGTTACCAACGAACATTCCGTATCTTCCGGTGAATATTAAAACCATCAACGCAAAAGGATTCGGAGCACTGCAAGAAGCACTCGACTTTCAGGAAAATTATTATAAAGTGAAATGTCGACAGAAGAACTGTTTGGGTACAGTCGTTGAAACGATCCGTCCACATTTCCACATTTTTATTGATCTGGATACAAGGGCGGATCCTACAAGGCGCTATGGCATGAAATGCCGATTGGCAGATGTTCCGACAACATTGGATTTGGGAAAATCCAATTTTACCTTGATTGGTATCATCGACTATTTCTCCGGCCATTTCGTTGGGTACTGCAGGAAACCATCAGGACGATGGCTCAAATGCGACGACATGCAGCCCAACATAGAAGGATGTGACGGCAATTTGGCAATTACACCGATTGGGGCCATTTTCATTGCAACATGAATTCCTCAACCTGAAAGTTTGCAAGTGCATGGAGGAGTGCAAATCAGCGCACATGAAGAGCTGTCCGATTGCAATCGAGGTTCGTAATTGCACCGGCGAGTGCAGATCAGCGCACATGAAGAGCTGTACGATTGCAATCGAGGTTCGTAATTGCACCGGCGAGTGCAGATCAGCGCATATGAAGAGCTGTCCGATTGCAATCGAGGTTCGGAATTGCACCGGCGAGTGCAGATCAGCGCATATGAAGAGCTGTCCGATTGCAATCGAGGTTCGCAATTGCACCGGCGAGTGCAGATCAGCGCATATGAAGAGCTGTTCCATGGCCTATGAAGAAGTAATTGGAAAAACATAAAGATAAGTGGAATGTTTGTATTTTTATTGCTTGTACATTATATAATTTGAAATCATCATAATCTTATGTATATTTATTTCGCAGGCGCACGTTGGGACAGTGCCGAGAGGCGCCTGAATCACCGAAGGAGGGCGAGGTGGGGTTTTAGTGGGTATGCCTCCTAAGAGTTTTATCTCCTGGGGGGAGAGTCCCACATAACCCGACCCCATTAGGGCCGGGTATGCGTAATGCATTTCCCCTCCTCGAAAAAAAAAAAAAAAAAAAACAACTTCAAAAGCTCATATTCTACCGCATGATGGGAAGGAACAAAGCAACAGCTTACAACACATACAAAGAGATAAGTAACTCACAGACACTTCTAATCAAAAATCAATTCATCGGAAATCGGTCACATTGTGCTTAAATTTATATTACAGATTTGATGGCATTGTTACGAGCCACGGCCCTGGCGTGGTGAGGATTATTTGCCAGTGCCGATAGGAAAAGAATTATCAGTGAGAGGAGTGAGTGGCTAAGAACAGGCCTCGTCCGATTTTTCACGGCTGCACCCTGCCGTCGCCACTCTTAGTGATGCCTCTCTCACAGCTCCTCGTATCCCCTTGCGGAAATACGTCTTGCTGGTCGAAAGGAGGAGAGAGGAGGTTAGGATAATTGTCTCCGGCCTCGGCCGGTTTTTCACGGCTGCACCCTTCGCCCAATTCGGTTTTTGAGTCACTACCCCAGGCCTCGTCCGATTTTTCACGGCTGCACCCTGGGTAAGCAAACTTGAGAGGATAGCTGACAAGGGCCTCGTCCGATTTTTCACGGCTGCACCCCTTGACCAACTTTGAGGAGAGTGGATTTGGTATCTTTTCTTTTAGGCTCGGTGGTTCCCTCGAGCGGTAAAGGGAAACCTTGTTCGTGAAATTCGAGTACTAGGCGATTGAATAACGAGACGGCAAAGAAGTATGGAAAACAAGTAAAATGATTATATTGAATAAAATAAGTACAGAAAAAGCAGTTAAATTTAAAACGCACAACGATAATTTAACTATTACTTCAAATAATATGACTAAAGTACGACGCGTATACATTTACAAAAACGATCATTGACTAGACTGTGTTCTTTGGTTTTGAAGGAATTTGAGCGATAATAGAGAACTAAAACTACACACTTTTCGTGTGGCAAATCGACTAACACTAAGACTGCTCGGAATAATCTAAGTTATTCCTTGCTATGAGTCGCGGACAGCGGAAAGACAGTCTTTCCTGCAGCTGCCGGACTCTGAATTTGAGCTAAACTAATAACGCGCGGAACACGCACAGGTTGTTCCTTGCAACGAGAACAGCCAACGAAAAGACTCTAAGTGATCCTGGATACACTTTTACACACTGTACGTAACGCTCGGGAATTTCTAATGCAGACCCTTGCACGGTCTCTTCTGTAGTTGACTGAACTGATGAGCCCTGGATGAGCGCTCTTTTATACAAATCGATCTTAGGCAAGGGGTACTGAGATGTGAGGAAAAATAGGGCATCGCGGTGGGGCATGTTTTTCGGGGAATCGCACGTTCCCAACCGTCCCTTTGCACTCGCTGTGCACGTGATTGCCATGCCGTCGCTCGGCCGTCGCTATGCCGTTGCTATGCCGTTACCATGCCGTTACCATGCAGTTACCATGCAGTCGCTCGGTTCGAATATGGCGCTTACGCGAACGCGTCGCTAGAGTCGGGCGCGTCACTGTGGGGGACCGCGTCACTAAACTGGGTACGTCACTATTTGGGCGCTGCATGCTGACGTCACGGCAGGCAGGCAGGCAGGCACGACATCATGGGCCGCAGCGCTGGTCGGCGGCGCTCGGCGGTGCTCGGCGGCGCTCGGCGCTGGTCGGCGGCGCGGTACGTTACAGCATCAGTCATTCAAACGGGCTAGAACCGATTCAAGAAAAGGTTTACAACAAAAATAGCAACTGGTGGTTCAACAAGATGGGAGTCACAAGACAAATTTAATACAAAAGGTACTTCATCTTTGCATATCACTTGCATTTTACTTGCATTTCAGTTACAGATATATTCATCCTGCTTCATTATCATATTGCTTACAGAATACAATGAGCTCTGCGTACACGATCGGCAATAAGCGTCACATTCAAGGCCGATGGTATACAGCGAGTACTCTGTGCTGATACTGACTGTACTGAGATGATCGTAATAATATACTGAGAACATACGTAGAACATCTCTGTAGTACCCGCTCTTAGTCCCCATATACGTAGGTAAATGTATTTCAATTCTAATACATATATATATAACATGTAAGAGACTTTTGTGAATACATTTTTGCATACATTTTTTATAATTGAAATTTGTATAATGATTTTAGGTTAAACAGCTGCTTCGTAACACTGATCTCTATTTACACTGGATGTATCATGTATCACCGGAATCATAGGATACAACTTACGCCGAATTCAAAGTCCAAACCGCCATAAATAAGATGGTGGATGTAGCACTTTCAATATGGTAGCTATCATTCTATCGGGTCAGTGGAGTCAACATACACACTTGTTATTGATTATTATGTTTATTTTGCATATTGCAGGTCGCAGATCTCAGGAGAGAAATAAGGCAAATAAAATATGGCCGGAGACGGAGTGCCCGCAGAAGGGGCGGTGGTCGTGGTGGAGGAAACACTATTCAAAGAGGGGGCCCACGACGTGGCCAAACTCGCGGCAAAAATAATATTTACATCTACCAATGTTAAACTTATTATTTATCTAATCTTAATATTATATATCATAGTGTAATTAGATATAACGCAGTTTTTAATAAAATTAACCTTTTGCACCCGAGAGATGACTCTCAGTCACTACCTGACATCGTGAACTACGAACACTTCTCGTGAAAAGTGACTGAGAGTCATCTCTCGAGTGCAAAGGGTTAGAATTCACTTATAAATGTTTATACGTCCTTTTCCTCCCATTTAGCGCTATAAAGGCAGCCTTACGCTGCTCGCGACCGCGACGCGCGACCAATCAATACATATATATATATATAATGATATAGATATACTCTGTTTCTTCGCGAAAACTGTGACATGTGGCCACAACGCGCGACCGATCGATAAATATATATCAATATAGTCTCTTTCTTCGCGAAAACGGTGACGATAATCGATTGATAAATACATATAGATATAGTTTTATCGCGAAGAAAAGAACACGTATGATTTCGAGCCAATATATTCACACCGCACACAAATAATACACAACGCAGCGCGTCGCATGCAAGCGATTGTATTGTATACGACGCGTTGCATGTTGCATTCTGTAAAACAGTTCCGAAGATAGCCTGCCGTTGCCTGTGTTTGCGATGCGCAACTTAATTCATATAATATTTGCCGCGAGAAAAAAGGCAAATACAGTTTCGAGCTCAGGAACAATATATATTTATTGTATAGTGCTTGTCCATCAAATTATTGTCCTTCGGATAATAAAGAATTGATTGCTTCCATTTACTTATTGTTCGCGATGGAACGAGTAAGCTAGTTCACGTGGAATAGGGATGGCCGAGGGAGCGTGTGTGGGTGTAACTTCGATAATTAGAGGCGTCACAGAATTTATTATGATCACAGCCGCGAACTGATTGTTAAACGGACTTTGTCAAATTACGCGTTACAAGACTGTGCAGCGTTGAGCACGTGGTGCGCCGTGCGTCGTGTTTCGTCGTATTAACTGCTCTCAGAGAGCGTGGCCACGACTAGCGTCCTAGCAAGCGACGAATCGCAGTCGTGGGTGAAGGGACAGAGGAGAAATCCTCTGACCGAGAGAAGGACTCGCACGGGAGGACTGGAGCGGTCCGTGGAAAGAAAGGAATCCAAAAGGTCGCCTAGTGCGCACGATGGGATTCGTCGCAGCAACCCAGAAGGAGAGTTTGCCGGAGAAGGAAAGCTTCGGTTCAGTAATGGAACTCGAAGGAAAGCTTCGGTTCAGTAATGGAACTCGAAGGAAACACAAAGTAGAATAGAGGTGGAATAACGCAGATTCTCACCTTGAGAAACCAAGATGGCTACTCACTCGAAAGGGCCACGACGCACGACGGCACACACGTGTTGATCTCTCAACGGACGGAAGAAGACGACGCAGGAAGAAGGAAGCGGGACATGCCCCCGCTGATCCTTCATTAGTCACGCACGTAAACGGCGGATGGCGTTACTGATAGTCCGCAACGCCAATCAGCGGAAAGTCGCAACATACGCTACACGCCACAGTCCTATTGTATACGCGCGTGGTAACGCAAATTAGCCTTAAAACTAAACTATATAAAAGTAGGCCGCTGCCTATACGCAAACGGCTCCCGCTACGCGCAAGTAGCGAGGCAAACGCGCCAACGACTTTAAATCCCCAACACTTATCCATGAATTCAAACACCCGAACAGAAACTCGCCGCGGTGCCGCTACCAGCAGACGCTGATTACGAAATATTAAACTTGTTAATTTCGATTAAACTATCCGTTCGAAAACTTTAAAGTCTCTGCACTCTTTGCATCAAATCAGCTTCACTCCTTGGCCAACGGCGGCGCTTGCGAGCCAATCAACGCTGAACGATAGCCGATTCTGAAATCATTAATTACAGGCAAATTACGATTTCGTAAACTCCGAAATTGATACAGCAGCTTGCGAAAACTATTCGTAAACGATTGAAACCGTTACACACGAGATACGTCAAAATTATTTCGCCAGGTTCTGCATCTGGTCAGCTTCTGCTTTCGGCCACTGGCGGCGCTTGCAAGACCTACATTACCCCATTCTCGAAATTGTTAATTACGGCCAAAATACGATTTCGTAAACTCCGAAATTGATACAGCAGCTTGCGAAAACTATTCGTAAACGATTTAGACCGTTGCACACGAGATACGTAAAAGATATTTCGCCAGGTTCCGCATCTGGTCAGCTTCTGCTTTCGGCCACTGGAGGCGCTTGCAATGTAACGTACCGCGCCGCCGACCAGCGCCGAGCACCGCCGAGCGCCGCCGACCAGCGCTGCGGCCCATGACGTCGTGCCTGCCTGCTTGCCTGCCTGCCGTGACGTCGGCATGCAACGCCCAAATAGTGACGTACCTTAGTGACGCGCTCCCCCACAGTGACGCGCCCGACTCTCGCGACGCGCTCGCGTAAGCGCCAGATTCAAATCAGGCAACTGCATGGTAACTGCATAGCGACGGCCGAGCGACGCGCTCGCGCAAGCGCCATATCCGAACCGAGCGACTGCATGGCAACGGCATAGCGACGGCCGAGCGACGGCATGGCAATCACGTGCACAGCGAGTGCAAAGGGACGATTGGGAACGTGCGATTCCCCGAAAAACATGCCCCACCACGGTGCCCTATTTTCCTTACATCTCAGTACCCCTTGCCTTAGGTCTATCTGTATAAAAGAGCGCTCATCCAGGGCTCATCAGTTCAGTCAACTACAGAAGAGACCGTGCAAGGGTCTGCATTAGAAATTCCCGAGCGTTACGTACAGTGTGTAAAAGTGTATCCAGGATCACTTAGTGTCTTTTCGTTGGCTGTTCTCGTTGCAAGGAACAACCTGTGCGTGTTCCGCGCGTCATTAGTTTAGCTTAAATTCCGAGTCCGGCAGCTGCAGGAAAGATTGTCTTTCCGCTGTCCGCGACTCATAGCAAGGAATAACTTAGAGTATTCCGAGCAGTTTTAGTGTTAGTCGTTTTGCCACACAAGAAGTGTGTAGTTTTAGTTCTCTTTTAAACGCTCAATTTCCTTCGAAACCAAAAAACACAGTCTAGTAAAATATCGCTTTTGTAAATGTATTCGCGTCGTACTTTAGTCATATTATTTGAAGTAATAGTTAATTTATCGTTGTGCGTTCTATATTTAACTGCTTTTTCTGTACTTATTTTATTCAATATAATTATTTTACTTGTTTTCCATACTTCTTTGCCATCTCGTTATTCAATCGCCTAGTACTCGAATTTCACGAACAAGGTTCCCCTTTACCGCTCGAGGGAACCACCGAGCCTAAAAGAAAAGATACCAAATCCACTCTCCTCAAAGCTGCGCAAGGGGTGCCGCGGTGAAACACACGTTAAGGCCCTTGTCAGCTATCCTCTCGAGTTTGCTTGTCTGGGGTGCCGCGGTGAAACACACGTTAAGGCCTGGGCAGCAACTCAAAAACCGAATCGACCGAAGGGTGCCGCGGTGAAACACACGTTGAGGCCGGAGGACGATTTTCCTAACCCCCCTCTCTCCTCCTTTCGATCGGTGAGACGTATTTCCGCAAGGGAGTACGAGGACCCGTGAAAGAGGCATCATAAAGGGTAGCGACGTACGGGGTGCCGCGGTGAAACACACGTTAAGGCCCGTACTTAGCTGCTCACTCCTCTCACATATATTTCTTTTCCTATCGGCACTGGCAAATAATCCTCACCACGCCAGGGCCGTGGCTCGTAACAAACTGGTGACAGCGGTGGGATTCGAGTCACAGAGAAACTGGGCGTGTCGATTGACGATATGGCTCAGAATAATGGTCACAACGCGAGTAACGTCACCGCGGATATCGCTAGTCTAACGCTTACGATGGCACAGTCCATGGCGTTATTTACCTTACAAAATAGTTTACAAAATGCGACAGCTAGCATTCCCGTCTTTGACGGAGTTAACCCCCCTCTCTCGCAATTCCTACAGAGCGTAGAGAACGGCCGCACTTTAATCGCGGAATCTGCCGAAGCGAGTTATGTGGCAATAGTGTTAACGAAATTGACCGGGTCTGCAAAAACAGCTGTGCGCGGGAGGAATATCACCACTCTCTCCGAACTGACTAAGCTTCTGAAGAGACGCTTTGCAACAGGCAAAAATCTCGCCTACTACCAGGGTGAAGTGGCAAGACTCCGAATCCGCGAGGATGAGTCTCTGCGGTCCTACATCGACCGTACTAGCCGCCTTCACCAAGTAACACACAGCGCTCTTGTGGAACGTTACGGACCCAAGAACTCCGACCTCCTGGAAGGACTGGAGACCGACCTGCTGGAAAGCTTTATGGACGGTCTACCCGAACGCATCGCATGGCGAGTGGCAACTGACGACAGCGCGAGTACCCTGGACGAAGCATATGAGTCTGTTATCCAGGTTGAACAGCGACTGAAAAATCGTCGTGGGAATTATGAAAACCGATCCCCGACATATCGTGCCGAAGACCGCACATACGAGTCACGACCATACGCCGAGGATCGTCAGTCAAGGCCGAGATATCCATTATCACCCGTGGGACGGTCGTATGACCAATACCGGGGACGATCTGGGTCCGAGCCCGAGCAAAGTCCAGAGGCTCCACTACCTGCACTGATCGCCAGAACAAACGACCAATTACCACTATACGAACGCAATACCTCGCCGCATTATAGACGAAGGGCATCGTCACCACCACCGAGACGAAGTGACAGCCCCTCTCCAGCACGCGATTTATACTGCTGGAATTGTGGCCTGCGAGGACATAATCGTGAAGAGTGCCGAAGAAGTTACCGGCATCTCGACGACCGACCAGAAACATCGAGGAACGCATCCCGAAGACCGGCCTCGCCGTCTTTAAACTCTCAGCGAACTCGTCACGAGAGCGACGTGGCGAGCAATCGCACGACTCGCTCGAGAGCCGTCCGGTTCGAGGAGTACCCGTCGGACAGCTCGCAATCAAGACGGGAGAATTGTGCAAGGAAGCCGCAGCACCCCGAATCCGAGCAGCAGTACCAGAAATGGAAGGGGAAACCGGCGAGTTTTTACTCGACGGAGGAGCGGCTGTAAACCTTGTAAAATTCGCCGCACTCAATTCAACCGCCGACGTATTATCAAGAGAAGTGTTAGAAGTGACCGGACTAACACAAGCCTCCATCCGAACACTGGGAGCAACATTACTCCATATCAACGGCATACCCGCGTATTTCTACGTTGTGGAGGACTTGCAGTTACCCGTCGACGGACTCATCGGCAGCCCGTTCTTAAAACAAGAAAAAGCCGAGATCTCATACCATCATAATACGCTGGTCACGATTAGTAAGCCAGTAAAACCTATCCGGTTCATTAATTATCCCATTGTGGAAGAGACCACTAAACCAATTATCACCGCCCGACACCGAATCGAGGGAAGGACAAGACAACAGGTGTCTATACCTGTCACTAACTCAGACGTGATGGAAGGCTACCTGGCACGCGTCGAGACACCCGAAGGCGTGTATATGGGCGAAGCCGCGGTCTACACGGACAACGGGCAATGTCAGATATTCGCCACCAACACCGGCGAAGAAACAATCGAATTTGACACCCCGCCGCAGGAAATAACACCGTACGAAATCTACACAACGTCGGAGGAAGAATTTCTTCACCCGGACATTCCACCTGTCCAGGATCCGTCGAAACGGATTAAGGAAATCTGGAGTCAGATGGATACCACTCATTTAAACGCGGAGGAACGTCGTGCAACCATGAGGCTGGTCGAAATGTTCCACGACCGATTTTATATTCCCGGAGACGATCTACCGGATGCACCTGCTTTCCACCACTCCATACACGTAACTGACGACGTGCCAGTGAATTGCAGAGGATACCGCTATCCTCCCCTACATCAGGAGGAAATTAACCGACAAGTAGACGCGTTATTAAACGCCGGGATCATCCAGCCGTCCACCTCACCGTACAATTCGCCGATTTGGATCGTGCCTAAAAAACCCGATGCACGCGGAGAAAAGAAATGGCGAATGGTGATTGATTTCCGTGCGCTCAATGAGAAAACAGTGGGAGACAGATATCCGCCCCCATTGATATCAGAAATCCTTGATAAACTAGGAGGAGCCAAATATTTTACAGTGTTCGACCTCGCAAGCGGATTCCATCAGATACGTATGAATCCAAAAGATCAACCAAAGACCGCATTCACCACTCACCGAGGCCACTTTGAATACGTAAGAATGCCGTTTGGGTTAAAAAACGCGCCACCCACATTCCAGAGACTTATGGATCAAGTTTTGACCGGAATACAAGGAACAGAGCTTTTCGTATACCTGGACGATATAGTCGTGTATTCATCGTCTCTGGAAGAACACCACATAAAAGTCGCTAAGCTGTTGACACGGTTACGGGAACACGGATTAACCCTGCAAACCAGCAAGTGCGGGTTCCTGAAAAAGGAAGTAGCCTACCTGGGACATATCGTTTCGGAGCAAGGAGTCCGCCCGAACCCAGATAAACTCGTCGCCGTACAAAAATTCCCAACTCCAAAAAATCAGAAAAATATCCAGCAGTTTCTGGGACTTACAGGATACTATCGCCGTTTTATTAGCAATTACTCCACCAAGGCAAAACCACTGTTCGAATTATTGGGAAAAGGTATACGATTCAACTGGACAGAGGAACAAGAAGAAAGTTTTCAACAGTTAAAAAAGGAGTTATGCGAGCAACCCATATTACAATATCCGGACTTCTCGCAACCATTCATCATTACCACCGACGCATCTGAATACGCATTAGGAGCAGTTCTCAGCCAGGGCGACATCGGAAACGACCTGCCCATCGCCTACGCATCCAGAAGTTTAAACCGCGCGGAAAGGAACTACTCGGCAACGGAGAAAGAGTGTTTAGCTATGGTGTACGCTGTAAAATATTTCCGACCGTACGTATTCGGGACAAAATTTACGCTTGTCACGGATCACCGACCACTTGTATGGCTTCACTCGGTAAAAGACCCGACATCGCGCCTAGTGAAATGGCGACTACGACTGGCCGAATATGAGTACAAGGTAGTGCATAAAGAAGGCAAAACTAATAAAAACGCGGACGCTCTATCGAGAAACCCAGTGCCGTGCCTTCCTCTATCAAGCGAGGCCGAAAATCAAGAAAGTATCGCCCGAAGAGTCAAACTCCTCAGAAGAGGGGATACGAGCAACCCACCGACCGATGCAGGAAGCCCGGTTGTCACCTCCCCGCCTGCACACTCGACCCCGCGCCCGGGACAGCGAGGGAGACCGAAAAAACAGCGACCTGTCATACCACCCACGGAAGTAAAACCAACGGAACCCAGTCCACGAAAGACTCCGCCCGACGAACATCTGTCGGAAATATCAGACCCGGACGATGCACTTATCCAAGGAACAGTAAGCGCGGAAGAACGAGAAGAAGAGGACCAGGAGGAAATAAGCCCCCTCGTTATCATTCCTGCCTCCACTACACCGCTATCCTTCGACAGATATAACTCCGAGAGCTCAACTGGTGACGAAGAGACGTGTACAATACGTCAAACAAACGAGGCGTTAACCGCCCTCGAAGGAAATTTAGGGCATTTTATCACCCTGACACCGTACCCGAAAAGCCGCGTCGAACAAACATTAAGCGATCTGGATTACCTCAATATCCACGCAGTTCGGAAAGCATCACCACAAAGCGGACACGTGTGTGTGTCAGAAGCCGAGGGCAGAATCATTTATTCTATAGTAACCGAAGAAAGGGAAATAACGGAAAAAGAATTAATCAAAGGATTACGTGTCTTAAATAAAGCCCTGCAAACCGACCGCAAGGACTCAGTCAGGATACCAGTTTTAGGGGACCGACATGATCAAATTTCAACCCCGCGATTCGTGGAACTCGTAACCCGCGAGTTTGAAAAGGGAACCATCCGTGTGACAATTTGCGGAAATTCTAATCCAGCAATAAAAGAATCCCGTCGTGAGGGAATCATCGCTGAGGCACACGGTAGAAGACTAGGAGGACATAAAGGCGTAACAAAAACCTACAGGAGAATTAGGGCACAACACCATTGGACTAATATGAGAGATGACATACGAGAGTTTATTCGAAAATGTAAAGGATGTCAGGAACAAAAACTGGTGCGAGCAAAAACCCGACAGCCAATGGTCATAACGGACACACCGCTTGAGCCCTTTGACAAAGTTGCACTTGACACCGTAGGACCATTACCCGAAACATATAGCGGCAATAAACATCTATTAACCATCCAGGATAATCTAACGAAATATTGCGTCGCTGTGCCGATTCCAGACACAAAGGCCACAACAATAGCAGACGCCTTCTCGCGAAATTTTATTGCAATTTTCGGTGCGCCAAAAAGTATTCTGTCTGACCGCGGAGCGAGCTTTATCGGACACGTAATGACGGAACTAGCGCAGTTGTTCGAGATAGACCAAATCACCACATCTGGCTACCGACCTCAAACCAACGGGTCATTGGAAAGGACTCATATCGTCCTAATTGAATATTTAAAACAATATCTGAAAGACCGTGGGGAATGGGATCTGTTAGTCCCGTACGCGACATTCTCCTATAATACATCAGTACACGAGGGAACAAATTTCACGCCACACGAGCTGATATTCGGAAAACTGGCGCGTGTACCTAGCGCGTACGCAGATACCGGCCTCCCCACCTATGGCGCACGGCTTATGGAATTGTTGTCTCATATGTACGAAATCCGAACACGAGCAGCCGACAATCTAAACCGTGCGAAACACAAGTCAAAGGAATACTACGATAGAAAAATACATAAAGTGAAGTATCGAGAAGGAGATGCCGTCTACGTTTTAAAGGAGCCCCGTATACATAAGTTGGATCCGCGGTACGTCGGACCATACCAGGTAATCGACATTACCGACCGTCGTAACGTAATATTAAAAGGACCCTGCGGAAAACTGCTCAAGAAACACCAGGATAAGATAAAGAAGGCCCGCGGATTCGACAAAGGGAACGAGTTACGACGTGCAAACATTGGCTCCTCTACCCCTTCCTCCTCCTCACCCGAATCTGACGGTTCATCTGCTTAAAAACAAACGCCAGTATGAAGAAAAATGGCAACGACACAGGATGCATCCACAGTGACCGAGCCGAGTGAGGGAAAACGAACATTTACAATGCAAACTAGTGAAGTGGGACGATGGATACCGGAAAACCGATTCGGGACTTTGATTCATAGCAAAAAGTATTACCCAGCTATAGGGAAACCGAAGACGGGACAATCAACGCAGACCCGAAAGGGAAGAACTCGAGAAATGGCGTCACAAACATCTGATGCAACGAGGAAACGCCGAAAATTAGACGACGCCACGGAAGTTATACTAACCGACGTAAATATAAAGGGCTGGATGCCAGGAGAGGGAGTACCCCCACCCTAGTGACCACATGCGTCGTGCAGCAGGTAGCCGGCACGCGCGTAATAAACAGCCATTACAGCAAAATGAAGGGAATCAGCATAGTGGGCTACTGCAACAGGGGAAACATTTTTTCGTTGTGTTATGGACCCGGTAATTGGTCCGAAACTTTTTGCGAGAACTGTGTACAGTGGGCAAGAGAGGCCTACGGAATCATGTATCCGGAACTCTATATCCACTCGCTGACTGTGGACCCGTGGCCGCACGTACCGAGCCACGCGTGCGGGAGAAAAGTGATCGAGACCCGACCTGTGGAAGAATGCCGGAAGTGCACCTTTACCTCTGTCCATCATGAGGAAAGGGCCGTTAGCGACGACGTAGAGCGTTTATTTATCGTAACGGATGTAGAAATCCAATGGGCGCAGCGTCATCCGCAAGTCCAGCGAATCGGCGCGGCAAGACCGAAAACTGCCCGATCACCCGGCGTTGGATGAGAGAAGGAAAGATCGAACAACCTATTCTGACCGCCCGAACATCCGGCAACAAGAAGAAGTAAGGAAAACAAATCAGTGCCCGGACACCCGGCAGGAAAAAGGATAATCAGCCCACAGGCGAGAAGCGGAAAAACATTGCCCGAACATCTGGCAACGGGACCTGCCGACCACCTGCAACCCGTAAAAAGGCGCCGAGGCGCCAATACCACCATCATCATTGCCGCAAAGGCGACGCCGCGTGCGGATGGAAAATTCCTACATCGCGAAAAGTGACAGAGAAAAGTCGACATACGAGGGAAAGAGACAGAAGGGACCGCGAGGTGCCGAAAAACCCAAGATGGCCGCCAAGGGAGAGGTAACCCCCACCATCGATTCCCGAAGTCGGCGCCAAGTAACCGACCGCGGACCCGCATTAATTGTCAACGCGATGAAGGGTGAAGAGGTACGTGGATTCTGCGCGAACGGGATGTTTTATACTACCGGAATCAGGCCCGGGGACTGGGGCCAAGGGTATTGTGCGATGTGCGTAGACTGGGCGGACTACGCCTACGGGATAGACCATGCGGAAGTGTTAATTCACTCTCTAACGGTCCAACCGTGGCCCGATATACGGTGCCAAGGATGCGGTATACCGCTAATAAAATCCATACCGGCTATCGAGTGCGCGGCCTGTATGTTCGCATACACGCATCGATCGGAGGAAAGATCTACACCCGCTGGACGATTTCACGTACGCGAGGTGGGACCGATGTGGGCCCGATACCACCAATCGGCCGAGAACGTGGGACGCTGAAGCCGCCAAGCCCGACCATCCGGCCAGGAATTATTAAAGGAAAAGTGTAGTGCCCGACCATCTGGCAAGGAGTTGTGAGAAAACGAAGCCCGAACATCCGGCAGGGGTACGCCGACGATCCGCGGCCCCGGGGAAAATACGCGAAGGCGTCAGCCCCGTCGTCGTTACAATGAAGGCGACGCCGCGTGCGGATGGAAAATTCCGGTGCCACGAAGAAACTACAATGAAAGGAAGGTGTCCGAACCAACGGCCTGGCCAATATGTGCCAGAGAGCTGTGATTATCGTCCGACGAACCGGCATAATCAAGAATCGGATACGGAAACGAATGCCAAAGCAGAGACGTGCCGACCATCCGCCGTCCTAAAAACCGACGAACCCGAGTAATCATGACATACGCATCTAGAAGACCAAGCATGTAATTAGATGCATGAATTCATCGAGCAAACACAGCAGAGGGAACGTTTGGTTACGTACGGAAAAGAAGTTTCGTCTGAGGCAACGGCCCGGCCATTACATGCCGGTGAGCTGTATTTACCGCCAAGAAAACCGATGGATGACCGAAACGGAACAAGAAGGAAGAGGACGAAACAGACACCCATATATATTGACAGGACTTCCAACACCACAACCAAAATTGAAATCAGCACGAGAATAAACTAGAGCAATGACACCGCAGCCATCTGATACCAGCCATCCATCATCCAAGAAGGACGACATCATGGGCGATTCAGAAAGCGCCACTCATGGAGCGACGTTTCATCGGAGGGGGATGCTGTAACGTACCGCGCCGCCGACCAGCGCCGAGCACCGCCGAGCGCCGCCGACCAGCGCTGCGGCCCATGACGTCGTGCCTGCCTGCTTGCCTGCCTGCCGTGACGTCGGCATGCAGCGCCCAAATAGTGACGTACCTTAGTGACGCGCTCCCCCACAGTGACGCGCCCGACTCTCGCGACGCGCTCGCGTAAGCGCCAGATTCAAATCAGGCAACTGCATGGTAACTGCATAGCGACGGCCGAGCGACGCGCTCGCGCAAGCGCCATATCCGAACCGAGCGACTGCATGGCAACGGCATAGCGACGGCCGAGCGACGGCATGGCAATCACGTGCACAGCGAGTGCAAAGGGACGATTGGGAACGTGCGATTCCCCGAAAAACATGCCCCACCACGGTGCCCTATTTTCCTTACATCTCAGTACCCCTTGCCTTAGGTCTATCTGTATAAAAGAGCGCTCATCCAGGGCTCATCAGTTCAGTCAACTACAGAAGAGACCGTGCAAGGGTCTGCATTAGAAATTCCCGAGCGTTACGTACAGTGTGTAAAAGTGTATCCAGGATCACTTAGTGTCTTTTCGTTGGCTGTTCTCGTTGCAAGGAACAACCTGTGCGTGTTCCGCGCGTCATTAGTTTAGCTTAAATTCCGAGTCCGGCAGCTGCAGGAAAGATTGTCTTTCCGCTGTCCGCGACTCATAGCAAGGAATAACTTAGAGTATTCCGAGCAGTTTTAGTGTTAGTCGTTTTGCCACACAAGAAGTGTGTAGTTTTAGTTCTCTTTTAAACGCTCAATTTCCTTCGAAACCAAAAAACACAGTCTAGTAAAATATCGCTTTTGTAAATGTATTCGCGTCGTACTTTAGTCATATTATTTGAAGTAATAGTTAATTTATCGTTGTGCGTTCTATATTTAACTGCTTTTTCTGTACTTATTTTATTCAATATAATTATTTTACTTGTTTTCCATACTTCTTTGCCATCTCGTTATTCAATCGCCTAGTACTCGAATTTCACGAACAAGGTTCCCCTTTACCGCTCGAGGGAACCACCGAGCCTAAAAGAAAAGATACCAAATCCACTCTCCTCAAAGCTGCGCAAGGGGTGCCGCGGTGAAACACACGTTAAGGCCCTTGTCAGCTATCCTCTCGAGTTTGCTTGTCTGGGGTGCCGCGGTGAAACACACGTTAAGGCCTGGGCAGCAACTCAAAAACCGAATCGACCGAAGGGTGCCGCGGTGAAACACACGTTGAGGCCGGAGGACGATTTTCCTAACCCCCCTCTCTCCTCCTTTCGATCGGTGAGACGTATTTCCGCAAGGGAGTACGAGGACCCGTGAAAGAGGCATCATAAAGGGTAGCGACGTACGGGGTGCCGCGGTGAAACACACGTTAAGGCCCGTACTTAGCTGCTCACTCCTCTCACATATATTTCTTTTCCTATCGGCACTGGCAAATAATCCTCACCACGCCAGGGCCGTGGCTCGTAACAGCAAGACCTACATTACCCCATTCTCGAAATTGTTAATTACGGCCAAAATACGATTTCGTAAACTCCGAAATTGATACAGCAGCTTGCGAAAACTATTCGTAAACGATTTAGACCGTTGCACACGAGATACGTAAAAGATATTTCGCCAGGTTCCGCATCTGATCAGCTTCTGCTTTCGGCCACTGGAGGCGCTTGCAAAACCTACATTACCCCATTCTCGAAATTGTTAATTACGGCCAAAATACGATTTCGTAAACTCCGAAATTGATACAGCAGCTTGCGAAAACTATTCGTAAACGATTGAGACCGTTACACACGAGATACGTCAAAATTATTTCGCCAGGTTCTGCTCAGCTTCGCTGCCCGGCCACTGGAGGCGCTTGCAGGGACCTACCTTACCCCATTCTCAAAATTGTTAATTACGGCCAAAATACGATTTCGTAAACTCCGAAATTGATACAGCAGCTTGCGAAAACTATTCGTAAACGATTGAGACCGTTGCACACGAGATACGTAAAAGATATTTCGCCAGGTTCTGCTTCTGGTCAGCTTCTGCTTTCGGCCACTGGAGGCGCTTGCAAGACCTACATTACCCCATTCTCGAAATTGTTAATTACTGCCAAAATACGATTTCGTAAACTCTGAAATCGTTACAGTGGCTTGCGTAAACTATTCGTAAACGATTGGGACCATTAGAGATGAGATACGTCAACATTGTTTCGATACTCGATGTCCGAAGAGCGATTCTCGCCTCGGCCAACGGCGGCGCTTGCGAGCTGCACGTTAGCCGATCCTGAAATTGTTAATAACGAGCAAAATACGATTTCGTAAACTCTGAAATCGTTACAGTGGTTTGCGTAAACTATTCGTAAACGATTGGGACCGTTAGAGATGAGATACGTCAAAATTGTTTCGTTACTCCATGTCCGTAGAGCGATTCTCGCCTCGGCCAACAGCGGCGCTTGCGAGCAAATCAACGCTGCACGATAGCCACTTCTGAAATTGTTAATTACGGGCAAACTATGATTTCGTAAACTCTGAAATCGTTACAGTGGCTTGCGTAAACTATTCGTAAACGATTGGGACCATTAGAGATGAGATACGTCAACATTGTTTCGATACTCGATGTCCGAAGAGCGATTCTCGCCTCGGCCAACGGCGGCGCTTGCGAGCCAATCAACGCTGAACGATAGCCGATTCTGAAATTGTTAATTACGGCCAAAATACGATTTCGTAAACTCCGAAATCGATACAGCAGCTTGCGAAAACTATTCGTAAACGATTGAGACCGTTAAAGATGAGATACGTGAAAATTATTTCGTTACTCTATGTCCGAAGAGCGATTCTCGCCTCGGCCAACGGCGGCGCTTGCGAGCAAATCAACGCTGCACGATAGCCGCTTCTGACATTGTTAATTACGGGCAAACTACGATTTCGTAAACTCCGAAATCGATACAGTAGCTTGCGTAAATTATTCGTAAACGATTGAGACAATTACACACGAGATACGTCTAAATTATTTCGTTACTTTATGTCCGAAGAGCGATTCTCGCCTCGGCCAACGGCGGCGCTTGCGAGCTGCACGTTAGCCGATCCTGAAATTGTTAATTACGGCCAAAATACGATTTCGTAAACTCTGAAATTGATACAGCAGCTTGCGAAAACTATTCGTAAACGATTGAGACCGTTACACACGAGATACGTCAAAATTATTTCGCCAGGTTCTGCATCTGGTCAGCTTCTGCTTTCGGCCACTGGCGGCGCTTGCAAGACCTACATTACCCCATTCTCGAAATTGTTAATTACGGCCAAAATACGATTTCGTAAACTCCGAAATTGATACAGCAGCTTGCGAAAACTATTCGTAAACGATTGAGACCGTTACACACGAGATACGTCAAAATTATTTCGCCAGGTTCTGCTCAGCTTCGCTGCCCGGCCACTGGAGGCGCTTGCAGGGACCTACCTTACCCCATTCTCGAAATTGTTAATTACGGGCAAACTACGATTTCGTAAACTCTGAAATCGATTGCGTAAACTTGCGTAAACTATTCGTAAACGATTGAGACCAAAATAAGCGAAATCGGTGATAGTGGTCTGCTAACTATACACCCACCTAAAAATTGTTAATTACGGGAAAACTACGATTTCGTAAACTCTGAAATCGATTGCGTAAACTTGCGTAAACTATTCGTAAACGATTGAGAACAAAACAAGCGAAATTGGTGGTAGTTGTCTGCTAACTATACGGCGGTCGGCCGAGGGGCTCTAGAGCCCCCTTACCATTTCCGTGTCACATCCAACGTTACCGGCCGGGTGCAGCATCATATCACACCGCTGCCCGTGGTGAGAATTAATACTAAATTCGTTGATTGCACTTGTCACAAGACTGGCAGCGGCTGCGTAAAATATCAGCGCGGTTCTTCAATACAGGCTTAAATTTACGTGTTGTTATTTGTGATGAATGTAGTAATAATCAAAGTACTATGAAGAATATGATTTCTGATGATCGTTCGTATGTCATGCACGGAAATTAACAAACAATATATGTAATCTTTGATATTCCGCATATGTAAAAGTCTATAAGAAATCTACTTATAACTTATGATATTATGTATGCTGATGAAAGAATTGCATCTTGGAAAGACGTACGCACATTATGGGAATTAGAAAACGGTGCGGCAACGAGAGCTGCTGTTAAGTTATCAGAAAAACGTGGAAATCCCAATTGCATTGAAAAAATGAACTGCCATTTAACTCTGGAAGTATTTAGTTGCGGGGTCTCAGCAGCTCTCTTAACTCAATCGCAGGAATAGTAGGAGAAATTGAAAGCTCGGCGGTCATGCACCCGGCCGAATTTTTTTACATTCTTAGCGTCTGTTTTGATTCTTTAACCAGCAGAACTTGCAACGATTAAAATCCAAATAGATGGGCATTATCAGAAATTCGATTAAATGCGGAAAATAATTTAAAATATCTATTAAAAGAATGTTCCAAATGGCGCATTATTACGCACAGCGGTCTTAACACTACCACGTTTTCAGGGCTTAAAAATGTCTTCGAAATCTATCTTAGAATTGTGGAATCTGTCTGCTAAAACTTTTCGTTTATCATTGCAAAAAAATATTCTATTCAATTTATCAAAACCTGCTCAATCTCCAAATTGGTTAGATGATGAAGATGAAGCTATAGTTACTCAGAACAGAAGACGAGAGAAGCTGTCGCTTGGCGATAGCGATTCAAAGGCGCAAAACAGCTATATATGTAAAGACCATTTTATATCCAATCGGCCAGAACCGTGTCACGCATCACTTTTGCACACGCTCGCACACTCCCGCAACACACACACATGCATACCCACGGCGATCGTCTTTCCTTAATCCTACATATGTGTTATTCGTCAAATTGTTTTTCGCAAAATCTAAATGGGCGTCTACATCTGAGCACGAACGCGCACGAAGCAGCCTGAGCATGACGTCATCAGAGGCGTGTGGGCAAGCCGAGGAAAACCGATTCAATGATTTCACGGTGCACTCATCGATCGATCGGTTCGCCGCCGTACGAGAAAAAATTCAGTGTGTTGATTTATTCTAATGTTGGAGAATTGGTGTAGCTTGCTCGGACCATTCCGCAACTGCTGAACGCGGGAACGTGAAATCATTGGGGCGTGTTGAAGATTCATTCTAGTATTGGAGAATCGGTGTAGCTGTTCGGCCCGATTCGAGACAGTCGCGGATCGGCCACATATGCTCACAGCGCGATCCGACAGCCTCGGATCGGCCCGAACAGCTACACCGATTCTCCAACTAGAATGAATCTCCAACACGCCCCAATGATTTCACGTTCCCGCGCTCAGCAGTTGCGGAATGGTCCGAGCAAGCTACACCAATTCACCAACATTAGAATAAATCAACACACTGAATTGTTTCTCGTACGGCGGCTAACCGATCGATCGATGAGTACACTGTTAAAACCATTGAATCGGTTTGTCTCGGTTTGCTCACGTACCTCTGATGACGCGTGACATTATGCTCAGGCTGCCTCGTGCCGTTCGTACTCATTATTAGATGTAGACGCATCTTTAAGGTAGGCTTTCGCAGCCCGCGACCGCGAGGCGCGACAAATCGATAAATATATATAGGTATACATTGGTATTTGTTTTTTTCTTTACGAAAAAAATATATCTATATATATATATATATATATATATATATATATGGATTGTTACGCGCATCGCGGTCGCGGGCAGCAGAAGGATGCTTGTGGCAACCGTTTTATTGGTTTTAATTTGTTCAAAAAATAGTAAATCTTGTATAAAAAAGAAATAAAATACTGGTGGTAAAATACTTAGTGTGTCTAATTTAAAAGTTACTATAGAACAGCTGGAAAATGCTCCTCCAGAGTAGAATACCCCTCTTTACAAACACCCGTTACGCCAGGCATTATCGTATGTAATATACAACTGTGATCGTATAAAAATCAATAATATCAATTGTATTTATTTTAGCGACAATTCTCCGAGAAATTTCAATAAATTAGTCGTGCTAAAATTGACAAAACTTCCCAAAGTACATTCCTTTTGATATGTATATCCGTGTAAAAATGTATGATAAATTGGAAATAGTAGTATTTAATGCATAAATAAAGTATCTGATATTTTCCGTCAAATGCTTTTTAATCAGCTTGTTAAAGTTTCAATGTATATATCTAAATCAATTTTAGTATAGAATTAGAGGGACAAGAGGAGGGGAAGGTGGAGGGTAGGATATAAGGATAGAAAATAAGATAGAAGCATAAGGAATGTAGAAGGCAAGGGGAGGAGGAGAGCGAAAAGAGCGAAGAGCGAGCGAGCGGGCGAACGAACGAGCGAGCGAGCGAGCGAGTAGGGAGGAGAAGGCGAGAGAGAGAGAGAGCGTGCGAAGGAGGGAAAGAGGAATAGCAATAAGACAAGTAATTTTAAGTTAGGATAAGGAACGAGAGGAGAGAGGGAGGAAGAAATTGTAAGGAGGAATCTGTAACCCGTAAGGGAACCAGAATAAACATACATACATACATAGAGGGACAAGAGATTGCGTTACATTCACACCGAAACTGGGCAAATGTGATGGACCCTTTACTCTTGCTCGTCATGAGCTTGCTCTACGAAGCACGAAGCGAGCGGTCAAATCTCAAATGTATACATTCGTCCGAAAGTGGTGATATGGCAAACGCGCATTTATTACGTACATTTGGCAGCACCGCTAAAGCTATTCATACTTCAATGTAGTTTCAATTTCCACCGTTCATAGAGGTAGGGTGCGCTCGAAAACGTCTGATTTTAGGCGACGTCGGTATTTCAGACCGTGTGACACGCAACCCTATTGTATGTCCGGTCTAGTTCTATACCTCGTCTGTGATATTAGACCTTCGTGCCATACGGTGTCGAAGGCTTTTTCTAGATCTATTAACATAGTCCCGACGCATTTACCCCCAATAATATTCCAACACATATCAGATGTGAATTTGTTAACGGCATGAATTGTTGAGTGCTGTCTTTTGAATCCAAATTGGTGCTCCGAGATGATATTATGTCTATCGCAAAAGTTCATTATCCTGATATTAATTAGGGATTCATATATTTTACTTATATTATTGGTGAGACATATTGGTCTGAAGTTTTTGAGTCCCGTGCAGTTATTTGCTTTCTTCGGTAATGCTAATGTGTTTGCTGTTTTCCAATCTGTCGGGAAGTAATAAGTGTTTAATGAGTTGTTAAAGATTATTGCAAATGTATGAATTAATTGTTGGGGTAACTGCTTAAGAACAATATTGGGTACATGGTCAGGACCCGACGATCTTTTATTGTTTAGTTTTTTAAATATTTGTTTAACTTCATAGAAGTTAGTTAGATATCTGTGTCGGTGGGCAAGTTTTCTTTAGAGAAATTCGTGTATTTTATTTTGTTTACATTATCTTCCTTGATTTGATCACGGATTTGTTTGAGATTTCGTACTTTTAATTGTTACTGTCTTGAATTAGAAAATTTTAAATTACATATATTGATCTGTGGGGTTCGTAATTATAAGGTTGTTTTCTTTGTCCTTAACTAGCCTGCCTTTGTTGTGATTTTGTAAATTTAACGTAATGTTCGGATTTTGTAAATTTAACCTATCAAATAGTTCCTGCATGTCTTTAGCGAAGGTTGTTGTTCCTTTATGGATTGCGTATATAGATACTATTAAAAGGTTTTGTTTGTTGCTCAGTTTAATTTGAATCACTGTATTTTCGATGTTTTCGTTCTTGCTCGCCCCTATGTTAGACATAGTTAATAGTTTGTATGCTAATTGTTATTTTATTAATATGGCTGTGCCTGTTGAAGGAATTCACAATTCCCGGGTGTCACGTGCGCGAACACTACTGCGTAGCCGAGGCGCCGATGGTTCGCGCACGCTTTCGGCTAATGGCGGTGCTTCCGGTCTGGGCTGCCGGGTATGTAAGAACTGTGTGTGCAGACGAATGGAGAATATACGCTGTTCTGAACTGCTATCGCTTCATTACATAAACCCGCAAATCCAATCCACCACAGTGCCTCCTCCATAAGATGCGCCACCCCGATCTGTTCTTACTAGATTATAGTTACTGAATTCGAGTCTATGCTTATGGTCAATTTTTGCTTCACATAAGCACATGACATCTGGCTTCTCTTTATCTAGCATTTCTTGTAAATTAGCTCTTCTTAGAACCGTAATTATTGAGTTAACATTTAGTGCTATTATTTTTAGTGACTTAAATGCTTCAACCATGTTCCTATTTACTGGATTATGTGATGTAGGCATTGAACATTCCACATAGCCCTTCTATTTTTTGTTGATTCATTTCTATTTGGTGTGTTAATGTTTGCATGTGCGTACCTAGCGCAGCCACGTTTCTTTGGAGTTCATCTATGTGGGTCCGGTGTTGTATGTATAGCGTAGGTTGCCGTCAAATCCGCGGAATGTCGGAGCGGTATGCGTGCGTATGTGTGTCGCTGTGTGTGTGTCGGTGTGTGTGTGCGTGAGAAGCGAGCGAGGTGCGAGGAGCGTCAGCGGGAAGTCGAAAACAGAGCGTCGAACGAAGAAGTCGTGTTGTGAAAGCGAGGGTATTGCGGGGAATTGTAAGAACGAAGTGCGGAGTACGCGGCGAGCGAGAAGGCTGACAATAAATATATACGCCACAGTTTAAGTAACGACGTTTTAGTAAAATTCCCCCCTTGTTCCCTATAAAACTGGGGGCTCAGCCGGGATCATGAGAGCTAAGAACATAGGGGACACCAGCTAAAACGTTTCGTTGTCGATTTTCGCGGCGGTGTGAAAAAAAAGTGACCGTATTTAGTGCCGCAATAGCCACGAATATGGAAAGAGACTATAATCAGTTATCAGCTGCGCAGTTAAAGGATTTATTGAGGAATTTTAGTATGTCCACTACGGGCAATAAAGCCAGTTTGGTCGCCAAGTTGACCGAAATTGATCCGGAAGGAGCTTGTATCGCGAACATGGACGAGACTTTAGAGGCCGGCGCGGAACGAGAGGACGATAGAGTAGGACCCGATGAGCAACGAGTGCTGAGACTGTTACAAAGAGAATTGAATCTTGCCAAAATGGAGAAGGAAGTGGCAGAGGAAAAAGCGCGTGTGGCACACCTCGAGACAGATCTTCTAAGGCAACTGCAGGGCCTGAGGGTAACGGAGCACGTGCCGCCTGCACCGCCACCGGTAAGTTCGGCGATGGACCAGCCGGGAATACCCATAACGGCAATTAAAGATTTGCTGAGTTTCTACGACGGGTCCGAGCATACTTACACTGGATGGGAAAAGCAGGTTCGTTTATTAAAACAAACATATAAGATGAAAGAAGAGGCCGTTAAAATTCTCATAGGGTCGCGCCTGAAAGGAAAAGCATTAGACTGGTTCCATTCAAGACCGACGTTGTTAGCAATGAATATGGATGACTTGTTACACGAGCTGGGTGCTATGTTTTACCGCCGGCCTAGTGGAATCGTAACAAGGAGGCAATTCGAGAGTCGGGTATGGAAGAGAGGTGAATCTTTCGCCGACTACTTCCACGATAAGATAATACTGGGAAATCGGGTGCCGATCGACGAGGCTGACATTGTAGACTATATTATCGAGGGCATTCCGGATCCTAGACTGCAAGACCAGGCTCGCATTCAGAGATTCCGGGATAAGGTTTATTTGCTGGAGGCATTTGAAAGAGTTTCGTTGAGGGATATCGCAGGAGGCGCAAAAACCTGCCCGAGGAAACCAGGTAGTGCAGGGGTCAAACGAGAAGACGCAGCGAGGGACAACATAGACAGGCGATGTTTCATGTGCGGAACTAAAGATCACCTTGCCAACAATTGCCCCACCAGGGGAAGGGGAATCAAATGTTTTGAGTGTCAAGGATATGGGCATCGAGCGTCTGAGTGTCCCAAGAGGCAGCGCAACGTCAATAACAGCCGCGTAAATGAACAATCTAGAGACGATAAGTATTATAAAGGTGTGACGGTTGAAGGGCATAGGGTAATAGCGTTGGTTGATACAGGAAGCGATTTATGTCTGATGCGGGAAAGTAAGTATATGGAAATAGGAGCGCCGCGTTGGGAGAGAAGCGAGGTAACGTTTCGTGGAATTGGCTCGAACAACAACCAAGTGTTGGGAGAGTTCAAAACAAACATTTCCGTGGATAACGGCTCATATCCGATGACCATCCGAGTAGTCGAAAACGATGTAATGCGTTACGAAATGTTAATAGGAATAGATTTCCTTAAAACGGCAGAACTTCAGTTCAAACAAAACCAAATTTTTATTAATAAAATCAAATTACCGGATGAAAGCCTGCACGATTCTACGGAAATGTCTGCCATAAACTGTGTTTATGATTCAAACTTGGTTGATGTATCTTACGTTGCAGATAGTAAACATAGAAGGGCAATCGAAAGTATGATCAAAGAGTATAAGCCCGTTAAGACGCACGAGGTAGGAGTAAAAATGAATATTATTTTAAAGGATGAAGAGCCAGTTTATCAGCGAGCTAGGCGACTGTCGCCCCTGGAGCGAGAAAGGGTGAATACTCAGATCGAGGAATGGCTCGAAAATGGCATCGTCCAGCCGTCTCTTTCAGAGTATGCCAGCCCCGTAGTGGTGGTAAAAAAGAAAGACGGGTCAATGAGGTTATGCGTGGACTATCGGCAGCTCAACAAGAAAGTGGTGAGAGATCGCTATCCTCTACCACTCATAGAAGATCAGCTGGATTTATTAGAAGGCTCAAGAGTATTTAGCGTGCTCGATTTAAAAAATGGCTTTTTCCACATGCCAGTTGAGAAGGATAGCAGAAAATACACTGCGTTTATCGTGCCCGACGGTCAGTTTGAGTTTCTGAGAGTCACCTTCGGGCTGTGTAATTCCCCGTCCACGTTTCAGAGATTCGTAAATGCAGTTTTTAAGGAGGTAACAAAACAGAAAATCGTGTTAATGTATTTAGACGACCTGATTGTCCCGTCGATAGATTATAAGTCAGGGTTGGAAAACCTAAAAATTGTAGTAGATACGGCAGCGCGTTATGGATTAGTGATAAATTGGAAGAAGTGTTGTTTCCTACAAACTAAAGTAGAATTTCTGGGCCATGAGATCGAGGACGGGTACGTGCGGCCAAGTAGGCATAAGACAGAAGCAGTTATGCGGTTCCCCAGACCAACCACGGTCAGGCAGGTGCAAAGTTTTTTAGGTTTGGCTGGATATTTTCGAAAATACATTAAGCACTATTCCATAATTGCGCGGCCGTTATCTAATCTTCTGCGAGCGAATGTAGAGTTTAAGTTTGAGTGTGATGAGAAGTATGCGTTTGAGTGTTTAAAAAGAGCGCTGAGTGAGAGGCCCGTTTTGAAATTATATCGAGTGGGTGCCGAAACTGAGCTGCATACAGATGCGTCCAAGTGCGGATACGGGGCCATACTTATGCAGCGTGACAGTGAGGACCGTGCACTTCACCCCGTTTTCTATGCAAGTGGCAAGACCACGCCTGCCGAGGAAAAGTATTCAAGCTATGAATTGGAAGTGCTTGCAGTAATTAAGTCACTGAGAAAGTTCCGAGTTTATCTCCTAGGTGTGCCTTTCAAAATTGTGACGGACTGTCGTGCGTTCACGTTGACGATGAACAAGGCGGACCTGTGTGTAAGAGTGGCCAGGTGGGTTTTACTGCTGGACGAGTTCAACTACGAAATAGAGCATCGGTCGGGGACCTCCATGAGGCATGTTGACGCCCTCAGTCGCTACCCACTCCCCACATGTTTAGTGATAGACGAAGAAGAGGGCAGCATGTTGCATCGATTAAAGAAGGCACAGCAATCCGACGATGTCGCGAAGAGGATTATTGGCCCCCTAGAGTTAGGGAAAATCGACGGATATGTAATGAAAAGCGGACTTTTATTTAAGGAAATCGAGGATGATTATCGGCTGGTGGTGCCAAGGGCAATGCAAACACAGGTAATTCGGCGTACACATGACCGCGGACATTTTTCAGCGTCCAAAACTGAGGCAGCGGTGAGGAAAGAATTTTGGTTTGCCGACATACGGGCTAAGATCGAAAGAGTTGTGCGGAACTGCCTGAGCTGCATCATGGCGGAGAGGAAAGGCGGGAAGCAGGAAGGGTGGTTTCACGCCATTGATAAGGGGGAGGTGCCCTTAGACACCTACCACATTGACCATCTGGGTCCGATCCCGACGACAAAGAAACAGTACAGGTTTATTTTTGCAGTAGTTGATGCGTTCTCTAAGTTCGTTTGGTTATACCCAACTAAGTCCACAGATTCCGCAGAAGTACTCAGGCACCTCCAAAAACAGGCAAGTGTGTTTGGAAACCCACGCCGCATTATTTCCGATCGCGGTACTGCCTTTACAGCACACGCTTTCGAGGAGTATTGTAAGGAGGAGAAGATCGAGCACGTTCTCGTGACGACTGGGATCCCAAGAGGCAACGGGCAAGTGGAGCGCATAAATAGAACGTTAATACCGTTGCTAACAAAGCTATCAGCCCCGAAACCCGAGGAATGGCATCGTCACGTGGAAGTAGCACAAAAATTCTTAAATTCCACAGCGAGCCGCAGTATCGGCACGTCGCCTTTCCATCTGTTATTTGGGACTCGGATGCGTTTGGCGGGAGACCTGTGCATTAGGCAGATGATCGAGGACGAGGAAAGGGCTATATTTCTCGAAAACAGGGACGAAGAGCGCAGAGCTGCCAAAGGCGAAATTTCAAAAATACAGGCGGAGAACCGCAGAGCGTTCAATAGGAAAAGAAAGGAGGCTCGGCGTTATAAAGAAGGTGACATGGTGGCTATTCTGAGGACGCAGCAGCGACCAGGGTTAAAGTTAGCCGCGAAGTATTTAGGACCTTATATCATCGCGAAGGCACTACGCAATGATCGATATCTTGTACAGCGAATTGGTGATGGTGAGGGGCCGCGAAATACGTCCACCGCGGCAGATCGTATGAAGCCATGGATCGAGGATGGGAGTGGAGACTCATCAGAAGGAGAAGGAGTGTAGATCACCTGAGGTCAGGTGTAAGTGCAGGACGGCCGAGTGTGGGTCCGGTGTTGTATGTATAGCGTAGGTCAGTGCGGTCCACGAGTGGGGCCCCTCACGCCGCTGTTACCACCTCCACTAGGTACAAGTTTTTCTGTATGCCGATCATAACAAACTCCAGTGTGGCCAGAAGTCGCACGCACACTCAGCGTCCGTCGTTTCCAGGGCAACAGTAGCTCGGTGGGGGAACCGAAAATGCCCCGGGGCACTTTCTTGGACCGCACTGGCGTAGGTTGCCGTCAAATCCGCGGTATGTCGGATCGGTATGCGTGCGTATGTGTGTCGCTGTATGTGTGTGTGTGTGCGTGAGAAGCGAGCGAGGTGCGAGGAGCGTCAGCGGGAAGTCGAAAACAGAGCGTCGAACGAAGAAGTCGTGTTGTGAAAGCGAGGGTATTGCGGGGAATTGTAAGAACGAAGTGCGGAGTACGCGGCGAGCGAGAAGGCTGACAATAAATATATACGCCACAGTTTAAGTAACGACGTTTTAGTAAAATTCCCTCCTTGTTCCCTATATCTATTATATCGAATAATTTTTTGTTCTCGTCTTGCCCTCTTAATTCTGTGTATGCTTGTAACGGCTTAGTTCTATATAAGGCTGGATTAACCTCCCGAGCTAGCGTGGCTGCCTTACCTAATTCCTGCTGTTGTGTAATCACGACAGGCAAACTCTTTTGTAATACCTGGCTGTAGGAAATATTATGTGATGTATATTTGTTCGTTAACTCACTTATATATTTTCTACGTTCGTTAATTTGTTCTTTCTTTTTTTTGAATTCTTTTTGCATTTCTATTAGTTTGGGTTAGGCCTGGGTTCCCGTAACGCACCCACTCACGAGCAGGGACGTGGCATCGGGGAGGTTTTAGCCGGTGGAAATCCGGCACTACCCCGCGACTCCCTCGTTGGCCCGCGGGGTGTCTTTGTAAGATTTTCCACTCGACGAAAAAAAAAAAAAAAAAAAAAAGGTCTGGGTGCCCATATTCCTTGCAAGTAATACAATAGAATTCCTCTCTCGTCGATCTTTTCTCCTTAATATTAAGTTGACATTCACCGGGTTGGTGCCCTACCTTACATTTCACGCATCTATAAGGAAGATGGCAGTTCTTAGCTATATGCCCAAATCTCTGGCAATTCTTACATTGAATGAGCTCTCTATAAAACATTTTTTCCCATATAATTTTTTGAAACATTAAGAATTTAATTTTTTTTAACTTATTTATGTCGCTATTAGGTTTTAATTGAACTACGTATATCGGTAGTACCCTGCCCTCCGCTCTTGATTTAGCTGTAGTTAGTCTTATTACATTGTTGATTTGTACATTTTCCATGTTACATTTTACTCGTTCTTGTTTAATCTCCTCTGGTTCTATTGAACTATCAAGCCCCTTTAAAATAATATCCGTGTGTTTTTCGTGTTTTGGTGTGAATAAATAATAATCCGCTTCGACTTGGCTTAAGCGCGATTTTAGTTTTATTATAATCTTCTATTGATTTTATTCTTACTGTATGTTTGTTTTCATTGTTCCTTTTTATTGTGAAATTATGTATGTTGAGTTGGTTGTTAATGATTTTAATAGTATCTGATACCTGCTGGTTATGAATTATAATAGGCGGTGCTTTTTTTGTTTTTCCGCTATTTTCGCATTTTCGGATGTGTGCGTCTTAACCGTGTGTTGGTGTTGCTGTGGTGTTGCCTTTTTCCTTCTCCGTTGCTCCTCCTCTGGGTTGGTTGTCGGTTGGCTTGCCCATTTCTTCCTGTTCTACCGCTAAGTAGATATGCAGAGCTGACGCTCTCGCGCAACCCTGTGGTTCCGTTTTTACTTTGAATTAACTTCAACAACACAATTTCTTCACCTTTTATTAACGTTTGAAATTCACTGTGGTCACGATGGCCGCTATACAGAGAGTGCCTGTACATTTGGAGTCGAGAACGAAGACGACCGGGAATCGACCTCTTTTTTTCCGTACCCACATGCAGTTTCGTGTCGATGATCTCACATGCACACGCATACACAAGCCTCTTAACAATCGGTGAAAATCCGCCGATCGCCGCTTCACGGCACCAGACCTAGTAGTCGCGCATGCACCCATACATTCTCCACACGCATCTCGGCGCTCACCCATATTCTTTTCGATTGCCCTAACTGCATGCATCGGTGGGTACCTATAATATTACGAATCGTTTATGGTGCGACAACGCCTCGAGAATGTCCCGGGTCGCACCTGCACCTGAGCGACTGCGCGTCAGGACGCACACCTTCGTGACAACGTCTCAATATATCTCGGGTCGCGATTACGTCTCGAGAGGTGCACTCGGATCGCGACGACGCCTCGAGATAATTGGGTCACGGACCTCGAATTTATTGCATAACGGGTCGCCATGTTTTGTTTAGGCGCTCGCCTTCTCGCATCGTCGTGCGTCCGGGTGAGTTCCCGTGTGGACCGCTGCTGCTCTGTTTGAGCACGTTCGCCTCGTCTATGTGTTTCGTGTGTGCGCCTGCGTCGCTTCCTATGATTGTAATTGTATTGTATTAGGTATATAGATATTCGGCGCTGGTCGTGCACGACTTACACCTATACGCCGCAACATACTCCCCCCGTTGAGAGGGTACGATCAACTCTTTACACACACATCATGAATCAGAATGCGGTACGGTACAATGTTGTAATGCTTACGTCTACGCTTGTTGCATAACAGCGTGGGTCTTGCGCTTAAGCCGTTTGTTCTTTATTACGCATACCCTCTATGATTACGGCTCAATGGGCAGCGGACAGAGAACCTTGGTTGTCCTCTTTACTTCTCCATTTCTCGTCTTGACGGTGGCGGTTCGGGTGACTCCGTCTTCGCCCGGGTGTACCATCGTAATTTTGCCCAGCGCCCATTGCGAGCATGGCTGGGTTTTGTCCTTTATAAGGACAACGGCTCCGACCTTGAGTTCGGGTCCGTCTGTCGTCCATTTATGACGTCTCTGGAGCTCGTTTAGGTACTCCAGATTCCATCGCGCCCAAAAATCTTGTCGCACCTTGGTAATGTGTTGCCAAGTGGACAATCGGTTAGCTGGAACACATGATAGATTGCCCTCCGGGAGGGTCGTTAGTGGCTTTCCAATTAAATAATGTGCGGGAGTCAGAACCATCATGTCGTTTGGATCGGTCGACATGGAGGTGATCGGTCTCGAATTCAAGATTCCTTCGATTTCGACGGCAAAGGTGTTCAGCTCCTCAAAAGTGAACAAAGAGTCGCCTACAACGCGCCGGAAATGGTGTTTAAATAGCTTTACCGACGATTCCCATAAACCGCCGAAATGTGGTGCTGCTGGCGGGATGAAGTGCCATGTAACCTGGTGTTCGCTCGCGAACCTCTCGATCCGATCTTTGTGCGCGTCGGAATTGAATAGGGCGTATAACTCCTTCAGTTGGTTGTTCGCGCCGACGAAATTAGTCCCGTTGTCAGAATACATATGCGCGGGTAGCCCTCGTCGCGCCGTGAATCGGCGTAATGCCGCGAGGAAACCGTCTGTGGAGAGATCGCTGACGACCTCCAGGTGTATCGCTTTGACTGCCATACAAACGAAGACGCATACGTACACCTTTACTCGCGTGCGATTGCGATGCTTCCTTTCCTTTATAAAGAACGGTCCGCAGAAGTCGAGACCAGTGTTGGTAAAAGGTGCCGCCTCGCACACGCGGGCTGATGGTAGATTGCCCATCTTGTACTTAACGGTGCCAGCGTCGAAGCGGAAACACCGCGTACACGCTCGTACTACTCTACGGACTTGGTTCCGCCCGTCGAGAACCCAAAATTTTTGCCGCAGAATGGCTAGTGTCGTCTGAATTCCCGCGTGGTGATGAGCCTCATGAATTTCTCGTATTATTGCGTCCGTAAGATGGTGTCGGCTTGGAATTAACACGGGATGTTTTTGGGTAAACGTAAGCTTCGATTTTTGAAGACGGCCTCCTACACGGAGCAAGCCGGTCTCGTCTACAAACGGGTCTAAATTGGTGTGTTTACTTTTGCCTCTGGGTTGATTCGCTTCGAGTCGCTTGATCTCGTCGGAAAACCGCGACGACTGCACTAGCTTCAATATACGCGTCTCGGCTTCGACGATTTCTTCGGCCTTTAAGGACCCGCGAAACTCCGTACCACGGCGCCAGCGCAAGCAGTAGGCTATGACTCTCCGTAATTTCGAATACGAGGAGAATTTTTCGAACAGGTCGACCTCGTTACAAGTTGTCGACAAACAGATATTAGTCTTTAACTCGGGAATCTCGCAGGTCCGCGCGTTTTCTTTCGGCCACGTACCTTCGTCTTGGGTCATCCATGACGGACCGGCGAACCACGTTCGGTTTTGTAGGAACGCGTGAGGCAATTGCCCCCTGGAGATCGTCGTTGTTCCCGACGATTTCTTGGATTTCCGCGACTCGAGTCGCTACATACATTTTAAGCAAGTGAGGCGGTGTTTTGAGCCAATGCAGCACGATAGTCGAGTCGCACCAGAAGACCGTCTTGTCGGGCGCGATGTTCAGCGCTTCCTTCGCTTCGCGATACAAACGCGCTAATACCAGCGCACCGTTGAGTTCCAGCCGAGGTATCGTAACGGATTTTAACGGCGCTACCCGCGATTTGGCGCATATTAACCTGTTGATTATTCTTCCGTCCTTTCCTGTCGATCGCATATAAAGACAGGCTCCGTATCCGACGTTACTTGCATCGCAAAATCCATGCAACTGCACGTTCTGGTGGTGGTCGATCAATAACGCGCGCTCGAATGAGATTTGGTCCATCGCCTCTAGTTGTCTGGTAAAACTGAGCCAATCTGTTTGTATGTTTCGTGGCACTGACTCATCCCACTGCACGCCGCTCCGCCACACGTCCTGCATCACCTTTTTTGCGTGCAGTACGACCGGACCCATCAACCCTAACGGGTCGAAAATCTTCGCGATCTCAGACAATATATGTCGTTTCGTCACCCTTTCCATGCCCTTCGTTGGTTCCGCGGAGTAACAGATTTGATCGCTGCGCGTGTCCCACGTGATGCCCAGCGTTTTTAACGACGGGTCAATGTTGATCAGAAAGTTCGCGTGGACCTCACTCTTTGCCAAATCACCGATGATCCGTCGATCGTTCGACGCCCATTGCCGGATTTTAAAACCGCCCCGAGCCAGCAACCCAATGATTCCATCCCTGAGACGGCGCGCTTCGTTGACGCTCGATGCCCCGGTCAATAAGTCGTCTACGTACAAATGTGTTTTGAGCACTTCCGCCGCTTTAGGACACGTGTGCCGTTCGTCGTCTGCAAGTTGGTGCACGGTACGGATGGCTAGAAACGGCGAGGACGACACCCCAAACGTGACCGTGTTCAATTGTAAAGTCTCTATTTTCCCGCCCCTTCGCCAAAGAATCCGCTGATATCTTCTGTCGTCTTCGTGCACCAAGACTTGCCGGTACATTTTTTCTATGTCCGCTGTAATCACGAATCGGTAGGTGCGGAAACGGACTAGATGGGTAAACAATTTGTCCTGGATCGTCGGTCCGACTAATAATGCGTCGTTTAAGGACACCCCGTTGCTCGATTTTGCGGACGCGTCGAACACTATGCGAACCTTAGTAGTGTTGCTCGTCTCTTTAATTACCGCATGATGCGGCATGTAGAACCCGTCGCCGCTGGGATTTTCTACTACTGCCATGTGGCCTAATTCCAGGTACTCCTCGATCACGCGCGAGTATTCCATTTTTAATGTCGCGTCCGCGTTGAGCTTTCGTTCTAGCGACGACAAACGTTTGAGTGCGACCGCTCGCGATTCCCCTACACGTGCGTTGTCTCCGCGAAAAGGCAACCGGACTACGTACCGCCCTGTGCTGTCGCGACGCACAGTTTCTGCATAATGCCTTTCGCATGCGGTGTCTTCGATCGATTTTCCTGAGACAGGTTGATTTGACCGACGGAGAACAAAGACACAGTCGCACCAGATCCTATCAAGATATCTACCGAACGGGGCAAATGGAACTCCGCGTCGGCTAAACGGACGTTAGCGGGTATTTTTATGGTGTTCCGCGGAAATATTTCGCTGGGAATGAGATCCGCGATGTTCGGTATCGTCAGACAAATGATCTCTTTACTGAATTTGTCTATCGCGGACCGCATCGTAATTTTTACGAGTCCCCTTGACACGGTGTTCGTACCGTTAATCGCGCCGATTGGCCGTGAGTGCGCAGTCACGCGCAGGTTTAATCGCTTTACAAGCGATTCGGTGATAAAATTCGCGGTAGCACACGTGTCCAGCAAGGCGCGGGCCTTGGATAACTTTCGCTTACTATCCTGTACATAAACTATCGCGCTCATCAGTAATTGTGGTGAGGTATTCGGTGAGATCGTCGCGAGGCTTACCGTCCTCCCCTCATTCGAGCTATCTAGTCATTCTGACCTCGCATTCGCGGGCGTGGATGTGCCCGATCGGCCGGCGCTCACGTACTTGTCAGCGTGCAGCAGTGTATTGTGCCGCTTATGGCATATGGTGCAGTTCGAGAACGTGCACGGAGCGTCTCGGTGGAATCTGAGACAATTGAGGCACACCTTTGCCTGCTTGACCGTCTCCATCCGTGCGTGCACTGGCATCTGCTTGAACTTGTCGCATACGTACAGCGGGTGGCGCTTGTTTTTGCACGCTATGCAATTACGTGAAGCGCTTACGAGAAATGCTTGATTCGGTTGATAATGACGCTTTCGTTTCGCGGGGGGCTCTTCCCTCTCCCTTTCCCTCTCCCGATCGGCTATCCTCGCCCTTTCTCGCCTAGAGGCGCACACCGCGGTCTTGTATAGAAACTCGTAGATTTGATCGGGCTTTGGGAATTCGTCCCGTTCTAAACTCGCTTCCCATTTTTCCATCGTCATCCTGGGCAACTTACTCTCTAAAATATGCACGATCATTTCCGACCCGACCGAAACATTCAGAGCGCTTAGAGTCGCGACGTGTTGTTGCATGTCGTCGGCGAGTCTCGATAGCCCGCTGCTAGTTTCTCTCTCTAATGGGGGCATATTCATAATCAACGAGAGATGCCGCGAAATCAAGACTCTCTTTACTTCATAGGATCGCTCTAGCAACTCCCATGCGCTCGCGTAATTGACCCCGTCGACCGCCAAAATTCTTATTTTATTCGCCGCTTCCCCAATCAATGCGGATTTTAAATAATGCAATTTGTCGATGTCGTCTAACTCTGTTTGCGACCCGATCATGCTATGGAATGCGTTCTTGAACGGCAACCAGCTCTCATATCGGCCGTCGAATGTCGGCAACGGGGCCTCCGGCAATTTAATTCGTCGTCTCCGAATCGGCGCGTCGACTCCGCCATTACTAACCCGCGAGCTACTTTCTGCCGTGTCGGTATCGGCGTTAGATATGCTTGCTAGGCTTAAGATGTTCTCGGCTCTGCTTGCGAGTGCATAGAACTGCTCCTGAATGATCGCGAATTCGTCTTGATGATTCTCATCCGGGTCTAGCACGGCTAATTCGTCATTGAGATCCTCGAATGTATGATACAATTGCGTCAGCCGAGCTACCCGTAATTTCAACGCCGCGTTGTCTAGCCTTCCTTCTTCGAGCAACGTGCTCACATTGGCAATTTGCGTCTCCAGGGACGTTCGTTTTTGAATTATCAATTCTATCTTTCCGGACATTTTCTAAGCGGGTCGGATCAAAATGGGAAGGAATAACTCACTTTCTGTGTAGTCGTACTAGTGTGGGGTCTCGAGGAACAATGTGGCTTCTGCCTGGTCAATGCGTTGGTTACGCCGCCCTTGCTCCTTCGCTCTGCTTTCCGCTTGGACGTCTTCCTTCAGGGATCGAGAGCTCAAAACCTCACAGGAGGCACCAAAATGTTCTACCGCTAAGTAGATATGCAGAGCTGACGCTCTCGCGCAACCCTGTGGTTCCGTTTTTACTTTGAATTAACTTCAACAACACAATTTCTTCACCTTTTATTAACGTTTGAAATTCACTGTGGTCACGATGGCCGCTATACAGAGAGTGCCTGTACATTTGGAGTCGAGAACGAAGACGACCGGGAATCGACCTCTTTTTTTCCGTACCCACATGCAGTTTCGTGTCGATGATCTCACATGCACACGCATACACAAGCCTCTTAACAATCGGTGAAAATCCGCCGATCGCCGCTTCACGGCACCAGACCTAGTAGTCGCGCATGCACCCATACATTCTCCACACGCATCTCGGCGCTCACCCATATTCTTTTCGATTGCCCTAACTGCATGCATCGGTGGGTACCTATAATATTACGAATCGTTTATGGTGCGACAACGCCTCGAGAATGTCTCGGGTCGCACCTGCACCTGAGCGACTGCGCGTCAGGACGCACACCTTCGTGACAACGTCTCAATATATCTCGGGTCGCGATTACGTCTC
This sequence comes from Priocnemis perturbator, assembly GCA_963942575.1. NCBI lineage: Eukaryota > Metazoa > Arthropoda > Insecta > Hymenoptera > Pompilidae > Priocnemis > Priocnemis perturbator. The sequence continues at coordinate 12,967,520 of OZ012652.1, forward strand.
GAGAGGTGCACTCGGATCGCGACGACGCCTCGAGATAATTGGGTCACGGACCTCGAATTTATTGCATAACGGGTCGCCATGTTTTGTTTAGGCGCTCGCCTTCTCGCATCGTCGTGCGTCCGGGTGAGTTCCCGTGTGGACCGCTGCTGCTCTGTTTGAGCACGTTCGCCTCGTCTATGTGTTTCGTGTGTGCGCCTGCGTCGCTTCCTATGATTGTAATTGTATTGTATTAGGTATATAGATATTCGGCGCTGGTCGTGCACGACTTACACCTATACGCCGCAACACTTCCTTTTCATATTTTTCTCCTTGATTTCGGCCCATACCTCATCAGATCTTCCCAATAACCAGAAGCGGTTATTGGAAATGGTTGGTCTGTTATTCTCTACCAGCTCATCCGTTTCCATTTGAATTGGCTTTATATGTTTATTTGTCACTTCGTGTCTTGCTTCTTCTTCCCCAACTTCCTTGTTGCCAACGCTCCTATCTTTTATATTTGCATTATCTTGCAGCAGTAAATCGATTTATTTCTTTAGATTTAGTATTTCTTTGTTTAGTGAAAAAATCATATCGTCTTTCTCGGTATCGTATGCACTTTGCAGTGCCGGACTCCTTATGTGTTTTTGAAGTCCTGGCGGGACCTCCTTTTTTTTTGTTGCTCCTTACCTAGATTTTTTTTTGTGAACATTGTTCCTGAGTCTTCTATTCTATCTCCAGATTCCTCAGTTGCGGCAATCTGGCTTAAGCTTTCTAGCGCTCTGCGCTTCGTTCCCGTATTGGGTTTAGGATTTAGCTTAGGCCTCACATCCTTTTGGTTTGTTAAGTCAAATTGGGAAATAATTTTCCCTACCTTTTTAGTTTTCCCCTTCAACTAGTCTTGCTAGTATATGCTTCCTCGCGGCTTTATCCAGCGCTGACTCTGGTTTCGCTGCGCCCTGGGGCATAGGTTTAGTCGGTGCACTACATTTAGCGCCACTTTCTTCATCGTCCTTCCTTAACTTCGCTTCTTCTATCTCACTGGACAACACGAAAATTGCTTCCTGGCATCTATTAGCTAATTCTTATAGATTTTGACGCGCTGAAAACGAATCTGAAATCCGTTTTTGTTTATTAGGTCTAGTTTTCGTGAAATCGAATTTAAAAAAAAATGCGTTTTTTGCACTTTGACCCACATTTACGTCAGAAATATAAAAGTGAGACAATTTCCTTTTATCGGAAAAAATTTTGCAGACTTTCCAGAATAAAATAGTATAATAATTGTGTCCAAATGATGCTTCTGGCGTGGATTTCAACTACTCTACGCGATAGAGCAGACATTTTTCTTTGGGAAACCATTACAATCGCACTCACAATCAGAACTGATTTCAGTTTCGCATGGTGAAAGGGAAAAGGAGTTCGTGTCGCGCAGTGTCAGCAGGGGTTCTCCGCCGTATCGAATGTAGCGCGCTCCATACCGGAGTGTCTGCCGTACCGTCTAATACGCGCAAAAGAACACGTGCTGATACTGCGTTACACTCCCTACTTTTTCGTTTTTCTGTAGAAAACGAAAACCTGTTTTGAATATTACCATGATACTTTCCCAAAAAATTTTCTTATCGGGCAGTATAAATCCCGTTATGTGAAATAATCATTTCTTAAACATTTCACGATTCTAAACACGAATGATTTCTGAGAAATCGTCAACAGTTTAATATAAGTATAACGAATTAACAACACTTTATTACATCGTATAATATAATAATATTATGACGTACCGGAGATCTTCTAATGATGAGGTCGCTTTGCTTGTCGGTCATACACATACTCAGGATCGTTTCTGGTAAGCGTCCAACAGTAATCGGCCAACGTTGAGGTGGACCAGTTACCTTGGTATCGCTTTTCCATGGTTAAAATGTTTTGGTGGAAACGTTCAACATGTTCATCACTCATCATGCCACAATTGTCAAGAAAAAAATCCAGATGCGAATGCAAAAAATGTAATTTTAAGGACATGTTGCAGCCAATTTTGTTGTACTGTTAGGTTGTAGCCACCACTAGATTTAAGCATTTCTCTGTTAGGTCTAAGCCACCACTATTTTTATAGCTATCCGTTAGGGCAAGCCCTTCATCTTACGTAAATAACTTAAGTTTCAAGACAACGAAGCTTTGTGCCAATGGTGATGTCACCATATGCACCGCGTGCCCGACACTCTAAGAAATACCATCGAGCAAGCAACATCGTAACGCTACTCGATACTCCGCTCAATCACTTACAAGGGAACATAGGCAACCCGGAAATTCAAAAAATTCTGAAATTTGGCACACATATAGAGTAGTCCATCCGTAACACAACCATATTTTTTATTGTTGCCATAACTCGTTTTTAGGGGGTGAAAACACCCTTTGAAAAAAAAATCAGATTTTTCTTCTTCGTCAAATATCTCAAGAACGGTAAGAGATATCGGAAAAAAGTTTAATCAAAAACCAAATCGCTTGTTCGCGTCTACGAAACTGCGTTATTTTTTATTTTATTTAATTCATATTTTTTTTGTTAGGCCGCCCCCTCACCCCCTTTTTTCAAATTTTTGTCTTTTGCTGGCCGCCATGAAATACCTCTTAACACCGTCTTTTCACACCTGTAAATGATTTTTGCGTTAAAATTTTTTTGGTGTGTATAACCGAATGTTGAAGTGAAAATGCACGCGACATAAGAGAGATTGTAGGGATAATAAGGCGTAGGCGTATTAAATCTATTCAGAGATGACAATTTCAAATACATCTTTATTATATTATTCTGTACACGGAACAAATACTGTTAAAATTATGGGATGTAATTGGTACAATAATGATATTCTTCATAGAAATGTTTGAAACGAAGGTACTGGCCGCACCACGCACATCGCATAAAAGCTGGCGCTCCACAAATACTACATTTAGGTACGTGCTTTACACTCTTAAAGTAACAGAAATCTACTGGATTTTGGAACTCGCCGGAATGGGTTTCTAAATACCCACTTTTAAACCAAACATATTGGAAAAGATTTGTGAATCTGGGTGAAGAAAGCTGATTATTAATTAACAACTGTAATTTAATTATATTATTGCGTGCATGCAGATTGATATTTTCTTCTAGTAGAATTACATTGTCCGAAAATATCCGTACAAAATTTTTCCAGATTCTGAAACCAAACACATCCAAAGGTTGAATCATGCCCGTGATCTTCTTTGGAATGATTGAACATGTCACTTCTTTGTCGTCTGTAATGAAATCGTAACGAGGAACAAAGTTCACATGTGCGATGATCGGAAAATAATGCAATATACGCGTCATTTAGCGACATCGACGAGGACAGGCTTATATTCCACGGAGGGCACAAAGATGTTATAAACACGAAATATTAATACATTTCTTATTCATACGATAACTTGGTATAAATACTCCTGTGGTATAAATACTCCATGGTATAAATTCTTTTTACGAATAGCTACGCTTACGAGAACAGTCAGTGCACATGGTGTCATTCGAGTAAAAGAAGTGTGGTACGTTAAAACTTCTTCTTCAAAATGCATTTGCATAATGTTGCTAACATAATAAACATGTTAGCCGCAACGTTTCAAATTGCAAGTATAACGCAGACTCCAATGAATTCGAAAGAAGTTGACTTGCACAACGAGCTGCGCGATATTATTGCAAATTTTCAAGATACGGATTGCGTAACGTCAATTGAACATGATTACGTACTTGACTTTGCCGATCCATCGGAACCACATGTTCCGCAATTTGTAGAGTACCTTACGCCTACAGAAACGGAAGAAGATAATTATTATCCTGAAGAGTGTACTGTTGATGTCGAAGGAGGAAAAGTCGATATAAGCTACAAGAAGAGAGCCGTTGAATTTTGGAAATCCGGAAGAATAACTCATCGGCCGCTTACCAGCGTACAGAGGAACTTTCGAAACGTAAAATCCGTACAGCAGCTACACAGGTGGGCTGCAAGTGTTGAGAAGGGTGCAACAAATGCAGAGAAATTCACATGGATTGCAAAATATGTATTGGAAGAGTTTGAAGTGGCTTTTGACAGAAAATCTTTTGTCCATGACATGAATTTGAGATTGTGGGCTTTGGAGGCAAAAGACCTGGTGGACCTACCCGATTTCAAAGCAAATACCGGGTGGATATGGAAATTCAAAAATGTACATGGAATCGTGTCTCGGAAGTTAACAACTTTCAAAACGCGATCTACGTTTCAAGGCATTGATAATTTACATAATATCGCAAAATCTTTTGTCGCAAGTATAAGGACCAACATCCCAACTGTCGGAATTGAAGAAATTTATAACGCAGACGAGAGAGGCTTCAACCTTGAAGTTCATTCTGGACGAACATTGTCATAGTCTCGCGTGAAAATAGTGGAAGCAGCGATTCAATCGGTATCCTCTGTGACATACAGTTAAACAATCATGCCTACTATTTCGGCAAGCGGACGTCTTCTTTCACCTTTATACATCATTTTAAAGAAGCCCACGGGAACATTTGGTCCAAGAGATTAGGAAACTTTATTCCGTCCACAAAATATGTATATCGAAGCTTCAAAATCAGGAAAACTCACGTCAGGCCATTTCAAAACTTGGTTCAGCGAAGTATATCTAAAAAATACTAGCGATAACACGATTCTATTACTCGATTCGTGATCGGGGCACTGTCCAGATCAGTTGAATCAGTTGATTCCAGAAAACAAAGAAGTGACATTTTCAATCATTCCAAAGAAGATCAGGGGCATGATTCAACCTTTGGATGTGTTTGGTTTCAGAATCTGGAAAAATTTTGTACGGATATTTTCGGACAATGTAATTCTGCTAGACGAAATTACAGTTGTTAACTAATAATCAGCTTTCTTCACCCATATTCACAAATCTTTTCCAATATGTTTGGTTTAAAAGTGGGTATTTAGAAACCCATTCCGGCGAGTTCCAAAATCCAGTAGATTTCTGTTACTTTAAGAGTGTAAAGCACGTACCTAAATGTAGTATTTGTGGAGCGCCAGCTTTTATGCGATGTGCGTGGTGCGGCCAGTACATTTTTTTCAAACATTTCTACGAAGAATATCATTATTGTACCAATTACAGCCCATAATTTTAACAGTATTTGTTCCGTGTACAGAATAATATAATAAAGATGTATTTTAAATTGTCATCTCTCAATAGCTTTAATACGCCTACGCCTTATTATCCCTACAATCTCTCTTATATCGCGTGCATTTTCACTCAAACATTCGGTTATACATACCAACAAAAATTTTAACGCAAAAATCATTTACAGGTATGAAAATACGGTGTCAAGAAGTATTTCATGGCGGCCAGCAAAAGACAAAAATTTGAAAAAAGGGGGTGAGAGGGAGCGTAACAAAAAAAATATGGATTAAATAAAATAAAATATAACGCAGTTTCGTAGACGCCAACAAGCGATTTAGTTTTTGATTAAACTTTTTTCCGATATCTCTTATCGTTCTTGAGATATTTGACGAAGAAGAAAAATCTGATTTTTTTTCAAAGGGTGTTTTCACCCCCTAAAAACGAGTTATGGCACCAATAAAAAATATGGTTGTGTTACGGATGGACTACTCTACATGTGTGCTTAATTTCAGATTTTTTTGAATTTCCGGGTTGCCTATGTTCCCTTGTTAGTTCATTTTGCAAACTGTACGCTATTTCTAATAAACCTTAAGTTGTGCTTGTGAGAAGAGGAGTGAATACCGAGACTATCACCCCACACCTTCCCAACGCGGCATAACAGTACGCCAATAGCATGCCCTCAATTAAATTTTTGTAATTTTCGGCTCTGCGATTCCCCAAAAAATTTTTTGCGACGAGACGAAATGCGTTCCAAGCATTTTTTTCATCACCTTTCAGAACATCGTCAAAGACTTTATCTTTAAAAAGTTCACGGATCTGGGGACCCACAAAAATTCCCTCTTTTATCTTTGCTGCGCTAAGTCAATGGAATTTGTCGGACAAATATTTAAATGCCGAGCAGTCACATGCGCGTGAAATAAACAATGACAGAGAATTCGTGCTGACACTGCGTGTGCGAGTCACGTTTTTTTTCTTTCCCTGCGCAGAGACGAAATTTGTTTTGTATTTCATAATTTGGTACAGGGAATGATGGTGTGCGTGTGTTTGTATATTGACAACGGTTGCTAATGGTGATCGCTATGTACGTGCCACGCACCGGTGTTACGTCGAGGGTGAAAGGATGAACACTCGTGTAGATCTTCACTTTAGACTTAACTTTATTAAGTTCGAAATACTGGTCCAACACCAGGGTTTAAGGTTTTAATGACGGAAAACTACGTCTTGTCGCAATGAAGTACAATATTGAAGTGAAGCGTGGTCTTCGGAAAGCGCTCCTTGGAATGCTCGAAAGAGGGGTGTCGCTTGGGGGCGGAATCGGAAAGTGGGGGTTTTGGGGTAAAACGGTCGGAATGCTGGGTCCTTCAGCTGAACAAATAGTGGTCGGACGGTTGGGCCTTAACTTAGGTATACTAGATAGGGTGTCCACATTACACCGGTACCGCAGGCGAGACGCGACAGTGTTTGCTGCGTTCTTGGAAATAGATTATTTATAAGAAATAAAGCGGGATTGAGTGTGATTGCAGCTTTTAGAAACACGGTTTCATTCGGTACTGCTTAGATTAAGTGTTAAATCATTTTTTGTGTGTGTGTGTGTGTGTGCGCGTCTGTTTTTTTGTAACTTTCTTTGTATTTAAATTTAAATCTATCAAAAAGAATGTCTCAAAATTGTATAAACAGTGCAGATTATTTTTGTTATATTTGTGGTGCAGTGACATTTCAAAAGCACAGAAGAGAGATTACCGCAACAGTAAAAACAGCGTATGAATATTATTTCGGTACGAAGGTCGGCGACCAGGACAAGTCATGGGCCCCGCATATATGCTGCAGTACTTGTGCAACAAATCTGCGACAATGGCTTCAAGGCAAAAGAGCATCGTTTTCGTTTGCTATTCCCATGATTTGGCGAGAGCCAACAGATCACCGAAATGATTGCTATTTTTGTATGGTGCCACCCGTTTCTGGAGGTGTTAAGGCAAAAAACAAGTCGGCCATAGTGTACCGGAATATACCATCAGCTCTCCGAACAATTCCGCATGGTGAAGGTCTTCCGGTTCCCGCACCTCCGCTAGAATTTTCCATCATGCCAGATAACGAGGAGACAAGCGAACCAAAGGATTCTCCGCAACTTTCAGAGTGTGTAGTAGATTGTCCGTTCGTGGATCAAGATCCGTCATTCGTGCCACACAGTGTCACCCATGAACAATTAAATGAACTTGTTCGTGATCTGGAACTATCCAAGGCTAAAGCGGAATTACTAGCATCAAGACTGAGACAATGGAATGTTCTGCAGGAAGATGTCAAAGTAACGTCCTTTCGCACTCGTCATGAAATGTTTGCGCCATAATTTGACAAAAAAGATCATCTTGTTTTCTGCTCTAATGTAGATGGCTTGATGGATGCCCTAAAAATTAAACACGTGGCAAAAGAGTGGCGATTGTTTATAGATTCATCAAAATTGAGTCTCAAGGCGGTCTTAATACACAATGGAAATCGACTCCCATCTATCCCAGTCGGATATTCTGCAATCTTAAAAGAGACCTATGAGAATCTCAAAGAGCTACTCAATCAAATTCAATATAAAAACTATGAATGGCATATCTGCTGTGACTTAAAAGTAGTGGCTCTGTTGATGGGACTGCAGCAGGGATACACTAAGTACTGCTGTTTTCTATGCGAATGGGACAGCCGCGCTCGAACATTACATTACGTGAAGAGAGACTGGCCTCGGAGGGAAGTCCTTCAAATTGGAGAAAAAAATATTGAACATACAGCACTAGTACCATCAGAAAACATAATTTGACCACCGCTGCACATAAAACTTGGTGCAATGAAAAATGTTGTAAAAGGCATGGACCCGACTGGATCTCCATTTAAATATTTGTCCGACAAATTCCCTCGACTTAGCGCAGCAAAGATAAAAGAGGGAATTTTTGTGGGTTCCCAGATCCGTGAACTTTTTGAAGATAAGGTCTTTGACGATGTTCTGAAAGATGATGAAAAAAATGCTTGGAATGCATTTCGTCTCGTCGCAAAAATTTTTTTGGGGAATCGCAGAGCCGAAAATTACAAAAACTTAATTGAGGACATGCTATCGGCGTACAACAAAATTGGCTGCAACATGTCCTTAAAATTACATATTTTGCATTCGCATCTGGATTTTTTTCCTGACAATTGTGGCATGATGAGTGATGAACGTGGTGAACGTTTCCATCAAGACATTTTAACCATGGAAAAGCGATACCAAGGTAACTGGTCCACCTCAATGTTGAGCGATTACTGTTGGACGCTTACCAGAGACGATCCTGAGTTTGTGTATAACCGACAAGCAAAGCGACTTCGTCATTAGAAGATCTCCGGTACGTCATAATATTATTATATTATACTGTTATGGCGTGAAGCTGGATCCTGCTGACAGAGATCCTGCGTTCCCGGTAGCGAGCCGGATAGCGCTTCTTGGGATGCTCATCTTGCTATCTCACGCGTGCGACCGCGTCAGCGGCGACGCTTGGCGACACCCGGGTGGTCACTTTCTGATCGCGCCTCTTGGCAGTAACTTCGATCTAACCCTTGTCGGGAATATTTTGTACGCCTATCTAAAATAAACCGAAGTTGTGCTCGAAGAAGAAGTAAGTGTTGTGTTCGAGAACCCTCACCACCCTTCCACGGCATAACAATACGATGTAATAAATTATTGTTACTTCGTTATACTTATATTAAACATTTGACGATTTCTCAGAAATAATTCGTGTTTAGAATCGTAAAATGTTTAAGAAATGATTATTTCACATAACGGGATTTATACTGCCCGATCGAACAATTTTTGGGAAAGTATCATGGTAATATTCAAAACAGGTTTTCGTTTTCTACAGAAAAACGAAAAAAGTAGGGAGTGTAACGCAGTATCAGCACGTGTTCTTTTGCGCGTATTAGACAGTTCGGCAGACACTCCGGTATGGAGCGCGCTACATACGATACGGCGGAGAACCCCTGCTGACACTGCGCGACACGAACTCCTTTTCCCTTTCACCATGTGAAACTGAAATCAGTTCTGAGTGCGATTGTAATGGTTTCCCAAAGAAAAATGTCTGCTCTATCGCGTAGAGTAGTTGAAATCCACGCCAGAAGCATCATTAAGACAGAAAAACGAAAAGAGTCCCTCAAAATAGGCGGGAAAAACGTGTCTCGCCAACTTTAATCAATGTTTACACATATTTGCAAGTACATATTCCACAATTATTATATACTATTTTATTCTGGAAAGTCTGCAGAATTTTGTGCGATAAAAGGAAATTGTCTCACTTTTATATTTCCGACGTAAATGTGGGTCAAAGTGCAAAAAACGCATTTGTTTTTAAAATTCGATTTCTCGAAAACTAGACCTAATAAACAAAAACGGATTTCAGATTCGTTTTCAGCGCGTAAAAATCTATAATAATTAGCTAATAGATGCCAGGAAGCAAAAAAAAAAAGTCGACATTTGTTGTCCAGTGTCTGGAAGCCTTCCGCATCCCTTGAACTTGTTTGAGACACTTTTTATTCCAACACACAAAACTTATTGCTTTCCCTAATCACTTGTAAATACTAGTAATAATAGACTAGATGCTGATTTGCTTATTCAATATACTTGTTAGTTGCGCTGACGAGTGTAGACTTGTCGCCTCGGCGGTTCGCGCGAAAGTCAACCTGGACGTCGCTTAACCGCTACGCTAACGCCCCTGTTCGGAAAGTCTTTAACATCTCCGAAGGTAACGTGCCCATATACTTTGAATAAAATCGAAATAACTTACTTCACTTGATTTGTACATTGCTCTCTTGAATGTAGAGATATTAAGAATCGTATAATTCGCTCACAATAGAAAGGAAAAGCAAATATTTTAAGTATTCATCAAGATATCACAGAAAATATGTCGATAACATCGATTTTTCTGAAAAAACATCAAAAATTCTGAAAAAAATTGGAGATAGCAGGTATGGTAATATCTAACTACAGTATTTATATAAATCTAGTGTTTTGAAAACTTCAACACAAAAACGGCATTGTTCAACATTTTTGGGCGTTTTTTATTTTTCACGCTTGGGGTTCGTAAGAATAAAATCTGCAAATATTCCCATCCATGCTTAGAATATCCTAGATTTTTTGCAGAAGTTTTGCATATCGGTAAATCGGGAAAATCTGCCAAAAATCGGTTTTTTGAGTTTACGCTATAACTACCCTTATGGTTGAGATAGAGGGTTGAAACTTGGCATACAATGTTTTCTTTTGATAACCTACCGAATGACACATTGCGAGATAAATTTGGTTCAAGGACACTTTTGACCATTTTATCCGGCCATACCGTTTGTACGCCACTGTGTATTACAATACGTATATGCACGATATACCGATACATACTGAAGATATCCCGTCGACGTTTTGCAGACATACTAAGTATATCCCGTGGACATTTCTACAGTAATCTGTTCTTTTCGTATCAAATTGTAATAGTTTAGCCAATATGTACGCGAAAAGACCGATGCGCCCGGGCAATGCAGCGCCGATACGTCGCGGCCGGGCCAGAGGGGGCGGGAGCTTCGAATCCGACGCGCGAGGGACAAAAGACTGATGAGGACGCCCGCTTGTTTTTTGTCTTGAAGTCAGTCGAAGAAGAGTCGAAGAAGGTGTCGGAGCATACAGGCGCCCGAATAAATAGTTTGATATAAATCCTACGCGAGTGCGAGATTATTCGTCCCTTTCCCCTGGCTATACCTTCTCGTTACTTCTTACAAATAATAAATTATTTTCCTTAAAAGGACATAGTCTGTTATAAAGTTTGAGGTTATATTTTAAAAAGCAAAGAGCGGTATTATAAATGATTAAATACATGAATATTTTGTGATAAAAGCGAAAACTTTATGAAGCAACTGCATGTGGTGTATGAGAGTAGATAGAAGAATCAACAAATTAGCAACTAAGAAAACAGGTATCAAAAGTAGGCTCTTGTTGGAATGTTGAATCATAACTGTTCGAACAAATTAATACATGAAGGTGAAGGTAATAGAACTGATAGCTAATTCGTTTGAGCACACATGTGCATCTTGATGTACATTACAGGTTATCGTGCATAAATGTTCAACAGTACAAGTTACTTAAACTGTAACGTAATTGAATGACAAGTTATTTTTGTTATTTAAAATATATGGTGGCATAGAACATTCGGTAAATATAATAAAATTTGTGTTATTAGTCAAATTCAATAATAATCACAAGCACATATAAATAGTATTAATTATTTTACTGTTTCAATGACTGATACTGTGCTCTATTTGAGTACGGCAGCTCTCTAACGTGCACTAATGCATTTCACTGAATTTCCTTTGTGAGAAAGTGGAAATATGGAGATGTATGTTTGTTAAGGGCTATTTTTTTGTACCTGAACCGATATGCAACACGTAAAGTATGATTGTTTGTTATTGTTGAATACACATGAGAGAGACAGATGAAACAGTTTCTCTATTATAACATCCTCTCAGTGTGATTATCTTTGTTATTTGACATGGCATGTAAGATGGCCCAAAGAGTCCATATATACACGCTAGCTTGTTAGAAATATCATCTTGACCACAGTTCTGTATGAATGCTTTGGAAATAATATGATTAAACATTATCACAAGTATCTGATTGCCTTATTGTGATTTTAAATTAGAGGTGTTCGAGAATCTCGCGATTCCCGGTAAGAGGAAATGAGAGGGAATGAAAGAAAAGAGGAAAGGGGGGAAATGAGAAAATCTATTGGCGGTGGAGAGGTTATGTTTCCACGTGGTCTACATAATGTCCGTTTAACAGAGTCTTTATTGTCTATAAAAATAAGGGTCACAGATGCTCTACGGTAGTGAAAGTAACAGTCAAAATGAGCGAGATAGTCAATTATATGAATTGTATCCGCCGTACAATGATTTATACCTTTGCGGGTGCACGTGCACGATTCGCGCCGCGTACAGAGCCTGAGTCGTCTGGTGTGGATGTACCGTGCGTATTATTATGAGCTTCGCCTGAGATAGATGAGAAATAGTCCGTGATACACTGAGTAAAGTCCAAAGTACAGCAAAACTGCGAGATAACCAGAAAGCTAAAATAGCGACAATCCGTGCGTTCTCTATAATTGCTGAGACGGTAATGGCCGACCGATTCGGCGGGAACGCCGCGCGCGCTAAAGGCGCGCTCGCATAAAGACCGCGTGTGACTCGGCCCTCAGGCCGCCTTGAGGATGCCGCGACGGCGATTGGTCGGCGTCGCGGCATTCCCAAACAAGAGGTCTTATAGGTATATCTTCTGGATGCATCTAGCGTCGGAACCCTCAGCATCAGTTGCCCAGGTGTCATGGAATTTTTATATGGTATTTGAAACTGCATTGGATAATAAAGATGGTGAAGTACAAGATATGTGATAGACAAACTTCTGTCATGTCAATTCACAGTACCATGGAACAGGTATTACATTCATTTTGTTATTTGACGACTGATCAGAGAAGTTTTATGTATTAATCGATGTTAAACATAAGTAACCTTATATTTGTCATATTGCTATTCAAAATTTTAGGGAATGATGAAATATTAAACGGAACAAGGACACTGGAGCATAATTTGGAAAGGTATATTCAAATCGTTATTGTTATTGTATTGTATAGTAAACCCGGATTTTCTGGACTAATTGCGGTGAAACTCCCTAGGGCACAGTGCAAGCCTATTTAGGTCTAGGGAACTAGCCGCTGGTGATATAGTTCTTTTTTTTCTGTAACCACCGCTGAGCGTGGCGCTTCACTTTCTCCTCTAGCGAAAAATGTGTTCCGAGACGTAAAACCATGTGATATGCTGTGTGCAATAAACGAAGTCCAACGAAGTCATAAAAGACCATTCTTACTTATCCTGCGCCATCAGTTATAACGTCATATAAATAATAATGTTCATATGTAAGAAACCAAATAAAGAGTTGCTCACTTTATTTTCTAGAAATACTGCAAGTAGAGATAGCTGCACACAGTTTCTGTTGTAGTAAGTTTTGTTTTATGTTGCCCTGTTACACATATTACCCAAAAATGAAGAGATTTGTATGAATAATTCAATAATAGTATTATTCTAGAATTGAAAATGTTTCGTTTCTGTAATTTAGAAGAATGTCGGCGGATCCCTATAACCACATCCACCAAAATAGAGAGAAAAATAAATTATGTAACGAGACCAAGGACGCATCAGCGTCCGCACCCAGCGATTCCGAGAAATCCTAAAAAAATCCAACAATCGCGTCAGGGCATTGACCCGAGCCGCCGCGTATCGAAACATCTAGAAGCGCCTAGAAGCGTCGAGAAGCGTCTCGAAGCTTCTAGAAGATTCCGGATAACTTCAGAGCATTACATGTACCGCGCGCATACGAACCAAGACGCAGCATCCAATACAGCTACGGAGCTTGTTGATCATACGTAGAAGCCTAGCAACGAAGTAATATAAATGCCGATTCCCGACTGCAACTCGTTCTCTAGTATTCCTGCGGGAGAGGACGAGGTAAGACCATCGGCCGCCCGCGGTAAACTTTCAGCAAATCCTATGGGAGAGGACCAAGCATGCTATCGGCCGCCCATAGAGAAGATAGGCTAGCTCAGTGACGCCAGATCTGGCTCGCTACCACGCACCGTGTTGGCGTTGGTGGGGGTAACAGGCGTGTGTGCGTAGCCTGTCTGTGAGAGCTGCGTGGAGAGAAGGACGGAACAATGCTGCGTCTCCGTTCCACCAACGTCGTGTGACGTCACGTATCGTGACGACACATAAGAAGGACAGAACTATGCTCCGTCCCCTTTCAACCAATATCGCGCGTCGCGTCTTTGTTCGACATGCAGTCGCGGCGTCGCGTCTTCGTTCCACACACAGGGCGGTATAAGCTTCTCGCGGTGGTGCCAGATTTCGCATAAGGCACAGCAACTACCATTGCGTTCTGTCAGCCGGAAGGCAAATCGGGTACCACCGCGGTGAGCAGAGCGCGATGCAGGGAAAACTGAATCGAGGAGAGCTTGGGATTGACTCGTCGTACTCATCGTCGCTCGTCGACGCGTGGTTTTTTTTCGTAGGTTCGCGCCCAGCCATGGTTCATTTTTGCTTCAGATTATAATTGTTCTTTTTTAAGTATTCATCACATGGCAAGAAACGATATTTATTTTAAAATATTTTAGTACCTACTACGGATAGTTTTGAATATTTTGTCAGCGGAACATATGTGTTATGTGTCGTGTTGGTTTATGATAGATACGGACATTATATATGTTTGACGTTATGGCACAGAAATTTTAACGTCCCCGATTTCTTTTTGCCGTAGAACGTCGTAATAATTGGTACGAATTTTAAGAATTCTCCCCAAGAGAAAATCCGTGTTCAATGGTAAACCGCAACTTTTATTGCGTCGCCTGTGAACACGCCTCGGATCGCGGTTGAACTAATTTAGCCGACCCGCAGGTACAACCCTTCTTAGCGCGTCAGCAGCTGATATGGTTTACGATGCGTGTTACTTTGCCGATATATATGTATGTAATCGTATTTTTCGTCAAATATCGTATTGCCTCACGTGGTCTTCCACGCCACCCATGTGCCACGAATAGCGCGTTCGGTTTTTTTAACGTGGACCCTCGCCCGCAGCCTGATTATTCCACATCGTATAATACAGTAGACTCCCATATAAGCGAGTTCCTACAACCCGAATTTCTATAACGCGGTAAAGGTATTGTGACTAATGTTGTCATATAACGCGACTCTTGGTTCAACGCGTCAAATAATAAAACACAGGAAGTACCTGCTTTAAGGATGAATCGGAGAGACAATCTGGTCAAAACTTAATGCCACATGGTGAAAATGCAGATACATTTACGAATACCGATAATGTAGCGTATCTTTAACGTGGACAAATGGAAGATTAATATCTAATTGGTATCACAAAATTTGAAGAATTTATGCGAATTTCTAATGTCTGTCCAGTTCCTCCTTACGAATTGAATCTGCTTTAGATGAGGATTACATTGTTTTCTTGATTGACATCGCCTTCTATAACGCGAATTTATGTAGCGCGTAATTTATTAATCGCGTTATACGGGAGTCTACTGTACTTCAATTTACTTCTCCGAAGGCATATATGGACTAAAATGTGGTCGGTACTACAACACTTTCGCGTAAAAAAAAGAAACGCTGACTTGGTGATATAATTTTTTTTTATTAAAATAAGGTACAACTATGTTAGTGATACCAGAAAGCCAAAAAGCAGGGGCAGCACGGCGAGTGGTGGGGGCCATGCGGTAAGTGTGTTCATGGCCTCCACCACTTGCCGTGCTGCTCCTGCTGTTTGGCTTTCTGGTATCACTGGGCGACTATTACCTATTTAAAAAAACTTATATTATAATCCTATCCTTAAATTACGAATATAATAAATTTTTGTGGGCCGCTGGCGACGACCTCGGCGGGCACCGCGACCCCGGCGCCACCCCGGCCACCGCCTCGCTGCGTTTGGCTTTGGCCGGCACCCCGACCACTGGCAGGCTGTACTTGGTCGCCCTGGCCATCGCCTGCCTGTTGTTCGATGGCACCCTGGACTCCGCCTCGCCCGCCTTGTTGGCCTCGGCCAACTCCTCTTGCTCGGCGGTTGGCATACTACGCCGCACGGCTTCTGCCACCTCCTTTTTTTTTTTGTCTGAAAGAATAACAATATACCTGTAAGTCAGGAACGATAGAACTTGTGACATATATTATCTAATAATATTGTTGTTCAGAACCTGTTTTGAGGGAGGACGCCACAGCGATGGCTTAAAACAACGATTGTTTTTGCAATTTTTGGAATTCTGTTGCTATTCAAAATGTTACTACTTAAGTTGTAATAGCATTTGCACCCAATTAATTTTCAGAATAAATATATATATATATATTTTTTCTGGTAGTAAACAGAAGGGTGCAAATGCTATTACAACTGAACTATTAATATTTTCAATAGCAACAGAATTCCAAAAATTGCAAAAAAAAGAATTCTTTCTTTCAACAACAAATGTAGACATATATATATGAAGGATTTTTATGAAATAGTCTTTATATTTCTTCATAGAACATTGACTGAACGTGTTGTAATAAAAATGATTAAGACATATTAATTTTCGAGCAATCCTTGTGTAATACCCTATATCTTTGCAAACAAATCGCCGTGTGCGGTAAACATTTTATATACGTATCTATGTATAGAGAGAGAGTGTTAGTATTGGTAAATTAGTTCTTTGAATATAATTGAAAAGGCGCGTATGTTGCGGCTGTAATTGAATGATTTATTTAAAACCGCGCTATTTTGTTGGAGATAAATGTCTAAAAATCCCCACACTCAACCGAAAGTGGACTACTATAACTTCAAATGACCGCGTAATCGTTTATTTCCGCCATCTCGATCAGACCCCAGACGATTTCCTGCAAACAGCGATTTCTTTGCAGAGATATACGGTGACACACTGAACGCGCGAAAGTTAATATTTCTCAATCAATTTTTGTACAACACGTTCAATTAATGTACCTTGAAGAAATTCAAAGACTATTTTACAAATATCGTTATTTCTTTCAAAAACCACATGTTTTTTCCAATTAGTCTATTTTCTGGTCCGCGACGGTGGTGTCCTTCCTTAAGGCATGAATCAAAAATAATGTTTTGGCGTACACCCATGGATCTTGATTTTGTCATATTTCGCAGAAATCGCAATTTTGCCACTGAGAATGACAACGATCGTTGTCGAAACGTTTCGCCATTGTCTTTCATTACTTGAATTTCACAATGTTCTACACCCGGACCGTAACTGTACGCCAAGTAACACGATTTTTTCCCCATAACACGAAATGTTGTCACAATACGTGATGTCTGGATGTGCACTCACTTGCAATGTTAGTTGATTGCTGCGGCGCCGCGGGCGGGTGCTCGCCTGCCTCAGCCTGCTGCGGCTGGGCGCTCGTTGTAGCCTGCTGCGGCTGTTCATTTGCCCGCGGCGGCTCTGGCTGCTGCCGTGCCTCCGGCTGCAGCGGATGCTGTCGAATATGTTCCGCAATGGCCTTCTGCAGCAGCAGCAACTGCTTCTGCATCTCCGCAAGTTTAATATGCGACTCTTGCTGCTCCTGCTGCTGCAGCTGAATTTCAACCACGTCGAATTTCATTGCTTTATTTAAAAAAAAAAGGAAAACGTAAATCGTATGTATGAATGTTCGAAAGATTGTACAATTGTAACAGAAACACTTTAATGTTACTTGAATAGTAAATAGAATTGATTAGGATATATGTATTACTTACGGGAAGAACAGTCCGTGTGTGTCTCCATGTCGATGTTTCCAAACTAACTGACGTTTTTGCACAGATGCGTAAATGCGGTGAAAGGTAGCAGGTGGGGGTATAATTCCGAAAGTGTTATGTACACTTGTTATTCGTGGTTTCGGAAAATGGGCCGGGCCAACGGAAAAGGTTGCCATATAGGGAGGCTTAAGATTACAGGCCGGGTAATAGCGCGAGCAAATTTACGGCTCTGCTCAGCCGATGTGAAATGACAGTGTGCATGAAATGTTTAGTTTATTTAGGCATGTCAACAATTTTTTGCAAATTCTTTTCCACTGTGATTCTGTGTTAACTGATGCCAACGGAATATCGACAACAGTCTAAAAAAAAATGACTTTTCTTAAGATTTGAACAAGGCTAGCGTTGCAAACATTCATGTCAGACAAAGTCAATTTGTTGCAAAAAATTTACGCTGTAAATTTGCATACATGTTTAAAGCTTACTTCTAATTGACGGGACACACCATTTCTGTACAAGTAGTACGTCTGCCGTGAATTCTGAATACGCTCGGTGGCAGAATATAAATGTTCTTTTGCAAATCCATTATGACAATATGCAATATACGTGCTGATTTCGCATACGAAAATTGAAGTCGCGCGAGTCATGGTAGGTTTTCCGACAGCGCCATTTATACGGCACCCCGCTGCGGAGTGTCTCCGCCGAGCGCCGTGAAACGTCGACGTCGGACAATGCCGTCTCACATTATTTGCCTAGCTGACCTATTACATTTGCCTGTATGACCCCATAATCTGTGTTGCATATTGCGATACCATATTTCTGAAGAAGAAAGTATATTCTATCGCTCAGTATATTCAGAAGTCACGGTAGGCACACCATTTTCACGGAAATGATAAACATGTGTCAGAAAGTTACGGCGCACAGCGTGTCTTATCAAGTTGACGTAATGTTTAAACAAGTTTGCAATTTCATATTGTAACCATACACCTCATATATATGGATTCCGCGCTCGGGCGAAGAGGTGAAGATAACGTGGGAGGGACAGAAGATGGTCGTTTCTCTCTCTTTCTCATTTGCAGCGTCGCACATTTTCCATTCTCCACGCAGGAAACATACGCGAGTATGTATATATGTGCGCAGCACGCGGATTACCCCCATGTAGCATGTGTTCGATTATCCACACAGAAGCATACGCGAGTATATATGTGCGTGGCACGCGGATTACCCCTACACGCTACGCTGCAAAGTAGAGACAGCGAGAAACGACCATCTTCTGTCCTTTCCACGTTGTCTTTACCTCGTGCCCCGAGCACGCGGTCAATGTATATAAGGCCTATGATTGTAACACTGACCATTTCGTGCGTAATTGTCCGGTAATTTTTTATACAACAAATAGAAATTGTCTAAGTTTTATTCTGCTCATGGAATTGGTCAAAGATTAAGAAAGTCTATTTTCAGCAAAATTGACTTCTTATAAATCTGAGGGTGACGGGGAGAAACGGATCTCTCAATTCTTTCTAGAGTATCAGAATCTAAAGGAATGACGTCGTACATATTCACATACAAAATACGTGTTGAACGCTGTCTAAAGATGCTCGCGCGCAACAGTGTTGCAACAACACGTTATCTCGTGAAACGTTCGACAAAGAAGCGATCGTCGGAGATATATCTTACCTTGTTTTCTCGCGATTTTTTTGAGACGGTTGCACGATGAACGGCGATGTGCGTGAGTATTCCATCGCCGGACGTGGTCGGGAGGAATTCTGTTCGCGGCGGGCATGAGTTTTTCGTTTGCTACGTACGATACCCTGCGCGCGTGTGTGTTTTCGTGTGTGTGGGTGTTTTTTGCATAGCGTGCGCATTTCCTTTCGTCGTACTGTTATGCCGTGGAAGGGTGGTGAGGGTTCTCGAACATAACACTTATTCTTCTTTGAGCACAACTTCGGTTTATTTTAGATAGGCGTACAAAAGATTCCCGACAAGAGTTAGATCGAAGTTACTGCCAAGAGGCGCGATCAAAAAGTGACCACCGGGGCGTCGCCAAGCGTCGCCGTTGACGCGGTCGCACGCGTGAGATAGCAAGATGAGCATTCTAAGAAGAGCCATCCGGCTCGCTACCGGGAACGCAAGATCTCTGTCAGCAGGATCCAGCATCACGCCATAACATCCCCCCCCTTACAAAGAAAATTTTCTTGTTACAATTTGAGCCAAGAAAATTTTCATTGCAAAATCCGTCAAACTATCGGTTTAAGCTTAGCGCGCCTAATTCTTCCCAAGCGCGGAGGTGGAAGTTCCGCAAAATCAGCCACACCACTGACCGCGACGCCTAGCGTGCCCTCGACAGGACCCGGTTCGCACTGAGCCATGGAAATATCCTGCGTGACCCTTTGGGTTCCACCGGAATTATAACAGTTGTAGTAGTTGCAAGTGCCGAAGCAGCATCTGCACAATCTCCAAATCCTCAGCTTGTATATTATCCAGAATAATGCTAGTATCAAGAGGGAGACCACCAAGGATCGGAACGTGGTCCATATACTTTCGTAGCGAGATGCGCTCCTAACATGTGTGGCAATTTCGTCTGCTTCTTTAACAATCTCGTCTAAAGGTTTAGCTAAGTTGTGTAGTGCGGAAGGGTCATTTAGTATCGTGCTTATTGAAGGAATGCGTGCGTATGAGCCGATAGTTTCGTTAATCGGGTTGATGGTTATGTTGGAAATACCTAATGTTAGTCTGATCTCGGATGTGTCAGTTGTTTCGGTAGAGTAATATAGGGTTACTGAGGCCGTTCTTCCGGTACAACCCGGTCTAATCTTTACGAAATTTACGCCACTTATTGTAGTGGTTTCTACCTGTTTGGTGTCACGACAGCTTACATGTAAACTTTCGGGTTCGTAGACGATAGCAAGCCATTTCTGATTGGAATATAATTGTATCCATATGGGATTTGAACGAATCAGTACGTGCGGCGCACATTTTCCATCGGCTGGTAGGCCGTGTATAGCCTGGCTCAAACAAGGATCCTGGCTAACCGTACCGTACGCGGGGCCGTGCCGCTCACACAGACGAATACCGTGAGGGGTCCGACAGTTATTGATATCTTCCGCGGTTAGAGAACTATAGTACCGCGTGTCCTTATCTATTAGTATGTAACGCTCTGTAACGCTTAGTAAATACAAATATTGGTCTGTTAAACGAGGAACAGGTACCACCTGATACAAAACATAAATTTCCTCTTCTACGACTGGAATTTTGATCTCGAAGCAAAGTCTGAACTGACTCAGTAGAAAAATGTTAATCTCGGAGAATTTTAGAAACTTGTAGATCTGATCCTCAGTTACCGGGAAAAGCATTCTTCCGGCCCCGTACTTGCTCTCTATAGTCTTTAAAATTTCGAATAGCTCGGGTGGCTCGATTAGAGCGGGGTCAACTCTGCCCTGTAAGCCGCTCGTAAGTATATTTCTAAGTTTATAGACTAATTCGGTATTTTCTAAAATTACTTCGTTCAGGACGCTAGCCAACTCCAACTGGTTCTCTTTATGGTTAATCGTGTCTACTACTCTGTTGCGAATCCTTTCAGTCTGGTTCAAATAGTTCATTACCTTATTTTGGAAGCTGGAGGCATCTTCAACAATGCCTTTAACAATGGTCGTTTCTTCAGCTATCAGATGTGACAGTTTTTTGTTGTCTGCGTGCAATTTGTCAATTTCGGAGTTATAATATTCTGCGTCCCTGTGACTCAGGGTTCCAAAGAGAACATTGAAAAGATCACCAATTGGATTTAACCATCCGCGCTTAACTCTATAACGGTTCTTATTAGTATATCCTATGCTACTAAGCATTAGGTTCCTTTCCTTAACTAATCGCTTAAATCTAGCTGCTAGATGCGTAAACGTCTCCTCCAGCATGCTGCCTTTTTTTTTTTTTTTTTTTTTTTTTACGTGGAGGAAATCTTCAAGAAAGACGCTCCGGGCCCCCTGGTGGGGGGGCTCGGAGTAGTGTGGGATTCGTACCCACTAAAACCTCCACGGTGGTCCGTCTTCTCACGGATATTGGGCGGCTACGGTATCTCTTAGAGGAACGCCCGCTGCCGCCCCCCGTGTTAGCCTGAGGCCCATCCCTAGGTTGTCTGCAGACCCTCCTGGACTCTCGTTGGCCCCGCCCACGACCACAATGGGCGGCACCTCTTCCCGGGGTCGCCGTGCAATGGGGACCAGTGCCACCACACAAGCCCCCTGACGACCCCCGTGGCCGGACGTAGGTTAAAGCCACGCCCGGCCAAAATGCGGCAGTGGAATGTCGCGGAGGTACGGCGGAAGCGGCGGCAGCAAGGCTCACCGCCTCCTCCCTCCCCGTCTTCCCCTTCCCCGACGGGCGGGATCGGTCCTTTCTCGACCCCTCTCCGCCGCCTCCTTCTGCAGCATCATCACGCTGCAGAAGGAGGCCATCGCCTTCCATGCCCTGTCGCTGCAGACCATCCTTTGTAGGACGGTTGGCAGCGACAAGTCCCCCCCGATTTGAGCGACCAGGGCACGACGCGCTTCTGCCCACGCTGGGCAATGTTCCAGTATGTGCTGCGCCGTGTCCCGGTCATGCCCACAGTGGTGGCAATGCGCCGTCGCCTCCTTCCCAATACGACACAGGTACTCACCGAAGCAACCGTGCCCGGTGAGCACCTACGTCAGAGGTGAGCCTGCCTCTGCCCCTGCTCTGCCAATCCTCGAGGATCGGCAGAACAGCCTCAACGACACGGTGGCCGGCGGGTCGACGCTGTAACAACCTCTCCCGCCATTTGGCCACCACTTGCCGCCGAGCCTGACGCCTCAGCACCTCGACTTCGTGCTCCGACGGGACCCTACCGCCCTGACGGAGGTTTCGCAGGCCATCATACGTGATGGCCTCCCCCTCCGCCAGGATATCGAATGGAGGAAGTCCCGCCAGTAGAGCCGCTGCCGCACCAGAGATCGTGCGGTATGCCCTCACTATTCTAATGGCCACTCTACGATGCACCCTTGCCAGTCCATCAACCAAGGGCTTTCCCCCGGGTCGATGGACGTCCCCCGCCCAAATTGGTGCACCGTAGAGCGCCATGGACCGCACGACCCCGGCATACAACCGGCGGACGCCACCCCCAGGTCCACCCAGATTCGGCAGTAGGCGGCCCAGGGCCGCAGCCGCCCGTTCTACCCGGGGGAGCAGTTGGTCGAAGTGCTCCTTAAAGCGCCAGTGGCTGTCCAGGACAAGGCCGAGATACTTCATCTCGGCCCCAATCCGGACGCAGGCACCACCCACAGTCAGCTCCGCCTGGAGGGGCTCCGCACGCCGAGACCGGTTGTAAAACCACATAGCCTCGGTCTTGTGCGGAGCCACTTTAAGCCCCAGCCGGCTGATACGGGCGACGACGCACGCCACCCCAACCTCCGCCAGAGAGATGGCTCTGCCCCAGTACTCCCCGCCGGCAAGCACCAACGTGTCATCAGCGTAACACGTGACACTCACACCGGCGGGGAGAGGGGCCCGCAGGACATAGTCGTACGCGAGGTTCCACAGCAGGGGCCCTAGTACAGACCCCTGCGGAACCCCGCAATACGTCCTCCGCTCATGCGCACCATCCCGTCCCGGATACTGGATCCACCTGTCCGAGAAGTAATCCCAGACTAGGGCCACCAGCTCCGGAGGGACCTCATGATATACGAGGCCCTCCCGGACCGCCTCCCAGGGCAGGGTGTTAAATGCGTTAACAATATCTAACGATACTGCCAACGCAACCCCACCCCGAGAAACGACCTCCTCCGCCAGGGACCGCACCCGCCTGATGGCGTCCACGGTTGACCTTCCCTGACGGAAGCCGAACTGGCTGCCATCCAGATCCGGGCCCCTCCCGGACAGATGCCGCACGACGCGATCGGCAATGATTCTTTCAAGGACCTTCCCCGCGTCGTCCAGCAGACAGATGGGACGGTACGCGGACGGAGCGTCCGCGGGCCTTCCATTCTTCCGGAGCAGAACCATCCTGGCCTTCTTCCACAGTGGGGGGAACCTCCCGAGTCTCAGGCAACTGTCGAACAGCTGCCTTAGCCGGGGTTCAAGGACGCGCAACGCCTCAACCCAGGCACGGCCGGGGATGCCACCCGGTCCCGGGGCCGTGTTCCGGCCCGCGATACGCCCGACAGCCCCGGCGAACTCAGCCTCTGTGACCCTCATATCCTCCGACCAGTTATAGGCCGGGGGTTGTCCGGTCGGGGCAGACCCCTCCTCCGTAGGGAAGAGGGTGTCCACTACCCGCCGGAGTAGCTGAGGGTCCAGAGACTCCGTTAGCGGGGGCGCCCATGATCGCAATTTGCCCATTACGATCAAGTATGGGCGCCCCCACGGGTCGGCATCGATCGTGCCGACGAGCTCGTCCCATGCCCAAGCTTTGGCCGTCCTTATGGCCGCCTGCAAGGCCATAGTGACCGTCCGGTACTCCCGATACAGGTTCTCGACTACCCCCGGATCCGGTTGCCTCTTCCGACGCCTGGCCCGGGTGTACCGGCGTCTGGCCCCCACACATGTGGCCCGAAGGTCATCCAAGTGCGGGGACCACCAATACACCCCACCAGCCTGGCGAGGGGGCCTGGCCCGGGTCATCGCAACGTCGCAAATCGCCGTCATCTCGCCCCGGAACCATCTGGCCCCCTCCTCCGGATCCGTGGGCTCATCGGGAATCCCGGGCCATGCTGTCACTATTGCGGCGGCCATCAGCGCATCCTTGTCTAGACGCCGAAGCGCCCATCTTGGCGGTGGTGGTGGACCACGTCTTCCCGCGCCACGCGCAGGAGTGGGGGCAGACACCCCCGCCACCTCCATGATTATGTAGAGGTGGTCGGAGAGGGTCTCCACCCCTTCCAACACTCTCCACCCCGTCACGCGGCGGGCGGCGCCATGCGACACCAGGGCGAGGTCGACAATCGACTCACCCTGCCATCGCACGCACGTACTTACGGATCCCCGGTTTAACAACCGGAGATCATGCTGCGCCGCCCAGTCCAGCAACGCACCGCCCCTCGCATTGGTCCTAGGGGATCCCCACGCCGCGGCGTGGGCGTTGAAATCCCCCAGAACAATCACCGGCCGCGGTCGACAGCGTGCTATGCACGCACCAATCGCGGCCAGCTGAGTCTCGAATTCCGCGAGGCCGCGATTGGGCGAGGCGTAGACTCCCACCACCGCTAGTTCCCCCCACTGTGTCGCCACAAATCCCGCCCCCTTCTCCAACAAGGAGAAGGGCCGTGCACCCGGCTGCTGCCGGTGCACGATGGCCACCAGGCCCCCAACGTCACCGATCCACCTGGGATCATCGGGAACGTGGTAGGGCTCGGCGATCACCGTCAAGGCAACCAGCCGCTCGGCCAGGCTCTGGGACAGCAGGTCCTGGGCCCGGCGCGAGTGGTTGAGGTTCGCCTGAAGGAGGGTGGAAGGGGCCATTATTTGATCCCCTCCATGGCCTCCTCCGCGGCCTCTCCGTGTGGCGGTGCTACCGCCGACTCGTCTGTCCCCCTTTCCGGGGCCGGAATTCCGGCTCCGATCGGAGTCCCTCTCAGCCTTGGAGGTGTGCAGGCTTTGCTACCAAGGCGGTGGTCCGCCGGTCTCCCCAGGTCCGAACAGACCGGGCACCTGGGGGTTTTTGCCCGGCAAGCCACCGCCTTGTGGCCTTCTCCGCCACAGTTGTAGCACTTGGAGCCCCTATCGGCCGCCCCAGTGCACCGCCGCCGTACGTGCCCATACTCCGGGCAGCGGTAACACTGGAGCGGACGGGGCTCCAGCACCTCCACCTTGGCGGATGTCCAGCCTACTAAAAGTCGGCCAGATTCCGTCAGTTTTCTGGCTGCGGTCAATGGACATCGCAGCCAGAGCGAACCGAGCCCGGAGGGGGATATTCTGACCTGACCGGTCTGAACATCCCCCTCCCGACAACCACCGTTTGCAGCGATGGCTGCTGCCACCTCGCTGCAGGTGACGGAGTCGTTCAGACCGGTCACCCTCAGCTCGGTCCGCTTAGAGGGCAGGCCGACTCTCACATCCAGGCCCTCAAGCGCCGTGGCCATACGGCCGGCGAGTGCCTCAGCCTTGGAGGCAGAGTCGGGACCGAGGATTTCCAGGAGGTAACCACCGGTCACAGCCCTCTTCATCCTAATCGAGGTGATGCCCAGCTCAACCAGGCTCACTTTTGATCTAGCCCGGGTCATCACCTCGGCGTACGAGCATTTCGCTCCCTCTGCCAACGTGACCGCGACGACCGCAGTGCTTGGCGGCTTCGGCGGCATAACCACCCTCCTCCGCGCACCTGCGGCGGTCGAAACCGCCACCGGTGCGCTGGAAGCGATCGCCTTCTTCGCCGCCGCCGCCCTCTTCTTAGCCCCCTTACTCCGAACCGGCGTCCATACCCCACCCGTGGCGGGATCGGTCGGAGCGCCGGCCACGGTACACTGGGGGGCACGACCAGACGTCGCGGCCGCCTTGCTACGTGTATTGCCGGTCGGCCCTCCCACCTCACGTTGGGCCACGGCAGCCTTTGGCGCCGGACCCCTGGGGGCACCCGCCGCCCCCTTCCCCTTTTTTCTGGAAGAAGCCAGGGGGAGGATAGATGCAGCGGGCGGCGTCTCTCTTGTTCCCGCATCCACGCCCGCATTAGACAACTGCAGTGATGCTGGAGGGGCGAGTTCCCTTCGGAGCGCCCCCACCTTCTCGTCAATCAACGCTGCAATTCGAGTGATGAGGTCATCATCCGTAGGCAGCGGGCCTTCAGCCGCAGGCCTCCCTGACCCGCTTCCGGAGGGTTTCGGTCTCTCCGACGGCGGGAGGGGCCAGGCTGGGGGAGGGGACAGATTGTTTCCTCTCTGGCTCGCATTCCCCGCCCGTGCGCTCGCGTCCCTGAGGGCACAGATTTCCTGCTTGAGGAGCGCCACTTCATGGGACAGGCTGCTCACCTGCGCCCTCAGGAGCGCGTTGTCTCGCTCCGCCGTAGGAGAGTCCTCCATGGCTCGAGCCCTCAAGGCCAGTTCTGTGGCCGCGGCCGCCACGAATCGGGACCCCACCTTGAGGTCCCGCACGACTGTTCCCTTTAAGTTTTTGGAGGTGCTGGCCACTCTCTCCATTAGGCGGGCGTGCTCCAGCGCCTCCGCACCGATCTCGGCTGAGGGAAGAATTTTAAGTGTCGCCGCCACCTCGTCCACCGACAGTTGCGCGTCCGGCTTCTTCCTCCTCTTTGCAGAGGACATAATCGGTGAGGGTGGGGGAGACGACTGCTGCTCCTCTCCGCCGCCCACCAAGGGCGGAGGCGCTGGCAGCGTGGGAGTCATCGCTCGCTTCCTCCCGCCGAACCTGGAGCGTGTCGACGTCGCCGACAGGAGCGATGCTTCTGACTCTCCAGAGTCCGAGTTGTTCCCAGTGAGCCGCATGGGTCCACCGAGAGGTCGTGTCATCTCGACGCTCACGGCCGACTCGCTCGAGGCCTGGCGCGTGACCGGCGCCGAGAACGCCCCGGACGCGCGCATCCTGGGCCTTGCCCTCTCGCTAGCGGTCTCCCCCAAGACGTCCGCCAAGCGGACCACGGGAATTAACGCCCCGCTAGCGCCGGCACGTGTCCTGGATAGAAACGCCCCGTCCGTCTCCACCGTCGGTGCAGGTATGTCCTGCTCTCCTTCCCCACTCCCCGTAGTAGATAGGCAGCAAGGGGCCTGGGAGGCTACCCCTTGCTCCTCGCGGTTGTCGGATGACGACGATCCGGTGGCCCGCTCAACAACCACCGAAACGCCGGCCCTGGAGGTTCCGAAGTCTCCTGCGCGGTAAATTGTTTCACTTTTCCTTGTGCTTGTCATATTTTTTGTTTCAATGAACACCAAACTTGCCCGGGTCCTGTACGTGTATCGATCCTTGTTCCACTTGCTCAGTGTGACTCTGCAATGGCACGCCATTCAGAGCACAGGGGACCCCACAGGGAGGTGAGACAAGAGGCTTTGGTCCAATCGAGCCCGCCAACTTCACCGAAGCTCTCCACAACAACAGTGCAGGCACTATCGTGTGCAGGAGAGCATCAGATCCATCGTGGTTTGCGATCCAGTCAGGTGACTGGAAAGTCCCGACAAGGCCTTCCTTCCCCTGGGGCGGTGCCATTTCTGGCTGAGGAGCCCGCCAACCCCGCTTGCTGTCCGCGACCGCTTATTCGTCGGGGTTTCCCCCGCTTATTTCACGGCTGCCCTACATATCTGCAGGGCGTTCCCCTATCCGCAACCTGGGGACGCGCCCGGTGGCCTCAGCTTGGCCTCCACCTACTGACATGGGCAGCGGTTCTTCCACACCTTCACTGGCAGGTACAGACATGCTCCACATCCCGCAGTGGCGGCCACTACGGCATGCGGGCAGCGGTTTTTCCACACCAGATCCGGCAGGTACTAACATTTCCCATGTCCCTCGGTGGCCCGGGTCCAGCATGCTGCCTGCGTCAGCCTTATGTCTGGCCAGCGCTGCGGTTATTTGGTTCTCAATCGTCCGATAGTCCCTCAGATCGTAATAAAACACGGTTCTCCATTTATGGTGGTATAGCCGGGTCGTTCCCATCGAGTCGAAGTGAAGATTCGGGACATTCTCGACTGGTGTTACTGTAGCCAAACGCCCGTTTTCGCTTATAGTCAGGCATAGTATTAAGTCTGTTACGCCCATCAAATAAAGGAGTCTAAAACGGAATGCATGTTAGCAAATTTAAGTCTATTTAAATGTATCGTTTGATCCTTATTCTTAATACTAATAATAGCGTTAGTGTCTCCGCTTAAGGCTTTGACTTGGTGAGGTCCTAACCAAGGGGTAAACAAACCGGCACTCCTATCTCTTCCCTGATTCCTGATCCATACCCAATCCCCGGGTTCTAACGTTAGCGGCCTAATTGTCTTATCAAATTGTCTCTTAGTTCTAATTTTACTGTCCATTAATGTCTCGGTTGCTCGGCACCATAAGCGCCTGAGGTAATTCTTTTGTCCTTCTACAAAATCTGTGTATGTCGTGTCGTCGTCTTCCTGTAGGTGTTCCATGTTGGGGGGTTCTCTGCCAAAAGCCAGTTCAAACGGTTTGACTCTAGTACTTGAATGTTGGGTCGTGTTGTAAGTATATATTGCAGCTTGCAGGTAGTGATGCCAATTGGTTTTCTCGTCGCTGGTCAAAATTTGGGTTTTAAGAAAATCTTTAATAACGGCATGCGCTCTTTCTAATGAGCCGTTTGATTCGGGATGGAATGCACTGGTATGCGTCAAATCCATACGGAGCATCTCGGCCAAATGATGCATCACTTGACTTGTAAAATTAGCGCCCTGGTCGGTCAGGACAACTTTGGGGGTGCCGTAACGAAGGACCCACGTGTCTAATAAATTCTGAGCTATTGTTATTGCAGTCTGGTCGGTAATTGCAACAGTCTCCATAAATTTGCTGAGCTGGTCCTGGATAGTCAGTATGTATTTGTGTCCACCGGTGCTCTCTACTAACGGTCCAACAACGTCAATCGCAATTTTCTCATTAAAGCTTCTGGGTGTGTCAGTAATTGTAAGGGGCATTTTAGTAGGCTGTCGTTGAATTTTGGTTTCTTGGCAAGTTAAGCATTCGTTAACATATTTCGTCACGTCTTTGTAGATCCCAGTCCAATTGTATGATTGTAAGATTCTGTCAATAGTTCGTTTCGTTCCTGCATGTCCGCCTAGTAACGTGTCGTGAGCCTGCCTCATGATTTCTCGTTTTTCGTCATTGTTTGTAGGTTTCCGTAATGTCTTTGTTAAAAGCGTCAATTTTACCATTGGGTTTCCTAGGCTCTCTAGAATTATTTCTTTAAGGTCCGATTTGTTTATTAACATTAATCGCGTCAGTACCTCGTAATCTACTGCGAGTGCTTTGACATTTTCCCCTATTATTACGTTACGCAAAGATTCGAAGATATTGGTTATAGTTTCCCGCGTATAAGAATCGCTATTTATCCGTATATGGTTACTATTTTCATCAAACTGAAACGAATAGTCCTCGCTGAGTCCGAACTCGACGTAGATGCTGTTGGCTGGTCGCTGGTCGTCAAAGACGACATTCTTTCTCCAGGGTGTCCTGACGGTCGTTGTGATCAAGACCGGGTTTTGGCTCAATGCGTCCGCGTTGGCATTGAGGCATCCTTTCTTGTACTGGATCTCGTAGTCGTATTCTTCCAAGATTATTCGCCACCTAACTTGCATGGCGCCAGGTTTCTTCGTAGTCGCGACCCATTTCAAGGGTTGATGGTCCGTCACAATCGTGAACTTCCGACCGTACAGATAAGGCCTGAAGTGCTTCACGCTCCACACGATGGCGAGCATCTCCCGATCGGTCGTGGAGTAATTCCGCTCTGCTTGATTCAATGTCCTGCTGGCGAAGCTAACCGGCCTCTCGTGTCCGTTTTCGTCTTCTTGAGCAAGGACCGCTCCGAGCGCTTCCCCGGATGCGTCGGTAGCCAGCACAAAGTTCTTCTCGAAGTTTGGAAAAGCTAATACCTTTTCACTGAGGAGCTCTCCCTTCAATCTGTCAAAGGCCTGCTGTTGGCATTCTCCCCATCGGAAGGTCTCGTCCTTCTTGAGAAGCGTATTCATCGGCCTTGCTATCTTGGAGAAATCCTTGATGAATCTCCGATAGTACCCCGCCAATCCCAGAAATTGTTTGATATTCTTCTTATCCTTGGGAATGGGGAAATCCTTCACTGCTCGCAGTTTGTCAGGAGTTGGTTTAATTCCATCCTTAGTAATTTGGTGTCCCAAATACTGTAGCTCTGGCTTCAGGTACTCGCACTTGTCGGTTTGCAATCTCAGCCCGACTTCTCGAAGCCGCTGAAACAGTATCCTCAACTTTTCCCGATGCGTTTGCAAATCCTCAGCGAAGACCACTATGTCATCCAGATACACGAAGCAAACCTTCCCGATCAGTCCCCTCAGGGCCTGGTCCATCATCCTCTGGAACGTAGCCGGTGCGTTCCGCAATCCAAAAGGCATTCTGTTATACTCAAAATGTCCAGCTGGGGTTGAAAATGCCGTCTTGGGCTTATCTTCCTCCTTCATTTCGATCTGGTGGAATCCACTGGCCAGATCGAAAGCACTGAAATAACGGGCTCGCCCGAGTTGATCGAGAATTTCCTCGATATTCGGCAACGGGTAGGCATCGTGAAGGGTCTTAGCGTTCAACTGTCGAAAATCCACGACAACCCTCCACCTCTTTTTGCCGCTGGCGTCTGCCTTTTTTGGCACCACCCACAACGGTGAATTGTACGGTGATGAGGAGTCCCTCACGACTCCTTTCCTTCTCATATCACCGACCTGCTCGGCGATCACATCCAAGTGCCCAGGTGGATACCTGAATTGCTTTGTATGTACGGGCATGTCATCGGAAACCGGTACCGAATGTTGGGTCAACGTTGTACTGGGTAGCTCATCCCCGGGCAACGCAAAGATGTCCTCGAACTCTTTGATAAGATCCCACAATTTCTCGATCTCGACTCGGTCCGCTAGGTGCAACAATCTAGTATTCTCTTTCAGAAGCTGTATGCGTTCTGTCTTTGCGCTGCCGTGCGCGCGTTCCATTAGCAAAATCCTATGCAAAGTACCAGTCAACTCGATGGTCCTCCTTGTGGTGTTAATCGTTGCCTCTTCCTTGGTGATAAAAGGCATTCCCAAAAGGCCGTCCTCTTCAATCGGAAACTCGTCCGGTACAATGGCTAGCACATGCTGCTTATCGCCTAGATCTAATCGCGCTTCGCGTGTCGTAATCACGGGTTCGTTGGTAACGCCGAAAAAGGTATTGCTTCGGGCTCGGCTCGGGAGGTCCTTAGAAGCAGCTTGTTTTATTACGTTTAGTCCTGCTCCTGTATCGAGCAAGAAGGTTCGGGTTCCGGGGTTGTCTCCCCCCAGTCGGATTGCGATGGCGAGTTTGTCTCTTCCTGTTCCGAGCTTAAGTATTTAATGTCGGGAGGCTTGTTCGTTAGCCCTGCCCGAAAATTTTGGTTTTGTGGGCAGTCGCGCGCATAATGCCCACTTTTGTTGCATCTGTAACATGTGACTGGTGCATCGCTCCTTCGCGGGGTCTCGCGGTGCTCGTTCGCGGGCCTTCTATCCATCGGGGGCCGCTCCGCAGCGGAGTGTCTTGGATTAGGAGTGGGAGCGTGCCGCATGGTGGGGCGGCGCTCGTGCTCACTTGATGCGTAACCACGGTGGGCTCTACTTCGGAGCTCGTCCCGGCGTTGTTGCTCATATGCGAACTGCTGAGCCTCGCGCAGCGTTTCCGGACGCTGATACTGGACGTCTTTCGTTAATGAATCGGCCAGATTTTGAATGTACACGTCAACCGCGTTCATCTCCTCTACTCGTAGAGCAGCTCTCTTCTCGCCCGCGGAAAGGTTTCTACTTTGGTCTAACGCTCGTTTGATATCGCGTTGCAACAAATTAAAGCGCCTGGTATATTCGCGTACATCTTGTCTTCCCTGACGCAAACTCGCTCGTTCCTGAATTAACAGGTGGTAACTCTTCGTTAGGCAGTACTCCGTTTCGAGGATCTCAAATAGGTCGCTTAGGTCAATAACGTCGTGCTGGTCAATTAATTTGTTCGCGTCGCCCTTTAGACGCTGGCTCTTTATCATATTTAAATACGTCCGCGAATCGGGTACGAGCTGTTCCATTTCTTTGATTTCCTTTATAAATTTCTCGACCGGCCTATTGAATCCATCGAATTCGCTAATCATTTCCAGTGCCTGCTTCGTTTCGCGGGCATACTGGATAAGGGATCTGCGCGCTCCGTCGCTATGTCCTCCGTCGCTATTCGTCCCGTCACTACGCGCTCCGTCGGCCTCATCGTCTACATCGGCCGCTACCGAAGCCGAAGCCGCGCGTATGGTTAAATTGGTCAACTGTTTCTGTATCGCTCTTATTTCCTCTCCCAACGTTCGCAGCCCGCCTGCTAATAGTCGCTGTTCCTGCGAGATAATCCGCTCCGCGGCATTTTCCCGAGTTACCGTTTCGACTTTGTCCTCAACATCGTCCCTTCTCGGACTGGACATTTCGCTTACGTGGCGTCTTTTCTCTAATCGCCGGTACTTGAACTATCTTTGATACGGTTATTTCGATAAGTATACTATATGTACTTACCAAAATGCAACTTTCATATCTCCTTCTTCGATTTCTCTTATAATCTCCTCGAAGATTTCGGACAATTGACGCCTATCCCACCGCTGCCACCAGAAAAGAGTCCTCTGTTATGCCGTGGAAGGGTGGTGAGGGTTCTCGAACACAACACTTATTCTTCTTCGAGCACAACTTCGGTTTATTTTAGATAGGCGTACAAAAGATTCCCGACAAGAGTTAGATCGAAGTTACTGCCAAGAGGCGCGATCAAAAAGTGACCACCGGGGCGTCGCCAAGCGTCGCCGTTGACGCGGTCGCACGCGTGAGATAGCAAGATGAGCATTCTAAGAAGAGCCATCCGGCTCGCTACCGGGAACGCAGGATCTCTGTCAGCAGGATCCAGCATCACGCCATAACAGTACGTAGTGTTTCAATACTTTTCGTAATCTTTCCTATTCTAATATAAACTGTGTGTGTGTGTGTGGGGTGGGGGGGTTTGTGCCTGTGTTGGCAGGTTAGTATGTATACTTCTATCGGTTTCTGTTTGATTGTGTACAGAAATGTGCGACGCGTCCAATAAAAGATTAAAGCAAAGCTTTTGTGAAGCATGGCTTCAGGACGCCAGATATAAATCTTGGATACGTAAAGTACCCACAAATGCAAATTTATACCGCTGTATCGTGTGCCAGCAACAGTATTCGTGCAACACGCGCGTTTCAAGGCATGCTGATTCTGAGTGTCACAAAAGTAATGTGCGAAAGAACGCATCTGTTTTATTCAATGACGACGATGCAACGTCGCCAAGACACTGTCCTGCGGTACAAACGTTTCGCAAGCAATGGTTAGAGATTGTTGAATTTCAACCATGGCTGCGTGAAGTATCGGAGGACAAGACATTATTTTTTTGTTTACTTTGTCAAAAAACGATGTTTGCAAAATTGCACAATATTTACCGTCTCGCAGAATCTGCAGAACACGTACAACAAGTACAGCGAACAGAAACCGATATTAATGTTAATGTGACGGACGACATCAAAGTACCGTTTGATACACGATAGGCTGAAGCAGAGATTAAGTACGCTGCGTTCATTGCCGAATATAATATTTCTTTTGAAACAGCAAATAAATTGTTGTCGTTCTTTCAGAATATAGGAAAAGATTCAGACGTGTTGCACTCAATGAGTATGGGTAAAACCAAATGCAAGCAAATAATTTCACAAGTTTTGTGTCCCGTTGAGACATCACGTGTCGCGGATACATTGCAAAATACTAAATTCAGTATTTTCATTGATGAAACGTCAGACATTTGCAATCAGAAATGGATGACATTTCATGTTCGGTATGTACACCCTGAAACATCGAAAATTAGCTCGCAATTAATAAAACTTATAAATATTGACGCCAAAAATTGTGGCGCCGAAAAATTATTTGAAGCATTTCGAAACGAAATGTATATTTTACAAATTCCATTCGTAAATATAATTGCTCTCTCATGCGACAATGCGCATGTAATGACCGGGAATCGTTTATCTTTTAAAACGAAACTACAGGAAAAGTGTGGACATGTATTAACATTTACCTATCCATGCCATTCTGTAGCGTTGATTGCTCATACAGCGTGCGAAAACATTCCTCAAATTTGCGAGGAACTTGTGAAAAAAATTACCAAATTTATTAATTGCAGTCCCAAGCGGCTAGCTATTTTCAATGACTTTCAGGAAACAAACCGAAAACTTTTGAAATTATCCGAAACACGGTGGCTTTCTCGCCATTACAAGACTGTGCATTACAAGACTTCTAGAATCATGGGATAATATTAACGACTTTCTAATGGATTTAAATAGAACAGATAAATCCAAAAGTGTTGATCACTTTTTACTGTTGATGCAGACTCCAGATTTAAAAGCACACTTATTATTTTTTAAATATATTTTACAATATTTCAATAACTTTACAACCTTTTTTCAAGCTCTGGAAACAAGAATACAATTATTGCAACCGCAATCCTCAAAATTGTTAAACATAACTTGTCGACAGTTTATAAAACCAGAGCTTTTACAGGATCCAATTCATGAAATTGACTTTTCCGAAATGGAAAATCAAAAATCAATAAACGACATTAATCTTGGAATTGAATGCGAACAACATCTCGATAATTTGCTATTAGCAGGGCACACAGATGTCGTTACAAATATTCGTAAAAATTGTTTACAATTTTACATAAGTGCCGCTCAAGATATTTGTAAAAGGTTGCCTATAAATAATAAATTCTTGTCGACATTAAAAGTTTTTAAACTACAAATGGCATTGCGCGACATTAACAGAGAAACGTCATTTAATGATGTTTCTTTTTTCGCTGAAACTTTGACCGGGTTCGATAATACTGCTTTAAGATCAGAATGGTGTGCTTTGCATCGACATTTTACAGAAACAGAAATTGATTATCTTTCCACATTGAATTTCGATAACATGTGGGAAGAAATCTTTACACGTACAAATATATATCCTACTTTGAAATGTCTTGTAAATGCTGTGAGGTCGTTGCCGAATTCAAATGTTGATTCGAAAAGAATCTTTTCCTACTTGCCGGATCTAAAATCCAAGAAGCGAAATAAACTGTCGTCCGTCAATGTTAATGCAATATGTGTTTTAAAATCAACGCTAAAGGCGAGAGGGGAAACAGCCATGAATCTGCAAATAAATGACAACCATCTGTGTCGAATGGCATCCACAACATTGTATGCCACACCATCAAATTCAATAGAAAGCAGATTGCATGCAGCAGATATTGCTGAATTGGCTAGTCCCTTCTCGTCAAACGCTTTGCAATAATAATGTTGACCATAGAATACAGTTTATTCTATGGTCATTATTATTTATATTTCTGATATATAATAAGTGTATCAACTGTCTGGTATCACTTTTACCAGACATCCCGTTTCATTGTGGTATGATAGGGCTACGGGCGAGGGTCCACGTTAAAAAAACCGAACGCGCTAATCGTGGCACCTCATGGGTGGCGTGGAAGACCACGTGAGGCAATACGATATTTGACGAAAAATACGATTACATACGTATATATCGGCAAAGTAACACGCATCGTAAACCATATCAGCTGCTGACGCGCTAGAAGGGTTGTACCTGCGGGTCGGCTAAATTAGTTCAACCGCGATCCGAGGCGTGTTCACAGGCGACGCAATAAAAGTTGCGGTTTACCATTGAACACGGATTTTCTCTTGGGGAGAATTCTTAAAATTCGTACCAATTATTACGACGTTCTACGGCAAAAAGAAATCAGGGACGTTAAAATTTCTGTGCCATAACGTCAAACATATATAATGTCCGTATCTATCATAAACCAACACGACACATGACACATATGTTCCGCTGACAAAATATGCAAAACTATCCGTAGTAGGTACTAAAATATTTTTAAAAAAATATCGTTTCTTGCCGTGTGATGAATACTTAAAAAAGAACAATTACCATCTGAAGCAAAAATGAACCATGGCTGGGCGCGAACCTACGAAAAAAACTACGCGTCGACGAGCGACGATGAGTACGACGAGTCAATCCCAAGCTCTCCTCGATTCAGTTTTCGCTGCATCGCGCTCTGCTCACGGCGGTGGTGCCCGATTTGCCTTCCGGCTGAAAGAACGCAATGGTACGTGCGATGCCTTATGCGAAATCTGGCACCACTGTTACCGACCTGTGTGCGGAACGAAGACGCGACGCCGCGACTGCATGTCGAACAAAGACGCAACGCGCGATGTCGATTGAAAGGGGACGGAGCATAGTTCTGTCCTTCTTATGTGTCGTCACAATACCTGACGTCACACGACGTTGGTGGAACGGAGACGCAGCATAGTTCCATCCTTCTCTCCACGCAGCTCTCACAGACAGGCTACGCACACCCGCCTATTACCCCCACCAACGCCAGCACGGTGCGTGCCAGCGAGCCAGATCTGGCGTCACTGGGCTAGCTCCATGGGAGAGGACGATGCATTGCTATCGGCCGCCCATGGAAGCGAGACATTTCAGCTCCGTGGGAGAGGACGAAGCATTGCTATCGGCTGCCCATTGAAGCGAGACAGGGTAGCTCCATGGGAGAGGACGAAGCATTGCTATCGGCCGCCCATGGAAGCGAAGTAGGACCGCTCCATGGGAGAGGACGAAGCATTGCTATCGGCCGCCCCTGGAAGCAGGATAGGATAGCTCCATGGGAGAGGACGAAGCATTACTATCGGCCGCCCATGGAAGCCAGATAGGTAGTTCCATGGGAAAGGACGAAACCTGGTTATCGGCCGCCCATGGAATGGGAGGGAACGGTTGAAATAAACCAGCCGCCTGTTACAGATATAGGGATACGAGTAGACTTCTCGTGTTAGAAATTCTGTACTGGGAAAGAGCGGTTTCAAACTAGCCGTACGCCCGTTAGCTCAAAACTGTAAAGTCCGTCAATAATTCGTTGTTAGCCATCGGCGTTGTCCAATGAATAATTGAGACACATCTGTAAGAACGAAATGTATCTAACATGAAAAATAAATATTCTGTCCTTAGAACCCAACCCAGCGAATCCTATTTCCTTCGAACTCCATCCCACAATTAGATTTTTAATTTTCTACCGAATAGAATTAACAATGTCAATGAAGTACACACGGAGATCTGCTCAAAGGCGCAGTGGACCGTTTGGAGCTGTGAAAATTTCCAGCAGAACTGCTGGCACTTCATCTAATTTTAGCCCACTTGCCTAAAAAATATTGCCATTGTCTCCGCTACTTTTCTCAATTTCAAATTCATCAAAACCAGGTTGACAAGTATCTTGTCAGAAAAACGACCAGATCTATTAATGCTTATGAATGCAGCGAAGGATATTTTGCAAGTAATAAATAACGAGACTTATATTAATAATATCCCAAAGAAGCGATTTGCTAAGAAAATAATTACTATTCAATGTTTGGGACTCACAATTTATTTTTTTAGCTTTGCTTGTAGTCTTGTTTTCTTTGGTTTTCTAAAAATATACAGTAAGAATAAAATTTTTGTTTGATGTTTGCTATTGAGTGTTAAGTACTTTTTATTGTTAGGTTAAATGGCCGATTAAGTAAATTTTGTGGGCTGATTTTACCTTGCTAATGCGTCCCTGGTACTTCCCAATTTTTTATTTCTACAGTAGAAGAAATGATACAGTTCAATCACCAGTTGCAGGGAGACATTCCTTGGCTACAATTTGTAAGTACTTTTTTTGTATTAACCTTATCAACCCAAAATGCATCCAGAATGCTTTAAATGATGTGATTAGATATTTGTAACATTTAATAAGCATTTTCAAGAATTGTTCATGTGTAAATTGATATATTAAACGTTATGTTTTTCTTAGCTCATACAATATCAATGTTGTTTAATAATAACATCCTGATTAGTAAAAATAGCTGAAAGTATCGTATATAATTATGTGAATGCATTTGCAAAACAACAAATGGAACTAAATTTGCAATATTGTTACAGATTCGAATGATGTCGCATGTGAGAGCAGAAAATTTAGTAAAAATTATAGTAAAGAATCATTGGAAGTGATCTTGCACTACGATGGAGCTGAACAAAGCAAAGGAAAAACCGAGCATTCCAAAACACGAAAGTAGCTGAACTAGTGACAGGTATTTATGTTTCTAACACCCTGCGTAACATCGAAATATGTCCTTTACAGTCGGTAAAACAGAACACCTTCTAGCGTCCTCCCGGGCAAATTGCGATGCCCCGGAGGAGACGTGGTAGGGGACGCCGCCGCCAGAGGGCCAGGGCGGCAGGCGCATCCTCCATAGTAACCGAGTATAGTGGCTACGCGTCACCGCATACCTCAGTCTCGTTCAGCTACGTCAACACGGACGGACGTCCCTTCTACCCTCAGACGATGGCATTCCAGCTTGTTATGGACGGCGAGAAGCCTTCCACGGTCCAAATCCAGCTCTACCACAACCACACCAACCTTGTTTGGATCTCACCATTTATTTTGGTCGGCCAGCAAGTGCGTCATTACCGCTGCCGCTGGCCTGGCGGCCTGGATGCTGACAACACCAAGAATGTGACCATCGCCAAGCTGCTGAATCATTCAGATGCCAACTTGAACTACGTCGTCATGGGACGCATGCTGGTGTATCCGAACATCATGGCCCTGAGGGCCACACTCGGCGCAGAAGCCCCTCCTTTGTCGACGGCCGGATTGGGTGAGGCCACTCTCAGAATAGCTCCCGGGGGGGAGGAGGGGGGGGGGGGGGCGGATGGGGGCAGCGTGTGCGTCGCGCGTTGCCACCTAACCTAGACTGGTTATGAGCTTCGCCTTCTGCGAAGTTCGGTCTGGGTTCCCCATCCCTCCTTCAAACAAATTTCCAAAATTTGTCCAAAATTTCAAAAATTTCAAAAATTCTCCAAAATTTACTCTAATTCACAAGAGATATTTATTTTTATCAAATGCTTACATATACTATTCTTACGTTTGTAGATATTGCAATATATTTACAAAGAATACCAAACCGCACCATAGCAGACATTTCAAGCGCCATTCTCGACTGGTCGAAACAATCTGGTTATGGAATGAAAATGATATTAAAAAATAAATACCTTACACATATAATTTATGAATTGCTGCCATTTTATTTTATCATACACCCACATTAACAAGGAGAGACATCAGACTGGGACAACTATTTCGGAAAAAACAAACATTGGTATGCTTTTCTATACACGAACATAATGGATACGTGTAAACGTGTATACGTGTAGGCTTTATTTATTTAACAATATCATGAATGCGAGAAAAAAGACGCAATACATGTCACCAATAATCAGCGCTCGTCCATGCAGGAAGGTAACCGGTTCATATCACGATGCGCCCGGGTTCAATTCGCGATATCTCAACTTTATTTCAATCCATTCATCGTTTTGAATAATTATCCATTTGATAGACGACTCACCTTTTTCCGCAACGAAAAATCTAATAATCTGTCAAAAATTGCATGAGCACAGAATCGAAGCGAGAAAAATAAATAAACAAAAAGTCTTGTGCGCAATCGGACCATTTTCAATGGACTTCGTCTGTAATCGATGTGTACGCAATAGGATTTGTGAAAGAGATTTTTTGCGCGATCGGTCTTTAGGCACGAGAGCCTGTCCAAAATCGGTCCACGCGTAGTATGTATATGTAGCAGGTCTTGTGCACATACAGTTCGTGAGGAGTAGGTTTTGTGCGCAATCGATCCATCCGCATTGGATTTTGTTCACAATCGAGTTGTATGTAATAGATACTATGCAAGAGATCTTTTGCGCAATCGGTACTTGGGTAAGAAACCCTGTGCGCAATCGGTCCTTGGGCCAAAGATCCTGTGCGCATTCGGTCCGTGTTTAGTAGAACTTGTGCGCAATCGGTCCGTGTGCAATAGATTTGTGCGCAATCGGTCCGTTGTAATAGGTCTCGTGTGCAATCGGTCCTGGCAAATAGCTTCTGTGCGCAAACGGAACGTGGGCAATGGTTTTTGTGCGCAAACGAAACGTGGGTAATAGCTTTTGTGCGCAAACGGAACGTGGGCAATAGGTCTTGTGCGCAAAAGGAACGTGTGCAATCGGGACTAGCGCAATCGGTCTTGTGTGCAAATGAGCCACACTCCCTTGTTCAGGTGGTCCAAATCTACAAGTTTCGTGCGGCAGCATTTGTCCAAACCGACTCTCTTTGGACTCAGGTCGATCCACATGCCCAAGTAACAAAAATTGCCGATGTTATCCGAATGATATAGATGCAAATATCCTTACTCCTATCAATTTGCCAGGATTCTGCCTCATCGTACCTTGTCCAGGAGGTCCAAATCTACAAGTATTGTGCGGCAGGATTTGTCCAAAGCAACTTGTAACCGTACAAATTTTGAGGCCCGCGCCGGCACAAGGAGATCGCACCGGCGCGCGCCCGGTGGAGACCCGGAGTAACAGGAGAGCGAGCCCTACACGCACGATCACCGCGTGGCCGGTAAGGTGACGAACCGCGACGCACACTTACCGGCCTAATCATACCCGAGCACGTGGGGGGAAGACTATAACGGTACTTCCCATCACGAGCCACGTACCTCCCCCCACGCGGCCCGGGTATATAAGGCGCCGTTCCGCGACGATTAGACATCGATTCTTCGATCAATTCTATGACGCGCTGAACAAGCCCAGAGATCGGGAACTCACCAAGGAAGCTCGCCGCGTGAAACATTGTCGCATCCGGAAGACTCCGCAACGACGGGCCCGGTTTTCTGATCAATTCGCGCCGTGCCGCACTGGTATCGCCGTAGAAGGCGGTAACTTCCATATAACTCGCGAACTATCAACCGACCACTCGAATTAATAGACTAAAGAAATAGAAGCACGACAACAAGTAAAAATTCCACTACCCAGAACCTACCCCAATATCCAACGGACGAGGTGGCTCACTCCGCTCACGCACCGGCCACGGCCACGCTCGCTATCGTCCTCTCAGCCAACATACCAATTTTCCGACGGATAAGGTGGCCTACCCCGCCCACGCACCGGTCAAGGCCACGCTTATCTCGTCTACCGCTACACCTAACTCCGCTATACCCGGTGGCTGCAATCTGCCTCACCCGCTCTTGGCACCGGCCAAGGCGATGTGCAGTTCGCCAACCCCATAATAGTAAATTCCAAAAACCTGCGGTCGGGGCAATCTAACCCGTTCTTGGCACCGGCAAAGATTGCGCCCGATTCGTACCCTCCTGCCACGACAAAGGACACGACGTACGAAGACGCTCTCCGTCGCCGGGAACACGAACCCGGAAACGCGACGCGCTGACATACGCGCCGCGCACGTACATTACGTCAACACCAGCGAGCGAACGCACGTCAATTCAGACGCTTTTGTATATACAGACTGTACGCAAGATACATATACCAAACAAGAATACAACACCCTGTATTGCAGCGTAACCGCTCATTATTATCGCTTCCCTGTCGCCCACTCCTGCACTACTTGTAAGAATACTTCTGCACGGAGCGGACTTTGGCCGACGCTGCCCGAAGGAAGTACCGGCGCAGGACCGCCGCCGCAGCGAGGAAGGCCGGGACCCGTCAGACAGGACCGCTGACGGGCCGTGCCCGAGGGCACATCCTACTTCGAAACTTGTACGATGATAAACTGTATTTGGACTCAGGTCGGAACATAAGGTGAAGCATCCGAAATTGCGATGTTGTCTAATGATATAGATGCAAATATCTTAACTCCTATCAAATTGCCAAGATTCTGCCTCATCATATCTTGTCCAGGATGTCCAAATCTACAAGTTTTGTGTGGCAGCATTTGTCCAAAGCGACTGTCTTTGGTCTCAGGTCGATCTATAAGCCAAAGCATCCAAAATTGCTGATATTATTCACTGATATAGATATAATGATTCTTTTTTATAATTATCCAGGAAAATATCCGGCATAGAGGCTAAACTAAATTGTGTTTCTCTGGGAACAAAGTTTTGTATTTATGTTACATTACAGTTTTACCCAAATTACACTATTTACATTACTTACACAATTCTTACCTGTGAACAAAGAAACAACATTTAAAACTTTGTTACGTCTCGCGACGTCACCGCGTGAGATAGAATGCATTAATAGAGATTTCGATTATTTTCCTGATGGAACCCGTTGCAAGACATTAAGCAGACCCTTTCCCAGAACGTGCCACCCACTCGGGGAAGGCAATAAGTTAAGTCCTAGAACATTTTACGAGCGAGGTGAACAAAGGGCGACTGTCCGTTAGGTCGCGACACAATAAACCCCAGTAAATATAAAAAAACCCACTTGAACGGAAGAGATCACATAACCCATTCTTTCACTTACCCTCCCACTCACCCTGCGTCCGGGGAAAACGCAAGGGCTGGGATGACTGGGTGAGGAAACTCAAAAGTCACCTCATTCGTAGGATTTTAAGAAACTAGACCTTCCCAATGCCCCCAAAAAGTTCTCTAGCGAATGACCAACAAGGAAGCATTGGGGAAGGGATGAACCGGACAGAAACCGCGTCCACCTCGTTAGATTTCCAAAAACCTCTCGTCACTTCTTTCAGTTCCTTAAAACAGTAAAGGCCTCGAATCTGTGATACAATCGCCTAGGCTTGACTGTTCAAAAAATTCAGCTCGAATTCCATATTATACTTGTACCATTCATTCACAAGTCACACTTTCAAATAAAATCAGTGAACTGTACTCGTCTACGAACTCCATTACGACGTCGATCCTACTGAAAAGTTGAAATGACCGAAAATCACCGTAAGAGTAAGTACTCACTCCAAATAGTATTCGTAACCTCTGGGGGCTTAAGGTGAAGGGTAGTGCTCATTAAACCGCCAACCAATTCGATATTCCCCCTCCCCCAGTCCTTTGATCGTGTCTGGTCTCAGTAAAGTCGCGGATCGCGGTTGACTACAAAACAGACATCTTGTACGGACTCTGATCCAGGTCAGATTCGTATGACTGTTCGCCCCGGAACTGAGTGGAATCGTGGAGTCCATCACCATATCGCGGTTCTTTTTAGACTCACCCCGGCACGTAACAACTTATTATTCACTATCTATGCCTTTCTTTTATTCTCACTTCAAACGCTCTATCCTAATTAATTGTAACGTAACCACGTGTCTCTCCTAACCTCGCTTTCTCTCTCCCGTCCGTGGACCTCCGCTAAGATGCGCGGCAAAATTCAAACCCCGATTCGGTTTTAAAGAAACGGCGCACCGATTGCCGGAGACGTCGACTTTCTTTACATACATGCAAATATCGTAACTCCTGTTAATTTGTAGTGTTCTGGCTCATCATATCTTGTCCAGGGGGTTCAAATATACATGTTTTGTACTGTAGCATTTGTCCAGAGCGACTGTATTTGGACTCAGGTCGAAACATAAGCCGAAGCATCGAAAATTGCCAATATTGTTCGATTGTTGTTTGAAATGAGATAAGTGAGAGGAGTGAGCAGCTTAATACAGGCCTTAACGGGTGCTTCACGGCGGCACCCTGCACTATCGCTACTCTTCCTGACGCCTTTCTTGCGGTTCTCCGTAATCCCTCGCGGGAATCCGTGTAGCCGGTCGAAAGATGGAGTGAGGAGGTATGGGATAATCACCTCAAGTCATGGCCGGTTTTGCACGGCTGCACCTATCGGTTGATTTGGTTTTTAAGCCACTGACCCAGGCCTCGTCCGTTTTCACGGCTGCACCCTGAGCGAGTAGACTCGAAAGGATAGTTGACAAGGGCCTCGTCCGATTTTTCACAGCTGCACCGTTTGCGAACTTTGAGGTTATAGGTTATTGTAATTTCTTTTTTGGCTCGTTGGTTCCCTGGAGCGGTAAAGGAAAACCTTTTTCGTGAAATTCAAGTTCTAGGTGATTAAATAACGAAATAGCAAAGGATAATGGAAAACGAATAAATAGATTATATTGAATAAAATATATACACAGAAAATATTGAATTATAAGAAACGCAACGATAATTTAACTAAAGCTACTAACAATACTATAAGAATACGATGCGAATAAATTAACAGAAAACGAATAATGACTAGTATTATGAAATTCGGATTTGAAGGAGAGAGCAATAATTGAGAATAATACTATGCACGAAAGTGCGGCCAGAGGAAAAATTAAGCTAAAGACATTCGCAACACGCGCAGGTTGTTCCTTGTAAAGAGAAGAGACCGCGAAAAAGACTCTCTTGTGATTCTTGAATCACTTTTTCTCTAAGTATAACTCTCGGGAATTGCTAATGTCGACCCTTGCACGATCTTTTCTGAAGCTGACTGAACTAAAGGTGCCTTTCGGATGCCCTTTTTATAGGAGGAAAGCATAGGCAAGGAGTCTCGAGATGTAAAGAAGTAGTACGATGCGGTGGGGCGCATTTTTTGGTGGGGCGTCACGTCCTCAACCGTCGCTGTGGATGCACTTTGCACGTGATCACGCGTGGTCACTACGCTTAGTTCGAGGGGTATACGTCAATGGGTGGGGCTACGTCAATATATTCCTTGATGCGTGCTGACGTCACGGTGGGTGGGCCGGTGCGACGTCATGGGCCGCAGCGCTGGTCGGCGGCGCTCGGCGGCGCTCGGCTGCGCGGTACGTTACACAATCATATAATTG
This sequence comes from Priocnemis perturbator, assembly GCA_963942575.1. Taxonomy (NCBI): domain Eukaryota; kingdom Metazoa; phylum Arthropoda; class Insecta; order Hymenoptera; family Pompilidae; genus Priocnemis; species Priocnemis perturbator. The sequence goes on from OZ012652.1 coordinate 13,012,251, forward strand.
CAAATATCTTGACTCCTATCAATTTGCCAGGATACTGCCTCCTCATACCTTGTCCAAGAGGTCAAAATCTAGAAGATTTGTCCAGTAGCACTCCTCCAAAGCGACTGTCTTTGGATTCAAGTCGAATCCATGGTGAAGCATCCAAAAATGCCAATAATGTTCAATGATATAGAAGCAAATATCTTAACTCCTATCAACAGTCACTTTGGACAAATGTTGCCGCACAAAACTTGTAGATTTGGACATCCTGGACAAGGTATGAAGAGGCAGAATCCTGAAAAATTGATAGGAGTAAAGATATTTGCACCTATATCATTGGACAATATTGGCAATTCCGAATGCTTCGGCATATGGATCGACCTGAATCCAAAGAGAATCGCTTTAAACACATGCTGCCGCACAACGCTCGTAGATTTGGACTTCCTGGACAAGGCGTGATGAGGCAGAATCCTGGCAGTTTGATAGGAGTCACTATATATGTGCACCTATGTCATTGGACAACATTGGCAATTTTGGATGCTTCTTCTCATTGGTCGACCTGAATCCAAAGACAGTCGTTTCAGACAATTATTACCGCACAAAACATATATATTTTGACCTCCTGGATAATATATGATGACCCAGAATGCGGGCAAATAGATAGGAGTTAAAGTAATTGCATCTATATCATTCGACAATATCGGCAATTTGGGATTCTTGGCCTTATAATTCGACCTGAGTCCGAAGACAGACGCATGGGACAAATGCTGCCGCACAAATCTGGTAGATTTGGGCCTCCCGGGCATGGTATGATGAGCCCATTTCTCAACGGGCTATTAAACAATCTGTGGGACAGGCCTTCTTTGAGTCTAAAACGAGCAGGGAGTATGATTTTATCGTGAAACATTCACAAACCTCCGATGTCGGAATGTTCTTGGTCCAATTGAACGAAACTCAATGAATCGTAAGTGTAGCGTTCGGAACTACCGAAGAGCCAGAATTCATTGTTCGGGAGGGGTAAAACCGGGTATCTCGGCCATTTCTCAACGGGTTCTTGAAAAACCAGTATCACAGGTCTTCTTAACGTCTAAAACGCCCAGGGAGCACAATTTTATCGTGAAACATACACAAACCTATGAGATCGGAGAGTTCTTGATCGAACTGAACGAAACTCGATGGACCGCGAGTGTGGCCTTTGATACTATCGAAGAGCCGGTGTTTTTTAATAAGCCTCGAGGAGTGCCGGAGTAGACTGGTTAACGCGGGTGTTGGGTTGCTCTGAGGAGTTTTAGCACTAAGATTACGCCACACGGCACGTGGCCGGCACAAGAAAGTCCACGTGGGTGAGAAGGCACGAACACGCTTTATTACACTAAGACACTTAACCTACGGATTACAATGTTTGAGGGGCACCAAAGCGTCTTTCTAATCCCTTCGTGGTTACAGTCACTTTAAGTCGCCTTCTACTACGCACTTTACGAGAACTGCACTCGAATTCCGCACTACTATTCGGTAAGAAAGAGAAAGCACCCGATCGCTGCTATAGAGAGGACGGTAATGGCCGTCGAGAGCGCGCGGGAACCGCGAGAAAACAATTGCCCGAGAAGAATGCGACGCGGCGCTAATGATTAGCAGGCGCGAGTATCACCTGAGTATCGACCGCAATGATTGATCTCGGGCGAGCGTGTCGCGGGCGCCCATTGACCGCCCGCCCGAGGCGACTGTGAATATGCAACAGCCGGAATTCATCGTCCGGAGAGCTAAAACCGGGAAACTCGGCCATTTATCAAATAATTATGTATGAATAAACTAATATTTTTTTCGACTGAAAAACAATTTATATAAGTACTAACATCATTAATTCATCAAATACCCTTCAATTACAAATTGACCAATATTATCGATATCGATATTGAACACGAACGCGTTGACGAGCGACGACGAGTATGACGAGTCAATCCAAACTCTCCTGGATCTACTTTTCTCTCGATCGCGCTCTGCTCGAGGCGGTGGCGCCTGATTTGCCTTCCGGTTGAAAGATACCAATGGTACGTGCGATGCCTTATGCGAAATCTGGCATCATTCCCTTAAGCTTATACCGGCCTGTGTACGGAACGAAGACGCGACGCCGCGACTGCATGTCGAATAAAAACGGAGCATAATTCTGTCCTTCTTATGTGTCGTCACGATACCTGACGTCGCACGATGTTGGTGGAAGGGAAACGCAACATAGTTCCGTCCTTCTCTCCACGCAGCTCTCACAGATAGGGCCCGCATACTTGCGCGTGTCCCCACTCCCGCAGGCACCAATGGTGGTCGTACCTGCCTACCTCGCTGTGACGTCAGAACGCATCAAGAAATATAGTGACGCGTCCAATCTAGTGACGTGGCCCCCACCAGTGACGTACCCGAACAGTGACGCGATCGGTCTAGTGACATAGACTCGAACAAAGCGCAGTGGCCACTCGCGATCACGTGCACAGCGTGTGCATAGCGACGGTTGGGAACGTGATGCCCACCGAAAAGCGCCCCACCTCGATGCATTACTTCCTCTCATCTCAGGACCCCTTGCCTAAGCTCTAACCGTATAAAAGAGGCGTCCGCCAAGCCTCGCGAGTTCAGACTGCTACAGAAAAAGACCGTGCAAGGGTCTGCGTATGAAATTCCCGAGCGTTTTATACTTAGTGAAAAGAGTGATTCCAGGATCATTAGAGTATCTTTTTCGCAGTTTGATCTCAGTTGCAAGGAACAATCTGAGCGTGTTCCGCGCGTTTCTAGTCGTAAAATCAGAGTCCGGTAGCAACAGAAAAGAGTGTCTTTTCGCTGACCGTGTTTTTAGCAAAGAATAACTTGTGCATATTCCGAGCAGTTTTAATTTTAGTCGTTCTGCCATACTTCGGTGTGTAGGTTTAATTCTCAGTTAACTCTTCCTTCAAATCCAAAGTACATACATTCCTAGTCATAATTCGTATTTTGTATATTTATTCGCGTCGTAGTTTATTAACGTTATTGCCAATAGCAGTCGAATTATCGTTGTGTTTGTTATGTTTAACTGCTTTGATTGTATTTATTTTATTCAATATAATTTATTTAATTGTTTTCCATACTTCTGTGACATCTCGTTATTTGTTTGCCTAGAAACTCGAATTCCACGAACACGGTTTCCCTTAACCGCTCAAGGGAACCAACGAGCAATTAAAAAGAAATCACAACATCCTCTAACCTCAAATCTGCAAGGGGTGCCGCTGTGAAAAATCAGTTAAGGCCTTTGCAGGTATTCACGTCGAGACAGAGAGCTCAGGGTGCCGCGGTGCAAAATCCGTTAAGGCCTGTGTCCCGCGTGCTCACTCCTCACACAAGATTTCTTTCCTACCGGCACTGACAAAAATCCTCGCCACGTCAGGCCGAGGCTCGTAACACAGTAATACCAGGTGGTCATCGAAACAGAGAGTAACAAGAGCATAAAAGACATCTGTAAATTTTATTTTGTCAGTACTGAATGATATAGCAGATTGCAAGAACAATAGTCACGAAACAGCTTCTGGAGCAGAAGCCTTAATGAAACAAATAGACTATAAGTTTCTATCTCTTCTTCAAATATGGCACCGAATATTGAGTTACATCGACAAGGTCAACCAGTCTGTGCAAAGCAAGAGCATTCGTTTAAATGTAGCATATACAATGATAAAAGACCTCGAAAAGTCATTGCAGGGAATGCGAGATGAGGGACCGAAGTCAGGCTTTATGTTCGCCGGAGAAAAGTGTTCAGAAATGGGATTAGAGGACGGGTTTCCTGACACCAGACTAAATAAAGTAAAACGGTTCCATGACAGTGCATCTAATGACGGCTCTTCTATTTCTCCTGAGCAAAACTTTAGAAGAGAAGTGAATGCAGTTCACGACAGGATATTAACGGAAATTAAGTCACGATATGAGGCCATGTCAACTATATCAAAGGATTTCTCTTTTTTGGATGGGAAAATCTTGAAGAATCTGAGCTTATCTAAACTGAAGAAAAGTGCTGCTGACTTCGGACTTCAATACTCTTCCGACGTAGGCACTGTGAAGCTTCTGTCCGAATTAGAAGCATTTAAAGGACAAGTGCAGGAATCAATCGAGGAATCAAGGCCGGTTCCACCAATCTCGGTTAAATGCTTAATCGTCGGTTAACGTCAGTTAATCGATACTTTGCGTTTCACCAAAATTTGAATCCTGATTAAGTTAAGAAAACCGCGGTTAAACTTGTGACCGTACAGTACAGCCTCACAGTAGATACACACCAGAATGTCCGCACGTGTACGGGACACAACACTCACTTGCTTTACGCGCCTCACCTTTTCTCCTTTCTGCCGAATATACATCGCGATAGCTTCTCTTTCTACTCACTTACAGTTTCTATATGTAAGAGCGAGGATCGGAAGCGATCGAGAGACGCTCGCGGGCGCGGAGGTCCGGTCGGTGCGTGCGAGGAAGTTGCCTGGCAACGGACAGAGAGGAGAGGTGCCGAACGCACGACGAGCGGACAAAGGGCAGAGCAGTCCTGACACGGCAGTCGATGCCGTAGCAATAAAGAGTTACAGAGTTAAAGAAAAGATTTATTTGAACGCACCACCAAATCCCTTACAAATTATCAGAAGTGGGATAGTGAATCCGTTATTGTACAAGTTATTAAGTTGTGTAGAGGTTTGGTGCATGCTTGTAGTTTACGTGAGTGTTTATTATTGAGGACTTATTGTTAAATTCAGTGATTATGAAGGCAATCCAAAACCTGAACGTCAAAGAACTGAAACATTATTTGCGGCAAAAGGGACTGTCGGTGACCGGGCAAAGGGCCGAATTAGTCTCCAGATTGCTGACTGTATACCCTGACGGGCACGTTATGGACGACGGGGTCATTGAGGCTGAAGAAGTAGCCGATCAAGAAGACCAGAGACTGTGGGAATCCGAACGAGTAGCCTTACTGAAAGAAATGGAATTATTGCGCAGAGAACAGGCATTAACCGAAAGGGAATTATAGCTCGAACGAAGAGAGCGGGAACTACGGGACAGTTCGCAGCCGAGTACATCCGGGCGCATGTCAGTAAGCCCGAATATTAAGATAATAGGCGACCTATTAGCAGAGTTCGATGGATCTGAAGGTACCTTCCGAAGGTGGGAAGAAGAAGTTAAGTTATTGAAGGAAACCTATAATCTGGACGACGGTCACATGAGGTTAATTATGGGCACAAAGCTAAAGGGAAAAGCGGCAGCGTGGTATCATACACGGACCGAGCACATGCGATTGAACATGGAACAATTATTACAAGAGATGGCCAAGATGTACGACCACTGTCCGGGAAAACTGGAATTGCGAAGGAAACTTGAGCGGCGAAGATGGGAGGCGTCGGAAACATTCCCAGATTATGTGCACGACAAAATGACGCTGGCCAATAGAATATCAGTGGAGGAAGAAGAAGTGGTAGAGTATATCATAGATGGAATTGGCGATAAACAATTGCGTAGGCAAGCTCAGGCGCAACGATGCAAGGACGTTGCATCACTTCTGGAGGCGTTCCGTACAGTGTCGTTGGAAAAGGACGAAGGGCCAAAGAAAAGAGAAGAGACAACGCCGAAGCCGAGGGGAGAACGTGTATCAAAAAGTACTGATTATGAAGCTGGCACGAAGACGAGACCCATTATGCGTTGTTACAATTGCAACAAGCTTGGACACGGTACGAGAGAATGCCGACAGCCCAAACGGGAGAGAGGGACATGCTTCGCCTGCGGCGAACTTGGACACCAGGTGCGGAATTGCCCGAAGAAAGATCAGACCGTTAGTATAATACAAAAAGTCGAGGACGACTTTGTAAAGCGGGTGGAATACGAGGTAAACACGCAAAATTCACCGCATAATTTATGTTTAGAAACATTGATGGACACCGGAAGTCCGATAAGTTTTATTAAAGAAAAGTTTTTACCGAATCACGTGCGGCATATTGTAGAAGGCACAAAAAGGTTTTGTGGTATTAATAAATCCGAATTAGCGGTCACGGGCGAGATACAGACGAATGTTTCAATGGACGGCGTCGTCAAAAGAGATCAAAGACTTTATGTAGTTCCGAATGAGACAATGACGGTGCCTGTTGTTCTGGGACGCGATGTTCTAGGGGCGTTCGGTTTATTCTTAAGTAATAGTCGTAAAATGTGCGATACGGCTGACGAGATCCACGAGATTTTGAAAGTAGAGATAGATGATACCGAATCCGTTAGTGATAAGCTAATTATTAATAGCGAGGTAGAATATGCCGAAAGAGAGAAGGTTAAGGATTTGTTTGTGTCAACTTATGTGGAACCGGAACGACCAGATGTGCCGGAGACAAAAACGGAATTAAAGTTAGTATTACACAACGCGAATCCATTTCATTTTACGCCACGTAGGCTGTCGTATGTAGAGAAAGAAAAACTGCGGGAAATAATTGATGATTTATTACAAAAGGGTACCATACGACCAAGTGAATCGGAATACGCATCCCCGATTGTTTTAGTGAATAAGAAGGACGGTAACTTAAGAATGTGCGTCGACTTTAGAACTTTGAACAAAACGCTGGCTAGAGATAATTATCCGCTTCCTTTAATTGAGGATCACTTAGATGTGTTACGCGAGAAAAAGTATTTTACGTCACTAGATCTAAAGGAGGGATTTCATCATATCACGGTTGCAGAAGACTCGATAAAGTACACCGCGTTTGTTACGCCTTTGGGGCAATTTGAGTACCGGAAAATGCCATTTGGCTTAAAAACAGCTCCATCCAAATTTCAAAGATTTATAGACACTATTTTCGTAGATCTCATCAAGTCTGGTGATGTGGTCGTATACATGGACGACATATTAATAGCCACACAAACATTAGAATCGCATTTCCATGTTTTACGTCGAGTATTAAAATTACTGGTCAACAATAAATTAGATTTGAGATTAGATAAATGCCGCTTCTTGTTCACCGAAATCGAGTATTTAGGTTATGTCGTTTCGGAAAAGGGGATCAGACCAGCCAAGGTCTCGATGCGTTGCGTCGTTTTCCTGTGCCACGAAACGTCCGTGACGTACAAAGCTTCATTGGTCTGTGCTCGTATTTCAGGAAGTTTATCCAAGATTTCGCCCTGTTAGCGAAACCATTATATGATCTTATGCGAAAGAATGTTGAATTTAAGTTTGGCGAAGAGGAACTGCAGGCTAACGATAGATTAAAAGAACAGTTAACGTCAGCGCCGTTATTGGCTATATATAGTCCTAAGGATGAAACTCAGCTTCATTGTGATGCGAGTATAGTGGGTTATGGCGCGACACTTTTGCAGAGGAAAGCGGACATGAAGTTCCACCCGATATTTTATTTTTCCAAAAGAACGTCCGATGCGGAAGCACGTTATCACAGCTTCGAATTGGAGACCTTAGCTATAATTTACGCTCTACGTCGTTTTCGCATATATTTAGATGGAATTAAATTTACTATAGTTACGGACTAAGATTCCTTAAAAATGACGTTGAAGAAAAAGGAAATTAACACGCGAATTGCGCGATGGGTGTTAGAGTTACAAAGCTACGACTACGAGGTCGAACATAGATCGGGAAATCGAATGAGGCATGTGGATGCGCTTAGCCGTTCTACGTGCATACTCGTATTAGAAGCGAACTCTTTAGAGCACGATCTAGCAGTGTGTCAGACACGCGACCCCAAAATAGCGGAGATACGGGAAAAACTCGAAAAAACAGAAGATCATACATTCGAGATGCGCAATGGCCTAGTATATAGAAAAAGGAACGGTAATTTACGCTTTTATGTACCGGAATTGATGGAATCTAACATATTATTTAATTATCACAATTTAATGGGTCACTTGGGAAAAGACAAAACAGCAAATACTATTCTACAAAATTATTGGTTCCCAAAATTAGCAGAGAAAGTAACTTCTCATATTCAGCATTGTTTAAAGTGCATTGCTTTTTCACCACACTCCGGAAAGCAGGAGGGAGTATTGCATACCATACCGAAGGGTGAGGCCCCTTTTTCCATCGTACACATAGATCATTATGGGCCGGTGGATAAGAATCGAGCGATAAAGCAATATGTATTTTTAGTTGTCGATTCGTATACGAAGTACGTTAGATTGTATGCGACGAAGTCTACAGCGGCTAAGGAAGTGATAGTTTGCTTACGCGAATATTTCAGGAGCTACTGTAAACCACGCGTTATTGTATCGGATCGAGGTTCTTGTTTTACATCTCAGGAATTTGTACCTTTTCTTAGTGAAAATGACGTCCAGCATGTAAAGGTAGCCACAGCCTCGCCTCAAGCCAATGGGCAGGTTGAGAGAGTCAACCGGGTACTTACTCCGATGCTGAGCAAATTAGTGGATAACGAATCCGGCGTGTATTGGTACAAGACATTAGCTGACATTGAGTATAGTTTAAATAATAGTCCACATAAGTCGACAGGTGACACGCCCAGTAAGCTTTTATTCGGTCTAAATCAACGTGGGCAGGTGGACGATCACATTAAGTTACATCTAGAAGAAACCGTATCAGATAAAATCAGAGACCTAGATGCATTACGGACCAACGCAGCAAATAAAATCGAGGCATCCCAAAAGTATAACCAAAATTATTTCGATAAAAAACATAAGACGCCTCGTAAATACCGTGAGGGCGATTACGTAATGATCCGCAATTTCGATAGCACACCGGGTGCTGCTCACAAGTTAATCCCTCGATTTAGAGGCCCTTACATGGTCTCCAAAGAATTTAAAAATGATAGGTATGTTATAGCAGACATAGAGGGGTTTCAGCAAACGCAAAGAAAGTATCAGGGAGTATGGGAACCGAGGAACATGCGGCCTTGGCTACCCGAACGCGTGCTCTCCGAATAATTGTAATTAGTTGTAAGACTTTTGTTTAGTGTTTTGTGTTATTGCATATGTTCGCAACAATGCGTTATGTTAAGGTTTAGGATAAGTTGTTTGTATTTTGTATAGTCCGGAACGGACATAAATCAGGATTGGCCGAATCTGTAAGAGCGAGGATCGGAAGCGATCGAGAGACGCTCGCGGGCGCGGAGGTCCGGTCGGTGCGTGCGAGGAAGTTGCCTGGCAACGGAAAGAGAGGAGAGGTGCCGAACGCACGACGAGCGGACAAAGGGCAGAGCAGTCCTGACACGGCAGTCGAAGCCGTAGCAATAAAGAGTTACAGAGTTAAAGAAAAGATTTATTTGAACGCACCACCAAATCCCTTACATATAATATCATTCTCTCTTTCTACTTCTCTGCCGCCTCGTTTCACTTACTCACCTTATCTATTTTCGCGCCGTCTCTCTTCTACTACTTACCCGCCGTCTCGACCATGCATGCCGGTACACGCACGAACACACACTACTTTGCACACACAAACATACATACACCGCTCACCCAGGGACATCGACATAAACACATGTAAACGCGACTGACACCGACAATACACAAATCATTACAATCACACATTAAGAATAACGGGACCGAGCCTCGGCGAAGGAGGAGAAGCAACTCCTGCCGATGGAAGAAATCACCCGAGTGGAACTTCCCCTTTGCCCAAATGGGGTATATAAGGTGCGAGGAAGCTCCACTCGGGGCGAGATTTACATCGAGCTTAGCGCCGTTGAGGAGATCCCACGAGTGATCCTTCCGGACATCGAATACGTAGATCGAGCCTGTAACTAGCTAATTGAACGACGTAGTTCCGCGACGAGTAGAGAAGAATTTGCGCCGACAATCCTCTATCGATCAAAGGCTACGGCCGCCCATTCGAGGATTCGTGTACTAGTAAAATTCAGTCACGTTCGTCAAGACGCGGTCACGCTGCACTACCTATCGAACGCTCGCTCGCCACCAACACCCTCCTGCTCATCATAAAATTCATCCAATTAATCTTCGCCGCAAGCCATCCCCGCTCTTGGCACCGGTCACGGCTGCGATAGCGAATGATTACCATCTCTCATACACGACAAAAAGGAACTCTTACCGTAACCATCTCCGCTCTTGGTACCGGCCACGGTTACGATAGTAAGTAGTTCCACTCACACCCCTCACGGTTACCGTAAGCCTCCCCCGCTCTAGGCACCGGCCACGGCTACGAGTAATTCGTGAACAACTGAAGACTGCCACCGTACGCCTTCCCCGCTCTTGGCACCGGTCACGGCTACGAGTGGGTAGTCCCGACGAACTAACAACGACGAACACTCACACTCACAGACAGTAACAAATCTCCCGTATCTACGTTGAAGGCAGCCGGCGACACTCGCAAATATCTCGTCGGCATTGTAATTCAAGCACTCTTCGTGCAACACAACTTTAATAAACGCAATATAATCCAAATATAAGCATTGCTCCCAACACTACGTTCCCGGCTCCTATCACTCGCGACCGCGAACGCTCCACAGCCGCGATCGCCAATACAGGACGAACCCGCCCGCGCAAAAAGGGAACTATTCCCTCCGACGCGGAAGGACGGATCGCGAAATCGTAACCACTCGCGACCGTGACATAACGACACCACTACTGACAAGAAGACGTACGGTTACAAACTTAACCGGCCAATATTGAGCGGTTACCGTAATAATCAATGGTTAGCTTTTGGTAACATCTGATAACATCGTCAAAGTAAAATTGAAGTTAGTACTGAGTTATGGATGCGCGGTAGGATGACGTTTTGTCTTCCTCTGATGAAGAATATTACGAACCAAAAAGAGCGAGAGAAATCAAAGATCGGATCAATTATTTCCAAATATTGGACGTCGTAGATTTTTTTATAAGATGTCGTTTGACAAAGTGTACCGTTGAGGCTTTGATGGTTGACAATGTTGACATCGAGCAAAGTTTACTAATATCCTTTTTCCGCTATTTTCCCTACTGCCTTACTGCTTTTCTCCTTATATACTTGCTGAAAATGACGATAAAAATTTCACAAAATACAATACGCTATATAATGACGATCAGCCGCGTGTTATAACATGCTTTGCCGCCTGCGGATAAATAATAAATCAGAATTGAACCAATCAGAGTCGCAGTTACAACGGAATTCAGATTCGCTGAGAAGAGGGTATACGGTTAACTAACCAGAGCTGAAGTATTCTTGGTGGAACGGAACAGCACTTAATCATGATTCAAGCCTCGGTTAAAAATTAATCATGATTAGTTAACCACCGATTTATCCGAGGTTGGTGGAACCGGCCCTCAGGGTCAACAACCCCTCTGAAATTATTGAATTGTATTCGCAATTCCTCCCTGGATAATATTTATCCAAACATCAAAACTACACTTTGAATTTAATTAACATTGCCAGTGACTGTCGCGTCTTACGAACGCTGTTTTAGCAAACTTGAATTAATAAAGAATTATCTCCGTTCTTCGATTAGCCAAAAAAGAGTGACCAGCCTTGCCATACTGTCAATTCAGCATGAAGCGGTCGCAAACATCATTTCAGGCGCTATGGTAGATGAGTTTGCTTCAGCCAAAGCAAGAAAAGTAAAGTTTTGACTTTGTATGAAAATATGCACAATTATTCATTTTAGACCCTACATGGTATAATGATTTTATGTATAAACGCGAGATCCGCGTCCGATTGCAATCGACGTACACAATTGCACCGGCGAGTGCATATAACTGCTTATATCTTGAAAGGAAATGTAAAAAGCATAATGCATAAATAATCAAATACTATTGAATAAATTATTGAATAAATTATATCTATCTCTTTAATACCCGAAATGTTTCCTTTCCCCGCCAAAGAAAAATAATTTTTCCACAACTACAAGAAGTATAACTTCTATCGCGCGTAATTTCTACGCACCCATATTTTTTGTTAAATTGTCACGTTGCGTGACTCACCCTATATAAACGATATTCTTATTCCGTGCATGTGCGTGTGTGGGTTTGTGTGCGTGCACATGTGTGTATGTTTCTTTATATGTGTGTATAAGAGAGCAAGTTTTACATTTCAATTAAAAAACTATACGTTTTATATAAACAAATTTAATTTTTTACTTAGTCCGCTTTGATATTAAAATGTACAAAAAACATAGGTAGTCCTGAAAAGCAATTTGTTTAACTGCGGGGAACGGGAGGGGGTTGGGGGGCGCCATCACAGCGCTCGCCAAGGGCGCAAGGAACCTAGCTACGCCTCTGACGAAAGTACGACGAGGTGACCGGTGGAATGCCCTGCACATTTGCCTCAGCAGTGTCTGGCCACCACACGTGCGGCTCCTACCTTCGTTGCAGTAAGGAAAGTATCCGAGAGGCGGGTAGAGTTCCCAGCACATCTGCTTCTGCAGTGTTCGGCCACCACACGGTGCGGCCCCTACCTCCGTAACAGTAAGGAAAGTATTCGAGGGACCGGTAGAGTGCCCAGTACATCTGCTTCTGCAGTGTCCGGCCATAATATTTACAGGTCTCGTCTCCTTACTAGCAGTAGAAGCAGTTAGAGCAGCAGAGTAACAAAGGCGACGTATCTTATGCCAGCACACTGCTCACACAGTTTCCTGCCACGAAAGCTGGTCGGCCCAAGGACTCGCGGTAAGAATGAGCGCACTTAAGCAGAACGCCCGTAAATAGGCGTATTGTCCGAAACTCTGTGGTGCCCCGTCAGTTAACTAGTGCTACTTGCATCAAATGTAAACGTACCCCAGCACACTTGCATTCACGGTGTACTGTCGGAACGCATTAGGGCTTATGGAGATAATTAAAATCACAGTTCTATTACGAACCAGATAGAAAATCCGCGATGCGCAAGGCGAATCGTAGACGCCAGCCAAGCGCGACCGCCTATACATACACGGGCACCACACGCTTGCCGTACCGACACACGCACGCCGCACCGATACCACGACCACAACACTGCCCTTATCAGCTGTACCTGACACAACATCGAAAACAATATACCATCTACTACCAGATACACACTGAATTTAAACTCTTATTTCAAACCTTGTTACCTGCGACTTACTGCTCAGAGTTTCAACCTATAGTAAACTTTAACACTCTCAGATGTGACAAACTCTTTATTAATCGGCTGCGGAGTACGCAAGTGGTTGCCGTGCGGCAGTCGCTCGCCAACTGTCTTTCTCCATCCGACACGACGCTGCAGCGGCTCGGATACCGTTGCCGAATCCCCCGCGACACGCAGTTTCTTTAACCGCGGGCACGGTTGTCGCGCTACCGTAATTATCTCCTTTCTACAAACCTGTACGCTGTAACCACTGGCCGATGCACCAGCATCATCTATTAAACGCACAAGCAGTAAATCCACCGCGGTGCAGACCACCCACGGTAAACGTACGGTTACAAACTAAACACATATTTGTTAATAATAAACCTCTTACACCATTTGTTACGTGAATCACTTTCACTTTATTTGTGTTTGGGAAATCCGCTCGTCGCTATGCGCCGTCCCGCCAAAAATGACCACTTCTACCACGTCTCTTGTAGCGCGAGTCTGATTTCCAAGCCCGATCAAAGCAATTATCAGTTTTACCGTATTCCAGCTTCTCATCCACCTATTATATTCGTCCGATCAACACGAGAAACGCTGCCGTGTATAGCAAGCGATACGCTGACCATCGTAGCGAGAAATATTTAAGGTACATCAACAAGTCTTATCAGGCACTGCACGTGGCCGTACTTTTACCACGTGCATCCACGACCGGGCAATTACACTATACACCGGGGGGCATTAATTAAGACAATTGTGTCCGAATCAACGCAAAACAGACATTTATAACACTGACGAGCTGCACCGGTTTACTTACAATAAATCGGAACTAGCGAACGCAACACGCGAACACGTGTCTTTTCTAACCTCACCACCAGATGATCTATTCATTTCCGCACCCTTCCCGTTTCTGCTCCTAAATTTTCCTTCCCACTCATTTTCCCACACATTTCCCCAACAATTTGTAATATAATTATCAAATATATTATTTAAAACGAAGTACGAAATACTTATAATATCGACTGATACGTAACACCAAATAACTAACCAGGTAGGATTGAAAAGATCCGACAAGATTTTTTATAGTACCGCAGTGCACACACGTGCGTGGCAGCTATAAAATTGGTGACCCCGACATGATCAGGGATAAGTAACCCTGTCAGCAACCTTCTGAAAATTCTAATTTGCACGATTATCTACGAGAGGAATCAGAAATGGATGAGGACAAATCTGCATCTGACGGAGGACAAGGAAATCATGCGATAAACGCAGCGTCCCTTGCAAAATTGCCACCCTTCTGGAAAGAAAACCCAACACTTTGGTTTGCGCAAGTTGAGGCTGCATTTGCTCTCTCAAGATGTTCGCTTTTGCGACTCTTGCGCGCGATCGCCGCAACGCGCAGCTTCACGCGGTGCTCGTCAAATGGGCGGCCCGATGCCGCGATCTCTTCGACCATCTCCGTGCGCGATCGAGCGCGTCCGTTGCCGGCAAGACGCTGGTGCGTTCCAGCTAGACGCTCTCCGACCTTTGTACAGAGCATACAAGTGCAGCCGAAAAGAAGGGCATTTTCTAAGTATCCAATAAACCACATAAGAAACTCAGTAAAGTGAATTCCTTTACGCCGCACCCTCCGGAATCTGGAATCCAATTCCGCGTGCGTGACGAATCTGCTTTGTCAAATTTACAACGCAAGAATACACTCAGATGAGACCAAGTTCAGGTACGTCTTACTGCACTTAGATAATACAGCGTTGCCGGTTGTCTCAGATATATTAATCACACCCCCAACCAACGACAAGTATGAAACAATAAAAAAAAGAATTATAGAGTCGTTTGAAGAAACGAATGAATCCAAATTAACACTTTACCGACTGGTAGCGCGTAAACAGACCATGCCCTTCTTACCGGCCGCTTAGCCGCAGATCGTCCGTGCTACCGGGTCTGTTTCGATTGTCGCGCGGGAATATATGCGCTTGTTGGAGATTCGGGCCGTGTTGCCCACTCACACCGACATAGGTCTTACGCTACGAGTAGAAGTACCGCCGTGCGACGAAAATCCGTTTGTAATATCGCGCGCTAGCGGCGGATTGCGTCACTATGACGTAGCGCGGTTTTATTTGTCTCTCGCACAATCGCCATGTGCGAGCACGCTCTGTTGCTCAGACGCCTCGAATTCCCGCGCTCACCCACGGGAGCGCCTATGTGTGAGAGGACTCATTACGCGTAAAAGTAATTGTTTTTGGTGCGCACACTACTGTGTAGCACACAGACGAGCTCCGGGAAGAGGTCTCAGCGTGTTTCCCCTTCCCGAGAGGCCTTCTTCTCGTTCCGACTAGCCAACAGTGCGTTTGTGACAGAGCAATTCTGAGAAATTTAAAGGGGTGAATACATTATATCGAGTACTGTATAATTACGTTATTAAAACTACGCGCGTGTCGCATTACCATCCACGGTGCTGTATAACAGTTCGACCTGAAGTTTTTGTTTCCAAATAAAAAGACGTTGTTTGGTTCCGCTAATCATCTCGTGCACATACTCTTTTCGGAGCCTTCCTTTACCGAGGGTTGTCCCCAGCTTGAATCCAGCATCCGTACGGTCGAAATATTTACAGAAATTCGATCGTTATATTTAACAGCGCTTTTTTTATGGTTATTATAGGATAATTAAATATAATAAAATCTTTTATTTTCTTCATATTGATATGTTTGAAACTAAGCTTTTATTGGGTTGGGCGGTGTGCGTACACTCCGGCACACACGCCCTAAGAAACACAAAAGAAACCAGGGAACTACCAACGGCCGAGGCGCACCATGGCCCTCGCCGTTGGGACAACCAAAAGAGATAAAAGAATACAATGCTCCATTTCACCATGCGCACGCTGGAGTCAAACGTACGCACCTGTACCACACGGCGGTCGGGGCGAGAGAGAGCTACGTACCTCTCGGTCGGGCGCTCTCGCGAACGCTCGGGCACACTCGCGAACACGCGCGAACCGCGCCGTGCCATCTACACTCGCTGCCGCGCCGCTACGCCTGGCGCGCGCTTCAAACTCGCTACATGACAGATATTAGTGCTAAATAATAATAATTATATTTATTACAGTCGTTTTCAGTTTAATATTTATATAATATACCATAATCCATATAACAATATTTTTTAGAATAAGTAGTCGTTTAATATTTTTTTAAAGTATGATATCGCTCAAAATAGTCACCTTTGTGTAGTGGAATGTTGCAAAATGTACAGATAAACCCGGTTCTGCTTCTTTTTTTTTTAATTGTACAAACCCTGCATTGTCTTAGGGGTTTTGCACATTGACCGCTAGTCACTATTTTTACAAGTTTATGCTTTCCGAAATTTGACAATCTTCCGGGATGATCAAATGGGGATGTTCTTCTTGTGGGTTCTAAATTAGGTAGATCTTCATCTTGTTCCTTATTACCTTCGCAATTTTCTATCCATGAAATTGCCACTTTGTGCAGAACATTTTTATCTGTAAACTTCTTTCCATTTAGAGCTGTATATGCTTTAAAGGAATTAAACAGTGCACAATTGATAAAGAACATGACGACTCGTTTAGTCCATTTTTTCGTTTTCCTAAAAATGGAGTAATAGGACAGATATTGGTCTGTGCGATCTACTCCCTTCATGTATTTATTGTAATCTAGTATTGAAATGGGCTTCTGTATGGGGCTTTTTGAGCATCGCGGGTAATAGGGGGGTGAAGGGAAGTAAACTACATCGGTCGAACGATGGTGGCGCATCATGCCAAAGCCACCTTCAAATCGCTTCAAGCATCTCCAATCCATAGTATATATATCAGTGGCAATAACACATTAATTCCCATAGCAACCGATTAATCGGCCACCGGTCGGTAAGCTTTGGGGACAAATAGTCGATTAATCGACTACGGGTCGGTAAAGTGTTAAGAAGATTACTTAGAGGTAGAGACATAGGGGACGAGAAGCCTTCAAATTTCTTGCAACATCTGCGCAACGAAGCAGCTGGTCAGTGTAACGACATTGTCCTGCGAACTCTTTTTTTAGAGCAACTGCCAGAGAACATTAGAGAAGTATTAGCAATTAGTGATACACAAGACTTAAACAAGCTGGCCTGTCAGGCTGATAAGATAATAGAGATGGTTAAACCAAATATTAGTGCAATAACCGCATCAACCTCAGCTAGCTGTAATGTAATCAGAGCAGATGATAGAATTGATGAGCTTTCAAACAGGATTGAAGCTCTAACAAGAGAGTTCTCCAGACATACATCTAGAAGCAGACTGCCTAACCAGTATAACGCTAGACGAAGTTCTTCGCGTTCCAGAGAGCGGTGTTACTATCACCGAAACTTTGGCAGTGATTCTTTCAGATGCAAGAAGCCATGTTCATGGACTGGCACTGATAAACGAGATGTTAATGTGGTAACGGAAAACTAAAGCAACCGTCACATGTACAGGCGTATGGGGACGGCGCACTTGTTAAAAATCGCCTAATTTTAACGAACAAGAGAACAACTATGCAGTACCTAGTCGATACAGGAGCCGATGTTTCTGTCCTTCCAAAAAGCTTTGCAACAAAAGCCTTCGCAAATCAAGCTGTACGCTGCCAATGGGACACCGATTAAGTCATACGGAGAAGAGACAATGACTATTGACCTAGGTCTCCGTCGCGTGTTCACATGGACATTTCTAGTAGCAGAGGTCACATCCGCAATTTTAGCAGCAGACTTTTTGCTGCATTATAAACTCCTGGTCGACTTAGCAAGCAAAAAACTGGTAGACAACATAACTAGTCTTTCCCTGGCAGGTAGCGTAATCAAATCCAAAGAACCAACAGTTTCTACAATCGATGCAACAGCAAAACACCACGGTATCCTGAAGCAATTTGTTGACGTCACAAAACCCGCGCCTATAAAGGAAGGAATCCATGAAGTCTGTTGCGTATTCACAGTCGTCTCGGGCGGGCGGTCAATGAGCGCCCGCGAAGCGCTCGCCCAAGATCAATCATTGCGGTCGATACTCAGGCGATACTCTATGTAAACGCGCTTGCTAATTAGCAGCGCCGCGTTGCGTTCTTCTCGGCAATATTTCTCGCGCGCGCCGGCTCGTCCTCGCGACGGCCATTACCGTGCATTGTATTCGAGCGACCGGTTCTACTCTCTTACATAGTATCGTGGTGCGAAAGTCAGGGCGTATTCGAGTATTGTGCATTGTGCAAAGTGACGGGTGTAGCGCAGGGATTAACGAAAGACACTTTGGGGCCCCTCAAATACTGTAAATAGTTGATTAAGGGCCGGTTTCACCAACGACGAATAAGTGGTTATTCGTAGAATAAAGTTATTTGTCGGTTAAAATCGATGTTTTTCGTTTCACCAACTTCAGTTAGCGCTTATTCGACAAAACGATTGGTCCCGACACTCTCGTTAACTGGCAAATAAATTTTATTGGCCGAATAACTATTTAGAGATTTATCAGTCGTTGGTGAAACCGGGCCTTAGTGTAGTTTAATAAAATCTGTGGTGGAACTCCTCATACCCACGTGTTACTTTATCGCGCCGGCCACGTGCCGTTAAGTGCGTCTCTCTCGCGTCGAAGGAGCCTTTCACTGCGCTTCCCTACCAGACTCCTCGGGCACGAGTTCAAGCACCCAATCTTCACTCGTTTACGAAACAAAGTCCAACACCATATACATACTAAAGGCTTACCAGTAGCAGAAAAGGCACGGAGGTTAGCGCCTCCAAAGTACAAAGCAGCCAAAGAAGCAATTGAGGAAATGTTTGCTAACGGCATATGTCAACCGTCGTCGAGTAGTTGGGCTTCACCTATTCATTTAGTCCCTAATAAAACTGGAGGATACAGACTCTGTGGAGACTATATGTTACGTCCTACGTCCTCCACCCGCTTTTTCAACGACTATATTCTCGCAACGAGCTCGCCGCACCGCGTACCTTCTTAATTAGCCGTAAGTCGCGCAAAAGCGAAACAAGAGACGGCGCACCGCGCCACCAAAATTCCTTCACGTAACGCTGACGCCCATCCGGGACGTAATCCGCGCCACGCGAAGGAATTACATAACGACCACGCACAATAGTAATGTAAGTAGAAACGTAAGAATGCTGACACCGAATCAGAATAGGCTAACCCCAACGATCGATTAGCGATCCGCGGCAATACATAGTTCCGAGAACGCCAACTCCAAAACAGAAGCTAGGGTGCCAGTTCCGCGAAGGACCTGGCGACCCTCAGCAAAACCCACTACTTAAATAGGACCACAAAAGCAAGCAATCAATTCAATTACGATTCTCCGCTCCATGGTCAACGTCACGCTCAAGTCGGGCACTAAGTTACGCCAGTTTACTTTCGGCAACTCGTTCACCTAAGTTATCAGGCTCACAGCAGCCAAGCTCTAGTTTAATAAGACGGTTGTGACCCTCAAGAAAGTGTATCATCATAAAATACAACTCTACATCAACCCCAAGGTAACTGCACCAATTATCAATCTTCCTGGCCCTACAACAACCCCCACGAACCATCCGACCATCCCCTGAGACCCTCTGACCAGACGACCATCGCGACTTCATCAAATCACCGCGATACTCATTAGCTACGGGTCAATTCAGTACTCGGCAGTTTCGGCTACGTTTCCGTTCCAACCCAGGGCCCCCAGCGAGCCACCTACGAGTGTGGACGCCCCCCCCCCCCCGGCATCCACCGTGGTGAACTCACGCACTACCCCAGGAGGATAAGTGAACGGAACCAGCTCAACCCTCCGCAGTTTCGTGGTCTACAGCCCGCCACTGAGCGTCAAACATTGTACAGCTTGCCGTCGAAACCCGCACCGAAAGAGGCCCCGCGCCGGACGACGAGTACGGACCCAAAAGGAAGGAGCCCGGCTCCAGGAGTATCTGGACGCCCAGTCTGAACCCGAGGCCTCAGCTCCCCTGACCAACCCCTCTCTCTCCTACGGCCCCAGGGCGACCCGTGCTTCCTCCCCCAGTCCCAACTATTCCCCTATCCACACCCCCGAACCAAATCTTCCCCCTGAACCTGTCCCTGCGGAATCTTTCGCCGACCCCTACGTATTCGACGACGAACTCGGAAGGCACTACTTGTACCCGTCCGCCGCATATCTGCGAAATCTAGTCGAGGGAGTCCCGTCAACGGTTACGGTGACAGAACTCTACGAGGACTCGGACATCGAGATATTGAACTGAAGTGTAACGGTGATTCCGCAATAAAGCCCGACTAAAGACCTTCGAACGATGACGTATTTCCCCTTCCTTTCTCCCCAACGTATCCCTACGCATTAAGGTAACCAGTAGGCCGGTTAAACCCCCGCCGAAGCTATAAACAGTAGAGCCGTAACCATTCGGACGCGTTCCCCTTACATTCCGCGATACGTCAGTGCGCCGCTCCACTGACGGAGAAACTCTCTTTTCGGTGCGATCCCTCCTTCCGTCTGTCCTCGATCCCCGGTATACCCGGTGAATGCAGGGTGCCAAAAACGAGGACGTAACACTACAGAAGGTTGAATGCCATAACAGTACCTGATCGCTACCCTTTGCCACACATTCACGATTTTGCTCATTTCCTCCAAGGTTGCTCAGTATTTACGAAACTCGATCTCAAAAAAGCATTCCATCAAGTATCACTTGCGATGGAGGATCGTCAAAAGACAGCGGTTATTACCCCTTTTGGGTTGTTCGAATTTAAAGTCATGACATTTGGGCTGTGTAACGCGGCACAAACTTTCCAAAGACTGATAGATATAGCTTTACGTGGACTGACGTTTTGTCACGCATATGTAGACGATATTTTAATCACCTCGGCCAACGATGAAGCCCATGAAGAACATCTACGACTCGTCCTCGAGAGACTTCGTAGGTACGGCCTATCCATTAATTTTTCGAAATGTACTTTTGCAACGCAGGAAGTCGAATATATAGGCTACAATATAGATAAAAATGGAGCAAAGCCATTAGACGATAGAGTAAAAATTATCAAAGAGTACAAGAAGCCGGAAACAATACAGGAGTTAAGGCGATTTCTTGGGATTATTAATTTTTATAGAAGATTCGTTAAAAATGCAGCGCACATTGCAGCTTCCGTTACAAGCATATTTAGTTGGAGCTAAAAAGAAAGATAGGCGCTTAATAAAATGGACGGACGAAGCTGACAAAGCATTCGAGGCGTGTAAGCAGCAATTGGCTAACGCATGCCTACTAGTGCATCCGAAGGAAAACGCGATATTGGCATTGTACACGGATGCCTCAGATACATGCATGGGCGCAGCCCTCGAACAATTGGAAGGAAAAGAATGGAAGCCATTAGGATTCTATTCCAAAAAATTATCAAACGCAACAAAGGAGGTATAGCACATATGTTCGCGAACTCCTTGCGATATACAATGTACTAAAATATTTTAAGCATTTAATTGAAGGCCAGAAGACAGTAATCAAGACAGATCACAAGCCCCTGACGTATGCTTTTCAGCAAAAGTCAGAGAAAGATTCACCGCGTCAACTGAGACATTTAGATTACATAAGCCAATATACCACTGACATAATCCACGTATCCGGAGACAAGAATACTGTTGCAGATGCATTATCTCGCATTCAAGTTATTGAAATGCCTATAATAGTATCTACGGACGACCTAATAGAAGCTCAGGAATCCGATGCAGAACACAAGGAGCTATTGAACTCTCCCTCATCACTGCAACTAAAGAAGCTTCACCTGGAGGATTCTAACAAATCACTGTATTGTGATATCTCAAGGAATGATGTGCGACCATATGTCCCTAAAAATCTCAGACGCCAGATATTTAATAATGTACACAACCTGGCTCATCCTAGCATACGGACGACACAAAAATTATTAGGAAGAAAGTTCGTCTGGCTCAGTATACGTAAAGATACAACTGAATGGGTACGGACCTGCTTGCTCTGTCAGCGCAATAAGATTCACCGGCACGTCAAGACACTTCCAGAGAAAATAGCTATTCCGGATGAAAGATTCAGACATATTCATCTTGACATTATTGGGCCCTTACCAAATAGAAAAGGATTTAAATATTGCTTAACCATTGTTGCGTATTCATAGTCATCTGAGGCGGGCGGCCAATGGGCGCCCGCGACGCACACGCCCAAATCAATCATTGCGGACGATACTCAGGCGATACTCTTTGTAAACGCGCCTGCTAATTAGCAGCGCCGCGTCGCGTTCTTCTCGGGCAATATTTCTCGCGCGTGCCGGCTCTTCCTCGCGACAGCCATTACCGTTCTCTCTATCGTGACGACAGGTGCTCCTCAAGATTTGCCGTGACCTTATGTGAACTTAACTGTGAAAAACTTCATTTCGTGCGGATCAGACAAACTGTGTATATTCAGGGATTAGAAAAAGACGCTTTGGTTCCCCTCTACTTAGTGTAAATAGTTTTCAGTGCTTAGTTTAATAAAGACCTCGGAACTTCTCAACACACGTGGTAAAGTACTGTGCCGACCACGTGTCGAGTGATTTTGTGCGGCCCTCCTCAACTTTCCGTTAACTCCCCACGCGCGCCTCACCAGATTTCTCGGGGTTAAACTCAAAACAACCATAATAGAGAGATTCACACGCTGGCTCGAAGCAATTCCAATAACAGATACATCGGCTGAAACAATAGCAAACGCATTTTTCCCAACGTGGATTGCCCGATATGGAGCTCCAGCGATCATAACTACAGACAGAGGAGCACAATTCGAATCACAGCTCTTCCAAGCGCTGGCGAATATGATAGGCGCAAGAAAAATTCGAACTACAGCTTATCATCCTGCTGCCAACGGTATAATTGAACGGTGGCACAGATCTCTCAAAACTGCCATTATGTGCCAAACCAGTTCAAATTGGCTTGATACACTACCTATGGTCTTATTAGGACTTATGACCGCCATCAAATACGACATAAAAGCGTCAGCAGCGGAATCATTATACGGGACCACGCTGCGACATCCTGGTGAGTTTTTCCTAGACATAGCTCTCACTGATAAACCTCGAATATTTTTAGAAAAATTACGATCAAACATGCGAGAGGTCAGACCGGTTCCCGCGGCACACCATGGAAGAAGAAAACCTTTTATTCATAACTCCCTTTACACCTGCTCTCATGTCTTTATACGTCCATTTGAGATTATAGAGCGTATCACAGACAAAATCTTCAAACTAAACATTAAAAGAAAACCAGCTACAGTATCAATTGAGAGACTGAAACCAGCTTTCATAGAAAGGGGCACAGCAGCATCACCGTCAAGTCTTCATGAAGGAAATAAACTGCACAGCTGTCAAGGATCGCGCAGGCATATTAAATTCGCGCTTTGAAGATCTGTAGCGCTCTGGGGGGAGTATTGTGGCGGACAGCAACAACAGGGTTCTACTCTACCGGCACCGCCATCTTGAAAGACACGACCATGCGCAGAGGGCAGAAGTTGGTCTATGGTTGAAGACAATACGCATTAAACACGTGCAAGATATAAAAAGTTTATTTCACTTTATTTGTAATATAATTATCAAATATATTATTTAAAACGAAGTACGAAATACTTATAATATCGATTGAAACGTAACACCAAATAACCAGGTAGGATTGAAAAGATCCGACAAGATTTTTTATAGTACCCCAGTGCACACACGTGCGTGGTAGCTATAACTTCTAAATAGAGCAAACGGAGCGCAAGGTGACTTCTCCCCACTCTCGGACACTAATTAATCCAGTCAGTCGCGCGAATTTCTATCATACGTGTGACTCACGCGAGTAACGGCTTGCGGCTGGTGACACAAACAACCAAGCGTTGACGGACGGCGCGGAATATGGATCGGATCCCGTACAGATATTCAACATTACTTTACTAAATAATATGCATTCCCTACTAATACAATTATTTTATGGGCACCCTACGAATTTATTCATAATCACATATGACCAACAATGTAGTGATTTCTAAACAAAATCTTTTTGAGTTTTTAATGCATCATATTAAAACCGTATTACTGACAAGTTTTTTTACTTATATTTTTTCCTGATAAAGTGGCATTGAGCACTATTTTCTTACATTCACTATCATGCAGCAGTTCCGTTGAAATCGGAGGAAAAATGACTTATTTCATTGATAAATTTTGCATGGACAAATTTGCGCCGGATCTAAAAACCCATATAAACACGTAAACGCGCCGGAAATTAAAAACGATTCTATCACACTTCATCGCTCACGATGGGCGTTCCTTGCCCCAGTTGTGTAGCTGTCGTGATAGCGCGAATCAATGAGACGACATAGTATAATATATAATAATGAATACTTTATTAAGAATGAATAGAGTTACTGGCAGAGATTCGGTGTTAAAACGTAGACTAACAAGGGGAGGCCGCGGGTGTGATCTCGAAATTCGACCAATCGACCCCAGCATTATGTTACAAGCCCCAAAAAATGAAAACCATTTTCGGCGTTTTGTCCAATGCGGCTTATTTATTGAGAAAAATGCATAAACAAATTGTTATCGACTAACTTCTTCAGAAATTTAGAACGTCATGTCATGAAGTAGCCGTGGTAAGGTGGCAAGGCGACCGAACAGTAATTTCCTGGCCCGGTTTCGAATATCTGTAACGGAATTTTTTTTTGTTCAAAAACCTTTTTTCTTGGTTAAAATAGTTTATCATACGCTAAAGAGACTCTAATCAGTTTTTTTTTTGTTTCCCACCTCTAACCTTCCTCTTCGGACGGTTCTTGCTGCGCCAAGAAGATTGTTTGCGCATATCCCACGAGTCTCCGTCGCGGATTTCCTGTGAAACGCTTCGCAACTGCGGCCGGGGGATAGTGAATAACAACGATAAATTAAGTACTTTATGAGCTTGTTTATCCCTAAGTTACGAAATAAAAGGGAGCCTGCGATGCTCCAGAATCAGATCATAACTTGCGGTCAAACAGTACCTAACTTTTGCTCTATAAAACAACGCCACGGTATTGCCCAAGTAAAGTCTCGAATCAGTGCCGTCAAACCAAATAAAGTAATAAAACGTAAGACTATACGATAATACGTACACTGCCTGTCTGCTCGCCTCGATATATAAATATATAACCGTATTGTTAGACTGTTTAGAATTCGTAACGCGCTTGCCGACGCGATCGGTGTCACGGCAAGCGCTCTCGGCGATCCTCGGCTGCCGCCGGGCGGACCGAGTAGTTCGGCGGTCAGCGCGAGGTGAGGCCGAGGGAGGTCCGAACAGGTGAGACGGCGTGACTCACGGCTTAATTCCTTCTGTTTTTCGGAGACTACAAAATTCTGAGAAAGACGTACTTTTGCATTTCGCCACGTGTATCAAGTGAGCCGTGAGTTACCGCCGCCTCACCTGCCTTTTCTTTCCTGCATTTGCGGGTGCCTTACCGTTTAACTTTTACATTCTTTTTGCTTTCCTTTTCCTTTTGATTAACGTTTAGTGTTAATTTCATTTCTATGTTTTCTTAGCGTCTAGTCCGCGTAGAATAAGTGTTTAATTTTCGTCCGTTGTACGTTTTCCGTCCGCCGTCCGTTTGCTTTTACTTTAGTTGTGTTTTGTTTTACATAGTTTCGAATCACATTTTTACGTTATAGAACTAGTCATTTAAGTCTAATCCGGGTAACCTGGTAACCATGGTGTTTTGTCCCGTCCTCGACCTTCCTCCTATGGCTCTCTTGATCGGCTAAGAGAACCATATTCGTGGAAATTTGAGCTCTGGGTGGCTAAATGACGAGATAAACTGGATTTGATGCAAATAAATAAATAGACTACTGTTACGTCCTACGTCCTCCACGCGCTTTTTCTATAACCATATTCTCGCAACGGGTTCATCGCACCATGTATCCTCCTATTAGCAATAAGTCGCGCATAGACGAAATAAGAGCCGGCGCACCGCGCCACCGAAATTCTTTCACGTAATGCTGACGCCGGCCCGGAACATAACCCGCGCCACGTGAAGGAATAACCTTGCAACCGCGCACAATAGAACAATAGAAATATAAGTAGAAATATAAGGAAGCTGACGCCGAGTCAACCCGCAGGTTAATCACCCGACAATCGATCAGCAATCCGCGACAATAGAGATCCGAGAATGCCGACACCAGTCCCGCGAAGCGCCTAGCGCCCGTCAGCAAAATCTACCATTTAAATAGGCTTACAACCGTAGAGCGAGTGCTCTTCAGCCAACCAAGTTCGGCCACGATCAATGTAATTTCGGCAACTCATAAACCAGCGTTCGACCGCGATCATTCAAAGGTTGTTCCGACTTCAGACGCGCAGCAAGCAGTATTAATTATTGGGCGAGCAACTGTAAACCAGCTAAGTGTACTTCGAGATAAAACATCCAGTCCACTTCCACCATCTGAACATTATTTCACACGACCGTGTCCTTCCTGCACGTCAACACCAAACACCACCACCTCTACCTGTAACCCAGGAACCCCAGTGACCGTCGAGCTACCTGCGAGCGTGGACGCCTCCCTGGCCTCAGTAGTAAGAGTAAGCCGCTTCTAGACCCGTGCTCAAAGTAAGCCGATTCTGGACCACATTTCTGGACCAGTGTCCGATTCTGGACCAGAATGAGTATCGCCGATTCTGGACCAGTAGCCGATTCTGGACCACAGTAGCGCAGTAGGCTTCGGTCTTGCGTGTATTTGTCTTATCGAATTTTTTAATGGAATTTTTTTTAATGTAATTTTTTTCAAAGGACCAGAATGAGTATCGCCGATTCTGGACCAGTAGCCGATTCTGGACCAGACACAGTAGCGCAGTAGTTTTTAATGGAATTTGTTTTAATAGAATTTTTTTTATCGAATTTTTTTATTGATTTTTTTTTTTTTTATCAAAGTTTGCGGTCGTGTCCTTATCGGGTGGAGAGGTGAAGTTTGCGGTCGTGTCTTTTAATGAGGGCGGAAGTAGTTTTTGCGGTTAGGTCTTAATCAGGGGGGGGGGGGGGGAGTTCGCGGGCGGCCCGTTAGTAAACATTTGCGGAAGAAGCGTGCGAGAGCGGTTCGATTCTGCACAGCGGCCGTCAAGGTTAAGTAGAGTAGTGTCGGCGGCGGCGGCGGCGGCGGTTGGGCGATACGGTATGCGGATTACACACGCGGAAGTTAGAGGAGGAGGAGGAGAAGAAGAAGTTTGGACAGGAACAATAGGAACGATAAACAGCGCGATATCGAGAGAGAGCGGAGCGGAGGACGATAAAAGAGCGTCTAATCGACACACGCGTGGCGTTGTAAAATACTACGAAACGGGGTAGACGACACGGAGGTAGTGTGTAGGCGTTGTACTACGAAATGTCCTGTGCGGGGGTGGTGGTGGGTTGGAAGTCGGAAGTCGGAAGTAGACCGCGGGAAGGTTGCACGGAGGAACGATACGTCGACGATAAGCGATTACGCGGTAGTCCGCGAGCGCGTGCGGACAACGGCAACTCTACTATCATCCGCGAGAGAGAGAGCTGGGGGGGTGGGGGGGAGCGGAGGACGATTGTACTACGGAGGAGGAGGAGGAGGAGGAGGAGGAGGACGAGGAGGACGATTGGGTGTGGGTGGGAGCAAGAAGGTGTACTACGAGCATTGAGGAGATGGGAGGGTGATGGGGGGAGGGGGATGGGGGGAGGGTCCCGGGGAAAGGGCGCTAGGCGCTAGCTAATATTCGCACGTTGAACGTAACGCATCATCATCGGTATGTAGTAAATGATCGTAATAATGTAAATATCAATGCCAGTATTATGTGATTTATATCTATTGTTTTTAAAATAAAGTTAAAAATACAATTTAAATATGTTCTTTTCTTACGATACAAAGAATTAATATGAGAAATATTAAATATAATCCTGCGTTTCTTGTTCCGACGGCAAATCTGATATGGATTCCTGCCAGTCTTGTTCCGACGGCAAATCCGGTATGGATTCTACGGACGACGGTGAGGAAGAAGAGGCATAAGTAGCTCCTTTTTCACCGTTGTCGTTCTCCGTATCGCTTTCCTCGTTGTTACCGTCGTCAGAACTAAAACTCGCGGCGCAATATGATATTAGCGAGCAATCCTCAGAGTCCTGATGCGACATCGGCATCATCGGTGGGCTGCAAAGACACAAATTAAATATTTTTGCTAAAGCGAATAAAGTCTGTGTGAAGCTGTGTGTGTGTGTGTGTGTGTGTGTGTGTGTGTGTGTGTGCGTGTGCGTGTGCGTGTGCGTGTGCGTGCGCGTGCGCGTGTGCGTGTGCGTGTGTGTGTGTGTGTGTGTGTGTGTGTGTGTGTGTGTGTGTGTGTGTGTGTACTTACTTCAAATGTAATTGCAAGATTTGCCTGCGTTCTTTGTCATACACATAAATATCATTCTTTAACTTAATAGCTAACATTTCCTCGAATCCGTAGTCGTCTATAAAGGATAGAATATCTTCAATGGTCTCTAATATTTCCATATAAAGCCATGTAGACGGTGATTTTATAAATTTGTCGTTTATCTCCATCATGAACTCGAATTTTGAAACGCTGAAAAAGAATAAAACTGAGTAGTATACGCGTGGAAAGTTGTAAATATGAAAAGAAGAATAAGAGTATTTATTATTATTTACTTACCATTTTGTCGCTATCGTATCGGTCTCCTCCACCGTCGGTATCATTATTTTAAATAATTTGTTTAATATATAAAAAGTTGTATTTACTTTTATCATTAGAAAGTTATATAAATCTCTTTCAATAATAAATTTTAAAATCTCTTTAATCTTATCGATTGTATCATTATTTATAAATTTCCAATGATTTGGATACTCAATCTCACAGTCTTCACTAATTGATAGGAGATATTTGAAATTACAATTCTCCATTTTTTTTTAATTTCACTATGACGTTGAGACCACCGATCGTCCTTTGTTCACGTCTGGGCGTGCTAAAAGGTACTGTTTATGATAGCGGGTGCAGCTTATATGCATTGGGTGTTAGATATTAATGTACAATAAGAGGGGGGGTAATTCTGTCGTAGTAGAGGTGTTACATTTATATTAGCTTACGCACAATACTAGATAATGGGTTATATTCTACTATGCGATCATGTAAAATAAGACAATAAGCACATGTATTGGGGGGGATATTATTAGCACATTCAAATTCAATTTTTACATCTACCGTACCCGTTTTGACCGTTTCGTTTTGATGCGAACAATCAATTACTACTATTGGACCTATTGTATCGGTGAAAGAGTCCATGCTCAGTAATGGTGCACATTCAGATAAATCTGATAAGTTATAATATGATTTTTTAAATCTAGCGTACATATCATATAAGATTGTAGCTTGATTGTTATCAAAATTTAAATTGAGTCTATCATAGGGATAAAAGTCGGAGTTTAAGTGAAGCTTAATATCCCGTAGAAAGCAATGATCGAATTTCGTACAGGCTTTCTTGAAATCATTTTTTCTACTAGTTTGAAACGCAAATATGATGTAGCGAGGTTTTTCTAGCTGAGTCGAGGCTTTAACGGCCCACGTATGATTTTGTGTTTCGGGTAATAAGGGATATTCGTGTAACTCCCAAGAACGAAAGCTCATTGAAATTGGTCTATCATGTTGTAGAAGGCGTAAAAATTGTAATTTAGTACTTTTGTCTAACGTAATGTGTTTCATCATCCATTGTATTTTTGTTAATTCAATACTGTTTGGTTTACCGAAGTCAATGGAATACTTACATTTGATTTCACTTTTTAACGTACTATTATTTGCACGTAATATGAAGATATTATCTGGATCATCGTTTACCTCTTTACGAATATTGTCTTGAATATAGGTATTAATACTTGATAGCTCGTAGGAACCTTTTGGTATAACGATTTCCTTATTACCGTCGTAATAAAATTTATTATTTGATTCATCGATATTAGGAATAGCGTGAAATGTTTGAAAATCTACTAAACCTAATTCATATTTTCCATTACTCAAATCTAACGGTGGGAAAAAATCGGCTATCAAGTCTGAAGACGTGCCACTACGGTAAACGACGACATTTTTAGATGTTACGTTTAAGAAATTCAAAACATAACTGACCGCAATTAGTCATGTCGTATGATTGATAAGTGCTGTAATTATAAGAAACTGCTGCTAGGTTTTTTTTATTAAAATAATTTATTAGTTCTAACGGCGGTCTTAAATTACCGAACGAATCAAAATATTTAACATTGTTTCCTTTTTTAATATATGCCACCCAGTGTGTTCCTTTTCCTTCATTATTATCCAAATTTACTATTCCACATTCGTTTCTTCTTATCGTTATAGGTAGTTTATTTCGCATAAAAACCCCTCTAAAATATGGAATATTTTTGCATGCTTTTTCTAATTGTATATTAGTGGTTACTCCAGTTGCTACTAATGTATTCGAATTATTATTTTTTTTTTTTCCCGCCCTTTCTTCGTTTTCTAATACCGCGACCGCTTATACGTTTATACGGAGATAAATAGAATCCGCGACCCTCTAAAGTTGCATTGTGTCTTTTCAATTCTTCTAGCTGCTTTTTCTGAGCTTTAGACCTATTTATTGCGGATGCAATGTTAGCAGCGCCTCCCGCCAGCGAACCCAAGACACCGAGAAGCGGCAATAGCGGTATAAATCCGCCTCGTTTAGCAATACGTATCTTTCTTTTTCTATTTTTCTTTTTATTCATGCTCATACCCATTTTTCTTTTTGCATTCATAAGACCCCAAGTGACGGTAGCGGCAACACGATGGCCAAGTTTAGTATCTTGCGCCGTAGCAATCTGTTTAGCAGCCGCTGCTAAAGATTTATCTGCCTTATGTCGCTCCTCGATATCTTTACTATTAGAATAGGCGATGTCGTGTTCGCGACAAGCTGAATCTAATTGGTTTATACCTTTTTGTCCTAATGATAATCTTTTGTTTAAATGCGTACCAGGTCCGCAAAACTGATACCCCGGAATATGTAATTCGAAAGGAAGCGCATTGATTGCAGAGTTTAATATACCACTCCCCTTAGTACGACTGCTATTCACTCTTTTTTTTCTATTCGCATACACTATCATTACACTTACACCTCACCATCTTCTGAGATAATAAAGCTAATAAATGATTACTCGCCTATTTATATGCTTTTGCTGTAAGCGAATATTCGTAGTTATTCTTTTAGTCTCTACGGGTAATATTATCATGCGTTTCGTTAAGCAGCCCTTGTCAATTTGTAATAATTTTGTGTGTGAAAAAATGTTACCTGAAGAAAATCGTAATGATAATTATCGACGTCATAGTAAGATACTCCCCAATACTATTCGCTGTATAATATGCGGACCATCTAATTGTGGAAAAACAAATATAATAGTTAATTTAATTGAAAGCCCTAATGGAGTGCGCTTTGAAAATATTTATGTGTATTCGAAATCACTGCAACAAGTAAAATATCGTTATCTCGAAAGAATTATATCAGCAGTACCAGACATCGGCTATTATAAATTTTCAAATAATAGCGAGATTATTCCGATTTCTGAAGCTTTGCCTAATTCTATCTTTATATTCGACGATGTAGCCTGTGATAAACAGCAAACTATAAGGGAGTATTTTTCAATGGGCAGACATTCTAATATCGATAGTTTTTATTTATGTCAAACTTATGCAAAAATACCTAAGCATCTTATAAGAGATAATACGAATTTATTAGTAATTTTTCAGCAAGATAATACAAATTTACGCCATATTTATAATGAACATATTAATACGGATATGAGCTATGAAGATTTTCTAACATTATGTAGAAATTGCTGGGAGAAAAAGTATGGATTTTTAGTAATTGATAAGGATAGTAATATTCAAAATGGAAGGTATCGAAAAGAATTTGACCAGTTTGCTATTATATAAATCAGTATACTGCTAATATTCAGTCATTATACGTCCACGGAAGGAGTGAGAAGTGA
The DNA here is from genome assembly GCA_963942575.1 of Priocnemis perturbator. Taxonomy (NCBI): domain Eukaryota; kingdom Metazoa; phylum Arthropoda; class Insecta; order Hymenoptera; family Pompilidae; genus Priocnemis; species Priocnemis perturbator. Next base: position 13,044,161 of record OZ012652.1, read on the forward strand.
GATGGGTGGTGGTACGCGAGAAAATAAGAAACGCCGGCAAATTTTAAAACATATCGCGAAAACAAGTGATGTAATTCGAAAAAAATATAAAGATTTGAAACTTGGTAAAATAGAGTCTGAGGAATATTTAAAAGAAACATATAAACCGATAACTAAACCTCTACAAAAATTACTAGAGAAAAATATAATTACGAATAACAATAATGAAAATGAAAAGAAAAAATTTAAAATTGAAAAAGATATTGAAAGTGATATTGAAGATATTGAAGATAATGAAGATGATGTTTTTGAAGATGAAGATAGTGGAGGAGTTGAAGACTTGAGTAAGAAAAAAACAAAGGAAATGGCTAATCCGTCATTGAGTGAAACGCATTATAGTTATTCGCCGTCTAGTGCCATTATTAGGAGTACTAAAACTAAAAACGATAATATAAAATTTAAGACAACGCCACAACAAATAGGTAGGAGAAGGACATTTGCCGAAGCGTCAACTCCTATATCTCCTATACCATTATCGATGATAGAAAGACCAAATGTTGAAGAACCTTCACCGTTAGAAAGATCACATGCGGAATCCTCTATTAGCGAAATATTACAAAATCCGCCTGAAGATGTTAGAAATTTAATGCAGGAGAACTTAGGCCCATTATCACGAAAATATATTAGCTTATTTTTCAGTACAGATTTTGACAAAGAAATTGATCATGTTTACGGTATATATTTTAAAGATGACAATCTAATGTTAGGTGACAGCATATTTGAGGTGGATGAAAATGATAATATTATTATTAAGAAAACTAGATACGGCGGAACCCCTGGAATTTTCGAATTAATTTTCAAGAAAATTCCCAATTCAAAATTATATAATAATACAGATTTAATTAAGTATAAAACTATTTTATTAAAAACAAATGCCTTCCGCAGAGACTACCAATCATCACAACAGATTATGGGCAGTAAAGGATTTAAATATAAAAAAATAATTGCCCCATTACTAGCACCACACTTAGCTATAGCTGCAGCTGCGGAAAGAGCTAAAACAAAATCTAATAAATTTAAAGTTGGAGCAGGAAATAAATTTGCAATGAAAAAATATATACCGAATGATATGTTAGTTACGAATGAACCGGTGAATTATGTTCACTGGGACAATCCTAATGAGCTTATTGATCGTTTACGGCTTTTAATATCGTCAAAAAAAGTTGGACATACAGGACATGATAATGAAATTATGTCAATAGTGGAGGAACTTCGCGAAGCCAATATTATTATATAATATTTGTGTATACCCAAATTATATTTAGTCTTATAATGTTCATTAACAAGTTTGGTGGTAAGGGCATAGAAGATGTTAACGATCGGTTACAAAATTCTAATATGAAAAGGAAAGGTATTTTTCTTCATTTCAACGTTAATGAGGGCGGCTATGATGCACGAAATAGAAAAATTATACGATTAGCAAATCCTGGAAACTCTACGGACGCTGCGAACAAATACTATGTAGATAAACGTATATTAAGTAACGATAGGGCGCTTCGAGGCAGTCTCAACGAAAAAATTGAAAAGTGCGCATCGCAAAGCGAAGCTAATTACGATAAATTAAAGAGAATAAATGCCGTATTAAATCTTTATGGCACAAATTTCAATAAACTTGACGAAGTGACTTCTATGTTAACAGAAAAAATTAGAAAGTTAGAAGTAAATGGAAAAGCACATAATGAATTGCTGCAAAATCTTATGGAAGATTTCCTCGCGCAACAGCAAAAAATAGAGTCTGATGCAAAAAGCTTTAATGAAAATTTGAATACAATTTCTAAAAATATTGAAGAAATTAATTATAATATTAATTCAGCAAAAAATACTATTATTCATCATGAATATTTTATAAGCAATCTTAGGGAATCGCCTGCGACGAAGGATGCAGTAGAGAATTTGACCACGGTATTGGAAAAAGATATAGTGAATCTACAATATCTTCTTGATGAGCAGATAAATGGGGTAAAACAAAATTTACGCGATAAAGAGAACGACATAGCTAATATTCGTAAAGAATTTGTGACACAAGATACGCTAAAAACTTCAATTGGCGAGCTGCAGAAGGATGTAAATGATAGTAAGGAGAATTTAAAAAATACTCTTATAGAAATTCTAAATAGAACACCTAATAATGTAGTAGAAACCTAAAATCATGAAATTAATTAAAGAACAAGAGCAGTTAGTAAAAGAATTGCATACACCCGTGAGAAAGAATTTTGTAAGAAGACGTGTTATAATTAAAGGATATGATGATTTATGGCAAGCTGATCTAGTAGATATGAGAGCATATACACGATTTAATTCGGAATTTCAATATATTCTCACAGTTATCGACACATTTTCTAAATATGGCTGGGCTCGTCCGTTGAAAACGAAACAAGGTAAAGATGTGGTAAAGGCTTTCTCAAGTATCTTCGAGGAGCGTAAACCTAAAAATTTGCAAACGGATGATGGGAAAGAATTTTTTAATAATGATTTTAAGAATTTAATGGATAAACATGAAATAAATCATTATTCTACATATAGTGTTATGAAGGCATCGATAGTAGAGCGTTGGAATAGAACGTTAAAAAATAATATGTGGAAATTATTCTCGTTAAACGGAAGCTATAAATGGGCGCATATGTTAAATAAACTTGTATACGATTACAATATGCGTAAACATAGAACAATCAAAATGAGACCTGCGGATGTGACAAATAAAAATGCTAGCACGCTTCTTTCACCAGTTTATAGTAATATAAAGATCGTTAAACCGGGCAAATATCGAGTCGGAGATTTTGTACGTATTAGTAAATACAAGCATTTGTTCGAGAAAGGATATACGCCTAATTGGATGACTGAAATTTTTAAAGTTACTTCTGTGCAACATACTAATCCTGTCACATATTTAATTCAAGATTTACGAGGAAATGACATTAAGGGCGGTTTCTATGAATATGAATTATTAAAAGCTAAGCATAACGATATTTATTTAGTTGAAAAAGTTATTCGTAAAAAGCAAAATAAAGTATATGTTAAATGGCTGGGATTCGATAAATCACATAATTCTTGGATTGATATAAATTTAAAATAAAATTATTTTTAAATGTGTACTTATACTTACAACATTACAAATTGATAATAAAATATAAAAATTTATAATATTCCTAACAGTGTACATTATTATTATTCAAGACAATTTATTAGCCACGTTGTGGCAATACCAATTTCTTTCTTTCGCGTGTAATTTACATGATATCGTGTTAACGTCTACTTTATTATATAACGGATTGCCCATAAGTACGTCAAATTTTGGGCACGCCAATTCTTCTAAATTTATACTTTTTATTCCTAGTTCGCCTAATATTTTCTTTTCGTAATTTCCGCCCTTGTATGCCACAATTGGCGTGTCGTATATCGATAAAAATTCTTGGATGATACACGGTAACTCCTCTTGCTCGTAATTTTCGAAACCATGGTCCTTAAATAAAATTCCGTGTACATTGTTGTACACGTAACGCGCACATCGCTTATCTGGCTCGCTTAACTCATTGTAGTTTTTATTCAAATAGATATATTCGTGTAATATGTGATCGTTTACGGATACTATTGCAATTTCTTTGCATAAAAACGTATAGCGATTGATGGTGAATCCGTCCATGTCAATAAAATGTGTAACTTTTTCGTAATCGGCTGTAGCCTGAAAATAATATTAATTTAAGCAAATTAGACTATTGAAAATAAAAATTTGTTTTACTTATATTCGAACTACATATCATAATTATATTTTTTAATTGTCACTACACTTCGACACAGACTGTAACTTTCAATTCTAATGCGAGTAGTGTGTAAACTTTACTAGACGTTTCTTTCAAAAAGATTCGTCTCGTACTGAAGCTCCTATTTGCGCCGCTGTAGGTATTAAATGTGTGGAAAATCAGAAATTGAGCGTGGGCATAATCGTTGAAGGGAGTAGGGGAATGAAGAAAAGTGACGTATGCTGGAAGTTTGGGTGGAAGGGTATGGGGTGCATAAAGGGAGTAGGGGAATGAAGAAAAGTGACGTATGTTGGAAGTTTGGGTGGAAGAGTATGGGGTGCATAAATAGCGCTACTTCGCGATACGCGCAGTTTAGTCGTCGAATAGCACAAGTGCGTTAACAGTTCAGTAGATATTTGCAGCGAACATGTGCGAAAATACGTTCAATTTGCTGAATAGTGTCAGTATTATAGGCAAGTTGCCAGTGAACCCGGTAGCAGGTTTGGAAATTAACAAATCATATTTAATAAGCGGAATGAGAAAAATGAAGACCCGCTTTGGAGATAGAGTTATGCTTGATTTAAACGATACATTCTCGATTTTTCTACCATTACGTATAAGTAATGTTTTATTAGAAACAAGCAAGCATTATCAAGTTATAGAGAATTGTCTTACGAGCGGTAAACCGGTTCAGCTAATATACCTTGGTGAGAAATATAATGAAATGAAATTCTCTACTGATGATAATGACGATGATGATAATGTTGATGATGATGATGATGATGTAAAAGAAGAAGAGCATGTAGAGAGTGAGAAGGAAAATATGAAAAATGAGAGCGACAAAGATTCGTCAAAACGTAAGCGCAAAAATGGAAATGAGATGTTGTTTGGGATTGGCGCTTCCTTTTGGACCCGTCCGCATGCTGCTCGCCTCAACCTGTAATTCTTGTCCCGTGCGCCTCGTACCTAGTGTACTTGTGTACACTCCTTGTTTACGTAATCTGTCGCGTTCTATTTTTAAGCCCAGGCGTTACTCGATTGTCTCTGTCTGGTCCGTTGCGTTTATCAGTGACCCTGATTGGTCATGGTAATGAGTCGGTGGTGGGAGTTCCCGCTTCCGGCGTCTCCGCGTCTCGCGCGGGTGCGAGACGTCCTGTTCTTTCTCGTACGCCGTACAGAAACATTGTAATATTTGCAGAGGTGAAACACGTGTTGTGCTGACCTTCCCGCCATATTGGGCATTACCTTATCGCGAGTGCGTCCGTATCTTCGCCTACTTTGATTTAAATTACAAGTGCGTGTTTGAGCACTTAAAGCGCGTATTTCTTTAATTCGCGTTATTTTGTTTTATTAATTTCCGCTCGTCAGAGCAATTTTGGCCTGACGTGATTCCGACCTTCCTGGCGACCGCGGCGGCGTATCCCTGCGCGCGCTTGTGTGTGCGGTCGCACTCTTCCTTCCGAGATCCTGAGGTGTGCGTAGCGTGATATTTGCCGCTACGTCCCTCGTTCCGTTTGTCCGAGGTACTCGCGCACTGTCTGACGTGTTGGCGAGCCTCTTCCTTCCTACACATTCCTTTTAAAGGCGAACTTACAGTGCTAATTTTCATTTCTTTTTTTTTGATTTCATTATTTATTCTATAAACTAGTGCGGTAATTTTAAGAGATTTTAAATTGTGAATAGCGTGTGCGGTGTATATATATATATCCTTTTTTATTTTTCTGCGTTCAAATAAACGGTGGTACTTCCCGTCAGTGAAGTAGAGTTACGCCTATTTCTATAACTCTCCACTTTCCTGGACTGCCCCCAGTCCGATCCAGGCATATCGCGTTTGTGGCGCGATTCATAAACATGGTCCTTCGAGCCGGATAGGGAAAGTGAAATTAAGTGCGCGAGTGATTTTGTGCCGTGTCGGTCGTTTCGTCGCTGTATCCACGTACGCCGATTACGTCTCGCTCGCCACGTGCTGAACCGGAAGCCGCCATTTTGGATTCTTGACGACGCACGACCTCTGCTGCCCGCACACATTTCCGCAGTCGACGCCATATTGCCTTCCTCCGACGAGGCTGCCGTGAAACATTGACCGCCGAGGATTGACGAGTCGAATTCAGCGCCCCTGTCGGTTGACTTCTTTCTTTTGTTTTATTAATTTAAACTAGCGATTTGCTCCTGTGGTTTTCTCCTTTTGTTTTCTTTTCAGTTTATTGATAAAGATGTCCAACGTTGAGGATTTGATATCAGCGCAGGAGGATGGACTGGAGCAGGTGGCGTATTGCCTCGCCAGTTTCATCAAACTGTCGAAACCCAGGAGGACCAAGATGGCGCTTGAGAATCGCCTTGCGGACGCTGCGCGCATTTGGGAAGAGTGCCGTTCCCGCCACCAGGAGATCATCATGCTCGCAGATGACTCCTTTAAGAAGACGCACGCATATTTCAAAGAACATGTGTTTAGAACAATGACCGATACCTTTAACGATGTGCGCGATACACTACACGACCACCTCTCCGCATTGACACCAGCCACTAGTGCAGTACCGCCTTCCTCGGGCGCCGCCGGTGCTGAGGGTGACTCGCGCTCTTTAGCAATTGCTCTGCCTACGATTCCTCTTCCGAAGTTTAGTGGGGATATAACAGCTTGGGCCAGTTTTAGAGATATTTTTGTTTCTCTTGTAGCGTCGCGCAAAGATTTGTCGGATTTGCAGCGGTTACATTATTTGAAGGCCAGCTTAGTAGGAGATGCGGGGCGTTTGTTAGTCAATACTCCTGTTGTAGAGGGTAATTATGCGGAGGCATGGTCGATCGTATCGGAGCGATATGAGAGGAAACGCGCAATCCTCTACTCCCATTTGCAACGCGTGGTAGATCACCCGAAAGTCGGTGCCGGTTCCATACGAGACCTCAAGAGTTTGTTGGATATCAGCCGGGAAGTGCGTGCTGCCTTCCTTGCTGAATCAAGATTACCCGAGTTAGGGGAAGATACTTTTGTTTTTTTGTTGGTCACGAAACTAGACAAAGTCACGCGGCGAGAATGGGAGCTGTCCCTCGAGGATATTAATTTGATGCCTACTTTTGTTTTGCTGAGCGACTTTCTCAAGACGCGCATTGGCGCTTGGGAAACCTCAGAACCACTAGCTGCTTCCGAACACGTTGCAAAGGGAGCTAGAGCGAAAGTAGAGGTGACTCGCGCTCATCAGAGCTCTACGCCTAGTCAGGAAATTGCGTCTAGCGTGCGTTCTACTCGACGTTCTCCTACTAGGAGCGCTTGCGTTTGTTGCGGGGGATCACATCTCACTTACCAGTGTGCCAGATTTTTGTCCCTGTTAGTGCCGCAGAGAATTGCTCTGATACAGCGTCAACGTCGCTGCGTAAATTGTTTTGCTACCGGGCACTTAGGGAAGAATTGTCCTGGCAAATTTCGTTGCCGTCATTGCCAGAGTCTCCATCACACGTTATTACACATTGCAGACCGAACTCCGAAAGACTCTGAACACAAGCCGGCTCCTGCAACACCGTTCTCCTCCGCTCCTACGGTTCCTGTCGAGGAGGCGTCCCCGCCTGTAATGAGCAGCCTCTCTCAGACAGCGCTTTGCTGTACGGTTTTGCCTACCGCGTCTGTAATCTTGAAAGGAGGTAACGGCCGTTCTGTCGAGGTTAGAGCCTTATTGGATCAAGGGTCACAATCCTCTTTTATTTCGCAGGCTCTGGTCAATTCGTTGAAGCCTTCCCTTAAACCCGTGTCTGTCGGCGTTACGGGAATTGGCGCCTCTTCCGTTGGTTCGGCGCGCCATATCGCGACCGTTACGTTGAAACCGCGTTTAGGTGCAGATAGCGAGTTTCCAGTGACCGCTCTTGTTTTGCAGCGACTTACCTCCTACATTCCTCCGCCTGTGCCGGTATCTGCGGACTTGTCGCATTTATTTAATCTACCTTTGGCAGACCGTGCACCAGTGATAGAAGATTTGGCCCGTTTGCACCATCGGTGCACCTGGGAGTGGGGATACGGAAAAGTGTGCGTGCCCTGTCCGTGAGAGCTGCGCGCGTCGTTTCTCACCGAATCGAGCTCGGCTTGGAGAGAAGGACGGAGCTATGCCGCGTCTCCCTTCCACCAACGTCGCGTGACGTCAGGTATCGTGACGACACGTAAGAAGGACAGAACTATGCTCCGTCCCCTTTCAACCAACATCGCGCGTTGCGTCTTTGTTGTACATGCAGTCGCGGCGTCGCGTCTTCGTTCCGCACACAGGCCGGTGACAGTGGTGCCAGATTTCGCATAAGGCATCGCACGTACCATTGCGTTCAGTCAGCCGGAAGGCAAATCGGGCACCACCGCCCTGAGCAGAGCGCGATCCAGCGAAAAGTGAATCCAGGAGAGTTTGAGATTGACTCGTCGTCGCTCGTCGACGCGGTCGAGTCATTTTTTTCGTAGGTTCGCGGTACGCCATGGTTCCATTTTTTTTTCACAGAATAATTTTTTTTTTAATTATTCATCACACAGCAACAAACGATATTCATTTAAAAATGTTTTAATACTTACTACGGATAGTTTTTAATATTTTGTCAACGGAATAGATGTGTCGTATTGGTTTATAATAGATATGGGCAAAATATATATTTCATAAATTTTGGTTTCAGTAATATTAATCTTTCTACGGTAGTAATAAATAAGAAAGTATATCATAATTGTCAATTATTGCGTATTATGCATTAACCGTGAAACAAGTAATAGGAGCTTCTTGCAGTAGAACGTTCTGAGGGATCGTACTAACACGCGATTTTAACACACGACAGCATACGTCAGGAAGAATTTGCTTGACACGACGCGACGACGGTGCGAATGTTTCTATGAGTTGTTCTTTATGATTTGTTTTCTAAATATAAGGTGACCAAATTGTGCATATATTATAATGGTTCTCATGAAGTCCCATCACATTGATTTGTAACCTTTTTCTTACTACGCACGTTTAGTTTAACAACGCTATCCCCATTTCGAGAAAGAAGAAGGTGTTCCTTCTTTGGCAATGCATCATGCATACGGTAATCCATATATACGTCCGTTGTCGCATTCTGCCCACGAAATGTCGCAACGTGCGTATCGTTGAAGAAGGCATGATAAATCACGACAATAATAGCAAAATCCCTGTGAATTGAAAACCGAAACTTTCATTGTGTCGCTCCCGACCGACCGCGGGTCGCGGTTGGACTAATTAAAATATCTGAAAAGTCTAACCATTCTTAGCACGTATTTCACGTACGTACTAGAAATGATTCCCCCGGAACTGTAACCGACTTTTCCAATGTCATTTATTCATCATTATGTACGATATGTATTACATTTAAATGCACATGTACAGGGTGCACAGGTTGTGATAGTCAGGTTTGTTCGTGTAAACGGTAAGTATTACACAAAATTATAGAGGAAAGGGTTCGATGGGATCGTAATATCTATATTCTACGAGACTTCATTCAATTCGAAAGTGCAACGCTGCACCCGAAAAATGCAAATGCGTATGTAAGGTTGTTGTTTCTAAAATTTAAGATACGTGAACTTCCACCCCACCCATGAGGTGCCACGACTAGCGCGTTCGGTTTTTTAACGTGGACTATAGGCGACGGCCTATAGCCCTATTATATCACATTTTATGATAATCATACAACGTGCGGCAATACCTCTGTCCACTTTGAACGACGGAGATATTCAAGTGGACAGAGTTATTGCCCCACGCTGTAGAAGTAAGGGTTAAAAAGAAATGAGAGCATTTTTTTTTGTTTGTTCATTTTATTTAATACTAATGTTGACATTGTATTTTTGTGTGGCGGCCTCCCCGCTGGGGCCCCCACACAAAAATGCTCTCATTCCTTTTCTAACCCTTACTTCTACAGCGTGGGGCAATAACTCTGTCCACTTGAATATCTCCGTCGTTCAAAGTGGACAGAGGTATTGCCGCACGCTGTATGATTATCATAAAATGTGGAACAATAGGGCTATAGGCGACGGTCCACGTTAAAAAACCGAACGCGCTAGTCGTGGCACCTCATGGGTGGCGTGGAAGTTCACGTATCTGAAATTATATAAACTACAACCTTACATACGCATTCGCAACTGTCGGGTGCAGCGTTGGACTTTTCAATAGAATGAAGTCTCGTAGAAGATAGATATTACGATCCCATTGAACCCTTTCCTCTGTAATTGTGTCTAATACTTACCGTTTACAGGAAAAAAGCTGACTAGCGCAACCTGTGGATCCTGTACATGTGCATTTAAAAGTAATACATATCGTACAATTGGTTGCAAAGTAATGATGAATAAATGACATTGGAAAAGTCAGTTAGAGTCCCGGGGAAATAATTTGCAGTAGGTACGTAAAATCCGCGCTCAGAATGGTTTGACTTTTCAGATATTTCAATTAATCGGGAGCGGCACAATGTGAGTTTCGGTTTTCCATTGACAGGGTTTTTGCTATTATTGTCGTCTTTTATCATGCCTTCTTCGACAATACGCACGTTGCGACATTTCGTGGGCAGAATACGACAATGGACGTACATATGGATTACAGTATGCATGGTGCATTGCCAAAGAAGGAACACCTTCTTCTTTCTCGAAATGAGGTTAGCGTTGTTAAACTAAACGTGCGTAGTAAGAAAAAGGTTTCAAATCAATGTAATGGGACTTGATGAGAACTGTTAGAATATATGCACAATTTGGTCACCTTCTATTTAGAAAACAAATCATAAAGAACAACTCATAGAAACATTTACACCGTCGTCGCGTCGTGTCAAGCAAATTCTTCCTGACGTACGCTGTCGTGTGTTAAAATAGCGTGTTAGTACGATCCCTCAGAACGTTCTAGTGCAAGAAGCTCCTGTTACTTGTTTCACGGTTAATGCATAATCCGCAATAATTGACATTTATTATATACTTTCTTATTTTTTACTACCATAGAAAGAGTAATACTACTGAAACCAAAATTTATGAAATATATATTTTGCCCATATCTATTATAAACCAATGCGACACATCTATTCCGTTGACAAAATATTAAAAACTATCCGTAGTAAGTATTAAAACATTTTTAAATGAATATCGTTTGTTGCTGTGTGATGAATAATTAAAAAAAAAATTATTCTGTGAAAAAAAAATGGAACCATGACGTACCGCGAACCTACGAAAAAAATGACTCGACCGCGTCGACGAGCGACGACGAGTAAATCTCAAACTCTCCTGGATTCACTTTTCGCTGGATCGCGCTCTGCTCAGGGCGGTGGTGCCCGATTTGCCTTCCGGCTGACTGAACGCAATGGTACGTGCGATGCCTTATGCGAAATCTGGCACCACTGTCACCGGCCTGTGTGCGGAACGAAGACGCGACGCCGCGACTGCATGTCCAACAAAGACGCAACGCGCGATGTTGGTTGAAAGGGGACGGAGCATAGTTCTGTCCTTCTTACGTGTCGTCACGATACCTGACGTCACGCGACGTTGGTGGAAGGGAGACGCGGCATAGCTCCGTCCTTCTCTCCAAGCCGAGCTCGATTCGGTGAGAAACGACGCGCGCAGCTCTCACGGACAGGGCACGCACACTTTTCCGTATCCCCACTCCCAGGTGCACCGATGGTGCAAACGGGCCAAATCTTCTATCACTGCCGTGCACCGTTTTCGAAAGCCGCGATTCATTTAATCATTGGAGCGGATTATTATTGTAATTTTTTGCGCGTGGGCTTAATTGCGGGACCTGTAAATTCCCCGTCCGCGCAAAATACGGTGTTTGGTTGGGTTTTGTCTGGCCAATTGGCGGCCCCATCGCAAACGAACGGTACCACCTCGTCCTGTCACCTCACGCTATCGGATCCTGATCCGTTACCCGAACTCCTTCAGGCGTTTTGGAATGTGGAAGAGGTTCCGGCTATTGTGCCACAGACAGAAGAGGATCGTGCTTGTGAGGCACATTTTGTAAATACTCACACTAGAATGGCAGACGGTCGTTATATGGTCCGTCTCCCTTTGCGTGTCGATCCTCCTATCCCAATAGGTGACACTTCTCGCGTCGCGCTTCGTATATTTCTGTTAAATGAGTCTCGTTCGAGAAATAAGCCCGAATTGTCGCTAGCGTATAACGAATTTTTGCGCGAATACGAGGCGCTAGGCCATATGACGCGAGTTCCGGATGGTGAACGTAACAGTCCCTCCGCCGTTTATTTTCGCATCATCCTGTGGTAAAGGAGTCCAGCTCTACCACAAGAGTGCGCGTAGTTTTTAATGCGTCGGCTATATCGTCCAATGGTACCTCTTTTAATGATTTTTTGTTGGTTGGACCTAAACTACAGGCCAACTTATTTGGTATCATTCTCCGTTGGCGTACGTATAAATATGTGTACGCGGCGGACTTGGAGAAGATGTTCAGGCAGATGCCAGTCCATCCGGGTGATACTGATTATCAACGGATTTTTTGGCGCCCCCACCCTAAACAAGAAGTTCAGGAATTTCGTCTGACCACCGTAACTTATGGTACTGCTCCTGCGCCTTTTCTCGCGAATCGTGTAGTTAAGCAGCTCGTTGCCGACGAGGGCAAGAATTTCCCACTCGCGTCTTCCATCCTTGAGCGCGAAATTTATGTCGATGACATAATGTTCGGAGGCGATGATTTGACTACTTTAGTTGAGACACGAATGCAACTGACTGGGCTTCTCAGGGCGGGCGGGTTTCGTCCTTACAAATGGATCTCCAATCACGTCGTTTTGTTGGCTGATATGCCACGCGAAGATTTGAGTATTAGTTCCGACAAATTGCTTGGCGATGATTTACCACACAAGGTCTTGGGAGTTTACTGGGATCCTCCCCAAGATGCCTTTTTGTTTCGTGTGGAGCCGCAATCTGCCCCAGTTACCAAAAGGGCTTTTCTTTCGCTAATTTCGCGTATTTTTGACCAGCTTGGTTGGTTGACGCCGTTCCTTATTGGAGGTAAAATCCTTATGCAGAGGCTTTGGCTCCATAAGGTGGGTTGGGATGACGCCTTGCCGGTAGATCTGACCAACTCTCTTTCGTTCTTCGCTCAGCAATTAACCACGCTGAACAAAATTGTTGTTCCGCGCTGGACTCATCAGGCCGACTCGTCTTCCCGCTTGGAGCTCCACGGGTATGCGGATGCCTCGAATTCCGCATACTCGTCGGTAGTGTACTTGCGTGTGGAGACGAGCTGCGGCCTGGTGTATGTTTCATTATTGTATAGTAAGTCCAAAGTGGCTCCTCTCAAATTGCTGAGCATCCCCAGGTTAGAATTGTGTGCCGCGGTATTGCTGGTTAGGGCGATAGAGTTTGTGCAGCGTTCGATGGATTTGACGTCCATTCCTGTTTTTTGTTGGACGGATTCCATGACCGTGTTATCTTGGATTCGTTCCCCCGCCTCTAACTGGAAGGTTTTTGTTGCTCACCGCGTCGCTAAAATTCATAGTTCGCTGCCGACCGCAACCTGGAGATATGTTCCCACCGGAGATAACCCGGCGGACTGTGCCTCCAGGGGTATTCCTGCCGACTCTTTGGTTGCTCATCCACTTTGGTGGAGTGGTCCTAGGTGGTTGCGTGCATCTTCGACGTCGTGGCCCCATACTCCAAACACCTCCATCGTGGAAACTGATTTAGAATCCCGCATTGTTACCAGCACTAGTGTGGCTGTTAGGGACACTGGTGGTGAGTGGGATCTCCCGCACAGGTTTTCCTCTTGGGGAAAACTCCTACGCGTAACTAGTCTTATATTCCGTTTTATATCTAGTCTTAAGCGTAGAGTTAAGTTTACCGACTGTGTCCTCACTGCGCCTGAGATTGAGACAGCTCGCGTCTTTTGGCTAAAGCGGACCCAAGTGCACGAATTTGGTACTGTTTTATTGATTGATGGAAAGGCTTGCCTTCCCCAGACCCTCCGTAAATTTAGCACCTTGTCGCCATTTGTCGATGACAAGGGCCTTATCCGTGTGGGTGGACGCTTGAAAAATTCCGCGCTCCCTTTCGAGGCCAAACATCCACTTTTGCTTCCTACTGGCCGTGTAGCTGAATTGTTGATAGCGCACGCGCACGCTTGTACACTGCATGGGGGCTTACGTGTTACCCTGCATTTCCTCCGCCAACGTTATTGGGTGGTAAATGGTCGTTCTATGGTCAAACAACATATCCATAGGTGCGTGACTTGTGCACGTGCCCGCGCGCAGGGTACTTTGCAGTTACTCGGCAACCTGCCGAAGGAAAGAGTAGTTCCGTCTAGGCCCTTTTCACACACCGGCGTGTATTATGCGGGTCCGTTTGCCGTCCGCTCGTCTAAGGGGAGGGGAATTAAGACGCACAAGGCCTATATCGTGATTTTCGTATGTTTGTCCATACGTGCCGTGCACTTGGAGGTCGCAGACGATTACACGACGGAGGGGTTCCTCGCCGCGCTCGGGCGTTTTACGGCCCGGAGGGGGATTCCTTCGGACGTGTATAGCGACAATGGTTCGAATTTTGTCGGTGCGGATCGCGAGCTCGCGCGGCGTCTGGCCGAAGTCCTTCGCGATCCCATTATTGCTGCTCGTTTTGCTGGGGACGGAATAACTTGGCACTTCATTCCCCCTTTCGCACCCCACTTCGGTGGGTTGTGGGAGGCGGGGGTGAAGAGCACAAAGTTTCACCTGAAACGAATGATGGGGAGTTTTACGCCCACATATGAGGAGTTTAGCACTTTACTGTGTAAAATTGAGTGCATCCTCAATTCACGTCCCATTGGTCCCCTGCATGACGATGCTGAAAGTCTGGAGGTTTTAACACCCGGACACTTCCTGACCGGTGCACATTTACTGTTGCCTCCGCAGCCTTCTCTACTAGATGTGGCTGAAAACCGTTTGGGCCGTTGGCAATTCGTTTGTCGCGTAGCCGAATCGTTTTGGAAGGTTTGGTCAATGGACTTCCTTAACACTGTTATACAGCGCAGTAAGTGGCGTACCCGTCAGGACAACTTGAAGGTTGGTGACCTCGTTCTACTGAAGAGCAGTCACCTCCCTCCCACGAAATGGGAGCTTGGTAGGGTGTCGGCGTGCTTTCCGGGCGACGATTCTTTGGTTCGCGTTGTTACCGTGCGCACCGCCGCCTCTGAGTACAAGCGTCCGATCACGCAGCTGTGCCGTCTGCCGATCGACGCTTCGTGCCCACCTTAATTTGGTTTTTTTTTTTTCTTTCTTTCATTGCGGTTTGCTCCGACTTTTGATTTCTGATTTTGGCTTCGTGCCTAACCTTGATTTTGTTTTACGGCTTAGCGTTAAGATTAGATTAAGTCGTAATTACCACCTTGATATTGTATGCGCCAGATTACTATTCGCTTAACTACTGTCAGTATTGTGTTGCGATCATCACGTCGGCTTCTTGCTATTTTTGTACGCGTGCATGGTTTTGCAGTTTTGTTCAACACAATCGTTGAAGGCGGGCGGTATGTTTGGGATTGGCGCTTCCTTTTGGACCCGTCCGCATGCTGCTCGCCTCAACCTGTAATTCTTGTCCCGTGCGCCTCGTACCTAGTGTACTTGTGTACACTCCTTGTTTACGTAATCTGTCGCGTTCTATTTTTAAGCCCAGGCGTTACTCGATTGTCTCTGTCTGGTCCGTTGCGTTTATCAGTGACCCTGATTGGTCATGGTAATGAGTCGGTGGTGGGAATTCCCGCTTCCGGCGTTTCCGCGTCTCACGCGGGTGCGAGACGTCCTGTTCTTTCTCGTACGCCGTACAGAAACATTGTAATATTTGCAGAGGTGAAACACGTGTTGTGCTGACCTTCCCGCCATATTGGGCATTACCTTATCGTGAGTGCGTCCGTATCTTCGCCTACTTTGATTTAAATTACAAGTGCGTGTTTGAGCACTTAAAGCGCGTATTTCTTTAATTCGCGTTATTTTGTTTTATTAATTTCCGCTCGTCAGAGCAATTTTGGCCTGACGTGATTCCGACCTTCCTGGCGACCGCGGCGGCGTATCCCTGCGCGCGCTTGTGTGTGCGGTCGCACTCTTCCTTCCGAGATCCTGAGGTGTGCGTAGCGTGATATTTGCGCTACGTCCCTCGTTCCGTTTGTCCGAGGTACTCGCGCACTGTCTGACGTGTTGGCGAGCCTCTTCCTTCCTACACACTCCTTTTAAAGGCGAACTTACAGTGCTAATTTTAATTTCTTTTTTTTTGATTTCATTATTTATTCTATAAACTAGTGCGGTAATTTTAAGAGATTTTAAATTGTGAATAGCGTGTGCGGTGTATATATATATATCCTTTTTTATTTTTCTGCGTTCAAATAAACGGTGGTACTTCCCGTCAGTGAAGTAGAGTTACGCCTACTTCTATAACTCTCCACTTTCCTGGACTGCCCCCAGTCCGATCCAGGCATATCGCGTTTGTGGCGCGATTCATAAACAGATGTCAAAGGATGAAAAGAATAAAAAAAAAGCAGCATCATAATCAAAAAACAGGTTTGTAGACATACATCAAGTATGTATATAATTATAAATGATTTTAGTAATAAAACTATATAAAATAATAATTTCATTACAGATAAAACAAACTGTTTCATTCAACAACTTCTACTACTTATATATAATCGACGATACGTATCCTGAAGAATATCGATGTGCGCGTAAGGGATTCTGGCACATCGACTCCGCATATTTTAAAGCACGGGTTAAAAAAATGGATGATTTGCTTCGAGATATTATGAATTTGAAATTTACACAATATATAAATAATGAAAATAATGTTTAAAATTTCTAATGTATTTAACCATCTATATAAAATTAATAAAAAATGAGTTCATTATAAACTAGTGCATATTTTTCTTTCACATCAGTCTTTCGTCCTACCGTGACACGCGAGCACCTCAATTCTAATCATGACGAAATTAATTATATTTGTAATTCACACTGCGATACTTCTTCAACTTTTTCCTTCTCTCTTATCCATGAGGGCCAATTTACGAGTGCCTTCTACGCATGCGATGAATAAACGTTCAGCAATTAATTATCTTCAATATTACGGCTATATGAACACTAACGATTCACGATCGCAAACTATTGATAATGATAAATTGACAGATGCAATACGAATTTTTCAACAATATTGGAATCTTAAAGTCGATGGCACTCTAAATGCCGAAACGAAAAAGTTGATGGAGGCAAAGCGTTGCGGAGTAAGTGATCATGTCAGCGATTACACGCTTAATTCTTATAAATGGAACAAAAAAACATTGCGTTGGTATTTCCATGTCGGAACGACAGATCAAATTCGCCTTGCAAAAAAAGCATTTTCTGTGTGGCAAAAGTCATCTCGGTTAACCTTTATTCAAGTATATAGTAAAACTGAAGCGGATATAATTATATCGTTTGAAAATAAAATGCATTACAATGTTAATTCACCGCAACAAGTTTGTTTACCGCCATTCTCTAATCAAACATTAGCACATGCGGATCTGCCGAATGAAAGTAATGATGTCAGAGAAATTCATATATCTAAATCGTGGAATTGGATGATAGGGGAGGGGCCGATAAAAGATGAGTCATACAGTTTATACGAAACATTAATACACGAAATTGGTCACAGTCTAGGTTTACTACATTCGACAAATATGAATTCAATAATGTCGCCGTTGTATCATTATGAAAATCATACAGATCATATTAAACTTGAGGAAGATGATATATTAGCTATACGAAATTTATATAATGTTAATGACGAGAATGAGTCTGAGGGAGAATTCGACGAAGATGCAAATGGTAACGCTAATCCTGATACGTCACCGGATGCGCCAACATTAGTTCCGCCAAAATTAGCCGATTTATGTTCAGCTCCGGTAGATGATTTAAAATTTTTCATTTTCAAGGCACGATTGTATATATTCTATAAAATTTGGGTATGGCCATTTAATTTAAACGTTAAATATCGAAAGTATGAGGAGCCGCAGTTAATAAGATCGTGGTTAAAATTTTTGCCATTTAATTTTTCAGGAATTAATGGAATATATGAAAGAGTAAATGGAGAAGTTGCATTATTTTCTGATAATAATATTTATATATTCAATCCTGATACTTTTCAATTAAAAACTGGCTATCCCATGACATATCAAAAACTGTTTGGCAAAGACTTTCAGTATAACGGAGTGCAATCTGCTGTTTTAACAAATACCGGTAGAACATATATTTTTTATAAAGGAGTATATGTAATTGAAATTGACGAGTGTGAATATGTGGCTAGAAAGTATACTTTAATTAACGATTTATTTAAGGGAATTGGCCTATCCATATCTCCACAAAATCCATTTTCAGTATTTAAGTATATAAATGGTAAACTTTATATATTACAAAACGGTAATTTTTATGAATATGACGAATTTAATTCCAATGTTGTAAGATCAGGCCCGTTCGATCTCTCCATTTTCAGTATTCAATGTATCAGTGATAGTAACATTATAGCCAATTTGAGAGATATGGTAGAAAAATTAGTTCAATTTTATGGTGAATACAATAAAAATGTAAATTCAAGATTATCTTATAACGCGAATAAACGTGATATAAACGAATTTAACACACAAGCAGAAATAAGAAATCATATGATTTCATATCTATGATAAAAGCGGTGCGGTGGTAAATCAGAGAGAGGGGGATAGTCGTAGCAGGACAAATATATGCAGGAAATTGTGCGTCCGTTGTATTCTAAACCGCGCGACCGTAAGCGGAGGCGGGGGAGGCTAACGAAGTGAAGTGTGTGCAGTGAAAGTTACAAAAACGGTAGTGTGATTAAAGAGGTGTAAAATGAAATCTATTAATAGATTATCGGTGAAAATAGAAAAAAATGTATTAAATCAAATGCCGTTTTTGAAGAAAGAAGAGGATTTTAAAGAGTGGAAAAAGCAATATACTATATATGTAAAACAAACTAAAGTACTCCTAAATAATGAAAATATGAAAGAAAAATATAAAGTGAAACTGACGGAACAATTAAAGCGGCTGAGGAATTTAAAGTATTTCGTAAACGAACGATTACGAAGAAAAAAAGAAAATGCAGCGAATAAAACACAACTGATGCAAAAAGAAGAAAATTTATTAAACCGAGCGTATTTAATTGAATCGGAAGCGGATAAAATCCAATGGATAGAAGATTGTGAACAGCATTTAAAATATTTGCATTCATATTTAATTAATAAAAAAGAAAAAATAAGTGTCGGTAGGAAACAACATTTACTTGCGCAAATAGCTAAACTAACTTGTACGCGTGAACAATTAAGTTTTAATTTCAATCTACACTCTGGATCTGGATTAAATGAAGAAACACAGAAGGATAAGGATGTTACACTGAAATGGAAAGAAATTGAAAGCGGACATGCCTTCCAAAGTCGTATAATCACTGGAATTATTATAAATTTACATCATATTGATCCTTCTATATTTTTAAACGATGCTAAAGATATAGTGATAGAAAAAGTACTATCGTATGTTAAGCAGCACAAATGTGTTAAAGTAAACACGATCTTCAATGGTGAATTTACGTTAAAAGACAGTTTGACCGACGAAACAAAGAAGGAAATTAAAACCTTTGCAACAAAAAATGAGGTACTACTGAACGATGATGATTCCACCATAAAGGCTGATAATTGGTATACAAACAATGTGCGTGACCAGATTCTTACGTCGCTAGAGGAATTTCAAGAACGTGACAGTGGATGGGCATTGAGCAAAATTATCAGTTTGATTATAAATATCAATAAATGTTATTTATTGAGCGCCGGTAAAGGAAACTGTAGACTTCCATTAGCTATACGAAATAGAAAAGCAACTGTTTCTATTGATTTGGCCGACAATGAAAATGATTGCTTTGCTTGGGCAGTAACGTCAGCATTATACCCTGCATCGCATCATAGTAACCGTAAACAGTCATATCCGTATTATAAAAATGTACTAAATTTAACGGGAATTACATTTCCCGTTACAACTAAACATATACCTACATTTGAAAAAAATAATAATTTGTCCATAAATTTATACCAATTATTAACGAATAAAGATAAATCTGAACATGAAAAATATGAAGTATTACCGTTACGATTAAGTGATAAAATATCTGAACATAAACATATAAACTTACTAATATATCAAAATGAGCAAGAAAAAGATAATATGTGCCATTATGTATGGATCAAAAATTTATCAAGGCTGATATCGTCTCAAATTCATCAACATCAACATAAATCACACATTTGCGACAGGTAATTCATCACTTTTCTATTTACAGTTGTAATAATTTAATAGTTTAATAATATGGTTCTTATAATTTACAGATGTCTAAATTTTTTCCATACAACAAGGAAACTTCGAGATCATTATGAAAGATGCGTGGATCAAAAGGCGTGCAAAATTGAATTGGTCAATGAAGATCAGAAATGGATTAAGTTTAAAAATTATAGAAGAGGAATCCCGCTTCCATTTATGATATATGCCGATTTTGAATGCGCTCTAATTAGTAACGAAACACATAATTTAGAAAATCATAATACTTATGCATATCAAACTCATGTTCCACACAGTATTGGCTATTACGTACACTGTAACTTTGATGAATCGATGTGCAAATACGTTTCACACCGTGCGAAGGATAAAGTGGTATCTTATTTTATATCAGATTTGGAAGGTATCATTTCATCAATTTTTGCTTTTATAAAAAATAATCATACCATAATGGCTCCTTTAACTTCTGAACAATTACTAGAATTTAATACCGCTACACATTGTTTTATCTGTAAAAGTGAATTTAAAGAAGCTGATATTAGAGGCGGTAATAAAGTACGTGATCATTGTCACTGGTCAGGTTACTACAGAGGGGCAGCACACGGAGCATGTAACCTAAATTATAAAACTTCGTATACGCTACCCATAATATTTCATAACTTAAGTAATTACGATGCGCATTTTCTCATAGAAGAAATTGTTTCAATGAAATGTTTTAGCTCTCAATTTCATGTAATAGCCTCTACAATGGAAAAATATGTTTCATTCACATGTCGGATGAAAAATAATATATTTTCTCTTGAAGTAAGATTTATCGATTCATTTAAATTTCTTAATAGCAGTTTAGAACAATTAGTATCAACACTAGATATAAATGATATGAGAATTTTACGCAAAAACTTTCCGTCCATCGATGAAAATTTGTTTAATTTACTGACGCGCAAAGGTGTTTTTCCTTATGAATACGTTGACAGCTACGAAAGACTAAATGATAATTGTCTGCCTAATTACGACGAATTTCACAGCACATTGTACGGGCACAATATTGAAAGGAGCGAGTATAAGCATGCGCAAAACGTATGGAATAAATTTAATATCTCATCACTAGGCGAATATAGCGATTTATATTTGAAAACAGATGTTCTACTGTTAGCAGATATATTTGAAAATTTTCGAAGCAAATGTATCGAATATTATGGTCTCGACCCTGCCTATTACTGCACCCTACCATCATATGCGTGGGACGTTATGCTAAAAATTACAAACATAACATTAGAATTATTAACAGATATCGATATGGTGTTATTTATTGAAAGCGGTATACGCGGAGGATTCAGTCAATGTTCGCATCGGTATGCAAAAGCTAATAATCCTTACATGGGCGCGACGTATGATTCTAATAAAGAATCTTCGTATTTAATGTATTACGATGTTAACAATCTATACGGTTTTGCCATGTGCGATTCGTTGCCGTACGGTAAATTTGAATGGATGGATAATGATATGATAAGTCAATTTAACATTAATTCGGCTAAAGCCGATTCTGAGATTGGATACATATTAGAGGTAGATTTAGACTATCCCGATGAAATACATGATTCGCATTCAGATTTGCCGTTCTGTCCCACTCGCGAAGTACCGCCAAACGCTAAATATGAAAAATTGCTAGCAACTTTAAAGTGTAAAACCAACTATGTTATTCATTATCGAACCCTACAGCAATGTCTGCAACATGGACTTAAATTAAAGAACATTCATCGTATCCTACAGTTCAATCAATCTCCATGGATGTGTAAATATATACAATTAAATGCAAAACTTCGAGCTCAATCCGAATCGGACTTTGAAAAAGATTTATTTAAGTTAATGAATAACGCAGTATTTGGAAAAACAATGGAAAATGTGCGTAATCGAGTTGATGTAAGATTATTAACGTCGTGGGAAGGACGTGCCGGTATTAAGCCATTGATAGGAAGACCTAATTTTCATAGAAGAGTAATATTCAATGAAAATTTTGTCGGTGTGGAAATGAAAAAGATGAAAGTTAAAATAGATAAACCCATTTATATCGGCATGTCCATTCTAGATATTTCAAAAATATATCTCTATAAATTTCATTACGACTATATGAAGGTTCAATTTCAAGATATGTGCAAGGTATTATTTACTGATACGGACAGTTTAATTTATAAATTACAATGTGATGACATATATAGCATTATGAGGCGAGATATAGCTTATTTCGATACTAGTAATTATCCGATTGACAACGTATACAATATACCTTTAGCAAATAAAAAAGTTCTAGGCCTAATGAAGGACGAAAATGGAGGAAAAATTATGTGTGAATTCGTAGGATTAAGATCGAAAATATATGCTATAAAAGTTATTGGCGAGCGCGACACGAAGAAGGCTAAAGGGATCAAAAAAGATTTTATTAAGCGAGAAATTAAATTTGATGATTATGTAAATTGCCTATTTAACGATGAAATTAAAATGGCTAGACAAAACCGTATTGCGTCGAAGATGCATCAGATTCACACGATTTCCGAAGGAAAAGTTGCGTTGCATCCGTACGATGATAAAAGATATATCACCGATGATTGTATACAAACACTTGCTTGGGGACACTGTTCGATTAAAAAATAAAAAATGTTTACAATATTTGAACACATGTATTATTTATTAATAATCTGCACCCGTTTACAATTTTAGTATACACTACTGTTCTTAACAAAAATCGGCCTAGCATTGAAAATAAGCGAGCATGTGGGTTAAAATTGTGATTCAGTTTTTACTGAAAAATTCCGTATTCAAATATTCTTCCATCTGCCCAGCTATCCAAGGATAATGACGCTTCAACGATTCCTTAAAACACAACAAGTCCGACAGTCCTAGTCTAAAAATTAAAAAAAAAAAAAATGTATAACATTTGCGATTACACTCTCGTTTTACCAGAGTTTTCTACAACTTACCGTGACATCTTATGGATCAGACGAGATACCCGCACCTCTTTACTTTCCGTATCCAAAATGTACTGTATCGCACCGGCGCGCAACACCTTGTCTCGTCTTAACTTTTGTACAACGCCATTACGTACATCGACATCGCGTAATTGTTCGCGAAATACTTCGTAAAATTGCTTCATATGTGCGCGCAGCTCACTTTGATTTTCTATCCATTGACTCATGCATATGGCAAGCCAGGGGTTATAAGACTTTAGTATTTCTGTGAATAGAATGAAATACAATAGCGGCAATCTGCAAAGGTTAAAATTCAAATTTAAATACTTTCAATCGTACTATCATTCTACATTGATTTATAAATTTGTTTGTATCACTTACCTTTCTAGCTTCGTAATCAAACAACGCACCTGTGCTCTTCGTTCCTTCAAATTCAAAATATCGTAAATATCAGAATCGTTCAATAACCCTTCCTCTCCTAATTCGTCTAATATTCCATTTTCAGGATCAATTTGATCAACCAGTTTGTCATAAAAAAATCTGTACAATTGCCGAATATGCCCGTCAGCCGCCGCCATCGTTACAACACACTTTCTTTTGTTTGTAATTCGCTTTCAGAAAAAAGTCGCGAACACTTCGATGATGATGATGATGCGTTACGTTCAACGTGCGAATATTAGCTTCCCCGGGACCCTCCCCCCATCCCCCTCCCCCCATCACCCCCCCACCTCCTCAATGCTCGTAGTACACCTTCTTGCTCCCACCCACACCCAATCGTCCACCTCCTCCTCCTCCTCCTCCTCCTCCTCCTCCTCCGTAGTACAATCGTTCTCCGCTCCCCCCCACCCCCCCAGCTCTCTCTCTCGCGGATGATTGTAGAGTTGCCGTTGTCCGCACGCGCTCGCGGACTACCGCGTAATCGCTTATCGTCGACGTATCGTTCCTCCGTGCAACCTTCCCGCGGTCTACTTCCGACTTCCGACTTCCAACCCACCACCACCCCCGCACACGACATTTCGTAGTACAACGCCTACACTCTACCTCCGTGTCGTCTACCCCGTTTCGTAGTATTTTACAACGCCACGCGTGTGTCGATTAGACGCTCTTTTATCGTCCTCCGCTCCGCTCTCTCTCGATATCGCGCTGTTTATCGTTCCTATTGTTCCTGTCCAAACTTCTTCTTCTCCTCCTCCTCCTCTAACTTCCGCGTGTGTAAACCGCATACCGTATCGCCCAACCGCCGCCGCCGCCGCCGCCGACACTACTCTACTTAACCTTGACCGCCGCTGTGCAGAATCGAACCGCTCTCGCACGCTTCTTCCGCAAATTTTTACTAACGGGCCGCCCGCGAACTTCCCCCCCTGATTAAGACCTAACCGCAAAAACTACTTCCGCCCTCATTAAAAGACACGACCGCAAACTTCACCTCTCCACCCGATAAGGACACGACCGCAAACTTCCCCCCCTGATTAAGACCAGACCGCAAACTTTGATAAAAAAAAAAAAATCAATAAAAAAATTCGATAAAAAAAATTCTATTAAAAAAAATTCCATTAAAAACTACTGCGCTACTGTGTCTGGTCCAGAATCGGCTACTGGTCCAGAATCGGCGATACTCATACTGGTCCTTTGAAAAAAATTCCATTAAAAAAAATTCCATTAAAAAATTCGATAAAACAAATACACGCAAGACCGAAGCCTACTGCGCTACTGTGGTCCAGAATCGGCTACTGGTCCAGAATCGGCGATACTCATTCTGGTCCAGAATCGGACACTGGTCCAGAAATGTGGTCCAGAATCGGCTTACTTTGAGCACGGGTCTAGAAGCGGCTTACTCTTACTACTGGCCTCCTCTGCGGCAGCTCCCGCACTGCACCAGGATCGTGCCCTCCGAAAAGGGCGACTAGCAGCGAGATAGCTTGGAAGCCTTCCTGGCTTCCTGCACCCCGCGCTTACTGCCATGACGACCGCTCTCCCGGGCATGGGAAAACCCTCGGGATCGGCATCCACAACCACACACACTCCCACACATCCAGGGCCGTGCCCACTCGGACATCTCCTTCTTACATTCCTCGATACGTCAGTGAGCCGGTCCACTGACGGATCAAACCCCTTTCGGTGCGATCACTCCTTCCGTCCGTCCTCGATCCCCGGTATACCCGGTAAACGCAGGGTGCCAAAAACGAGGACGTAGCACTAAATTGAATAAAATATATACAATAAAAACGACAAATATAAAAAACGCAACGCTAAAATATATATATTTGTTTCGTCGAATTCCGGTCTCGGGATTGATCTCGGATGATTCGTGAAAGGAAACGAGAGGAGTTGGTTCTGTGAACGCGACGGATTAAGAGAAATAAGGCTTAATGTACTATACTACGTAATTTATTATCACTAGGCTAGAACTGAGCGCGGTGGACTACAAAAAAAAAAGAAACGTAAAACAAACAAGGCTAACGATCTAAATTAGAGCTAGTAACGCGGCAACGAAAAAGTAATTCTATCGATCTTAATCTTTAATCTAAAGCTATGCGTTGTATGCGCAAAAGGTAAGGTAAACAGGAAGTATAGCACCGTGTCTTGCCTCAACGGAGGTCTGCTCGTCTCTCTCTCGTTTAAAGTTCCTAGACGCTCGCTGACTCGCGTAAAGTTCTATGCCCGCTCACTCACTCAAACAGTGTCGGCTCCGTCGCCATGCCGATTTTACTACGGCCCGTCCGCCTCCCGGCCGTCCCGAGCCGATCACCAAGCTGCTCTATCCACCCGGGGCCGCCCGAGGCCGACCGAGAGTGGCCGAGGGCGCGGGACTCTCGCCGCATCGGCGCGGAGAGAGCGCGCGCGATGTAAAACGCCGAACATTTATTAATAAAAAACGGTAAGAACACACAATAATATAATATATCAAGAATACGAAAAATGACTAACAATATGTATAAAATTGATATAAATAGGAACTTTGAAATAAAAGGAATACGTAATGAGAAAAAGTAAAAAGATATTGAGAAAATAATAAATAGAGACGCTATGGTTAGGTATATATATATATATATAATAATTGTGTATATGGGATTGTGATGTTGAGGAACGTAGCGCCGGTTGGTTGCGGTATAAATGGGAAACTTTATTAAATGGTTCACGACCGCCAACGTCTTTACACAATCACCAATAACGCACAATCCAAAATCACGCACGCTAGTTTTCACGCTCCGCCCGGCTTCACTACCAAAACTAAAACTAAACACACTCGGTCCAAAACGCACGCACTCGCTCGCTCAAAAAACACTCGCACGCCTCTCCTCTCGTCCTTCTTCCTTTCCAACGCCTCTCCGCTTTTCGAAACGTTACTCGAATACATGCACACACACACAAACAGCACACATCGCTCCCGCACACAATCCCACATATATATATTTTGATAACTTTTTAGTTGTGGATCAGTCCACAAGTATGTCGCCAAAAAGAGAGGACGAATCTCTTCGGGTGGATTACCTGAGAAAGGAACTCGCGGACACGAAGAAGTATTATGCAAGGAAGATGAAGAGCTTGCAACAGAGGCTTCGACGGCATGAAACCCGTATCGTTATAATGAAAGGCATTATGGAGTCCCTTAACCCCTTCGCCTACACGGTATCTGCCAATTGCGCGTGCCATAGTAAACAAGAAAGTCGGTCACGCGCCGTGCCATTCAGCTGTTCAGACTTTCACACTCGTGGTTTTCGTTTATGACACAAATGCTTTACCAGGAGTCAGATTCGTGATTTTCGTTTATGACATAAATTCTTTACCACGAGTCAGACTCGTGGTTATAGACCAAAGGTTTAAGGAAAGCAACATGCTGCAGACCGAGCAACTACACATTTTAGAAGATTTAGGTGGGCCAAATGCAAAATTATTAGAAAGACAATTACAAAAAACTACAGGAAAACCTGTAAACAATCAATTTGATAATCAACTAAAATCATTTGCCCTGACGCTACATTATTATTCACCGCGAGCATATGAATACGTGAGAGAGAAATTGGACAATTGCTTACCACATTCCAAGAAAATTTCAAAATGGTACCAAAGCCTTGACGGGAAACCTGGCATGATGATAGAATCTGTAAATACAATGAAGCAGCGAGCAGACAAAGTTGATTACAAATTGCTTGGCTCATTGGTGTTTGACGAAATGGCTATCCGTCAACATGTTGAATATGACGGTAGCAAATGGTGTGGATATGTGGATATGGGGAATGAGATAAGTGCAAATGATGCAACGGTTGCAAAGCATGCATTAGTTTTTATGGCTGTATGTGTAAATAGTGCATGGAATATTCCATTGGGATATTTCTTAATTGACGGAATGACTGCGGAACAAAAAAAAATCTAACATTACAATGCATTGTTTCTTTGCACGACGCGGGCATACAGATTGTGTCTCTTACTCGTGATGGGACTGTTACTACCTTTGCTATTATGCAACTTTTAGGATGTGATTTTACTAATATTTCATCTTTACAGACAACCTTTCTTCATCCCATCAATAAGGAGCCAGTGGTACTGTTCGCAGATCCATGCCATATGCTAAGATTATGATAATAAAGTTCTAAACTGAGAAATACCTTGTAAAATTACATGATTTGCAATCAGCAGAAGGCATGCATTTGGGAAACAAATTACGAACAGGCCACATTCATTACGGTAAACAAAAAATGAAGGTAAGGTTGGCTTCCCAAGTGATGAGTCGTTCTGTAGCAGATTCAGTGCAATACTGCCTTGATGTATTGCAATTGAATCATTTTAAATTTTGTGAACCTACCATTCAATTTATAAATATCTTCAATGATTTATTTGACATATTAAATTCTAAAAACAATAAACAAATAGGTTTTAAAAAAGCATTATGCTTGGAAAACCTTGATATATTTACCCACAGATTAGAAACTTGCAAATCATACATAATTTCTTTAAAAACTGCTCAGGGAGACTTTCTTGTAATACTCGCAGAAAGACGGGATTTCTCGGATTTTTCATATGTATAAACAGTGCCGAAATTTTATACAAAATTTGGTGCCAAGAGAAAGAAGTGTTAAATTATAATTATCCCACTTCTCGGCAATTTCAAGCTGTGATAAAACAATTTTAGTACATTGCGAGTTAAGAAAAGTTTTAACCGGAATTTGTGTAGCTTTAGAACAAATATCAATTCTACACGTGTCACCCTTTAGCACCACAGTTAATTCCGAAGATGTTACCCGGTGGACTAGTGCATCAAATCGTCTGGAAGATGACACGGTTGTAACAGATGATGTAATAAATGACCATGATTATGTACAAAATTTTACAGATTTAACATATTTTGCCAAAGAAGTTACGGTGTATATTGCTGGATATGTTGTCATGCAACTGCGTAAAACTATTTTATACAATGAATGTATAGCAGCATTATAATCGAATCAAAGTATGCGTACTCAAAGTTTAATTTCATATAAAGATAGAGGTGGACTAACATATCCATCCAATGACGTCGTAACGCTGTGCCAAATATGTGAAAAAATGATTACAAACGCATTATACGAAAGTGATGATGATACGCATATTCATTCGAAATTTACGGGTACCTATTTATTAGTACAAGTTTTACGTCGTGTCATTGGACATAAATATTTTGCACAGTTAGACGCCTATACTTTGGAACAAAATGCTCTGGACAATCATGTTGTACATTTAATAAGATCTATCTGTAACAGATATATTAAAATAACGTTGTATTACATTGGAAAACAGTCCACTAATACGTCGTAAGTTCTAAAGTTAGAATGTATAAAGTATGAAAAATTTGTGGACTTTTCTTTTGGTATTGAATTTTACAGCTACGCAATAATACAGTAAGTTTTTCTTGCCGCCGTGAAGGTAAATAATATTGGTCAGTTTTACAATTAAATGTTAAACAATTTCTTACAAATAGATAATACATTTATATAAAAGGGCAATCCAACTACACACATATTATTTTTATCACATGACGCAGGTGTATTTTACACAAATGCAATAGTTGAATACAAATACAAGAAAAATGTTAGGGTAACATAGTATTCATTTTAATAAACATTGGACAACACACTATGAAAGTATCAATATAAAAACAAATTTTTGGTCGTTACAGTATAAATGTTAATAATATAAAAAAATGATGCAAATACGACAATAATATAATAAACACTATAATTTACACTTTATTTTATAAAGTTTACGTTTCACATAAACGTTATTAAGAAAAATATAGAACGATAAACAACGCTTATTATTTATTTATTTATTCAAATTCACGGGATGATCCCATTTTCATAATACAAAAATAGTCATAGATGTGGATAATTACAATGATTTCTATGCAAGATGAATATGACGTGAGATAAGAAATAATTAAATTATAAGTGGCAGTAAATATAGAGTGGCTTTTTCTATTAGGACGTTAATCGGGTCGAATTACGGTCATGAAGAGGAGTACTATATGAATGCCAATCAATAATCAGTTGATAATTCGCTGCAATAAGCGACGAAATCTATCGAGTTTAACGGAATAGAAACAAATATCGTTGGTGGCGGAAATTTTATTTGCGATTTCTGTAATTCTATTGATAGGATTAGAGTAAAAAAGCGATAATCTGCACACTGACGTCTGAAAGATGAGGGTGGATCTAAGGTTACGGCCGAAGAAGTGGAAATTGGTAGATGAAAGGAGCTGAGCATTATTAGTATAGTTGTTAATTACCTTAAGGAGGAATGAGTGTGGCGGCGAATTTGAAATCGCCGCGCAACTAGCGCGCAGCCGTAGCGCCTTCCTCGCCTTCGGCTCCCTCCGTCGCTCCTCGGCCGACGCCCGATGGACCGAGTAGTTCGGTGATCGGTTCGTGGCGGGACGGGGGAGCACGGGTGAGGTAAGGCGCCGGTGTCCGACGGTCCGTGTCCTTCTTCCGTTTTGGGCATTCCAACCGAACAGGTGACAAACATTCGAGACTCTAGACTTTTTTTTGCTGACCGTGACCGGACCGTCGGACAACGACGTGTTGCGAGCTCGCTTCCCGATCTCTTTTCTTTTCCTTTGTTTCCTTTGCATTATATTCTTTATTATTTCATTTATTTAATTCTGTTAGGGAATCTCTTACTGCTGAGTCTGTCCCGGCGACACAGACGCGCTCTGTAGCCAGGCAACGTCTAGGGTCATCTGATGTACTCGACGCGGGTGGGCCCGAAGGCCGGCCACCACCTCGACACGTAATGGTCTATATGTGGCACGCACCCTTCAATGATCAAGATCTCGTTCCATCAACGCGCAATAAATTGCTACCAGTCTATCGGGTTGCTGGCCCCTCATCTTACTGGTGGAGGCGAGGCCTTTCTAAACCTCTCCCATAGTTCTGCCAACCATGGTAAGGCGAGCTGATTAAGTGCAGCTCCCACACCGGGGTAAAACTCCTTACAAGCTATTGCTTCACCACTGCCACGACGATTGCAACCCCGGTGCCTTAGACTTAAAGAGAAGTTTCTACCCAGGGTGCCGTCCCAAATGTTGGGGACCGGTGGCAGCTAAGGGCAACGCGGGTGGGACGTTCCCACACGCTACCCTACCACTGCCACCGGTGGGCCCCCAACCCCGTCTACCGATTATCCTCCAGTGGAGTGGACCCACAGCCCAGCAGCCGATTAAGGGTCCAGTAAAAGCGTATGTCAGGTCCGTGGGTACGCCAAGCCCCAAAGGTCCCCACCAACCAAGGGCGGGACCCCCCTGCGGGGACGTCTAGGGTCAACTTGGGAGCTGATTAGCGCCCAATAACCAGCTCGTTCGAACGCCGTGTCACCTATTGATTCGCGGAATCATAATATTGGCTCGCCCCGTCAGCTGATCGACGGTTCGTGGGGTCATTGGGTGACCGGCGTACTTCGGTGTGTCGCTGGGTCCTCGCCATGGCGCAAGGGAAAGACCTACCAGTTATAGAGCAAAGTTCGTGTAAGACGGTCATATGCAGATTACAAAATAGCGGAAGAATTCCCGCAGTGTAAAATAAATATGCAGTGCACATATATTCATAATATTTGAATGTGATTCTCTCCGTTTCGCACTCCTTTCATGGGCTGGACGCCCAGCCGAATCGGCGTTTCCGCGTTCAATATATTTTATGAATGCTTAAACAAATAGTTTCTTTAAGATCTAAGCTTTGTACATTTTAGTTTCCTTTAATTTCGTTAGATAGTAGGTAGCCGCTTAAGTACTTTTAGTTTCTATTCTAGTCATTTTCATTACGCAAATTTCTCGTTGTTTCGCATAAACGCGCTTTTGATTTCCGTTTATTGTACATACTTTACTTTAGAATATACCAGAAATAATTTATTATATAATCGCTCCCTTTTTCTTCTCGTGCCTTCTCCCTCACACCGCATCCCGGGCAACTCGTTACTTTTGCAAAAAGGGTTAATCCACCGCGCTCAATTTCGAGCCGGCGATTCCCCTGAACAATGAGAGATCAGCAATTACGTGTCGCGATTCGAAGGTTTTTAAATTTAAGAACAGCAAAATATTGTCGTAATCATGATTTTGAGTGCTCATAGGTGTGTTAAGCGTAAATGCTACATGTCTCAGAAATTTATGTTGAATTCGCTCAATAAGGATGATGTGCTTTTTGTAATTAGGTGACCATATTGACGACGCATACTCCAGAAGAGGTCGAACAAGCGAGCAGTACAATAATCTAAGCGTCGATATTTCGGCAAAGTCTGACGAAAAACGTTTAACCAGATTCAATGCCTGGTTCGCGGAGTTACAGATGTTTAAATAATGATTCGTAAAACTAAGTTTGGAGGTATATGAAACGCCGAGGTTGCAGACATTGTTAATGAAAGAGTGACGACTGGCGCATAATATGTATTCAAATTCTACAGGAGAGGAAGAGAATGTGAGGCCCATAGCATAACATTTGGTCACGTTTAAGCTCATGCAATTACTGGTACACCACTCCTCAAGGACCAGAAGATCGTTTTGTAATAGTCGACAATCTTGGATAAAATTAATAGGTCTAAAGATTTTAAGGTCATCGGCATAAAGTAACGCCGTGCTATACTTAAATTTGGTTACTATATTGTTACGTCCTCCGTTTTTCGGCACCCTGCGTACACCGGGTACACCGTGGATCGGGGGACAGACGAAGTGACCGGCACGATAAGAGATTTGACATGTCAGCGGAGCGGCTCGCTGATACGTCGCACGCGCCTTAATATACTGGGTGTCCTAAATCTGACACTAAACTATACGTATTCTCGCGTCCGAATTATTACGGCTCCAAAAGTGTACTCGCGTCCGAATGGTTACGGCTCTAACAGTGTACTCGCGTCCGAATGGTTACGACTCTGTGTAGTTTTTACGTCGCGGGTGACGTCGAGGTCCTGGGTAACGGGGTGTTCTCTGGTCATGAATTTGAATGGGGGATATTTACGATCCGCTGAGGTAACTACTGACCTTGGGGCCGAACTATCGTGCGCCGAAAGCAGCTAAATAGCTACGATCACAGCGAAGGCCGCTGGTGGTCGCCGGAACTAATGTCCCATCGCAGCGAATGAATCGCTCTAGAAGTCACTCGAACACGGAGGTTCTATAGTGACAGCGAACGTGTCGTTCTAGTGGTCACCGGAACTCGGGGGTTCGACGGTGCCAGCGGGGTATTGCCCGCTAGGCGACTCAGGCAGAAGCTCTACGGTGGCAGCGAAGAGCGCTCGGTTGACGCGCCCGGAGGTTTCGGTAGCCCAAGTTACTGCGGAGGGGAAAAGGGGTGTAATGTCCCGTTTGATTAGAGTCAGAGAACACTCAGATAACCAGGTTCTATACCCGAGTGTGGGTGTGTACGCGTCGCGAAGGATGGTGGTAGAGTAGGTGATCCACGAGAGTGTTTACGTAGTGTTTATTAAATGATCGAGCCTTACAAGTTGTAGAAGGGGAACTGCTTCACTTCTTTGTCGCGAGAGGAGGGTCGAAGGTCGGGACTAGACGCAGTGTCTCGACCACGCAGGTTACTTATAATTATTCGAATTACAAGAGTGACTCAATTGCTCAAACCTGACGTTGCTCGACGAGGTGCAGGAACGATGTCACTGATTCTATCGCGTTAACTATTCACTAGATTTGACTTGATTTTATTCGCTAGACTTGGCTTGATTCTATTCACTTGACTTGACTTGATTCTATTCACTAGACTTAATTCACTTAAAAGGTTGTTACGTCCTGCGTCCCCCACCCGCCACAATTTTTTGCTTTTCTAAACTATTCAAGAATAACTAATCGATTGCTGCTCTCGCAGCATTCTGCCGCTCGCTCAATAGTTCTAAGATTTACTCTAATCTAACTTTAGGAATGTAGCACGGTTCTCACGGACCCCTATTTAAGATAAGACATGTATGAATGAGTCCTGGGAAAGGCACCTGTCGCGCCGTTCCCAGGATATAACGCTGATGCATTGTCAGCATGGGAACGCAAGAATCAAGTCAAGTCGAGTCGAGTCAATAGAATCAAGTTAAGTCCAAGTGAATAATCAACGCGGTAGAATCAGTGCCATTGTTCCGGTACCTCGTCAGGCAACACCAGGTTTGTGTAATCAAGCAGTCTTTGTAATTCGGACCATTCTAGGCAACCAGCGTGGTGAAGCCTTTGAAATTCAACTAATTGTAAGTGACCCGCGTGGTCAAGCTTTGTAATTCGGACCATTCTACGCAACCAGCGTGGTGAAGCCTTTGAAATTCAACTAATTATAAGTGATCCGCGTGGTCAAGCTTTGTAATTCGGACCATTCTAGGTAACCAGCGTGGTGAAGCCTTTGAAATTCAACTAATTATAAGTGACCTGCGTGGTCAAACTTTGTAATTCGGACCGTTCTAGGCAACCAGCGTGGTGAAGCCTTTGAAATTCAACTAATTATAAGTAACTTGCGTGATCGAGACACTGCGTCTAGTCTCGATCTCCGATTCTCCGGTCGCGATAACGAAGTGGAGCCGTTCCACTCCAAATTGTAGGGTTCGATCAACTAATAAACAGCATGTACACAATCTCGTGAATCACCTATTGCACACCCGTCCTCACAACGCGACTCGTACACCCGCGTAAAACCTGGTTATCGGAGTGTTCTTTGAGTGTAATTAGACGGGGGATATCACCCCTTTTCTTGCCCGCGATAACCTGGGGTACCGAAACCGCCGGGCGCATAAATCGAGTGGTCTTTGCTGCCGCCATCGAGCCTGTGCCTGAGTCGCCTTGCGGGCAATATCCCGCCGGCACCGTCGAACCTCCGAGTTCCGGTGATCCCCCTGCGAATCTTTCGTTGCGGCTTCAGCTCACAGGTTTCGTTGGCCCGCGGCGGGCCCCCTCGCTACGATCGTGGCTCCTCAACCATTTCCGGCACACGACGGTTCGGCCCCGAGGCCAGTGATCATTTCCACGGATCGTAACTATTCTCCCACTCAAACCCATAACCAGAGAGCACCCCGACGTCGCCAGCAACGTAAGGATTATAGAGGAACTCGCCGGGGCGGAGTAAAACATTGGGCACGTCGCGAAGCAGCTCACTTGTATCGCTCGCAGCTATCTCGACAAACAACGAGCGAATCCGCGAATTCAATTCCGCCTATCCACCCGCACCTCGGACAACACGGGCAAACGGTCTGGACCTCTCCAGAACTGCCTTGTCCGTTCGAACTACCCCCAGGGCAGGATCAGTTGACGGTCTACTTCGAGCCTCTAGAACCGGAAAGCGTACAGTCTACCGTCGTGGTAACCGAGATTCGCGAAGATTCAGACGTAGAAATCATAGATTAAGTAACCCGCACGAACGCGAGGAAAACCCTTAGGTTGGTGTAATTCCGAGTCACCAGCGACGCTAACCCTTTTTGTGCCGTAACCAGTCGGACGCGAGGAAACCCTTAGGTTGGTGTAATTCCGAGTCACCAGCGACGCTCACACTTTCTGTGCCGCAACCAGTCGGACGCGAGAAAAACCCTTAGGTTGGTGTAATTCCGAGTCACCAGCGACGCAACCACTTTTAGAGCCGTAATCGTTCGGACGCGAGAATACACGTAGGTTTAGCGTCGAATATAGGACACCGAGTATATTTAGGCGCGTGCGACGACTCAGCGAGCTGCTCCGCTGACACGTTAAATCTCTTATCGGGCCGGTCACTTAGTCTGTCTTCCGATCCCCGGTATACCCTCTGTACGCAGGGTGCCGAAAAACGGAGGACGTAACAAGGTAACGAAGGAAAATATTAAGTCGTGTGATACACTTTGCACCCGCACTTGAACTAACTACGAAGTGTGATGCAACTTAATGCGCGAACAGCGGTGCAGATCGAAGTACTGTCCAGACAGAAGTCAAGTCAAAAAGCGCTCGAAAAGATCTCCTACTGCCCTATATAGCCGGCTCGCTCCGCTGAGCGGCGTTCGCTTGCTGACGCTGCATCGGCATTCTTTCCTAGAATCGGCGCGACAGGTGCCTTTTCCAGGACACGGTCATACGTGTCTTATCTCTTGAGATCCTTTTTCCGGCATACAACGTTATTAGGCGCTCGTCCGGTCGGCGTGCGCGAGAATTTGGCGGCGTCAAATCCCGTATACTTTGCCCGTTTGCTGTTCGCGTCGTTTCGGTTATCGGCCGGGTGTAGATTACCTTTACTTGTCGCGCGTGCCATGACTTATCGCTACCGGGGGTCCGTGAGAACCGCGCTACATTCCTAAAGTCAGCTTATATTAAATCTTAGGGACTATGAACGAGTAGCAGACTGCTGCGAGTGCAATCGATTAATTAATTCTCGAATAATTTAGAAAAGTAAAAATTTGCGGGCGGGTGGAGGACGCAGGACGTAACACAACAAACGTTGATATTCGTGATAATTCTGCTGAATAAAATATTTTTGTTAACTAAAGAAATTATTGAACATTTATTTTATTTCCTCTTGTTACCTTGTCCAAACTTTTTCTATTTGATTATTATGTCAATATCGTACAATATATGTATTTTTGTGTATAAATAATGCCACAAACTATGTTTCTATTATCTTTACTATTATCCGAGCAAAGGGCCCGACAGAACCCTTTTTCTTCTACATTTACCACGCTCCTTAACCGAAACTTCGATGCGCATGAGCGAGAAAGCATCCTCGGGAACATGACTAACACGGTTGATATGGCATACTTCCTAACCACGAAACTGTCATCAGTTGACAAATAAGTATTTAAACTATTGTTAAATACTTCCCAAACAGGAATACTACAGCGTACGTCGTTATGGCTCGGTGGGTCAAACCTATACCATTCCACAAGATATAATTTGTCCAGTTCCGTACCATCTAAAATTAATGATTAAACGACTCTGTGTCTCTCACATAAATTATTCTACTTTACGCTCCAGTAAGATATGCGAATCGATGATTTTCTATGGCTTTTTAGGGCAGGCGGTATTCCAGAAAGGAGATGATATATTGCTTCGTGTTAGACAGTTTCGTGGTTCGTTGCGTAAAAGCATATTCGCATATTTCAAAGAGAAATAAACTATATACAGGTCAGAGATTTTTGTGAACATATTCTCCCATACAGTTTTGATAATATTATGCAACAACCAAATCACAACACTTTCGGTATCGGTTACAGCGAATGGATTCTGATCAGGGACGAAAGAGTTACTGTCAGAGAAATCTATGTTACCGACTAACTTCACCTCACTTCACACTCATTAATCATGCGAGATCTCGAATCGATAACTTGTCCACCTATCAGCGATCACCACAGATCCAATCGATTACTTTCGAGAACTCACGTGACGAGCCGGTGCCCTTCCGGCGCTCGCCTTTATTCTCACTCACCTCGCAACCATTGTATCACGCGGACGTCACTTCTTGTACTATCTCTTACGTTTCTCAAACAAGACGGTTTCACTTCAATTCTCTTTTCTACTTATTACTTTTAGTACGGTGCAACTCAACACAGGTTCACTCAGTGTGTAAATAACTGTTATTTAGTGTGTTTAATAAATAGACTATCGTGTTTTTTATAACTTCAACCCCCTGCGCTTACTTGCCACTCACCCTTCCACTATCCTCTCGCTTAAAACCTACGCGAGCATTTCATATCTCAACAGTTACTTGTTTAAACAGCCGCAAGCAACGGAGAGACTTCAATTTAGGTAAGACAAAGAATATGTTGTTTCTATGGGTATAATATGTAATACATACTATATACACATTGTACTCCTAACGCCCGTCCTCCACCAAAACTGAACCTTCTTCTTTTTTTATTTTTTTTTTATTTTACCGAGGAGAGGAAATGCAATTACGCATACCCGGTCCCAAGAGGGACCCCCGGAAGAACATCTATCCGAAGCAGCCTGTCGAACATGTGGTTCCACA
Organism: Priocnemis perturbator; assembly: GCA_963942575.1. NCBI lineage: Eukaryota > Metazoa > Arthropoda > Insecta > Hymenoptera > Pompilidae > Priocnemis > Priocnemis perturbator. The sequence continues at coordinate 13,081,592 of OZ012652.1, forward strand.
GGAGTGACCCAAGCACCGACCCCTGCGAGGCCCCCACCGAGAGCTCTCTCTCCTCCTCGTTGCCAGCTACCGTGTGCAATAAGACGCGATCACGTAGATAGCTGTCGGCCATCCTCAGCAAGTACACTGGTAGCCTCCATTTCGCCTCCAGTGCTGCCATTATGTGCATCCACCTCGCGGTGTTGAAGGCATTGTGGACATCAAGCGTGACAACGCCGCAGAAGCCCAACTGGTCGCGGGGGCCGCACGTGCGGCTCTCGCTCACAGCCTCCGCCATCTCACGGACCGCGTCCAGCACAGAGTGGCCCTTCCTGAACCCGTGCTGATTCTCCGACAGGCCACCAGCCGCCTCCACCGCAAGAATAATCCTTTCCTGTAGCAGTTGCTCCAACAATTTCCCGACTGTGTCCAGCAGAGCCAGCGGGCGGTATGCAGCCGGGCTTTCCGGGTTCTTCCTTTCCGCGGCCTTCTTTTTCGGGATCAGCAGAAGCTTCTGCCGTTTCCACTGAATGGGGAAACATCCACTACGGAGACAAGCGTTGAAGACATCGAGTAGCAACGCAGGCGTTGTCCCAGTTACAATTCGGAGAGCCTCATTGGGAATCCCGTCCGGTCCCGCCGCTTTCCCCGCGGTGAGCCTCTTCGCCGCGTACAGCAATTCTTCCATCGTGAAAGCCGGGCAGTCACAGCCGGCCGCATCCCACTCCACCGGTGGTCTGAAGGTACGCCTAGGGAAGAGAATATCAACCACCCTTTCCGTGACCTCAGGATCCTCCAGCCAAGCTGGGAGAACCCACCCGCGAATTTTGCTGGTAACCACCCTATAAGCCAGTCCAGAGCGCCTTCCACCCCTCCTCTTTGCACTTCCTGATGGCAACAGTAAGCGCCCTGCACGCAGCCCTACACCCAGCCATCTCGCTCTCAGCCACATCCCCTCTTCCTCTCCTCTTATTCCGCTGAGCCTTCCTTTTGGCAGCAAAGCAGGTCTTCCTTGGGGCCGATATCTCCTCCGTCCACTGGAACACCGGCGCTCTCCCATTTCTATTGGACTTGCGCTGGGGCATGGCAGCATCGCAAGCTGTCGCGATCAGATGAAGCGCACGCGCCGCCAAGTCCTCCGCCTCGTCCGCCGTGCAGTCCGTGGGAAGGAGGAATCGCTTAGCCGAAAGGGCTGCAACCAGGGCATCCTTGTCAAGCTTCTTCAAGCCCATCCACCCCTAGTTTCAGCGTCAGCCCGTTGTATCGCCACTCTCGTGCAACCGCAGATGATAGTGAACGTGATGGTGAAAGGTGATTACTGAGCGACTTGTCCTCTAGCACTCTCCAGCCTGTCATCCTTGCAGCGAAGCCTTCGCTCGCAAATGTGACGTCTACTATCGAACCAGTACTCTCCCTTCTAAAGGTCCAAGCGTCCCCAGCATTCAGTGGGCTCATCCCCAGAGCCGCCATTGCTTCTGACAGCAAACGTCCTTTCCTGTCGAACTCGCGGCATCCCCATTCCGGCGACTTTGCATTGAAATCCCCCGCTATGATACAGGGACTCGCATGATTTCGAACGCTGCGGCACAGTTCCTCGATCTTCTCTTCAAACTCCGCCACCGTGCTATTGGGCGTGTAGTAGCAGCTGTACACGCGGAAATTGGCCACAGCTACCGCCACAAACCCAGTGCCCCTATCCAGTGGCACTGCCTGGCATCCGCGCAGCGCCTGAACCGCTGCCACTCCGGCGTCATCCGCCCACCATGCTAGATCGTCCGGGTCTCTATACTGCTCGCTGATGAGCAGCAGCTGAGCCACTCTCTCGGTCGCAGTTTGGTAGAGCAGGTCTTGCGCTGCTCTACCTCTGCCAAAATTCGCCTGCAAAACCTTTAGGCGGAATTCTGTGGCGGCCTCGCCCTTCTCGCCGCGTCCAGTGCCTCTAGGAAAAAGCGGCACTTCCTTGAGCCCATGGCATGACCATGATCATGGCCTTGATCATCACAGAGGGTGCATTTCTGTCCTCCCTCACATTTCGACGCTTTATGGCCCTCCTCTCCGCATCGATAGCATCGCTTGGATCTATCCACCTTGCTCTGACATGCGGAAGCACGATGGCCAAATTGGAGGCACCTGTAGCACCAAACGACAACAATACGCTCCTTCAATCGTGCCATCACCCAGCCAACCTTCAGCTAGCCCTTTGCAACAGTCGCTCCGCTGCCACCACAGACATGGTGACGACAGCCATCTTCGTGCCTCTATAGGCCGTGCGCACTGTACGAGCACATGTCTCACCCGCTGCTGCCCCAATGCTTCCTGCAATCGCAGCCTCAACGTCCGGTCACTCGATGCCCTCATACAGGTCCCATATTTCAAGGGTCCTCTTCGGCGTGAGCCTGCGTACCGAGACCTCTTCGCCTACGACCCCGCTGATTGCCGTTTTAACCCCCTCCGCTTTACTGTAATTGCGGCTAAGCTCAAACAAGGGGTCAGCCACCCTCGTTCTCCTGATTGCCGATTTTTTTTTTTTATCTCGGAGGGGGGAAAATGCCTTTACGCACCCCCACCCAACGGCGACGCAGCATCGTTGCTCGGAGGGGAGTGTGGGACTCAAGGGACCAAGGTATTCGCGGCTCCCAATACCCACTAAAAACCTCCCTCCGTTGGGCGATGACCATACAGTCACCTCACCCGGGGCTGCCTGTGCGGCATCAGACCCCGACGAGAGGATTGATCATGATTTAATTGTGTCTATTGTTGGCGTCACGTAGTACTGCGGCCCATAGCCTCACGGGCCCGTCCAGCGCGCTCTCTAGATGTGAGAACGAGTGAAACAAAATAATGTAGTTCATGCCAGTCATTTCGTGTGCTGGTGAGTAAGGTCAAGACGTTTTCCGGTGTGAACCTTACCTAGCGCGGTCTCAAGATTATTGCGCTCATGGGCCCAACGTGGGCACTGAAAAAACGCGTGCTCGGCGTCGTCAAACAACGCGTCGCGTGCCCAACACTTTGGGGAGGTTTCTCGTTGGATTCGATGCAGATATACACCGAAACATGCATGTCCAAGAAGAAATTGAGAGAGATGAAAGGAGACATCACCATGTTTCCTATTGACCAATTTCGCTATGTCTGGGATAAGACCGAAAGCCCACCTCCCTCTGCTGCTGTTGTTCCATCGGTCTTGCCAAGTACAGATGAGATCAAAGGTGGGGGAGTTGTGCCTAACACTCTTTGCCTCATACTCCGCCTTGCGCTTACGGATCAGTAAGTCAATGGGTGCCGCGCCCGCCAGCACCAATACTGCCTCCATAGGGGCGGTTCTGTAGGCTCGAATAATGCGGAACGCATATTGTCGTTGAAGGGTATTTAATTTGGCCCTCTGACATACGTAGTTGCAGCCTCCGCCCACGCGGGGCAGGCGTAGAGCACTACGGAATTAACTAATGAAAGCAGCAGTCTTCTTTTTCCCATGGACCGACCATCCCGGTTAGACATGAGGCGTGAGAGCGCTAACGTGATTCCGTGCGCCTTCTGGCAGACTCTATTTATGTGTGCCAGAAATGTCCTCGCACCGTCAATAGTAACCCCAAGGTATTTCACGGACTCCATAGGGTTCACCGCATGTCCGCGGAAAACGAAGCCTGGTGCTGTGCCTCTCCTACGTCCCGTTAATTGCACCATCTCAGTCTTATTGTGTGAAATTTCAAGGTCATTAGCTTTCAACCATTCGTCGATCTCCCGGATCGCGAATCTGGTGCGAACTTTAAGAGCGGTGAAAGACTTTGCCGCAATCAAGACGCCCAGGTCATCCGCATGGGCGGCATACTTCGTGTCACCCGACGTATGACGCCCAACAAGGCCGTCATACGCCAGGTTCCACAGAAACGGCCCTAATACACTACCCTGAGGGACACCCGCGTAGACCGGCAGGTGTGTTTCCGTCCCGTGTGACCTGATTTTCAGCCGGCGATTCGACAGATAGTCACCAATGAGTGCCAGCGTGCGCGGCGCGAAACCCTTCGATCTCATTGCTTGTATTATTTTGCCCCATTTTAGCATGTTGAAGGCATTGCGTACATCGATCAAGACTAAAACAAGAATCTTGCCTTGCCTGCTCAGGTGTGCCGCATGTTGTGTGACCTGGCTAATTGCATCGACAGTGGATCGATATTTACAGAACCCGAATTGGTTGGGAGCGAAACCACCCAGTGTCTGGTGTTCCGCCTCCTGCCGCGCTAAGACTCGGTGTTCGTAGACTTTTGCTATAACGTTGATTAAACTAATAGGCCGGTACCCCGCGGGTGTATTCGGTTTCATGGGCTTAGGGATCAATAAAAGTTCTTGCAGTTTCCATATTATCGGAAAATTGTGCTCCGCGTAGCACCTATTAAACAGCCGAAGAAATAGGTCGGTAGACGAGCCGCATGCTGCTTTAACAGCAATCACCGGCAGGCCATCAGGTCCCGGGGCCTTATTTGGTGCCAAGCCAGCAACTGCAGTCCCTAGTTCCTCCAACGAGAACGGAGCTGGTAAAACTTCAGGCACGCCTATCACAAGGCGTTTGTCAAAAGGTAGCGGGTCAACGTGAAAAAGTTCACGCACAATCCCGACCATAGATGTTTAGTGGGAGTTGAGGGCCATCCCGTTTGAGCTTGCGCATGACACTTTTATACGCCGTGCCCCAAGGGTCATTCTCGACTGTGTTGTAAAGAGCCCTCCATGAGGATTCCTTGTTTCGGGCTATCAGTACGTTGAGTTCCGTCCTCATGGCTCGGTAGATGCACTTGTACTCAGAGCTCCGTGGGGCACGCTGAGATCGTCTGCGCGTTCTTTTAACCTCGGCGCGCTTGACGGCGATCTCCGGAGTCCACCAGTATTTATTTGACCTGCGTGGGCCCGAGCCGCCCCTGGGGGCCATGGTCGCAGCGCATGCATCAATGAGTGCACCGGTGAAGCCAACAACGCCACACCTGCCTATCATATTCTCGGGATCGCTCGGTAGTTGTGACAAGGCGGCCCAAAACGAAACAAAAATTTGGAAGCGTTAAAGGACCCATGTGTGTTCCATTCTGGCTTCTGTGGCTTTTGTGATGTAGTGGTACTACAGCCCAATGTGTGCCATAAGTAAACATGATCCGATGCTGTGTACTCCTGCCCAAATATTGTATTCACACCAGCAGAGAGTACATCTGCCGAGACCGCACAGAAGTCAATGACCGATGTGCGTCCCGCACGGTTAAACGTGGGAGTGCCCTGGGTGCTAGTCGGAAAAAGATTCCACCGCGCGAGAATATCATCTAACAGGTTACCCCTGCGATCGTTAACCGGAGAGCCCCATGTAGTCGACTTTGCATTAAAATCGCCGGCGATACGAATGCAGTCACTGGCAGTTGCCAATGCGCGGTTCAGCTCGCTGAGCGCACTCCTGTACTCTTCCATTGAGATGTTAGGGGAGATGTAACACGAAAAAACGTGTGCTCCGCTGATCTCTCTGCCGCAACAAAATCTCCCGACGAATGGTGTAATGTCGCCGGCAGTGACTCTCGACGGGTTGGAACACCAATGGGCGGCACTCCCATTCGTGGTGACGAGCCAGTCCGCTCCGGTGTGATAGGGCTCGGAGACAATGACAACATCTACCATACGGCTGATTGCTGTTTGCTCCAACATGTCGAGAGCCAGCCGGGCGTCGTTGGAATTCGACTGCAGTATTCTTAACTCCTTATTGGCCATTTATTGGCAAGATCAATCGTATCCTCCTCACGTACTCCGGGCATATACTTGAACCAGTGAGATGACCAAGCCTATTTTCGGCCACTCTACTTTCGACGCAAAGAAGGCATCTCTGCGGTGCAGTACACGGAGCATGCGAGTGGTCAAGCTGGCCGCATCTGCGATACAGTTCACCGACTACTGGGTTTATGGTACATGCCGAGGCGACATGCCCAAAACGGTGACATTTGAAGCACCTTATAATGTTTGGCAACAGTGAGAATCCACACCTGACAAATCCAATTTTTACCGTTGGGTTCTCAAGCAGCAAAGGTTCACATCGGGTCGGTACGAGGACCTGCGCTATTAAAGTCTGATCCTTCCCTTTGCGAAGAATTTTGAATGCAGTCTCTGTGTGTGCGGGGAGCTTGGCTGCCACTGTTTCGCAGATCTCCTCCCTCGTCGCTAATTCGTCAACCTTAGCGATTTCAAGAGCTATGCGATCCTCTATTATCCTCACGGCATCAGTGCCCGCAAAGATGCCACGTAGCTCATCGCGCATTTTTATGGGGCAGCCATTCTTATTGTCGACTGATATAATTATGTCACCGGATCGGCTGCGACGCTGACCAAGGATGGAAACATCAGCGAATTTAGTCTTTTCGCGCACGGTTTTTAAAATGTCCGTATAGGATCGGCCTTCTAAGGCCTTAATCGCTACAACATCGGGCCTAGGCACCTTTGGCTTGATGTACGGAGGCGCACTGCGCACATTAGCCCCGACAGAGGGTGGAGGATCCAGCACACGTGCTCGGCGCTGTCTGGTAGTTATTGGGCCTGCCTGCGTAGCGCGGCTCGAACGTGCGGGTCTACCCGCTGGTCCCACGACCACCCACGGTTTCACTTTAGCACCCGGCGGTGAAGGGGGCTCAGTTCCTCCGGCCTGGGACTACTCCTCCCATGGATTACCCATTTCAGGCCCTGTTGGCGCACGTTGCGACGATGCGTCCCAGACGGTGTTTGGTGCATTCACGACAACCGTTTGAGAGGGTAGCAGCAGCCACATTCCAGTTCCCTCTGCGCGGGGGGGTCGCCCGATGCGAAAGGTCGTTCAGCCTGGCCTCCAGTCTAGCGACGCGCTCAGAAAGCCCGTCGCAGACGCTAACAGCTTGGTGCAATTTTGCGTCAGCCTCGGCTTTAGCCCGGCGGGTCTCCGCAAGTTCAGCCTCAACCTGAGATCGCACCACTCGGTCCTCGCGTAACGATTGCTGTAAGGCCACAATTCGCGGGGATATCAGGCTGGAAACGGGCGGGTCGGTTCGCTTTGCTGCCATGCCCGGGGGTGAATCCGGACTAGTTCTGAGCCTCTTCCCGGTTGTCATTAAGGTTGGAGGTGTGGTAGCTATCCTGTCAAGGGTTGTTTGTGCCAGAGGCGTTCTGTGCGGCGTGCATCTGGCTCCGGTAACCGTAGAATGCATCGCCATCGCATTCTTATACGCAATGCCAGCCTTTGTTCGCCTGGATCGGTAATCTGGGTCGAGTTCGCCTGATATGCGGTCCACCTTTATTCCGCCCTTTTTGTTCTTTAGGGGTGGGACAAGAACTTTGGGCGATGTCCTTCGCGGAGATTGCCTCGCCTTCTGAGTTACCCTGTCAGGAGAAGCCCCAACCATGCTCGCCAATGACGTCCCAGGGGGCGATCGCGACATCATAGTTGATCGTGTAAAAGGGTTGCCGGATTGCTTTTCGGCGGATAACTCAGGGGTGCTATCTACAACATCAACATGGTCCATACTAGTGCTTGATAATGTGCCCAAGTTTATTGAAGCATCCATGGTCTTATATAAGGGATTTTGTTTGTTCAACCCCAGGTTATTTTCCTCATCGTTTTCTTTTAAATTAGAACTGATAGGGGTGAAAGGACCCGGGGGGTCTTTTCCGAAGGAGCTTGAGGCAGGGACCTCATCAGATTGTACGGGTGGTGCTTTTGGAACTCGATTCTCTTGTCTACTCATCATAAATTCTGTTTTTTCGCCTAAACTCGTCCTGTGTAAGTGTTGGTGGGTGGAGACACCGCCAACCTCGACGCCAGTAGCGTCACTCTCGCAACACGCCCAGGGTGTCGCAACCCCGGTGGTGGTGGCCTCGGCAGAGCCCCCCGCCGTGCACAGCACGGCCCGACCCGGGCGCCACCCGGTACTATTATGCACGACGAGATTATGAGCCAGTTGATAGGGCAGCCAGGTCATGCCGGCTAGCAGACCCGGGCCCCTGTACTACCTGGCGGCCTGGGAGCACCACACAACACAGTTTCTAAGCTGTACCCTCCACCAGCCGGGGGATCGCGCCCCCAGAACGTGCCGTCCGAGGAATCCGAACTCGAGGCGACGATGTCACCACCTGAAAATAAAAACCTGTAAGGTAAGTGTTAATTAGTGTGCTGTTGTATGTGTGTGCCTGTACCGTGTACCCTTCGCAAGCATGGCTTGCGTCGGGCGACGGCACAAGGGGGTGTGTGTAATGTGCCCCGTACCATCGCCCAACGCAAGCCCAAGGACTCGCAAAGGGTTCATGGCACATGGTGTGAGTGTGTATGTACAGGCACGGCCTGCGTCGGGCGACGGAAGCGCGGGGTGTGTGTTGTGTATGTGGGGCTTTTTGATAACCGGGGTAACCCTCCCCGGGGACGGCACCTGACACCAGGCTTAGGGACCAACCCAGGCCCGCTTGCTGTGCGTGGCCGCTTATTCGACAGGGCTGCTTCTGCTTATATGTCGCAGCTACCCTACAAAGAACCATGACAATGCAGGGCAATCCCCTATCCACAACCCGGGGACGCGCTTAGTTGCCTAAGCTTGGCTTCCTCCTCGTAGCGCGGGTAGCGGTTCTTCCACCCCGGCTCTGGCAGGTACAGACATATCCCGCGGGTGCAGCTCGGAAGGAACTGCACACCACGGGTAGCGGTTTTTCCACACCAGCACCGGTAGGTACTAACATCTCCCACACCACTCAGAGGACCGAGACGTCGAGCCAGTCGATGCCCTTGTACAGGTCCTATATTTCAAGGGTCCTCTTTGGCGTGGGCCTTCGCACCGAGACCTCTTCGTCTACGACCCCGCTGATTGCCGTTTTAAGCTCCTCCGCTTTACTGTCATTGCGGCTAAGCTCAAACAGGGGGTCACCCGCCCTCGTTCTCCTGATTGCCGCTATTTCGGCCCCTGTCTTTTCCAAATCCACTTCGCGCTGTATCTACCGGTGCATGTCAGCGTATGACGTTGCGCTTGGCTTGCTCACAATAATCGCCTCGGTCGCCGGTCGCCTCGGCCTTGCTCATTGTACCTTTGCCTTCGAGGGCTGCGGGTCCTCTGTGACCCTTCTCCTAATCACCTCCCTCCATTCAGGCTCTCCTCGATGCTGCTGCTTCGGACTTGGGTCTCCTTGCGAGTCCTCCACGCGATTCCTTTTTCCCGTCACTGGCAAATCTCTTCCCGGGGCGTCTTCTCGACCCCTTTTTTGAGGCCTCCTACCATCCACCGACATCGGCCTATCGCGCCTACTTTGGTCCACCTCTCTGTCCAACGAGGCTACCCTTATGTTCGAGGCATCCTTGCGTCCTCACTCCTGCTGCATAGCGACCTGCGCGCTCGTCGTGTGTAGCACTCTTGTTGGCCTCTCCGCCTTCCTTTGAAGATTGTCAACAAACTCCCCCTGCTCCTTGCGCATCTTGCTCCTAATTAACGCCTTCTGCTCACGGCACCGACCCAGTCTCCTTGCTCCTGAGAGGCACTCCGCTAAACCAGCAATAGCCTTTTTCCCGACCGTTTGGTCATCCTTTGCTGTCTCTTGCAGTTCTACGTCCCCCGCTCTTCCTCCTCCCTCCAGCTAGTCCTCGCTCCTTCCTCGTTGTCAAAGCTGACGACTGTGCTATCCTGTGTACGTTTTTTGTGTGAGGTAGGCATATTTGGCAGATATTATGTTCTCACGACGTTTCGGTCTTCACGGTAACCCAGAGCGCAGGTGGGTTACTATCCCCGCCGAATAGACAACCTAGTTACGGGTACGAATGCCGAGAAGCGGCTTGTCAGACGGCCACCCCTATCCGTACCAAAGTGACTCTAAGAAAATGTTAGTAAAATTGATGCTAAAGGTTTAACGTCACCCCTACCGTGCTGAGGAGCCCACCATATCCGAGGGTGGGACACAGCACCTAAGGCTAGATGGTGACTGCCTTTAATCCCGGCAGGCTCAGGTTATGGGGTAATATCCAGCCTAGATAAACCCCCATGCCCGCGCCCAGCTTGCCTCGCTTCAACCCCCACATTGGCTCCGTCCATGCCCGGGTAGCTGTTTTTCCACTTTGAATTCCCCCGCGGGGCAGCATACATCAGCGCAGGACCATCAGCGCTTTCGCACTGTAGGGCGCACCCCGATATGCACCGCGCCCGCGAAGACCAGGTACAGACATATCCCGGGCACACAGTCGGGTGGTTTACTACTCCCCATTGGTTAGTCTGCGGGCAATATCCACAGGGTGCCGACCGCGGCTGATTCATAGTCTCACTCATACTCCCATTCATACGTGGGCGGCTGCCAGACGCCTGGATCCGGAGCCCGCCCGACCTATCTTGCTGTCCGTGACTTATTCGCCCTTATCACCCGCAGAGCCGTGAGGCTTTGGAGGGAGTCCAACGCCCTTCAGGTGGGGGCTGGTAGCCGATACGCCCATATCGGCGAGCCGTACATCATCATTGCGTGTATGACCGCCAAATACTGATTTTGTTCCTGCAGTTTAAGATTTAGAGAATTTAGATGCTGTGTTATATCGGTTAAAAACGCTAACTCCGTCAAATATTGTACGTCTCTCAATTTATCTTGAATGTCTGCCGTATTTGTTTTAATTTCATTTTTTTTAAATTCAGGGATCAAATTTCTTAAATCGAAAAATATTTTCAAGGTTTTACCTGCACTTAAGCAACGTATCTCACTGTCTAAAAGAAGGTCCCCATGTGCAGCATTAACATGTTGTAAAATACTCTGAAATTTGTGGTGAAATAATGCTCGGTTTCCTCCTCGAATTAAATCTGTAACTTTTACTACTAATATCATAGTCGAGCACAAGATTACAATTTTTCCGCACAAGGCTTCTTGATGATATTCTTTCTCAAATGTCCCCGGAATTCATTCTCATGCCCTACCATCGATTTCACCCCGTCTGCCACAACGGCAGTGCATTTAGAAAATTCTTCGTATTTTTCCACCTCTTCACGCATTGCATTGAAAATGTTCAATCCCCTCGTAGTTAAGTGTAGCGGCACAAGTGCTAACAATTCTTCAAAAATGGTAAAGTCGTCGTTTATACCACGAACAAATATTAATAATTGACTTACGCCACTAATATCTGTGCTCTCGTCCAATCATAATGAAAAATAACGACAGCGTTCCAATAAGTTTTTCAATTTATTTTCAAAATGTACACCGATTTCGCCAATTCTTGTACATCCAGTTGTCCGTGACAGGGATACTGTCTTAAAACTTTCCACTGCAGTTTCATTTCCGAAGGCTTTCACCATTTCGATTGAACATTTTTTCATGAGCTCTCTGTCTGTTCTTTTGTCAATGTACCCCTACTTTCGTAGCGTACGGTGATTTTAATTTTGTTATCATTTCGACCCGTTGTTCTGCCGAATAGATATCATGGGTTTTTGCGTGATAGCTACAATAATGCCTACAAATGTGGAATTTTTGCATGGTCGCAAGCTTTATCGAAAGCAGACATCGATGCAGTAAATAGAAGGAAAGTGCCGGAAGCGCTAAGGGAAAGGTGAGCAAGAGAGTGTGGAGGAGTTGTTAAAGGAGACGAGGAGTGTGGTGAGGGTAGGAATGAAGAATAGTGAGGCATTTTGGACAGCAAGGGGCCTGATACAGGGGTGCCCCCTGAGCCCCTTGCTTTTCAGCATATTGTTAGCGGATCTGGAGGAGGACTTGAGGTAGGGGTGCTGGGGAGGGATAAAGGTAGGGGAGGAAGGAAAGTACTACTCTGTATCTTACGCGGACGACATCGTCCTCATGGCGGAGGGGGAGGATGAAATGAGTGCGATGATCAGTCTGTTGGAGAGGTACATGGATAGGAAGGGGCTGGAGGGGAATGGAGAAAAAACAAGGTATTGAGATTCAGACGGGGAGCAGGAATGAAAAGGAAGGTGGACTGGAGTTGGAAAGGGGAAAGGTTGGAGGAGGTGAAAAAGTGAACTATCTAAGGTACGTGTTCACAGGCAATGGAGGACAGGAGGAACACGTGACGGAGACTAGGAGGATGGCAGCGTCGGTTATCAGAGAGGTATGGGGGATTGGAAGGAGGTTGTGACAGAGGGACTGGGGCAGAAGGGCGTGGATGTTTGATGCAATGGTTTGGGCAGTGTTGGGATATGGATTGGAGGTGTGGGGATGGAAGGAAAGGAAAGAGGTGGAAGGGTTGCAGCAGAGATACTTAAGATGGGCGATGGGGGTGGATTGGGGGACGCCGGGGTATAGTGCAAGGGTGGAGACACAGAGGGTGAATTTAAGGATGAGGGCAGGGAGGAGGGCGTGGGCATTTGAGAGGAAATTAGAGGAAGGCAGAGGCGGAGAGGTAGCGAAGAAATGCTGGGAAGAGTTGAAAACAAGATGGGCAAGGGGGAATGTAATAGGGAAATGGGAAGAAGAGAGAAGAGAGTTCTTCGAACAAAGAGGGATAGGGGGGGGGGAGAAGAAGGAGACGTGGAGATCTTTGAGGATATGGAGAAGAGGGATATGGAGGAACAGAGGAAGGAAAGGGAGGAGAGGATTTAAGGCGTCGAATTACAGCTGAGTCTACGAGGAAATAAAAGAAGAAGACAGGATACTTAGACAAAAAATGGCCGGAGGAGAGAAGGAGAAGACTCGCGAGATTTAGGATGGGAAACGAAATGAGACAGGGAAGGTATTGGGAAGGGGAATGGGAAAGGAGGTGCAGGTTATGTGGGGTGGAGGAAGAGTCCTGGGAACACGTATGGGAAACATGTGAAGGTGGGTGTTCGCGGGGAAGCGGGAAGGGGAATGGTGACAAAAGGCGTGAGAAGTTTTGGGGAGAGGGCGAAGGGGAAAGATGGATTAAGGAACTGGAACGGAAAAGAGGGGAAAGGGAAAGGGAACGCCAAGGGGGTAGGGGAGAACGTGTAAAGAGAGGGCGGGGACGAAGGTGTGGATGAGGATGAATGAAAGCTGAAATGGAGAGAAAGAGGGAAACGGAAGTCGGAATAGATGGTGGAGGGTAGAACGTAAGAAATAGAAGTGAGATAGAATGTAAGTTATCATAAGTGGCGAGAAGAAAAGAGAGTGGAGAAAAAAGAGAGAGGGTAGAGCGCGCGGAGGGAAGGCATGAGGGACAGACAGAAGCGGCGACCAGGCGATGTAGCATAAGTGTAGGGGGCTAAGACTCAGGCGGCCGGCCCTGCTGAGGTGCGCCAAGGCAGTACCGCGTGCGGCGTCAAGGAGGCCGCGGGACACGAGCGTGGACGCTGTCGAGTGAGATTGTGTGTATGTGTGTGTATGAGTGCATGGGTATGTGTGCGTGTGTGTGGAGAGCGTGCGGAAGTGCGGGGAAGCGGAAGGCGAAGTTCGGCGGTTCGGCCTGGCAACAGCCAGTCGGAGGAAAGACGCGTAGGAAGAAGGAATTGAGATAGATAGATAGATAGATAGATATTTATTTAGCTCCAGTAGCTACATTTGAGGTTTACTACCATCACGGTAGTAATATACATATATTGTCTTAACACTATAGCCCGATTATTACATACATAAAATAAATTAAATATATAATTGCCCTCACTGCTTTCTCTCTCCACCTTTTATGTGTGGTACTAGCAGTCTTTTAAAATCATTCAATTTTCCTTGGTTTCTTATTTCCTTTGGTAACCCGTTAAACATTTTAAAACCATCATGGAGTAACATTTTTTGTTCTTTGCTAGTCTTACACTTACTTATATAAATATTACCCTTTTGTCTAGTTTGCCCTGGCCCTTCGTGCTGCATTAATTCTATCTTATTTGCTAAGTAATTTGGGCACAGCCCATTCACCATTTTATACACTAGTATACATACATTATATTCCATTCTTTCCCTTATTGACATAAAATGTAATGCCTCGAGCATGTCCTTTATTTTAGTTCTTTTATTGCACCGCAGTATGATCCTCATTCCCTGATTTTGCAACTTTTGTAAATATTGTAAATTCGTTACTCCTACCCCCAATAAAATTGTCATGCAATATTCAAATAGCGGAGCAATAATTGTTTTATATACTACACATCTCATAAGGTGTCAGGTCAACACTGACCCTACGTAATACTCCTAATTTTGCTCCTATTTTTTTCCTAAATAATTTACATGCGCCGAGAAATTTAGGTTTTTATCTAACACAACTCCTAAATATTTTATTTCACTTACTACTTCTAATACTTCATTCTTTAATTTTATTTTTATGTTGCTATCAGGTACTTTCTTTCTCGTTTCTCTTATTAACATAACTTTGGTTGTGCTTACATTTAGCTGCAGCCTATTTACATCTAGCGACCTTTCAAGTTTCTTCATTTGCTCATTAAGTTTCTGATTTATTTCCTCACTAGAGTGTCCTGATGCATAAATTAAGGTATCGTCTGCAAATAGACTGACTACACATTTATCACTTATAATCTCTGTTATATCATTTATGAGAGAGAGAGAGAGAGAGAGAGAGAGAGAGAGAATAAAGTGTTTGTAAGTGGTAAAGTGTGTCTTGTCGCATCTTTATCCCACATAAGGTAATGTAAGGAATAGGTTATGGTCACTATAAGATAGGAATATAAGCGGACAATGTAAGGAAAGATGGAAAGGAGTTTGTAAGAGGAATTTTTGTAACTCGTAAGGGAACAATAACCCATACATACATACACATGGCATCGAAACGTCTGGATTAGTATGAGGAGTTGTAACCTTGGCAACGCTTTGCACCTGACGGTTCATATCGCCGTTAACCAGCACAGTATGATATTGTCCAATCATATTGATTGCAAATCTCTTAACTCCTATCAATTTTCCAGGATTCTGCCTCATCATACCTTGTCCAGGAGGTCCAAATCTACAAGTTTTGTGCGGCAGCATTTGTGGAAACAGACTGTCTTCGGACTAAGATCGATCAATATAGTGTGCCCCGTTTGCGCACACGATCGATTGCGCACGTGCCGATTGCACACCTTCCAATGGCGCACGTCCCGATTGTTCACGTCCCGATTGCTCACGCCCCGTTTGCACACAACACCTATTACGCACATTCCTTTTGTGCACAAGACCAATTGCTCACGTTCCGATTGCACACGAACCGTTTGCGCACAAGATTCATTGCACACGGCGATACAAAATTTGTGATATTTTTGTTATGTGAGAACTCTACAACCTGTTCAAAATTATAGTAATTTAAAATATTTTTAAGATTTTAGTTGTTTTCAACATTTTCGAAATTTTTTAGATAATAAGTTTTCAAAATATTCAAAATTTCGATTCAAGATTTTCAGAGTTTTAACCCATTGATACGACGGAATTTTAGACATTCTCAGTATATTATAATACTGTTGCGTGGACTTGGGCGAGACATTTAACAACGCTCAGGAATACGAATGATAACACGGAACAGTTTAATAATACGTTCGTCTGGTATGAAGACCAGATGCAGACTCTGTTGGTTTGGTAACCAACCACAACAACATTAGAATGTCGTTCACATAAAATCAATATTAGTAATTAACATTATAAACATCATGACACAAAATCAATAGTATTTGCGCCAACTTCGCCGTCGTGTTCTTCACGGCCGTAACAATACCCATTTCGAAGATTCTGCGGATATACGCAATATACGTATGTGATATTCTCAGAACGTTCTCAATATCGACTTGTGCTCTTAGGATTACAATTGATCTATGATTATGTGTATAGAGGTCAATATGTGTATTTTATCATGCATTTATATATTACATTCACTCAAATCGGATTTTTGCACAAAAGATCTTTTTTGGTAAAGAATGCAGATCAATAATATTAAATTGTGTACCCTATACAGGTTCTATTAAAACATTGGAATGAAAAATCGATCCTGCAAGAATCTTCGAGAAATATTGACAGGCAAAAATAGACATTTACCGTGCAGAGTGCAACGTAGGACACGCAGAATAGATGCAAAATAGTCCGTGCAACAGTTTGAGACTGCAAGAACAAGAATGCGTAGTAAAATGCCAATAAAATAGTGGGTGGACAGTGCGTATTTACATTGCGGGCTACGTGTTAACGGCGTGACGGGCATGGACGTTAAATGTAATATAAATAGTGCATAGTTGCAGTGCGGGGCGTGTGGAATATCTGCAGAAACGTTCCCGGACCAGTCTGAAACATTCATATTGAGAATCAAACGTGACAATCAACCTGTAGAGTATGAACCTGTATCTATGTAACCTGATCCAAGGTGGCGGAAATCGTTCGTCGTTCAGACAAGACACAATTTCTTTGAAAATAATACTTGAGATAGTTCTAACTCACTGAAAGGAAACTATGGAGCACGATTGAAAGGTAAATATAGATCGAATTGGTTTGTTTTAAGGTTATTTTATAAAATGCCTATGCTATTTTTTCAAGTAAAGAGACTCGTCTGTTACGTCCCAGCGTAACTTTTAACTTATTTGCCTAGTATTTTTCCTATTTTTGCTACTCCGATCTCCGGTTGCGCCTATACTTGTATATTACGGCGTATGCCTATCGCAGCTGGCGTGCCGCTAGAGTATTAGAGATAAAACCATGTCATTTCATTTCACTCCGGGCCGCGTATGGGCCTATACTTGTATATTACGGCCTGTGCTTAGCGCATGCGCGGTACCGTTAAGCGGTAACTTCTAGTAGAATATCCCTCGCCTTGGAATCATCGTCGTCCCTACCCAATATGGCGACTTACATATGTATATTTCCCTGCACCATTCCACGGTGAGGGAATTCCACTACATACTACCGCTCGACAGTCCCACGTATACGATGGGCATAAGCCATGATACGAATATTTTCGTATACGCGGCCTGGAGGAAAAATAGAATAATCATGATTTTACAACTAATACTCTAACAGCGCGCCGGAATAAAGCAAATAACAGAGAGTTTAATTAAGAAATTATACTAAAAAGAAGGGAAAAATCAAAAAGTTACGCTGGGACGTAACAATAATTTTATTCGGAAAATTTGGACAATTTTGTGCAACAAATAAAAATGGTCTAACTTGTGCACCTATTTAATTAATCGAAATTGACTATTTTCGTTCAAAAGTCAAATTTAGTGTTGTCCAGTAATGTAGAGGACATAGCCGACAAATTTAATCACTACTTCGTTGACAGTATTAGAGCGCTAATATATACAAATAATAGCGTAGGTTACATATCGAGTAGAAAATATACTTACAGTGTTCTAGAAGCGTTTACACAAATTGAAGTGGAGGAATTAGTTAAAATAGTTCGTAAATTAGAAATCAAAGCAGGTATAGAAGAGGGTATAACTGTTGAAATAATTAAACATGCAATAGGAGCAACAGCAGAGAAACTATGTGATACACTAAATAAGTCACTCGAGGAAGGAATGTTTCCGGAGGAATGGAAAGTAGCAATTGTAATTCCAATACTTAAAGTCCGATGAACAAAAAAAATTTAACAGTTCAGACCAATAAATAAATTACCGGTATACGAGAAAATATTAGAAATAATAGTCCAGAAACAAGTAGTACAATACGTAGAAAATAATAAGTTGCTTAGGGAGAGTCAGTCGGGTTTTAGAGCAAAGCATTCATGCCAAACTGCATTACAGTGGGAGTCTCGACCTGGAAAAGAACGATAGGGGACGGAAAAATGACAGGAGTGGTTTTCTTAGACCTGAGAAGAGCATTTGAAGTAGTGGACAGAGAAATCTTGATGAACAAATTACAATGATATGGCTTAAACGGGACAGTATTAAACTGGTTTAAAAGTTACCTGCAAAATAGATCCCAGAGAGTAAAATTTAATGGGGTTCTGTCAAATCCCGTTAATGTGGACGTAGGTGTTCCCCAGGGGTCAGTATTAGGACCTTTGTTATTCCTATTATATACAAATGACATTGTAGAGGCTATTAATGATAAATGTGCAATAAAATTGTACGCGGATGATGCGTTAATTTATACAACAGGGTACTCAAGTATAGAAATTAGTGAGAATCTCAATGAGCAAATGGTGAAAGTGGAAGAATGGTTAATGATAAATAGGCTGTATGTTAATGTTGATAAGACTGAAGATATGTTAATAAGAGGAGTTAGGAAGAAAGTAACAAAGGAAAAATTAAAAATTTAACTGCAGGGAAAGATACTATATATCGTAAGTTGTTGCGGATTGTGAATAGCGCGCGCTTGAGAAGCGCGGGCAGCTTGGCGGTGCGTAACGCACTCGCAAAGCAACTACACCTGGCGGCGCTACCTGTAGCAGGAGCGCGTTCCCGCGCTCACCGATGAGCTCTCGCGGGTATTAATCTGACGTCACGCTCCTTATATGGGCATAGGGTAATTAGAAAGCGCTAATCGGTGTGTGAGGCACCGGGAGACTGCGGGTCGCCGACGCCACGTGGCGATAATTCAGCACTAGCGTTCAAAGTATTAAGATCACAGTATAACATCATAACATTATAACAGAGCCGAAATTTATAGTTTTGTAGACGAATTCTTAAGAACAATATATTTATATCTTAGAGGTAATAATCTGTGAGTGTATAAGTGCGTTCCGAGAACCCCGTAATCCCCATCGTAATCCATTCCCTAATCCTATATATATATATATATTGTTACGACCGTAAACCACTACTTGAAGTTCGCAGGAAGATCTATTAGTTATATTGATTTTATGTTAATGACATTCTGTTGTTGTTGGTTACCAAACCAAATAGTCTGTGCCCGGTCGTTGCACCGAACGGACGTGTTATATTAAAGTGCTGTTTTTTATAATCCTGTGCGTTGTGAATTGTTTCGCCCGCGTCCACGCAACCATATATATCTTAATAAATAAAAGGCAAATGTTCGTTTATTCGGTTAGACCACTTCCCGACGTGCTGCTCTCAAACTGACGGAAACGGTCGAAAAAGTTGGAAAAGTTTACCACTAATATGTTTAAACGTTGAAGGAACGGCAAATTGAAATTAACCGATCTTCCAGATTTCGTACTTCTCCAAGTGCTAGCCACTAGCAATTTGGTCCTCTACTACATTTCACTGTCAAACCACTCAGGAAGCTTGAAAAAGTTGACTCCTTCCATGTGAAAAACATTAACAAAGATATGAACGCTTTTGTTCTCATACTTCCGGATGTGCTAGAGATTTGATTCTTTTTGTATTTGTTAAGACCTGCTCTCCCGGCAACCAGAAAACTGCGAAAAGTTGCAAAAGTATATTGCTAATTGTTTAAATAATAAAGCGTCATGCTTTCCTAAGTGCTAGCCACTTGACAATCTTTTCTCTATTAGCTCTTCCTCTTAGACACACGGGAATGCTTTCAAAAGTCGAAAACGTTTACTCCTTCCATGTGAAAAACATTAACAAAGATATGACGACTTTGATTTCGGGCGTTTGCTGTGCTAAAGATTTCATTCTTTTCTCATTCGTTAGAACCTGTTCTACGGATAACGAAATGAGTCCGAAAAGTTGCAACAAGCTGATTGTTTATGTTCTTAATCTGGGTAAGAAGTTTGCGCTGAACGGAATAGATAAGTAGCACAAGCAGACAATTTCGCATGACCGGCTTTTGTCGAGCATCGACTCCCTACATCAGTGCAGTCCACGAGAGGGGCCCCTTACGCCGCTATTTCCACCTCCACTAGATAGAAATGGTTCTGTCCTTTATGTTTCATCGCGTTTTTTTGTTTATGCCGATCATATGACCACGGTGCGTCGTCCGTTTCCAGGGCAACGTTAATTTGGTGGGGGGGCCTATAGAGCACTGGGAGCGCTCCCTGGACAGCACTGCCCTACATTATCCTGTGTCCTTATTTAGTAACGTTCTACACCAGTCTTCAAATATTGGTACTAAATGCGCTATTTATCTTTGTGCCTGACAATCATTTTTCTTACAAGCCCAAGAATTCATGACAATACCATTGAAAATATTAATTTTGTTTCGAATCAACATCCCAAAACGCGTTTATCGGAAGCGCGTGCATACATCCGCAGACGTCTTTGGCGATAACGCACACAATAGCCGTTGTAACAATGTTGCGTTACCTGCAACATGTCCTCCAATCCGTAAGCGAACACGGCTGAAGTATTACAGGGATCTTTTACAACGGGAATGATCATTTCAGCGTGAACAGTCGTGACAGTTCAGCATTGAGAAAGTACTGCTTAGTAGAAACAAAGTTCACAGTTTTATTTAATATCGCACTACAGCTATAAGTGAAGTGCGTGTTAGCTTCAGTGCGTGTTTAAATTACTCAACTGGACTATCTAGAATAGACGCAAGTTTTTCTATTTAATTTATTAATTACCTTTTTTAATTTCTTTCTCTTTCCTAATTTTCTTATTCACCTTTCCTTCTGATGTTTGTTTGGCTCTTTTCCTTCTCACTTTTTTCCATTTCTCTTTTCTTAGATTAGTTAGAATTTAGTATTTAGATTGAATTATTTACAATCGCTGGTACGTTTACAATTCCATACGTGGCAGTAATTCTTTTGCGTACCAATAGATAGTGTGCTTCGCTATTTTTGTGATTATAAAGTACGGAAACGAAAAATCTATCGTAGGCTTTTGTATATTTCGCAGTAAAGTAACACATATAAAATAACTATAAATATGTCTTTCCCAATTCTTTCTTTGTCCGAATCAGTAATTCGT
Source organism: Priocnemis perturbator (assembly GCA_963942575.1). Taxonomy (NCBI): domain Eukaryota; kingdom Metazoa; phylum Arthropoda; class Insecta; order Hymenoptera; family Pompilidae; genus Priocnemis; species Priocnemis perturbator. The sequence continues at coordinate 13,102,207 of OZ012652.1, forward strand.
GAATTAGCAAACGGTGACGTATTATCAACTAACCATATCAGTAAATTTAACAAAATTTTGGCTGCTTTTACCGAATTTAAGCCAAGGGAAGTTTTATTGATGTGGAATTTATATGCTGACATTGTACCTGTTAGAAGAAATGAAAAACATATTCAGATTCTCCCTTTGGGTGCTACTGAACGTATTACACATTGGATTGCCGCTTGCAACAGCAAAACACTTATATAACGCGCCGCGTGCGATATTCAGGCAACGCCGGGTAACACCTTCTAGTATTGATATATAAATAATTATATTAAAATGTATACTATTTGATAATTAACCTCGAGGCGTGCCTGAGAAGTCTGGGTAGGCGCGGGAGTTGAGTTGCGCAAGAATTGAGGAACACTAAACTACGCCAAACGGCACGTGGCCGGCTCGATCAAGTCCACGTGGGTGAGAAGTTCCAACGACCGTTTATTATACTATACACTTAAACTACTATTTACAGTAGGTTGAGGGGCACCTAAGTGTCTTTGACTAATCCCTGCGTTACACCTGTCACTTTCCACTATGGGGGGAACGAGAATTCACCCTGATATTCGCACCACAATTCGTAAAGTATGAGAGAGTACCGGTCGCTACAATACAGAGGACGGTAATGGCCGTCGTGAGAGCGCGCGGAAACGCGCGAGAACAATTACCCGAGGAGAGCGCGACGCGGCGCTGCTGATTAGCAGCCGTGTTTACACAGAGTATCGCCTGAGTATTGACCGCATTATTGATTTCGGTGAGAACGTCGCGGGCGCCCATTGGTCGCCCGCCCGAGGTGACTATGAATACGCAACATATACTAAATGGTATAACCTACCTTACGTCGCGTTAACCTCTTTGGACTTTTGCATCCCGTCAAGCTGTTGCGCCTAATTGCCGCAGGATGCCGCTGAGCCGTCCCTCCATTTTTCTGTGAATGCAGTGCGCATGCGCGAGAGAGCGTCCTCAAGAACATCACTGGCCGGATATGCTGACACTGGGCGCAACGGTCAGTTTCAACAGAACCACTGAATGAAAGGATCGTAAGTACCTTCCCTGATAGCCAGCAGCGTGCAGATTGGCACCAATTTGGTAGCAGACATGACAGCCCCTGTTTACAAAACTGTACTCATCTGTTGACGCATCTGACTACGGTTCTGCGTGCACAGCCTGCGCACAGGTCGTGTTAGCAGAATGGCACCAAAAACGCAACAGACCTGCTAACATAACCTGTTGCCAAATTGGCGCCAAACCCGCAGCAGATTCTGCAAACTTTACCCATTTAATTTTTAAATGGACGCGCTTATACTAATATTTTATTTAGGTCTTTAAATATAAATACTATTCTAAATATTTTTGTTCTAACATATATATTTATTGATTAATTGGATCTCGATGTACAATTTTTTGTAGATCACAATAGTTACAGAACCATGTAGAATTATATTTGATTCTTTCTCCTTATACGATTCCTACTTTATTTCTCCTGGCGCTGTACGTGCTTGTGAAGCCTATAGTGTTCTACTCCTCGTCTTCCTCTCCGGTGCACCCCATGAAAAATATACATGTAATATGTATTAGAACACTAATATGCAACTTGATGTGACAAATATTAATTGTAAGTACAAGTACAAAAGAATAAAAAATGGTTATGTTGCGTCCTCCGTTTTCCGGCACCCTCCGTACACATGGTATACCGGGGATCGAGGGACAGACGAAATGATCGGTCCGATACGAGATATGGCGTGTCAGCGGACCGGCTCGCTGAGACGTCGCACGCGCCTTAATATACTGAGTGTCTTGGATTTGACACTATTCTATACGTATTCTCGCGTCCGAATGATTACGGCTCCGTGTAGTCGCCTATTGTGTGCGGTACGTTTGCGTTTATCTTTTGTGAAGGCCCTTGTTTGGACTCGACCCGTTCGGTTTCCTTAATCTATCACTTCTATATCTGAATCTTCGCGAATCTCGGTTACCTCTACCGTGGATGGCACGATTTGCGGTTCTAGGGGCTCGGTGTAGAGCGTGAACCGGTCTTGCCCCGGAGGTAGTTCAAACGGACATCTATTGTTACTCGCGGCGAGCGGGCCCGCAGGCCGGCGGCTTCCTCGACACACTTAGTGGTCTATAACGCCGCCAACGCTCTTCAATGATCGAGATCACGCTCGATCAACGGGCAGTAAACTGCTACCAGTCTATCGGGTTGCTAGCCCCTCATCTTACTGGTGGAAGCGAGGCCTTTCTAAACCTCTCCCATAATTCTGCCACCATGGTAAGGCGAGCTGATTGAGTGCAGCTCCCACACCGGGGAAGAAGCCCTCGCCAGCTATGGCTACACCACTGCCACGACGATTGCAACCCCGGGGAGGCAGAACGACCCGGGGTGCCGTCCCAAATGTTGAGGGACCGGTGGCAGCTAAGGGCAACGCGGGTGGGACGTTCCCACGCGCAACCCTACCGCTACCACCTGCGGGCCCCCCAACCCCGTCTACCGATTATCCTCCGGTCGAGTGGACCCACAGCCTAGCAGCCGATTAGGGGTCCAGTACGAGCGCTTGTCGGGTCCGTGGGTACGCTAAGCCCCAAAGGTCCCCACCACAAGGGCGGGACCCCCCTGCGGGGAGTTCAAACGGACAAGGCTGTTCTCAGGAAATCCAGACTGGTGGTGTGCGTCGTCTGGGGAGTTGGTCGTTAGGCGGAGGGAGGTCGGCGGGTTTGCCCGTTGCTTGTCGAGATGCCTGGAACTTGCGCAAGCGTGCGGCTACGCGGCGTGCTCGGTTTTTAACTACCGCCCGGGGGACCCCTCTATAATCTTTACGTCGCTGCCGACGTCGAGGTCCTAGGTAACGAGGTATTCTCTGGTTATGAATTCGAATGGAAAATAGATATGTTCCGTGGAGGTAATTACTGATCTTGGGGCCGAACCATCATGCACCGGGAGCAGCTGGATGGCTACGATCACAGTAAAGGACGCTGGTGGTCGCCGGAACAGACGTTCTGTGATCACAGCGAATCAATCGCTCTAGAGGTCACCGGAACGTGGAGGTTCTACGATGACAGCGAACGAATCGCTCTAGGGGTCACCGGAACTCGGAGGTTCTACGGTGACAGCGAGATATTGCTCGCTAGGTGACTCAGACCCAAGCTCTACGGTGACAGCAAGGAACGCTCGGATGGCGCGCCCGGTGGTTTGGGTAGCTCAAGTCACTGAGGAGAGGAGAGAGGGTGGAGAACCCCACTTGATTAGGTTCAGAGAATACCCGGGTAGCCGGGGTTTATACGCGGATGTATACGTGTCGCAAAAGATGGGTGAAGCTCGAACTCGACAGGATAGTGTGGGCGGTAGGATAGGTGGTCCGCGAGATTGTTTACTAGAAGTTTATTATGTGTTCGATTGTTACAATTTTATACACGCTGGATGGTTCCGCTTAGTTGTCGCGAGAGGTGGGTCAAAGGTGGGCACTGGACGCAGTGTCTCGAACCAGGCGGGTAACAAATGGTTATTTAGATTATAGAGGTTGGTCAATTATTCAAACCTGGCTTTTCTCGGAGATGGGCTGGAGTGGTGTCACTGCTTCTATCGCGTTAACTATTTCACTAAATACGACTTGATTTACTTGAAAGTTGTATGAAAGAGAGGAGTTCTAATCGTGTGGTCACACTTCGGTGTCTAGAATTCAAATTGTCGTAACGAAGAAATTCGAGTCGACTGTTACACTCTGCACCCGAACTCGAACTGACTCGAAATTAATAGTGACCTCTTTTTCCGCTCCTACTGCCCTATATAGCCGGCACGCTCCGTTGAGCGGCGTTCGCTGCTGACACAGCGTCAGCATTCTTTTCTTGATCCGGCGCGACAGGTGCCTTTCCCATTACTCGGGTATACGTGTCCTATCTTTTGAGACTTTTGCTACTGCATGTTAGACGCTTGTCCGGTCGGGGCGCGTGGGAATTTGGCGGCGCAGTCCCTCCACGCTCTGTTCGTTTACTATCTGCATCGTCTCAGTTATCGGCAGGGTGTTGGTTACCTTGCTTGTTCCGCGTGACATGCCTTATCGCTAACGTGGGTCCGTGAGAGAGAGAGAGAGAGAGAGAGAGAGAGAGAGAGAGAGAGAAAGAGAGAGAGTGAGAGAGCGAGAGAGTGAGAGAGTGAGAGAATGAGAGAGTGTCCGAGATTCCCCGTTCGCGCCGAGTTCGCGGTGATCGGAGCACACTTCGCGGCTGCGCATTGCGCGCCTCGCCAGGGTGCGCGCTCACCACCCTGCGCCCGCGGTGCGTCTCACCCGCCAGCTCCCCTGAAATCGCAGGGCCCTCCGGCCGCCAGGAGTTTGCTATTTGTTATGAGACAAATACGGTTAAAATTCGAATGCAACGTTCGGGCGACTCCTGGAGGTCGCAGGGTACATGTTCTAGAAGCCTGTTGCGCGCTTCCCCCTTCTTGTGCGAACCTCCGGTGCGATCAGAGCTATTCTGAGCCGGGCGAACATAAAGAGATTATTGTCCGATTCTTCGAGCTAAACTGTGCCGTTCGATTCGGTTTTTTTCTATTTTTTCGTGTTTGATAAGAATAAAGAAACTGATATATATTGCAACGAGTGCGTGTATTTTCAGACTAATTATAAGACAGCGACCTTAGTCCGCTCCACGACACAACCGCGTGTTTTAGTAGACAGAGAGTGAGAGAGTGAGAGAGTGAGTCTTATTTTAATATACTTTGTTAACATTCTTCGGAAGTTTGAAAGAGTTTCTTCTATTCTTATTTTGCTATTCCTTTGTTACGTCCGGGTAAGTTATATTGAAATGGCGAGCGGCCTCTCCTTACCCGGTGTAACGCTGGATATGTTTGATAGCCTTATTACTGATGTTAATCGTATCTAATTCAAGATATCTAATTTCCCCCTTAATGTAAAACTACAGGCTGGTAGATATCGGCAGGACTTATAGGATCCGCGGCTTCGTAAACCCGTACAGGTTTTATTGGATTTCTTTCTCTCTCTCTCTCTCTGGTCAGGTGTTAGTTAGAATCAGAATGTTAATAGTTAATAAAGCAATTGAGTTTAGTTATACTGGACTGAAGCTATATTGCAGAGTAATGGTGTTGCTCTCTTACATCTTGTGAGACTATAATATGTTGTGGAATAGATCTTATTACATATACAGTAAAGCCGAGTGTACGACACCGCTTGCTCGTCACGCGGGCGACGCTTGCGCAGTTACAGTATATTACAGTTTGTTCGCGATCATACCGGTATTAATTGAACGATTTGAATTCTAACCCCTTTACGTCTGAGAAATTCAAAGCCTGCGCTAAGACGTAATTGCGGTCGGCAGGTTCATTTCATCGCATGGAAAGATGCTGGAAAGTTTTTACCCGTAATGCTGCGCACACGCTCTTTCACTCGCTCTCTCTCTCTTTCGCTTTTTCGCTCTTCGCTCCTCACACCTCTCGCTCCTTACAATGCTTTGTCTCGCACGCTGTTTTTCGCTCTTTACAGTTCGCTCGTAATTGCTCGATGTGTACCTTCGGATCGAAATATAAAATGAATATCGGTGGTTAACACATTAGCCCAGTGCGGTCCAAGAAAGTGCCCCGGGGCATTTTCGGTTCCCCCACCGAGCTACTGTTGCCCTGGAAACGACGGACGCTGAGTGTGCGTCAGTGTGGCCAGAAGTGGCGCCGGGCACCATCGGTGACCGCGGGAGTGGGGATACGCGCAAGTGTGCGTGCCCTGGCTGCGAGTCCTGTACTCCTGTGGACTTGTGGAGTCCACGCAGCTCTCACAGACAGGGCACGCACACTTGCGCGTATCCCCACTCCTGCGGACAGCGCTGGTGCCCGGCGCGACTTCTGGCCACACTAGTGTGTGTTATGATCGGTATACAAAAAAACTTGTACCTAGTGGAGGTGGAAGTAGCGGCGTGAGGGGCCCCACCCGTGGACCGCACTGCATTAGCCTAACGCTCAACGAGCGTGTTCGGGAAGCAAGTACTTGGTTGTTAATAGAACTCAACAAGCTACAGCTGATTTTGGTCTTATTCCAGAATCTTATTCCGATTAAATTAAAGAAAACAAATAGAACTAAAGGAAACTAAAGAAAAGAAATGAACTTAAATGAAATGAACGCTCGAGGCTCGGCGTGAAGCGCCGGCCACGTGGTGGAAAAATAATATCACAATACGCTCTTATCTCTAAAATACAAATAAACTCGATTAATTTTTAAACACAATGAGTCCCTTGCTCAACTAAACACTAATTCTTAACGGGGAGTACTGAGTCCTTCGTGATACTGCAAGAATATGCACGATTAAGTTCAAAGATAATAAATTATAATAACCCCCGGGCAAGAGTCTACGCACCTCGCGATTTTACAGCCAACTGCCACGAGGTTTGCGTCGCGAGCCGGTAGCTGCGCGCGAGAAGGACGTCTTCCGCATCCCCTCCCTTCACGGTTGGGTCAGCGGCTCGCAGTTTTGTTATTGTCGAATATTGCTATGCAGCGGTTGTCATCCCGGCATTCGGTGTTCGTGCGCAACTTGCTACTCGGGCGGTTAATAATAAATCAAAAGAAAAGGAACTTAGAATGTGAATTACGAAAAGAATAATGAATGTTTCCTTTAATTGGAATTAAGCGAAATTGCCGTTCAACCATTACGAGGAGCAATCAGTGCTAAGAGTATATGTGTAACTAACTAAAAATGCACATTTGTCGTCGGTAACTATAAATCAAAAGAAAATGAGCTTAAAATGTGAACAAAACTGTAATATCCCTGTTCGCGGGTCTCTTATAACTAACGAGTCCTTTACGCTCACTTAACCTAATGCGTCCTTGTCACATTCACGCACGCACACATGCGCACCCGGGCGCTGGTGATCCCAAGGTTCGTCGGTCTGCTACGGCCCGGAGACGAAAAACTATTAACATTACTACCAAAAACGGTCCACTCATATGGGCTAGATTTCTCAATGCTTGCGCAAGCCTCATACAAGGGTATACAAATTTGAAAATATAACGCCGGGCCGTAACACCTTCATACCATAACATTTTCTGTTAATTTTCTGTTAATTCTGTAAATATTTCCCTTTTGTCATGTACTAACACCCTCTCCATATTGCACTATTTCTATATTACTTTGTAAATATGTTGGACATAACCCATTTACAATTTTATACATGAGAACACACATATTGTACTTGATTCTGTCTTTTATTGACATAAAACATAGACATAAACATATCACTGATTCTTACTCTTCTATTGCATCTAAGAATTATTCTCATCGCCTGGTTTTGCATTTTCTGTAAATGTTCCAAATTCGTCTTACTTATACCCACTAGTATGGATGAGCAGTATTCAAACAACGGACTTACTATTGCTTTATATACGACACACGTCATGATTGCTGATAAGTCCGTCCCTAATCTCCGCATGATCCCTAATTTAGCTCCTACCTTTTTACTATATAATATAGTCTACATATTTAGACAAATTTAAATTCTAGTCTATTATTACTCCTGGATATCGTAATTCACTTATATTTCGGGGCCTCGATGATTAATACAAGGGAAGGGCTGATATGACTGGGGACAGTCGTGGGGCGAGGAAGAAAGTTAAGGAGCGCAGGACTAAAGGGTTAACGAATTAACGATTTTATGGAGTGGATTAGGGAATGGATTACGATGGGGATTACGGGGTTCTCGGAACGCACTTATACACTCACAGACTATTACCTCTAAGATATAAATATATTGTTCTTAAGAATTCGTCTACAAAACTATAAATTTCGTCTCTGTTATAATGTTATGATGTTATACTGTGATCTTAATACTTTGAACGCTAGTGCTGAATTATCGCCACGTGGCGTCGGCGACCCGCAGTCTCCCGGTGCCTCACACACCGATTAGCGCTTTCTAATTACCCTATGCCCATATAAGGAGCGTGACGTCAGATTAATACCCGCGAGAGCTCATCGGTGAGCGCGGGAACGCGCTCCTGGTACAGGTAGCGCCGCCAGGTGTAGTTGCTTTGCGAGTGCGTCACGCACCGCCAAGCTGCGCGCGCTATTCACAATCCGCAACAACTTACGATATATAGTATCTTTCCCTACAGTTAAATTTTTAATTTTTCCTCTGTCACTTTCTTCCTAACTCCTCTTATTAACATATCTTCAGTCTTATCAACATTAACATACAGCCTATTTATCATTAACCATTCTTCCACTTTCACCATTTGCTCATTGAGATTCTCACTAATTTCTATACTTGAGTACCCTGTTGTATAAATTAACGCATCATCCGCGTACAATTTTATTGCACATTTATCATTAATAGCCTCTACAATGTCATTTGTATATAATAGGAATAACAAAGGTCCTAATACTGACCCCTGGGGAACACCTACGTCCACATTAACGGGATTTGACAGAACCCCATTAAATTTTACTCTCTGGGATCTATTTTGCAGGTAACTTTTAAACCAGTTTAATACTGTCCCGTTTAAGCCATATCATTGTAATTTGTTCATCAAGATTTCTCTGTCCACTACTTCAAATGCTCTTCTCAGGTCTAAGAAAACCACTCCTGTCATTTTTCCGTCCCCTATCGTTCTTTTCCAGGTCGAGACTCCCACTGTAATGCAGTTTGGCATGAATGCTTTGCTCTAAAACCCGACTGACTCTCCCTAAGCAACTTATTATTTTCTACGTATTGTACTACTTGTTTCTGGACTATTATTTCTAATATTTTCTCGTATACCGGTAATTTATTTATTGGTCTGAACTGTTAAATTTTTTTTGTTCATCGGACTTTAAGTATTGGAATTACAATTGCTTCTTTCCATTCCTCCGGAAACATTCCTTCCTCGAGTGACTTATTTAGTGTATCACATAGTTTCTCTGCTGTTGCTCCTATTGCATGTTTAATTATTTCAACAGTTATACCCTCTTCTATACCTGCTTTGATTTCTAATTTACGAACTATTTTAACTAATTCCTCCACTTCAATTTGTGTAAACGCTTCTAGAACACTGTAAGTATATTTTCTACTCGATATGTAACCTACGCTATTATTTGTATATGTTAGCGCTCTAATACTGTCAACGAAGTAGTGATTAAATTTGTCGGCTATGTCCTCTACATTACTAATTCCACTGGACAACACTAAATTTGACTTTTGAACGAAAATAGTCAATTTCGATTAATTAAATAGGTGCACAAGTTAGACCATTTTTATTTGTTGCACAAAATTGTCCAAATTTTCCGAATAAAATTATTGTTACGTCCCAGCGTAAATTTTTTATTTTTCCCTTCTTTTTAGTATAATTTCTTAATTAAACTCTCAGTTATTTCCTTTATTCCGGCGCGCTGTTAGAGTATTAGTTGTAAAATCATGATTATTCTATTTTTCCTCCAGGCCGCGTATACGAAAATATTCATATCATGGCTTATGCCCATCGTATACGCAGTGATGCCAGAAAGCGAAATCGTAACAGTAACATGCCGAGTGGTGGGGGCATGCGGTAAGTGTGTGCGTGCCGTGTCTGCGAGCATCTTTCGCGACGTTCAACTGTGACAACTGTCACATATCACATGCATGGCCCCCACCACTCGGCGTGTTACTGTTACGATTTCGCTTTCTGGCATCACTGCGTATACGTGGGACTGTCGAGCGGTAGTATGTAGTGGAATTCCCTCACCGTGGAATCATACTCGTCCCATCTGATATATATATATAACTAGAAGGTGTTGCCCGGCGTTGCCCGGGTATCGCACGCGGCGCGTCATATAAGAGTTTTGCTGTTGCAAGCGGCAGTCCAATGTGTAATATGTTCAGTAGCACCCGACGGGAGAATCTGAATATGTTTTTCATTTCTTCTAACAGGTACAATATCAGCATATTAGTTCCACATCAATAAAACTTCCCTTGGCTTAAATTCGGTAAAAGCAGCCAACATTTCGTTAAATTTACTGATATGGTAAGTTGATAATACGTCACTGTTTGATAATTCACGAATTGCTGATTCGGACAAAGAAAGAATTGGCAAAGACATATTTACAGTTATTTTATATATGTTACTTTACTGCGAAATATACAAAAGCCTACGATAGATTTTTCGTTCCCGTACTTTATAATCACAAAAATAGCGAAGCACACTATCTACTGGTACGCAATAGAATTACTGCCACGTATAGAATTGTAAACGTACCAGCGATTGTAAATAATTCAATCTAAATACTAAATTCTAACTAATCTAAGAAAAGAGAAATGGAAAAAAATGAGAAGGAAAAGAGCCAAACAAACATCAGAAGGAAAGGTGAATAAGAAAATTAGGAAAGAGAAAGAAATTAGAAAAGGTAATTAATAAATTAAATAGAAAAACTTGCGTCTATTCTAAATAGTCCAAACACGCATTGAAGCTAACACACACTTCACTTATAGCTGTAGTGCGATATTAAATAAAACTGTGAACTTTGTTTCTACTAAGCAGTACTTTCTCAACGCTGAACTGTCATGACTGTTCACGCTGAAATGATCATTCCCGTTGTAAAAGATCCCTGTAATACTTCAGCCGTGTTCGCCTACGGATTGGGAGACATGTTGCTAGTAACGCAACATTGTTACAACGGCTATTGTGTGCGTTATCGCCAAAGACGTTTGCGGATGTATGTACGCGCTTCCGATAAACGCGTTTTGGGATGTGGATTCGAAACAAAATTAATATTTTCAATGGTATTGTCATGAATTCTTGGGCTTGTAAGAAAAATGATTGTCAGGCACAAAGATAAATAGCGCATTTAGTACCAACATTTGATAACTGGTGTAGAACGTTACTAAATAAGGACGCAGAATAATGTAGGGAGTCGATGCTCGACAAAAGCCGGACACGCGAAATTGTCTGCTTGTGCTACTTATCGATTCTGTTCAGCGCGAACTTCTTACACAGATTAAGAACATAAACAATCAGCTTTTTGTAACTTTTCGGACTTATTTCGTTATTCGTAGAACAGGATCTAACGAATGAGAAAAGAATGAAATCTTTAGCACAGCTAACGCCCGAAATCAAAGTCGTCATACCTTTGTTAATGTTTTTCATGTGGAAGGAGTAAACTTTTTCAAATTTGAAAGCATTTCCGTGTGTCTAAGAGGAAGAACTAATAGAAAAAAGATTGTCAAGTGGCTAGCACTTAGGAAAGCATGACGCTTTATTGTTTAAACAATTAGCAATAAACTCTTCCAACTTTTCGGATTTTTCTGGTTGCCGGGAGAGCAGGTCTTAACGAATGCAAACAGAATCAAATCTCTAGCACATCTGGAAGTATGAGAACAAAAGCGTTCACATCTTTGTTAATGATTTTCACACGGAAGGAATAAACTTTTTCGACTTTTGAAAGCATTCTCGTGTGTCTAAGAGGAAGAACTAATAGAAAAAAGAGTGTCAAGTGGCTAGTACTTAGGAAAGCAGGACGCTTTATTGTTTAAACAATTAGCAATAAACTTTTGCAACTTTTCGGATTTTTCTGGTTGCCGGGAGAGCAGGTGTTAACGAATGCAAAAAGGATCAAATCTCTAGCACATCTGGAAGTAGGAGAACAAAAGCGTTCACATCTTTGTTAATGTTTTTCACATAGAAGGAGTAAACTTTTTCGACTTTTGAAAGCATTCCCGTGTATTTAAGAGGAATAACTAATAGAGAAAAGATTGTCAAGTGGCTAGCACTTAGGAAAGCATGACGCTTTATTGTTTAAACAATTAGCAATAAACTTTTGCAACTTTTCGGATTTTTCTGGTTGTCGGGAGAGCAGGTCTTAATGAATGCAAAAAGAATCAAATTTCTAGCACATGTGGAAGTAGGAGAACAAAAGCGTTCACATCTTTGTTAATGTTTTTCACATGGAAGGAGTAAACTTTTTCGACTTTTGAAAGCATTCCCGTGTATCTAAGAGGAATAACTAATAGAGAAAAGATTGTCAAGTGGCTAGCACTTAGGAAAGCATGACGCTTTATTGTTTAAACAATTAGTAATAAACTTTTGCAACTTTTCGGATTTTTCTGGTTCTCGGGAGAGCAGGTCTTAACGAATGCAAAAAGAATCAAATCTCTAGCACATCTGGAAGTATGAGAACAAAAGCGTTCATATCTTTGTTAATGTTTTTCACATGGAAGGAGTAAACTTTTTCGACTTTTGAAAGCATTCCCGAGTGGTTTGACAGTGAAATGTAGTAGAGGACCAAATTGCAAGTGGCTAGCACTTGGGGAAGTACGAAATCTGGAAGATCGGTTAATTTCAATTTGCCGTTCCTTCGACGTTTAAACATATTAGTGGTAAACTTTTGCAACTTTTTCGACCGTTTTCGTTAGTTTAAGAGCAGGATCTAACGAATGCAAAAAAAATTAAGTCGCTAGCACGTCGGGAAGTGGTCTAACCGAATAAACGAACATTTGCCTTTTATATATTAAGATTTTGCTTGGCTATTCGCTTTTAGGTTAGGCGGGAACAATCGCATACATGAGTTTCTTTTTATTTTAGGTTCTAATTTACACTATGTACAACACTTACCTGTGGATAAAGAAACGACATTACATGTCAGTTGTTCCCTATCCTTATCCTAACTTACTAAATAACTGTAGTTTATAATCGTACACGTCGGTGTTTGAGATTTACCTCGTTTAAAAGGCGCGCGATGTACACCGTGCTCGGCGTTAGCGCTGCGCGTGTCGTCGCCACGCGAAGCTGAGCGCTCACTCGCTCGGGCCAATAGCTGCCGCTCCCGCGCTCGCTACCTAGCCACGTGCTTCTCGGCGTTTGACGTCACGGTGACGTTTCCGCGACACATTGGCTAATTGGTCAGCTGATTGGTAGCAATACCAATCAGCTGTCCATCGACGCGCAGGAAGAAGGGGCGACCTGTATCCGCCTTCCTGCCGCAGTCAAGTCTTATTGTAAAAGGACGTGCAAGGAAGTAGACGCCGTTTTTGAGTTTCCAATAATAGTCCAAATTACGAGATATTCAATTACTGTGTATTAGTGCTCTATAGTGCGAAATTGTGCCAATAACCCACTCAAAGTGTAATTATCCACCTATAAACACCTTACTCGCTACTAAAGTAGAATAAAATAACTCCTTCAAAAGAACGGGTCAGTCGTTGTACATTCAGCCCTCTAAGCTTATATTGTAACGGAGATTCCCCGAGGGCTGTCCCCAGCCAGAGTCCAGCACCCGAGCGTTTAATCGCAAACATAAACTGGTCCTTCGAGCCGGATATCGGGAGTGTTTCCGTTAAGGCGAGTGTGCTTGACGACCACGTGCTGTACTCGGCCATCTTCCTCATCGACTACGCCACGGACGCGCGGAAACCGCCATTATTCCAGCGATGACCTCCGTATAAAAATCCTCCTCGCTGGCGACTGTGGAGCAGCTAATCGTGGCGCAGCAGTCCTACCTCGACCAAATACTGAAGGTGGGAAAAAATGATCAAAAATTGGCCATCCCGAAGAGGACCCGCGCCGCCGCCCAGAATCGACTGGAATCCGTGCAGATCTTCTGGCAGAGCTGCCTTTCTCGACACGACGAAATCCTGGCGCTTTCTACGGAAATACAAAGGCAAACGTTAGATTACTTTACGACTGACGCTTTTGCTTCCATATACGAGTGCGTAGAGGAAGTCAGAGATGTGCTTGCCGAGGCCCTGGTGGCGTTCGATGTACAGCCGCCTTCACAGAGGCTCGGTGCTCAGGGTTACGCAAGTAGTGGTAGGCGCCATTTTGTAGATCTACCTCCGATTAATTTGACTAACAAGGGAACATAGGCAACCCGGAAATTCAAAAAAATCTGAAATTTGGCACACATGTAGAGTAATCCATCCGTAACACAACCATATTTTTCGTTGGTGCCATAACTCGTGTTTAGGGGGTGAAAACACCCTTTGAATAAAAATCAGATTTCTCTTCTTCGTCAAATATCTCAAGAACGGTAAGAGATATCGGAAAAAAGTTTAATTAAAAACTAAATCGCTTGTTGGCGTCTACGAAACTGCGTTTTTTTTTTAATTCATCTTTTTTTCTGTTACGCCTCCCCCTCCCCCCTTTTTTTGAAATATTTATCTTTTGCTGTTCGCCATGAAATACATCTGGACACCCTCTTTTCATACCAGTAAGTGATTTTTGCGTTAAAATTATTTTTGGTGTGTATAACCGGATGTTGAAATGAAAATGCACACGATATAAGAGAGATTGTAAGGATGGTAAGGCGTAGGCGTAGTAAAGCTAGTCGGGGATGCCAATTTAAAATGCATCTTTATTATATTATTCGGTACACGCAACGAATACTGTTAAAATTATGGGCTGTAATTGGTACAATAATGATATTCTTCATAGAAGTGTTTGAAACAAAGGTACTGGCCGCACCACGCACATCGCATAAAAGCTGGTGTTCCGTACGCAACACCGTGATTGAGGTGGATGCATGCAGGCGCTTCGATTCTCGAGCGATAGAGCGTCGTCACTGCCAAAAGATCAGGCTTTGTTTGTTTTTTTTTCGCTCAGCGAGATCCGAGAAAGACAGACTCCGCGCACATCTCACATGGTTCGGATCGACACGTTCAATCTCGCTGTCGTTGTGATTTCGAGTTACATCGTGAGTGAGTGAGTGAGTGAGTGAGCGATAGCATTAATTGTGAGGTATCTCAACCTCGTTATCGTCTCATGACAGAGATCAGAATCATACATATACAAAGGTTTCTCACTGAACCTACATATACAATCACACATAACCTGAACTGGTATTCATTGAAATCTCAGATTCTGCGAGCTCGGGGTATTACAGGAAATGCCCTCGGTATCACTCATAGCCGTGCCCTGAGACCAGATACGTAGCTCTAATACGATGGCGACACGTAACACTGAATCAATGAATTACCTGCTTTGGGAGTACATATATTTATATCAAATCCATGGCATACAGCAATGCCGCATCTCATGAACATTAAACATAAAATATCTGCACTACATTAATTTGTCGTGTAGAGTCCGCAGTTTCAGGGTAATATAGGAATTAACCTCGGTATCAATCATAGCCGTGCCCTGAGACCGGACACGTGGCTTAATACTATGGCGACACGTAACAGCTGGCGCTCCACAAATACTACATTTAGGTACGTGCTTTTCACTCTTAAAGTAACAGAAATCTACTGGATTTTCGAACTCGTTAGGATGGGTTTCTAAATACCCACTTTTAAACCAAGCATATTGGAAAAGATTTGGAAATCTGTGTGAGGAAAGCTGATTATGAGTTAACGACTGTAATTTAATTACAGTATTGCGTGCATGCAGATTGATATTTTCGTCTAGTAGAATTACATTGACCGAAAATGTCCGCACAAAATTTTTCCCGATTCGGAAACCAATCACATCCAAAGGTTGAATCATGCTCGTATGTCTTCTTTGGGATGATTGAAAAAGTCATCCTTTTGTCGTCTGTAATCAAATGGTAACAAGGAACAAAGTTTACATGTGCGATGATCCGAAAATAATGCAATATACGCGTCATTCAGCGACATCGACGATGAGAGGCTTATATTCCACAGAGGGCACAAAGATGTTATAAACACGAGATATCAATACATTTGTTATTCATACGATAACTTGGTATAAATACTCCTGTGGGTGTTGTTTTTATGAACAGTTACGCTTACGAGAACAGTCAGTGCACATCGTATAATTTCAGTAAAA
The DNA here is from genome assembly GCA_963942575.1 of Priocnemis perturbator. Classification (NCBI taxonomy): domain Eukaryota; kingdom Metazoa; phylum Arthropoda; class Insecta; order Hymenoptera; family Pompilidae; genus Priocnemis; species Priocnemis perturbator. The sequence continues at coordinate 13,117,947 of OZ012652.1, forward strand.
GAAGTACGGTACGTTAAAACTTCTTCAAAATGCAGTTGCTGAACGTTGCTAACGTAATAAACATGTTAGCCGCAACTTTTCAAGTTGCAAGTATAACGCAGACGTCAATTAATTCGAAAGAAATTGACTTGCACAACGAACTCCGCGATATTATTACAAATTTTCAAGATACGGATTCCGTCACGTCAATTGAGCACGATTACGTACTTGACTTTGCCGATTCATCAGGACCACATGTTCCGCAATTTGTAGAGTACCGTACGCCGACAGAAACGGAAGAAGATAATTATTATCCTGAAGAGTGTATTGTTGATGACGAAGGAGGAAAAATCGATATAACCTACAAGAAGAGAGCCGTTGAATTTTGGAAGTCCGGAAAAATAACTCATCGGCCGCTTACCACCGTACAGAGGAACTTTCGAAAAGTAAAATCCGTACTACAGCTACACAGGTGGGCTGCAAGTGTTGAAAAAGGTGGGACAAATGCAGAGAAATTTACATGGATTGCAAAATATGTATTGAAAAAGTTTGAAGAGACTTTTGACAGAAAATCTATTGTCCATGACATGAATTTGAGATTGTGGGCTTTGGGGGCAAAAGACCTGGTGGACTTACCTGATTTCAAAGCAAGTGCTTGGTGGATTTGGAAATTCAAAAATGTACATGGAATCGTGTCTCGGAAGATAACAACTTTCAAAACGCGATCTACGTTTCAAGGCATTGATAATTTACACAATATCGCAAAATCTTTTGTCGCAAGCGCAAGGACCAACATCCCAACTGTCGGAATTGAAGAAATTTATAACGCAGACGAGAGTGGCTTCAACCTCGAAGTTCATTCTGGACGAACATTGTCAAAGTCTGGCATGAAAATAGTGGAAGCAGCGATTCAATCGGTATCCTCTATGACACACAGTTACACAATCATGCCTACTATTTCGGCAAGCGGACGTCTTCTTTCACCTTTATACATCGTTTTAAAGGAGCCCACGGGGACATTTGGTCCGAGAGTTCAGGAAACTCTATTCCGTCCACAAAATATGTATATCGAAGCTTCAAAATCAGGAAAACTCACGTCAGGCCGTTTCAAAACTTGGTTCAGCGAAGTATATCTGAAAAATACTAGCGATAAAACAATTCTATTACTCGATTCGTGGTCGGGGCACTGTCCAGATCAGTTGAATCAGTTGATTCCAGAAAACAAAGAAGTGACATTTTCAATCATCCCAAAGAAGACGACGGGCATGATTCAACCTTTGGATGTGTTTGGTTTCCGAATGTGGAAAATTTTGGTGCGGACATTTTCGGACAATGTACTTCTACTAGACGAAAATATCAATCTGCATGCACGCAATAATATAATTAAATTACGGTCGTTAACTCATAATCAGCTCTCTTCACCCAGATTCACAAATCTTTTCCAATATGCTTGGTTTAAAAGTGGGTATTTAGAAACCCATCCCAAAGAGTTCGAAAATCCAGTAGATTTCTGTTACTTTAAGAGTGAAAAGCACGTACCTAAATGTAGTATTTGTGGAGCGCCAGCTTTAATGCGATGTGCGTGGTGCGGCCAGTACTTTTGTTTCAAACACTTTTATGAAGAATATCATTATTGTACCAATTACAGCCCATAATTTTAACAGTATTCGTTGCGTGTACAGAATAATATAATAAAGATGTAGGATTGATGGAATGAACGTGTGTGTAGTGAGTGCATGTGGCCTGAGTACAAGTGTGCGTGCGTGTGTGTGTGACTGTCGGGAACGGAGGAGGCGAATCTTGGCGTGCGTGCTGAATGCGGGAAGCGGGGAAGGGAACACGATGCGCGACGCGGAGGAAAAAAAGAAGGGAGTCTGAAAAAAGGTGCGAGTGAGAGCAGAGGAATGAAAGAAAGAACGAACGAACGAAGGAACGAGAAAAACGTGTATACGAAACGACTGTGTAATTTTTATCTGTCATCAATATATTTTATTTGTGTGTTAAACTCATTTTCGCGAAAACCGCGGAGTTGTCCACTTCTCTAAACTGATTCCCACAAAGATGTATTTTAAATTGTCATCTCCGACTAGCTTTACTACGCCTACGCCTTACCATCCCTACAATCTCTCTTATATCGCGTGCATTTTCATTTCAACATCCGGTTATACACACCAACAAAAATTTCAACGCAAAAATCACTTACTGGTGTGAAAAGAGGGTGTCCACATGTATTTCATGGCGAACAGTAAAAGATAAATATTTCAAAAAAAGGGGGGAGGGGGTGGCGTAACAGAAAAAAAATGAATTAAAACAAAAAAAAAATAACGCAGTTTCGTAGACGCTAACAAGCGATTTAGTTTTTAATTAAACTTTTTTCCGATATCTCTTACTGTTTTGAGTTTAACCCCGAGGTGAGCCTGAGTAGTCTGGTTAGGCGCGGGAGTTGGAACGCACGCGAAGAGAGGAGCACTTAACTACGCCCTCGGCACGTGGCCGACGCAATAAAGTCCACATGGGTGAGGAGTTCCAACGAGATTTATTAACCTAAAGCACTTAAACTATAACTACAGAGAGTCGAGGGGCACCTTAGTGTCTTTCCTTTTTCCCTTAATTCACACTGTGAGTCTGGTCCTCACAACACGAGAGTAGACACGGATAAACGCACGAGAAGTTCCGGCAAATCGAGATAGCACCTGTTGTCACGATAGCGAGAACGGTAATGGCCGTCGAGAGCACGCGGGAACGTGCGCGAGAAACATTGCCCGAGAAGAACGCGACGCGGCGCTACTGATTAGCAGGCGCGTTTACATAGAGTATCGCCTGAGTATCGACCGCAATGATTGATCTCGGGCGAGCGCGTCGCGGGCGCCCATTGGCCGCCCGCCCGAGGCGACTGTGAATACGCAACACTTACCGTTCTTGAGGTATTTGACGAAGAAGAGAAGTCTGATTTTTTTTCAAAGGGTGTTTTCACCCCCTAAACACGAGTTATGGCACCAACGAAAAATATGGTTGTGTTACGGATGGATTACACTACATGTGTGCCAAATTACAGATTTTTTTGAATTTCCGGGTTGCCTATGTTCCCTTGTAAGTTTTTAGGCGATCTCGTTTCCTGGCCGGCGTTCCGTGACTTGTTCGTTTCGCTCGTCGATTCCTGCGGTGAGCTGACGAATGTGCAAAAGCTTCACTATCTTAAGGCCAGTCTTGACGGGAAAGCTAGCCAAGTCCTACGCAGCACCGAAGTCACGGCGGCCAACTACGAGAAGGCGTGGGACCTGCTGAAGAAACGGTTTGAGAATCCACGAGCGATAGTTTACTCCTATTTAGATGCGTTTCTAGACATGCCGAGAGTGAGTTCCAGCCGCGAGCGAGGTCTGCGCGTGCTCCGCGATCAGGCGCATGATATTTACTACTCCATTGTTAGCATGTCTCGCCCCATTAACCTGTGGGAAGACCAATTCGTGCACATCATATTGACGAAGTTGGATCCGCAGATTCGACGCGAGTGGGAACTCACTCAGACGGACGTCTCCAGCTTTCCGACTTTCCAAGATCTGGACGACTACCTGTCGGCTCAACTGCGTGCGTTGGAAACGGTAGGGTTAGGGCGCATGGACTGCGTTGCTCCGAAACCTCCGCGTAGGGAGTTCCTAAAAACTAATGTCCAAGCGCATTCCGCTACTCCTGCTCGGCCCAGCTGCTTTGTTTGCCAAGAAGACCATCCTCTGTTTCAATGCCCGACCTTCAATAATAAACCCGTTGCCAAGCGATTGGAACTCCTACAGACACAAGAACGGTGCATTAATTGCTTCCGAAGGGGGCATCGGGCGCGCACTTGTAATAGTAAAAACGTATGCCGCATTTGTAAAAACAGGCATCACACATTAGTACACCTCGACACTCACAAACCCGACGTAGGTAGCGGCACTACAAACGAACAGGAACTTGCGGGGACGCGCTCGGTCGAGGTTCCGTCCACTTCTCCAGTTGAGAAGGCTCTCAATTCGTGCTCCGCCAAGATACAAAGTATCTATGCAATTTTACCGACGGCGCTAGTTGTCCTGCGAAGCGCGTCAGGCAGGTCGCTAGCGGTTAGGGCTCTTCTTGATCAGGGATCACAAGTGTCGATAATTGCCGAGTCAGCGGTTCAAATTTTGAAGCCTGTTACCAAGACGGTTTCAGTTAGAGTCTCGGGCATCGGTGCCAAGCATGTCGGACGCGTCACTCAAGTAGCCTCCCTCACCATCGAGCCGCGTGATAATCCAGACGTAAACCTGACCCAGACGATTTCGGCCTTCGTACTCCCTAAACTGTCCTCCTATGTTCCGCCTCCGTCCGTCCTCTCCAGGAATTGTGCGCACCTGGAGGGCTTACCCCTCGCCGACTCACCTACCACCACCAAGACTCCGGTTCAATTAATCCTTGGAGCAGACTATTTCGGATTATGTCTCCGTGAGGGACTCATACGTGGCCCCCCGGGCGCTCCAATTGCCCAGCTCACGATCTTTGGGTGGATAGTGTCGGGCAACGTGATTCCTCCTAGTAAGTCCGCATCACGAGTCACGGTTAACCATGTAGTCACGAACGACGAACTGCAGGAGTCCCAGGGAAAATTCTGGGAGTTAGAGGAAATTCCGACATTAAGTCCGATGACCGCCGAGGAACGGCAGTGTGAGGAACACTTTACCGAAACGCATACTCGAAACTCCGATGGGCGCTACATTGTCAGCCTTCCCTTTAAAACCTCTCCTCCGATTCCGCTCGGGGACACGCGGCACGTCTCGCGGATCCTATATCTAAAACAAGAAGCGCGGCTGAGAAGAAGTCCTGAGTTAGACAATGCATATCAGGCGTTTTTCCGCGAATACCTGGCTCTGGGTCATATGCAGCGTGTTCCGACCTCTGAGGAGACGCTAACGAACATGAGCTATCTTCCGCATCATCCCGTAGTCAAGGCCACCAGCTCTACTACCAAAGTCAGAGTAGTATTCAACGCCTCCTTTCGTTCCGACAACAACTCATCGTTGAATGATTTCCTGCATATTGGGCCCAAACTACAGTCCGATCTGTTTGCGCTAATCCTGCGTTGGCGGTCCCACCCATACATCTTCGCTACGGACATTGAGAAAATGTTCCGACAAATTATAGTACATCCAGCCGATACCGATTTCCAACGAATCTATTGGCGACCCACCTCCCAGGACGACGTTCAGAGTTTCCGACTGTGTACCGTCACTTACGGCACGGCTTGCGCCCCGTATCTTGCGAATCGAGTCATCGCCCAGCTAACTCAGGACGAAGGTTCTGCGTTCCCTCTCGCAGCTCCCATACGTTGGGAGAACGTTTACGTAGACGACATAATGTTCGGTTCCGAAGACATATCCGTGTTACAACAAACCCAATTCCAATTGGCACGCCTCCTCATGGCGGGCGGGTTTAGGGCTCACAAGTGGGTGTCGAATTATCCCCCACTTCTGCAAACCATTCCCGAGGCAGAGCGGGAGCTTTCCACCAACAAGGTCCTGAATACGGACCCTCAACTCAAGGTCCTGAATACGGACCCTCAACTCAAGGTCCTGGGGATTTATTGGGAGCCTGTGTCGGACGTCTTCTCCTTTAAGGTGGCAGAATGCCAGCCAGTCACTTCCAAACGCACATTTTTGGCAGTCCTTGCGCGGATCTTCGACCCCCATGGTTGGGTCGCTCCTGTAACCATTACGGGTAAAATCTTGCTGCAGCAGCTCTGGCTACGCCAAATAAACTGGGATGAACCCATCCCGCACGATCTCGCCAGTAAATGCACTACCTTCGTATCCGAACTACATCTTCTAAATCAGCTCACTATTCCTCGCTGGACCGGGCAACGCTACTCCGACGGCTGTCCTGGAATTCATGGGTTTTGTGATGCCTCCAACGCCGCCTATTCTGCCATTATTTACTTACGCGTTCCCAGTTGCTCCACTCCCGCACGCGTATCTCTGGTATACGCTAAGACTAAAGTCGTGCCGCTCAAACTTCAAAGCATTCCCCGCCTTGAGCTGTGCGCTGCCTCCCTGCTGGTGCGAGCTCTACAGTTTGTCATCAGTACTATGCACTTGGAAAGCGCCGCGGTATCCTGCTGGACGGACTCCTCCGTCGTACTCGCCTGGTTACAGTCCCCACCTTCGAGATGGAAACTGTTTGTCGCCAATCGAGTCTCCGAAATTCAAACTGCCTTTCCTAACGCAGTGTGGCGCCATGTGCCAACTGAGAGTAACTCAGCTGATTGTGCGTCCCAAGGAATCTCTTCGTCCACACTCCTGAAGCACCCTTTGTGGTGGACTGGTTCCAATTGGTTGGGACAGAGTCCTACCTGTTGGCCGTACAAGGATACCCATGGCGAAAAGGCCATCGATTTAGAGGCGCGTAACGTATCTAATTATAATACCTGTGTAGAACCTGATCCTTTACTCCTTCTACCCGAAAGGATTTCCAGTTGACCGAAATTGCTGCGAATCACGGCTTATATATTACGTTTCGCATCCTGTGCGCGTAGATTGCGTTCTCGCCCTGTGGAAAATCATGTAACTGCTAGCGAAATCCGAGAGGCGACGTACAAGTGGTGCAAGTTGAGTCAATGCACCCACTTCGCGGAACTGTCAAATGATACTAACCAAGCGTCCTTCGATCGCGCGTCCAAGGCCTTGCGTAGGTTAAACCTCTTCAAGGGTACCGACGGCCTGCTACGCGTGAGAGGGTGACTCCGAAATGCGGACCTCGACGAACAAGAAAAATTCCCAATCTTGATTCCTAAAGGTTGAATTGCCGCGTTAATAGTCCGAGATGCGCATTCGACAACTCTGCATGGCGGAGTACAAGTTACTTTACGTTTTGTTCGTCAGAGATTTTAGATCCTAGCCGCCCGTACGATTGTAAAACAGGTCTCCTTTAAATGCGTTGTCTCTGCGCGACGTTGTCATCCCAGCGCCTGGGAGATTTGCCGTCCGTCCGAGTCAATCCGTCGCGCCCCTTTGCCAACACCGGAGTCGACTATACCTGTCCGTTTCTTATCCGAAGGTCGAAAGGTAGAGGCGTTAAAACTCACAAAGCGTACTGTGTCATCTTTGTCTGCCTTGCGATACGCGCCGTACACTTAGAGTGCGCCGACGATTACACCACGTCTGGTTTCCTTGCGGCATTCGATCGGTTCGTTTCCCGTCGCGGCCTCCCCGTCAAGATGTACTCCGACAATGGAAGTAACTTTATCGGTGCCGAACGTGAGATTGCTTCCAACTTCCGAATAGTAAGTCGCGACCCGTTGTTGCAATTCAGACTAGCGGCCGACTGTATCGAGTGGAACTTCATTCCCCCCGCGGCTCCGCAATTCGGCGAGTTATGGGAGGCGGGTGTTAAATGTGTCAAATTCCACCTGAAAAGAATAATGGGTACGTTCACGCCTTCATTTGAAGAATTTGCCACTCTTTTGTGTAAGATAGAAGGCATACTTAATTCACGTCCTATCGCTCCATTGTATGATGGTCTTACGACGCGCTGACTCCAGGACACTTTTTAACTGGATCATACTTGAAAACCGTGCCGAGTCCGAGCGTATTGCCTGTCAACGAAAATCGCCTCTCTCGCTGGCAGTCCATACCAGTGATCTCAGAAGTGGCATCCTGCCGCATCGCGGCACGCGTGGTGGGGGAAGGCGAGAGTTGTATGCGTGCCGTGTCCGTGAGCGCTGCGCGCGCACCGTACGTAGACAAGGAAGGAGCTATGCTTTTCGTCTTTCTTCTACCAATGTAGAGAAAAATGACGTCAGAAGCTGCGCGCGCACCCAATAGAAAGAGACACAGAATTATGCTCCGTCTTCTTTCCACCACGATCGCACACACGCGCTTCGTTCGGCATGCGACAGCGGTACCGAATTTACCTTTCGGCTGACCGTTGAGCCGGCTGAAATTGTCAAAAATGCAGTTGTACCAAATTTATCTCGCAAGGCGTCATTCGATAGGGGATGAAAAGAAAAACGCTGTATGCCAAGTTTCAACCCTCTATCTCCATCAGAAGGGTAGTTATAGGGGAAATAAAAAAATCAGTTTTTGACACATTTTTCGTATTTAGCGGCGCGGAAAAATTCTGAAATAATTTGAGAATATTCAGAACATGTGAATTTATGGTTGGGAATTTTTGCAGATTTTTGTCTAGCAAATCCTAAGCATAAAAAATCAAAAACCCCCCAAAAACACGAAAAATTCCAATTACGTGTTGAAGTTTCCGACCCACCGAATTTTTATAAATGCTGTAGTGAAGTATTGGCATAAGTAGTAACACCAATTTTTTTTAGATTTTTTGGTAGTGTGCGTCGTAGTTCAAATAAATAAAAACCGATATTTACGACATATTACGTGTAATAACTTATTGAATACTTAAAATAATTGCGTTTTCTTGATATTGCCAGTCAGTTATACGATGCTCTATGTTTTTGTATGCGAGAGAGCAATGTACAAATAAAGGGAATTAAATTATTTCGAGTTTATTGAAAGTCTGTGTGCACAGTATGTATTTTGAAAAATATTGAACGGTAAACAAACAGGACGAGCAGCTCGTTGGTTAGGCTACACCCGCCTGCGACATCGTTAGACACATTTGTCAGAGGTTCGCGCCCAGGAGGGCGGCTCACCTTTTTTTTCTTTCTAACAACTACACGACGGTAAGCGATATTCACTTATAAGTATTTTAAACATACTTCTATAATTTTTAACTGTATTGTGTATGAAATATATATGCACGCATCGCATTATTTATGTAATCTTTACTTATATTATATCACCCAATGAAGTTTCCAATGCGTGTCATGCATTCGAACACAGGAACATTCTACGAATCTACTAGTATAAGTATTTTATTCTCCAAATATAAATTTTCACGTGGTCTTCCACGCCACCCATGAGGTGCCACGACTAGCGCGTTCGGTTTTTGATTGTGGACCTTCGCCAGTAGCCCTATTGTACCACATTTTTAATTTATTAAATTACAGTGGTGATGGGATATGTTTCAAGGAATGGTATAGGTATATTGACTTTTTATAAAAGAATAAGAAAAAGCAAAAAAAAAATTGGTCTGGCCTCACTTGTGTCAGACCGTACCTCCGAACAGGAGAGGTACAGCAAAAATTGGTCTGGCCTCACCTATGTCAGACCGTACCTATCCGAAAAGGAGAGTTACAGCAAAAAAAAATTGGTCTGGCCTTACTTGTGTCAGACCGCATGTCTTTACGTTTAAGAAATCTGTCGTATGGTGATTGCTGTCATGTGTTGAAAATATGCTTTTCTTTACACATATCCCATCACCACTGTAATTTAATAAATTAAAAATGTGGTACAATAGGGCTACTGGCGAAGGTCCACAATCAAAAACCGAACGCGCTAGTCGTGGCACCTCATGGGTGGCATGGAAGACCACGGGAAAATTTATATTTGGAGAATAAAATACTTATACTAGTAGATTCGTAGAATGTTCCTGTGTTCGAATGCATGACACGCATTGGAAGCTTCATTGGGTGATATAATATAAGTAAAGATTACATAAATAATGCGATGCGTGCATATATATTTCATACACAATACAGTTAAAAATTATAGAAGTATGTTTAAAATACTTGTAAGTGAATATCGCTTACCGTCGTGTAGTTGTTAGAAAGAAAAAAAAGGTGAGCCGCCTCCTGGGCGCGAACCTCTGACAAATGTCTCTAACGATGTCGCAGGCGGGTGTAGCTTAACCAACGAGCTACTCGTCCTGTTTGTTTACAGTTCAATATTTTTCAAAATACATACTATACACACAGACTTTCAATAAACTCGAAATAATTTAATTCCCTTTATTTGTACATTGCTCTCTCGCATACAAAAACATAGAGCATCGTATAACTGACTGGCAATATCAAGAAAACGCAATTATTTTAAGTATTCAATAAGTTATTACACGAAATATGTCGTAAATATCGGTTTTTATTTATTTGAACTACGACGCACACTACCAAAAAATCTAAAAAAAATTTGTGTTACTACTTATGCCAATACTTCACTACAGCATTTATAAAAATTCGGTGGGTCGGAAACTTCATCACGTAATTGGAATTTTTCGTGTTTTTGGGGGGTTTTTGATTTTTTATGCTTAGGATTTGCTAGACAAAAATCTGCAAAAATTCCCAACCATAAATTCACATGTTCTGAATATTCTCAAATTATTTCAGAATTTTTCCGCGCCGCTAAATACGAAAAATGTGTCAAAAACTGATTTTTTTATTTCCCCTATAACTACCCTTCTGATGGAGATAGAGGGTTGAAACTTGGCATAGAGCGTTTTTCTTTTCATCCCCTATCGAATGACGCCTTGCGAGATAAATTTGGTACAAGTGCATTTTTGACAATTTCAGCCGGCTCAACGGTCAGCCGAAAGGTAAATTCGGTACCGCTGTCGCATGCCGAACGAAGCGCGTGTGTGCGATCGTGGTGGAAAGAAGACGGAGCATAATTCTGTGTCTCTTTCTATTGGGTGCGCGCGCAGCTTCTGACGTCATTTTTCTCTACATTGGTAGAAGAAAGACGAAAAGCATAGCTCCTTCCTTGTCTACGTACGGTGCGCGCGCAGCGCTCACGGACACGGCACGCATACAACTCTCGCCTTCCCCCACCACGCGTGCCGCGATGCGGCAGGATGCCACTTCTGAGATCACTGGTCCATACAGCGCTTCCAGGAAACGTTCTGGATGGTGTGGTCCTCCGATTATCTCAACTCTTTGCAACAACGAGTAAAGTGGCATGCGGCCCAACCGAATCTGCAAGTAGGGGATCTGGTAGTTATAAGGAGTCCGCTGTTACCTCCGACGAAGTGGGAGTTGGGACGCATCTCCAAATGCTTTCCCGGCTCGGATAACTTAATACGGATAGTTCTAGTGCGTACTGTGAGATCCGAATATAAGCGTCCTGTAACGCAACTCGTTAAGTTACCGGTGGATTCTCATCCCGCAACAGGTTCCACGTCGAATCAATGCGTTGTTCATATTAGTTAAGTCCACTGTTCACTAGATTACTAACACCGTAAGACTTACTATTAGTTAGCGAACGCACTCATGCGAATTCCGACCACGACTGCCTTCATTGACCGAGCGCTGCAATTCATTCAGGGCTTATTTACTACGCATAACTTTCCGCATTCCAATGTAACGGAAAACTCGTCCTACTAACATTCGGCTTTCTGCACGCAAGAAAGCGTGCCACTTTTCCAAGACGCCGATGTTGGTGGCACGGGAAGTACAGTTCTACGAATTTTCCGAGCCCTGACTGTTGCGCTGCTTCCTTTGTTCATTTTCGTTACTTTGTTAGGCAGTCGACCATGCGACTTTATTTCCGACATCACATTTGCGTTCGTACCTTTGTCAAGACATTGTATTGCCATACAGTTGTTACGTCTCGCGACGTCACCGCTTGAGATAGTATTAATTAATAGAGACTTCGATTATTTCCCTGATGGAACCCGTTGCAAGAGATTAAGCAGACCCTTTCCCAGAACGTGCCACCCAGTCGGGGAAGACAATAAGTTAAGTCCTAGAACATTTTACGAGCGAGGTGAACAAAGGGCGACTGTCCGTTAGGTCGCGACGCGATAAATCCCGGCAGATATAAAAAACCCACTTGAACCAAACATTTGGAAGAGATCACATAACCCGTACTTTCACTTACCCTCCCACTCACCCCGCGTCCGCGGAAAACGCAAGGGCGGGGATGACTGGGAGAGGAAACTCAAAGGTCACTTCATTCGTAGAATCTTAAGAACTAGACCTCCCCCAATGCCCCCAAAAAGTTCATCAGCGAATGACCAACGGGGAAGTATTGGAGAAGGGATGAACCGAACGGAAACCGCGTTTACCTCGTTGAGATTTTCAAAACCTCACTTCACTTCTTTGAGTTCCTTAAAACTGTAAAGGCCTCGACTCTGTGTGTACCATCGCCTTGATTTAACTGATTGAATACTCAGCTCAATTTCCGAATAAATTCCTGTACAAACTTCTACAAATCAGACTTGCAAATAAATCAGTGAATCATTCTCGTCGTTGAACGCTTCTTCAATCCAATTTATTGAAAGTGTGAATCAACTAACAACCACCGCAAGAGTAAGTACTCACTCCGAATAATATTCGTAACCTCTGGGGGCTAAGGTGAAGGGTAATGCTCGTTAAACTATCAACCAATCCCGAAATCCACCCACCTCTCACCCAGTCCTTTGACCGTGTCTGGTTCCAGTAAAGTCGCGGATCGCGGTTGACTACAAACAGACATCTCGCGCGGACTCTGATCCAGGTCAGATTCGTACGACTGTTCGTCCCACAACCGAGTAGAATCGTGGAGTCCACCACCTTATCGCGGTTCTTCAAAGACTCACCTTGGGACGTAACAAATTTTGGGGGCTCGTCCGGGATTGTCGGTCGAAGGCTGGGCTAACCCTATGAATACGCGAAGGAAAACAGTGAAATCAGAACAGGATATTAAGCCCGAGTATATACTTAATCCGTTTGAGTCAATTCCGAGAACTCGCCGCGAATACCCGTCGGGTTCGGAAGACAGTTATATTGAGGAAAGTAGTTTTAATAAGTCTGCCGATTTGAACGATACCCTCGTTAGCGACGTATCTGAGCAATCGGATAACATTTCAATAGAAGATAGTCTTAATAGCACAATTCTAAAGAGGGAAACTACCCCCTCCGATTCCAAATCCGCGCTGGAGAAGAGCATAATCATGCAATCTGCCTCGGCGCAGTCCTTGTTTTACCGGGATGCTCTTGAGGCCGTTCCGTATTTCGACGGGCGTAATATCCCTACGAGGCAATTCGTGAAGGCGTGCGAGAATGTAAAGGAATTTTTACCCGCGGAGTACGAGTCCAATTTGGTCAAGTTGTTAGTGATGCGATTAAGGGGGGAAGCGAAACGTGCGTTAGAAAATTTCCCAATGGTGAAAATCCAAGAGTTAACTAAGCACGTTAACGAGTTATTCGCGCCAGATAGGGAACTTTACGAAGTACAGGGGGAATTAGCAAATACGTATCAGAATGATGACGAAGATGTCTTGGCGTACGCAAATCGGATACGCGAGTTAGGAACAGAGATTTTAGCCGCATACGAGAGAACTCAGAATGGCCCGGTGGACGCGCAATTTACTGAACAAACTGAGAAGGGAACTACGCGAGCCTTTGTAAATGGTCTAAAAACGGAAATCTATCAAAGAATAACAGTAGTCGATAAATTATCTGACGCCGTGGTCAACGCCATTGGTGTAGAACGCAGCCTCAGACAGCGTAAAGCTGTAATGCAGAGGGGCAGTAGTTCCGCGATTAATAGCTCCATGGACTGCGATCTAGTCCCAGCAATTAAAACCACGGCATCTTTGAATCCGCCATCTGTTTTAACATGCCAGCTGTGTGGTGAACGCGGGCACGTAGCAGGGGATTGCAAGCAATTAGCACTGAGAATGATGTCCCAGGCCCCAATTTATCCGGCTGGGCACGAAGAACCGTATTCTCCTAGGTGGACGCAAGGGGGGTTTCCCAACCAGAACCGCGGATTCCCTGCCAATCGGCCCCGATTAGAGTGCCAGATTTGTAATAGATTTGGGCATTTGGCCCGGGATTGTTGGTTCCGAGGACAAGGAGGGAACGGCGCGCGACCTCTCCAGCGCCCCGCGATTGAGCCAAGGTCGCGAGATATTCCCCCAACTTGCAATAATTGCGGAAGGATCGGGCATACAACAGGGAGCTGTTACCAAAACCCCGGTTATCAGGGCAATCAGAATCCTAGTGCTTTCCGGAACGAACCTAAGCCCAGTTCGAATGATCGCGCCAATAATTCTCCGGTGTGCCGTTATTGTAGGGAGTCCGGGCACACTATAGAACAATGTGAGATTAGAATCGCGAATAATAATCGACGGTATGGAAACGTGTCGGGAAACGAGTCAGGCCTCTCGAATGGACGGGCGCTTCAAGAGGCCAACGAGGTGCCGCGCCCCTCATAAAAGATGACCCTCCGCGTATCCAAACCCGAACGGTGCACCTTAATAGAGAAACGGAGGTACCGACTGTTTTAATTAGAGACGAACAATTAACTGAACCCGCAATTTTAATGATAGATACTGGCTCTGGGCCCAACCTAATTAAATACGGAACCTTGCCGAGCAATGCAACCATAGACAAAGGGGTGATATTACAATTGAAAGGGATAACTCAACACCCCGTGTATACACTAGGCTTCACCTACCTGTGCCCTTTAGGACAGCCAACCATTTTCCACCTCGTTAGTGATGACTTCCCCATTTCGCCTGCGGGGATACTCGGCAACGATTTTTTTAGGCTGACCGGAGCGAAAATCGACGCTATGACGTATGCTCAAGCCACAAACTGCGCGGGTACAACGCATAAAATCCGCGAATGGGAACCCCTTTATAATAATTGTGAGCGAGCAGCAGATGAGGCATTTATCGAAAGAAATAACGTAAGGGAAGAGATAACCATTAGAAGTAACAGTAGTAGGAATAGTATAAGAAACGCCCAATTATCCAAGGGTAGCGAAGCAGATGATGAAGGCAAATCCGAGATCCAAAATAAGAAAATATATGAAGAAGGAAAGAAAAGTAAAATGGGCCCATTTTCCAGAGGTCTTATAGAATTAGAGGGAATTAAGAGTATTGTAGACAAAGGAACGCGTGAAAAAGAACCTTGTGTACGAAGCACCCGATTATCCAAGGGTAGGAAATCTGAGGACGAGAGTAACCAGGGAACCCGAAATAAAAAGATAAATGAAAAGGGAGAAGAAAACGAAGCGAATCCATTTCCGGGAGATCTTATAATTATAGAGGAAGTTAAGGACATTCAAGATAGGGAAATATGTAAAGAGGAACCACATGAACAAGACACCCGATTATCCAAGGGTAGGAAATTTAACGATGAAAGAAACCTAGGGATCCCAAATAAAAAGGTATATGAAAAGAAAGAATACGAGGTGGATCCATTCTCTAGAGATCCCATAGTTATAGTGGAGGTTGATGAAGTTGAAGAGATCGAAACCACCCGAGAGCCATCGAAAAATAACACGCAACCGGTACATCATGTAAATGCAACACAACCTATGCCGCTAGACCGTAAATTAGAAGAAGGGAGTAAAAACGGAAACTTCAACTGCGGTTCGCGGGCCAGCATGGCCAAAACCGTTATCGAATCACTCTCCTTAGAGCATCTATCGCCGGAAGAAAGGAACTGTGTAAGTTGTTTAGTAGAGGCGAGTTACGACCGTTTCCATCTACCGGGAAGCGTTTTGACCCATACAACTGTAATGCAACATCGGATACACACCACCGACGACCTCCCAATAAACACGAGGCAATACCGTTTTCCACAACTACATAAGGATGAGATCAATAGACAAGTGAATGAACTATTAAAAGATGGAATAATTCAATGCTCCCAATCCCCTTATAACACGCCGGTGTGGATTGTACCTAAGAAACCGGACGCAGAGGGAAATAAACGTTGGAGGATTGTGCTAGACTTCCGGGCATTAAATGAAAAGACAATAGGTGACGCATACCCCCTCCCAAACATCATACATATACTCGACCAATTGGGACAGGCTCGATATTTTTCCGTGTTTGATTTAGCATCCGGATTCCACCAAATATTAATGAATTCTCAGGATAGTCCAAAAACCGCTTTCTCAACACCCTTCGGTCATTATGAATTTACGCGCATGCCATTCGGATTGAAAAATGCCCCCGCGACTTTCCAACGCTTAATGGATCTCGTGTTGACCGGGTTACAAGGCCGGGAATTGTTCGTTTATATGGATGACATCGTAATTTATTCAAAGACTCTAGCGGAGCATGAACAAAAACTCAGGACACTTATGGAACGGCTTAGACAGGCGAATCTGAAACTGCAACCCGATAAATGCGAATTCCTGCGGACAGAGGTGACATATTTGGGACACACGATAGGAAGGGACGGAGTCCGACCAGACCCAAAGAAACTTGAGGCCGTGCGCCACTTTCCTCGCCCTAAAAACCCTAAGAATGTGCGACAATTCCTGGGATTAGCCGGTTATTATCGACGATTCATTCGCGAGTTCTCAAAACTAACGAGACCATTAACTCAACTCCTTAAAAATGATGCCCCCTTTGATTGGACCAGCAGTCAGGAGAATGCATTCGAGATCCTGAAAGACAAGCTATGTGAAAAACCAGTACTTCAGTATCCTGATTTTGAGAAACCCTTCGTATTGACAACAGATGCTTCGGGATACGCGATAGGGGGAATCCTCTCTCAAGGGGACATAAGTAAGGATCACCCAGTAGCATACGCTTCGCGGACGTTGAGTGACGGCGAGGTCAAATATGACACGTACGAAAAGGAAGCCCTCGCGATAGTGTATTGCGTGAAGCATTTTAGGCCCTACCTGTATGGGCGAAGATTTACCCTGGTGACCGACCACAAACCCCTAGTTTGGTTCAAAACCGCGCAGGACGCAAATATGCGAATATTACGTTGGAGACTGAAGTTAGCCGAATACGATTATGAGGTAGTATATAAAGCCGGAAAGACCAATGAAAACGCCGATGCACTCTCACGTAACCCGGTCGAATGTTACGTTGTCGGGAGGAGTGACCGAAACAACAGAATCAACGCTCAAGATACTGAGTATATCTGGCGATTGCTAGAAATCGAGTCGGAGGACGAAGGTGATGGCGATAGCGACCAGGAATACCCGAACGCGTCGGATTATGGGACACCCGAACCCCCGACAGACGGACCTCTCTCACCACCCCACGACTTAGAGGAACCGGGAAATAATCAACGAACAAAAGGCACGGCTACCTGCCCGGAGAATTACGGTCGCGAATCAGAGTTCGGATCCCCTGCCCAGGCAATTAGTCTACCTCAAATTGAAAAGGTTACACTACCGCAAATAGTTCCCCTTCCCGCAGCAACGGAGACCGACGCTGAGAATTCCGATGATTTTGATAAAATCGAAGCTGAACCACTAGCCAACAGAATTCGTCCTAACATTGCACCAACTACCGACGCGAGCACAGGGGACCCCGAGGGGCCACAACTTGTACGGTCCAGGGATTTGTTTTTCCTCAGGGGAGGGAATTTGTGTTATTTCCTAAACCAACAAGGGCTACCCATAGACGATGGGGCGCGCGGGCTTTTTGAAAAACAATTGATACCTGTCATAGGGAGCGTGACTCCGAATTCAATAAGGGCAATTAAAAGGGCCAGGCGATACCATATTATTGTGATTGTCGAGGAAATAGATGGGGACGGGCCGAGCCATATCCGATTTGCTAAGTACCCTCCCGTCCGAGTTAACGAAATTAGAAATAGAATCTTTCAGTATTTCTTCCGGGCAACAAGTATCCAACGTGCCCTGGGGCGAAATATGGTCCGCGTTAGCAACTGCATTTATCCATAGCGAAATCAAAGTCATAATTTGTCATAATCACGTTAAATACCCTCCCAAGGATTTGAGAATAGAAATTTTAAAGGAAATGCATGCAACCCCGGTCGGAGGACATCGGGGGGTCACCAAAACGTATAATCGAATTCGACAGCATTATCAGTGGGAAAATTTAAAAGAGGACATCCGAGAATTTATACGAAGATGCCTACCGTGCCAGTTAAAAAAGTTGGTTCGCACTAAAACACGACAACCCATGATTATAACGGATACCCCGGGACGTGCGTTTGATAAAATCGCAATGGATATCGTCGGGCCATTACCTGTGACCAAAAAGGGAAACGAGCATATCCTTACGATTCAGGACCAACTCACGAAATTTTGTATAGCGGTCGCGATACCTGACCAAACCGCGCGAACCGTGGCCGAAGCCTTCGTTAAACGATTCCTGTGCATATTCGGATCCCCCAAAGCCGTCCTTACGGATCAGGGCAGGAATTTCGTAAGCGACCTCATGAAACGATTGACTAGACTCTTCCGAATCAAAAAACTCCGAACCACCGCTTTCCATCCTCAGTCTAATGGTTCCCTGGAACGATCCCATCATTCACTGGGGAAATACCTGAAACTTTTCGCCACCGAGCACACGGAATGGGATGAGTACGTAGAACTAGCAATCCTAAACTATAATAGTGGTGTGCATGAGGGTACCAAACACACCCCATATGAGTTGACCTTCGGTAGAGTAGTTAGATTACCCTCCAGCCTACCTTTAAACCCCGACGATAAGGTAGCCACTTACGACGACTACCTGATTCAACACGCCACGCGTTTACATGAAACTCAGGAAATTGCGCGCGGAAACTTGATAGAAAGCAAGGAAGCATCCAAACTAAGATATGACGTCCGAAAAAACCCGCAGTGCTTCCAAGTGGGAAGCTTCGTGTTTCTACTGAAGGGTCCTAGGCCTGAGAAACTCGGGGACCAATATAGCGGACCACATGAGGTCCTAGAAGTTTTACCCCGCGGAAATGTAAAAATCCGAATTAAGAAAAACACCAGTGTAGTACACCCGAATCGTCTCAAGAAAGCAGAGGTGTTTACGGCTAGCTGACATAAGGAAACTCCGTTCCAGATGGCGAGCTCACTCACCCTTGTATTGTTGTACCTCCTACATCAATTTGTGCCTGGGCTCTGCATCATCGGGTACGATTGCGGAAATAAAGGGAACGATGTGACTACCGTTTCATTGCTAGAGGTCGGGAGATGTGACATCGCGGAACCACAAATTAACATCAGTCAGATTCAAATCCAATTACTACAAATCAATGAATTCAAGTTCGTCCACATCCTACAGTGTAAGGTGGAAATAGACCGCACCATAAAGAAATGTGGGATGTTCTCCCACACCACAGATGTGTTCAATGGAAGACTGGCGTATATTGAGGAAACCACACGCGAACAGTGTATACAGATGCACCGGCATCGCGAAGTAAAAATAAGCAGCACCTTATTCCGAGGGCTAGTGTCCAATCAGACCGTTAGACGCCCCCTCACTCTAGCTGGAACGGTCACCATGGAAGGAGCGTGCGAAGGGAGTTCTTACTCAGATCCTTACGGCAGCTGGAACGAATTAATAGTAACCGGGACCATTAAGATCACCCTCCAGGATTACACCGCTCCTGTGGATTTGGAAACTAACCGCCTACACCTGAGGTCCGGAGTAGCGTGCGATTTGACATCCGCCCAATGCACCGATGTAGAGGGTGGAAACACCTTTTGGGACCCCATACCGACCGATAGCTGCGCACTCACGAAGTACGGAGTTTTATTCCAGGGACAGGCGAACAAAATATCCGACGACACAGAGAAAGAAGATCGAATCATCTATTCCCTTTCAACCAGCGACGTCACTTTTGCACTCACTCGACACTCCGAGTTCACTTTGTGCGGACATAAATTGATACGCACCGACCACCCTAAACTGCTGATTTTCGAAGTCCACAATGGGGAACCCTTGTTACCCAAAACCACTGTAAATGTTAAAAATCTGGATATATTCACTTACGTCAATTCAAAATTCGTCTACGTAGAAAAGCACATTCGCACCCAAATACGGCAATTATACCGCGATGCCCTTTCCCAGCGATGCAACCTGGAACAAAAAGTACTTCATAACACGATATCAATGGCCACATCAACGCCGGATGTCCTAGGGCACCACATTATGAAGAAACCAGGATATATGGCCGTAGTCGCTGGTGAAGTCGCTCATATCATAAAGTGCGTTCCTGTAGAGGTCAAATTAAGGAGAACCAGCACCTGCTATCAACAGTTGCCGGTTTTCAAAGGAAACGACACCTATTTCCTGACTCCGCGAACGCACATCTTGCTAAGGACCGGAACCCAAATAGCGTGCAGCCCTTTTGTCCCCACGATGTATCTTTTAGAAGGAAGATGGTATCGTTTTGCACCAGGGGCAAACGCAGCTCTTGCACCCACCATCATGCAACCGACCCGGGAGACAACTTGGGAATACATCAACCCTGGGAACCTGGCCACAAGTGGAATCTACTCAGAACAGGAATTAAATGAGCTGCGAGACCACATCATGCTTCAAGCGGAACGACCGGGAGTACTAAACACCATGGCCCGAGGACTGATGGGGCAACCAATTATAGAAGATGGGCACGGAATCGCGAACCTACTTGACGAAAAATCTTTAGAAAAACTCGCGAACTCCGCATGGAAAAGAATCTGGGGGAAAATCACGAGCTTCGGGACGCTCACCGCAGGCCTCATCGGGGTCGTCACCGCTTTCAGAACGATCACCTATCTAATTAATACCCTGATCCATGGTAAGTCCCTTCACGAGGCATACGGCTGGTCAATGTATGTGCTAACCGCCGTATGGGGAACGGTAGCACGAAAGTTGGTGGAAAAGAAGAAGCAGCAAGTCCCGAATCAAGGAATTGTTGTTCCCCACACAGCAGTGGAGATAAGAGACCTCGGTCAGCCATCAGCACCCACGAATGAATCTCACCTGTATCCCCAAGTTCCCACCCAACTAACACTTGCTCAAACCTCAGTATCTATTCCCACGCATGAACCACCTCCAGATCCAGCTGGATCTTTATTTAGTTTACGAAAACCATAGACTAGTTGTTTGCCGCCCCAGTAGCATTAGAATATTATAGCGTAACAGTAGACGTAGTGAGTTGTTTAGACATAAAAAAATGGTGAAGGGTTTCCGAAAAATTTCCATATTCAAATCACTGACCGATTGACCTTCCAACTAAGATGAACCCGTCCGTGGCAAGGTGCGTTACAAGCAACTCCACAGTTGCGTATCATTGGCACGGGAGACACTTATGCGAGGGGTGCCATTTCCAACTGCGCCCAGAAGACCAGGAGGATTATTTTAAGGAAAAATGGCACCAAGCAATGCCATCCGGTATGGCCGAGGTATTGAGCCGGTGCCAAAATTGCAGCAGGGTGTTACTGGCCGTCCGCCCAGCAGCCCAATGCCGGGACTGCATGAGGGAATGCCGGTACCTCACCTGGCGGGACTTTATGAGGAAGGGAGCGAATAACGTTCCGTGGAGAATTTAGAAAAAGGGGGGAATAACCCTAAACTGTTTTTAAGAAAGGGGAACCGGCTGTAACTTAACCCCATAGACATAAGTAGAATTAAGTTGAATAATAATAACCATTGCTTAAAAAAAATAACAACTGTTTCCTGCTGAATAACCTCCCCGCCCATTATCCCGCATTTGAGCACCACACCCAGCAAATTAACAGCACGCAACGGAAGGAATTCCGTGTTCCATGATCAATCAATAAGTAAGACATCCCGAAGAAAGGTGAGAACAAATTTTACGTTAATTGTGGCTACTTCCTAACGAATAACCTGCTAATGATTTTTCAACTCCCTTCTAGACAAGCGCATTCTCGACCAGAACGACCAAGCCCAGAGGGAGAGAAAAGGAAAGGGGAGGCTGGCATAATACCGAGCTAAAATCAGCGGGCACCCATTGATGCACCCCGAGAAGGCTGGGTATAATTTTATACCACTCGGCAGAAGAAGTCGGCCCTAGTATCACAAGGGGAGGGCGCACAGGATAGCACCTAAAGGTGGGATGCAGTATTCCTGGAGCGCACCTACCATCCTGATAACCCGGTAGTCATAACCTGGGAAGAAAGAGAGTGCCGCCCGAGAAAAGGACCAAACAATGGTCATTCACAAGGTCATCACAAAGATGGCCCGCCTCAAGGGGAGTGCAGAAGCCCAGGGGACCCGTTTAGCGTCAGCCTCCACCGAAAAGTCTCTCTCTCTGGAGCAAAGCCTACCGCGATAAAATACAGAAAAGAAACCGATAGTATGAAGTCACATTGCCTAAATTCAAACACATCTAAATCCGCGGGATGTCGCGTCGATATACGATTCACCGCATACCAAGTTGTTATATCCCCATAGTTGGAAGTTAAGCAACCTTTAGAATAAATAGCATAAGTTAACCATAAGACTACACCAAATAATAATTAGCGCCTTCTGCACGATCTGGGAACGAGCCGGAGAACGCAAATGTTCGGCTTCCCCTAACATTTGTCTGCGAGTGGGGGTGTTACGTCTCGCGACGTCACCGTTTGAGATAGTATTAATTAATAGAGACTTCGATTATTTCCCTGATGGAACCCGTTGCAAGAGATTAAGCAGACCCTTTCCCAGAACGTGCCACCCACTCGGGGAAGGCAATAAGTCCTAGAACATTTTACGAGCGAGGTGAACAAAGGGCGACTGTCCGTTAGGTCGCGACGCGATAAATCCCGGCAGATATAAAAAACCCACTTGAACCAAACATTTGGAAGAGATCACATAACCCGTACTTTCAACCCTTCACTTACCCTCCCACTCACCCCGCGTCCGCGGAAAACGCAAGGGCGGGGATGACTGGGAGAGGAAACTCAAAGATCACCTCATTCGTAGAATCTTAAGAACTAGACCTCCCCCAATGCCCCCAAAAAGTTCATCAGCGAATGACCAACGGGGAAGTATTGGAGAAGGGATGAACCGAACGGAAACCGCGTTTACCTCGTTGAGATTTTCAAAACCTCACTTCACTTCTTTGAGTTCCTTAAAACTGTAAAGGCCTCGACTCTGTGTGTACCATCGCCTTGATTTAACTGATTGAATACTCAGCTCAATTTCCGAATAAATTCCTGTACAAACTTCTACAAATCAGACTTGCAAATAAATCAGTGAATCATTCTCGTCGTTGAACGCTTCTTCAATCCAATTTATTGAAAGTGTGGATCAACTAACAACCACCGCAAGAGTAAGTACTCACTCCGAATAATATTCGTAACTTCTGGGGGCTAAGGTGAAGGGTAATGCTCGTTAAACTACCAACCAATCCCGAAATCCACCCACCTCTCACCCAGTCCTTTGACCGTGTCTGGTCCCAGTAAAGTCGCGGATCGCGGTTGACTACAAACAGACATCTCGCGCGGACTCTGATCCAGGTCAGATTCGTGCGACTGTTCGTCCCACAACCGAGTAGAATCGTGGAGTCCACCACCTTATCGCGGTTCTTCAAAGACTCACCTTGGGACGTAACACAGTCATGCCGACCTGCATAGCAGCATTCTGTAAATAGATTAGTTATAAGTTAGGCTAATTCACCACGCGTAGCACTTTTTGTTTTGTTGTATGCACTTACTTGCACGCTCCCTTCGTATTTCACCGTCGCACTCGCCGACACGTATGGCTTACCGTGTAACTGGCGATTTATTCCGAGGTAGGAACTCCGCGTATCACGCACTTCCGAAAGTATTCCTACCATTCCAATTCCGAGTATCGCTCCCCGAGTGTAGCGAGGCGGGCGGTATGTTTGAGATTTACCTCGTTTAAAAGGCGCGCGCTGTACGCCGTGCTCGGCGTTAGCGCTGGGCGTGTCGTCGCCACGCGGAGCCGAGCGCTCACTCGCTCGGGCCAATAGCTGCCGCTCCCGCGCTCGCTACCTAGCCACGTGCTTGTCGGCGTTTGACGTGACGGTGACGTTTCCGCGACACATTGACTAATTGGTCAGCTGATTGGTAGCAATACCAATCAGCTGTCCATCGACGCGCAGGAAGAAGGGGCGACCTGTGTCCGCCTTCCTGCCGCAGTCAAGTCTTATTGTAAAAGGACGTGCAAGGAAGTAGACGCCGTTTTTGAGTTTCCAATAATACTCCAAATTACGAGATATCCAATTAATGTGTATTAGTGCTCTATAGTGCGAAATTGTGCCGATAACCCACTCAAAGTGTAATTATCCACCTATAAACACCTTACTCGCTACTAAAGTAGAATAAAATAACTCCTTCAAAAGAACGGGTCAGTCGTTGTACATTCAGCCTCCGAAGCTTATATTGTAACGGAGATTCCCCGAGGGCTGTCTCCAGAGTCCAGCACCCGAGCGTTTAATCGCAAACAGTCGGTTTCTTCCACGTGCTCTGTATTTTCCACCACGTGTCCCTCGCAAACTCCGTGTACGCTCACAGCCCGCGAAATGGCTTAAGTGAGAAAGGGAGGGGGTACCTCGTAGTTTCTTTACATATATAAGTAGTTTTAAGAGTAGGTATAAGTATATATAAATATATATAAGTGTGAATGCTGAGCGATAAGTATGAATGTGCGTATATAGTATGAATGTGTGTGTGTATATAGGTTAAGAATTGCGATGAGGTTCCGCAATTTAATTTTTGGTTTTCTGTCTCTCACGAGTTTCAATTATTATTTTCACGGCAACAATTCGTTGCTCAAATATCAACCTAATTTTGTTCAAGTATATGAAGTCAGGAGCGTACGGCGATAAAACCTTAGATCACTGAGTCAATGCAATCATACTGCATTCAAAATAAAACATAGTAATTAGAAGAAGACGAAAGACCGAAGAAAGTATCTCGCTGAACACCGAGCGAGCGCCGCAGCGCAATATTTGTACACCGGATCGACCGCTGGTCGACCGTTTCCGCGAATAGGGCATGAAAAACCGCCCTAGAGCGAGCCCAGGAGCCGTCTCGCGACGGATTTCTCTGGGCAGTTGGCTGTAAAATCGCGAGGTGCGTAGTCGATTGTCCGAGGATATCTTAGATATCTCATTATTCGAGCCTAATAATCATTCCCTTCTTGTAGTGTGATACGAAATGGACTCAATTATCCTCGTTAAACCATAGTTTATAAATTCTAGTTATTATTTTGAGATATCGACTCAGTTTCCTTTCGTTAATGAACAGTGCGAAAGTGTGGGCGTACGTTCTGCACGTGGCCGACAAATTTGTGTCGGACGCGTTAGATTAAGTTTCCTTTGACTTCAATTACGTTTTTCTTTTCATTCTACATAAAACTTGAACGAACGCGAAAGGTTGTTCTTCGCTCACGGGGGCGATTAAAGTCGGGATTCTCTAACGAAATTTATCGAGTAGGAGCATTACTTTTCCTGATTTGCCGACCCTTGTAACGGGCATTATCCCGGCTCAATCATCACCGAGCATAGGCAAATCAAGGAGGATCAAATTACTAAAGTTCTATTACGATTCGAAGGTACTATCATCGTTTAAAACACCGATACCAAATTACCAACCGACCTACCACCGAGAAAGAGAGAGAGTGAGCGAGAGCGAAAGAGAGTGAAAGAGAAAGCGCGAGGGAGACAGATCGCGTGCGCAAAGCGAGAGCTTACGACCGTAGCCGAAGACCAGCGACACGGTAGAAACCTCCAGTCGCGCCGTTCGACAGAATTATTAACATCATATTGTCTGACCATGCCCGAGCTTAGGCCACGGAGAGATCCCACGGGCACGGTCGCTGACCGTGCAAGTTCTTCCTATTAAAAACTTCTCGATTGTAAAGCGTACAACTGTTAATTACCGAGAGCGCATCCGTATAACTTGTAAGGAGCGCTCGTATTAAGGCGCATCATTGCCGCGCACTAACATCTGAACATTTTTCGATACTGCAACAATAGCTACTGCAGTAATCCTTTGGCTGTTTGTTAGATTCATAATGCACTTGTTTTCTATTCTTCCTTTATATTAATATTTTTCAATGCAATATATCTATTTTGTTTTCCACCTATATTATTCTCTCTGATTTCATTTATGTTGTGACGTCACACCTCATCAAACGTAGTACTACACAAACCGAAAACATAACCTGGCGAACAATTCGGGACCTGCACGGGTTTTTCGGAAGCACACGAATCCTATAAGTCCTGCAAATAACTAAACGCGATATCATTCTCTAACTAACTTCTCCGTTTAGCTTATACATATAACCTAATAATCCCACTCTTCAAGAAAGGGATTAAAATATCATGCAATGTTGATCTTCAGTTAGATTACCGTTATTTATTATAATTAAATAGCAAAAATTATTCAAGCGTTACGCCCGGTCGCACGGCAGACCGCTCGCGGATACTCATCGACCGTTCTGACAGATAAAAGTCGTGAAAAGCCTCGCCCGGACGTAACATTATATAAAGCACTTTTACAACTTGAACTTGCAAACATGTATAAACATTAGTTCAAGTTGATATGACACGTTGTCCACACCAATTTTTCGGGATTTTTTCAATTGTCAGAAAAAACCGTTAGGATTCAATCCATGTAAATAAATGTCGCGTCCGATGAGTGTGCAAGATCCTTGAAAAACAATTTGACATAAAAATGAATAAAAAAAAAATGGAGCCCTTCTAGTTTCGAACCTTTGAACACCGTCTTATCAACCTGTTATGCTACCGCCACACCCAGCATCGACGATCTAAACTACTTTTTGCTTTACAGGTAGATACGGTGTTCTGAAGTTGTAAAATAAATAATATCCAAATGAACGAAAGCTCTAACCCGTGTCTTTCTTTTTGGCTAAGGAACAATATTCCGGTCTAACCGCATAGCAGGATAAAAAGGTCAAAATTGCCCTGAACTGATTTTACTTCATAAAGCACCGCTAGATAGCTTACCAAAAAAACATGGTATACCAAGTTTCAACCCTCTAACTCGATCGGGAGGGTAGTTACGGGATAAATTAAAAATATCGGTTTTTCCCGCATTTTTCCTATTTAGACGGATGTAAAAATTCTGAAAAAAAAACTAGAACATTGCAGACATAGATGTTTATGGTTGTGATATTTTTCAGATTTTTTCAAGTTAATCCCAAGTGTTAAAACTCAAAAACACGAAAAAAATGACGAAAAATGCATATTTCGGGTTGAAGTTTCGAGCGACTAGATTTTCCTTTTTACAGTACCAAGATGCGGGCATATTATCCTCCATTTTTTTCATATATTTACCACAGGGGCGCCATGTTCAAAGAATTAAAAACCAATATTTTCAAGGTATTTCATGCGAAATCTTGGTGAATACTATAAATTCTTGGTTTCCCTTTATACAGTGAGTGAATTATGTGGTTTTTAAAATCTGCGTTGGTAGAGTGGTCCATGAATAAAGGGAATCCAGTTATTTTAATTAACTCAAAGTTATAGGTCCGTATCTGTACAAATATTAAAGAACATTTCAACATCACGGCTAACGTAATAGTAAGGTTTCCGACCGTGGAACGACTGGAAACTTTTTCTTCGTAGGTTCGCGCTCAGCAATGGTCCATTTTTTTTTCAAAAATCTTTTTTTAATTTTTCCTCACACGGCAATAAACGATATTCGTTTAAAAATATTTTAATACTTACAAGGATAGTTTTTAATATTTTGTCATTGGAATAGATGTGTCTTATTGGTACAATATAGATATGGACAAAATATTTCACGTTATGGCAAAGATGGCATATGCACTCGGATAGGTACAGAGTTGTTTAACTTCTTTTGTTCAGCTGATACATGCATAAACTATATTGTAAGAATACGAATCTTTATTTTAAGAATACTTTTAACCATTACTATCATGATGTACTCAGTAGTATGCTGTTACAATCTTAGTTCTCGTCACTTATGCCGATAATTGGGACACCAGTCTAACAATAAGTTTCCATCATTAATACAGATAGTGACCAGAACTAAAACTGTAACAGCATACTCATCATGACAGTAATGGTGATCAGTATTCTTAAAATAAGGATACGTATTCTTACAACATAGTTGGATAAAAGTTATCAATAGAAGCTCTGACACGTGTCTTTTTTTGGGGTACAGAAAAACGTGCCAGTTTTTTTTTTTCAAATCCAGGATAACAGCATTGATTGGTTTCCCTTGGCAGCGTGTTACCGGAGGGAGCATATGTAGATTTAGGCTCTTACTGCTAATTGCGCGATTGAGGGTTCGAGCCGAGTCAGCAATATATTTTTTCCTGTTTTTACGTGCTTTTCTCTTTTATCTCTAATTGTAAGATTATGTATATAGGTCAATATGTGTATTTTATTGTGTGTTTATGTATCACGTGCACTCAAATCGGTCTTTCGCAAAAATTGATATTTTCTAGTGTCGCTAGGAAATCCTTCCGAGTGTCGGTCGGATCTTTCCTTCGGCGAATGCAGTGGCGGTTTTAGATGGAGACCCGTGGGAATGAGGAAAGGACAGGGAAAAGACAAGGAAGGGGGGGGGGCGTAACAAGGAGTGACCGGAGACACGTTTTATGATTTATTTTAACGTAAAGTGAACATAATTCTACGCACTAAGTACTAAGATTAAACTACGCACGCGATCTAATTTCTGAGACTATACTGATTTAACGACTACGCGGGACTAGGAGCTACATTAATCTAAACAAACGCGGAAATCAATAAAGAATGTAGAAACTAAAATGTCAAACGAAAAAAGGGCGCTCTTAGCGAAAGATTAGGCGAAAGATGAAGAGACAGAACGTAACCCGGTTCGGACGGGAAAAAAGTAACGGGAAGCGGATGGCAGATGAGAGGGACGACACTCACGGCTCGTTCTCCACACTTGCTTTTCTCGGTAAAGTTTACGTCCTTCTCGGAACTCAATACAGCGCGAAAGGTAGCATTGTGTCGTGAGTGTCGCCTCTCACCTGTGCGGACCCCCTCCGCCTCCCCCCCCGGGCTGCCCACCGAAATGCTCGGTCCGCCCGGCGGCAGCCGAGGATCGGCGAGAGCGTCCGACCGCCCAGGCGTTCGTGGCGACGTCATCGGCGCGTCATGGCGCGCGGATTCTAAAATTACGGAACATCTAGTAATGAATCGACTTCTAATATAAGAATTAAATGTCGTAAATTCTGTTAAAACTTCGAAATAAAAACTCGAACCTGCAGGAATCTACAAGAGATATTGACAGGCAAAAATGAATATTTACGCTGTAATGAAAATGTACTTTTAGCAATCATTGTTAACGCACATACTGAATTTATGAGTTTGCGAAAAAGGATATAAGATATTTTGCGCAATGTTATGCTTGTAACCGTCCAAAATAACGCATGGGTACTCGTATGGCTCCGCGGCGTCTACGCGCATGTGTGCTGGGAGCGCGGGAGTCGTGCGAGTGTGCTTGCCGCGCCGTACACATCAGTGAACCCACACACAACAATATCATTTACGATAGTTACAGCCATTAGCGGCAGATGACTCCTTTTCTCGTTATCTCAGTTATCGTGTGGACATTTATATATGACCGAAATTCGCGGCAATAGCGTTCTACTCCCGGAACAAGTACATACGTTGGTGCACACTACGCTTGTCGCCCTATAAATCGTATAAAGGAGCACGCATGTGCTGTGCCCTTCTAAGCGCTACGCCGTACTGCCGGACACCCACATATCGGTATAGGAAAGTGTTATATCAGTCACTCAATTCGAATCATATACGCCGAGGTCTCTGCAGGGAGAGCACACGAAAAACGTCAACACAGAGGATTATATATCGCCCGTCTGTCGTCAGATCCTACAGTAGGTACGGACAGCGGACTCTAGTCTTGAGCGCCCTTTCTGGGGGAGTCACACAGCACTTACATAGAAAAGTATCCTGCACCGTGGCACCGTATGTGCATCTGAGAATAGAGTTAAAACCGACTCGTATAGATCAATTCACACTCGTAGACACTCCGCACGCCAACTCTCCAAGGTGTACGTCAGATCACGGAGCGCATCATATCGCCGGGGTAGTTCCAAAGATTTTAGTTTGCATTTTTAGTTTAAAGCCACAGAATTGACGGATGCAAGACACATAGCACGGCCAGCTTCGCGCTCCCGCCTTACGTCGTATGCGTTTCCGTCAATTCCAGTGAGATAACCTATAAGATAACGGAGGATACCTTAGGCTGGCCATCGCCCCCCTTTGGAAGACTCTTAGTTATTTGTAGGCAGTTTGCACATAGTAAACGTAATATAGAATCTCTTTAAGGCAAGACTGACTGCTCGCTCGGCCAACCCTAGGGTCTCCCGCCGTGTAGTCGTTGTCGTAGCCGAGGAAATCCTATATGCAGATACCAAGTATCTATTTTCAATAGAATCCAGCTTTTGCATAAGCCTGAGTCCGAGCAACTCATATGTAGAAATTAGGCACGGGATAATTGCCAGCAGACTGACCGATCGCCCGGCCCGTGCTTTCGCACCACCCCGCCGTGACGTCTTCGTCTTCGCTCATATGTTCCCAGGCCTTGAAACTGAATGTAATTAGAACTCCGCTCGTAAAGATAACAGGCTTCTCCGGAACTCGCCCCTGCGAGTATTGCGTTTTAGCAATATCGCGAAAATCGTAGAATCGTCCCGCGTATAACCACGACAATACTCCGTACGTTTAATTTGATGTATAATTTTTCTTCAGAATATATTTTTCATGTACTTTTATCACTACCTTTCTGTCTTTCCACTCCGCCCTGTGGTCTTACCCACTAAGATATCGCGAGGTATCTATGAAGAGAAACGGATGATAACCGCCGGTTCTCTTCCATATTAAGCATTCTCCTCAAAACAAGATCGGTCTGCCCCAGAAGAGACAGTGTTTCTGAGGGAAACAGGTCTTGCAGTCCGATACACCTTGAGCGACGAATAATTCGGTTACATGCTTATAATTGATCTAATTGTAAGATTATGTATATAGGTATATATGTGTATTTTATTATGTGTTTATGTATCACGT
Organism: Priocnemis perturbator; assembly: GCA_963942575.1. NCBI lineage: Eukaryota > Metazoa > Arthropoda > Insecta > Hymenoptera > Pompilidae > Priocnemis > Priocnemis perturbator. The sequence continues at coordinate 13,148,494 of OZ012652.1, forward strand.
GTACTCCAATCGGTCTTTCACAAAAATTGGTATTTTCTAGTAAAGAATCGAGTTCTAATATAATGAATTCCGTAGATTCTGTTAAAACTTCGAAATAAAAACTCGATCCTGCAAGAATCTACAAGAGATATTGACAAGCAAAAATGGATATTTACGGTGCAGATTGCAATGTAGGTCAGAGAGAACTATCGCAGAGTAGTGCGTGCAATAGTTTAAAACTGTAAGAACAGGAATGCGTTGTGAAATGCCAATAAAATAGTGGATGGACGATGCGTATTTACATCGCGGGCTACGTGTCAACGGCGTGACGGACATGGACGGTAAATGTAAGATTAATAGTACAGTGTGACAGTGCAAATGGTGTAGAATATCTACGGAATCGTCCCCACACCAGTCTGGGACATTCATATTGAGAATTAGTCGTGAATGGCTCCGTAAAGTGTAAAAACACCATGAAAACACATGTGGCCGCGTGGCACCATAACCTAATCCGTCAAAGCAGGATCGTTCATCGTTCGGGGTAAGGCAAAATTTGTCCGAAAATCATCCTTGAGATGGTTCTAACTTATTGAAAAGAACATAACGAGCGCGAGTGAAAGGTCAGTATTGATCGAATTAGTTTGTTTTCAGGTTATTTTATAAAATTGGTGTGCTATTGTTAGAAGTAAAGAGACTCGTTATTACTAAATAGATTTTTATTTCAGAAATTATGCTATATCAACCCTTCATTAGTTTCAACACACTGTTTGAAATTGCGGTCCCTGATTTTTGTGGTGTATGGAATCATATCATGGGCTGAATTATAAAGAAGGTTACAGAAGTAATAAAATCTCTACGTACGCAACATATCAGTTGTCTTAATTACAGTGGGCAGGGGCGGATTAAGGTGCAAGCGAAGCAAGCGGCCGCTTGGGGCGCCAAGTTCTGAGGGGCGCCTGTGCGCCGTGAGTGGAGTCAAGGGCGAAATTGACAAATACTGTTGTCATTTATAATCATTATATATGTTTTACACATCGTTGAAATATGTTTAATAGTTACGGATATGTTGAAGAATACCCTTGCTCTTACCGGCTTATATTCCTGAAACGACTCTCGAGATACCAATACTGAACCAGTGGTACGCATAGATAAACCCACTACCGCTGCTACCACGTACATTTCTCTTACTTATACGTATCACCGATTGGGAACCGCTGTCGCGAGAGTCATTTCTTCTGTTTGGATCGCGGGCACACTCGCTCGGGTAAGGCCCAGGCGCGCACTTGCAAGTATTTTGTCGCACAAATGAAACGCATTGTTTTCAATGGGAGTACATCTAGGCGCGACTAAAAAATCGCAGCGAAAAAAAATATGCATGCGGCCCTATCTTACACGCGACGCGACACGCGACTGTCGGGCTATACCAAACGTGTATGTTTCGATAATTATAACATGGATATACGAGACAAATGAATAACTCTCAAACTGGACGGGCGATTTTCTTATATTACTTGTCGTGTGTCATTACCGCAGTTCACAGTCAGCCACTATTACGAGTGCGCGTCCTTTGTGAGATTTATTTTTTATATTCGTCAAATAACATGTTCGGAAAAAAGAAACCGTCTGGATCGTTTTATAGAAAAAGAAAACTAGAAGAGGCTAAAAACACTGAAAAACATGCAAAAGCATTAAAACAGTTTTTCACAGTTTCTTATTCTGAAAATGAAATTGAAAATTGTTATCAGTGAAGTCCGAAAGATGGCGAGTTTTCAGCCACTGAGCAAGGGCCAAGTACAATCCAGGAAATTAAAGGATTCGTAAGTAAAGTAAGGCCACCATTTCCGGGCGTTTGCCTACCGTGGCTTCTGTTACTCACGATCAGCCGCGGTCTTATATTGCTGTACCTCTTCTATTTCTTACACTAGACAACAAAATCTGACTTTTTTTCCCGTTTTAAACAAAAACAGCTAATTTCGACGGACTTTGACTAACTGAAAACGAATCTGAAGTTCGTTTTTGAATGTTGGTCAAGTTTTAAAGTAATCAAATTTTGAAAAAAATTGCCTTCTTTTTATAATTTGAACAACAATCACACGGTAACTATAGAAGTTAACTCTTTTTTGTTAATTGCAAAAAATTCTACGGACTTTTCGGAATAAAATAGTATATAGTATTTTCACATTGTGAACTTGCAAACATGTTTAAACATTAGTTAAATTTCGCGAGATACGCTTCGCGGGCCTATTTTACGAAATACATTGGAAAAGTGCTATATACCATTCTATTCGAAAAAGTCTGAAGGTTTTTTTTGCAATAAATGAAAATTGTCCAACTTTTATAGTTAAGGCCTGATTGTCGTTCAAAGTTGAAAAAAGGCATTTTGTAATGTCCTTCTCGGACTATCAGAGCCGACGCTATCGCGTTAACTCCGTGGCTTCGCTTTGAATGAATAGGTTCTATGTGAGTGATTTCTAGAATGTTCTATGAGGTATCGATCGCTGATGCATTGTTCGCGGTGTGCTGCGACGAATAATGTTATTGGTCAAAAATGGGATCGTGTGAATAGGAATGAATAGGTTCTATGTGAGTGATTTCTAGAATGTTCTATGAGGTATCGATCGCTGATGCATTGTTCGCGGTGTGCTGCGACGAATAATGTTATTGGTCAAAAATGGGATCGTGTGAATATGTGAGATGTAGGTTTGAATGTATTGGAGCGTGAAGTGGAGACAGTCGTGCGGACGAAAACAGACGCATTGCTAGGACGCGCGTTTGGAGTAGGTTATTGTTTTTCCATGGACCATATGACTCTTGGAGGCGCACGGTAACAGCGTTCTGCTTTTTACGTGGTGTGATGCGTAAATGATACAATACAATGACGTAATGATCGCGTCGCACACATTGGTCAAGACATCGCCTCGAATGTGTTCATTCGGGTCGCACTATATATATGTTACGCGACACAACACATTTCTTTCAAAATTTGATTACTTGAAAAACTACAATGCAATTGTAGTGTTGCCGAGAAGAAAAAAAATATTATATATAGTGGGTTTGGAACTATCCGCGGTTTCAGATATTCACTGGGAATCAGGCATCCGCGGTCTCAGGTATTTCCTCAGACCAAGGCGGCGTAGTGGATGTAGAAGACCATGACCATAGTAATACAGAAGAAGATTTAAAAGAAACAGGGAGGTCAGAAGTAAAAAATGATATGTTCACTAATATTGGCTTTGAAGAAACACACGAAGAACCCGTTAAAGTGACTGTATCGAAAGACTGTGGAGAATGGCCGACTATTATTAGTGACGATCTTCGCCAAATACTCGTTCAACGGGGTCCTCTGCAACTCACGGACATACATTTTCCAGTGGATGCTACTGGTAGGAGATTTACACCGGCTAATTACAAAAGAAAATTGCGTAACGGAGAAACTGTTCGAAGAGAGTGGTTACAGTACTCTGTTTGCAAAGATGCAATATTTTGCTTTTGCTGCCGGCTCTTTAGTAGCGGAAATATATCTGTTTCTTCACCGTGTGGGTTTTCGGATTGGAAAAATATGTCAGGATTTTTATCTCATCGTGAGACATCCCCAAACCATATGAAATCTTTCCACACTTGGCGTGAATTTTCCCGACGTTTACGTTTAGGGGAAACCATTGATAGAGAAAATCAGATTATAATTGAAGGGGAAACTGAACCCTGGAATCAAGTTTTAAAACGGCTGCTTTGCATTGTACAATTTCTAGGTTCCCAAGGTCTGGCATTCCGTGGCAAAACTGAGGCTCTTTTTAAAATAAAACAACGGAAACTTTATGCAATTAGTGGAACACATTGCAAAATTTGACATTGTTATGGCTGAACATTTACGCCGAATGACTTGCCAAGAGACTCATGTCCATTATTTGGGTAAAACCATCCAAAATTAATTTATGTCTTTGATTTCAAAACAAATTCAAGAATACATATTGAGTGAATTGCAAAACGCCGTATATTTCTCAATTATATTGGACTGTACTCCCGACGTCAGCCACACAGAGCAGATGACAATGGTAGTACGATTTGTGCGGGTAATGCAAGGCGGAAAGATATCCGTCTGAGAACATTTTCTAGGTTTTGTTCCTATTAGTGATTCGTCAGGTGAGGGACTAACGGATTCGTTTTTAAATGAACTAACAAAATACAAGATACCACTAAAGAACATGCGTTGCCATGCTTATGACAACGGTTCAAACATGAAAGAAAAACATGCTGGAGTTCAAAAACGAATCCTGGATCTCAACCCTCGAGCATTTTTCGTACCATGCGGCAGTCGTTCCCTTAACGTAGTGGTGAATGATGCAGCGCTATCTTGCCGTGATAACTTTTTCTCAGCTTCTACCCATCGTCGGAGTATCATGAAAAAGCACGTTACTTCTTTAACAGTAAAACCCCTTAGCAACACACGTTGGGAGAGCCGCATAGACGTGCTTATGAGGCCAGTACGGATCCAAAAATAGATGGTTTTGGACAAAATAGTGCAGTGGGTATTGCAAAAAAGTTACAAGATTTTTAATTTTTGTCCAGTTTGGTAGCTTGGCATCAACTTCTATCAAAGATTAACGTGGCCAGTAAACTCCTTCAAAAAACGTCAATTAATTTAAAGAGTGCCATGGACCTTCTAGCGAGTATAAAGACTTTTCTCGAAAAGTTCAGGTCAGAAGAAGGTTTAAATAGTGTGCTTATTGATGCATTGACTAACAAGCTACGATCGAATCCTAACTTTGAGAGGGAAACGAAATTTCGGCCAAGGAAAATTAAAAAGCAATTTTCTCACGAATGCGACGATGAGGCCGTTCCTGAAGGAAAAATATCTTTTAAAATTGATTTTTTCTATGTTATTCTAGATAAAGCCATCGAGTCACTTGGCCAACGATTCGAGCATATGAAAGTTCATAGCGAAAGTTTTAGCTTTTTATATAACATTGACGAGCTATGTAACTGTGAAAGCAAATATCTTTTAAACAAAAGTTTGCAACTGCGAAACGTTTTGTGCGATGGTAATGAATGTGACATTGATGGTGAACAATTGCACCAAGAATTATTAATATTCCCATCAATGCTGCCTTCTGGAAGTTTCCCAATAGAGGCCCTAAGCTATATTACAGAGAATAGTTTAATGGATACGTTCCCCAACGTATTTGTTTCCTTACGGATTCTAAAGACACTGCCAATTTCTGTTGCAAGTGGAAAAAGAAGTTTCTCTAAGCTTAAGTTAATTAAAACTTATTTGAGATCCACTATATCTCAAGAACCTGTCCATTGAGAACGATGTGCTCAACTCATTAGACACTTCCAGCATTTTAAGGCAATTTGCGAAAATAAAATCTCGAAAATTAGTTTTTAAAACATTTGTGTAAACACAAAATATACTTTTAAGATTATTGTGTACAGGTATCTTCATAAATTGTTATAAATATATTTGTTACAAAAATACAATTGTTATCATAATAATATAAAGTGTTATAACCTGTTTTTTTGCCACCATTAGAGATGTGAGCTTGAACATGTTTTTTTAGTAAATAAATGAGGCGCGGGCCGGGAAGGGAGGGGGGCGCCAATCGTCTCTCCGCTTGTAGTAAAAGTTACCCTTTGTCCGCCCCTGGCAGTGGGAGTCTACAGGACGGAGTGGCAAGGCAGGTGCTGATATACCTGGGGACAGGCTCGGAGTGTAGGACGTGCGAATCGTTACTTGAGTTCGTGAAAATGAAGCGGAAGACGCAAAAGCGTCGTTTTTCTGAACAAAAGGAGCAGGCCGGAATAAGGAAGCGATCGCATAAAGCGCGCGCGGGGATACGCCGCCACGATCGTTGGACAGGAGGGTGAACGCAACGCACACGAAGCACGAGCGCAAGGAAGGAATATCCTAAATTCGCAACACTCAAAAAAAAATCGTAGCACACTTCACAAGGCACGTGTAACTGCGTGAACTTCTCGGAAAAAAAAGGGGACCAGAACACCGGAAAGGGTGACACGTACGCGGGCATGCCCACTCCCGTCATTCGCGGAAACCCAATCAAATTAGCACGAAATGGTGCCAAATAGCGGGAAGCGGGTGTTCGATACGGGCATGTCGCGGCGACCAATAACGTCGAGCCACGGCTTTCGCGGTAATGCCGAGTGCGCAATTAAAGGACGCGTCCGCATGAAAAGACGAAGATGAGGGATATGTGGACGAGCCCGCGACAGAAGCCCCAATCCTAAACATGCAGGTCTAACCAAATGCAAAGTGGTTGCGGTGGCGAATTGCAGGAGCCAAATGTTTGTTTTAAGATAATGGATCTGAATGGAACGTTAGACAAATGATTAGTTGTTTCACATTAATTTTCAAGGATCTCTTTGATATCCATTTAAACCAGCCCTTTTCAGGGCCACAACGTGGATCCAAATGTTCACAACTCTCATTCAACAAATTTTCCTAAATACACAAGTTTGATTATTTCTGTGGCTTCTATGAAAGTACGTTTTTTTCAGGGATAGATGACTACCAACGGAATTACTGAGTAGATTTCCATGCAAAAGAGAGACCCAGGGAAATGAGGTAATGGGCAAATGATTTAGGAATGTGCCAGTTTCTAAGTAAGATGTGTAAGTCGAAAAGCCAAACAGTTTGAGATTGTAGATTGATTTGTTCTATAACCTATCAGAAATTAATACAATACATATATTCCATGCACAAAATATAAGAAGGTACCCGTAGATAGAACAATTTACTACCAGAGCATGTAAGTAATAATTAAATAAATAATAATTTCATAAATAATTATTAGCCTTTTGTGGGGCGCGAATCTACGGCAGAAAAAGCCTCGATCCTACCAGTCCCATACCTTAAAACTACACTAGCTGTGATGTTTCGCACATTGTTTAAGACTTAGAAACGGGTCCTTTATCCCGGATTCTGCGGAAACCTTGGGTTCCGTAAAAGTATTCAAGGGTTTTTTCGCGTCATACGCGCCTTTCCGAGGTTAGTCTACCCCCACGGGTTTTCGTGATATGTAAAAGAATGTTTGGGTGGAACTCGAGTACATTAGCAAAGTTTGAAAACAATGTCTGAAATTGTTATCTAAATGTAGGGTTCCTTGAAGAATATTATAAACTAGGAGGGTTACAATAGCTGTGGAAGGTTGAAGACCCCTGCGTTAGAAGATGCAGCGCGTATGCACTTGTAAATAAGTGAATTAATTTGCAAGGAATAAGGCCAGAAGTTGATTTGAAAAATAAGACTAGAATGTTGTTCCTTACCCAAAAAAAGACACGTGTAAGAGCTTTTGTCTATTCAGACAATTTATTGAACAATTCCAGAACATGCCATCTACCCGTAAAACAACATATGTTTCCAACAATCGGTGGTAGTCGCGCCGCTAGCGTAACAGTTTCATGAGACATGTGCCAGGGTTCTAATCTCGATGGACTTAATTTTTCTTCACTCATATTTTCATGTCAAATTGTTTTTCAAGTATCTGGCACATTTATCCGACACGACATTTATTCACATGGATTCAATCCTAACCGTTTTTTCCCTGTCGTGTCGGAGAAGTTTGCGAGAGTTGTTCGCGGCGTACACTTACCTGGCTTGGGATAGTTCCGTTAGATACTTTACTACCTGGTCAAGTAAGGTATGAATACATTTGTTCTTATAGTGATATTTCAATGTATTCCCCTTGTTACCGTTAATCCAACGTCTTCTCCCCCGTAAATAAAACGGTGAATGGAGGTCCCCATACCTTTTGACCTGCCGCAAGATCGAACGTACAGAAAACCATTACGGAGCATGAGATCCAAAAGAGTATGTACATAAAAATGTCGTGTCGGATAGTGTGCAAGATCCTTGAAAGACAATTTAACATAAAAATGAGTAAAGAAAATTGAGCCTATCGAGTTTCGAACCCTTGAACAACGGCTTATGAACCCGGTACGCTACCCCCGATTATGCGAAACATATATTTCTTTACTGGAAGATGCAGTGTTCTGGAATTCTTAAATAATTAATGCCCAAATGAATGAATGCACTTACACGTGTTTTTTTGTAGGAAAGGAATAACATTCCGATCTTATTTTTCAAATCCAAGATTACAACTTCGGACCCGCTCCTTGTCATATTTTTTCGTTCTAAATCCTGTGTGAAAAATTAAAAACACACAAAATTTCGAAAATGTAGATTTCGGGTTGAATCGTTTGAGCGACTAGATTTTGGATTCTTAATGTAGTTAGGTGGCATGACTATGTATGTATGTATATGTTTATTTGGTTCCCTTTCGGGTTACAAAGTTCCCTTTACATCACTTTCCTCTCTCCTCCATCCATCTCCATCCATTCATCTTCTTATCCAACTTATTGCTACTTATATATACTTATTCTACTTATTCTACTTTCTACTTTTCCTATTTCCATCGCACGCTTCCCTCCTCCGCTCGCCTAGTCTCTCTCTCTCCGTCCTGCTTCTTTTGCTCTCTATTCCCTTCCGCACGCCTTCCTTCGCTTTCCTCTTACTTATATACTTTATACAACTTTGTACACTTATCCGCTACCTTAGCCTACTACCCGTCGCCCCCCCCCCCCTGTCCCCCTGTGGACTTCCGTTTCCTCCCATTCACAGCTTCTCTCCTCTCCTTCTCCACTTCCTTCCTTTCTCTCATTCATTCCCATCCACACCTTCCTTCATCCTTTTCCCTTTCGTTCTTCCCTCATCCTAACCTTTCCCCTCCTTCTCCCTCACTTTCCTCCTTTTCCCGCCCTGCTCCCGCCAGTTCCTTCATCCATTTCTCCCCTCCCCCCCTCCTCATCCAGTACCTCTTTTACTTTCCTCTCCCACCTTTCTTCCCTTCCTTGCATCTTTTCCCACCATCCACACCTTTCCCACACATGCTCCCGTGTCTCCTCCTCCTCCCCGCACAGTCTGTACACCCTCTCTTCCTCTCCCTCCCAATACCTCCTTTCTCTCACCTCATTCCCCATCCTAAATCTTGCCACCCTCCTCACTCTTTCCTCACTCCATCCCTTCTTCAGATAGCCCTTCCTACCCTCTCCTACCACTTCCCTATACCATCTATTTGATCTCGACCCCTCTATCCTATTCTTCCTTTCCTTCCTCTGTTCCTCTATATCCCTCTTCTCCAATTCCTCGTACTCCATACCTTCCTCTTCGCCCTCCTCCACCCCTCTTTCTCTGAAAAACTCCTTTCTCTCCTCCTCTCACTACCCCACAACCTTCCCTCTCCCCCATCTCTCCCTCATCTCTCTCCAACACCGCCCCGCAATCACTCCCCCTTTCTCTTCCTTCAGTCTCTCCTCATACCCCCATGCTCTCCTTCCTGCCCTCGTCCTCATCTTCACCCTACCCGCCTCCTCCCTTATCATGTATACTGGCGTCGTCCAGCTCACTCCCATTACCCACCGTATATACCTCTCCTGCGCTGCTTCTACTACCTTCCTTTCCTTCCATCCCCACACCTCCACCACGCACTCCGCCACCGTCCACACTAGCGTATCGAATAGCCATATCCTTCTTTCCCAATCCTTGCTCCATAGCCTCTTTCCCAGTCCCCACACCTGCCTCATCGCCGCCCCTGCCCTCTTTCCTCTTTCCCTTACATTTTTTTCACATCCCCCTCCTTGCTCCACCGAGTATCATAGGTATTTGAAATCCTTCACCTCCTCCAACTTCTTCCCCCCCCCCCCCATCTTTAATCCACCACCCTCTTTCTTTCTCCCCCCTTCCTATACCTCACGATCTTCGTCTTTTCGGTGTTCACTTCCAATCCCTTCTTTTCCAAATACTTCTCTAACCTCGCCATCACTGCTCTAATTTCTCCTTCCTCCGTCGCCATCACCACCACATCATCCGCATATGACAATGTGTACACCTTCTCTCCTCCCACCTTAATCCCCCCCCCCCCATCTTCCGTTTCTCAAATCCTCCTCCATATCCGATATTAATATATTGAATAGGATCGGGCTGAGTGGGCATCCGTGCCGCATCCCTCTCGCTGTCCAGAACACATCGCCTTGTCCCTCCCCCATTCTCACCCTGCTCCTCGTTTCTCGCATCATCTCCTCCACCCTCCTCACCAGTCCCTCTCTGGCCCCCTCTCCCTCATCGCCTCTACTACCCTCCTTTTCCCCACCGTATCGACCCCACGCAGCCCTAAGGTCTAGGAATAGACCCTCCCCCCCCCCGTTTCCTTTCCTAAACCCCGCTTGCGTGTCCACTAATATTCCCTTACTTTCTAATTCTTCCCCTATCCTATCCGCCAACATCTTTGTATATATTCTGTACAGGGCGGGCATTATCGTGACCACCCTGTATTCCTCAGCTCTCTTCCCCTCTCCCTTCTTTACTATGGGGACTATTTCTCCCTCACACCATTCTTCCAGCCACCCCTCATCATTGCATACCCTCTTGCATACCTCTCCTCCCCATTCCCTCACCCTACCTCCTCCGTATTTACACACCTCATTGGGTATCCCATCCCCCCTATCGCCTTTCCGTCCTTCAACCCTCCCATCACTCTATTTATTTCCACCAGGCTTAATTCTTCCTCTTCGTCCTTTTCCCTCCCCCCTACCCTTCCTCCGCAGACCACCTTCCTTTCCACTCCTCCCAACAGCCCCATGAAATGTACTTTCGACTCCCCCCAGTAATCGCTTCACACACCCCTTTCCTTCTTTTCCTATTCTTTCTAACAAACCCCCATACTTCCCCCACCGTTCTGGCCGCCCCTGCCTCCTTCACTAACCTCTCCCTTTCTTTCGCCTTATTCCTATCACACAACTCCTCATATCTTCGTTTCCTTGCCCTATACTCCCCCCTCCACCATTTCCTTAGTTCCTTTCTCAGCTCCTTCTTCGCCTCCCTGCATCCCTTATCCCACCATCCCTCCCTCCTTCTCCCTCCCCCCCCCCCACTTCTTTTCCTCCTCCAACGCCGCCTTTGTCCTCTCCCCTAGCCCCCTCAGCTCCTCCTCTGTCGTTCTACCCCCTCTAACTCCCCCTCCCCTTCCATAATCTTCCCTTTGAATTTCTCTCTCCCTTCTTCGTCCCACTTCCCCCTGCTCCTGCCTATCCTTCAACTCTTCCTTCCTTCCCCTCTTTCCAATTCCCCCTATACCCATATCACTACTGGCTGATGGTCCTAATCCAACCTCTCCCCCACCTCCACCCTTCTCACCTTGTCCCTCGTCTTTCTGTCCCCCAACACGTGGTCGATCACCGACCTCCCCCTTCCCCTTGTATACGTATATTCCCCCTCTTCAAACTCCTCCGTGCATCCATTTAGTATCCCCCACCCCCTCTCCTACACGCACTCCACCAGCAATATTCCCTCCGTATTTATCTTCCTGTCCATAAAAATCCTTCCTTCCTGTTCCTCGTCCCCTTCTACCCATCCTCCTTCCCTTCCTGTCCTCGCATTGAAGTCCCCTATTATAATTGTTGTCCTCTCCCCTTCTTCCTCTTCCATGCTTCCCCTTATTCCCTCTATCTTACTCTCTATATCCCCCCTAACATATACCCCTATCACTCTCCATCTCTCTCCCCCCACCCTCATCCCCTATTCCCATTTTCCCTCTTCCTCCGTTCCCCTCTCCACCTCTCCAATTACTATCCCCTTTCTCGTCCCCCTTATCATTCTTCCGCATACTCTCCCTTTTTTGTTCCATCTCTTCGCAAACCTCGCCTCCCATTCATACTCCCTCGGCAGCCTCTCTTTTACCTTTTCCAATCCTTTCTCCTCTACCCATGTCTCTACCCATAAAACCACATCCCACTCCTTCCCTCCCACCACCATCTCCTTCATTTCCTCCACCTCCATAACCACCCCCATTTCCTTTAATATTCCTTCTATCTCATCCTTTCTCCCCGCCCCCTTTTTTTCCAATCCTCTTATAACTATGTTGTTCCTCCTTCTCTCTCTCTCTGTCTCTCTCTCTTTCCTTTCTTCTCTACATTCCATCTCCTTAATCTTCCTTTTCATTTCCTCCAATTTACCTCTTTCCTCTATCCCCCATCCTGCTTTCTTCCCCCCTTCCATCTCCACCTTCATCGTTATCTCTAGCTCCTGTATCCTCTTTTCTATCTCCCTTTTTTCCTTCCTCCACTTCTCTTCCCCCTCCTTCAGCTGCTTCCTTAGCCCCTCTATCTCCCCCCTCACCGTCTCCTTCACCTCCTTCAACCCTCCCCCCTGCTTTACCATCATCTCCATCATTACCCTTTGTTTTGCGGAACCTGTCGTTCTTTCGCTCTGCTGAAAGCAATCGAAAGGTATGGCGGTGGAGAAGCCGCAACTAGAGTTGGGAACTATCTCCGGAGGTTGTGGATCGAATAGAAAAGAAACCGCACCCGTTGTGATCACGCACCTTTTTATTAGCCCGGTCTTACGCCAAATAGACACGGCGCCTCCGCCCTCGTCACAAAACGCAGGTTCTAGGAACCTCTCACGCACTGCCGATGTCAAAAGGTGCAGAAATACGCCAAAGTTCGCTCACTGTCTAACTCACGCCTCAAAGAAAAACCGCTAATCGCTTGCTCGCTTTAATTGCTCACTCGCTCAAAGGGGACAAATTAGACTCCTCATCCAAAGGTGGATTCGGGGAAAGCGACCCCTCCCAGCGGTCCCCCCTCGGCCTCCGATTTACTCGGTCCACCCTTGACCGTGGCGGGGAGCGGGAGTGTCGCGGAACGCCTCGACAGCGGCGAGGTCGCAACGTACCGATTTAAAAGCGCGCCGCGCTAAACAGTCGCGGATGCCGGTTCAGATCGCGACACCCTTATTCCCTCCTTCATTTCCTCTCTCATCTCCCTCATCTCCTTCGTCCATTCCATCCCCTCTCCCTCCCCCTCTTTTCTCCCCAATCCTTTCCCCGGCGACCTTTGTAGCCTTTTCATCGGCTTGAAAATGCCCTCCTCTTCCTTATTTCCTCCTATCCTCCCCTTCACCCAGCTTTCCCTCTTCCTCTTTACTGCCTCTTCCCATTCCTCTCCCCCCCGCCACCTACCGTCTCCCTCTGCCATCTTTCCTACCTGCCGTCTTCCTTGCCGACTCTCTTCCTCTGTTCCTTTCCTTTCCGCTAGGTGTCTCCCTCTCTCGCCCTATGTGGCGTACCGGCAGGCGCCAGCCCCACATTCGTCCGCGACGTACTGAACTCCGCGAACTCAAAGTTATATGCAGAAATTACGTGAACAAGTACGAGGGTTGTAACTAAACTAGACTTTCTTGTCTCTTCTACAAACGAACGTCCATATAAGTCGAGGGGTACACTTCTTCAGACTTAGGCGGGAAAACGTGCTCTGCGTGTTACAAAAGAGCGAAGAAAGGAAACTCGCGTTCCTGCGTTGGTGCAACTTGCCGTTGGTGGCGCGAGTGTCGCTGCGGTGCGGTAGGACCACCATACCTACACTGTCTTCCCGCCTTTCAACCGCGCTCTCTCCTAACCTCTTCCTGCCCGCTTCTTTCCATCCCTTCTATTCCACACCCACGCTCCCGTTCCTACCACCTACACTCACCCGCACTCCTCTCCCTTTCCTCTACCCTCTCACACCACCTCTCTCTCCTTCTTTCCACTTTTCTTTCCGCACACACTCTTTTTTTTCTCAACCCACTCGCACCTGTCCGCTCACTTACACTCCGGAAACGGAAGTCCGACTGATGACGACTGGTCGAACGAATTATATGGTAAAACAGTGAAGGTGCGTTACGGCCATGGACATAGGAATAAGGGGACGGAGCACAAGCCCCTACTTCGGACGAGGGGACTGAAGTCACTTCAGGGGAGCAGGGAGAGGCGTTTTGGTGCCACATTGGCTATTGGTTGAGCAGGCGCATGCGCAGTCTTATTTCTAATAATCCACATATATACATACTATTAACGGTGTTATATAAATGCATATCAGTGGAATGCCAGAATGAAATGTTCAAGAGACAGAATCCATTGATATGAGAAATCTGTGGTGTTTTTACTTGGTATTTAATTTTCCAGCTACGCAATGAATTCAATAAGCTTTACTTGGCGTTGTCTAGGTAAATATTAGACAGTTTTATATAATAAGGTATTAAACATTTTATTATAAAATGGTAATGTCATTACCTTAATATCATCTTTATAAAAACGACGTTATAATATAAAAACGGTATCTTCTTTTATATGTTACGTCCCAGCGTAACTTTTTGATTTGTCCTTTTCTTTTATTATAATTTTTCAAATTAAACTCTCTTTTCTTTCCTTTATTCCGGCCGCCGGATTTACGAATTATTCATATAATGACTTAGGCCCATCGCATCCGGTGCGTTGTTAGAGTATTAGTTGTAAACTCATTATTATTTCATTTTTCCTCCAGGCCGCGTATACGAATTACTTGTATAACGACTTAGGCCCATCGTATACGTGGTGCTGTCGAGTAGTAACATGTAGTGGAATTCCCTCACCGTGGAATCATATTCGTCCCATCATATATATATATATATATATATATATAAGTAAGTTAAGGTAGACGTAAGTAGTTATAAGCGTGCGAGCGGGTATGAATGCGTGTGAACATAGAATGAGTGTGTGTGTGCGGTATGGACGTATGTGTGTATATGCTAAGGAAAAGCGATGAGGTTCCGCGTGTTAATTTTTAGTTTCTCTCTCTCTCAAAAGTAAATTATTATTTTCGTGGCAATAAGGCATTGCCCAAATATCAACCTAGTTCTGTTCAAGCATACGAAATCAGGAGCGTGCGCTACTGAAGTTTTAGATGGCTGAGTCAATGCAATCATATTTTATTTGCAATAAAACTAAATAATTGGAAGAGGATAGATGAGCAACCAAAAGTCTCTCGCTGAACATCGAGCGAGCATAGTAACACAATATTTGTACACTGAATCGACCGCTGATCGACCGTTTCCATGGTTAGGGTATGAAAAACTGGCCTAGAGCGAGCCCAGGAGCCGTCTCGCGACGGATTTCTCTGGGCAGTTGGCTGTAAAGTCGTGAGGTACGTGGTCGATTGTCCGAGGGTGTCTTAGATATCATTAATTTCTGAGCCTAAAGTGCATATTCTTCTTGCAGTGTGTAGTAATACGGACTCAATAATCCTCGTTAAACAATAGATTATACATTCCAGTTATTAAGTGAGACACAGACTCAGTTTCTTTGATTTAGTGAAAGTGCGAAGGTGTGCGCGTTCGATTTGCACGTGGCCGACAAAACTGCGTCGGACACGTTATCTTTAAGTTTCCTTTTTGATTTCGATTACATTATTATTTTCCATCATACTCTAAATTTGAACAGAACGCGAAAGGTTGTTCCCCGCTCGTGTGGCGATTAAAGTCGGTATTAACTAACGAAACTAATGAATAGAAGCACTAACTTCCTGTCTTGCCGAACCTTGTAACGGGCTACATCCCGGCTCAATTATAACAGAGCATAGGCAAATCAAGGAAGCTCAAAGTACTAAAATTATCTTTCGATTCGAAGGTACTATCATCGATTTAACATCTAAATCCTGAGAAACTCCACCGACGATACGCCAGAGAGAGAGAGAGAGAGAGAGAGATAGAGCGAGCGTGAGAGAGAGCGAGAGACAGAGCAAAGGATAGAGAGAGAGAGAAGGAGCGCGTGCGCAGACCGAAGTCGTACGAACGTAACCGAAGACCAGCGACACGGTAGGAACCTCCAGTCGCGATATGCGACAATTAACATCTTATTGTATGATCATGCCCGAGCTCAGGCCACGGCGGGATCCCACGGGCGCGGTCATTTGACCGTGCAAGTTTCCTTGTTAACTTTCGATTGTAAAGGCGTAACCGTGAATTACCGAGAGCGCATCCGTAATCTTGTAAGAGCGCTCATGTTAAGGCGCATAATTGTCGCGCACTATTTCTGAACATTTCTCTACACTGCGATAATATCTAATGCAGTCATTTTTACCATCGTTTATTGAATTCGTAACATATCTAGTCTACTTTTCTTTATATCATTATTTTCGATTGAATATATTTACTTTCGTTTTCCCCTTATACTATTCTCTTTGATTTGATCTGTGTTGTGACGTCACACCTCGTCTACCATAGCGTTGTACACCGGCCGAAAACATAACCTCGCGCGAGTAATTGGGGACCTGTACGGGTCTTATGAAGACACACGAATCCTATTAGTCCTGCATATAACTAAACGCGATATTAGCTTCCTTATTTAACTTTCCGTTTAGCTTATACCGAATAACCTAGAAAATCCCTCCTCTTCCAGGAAGGGATTAGAATCTTGCAATATTGATCTTTAGTTGGATTACCGTTATCTATTGTAACTGGATAGCAAAAATATTCAAGCGTTACGCCCGGTCGCACGGCAGGCCGCTCGCGGATTTCTCATCGACCGTCTTGACAAGCATAAAGTCGTGAAAAGCCTCGCCCGGACGTAACAATATATAAGAAAGTGTTACGTCTCGCGACGTCACCGCTTGAGATAGTATTAATTAATAGAGACTTCGATTATTTCCCTGATGGAACCCGTTGCAAGAGATTAAGCAGACCCTTTCCCAGAACGTGCCACCCACTCGGGGAAGGCAATAAGTTAAGTCCCTGAACATTTTACGAGCGAGGTGAACAAAGGGCGACTGTCCGTTAGGTCGCGACGCGATAAATCCCGATAGATATAAAAAAACCCACTTGAACCAAACATTTGGAAGAGATCACATAACCCGTACTTTCACTTACCCTCCCACTCACCCTGCGTCCGCGGAAAACGCAAGGGCGGGGATGACTGGGAGAGGAAACTCAAAGGTCACCTCATTCGTAGAATCTTAAGAATTAGACCTCCCCCAATGCCCCCAAAAAGTTCATCAGCGAATGACCAACAGGGAAGTATTGGAGAAGGGATGAACCGAACGGAAACCGCGTTTACCTCGTTGAGATTTTCAAAACCTCACTTCACTTCTTTGAGATCCTTAAAACTGTAAAGGCCTCGACTCTGTGTGTACCATCGCCTTGATTTAACTGATTGAATACTCAGCTCAATTTCCGAGTAAATTCCTGTACAAAATTTCTACAAATCATACTTCCAAATAAATCAGTGAATCATTCTCGTCGTTGAACACTACTTCAGTCCGATCTTACTGAAAGTGTGAATCAACTAACAACCACCGCAAGAGTAAGTACTCACTCCGAATAATATTCGTAACCTCTGGGGGCTACGGTGAAGGGTAATGCTCGTTAAACCACCAACCAATCCCGAAATCCACCCACCTCTCACCCAGTCCTTTGACCATGTCTGGTCCCAGTAAAGTCGCGGATCGCGGTTGACTACAAACAGACATCTCGCGCGGACTCTGATCCAGGTCAGATTCCTACGACTGTTCATCCCACAACCGAGTAGAATCGTGGAGTCCACCACCTTATCGCGGTTCTTCCAAGACTCACCTTGGGACGTAACAAAAGTACAATACAATATATACATTTTATTGGCATAGCCTTTAACCAGTTAAGTGTGTTTGACGACTATATCCGTCATGGAGATGTGGCAGAATTTTGTGTCATGACGACTATATCCGTCATGCGTAAAATTTTGTTACAATTTGATATTTAAATTGTAATTCTGGCGAAAACTAAATTATATTCGTAAATTTTTATATTTTTAAAATGTTTAGAGGTCAAGACGAAATGACACGACAGCAACAGTTTAAATTTGTAATTTCTATAAATATTTGATTTTTTTTTTTCTAAGTTTTTCGTTCATTATGTGTAAATATATGTTCATGTTGAGCGACTGTGTAAATATTACTAATAAAAAATTGTTCATTTTCTAAAATAAAGTCGTCTTTTTGACCCAAAATATTTCAACAGCGCCACTTACTCTGTGTTTGACGACTATACCCGTCATCGCTTGATTATCGCGACACACACTGGTGGGCGCTTTGCAAAGAGATCGCCACACTTAACTCGTTAAAGAACATAAACTAAACACTAAGATCTCAAATAAAATTTATAAAATTTAAAGGTAAGAAAAGGTATAGCAGCTACTTAATTACAATATTATTAACAAACACAGACTATCAAACGATCGTTGAATATGCGGCCTTATCATCTCTTAATTGTAATATCTTGAAACTAATGTACATGCCCATTTATTGGCGTTTAAATAAAATGACTCTATTAAAAACTTGTCGCATACTCATTGATGTATTAATCGTCTGTTGCGGAATATCTACAGTGCAGTCTTATTTTAATATACCTATTAGAGAATGACCGTATAAAATGTACAACATGATTATCCAGAGAGCTTTGTTCCGAAGTGTGACTTCTAATTGGAAAAAAAATTTGCGTCCAATAAATTTATTTAAGACTTGTATCGTTAAAAGGGCAACGGTAAATGTAGGATGCATTTGCGAATTGCTACTTTCGCGCAACGCATTTCTAACTACTCTTTCGCATATGTGGCGAAATGTTACAACATCATTAGATGGATATGTTAGTCCACCCCTATCTTTATAACAAATTAAACTGTCTGCGTATGTGCTTCGACAACATATCCAGGAATACATGTCGTAACTTCCTTTGCAAATAGCGATAAATTTCTAACATCCAGTATATAATCATGATCATTTGTACTGTCATCTGTTATATGTATGTCATCCTCTGGACAAAGTAATCCGCTAGACCACCAAACGACATCTTCTCAATTAACTATGCTACTAAAAGATGACACATGTAGAATAGATTTCCACCGAGGCTACGCAATTTCCGGTTGAGACATTTCTTAATTCACAGTTGGCTGCTTCCGTTAATCCACCTCCTTTACTGTGGTCCGACTCGTTCGAGTAGTTCTGATTCTGAAAATGTTGAAGTATATTATTTGTTTCTTGGGTGTTGATTTATTTTAAAGATATTCTGGATGTACTTACTCAAAAATCGTAAATTTTCTTGTATTTTTAATATGCGCTACTAATCAATATATTAAGATTGTTGTGGATGCGGCGACCGTCGGTAATTAGCGCGTTACGTTTACCTTTCTTTTCGACCACCGCGGTCGCCTCTGTCTAACGCATACCCCTCCGCACCTCGCTATCGCTGAGTACAACGAGACGCGGGAACACCGCGTCTTCGCTCCGTTAATTGTCTGGGTCGACCCTCGCGAGAAATCACGTGATGCCCTTATACGGTCATTTCTGAGAACGATGCCACTGATTGGTGCCAATACCAATCAGTGACACAAGTATATGTGCGCCGGCCAGAGGTTATAAAAGTGGGTCAAGTTTAACGATCGGGCTTCTCTTTTTTGAAATATCCGAGTGTGTGACGTGAGTCCTGTGCGAAAAATTGAGTGACGAGTTTTGTTGAGTGCGTGGTTAACCGCGGAGTTAGTTTGTTCTTGTTGTTCTTTGCCAGATCGGCTTCATGGATTTGATCTTCGTCGAGGTTTACGCGAATCTCTGACGAATCCTTCCACGATTCCCTCCTTCCCGAACTACGGCGGCGTATTCCATCGCGCGGCTGTTGGTAGTTCACTCGGTCCTCAAGCGTTTCCGACTCTTAGAGTTTTCCTCCGTTCTCCCGTCGAAGGCAAGGCTGCACGTTGGTGCAGTCCTTCTTTCCCATCTTCCGGGTAACCGCGGCGTTAGTAGGACGTATTTAGCGGTGACCCCACCCTCCTTCCTTCCATTCTCACGTATAACGTTTGCGCCACTCGGTGAAGCCCGCGTAAAGTAGATAAAGACAGGTGCGTGCGTGACGACGAATTGTATTCAACGTGGTGCAACATCCTGAATAAAATATTGTTCGATGAAATTGTTTCCCGCCTCTCCGCACTAGAGCTGTCCCCAGCTTATCAGCGACTACCTAGTTTATTGATAATCCTAAACAAAGATATTTCAAGAAAAGTGCGTGTCCTCATCAATAACCTGTAGAGGTTCACCCAAGAAGATACAAGAACTCCGTAACGCCACATCGCATAATCCGCTGCGCGGAGGTGGGAAAATCTGCCCTATCACTGCTTTAACACACGCCACGCACGATGCCACTGCATATGAAGTCCACACAAACGGAGTCAGTTAAGGTCCACGGGGTGACGAACCGGCGACATCTACTCTGGCCTGCCCTCTTTTTTGGAACTAACCCGAAAGTTATGTTTCAGGTTGGACTGGTTGGAGTGGAAATGAGAAAGAGCTTACGCGATTACAACCAATCACCGATTTGGCACCAACATGCCACCCCCTGCTCCCCTGAAGTGGCTTCACACCCCTCGTCCTATGGCTCCGTCCCCTTTTTCCTATGTCCATGGTCCATGGTTACGGCAGTGTCAGCATATACGAGGTCTGAACTGAATAATAGAAATTAAAAATATTATTTGATAAACACAGACGTTCGATTATCTTTTTCGCACTGTACTGGTTATTGCAATGAATGTTATGAAAATGAAACTTAGAGTTCTATTCAATTAACGTGTGCCGACGATGATTTTATTAATATCGTTCCGCTTAAGCAAAACAAAAACCCCCCGTTATTAGTATTGTTTAAGCATTCATTAACCCCTAGGCCTACACGGTATCTGCCAATTGCGCGTGCCATAGTAAACAAGAAAATCGGTCGCGCGCCGTGCCATTCAGCTGTTCGGACTTTCAGACTCGTGGTTTTCGTTTATGACACAAATGCTTTACCAGGAGTCAGATTCGTGATTTTCGGTTTGTAACACAAATTCTTTACCACGAGTCAGACTCGTGGTTTTCGTTTACGACACAAATTCTTCAAATTCTTCTTCTCACCGCCGACACCGACGGTGCTGGAGGAACCTAGCCATCATTCCTGAAAAAGAGGTCCTGCTTGGCACTTCCGCTCAGATATGATTTGATACAAAAATGTATAAAGTCCACGACAGGCCATGCTGCGTGCTTCCTCCCTGAATTTTTCCTAAATTGCACCGCGCAGGCGCCGGAAAGCGCCGCCAGGTACATCACTGCCTCGCACCGACTCGCACAAACAGCGCAGACATGGACCTAGGAACGTTGACGGTCACGTTGGAAGAACCAGATAGCCCCCCGACGTACGCACCGTTAAGGGGCAACCACCACTACGCAATACACCCAATAACGCCCTAAAGTCGGTAAAATTTCACTTTTAAACGCTCGATAACTTTTTTCCTCGTTGAGAGCGACACTTAGAACTTGGACAGTGTCATTTCCAAGCCAAAATACACAGTTCTACCAAATTTCAACGAAATCCACGGAGCCAAGAGCGCTTTCCTTCGGAAATACCGACATTTTTTGCAACTTGTTTACTTCTGACGAAGCAGGCACGATCCAGGCCATACAATGGGCAGGAGAACGACCAATTACACTGGACAACACTAAATTTGCCTTTTGAACGAAAATAGCCAATTTCGATTAATCCTGACGCGCTGAAAACAAATCTGAAAACCGTTTTTGAAAATTGGCTCGAGATTTTGAGTAATTGAATTTTGAAAAAAAAAACAGCCTTATCTCGAATTTGAGCAGCAATCAGGCCGTAGGTTTACAAGTTAGACAATTTTCATTTGTTCCAAAAAATTCTCCACACTTTTCCGCAATAAACGATATTAAACACTTTTACAATTTAAACTTGCAAACATGTTTAAACATTAGTTAAAGTCAGTGATAGCAGATCTGGCCCGAAAACAACATTGGAGTTTTTTGGGTGGGGGAAACCTCGGCAAGTGTGCGTGCGTGTCCGTGAGAGCTGCGCGCGCCGTTTCTCGTCGAATCGCGCTCGGCTTTGAGAGAAGGACGGAACTATGCTGCGTCCCCTTTCAACCAGCAACGCGCGTTGCGTCTTTGTTCGACATGTAGTCGCGGCGTCGCGTCTTCGTTCCGCACACCGGCCGGTGACAGTGGTGCTAGATTTCGCATAAGGCATCGCACGTACCATTGCGTTCTTTCAGCCGGAAGGCAAATCGGGCACCACCGCTGTGAGCAGAGCGCGATCCAGAGAAAGGTGAATCGAGGAGAGTTTGGGATTGACCCGTCGTACTCATCGTCGCTCGTCGATGTGATTTTTTTTCGTCGGTTCGCGCCTAGCCATGGTTCAATTTTTTTTCACTGAATAATTTGTTTTTTTAATTATTCATCACACGGCAACAAACGATATTCATTTAACAATATTTTAGTACTTACTACGGATAGTTTTTAATATTTTGTCAGCGGAATAGATGTGTCGTATTGGTTTATAATAGATATGGGCAAAATATATATTTCATAAATTTTGGTTTCAGTAACATTAATCTTTCGGTGGTAGTAATAAATAAGAAAGTATATAATAAATGTCAATTATTGCGTATTATGCATTAACCGTGAAACAAGTAATAGGAGCACTTCTTGCACTAGAACGTTCTGAGGGATCGTACTAACACGCGTTTTAACACACGACAGCGTACGTCAGGAAGAATTTGCTTGACACGACGCGACGACGGTCCGAATGTTTTTATGAGTTGTTCTCTATGATTTGTTCTGCATGATTTCTTTTCTAAATAGAAGGTGATCAAATTGTGTATATATTCTAACAGTTCTCAGCAAGTCCCATCACATTGATTTGAAACGTTTTTCTTACTTCGCACGTTTAGTTTAAGAACGCTCTCCCCATTTCGTGAAAGAAAAAGTTGTTTGGTTGAAGGCAATTCACCGTTCATACTGTAATCCATATGTACGTCCATTGTCGCATTCTGGCCACGAAATGTCGCAACGTGCGTATTGTCAAAGAAGGCATGATAAAACAGGACAATAATAACAAAATCCCTGTGAATTGAAAACCGAAACTTTCATTGTGCCGCTCCCGACCGACCGTGGGTCGCGGTTGGTCTAATTGAAATATCTGAAAACTCTAACCATTCTTAGCACGTATTTCACGTACGTACTAGAAATGATTCCCCCGGAACTGTAACCGACTTTTCCAATGTCATTTATTCATCATTATGTACGATATGTATTACATTTAAATGCACATGTACAGGGTGCACAGGTTGTGATAGTCAGCTTTGTTCCTTTAAACGGTAAGTATTATACAAAATTATAGAGGGAAGGGTTCGATGGGTTCGTAATATTTATATTCTACGAGACTTCATTCAATTCGAAAGTGCAACGCTGCACCCGACAAATGCAAATGCGTATATAAGATTTTTGTTTATAAAATTTAAGATACGTGGACTTCCACGCCACCCATGCGGTGCCACGACTAGCGGGGTCGGTTTTTTAATGTGGACCGTTGCCTATAGCCCTATTGTACCACATTTTATGATAATCATACAGCGTGCGGCAATACCTCTGTTCACTTTGAACGACGGAAATATTGAAGGTGGACAGAGTTAACGCCCCACGCTGTAGAAGTAAGGGTCAGAACTGTTAGAATATATACACAATTTGATCACCTTCTATTTAGAAAAGAAATCATGCAGAACAAATCATAGAGAACAACTCATAAAAACATTCGCACCGTCGTCGCGTCGTGTCAAGTAAATTCTTCCTGACGTACGCTGTCGTGTGTTAAAATCGCGTGTTAGTACGATCCCTCAGAACGTTCTAGTGCAAGAAGTGCTCCTATTACTTGTTTCACGGTTAATGCATAATACGCTATAATTGACATTTATTATATACTTTCTTATTTATTACTACCACAGAAAGATTAATGTTACTGAAACCAAAATTTATGAAATATATATTTTGCCCATATCTATTATAAACCAATACGACACATCTATTCCGCTGACAAAATATTAAAAACTATCCGTAGTAAGTATGTTACGTCCTACGTCCTCCACCCGCTTTTTTTAACGACTATATTCTCGCAACGAGCTCATCGCACCGCGTATCTATTTAATTAGATGTAAGTCGTACATAAACGAAACAAGAGCCGGCGCACCGCGCCACCGAAATTCCTTCACGTATCGCTGACGCCCATCCGGGACGTAATCCGCGCCACGCGAAGGAATGACATAATGACGACAATAGCGATGTAAGTAGAGACATAAGAATGCTGACGCCGAATTAGCTCACAGGCTAACCCCAACGATCGACTAGCGATCCGCGGCAACACATAGTTCCGAGAACGCCAACTTCCAAACGGAAGCTAGGGTGCCAGTTCCACGAAGGACCTGGCGACCATCAGCAAAACCCACTACTTAAATGGGCCACAGTCAGTCAGTCAGTCAGTCACAATACTCCGCTCCATAGTTAACGTCACTAAGTCACGTCAGTTTACTTTCGGCAACTCGTTAATCTAAGTTAATAAGCTCTTCAACCAACCAAGTTCGGCTACGACCCATGTAAATTCGGCAACTGTAAACCAGCTAAGTGTACTTCGAGATAAAACATCCAGTCCACTTCCACCATCTGAACATTATTTAATTCACACGACCGTGTCCTTCCTGCACGTCAACACCAAACACCACCACCTCTACCTCTACCCGGGGCCCCAGAGAACTACCTACAGCCGTGGACGCCCTCACAGGCATCCACCGTAGTATAACTCCCGGTGATCGTCACCCACAGTGGTGGACGCCCTCCCAGGCATCCACCGTGGTCGACTCCCGGTAATTGCCGAGCCGTCCATAGCGCGGACGCCCTCCCTGGCATCCACCTTGGTGAACTCACGCACTATGGGAAAACCTTCGGGATCGGCAATCCACAACCACACACACTCCCACACATCCAGAGCCGTAGCCATTCGGACACTTCCTTCTTACATTCCTCGATACGTCAGTGAGCCGCTCCACTGACGGATCAAACAACCCTCTTTTCGGTGCGATCACTCCTTTCGTCTGTCCTCGATCCCTGGTATACCCGGTGAACGCAGGGTGCCGAAAACGAGGACGTAACAAGTACTAAAATATTTTGAAATGAATATCGTTTGTTGCCGTGTGATGAATAATTAAAAAAAAAATTATTCTGTGAAAAAAAATTGAACCATGGCTAGGCGCGAACCGACAAAAAACAATCACGTCGACGAGCGACGATGAGTACGACGAGTCAATCCCAAACTCTCCTCGATTCACTTTGCTCACGGCGGTGGTGCCCGATTTGCCTTCCGGCTGAAAGAACGCAATGGTACGTGCGATGCCTTATGCGAAATCTGGCACCACTGTCACCGGCCTGTGTGCGGAACGAAGACGCGACGCCGCGACTGCATGTCGAACAAAGACACAACGCGCGTTGCTGATTGAAAGGGGACGCAGCATAGTTCCGTCCTTCTCTCAAAGCCGAGCGCGATTCGGCGAGAAACGGCGCGCGCAGCTCTCACGGACACGCACGCACACTTGCCGAGGTTTCCCCCACCCAAAAAACTCCAATGGTGTTTTCGGGCCAGATCTGCTATCACTGGTTAAAGTGGATAAGACACGTTTCGCGCACCTATTTTTCGAGATGTTTTTTACAATGACACTACACGATAGAGCAGACATTTTCCATCGGAAAAGCATCAGGATAATATATAAAACAAATTTCGGTTTCCTACAGGAAAACTAACTAAGACTTCGTGCGCGTCACGTAGTAACACGCGCTCCGCTGTGGCTTATTTTCGCCTAGCGTTTGCAGACCTAACCACTGGTCACACTGCGTAACACGCACAAGGTTTTCGTTTTCCTGTGCGAAGCAGAAATATAATTTACATAGTGTTAAAGTGGTTCTCCAAAAACAAATGTCTGCTCTATCGCGTAGAGGCATTAGAATCCTCGTCGGACTCACAGTTTTTTCTAAAAATTGAAAAACATCTCGAAAAATAGATGCGCAAAACGTGTCTTATTCACTTTAACTAATGTTTAAATATGTTTGCAAGTTTAAATTGTAAAACTGTTTGATACTGTTTTATTTGGAAAAGTCTGGAGAATTTTTTGCAACCAATAAAAATGGTCTAACTTGTGTACTTACGGCCTGATTGTTGTTCAAAGTGGAAAAAAGGCTGTTTTTTTCAAAATTCAATTACTCAAAATCTCGAACCAATTTTGAAAAACGGGTGTCAGATTCGTTTTCGGCGGGTCAAGATTAATCACCATTGCCTATTTTCCTTCAAAAGGCAAAACAAAAGTCCAATTTTGTTGTCCAGTGTTATCGCAAAACAAGGTCGGACAGCAGATCGAAATATGCGGCATCTTACGTCCTCCGTTTTTCGGCACCCTGCGTACACCGGGTATACCGGGGATCGGAAGACAGACGAAATGACCGGCCCGATAAGAGATTTGACGTGTCAGCGGAGTGGCTCGCTGAGACGTCGCACGCGCCTAAATATACTCGGTGTCCTAGATTCGACGTTAAACCTACGTGTATTCTCGCGTCCGACTGGTTACGGCACAAAAAGCGTTAGCGTCGCTGGTGACTCGGAATTACACCAACCTAAGGGTTTTCTTTGGGTCCGAATGGTTACGGCACAAAAAGCGTTAGCGTCGCTGGTGACTCGGAATTACACCAACCTAAGGGTTTTCTTTGGGTCCGAATGGTTACGGCACAAAAAGCGTTAGCGTCACTGGTGACTCGGAATTACACCAACCTAAGGGTTTTCTTTGGGTCCGAATGGTTCCGGCACAAAAAGCGTTAGCGTCGCTGGTGACTCGGAATTACACCAACCTAAGGGTTTTCTTTGGGTCCGAATGGTTACGGCACAAAAAGCGTTAGCGTCGCTGGTGACTCGGAATTACACCAACCTAAGGGTTTTCTTTGGGTCCGAATGGTTACGGCACAAAAAGCGTTAGCGTCGCTGGTGACTCGGAATTACACCAACCTAAGGGTTTTCTTTGGGTCCGAATGGTTACGGCACAAAAAGCGTTAGCGTCACTGGTGACTCGGAATTACACCAACCTAAGGGTTTTCTTTGGGTCCGAATGGTTCCGGCACAAAAAGTGTTAGCGTCGCTGGTGACTCGGAATTACACCAACCTAAGAATTTACTCGCGTCCGACTGGTTACGGCACAGAAAATGTGAGCGTCGCTGGTGACTCGGAATTACACCAAACTAAGAGTTTACTCGCGTCCGACTGGTTACGGCACAGAAAGTGTGAGCGTCGCTGGTGACTCGGAATTACACCAACCTAAGAATTTACTCGCGTCCGACTGGTTACGGCACAGAAAATGTGAGCGTCGCTGGTGACACGGAATTACACCAACCTAAGAATTTACTCGCGTCCGACTGGTTACGGCACAGAAAATGTGAGCGTCGCTGGTGACTCGGAATTACACCAACGTATGAATTTACTCGCGTCCGACTGGTTACGGCACAGAAAATGTGAGCGTCGCTGGTGACTCGGAATTACACCAACCTAAAAGTTTACTCGCGTCCGTGCGGGTTACTTAATCTATGATTTCGACGTCCGAATCTTCGCGAATCTCAGTTACCACGGCGGTAGACGGTACGATTTCCGGTTCTAGAGGCTCGAAGTAGACCGTGAACTGATCCTGCCCTAGGGGTAGTTCGAACGGACAAGGCTGTTCTGGAGAGGTTCAGACCGGTTGCGCGTGTTGTCCGTGGTGCGGGTGGATAGGCGGAATTGAATTCGCGGATTCGCTCGCTGTTTGTCGAGATAGCTGCGAGCGATACAAGCGAGCTGCTTCGCGACGTGCCCAATGTTTTACTCCGCGCCGGCGAGTTCTTCTATAATCTTTACGTTGCTGGCGACGTCGGGGTGCTCTCTGGTTATGGGTTTGAGTGGGGGAATAGTTACGATCCGTGGAAATGATCACTGGCCTCGGCGCCGAACCGTCGCGTGCCGGAAATGGTTGAGGAGCCACGATCGTAGCGAGGGGGCCCGCCGCGGGCCAACGAAACCTGTGAGCTGAAGCCGCAACGAAGGATTCGCAGGGGGATCACCGGAACTCGGAGGTTCAACGGTGCCGGCGGGATATTGCCCGCAAGGCGACTCAGGCACAGGCTCGATGACGGCAGCAAGGACCACTCGATTTATGCGCCCGGCGGTTTCGCTATCGCGGGGAAGAAAAGCGGTGAAATCCCCTGTCTAATTACACTCAGAGAACACTCCGATAACCAGGTTTTACGCGGGTGTGCGTATCGTGTTGCGAGGATGGGTGTGTAATAGGTGATTCACGAGACTGTGTACATGCTGTTTATTGGTTGATCGAACCCTACAATTTGGAGTGGAATGGCTCCACTTCGTTATCGCGACCGGAGAATCGGAGATTGAGACTAGACGCAGTGTCTCGATCACGCAAGTTACTTATAATTAGTTGAATTTCAAAGGCTTCACCACGCTGATTGCCTAGAATGGTCCGAATTACAAAGACTGCTTGGTTACACAAACCTGGTGTTGCCTGACGAGATACAGGAACAATGGCACTGATTCTACCGCGTTGATTATTCACTTGGACTTAACTTGATTCTATTGACTCGACTCGACTTGACCTGATTATATTCGTTACACTTGATTCACTTGAAAGACACCGAAGGTAAATACTAAGTCGGGTGTTACGCTTCGCACCCGCGCTTGAATTCTTAATACGCGAACAACGGTGCAGTTCGGAGCACTGCACCCAAAGAAGTGAATTGAAGTAAAACGTTCAACGAGTAAGTCACAAGTCCCGAACAGTAGGTCGCAACCAAGAATGCGGTGGTGACCAAGAGTGCGCGTACAGGTATTTGCCGTAACCAAGAGTGTCCTAAAAGGGTCTCGTACTGCCCTATATAGACGCCGTGCACCGCTGAGCGGCGTTCGCATGCTGACACTGCATTAGCGTTACATCCTGGGAACGGCGCGACAGGTGCCTTTCCCAGGACTCAATCGTACGTGTCTTATCTTAAATAAGGGTCCGTGAGAACCGTGCTACCTTTCTAAAGTTAGATTAGAGTAAATCTTAGAACTATTGAGCGAACGGGAGACTGCAGCGAGAACGATCGATTAGTTATTCTTGAATAATTTAGAAAAGCAAAAAATTGTGGCGGGTGAAGGACGCAGGACGTAACAGGCACGTTGCAGAAACCCACAGGCGAAGCGAAGCATACAATCGTCGTTGAACATCTGAAACCAGCATTGGACGACACCGCCCTGCAGATCCAGCGACTCAAGGTGCGATATCTCCGAGCGACGGGACCGACTCCGCGCTCGACGGTGACGGCGACAGAAAACCTCACCACCGACCAAAAGACGATATAACGAATTATCTCGGAAAAAACGTACAGCGACTGCGGCATACCCCGCGAAACCATTCAAGAAAAATTCGCGGAAGCGATGGTTCAGCGGGCTGATCGAGTCCTAGAGGAACTCGAAAACATGGGAAAAATATATAAGGTCACGAACTCGGACACGTACAAAGCGATATAGTACATTTTTTATTTATTTCTTTAATTTTATCGGCAACATTCTTTTTATATAATTTCTCGTTTTCGCAGATATGTCTTATTATTTTTTATATTTTTATCATTTTTGTATTTCCTATTATTTAAATTCTAAAATATATTACCTGTTTAATATTTTTTGTTATTGTTCGAAATTCCCCTACATTCTCCGAGTGCAACTTCCCTCCATAAAGCGTGCCTTTAAAAATATATACTGTGACGGCCAGCTGTTACCGACCCCATTTTCGACCCGCCATAAGATCTAATGTAGCCAGCTAGTATTTTGAAGGCACTCCGAGAGGTCGCCTAAGTGGACGAGCGACGGAACTTCTCCTCACTCGTTCACATTCACCTAGTTTTAGCCATGGTAACATAGAATCGAGTTATAAGTCTATATATCTTTGCGTCTATGCCTATCGACCGCTAGGGCATTAGTTCTAAGTAAAAGCGCACGCGGCGCTCCAAGTGGACTGCGTTCCACCACCAACGCGCCTGCGCCGAGCGCGAGCCCCCATGCTAAGGGCCGTATCCCTTCCTTAGCGGCGGGCCCTAGTAATTAGATTTAAGCCCGGGTCGAACCAGAAAATCGGTGCATTTTACTTAATTTCTTCGTGAAGATCAGTTAAGTCGTCTTGATGACAAATAGATACATTGATTTTTGATTTTTGATTACATTGATATTTGATTTTTCTGATGGAGATAGAGGACTCAAACTGGGCAAAGCACGATTTCTTTTAATTACCTATCGAATGACGTCTTGCGAGATAACTTCGGTTAAAGTGCATTTTTGACCATTTCGGCCTGCCCAGCCGAAAGAGAATTTCGTTGCCGCTGTCGCATGCCAAACGAAGCACATGGTTACGACCGTGGTGGAAAGAAGGCGGAGCATAGTTGTGTCTTTCTTTGCACTGGCTTCGCGCACAGCGTCCACGTCATAAAGACGCTTCGTTGGTGGAAAGAAGCCGGAGCATAGTTCTGTCTTTCTTCTATTGGGTGCGCGCGCAGTGTCTGACGTCATAATACGCTTCGTTGGTTGAAAGAGGACGGAGCATAGCTCCTTCCTTGTCTCCATGCGGTGCGCGCGCGGTGCTCACAGACACGGCACGCACACACCTTGCGTTTTCCCCCACCACGGTCGCCACGAATGCGGTTTTAGGCCAGAACTGCTGTCACTGGGTAGAGGCTATCATAGGTACACATCTGTGGCAGAAGTCTAGAAGTGGACATGGTATTTACGGCTTTCTTTCTGTTGCAAGTGGATGCTGTTAGAAAGCTGTAAACATCGTATCCACTTCTAGTCTTTTGTTACAGATCTGTACTTATAATAGCTTTACCTGAAAAAAATGTACAGTGCACCGGCGCTTTTTGGATTTTTAAACTTAGCGTTTCGGAGCAGGGTAAGTCCTTAAGGTCATTGTTAGTTACCCAAAACTAGCCCGAACGGCACGGCGCCACAGTCGCTGTGTAGTGTCGACGGTCTCGCAAAAGGACAGTGGCCCACCCCTGAACATACCCAAATTCACAATTACAAACAACAGTTGACAATTGTCAACGGTACACCGGGGCAACAAGAAATAATTATGACGTAAGAGGATAATGCCGATGAAGAAATACAAATTACGAGACGGGACATTTGCGACGTCATCGACCCGCTGGAATTTTACGATGAACCGGAGGTCAAACGCACGACCCCGATTCTCGAAAGAATCTGTCACCCACGGCATCTTGCCGAGAACGAGTTAAACGTATACGGCGAAATTCAACAACCGTGGCTGCCCTCCCTCTCTACCCGTGCAACTATCAGTTTGTTTACGCTTCTATGTAAAGGTACAAGTTTCCAGGAAAGGAGTTTTCCTTACAACATATTGTATACATTATTGTGCGAGTGTAACGTAGTTTAAATCGAACGGACGCACGGAGTATGAAAGCTTCGATTCAACAAATTGCAATTTATATAAGATACAATATATACGATAAAACATGTAAAACTATTTCTATATATAAATATAAGCTTACTTTTTATTGAAAGAACCACGAGTCTTACTGTTCGCGATGGAACGAGTAAGCTAGTTCACGTGGAATAGGGATGGCCGAGGGAGCGTGTGTGGGTGTAACTTCGATAATTAGAGGCGTCACAGAATTTATTATGATCACAGCCGCGAACTGATTGTTAAACGGACTTTGTCAAATTACGCGTTACAAGACTGTGCAGCGTTGAGCACGTGGTGCGCCGTGCGTCGTGTTTCGTCGTATTAACTGCTCTCAGAGAGCGTGGCCACGACTAGCGTCCTAGCAAGCGACGAATCGCAGTCGTGGGTGAGGGGACAGAGGAGAAATCCTCTGACCGAGAGAAGGACTCGCACGGGAGGACTGTAGCGGTCCGTGGAAAGAAAGGAATCCAAAAGGTCGCCTAGTGCGCACGATGGGATTCGTCGCAGCAACCCAGAAGGAGAGTTTGCCGGAGAAGGAAAGCTTCGGTTCAGTAATGGAACTCGAAGGAAAGCTTCGGTTCAGTAATGGAACTCGAAGGAAAGCTTCGGTTCAGTAATGGAACTCGAAGGAAACACAAAGTAGAATAGAGGTGGAATAACGCAGATTCTCACCTTGAGAAACCAAGATGGCTACTCACTCGAAAGGGCCACGACGCACGACGGCACACACGTGTTGATCTCTCAACGGACGGAAGAAGACGACGCAGGAAGAAGGAAGCGGGACATGCCCCCGCTGATCCTTCATTAGTCACGCACGTAAACGGCGGATGGCGTTACTGATAGTCCGCAACGCCAATCAGCGGAAAGTCGCAACATACGCTACACGCCACAGTCCTATTGTATACGCGCGTGGTAACGCAAATTAGCCTTAAAACTAAACTATATAAAAGTAGGCCGCTGCCTATACGCAAACGGCTCCCGCTACGCGCAAGTAGCGAGGCAAACGCGCCAACGACTTTAAATCCCCAACATTACCGCCCGCCTTCAACTATGTTGAATCTAGACGACTCCCAATACGGGACAAAAAAAAGGTTTATCTGCTGAGGCTGACTAGAAATCGTCGTTGGAGCGTTATTAAATTAAGATATGGCACAGGCCCGCCGCATTCAGTCATGGTACAACCCAAAAGAAAAGTATCGCAGGTTTTGTACAACAAAAATAAAGCTCGAGTTACCGTTCAGCCATGGAAAGCGGTAACGCACAAAGTTGTGTTACTGGACGAGTAAATTCGAAATGGGCCGTGCGTACACGCACTACACGAACCAGTCCGTCGCTGCCAGGGAAACATTCTGTTACCCGGCCTAAGTTCCATTTCGCAGGGGGGAGGTTAGAGTTACGTATTAAAACTAAGTTGCCTACGCATAGATTGGGCTTTGTTTCGCGCCACTTCGCACGCTGTTGCAAGGAGTTCAAGTAATCGGCTGACCACACGCGCCAGAACGATTCCTGAATTTTCTGTACAGTTTGCCACCGCGACAAGCGATTCTCGGATTCGTCTAATACGGTGGGATTAGGCACAACGCGAAGATGATTCCCGGTAAGGAAGTGCCCGGGGGTTAACGCTTCTAGAGTCTCAATGTCGTCGAATAGTGGACCGAGCGGACGAGAGTTGAGAATACACTCGATGTTGCACAAAACCGTGGAGAACTCCTCGTATGTGGGACAGAAATTCCCCATGACGCGTTTGAGATGGAACTTGACGCTCTTCACCCCCGCCTCCCACACCCCACCGAAATGAGGTGCGGCAGGGGGGATGAAGTGCCAATCCACTCCGTCAGTCGCAAAATGAGCCTGTAGATCTCGATCTCGGAGAATGTCTTTCAGGCGTTTACGCAACTCGCGATCGGCTCCCACGAAATTAGTACCATTGTCGCTGTACATAATCGACGGCATCCCTCTTCGCGCGGTGAATCTATGAAATGCGGCCAGAAAACCGTCGGTTGAGTAATCGTTTGCGACCTCAAGGTGAATTGCGCGTACGGAGAGACATATAAACAGAACGCAATACGCCTTATGCGTTTTAATACCCCTGCCCTTAGAGGACCTGATCAGAAAAGGACCCGCATAATCCACTCCAGTGTGAGTGAACGGCTTTGATTTGGTTACACGGGGCGTAGGCAACTCCCCAATACGCTGACTTAAACACTGCGCCTTTTGACGTACGCACGTTACGCACTTATAAATAACGGATTTAAGCATGGAGCGAGAATTAGCGATCCAATATTTTTGGCGCAAGAAATGTAAAGAGACACGCAACCCCCCATGAAGAGTGCATAAGTGGGCTTGCTGGCAGATTAAGTCGGAAATTCGGCACCTCGGCAGTAACACCGGGTGTTTCGCGTCTACGGAAAGGCGGGACTTAGACATTCGTCCGCCTACTCGCACGATACCCTCGTCATCCATAAACGGACACAGGTTTCTGAATTTGATAAGAGTCGCCGGGATACGGGACTGCTCGCTCCATGGGAAAATAGTGCCAAAATGTTTACTTTGCATCGCTTTGCACCAAAATAAACGGGCTGCATCGATTTCGGATGCAACTAGAAAAGAATTCGCATGCTTACAACTACGCTTAAGTCTAGCTACGAATCTAAAGACGTACGCCGTAACGCGTAACAGCCTCGGCCACGACGAAAACCGCTCGGAAAGATCCCAGTCCGACGCGTCGCGAACGGACGTAGCTGTCTGAGCACAGACAGTGTTGCGAAGCTCCGGGGGATTCTCATCCACGGGCTCCGAATTTACCGAGGGCCACGAGGCCGAAGTTCCTAATAGCCACTTGGGGCCGGACCACCATAATGGGTGTGAAAGTAATTCATCGGTAGTAATGCCGCGCGACGCACAATCCGCGGGATTTTCGAGAGAAGGAACATGACTCCAATGTTCACTGGGAAAGGATTGTTGTATTCTAGCCACACGGTGCGCGACAAACGTTTTCCAGCGCGCAGCCGGCGACCTTAACCAAGACAGCACCACGGAGGAGTCCGACCAACAGAAGGTTGGAACGGACTCGAGTTTCATCGCGTCCTTTACAAATTCTAAGGCTCGCGTGAGTAACACAGCAGCGCTAAGTTCGAGTCTGGGTATACTCAATAATTTCAACGGAGCGACCTTAGTCTTGGCGTAAAGAAGCGTTACTTTGACACTACCTGCATCCGTCTCTACACGGAGATATACTACTGCCGCGTAGGCCGCGTTGGACGCATCTGCGAACCCGTGAAGTGAAATGCGGGAAGACGCGCCTGTCTGGTGACTCCAACGCGGGATTATCAAGCGATTGAGAAGAGCAAGTTGTGTTTGAAACGCGACCAGAGAGTAGGATAGCCTGGCCGGCAAGGGATCGTCCCATCCTACTTTAAGCAGCCACAGTTGTTGCATCAGAATCTTCGCGCCGATGATAAAGGGAGACACCCACCCAAGGGGGTCGAAAATACGTGAAATCAAAGATAAAAATGTGCGTTTGGTTAATGACTCGGTCGGTGGCTGAATATTATACGAAAATGCGTCAGAAGTGGGATTCCAAGAGATTCCCAAGACTTTAATTTGTACGTCCTCCCCTAACGATTTAGTGGGAGTGACGCTCAAGTCCTCTACCGGAAGGTCCGAGGTGAGATGCGGATTATTCGATGCCCATTTGTAGGGCCTAAAACCGCCCGCCGTAAGCAACGCCTTTATCTGATCGCGAGTCTGTTTCAAGAGCGAAATATCCTCGCCCCCGAACATAAGGTCGTCAACATATATTTGTTGATCGAGAATAGGAGAGGCTAGGGGGTAACGCATCCCCTCGTCCTGAACTAATTGCTTAATAGCACGGTTCGCCAAAAACGGAGCGCACGCAGTACCGTACGTAACGGTTGTCAATCGGAACTCCTGTACTTCCTCGTCGGGTCGGGCACGCCAGAAAATGCGTTGATAATCGGCACTCGCCGAGTCTACAAGGATCTGCCGGAACATTTTCTCGATGTCCGCAGTATACACGTATTGGTAAGAACGCCAACGCAAAATAATAGAAAACAAATCGCCTTGCAATTTCGGCCCGGTAAACAAAAAATCATTTAAGGAAGTTCCGTTGGAAGAAGCACAGGAAGCGTTAAAAACGACGCGAACCTTAGTGGTGCTACTAGAGGCCTTCACCACGGGGTGGTGAGGCAAATAAACGGATGACGAATCAACGCGTTCGTCAGGAGACACTCGTGCCATGTGGCCGAGCCGCTCATACTCGGAAAGAAAAGATTCATACTCCAGGCGCAAGTCGGGCTTCCCTGTGAGTCTACGTTCCGTCGCGAGAAAGATACGTCTTGCTGTACGCGCAGTATCCCCTATTGGTAGTGGTGGCGGCACCTTAAAGGGCAGGCTCACCATATAACGTCCATCGGACGTACGCGAGTGCGTTTCTTTAAAATGCTTCTCGCACTTCCTCTCCTCCTCGGTAACTAGGCCGGTCACGGGGGTTTCCTCGACTTCCCAGAATCTCCGCATCGTCTCCTGAAGAGATACGGGGCAATCAGTCGAAACAAAATGGCAAGCCATTGTTGCCCCGCTCTCCCCCGATGGATGCACCATTCTACCGGAAATAATCCACCCGAACGAAGTTCGTTGCGCACTGGGACCGCCCGGAGGACCGATGATGAGACCATCGCGTAGAAAACGCCCATAGAAATCCGCACCGATAATCATTTCGATTGGCGCGTTAACGAAAGGGCTGGGGTCTGCCAGCGATAACCCGGCTAAATATGATAAGTCCGTATCCACGTGGACCGGAGGAGGAATATAAGATGATAGTTTCGGAAGTACGAGAGCAGAAATGACCTCGCCCGCAGTGACTTTGGAGAGAGGCTGTACACATAGAGTCGCGGCCTGCCGCGCAGAACCGATAGCCGAAGCTCCGATGCCATTAACATGTACTAAAACTGAATTCAATGCGGGTTTTACCGCCTGAACTAACGCCTGCGTTACGAACGATGACTGGGATCCTTGGTCCAACAAGGCTCTCACTTTAGAGGTACGACCATTGGAACCCGTCACTAATACTACTGCAGTAGGAAGTATTGTCCCACACACACGTGCACAAGCTAAATTATTTGAAGACGGACTCGAAGGCTCAATTGGCGGAGAAACAACGATAGATGGCGCAGCTACCGATTCCGAACCGCCATTTGCAGGTGCTCTATTTTCGTTCAAGTGTAACAACGTATGGTGTGTCATTTGACACCGGCGACAACGAAATTTGCTATGGCAGTTACGTTGCGAGTGATTCGGAGCGAAACAATTAAGACAGCGATTCATTCGCCTTACGAGTGCAATACGCTGTTGTACGGAGAGCGACAAGAAATCGTTGCATTGATGCGCGGGGTGAGAAGCTTTACAACAAAAGCACGTTATGGCCGAGGCTGTTGGCGCAGGGTTATTTAACCTAACAGGCCCGCTGGCCCGCTCCGATGAGACCTGATGAGAGCGCACGATTTCCGCTTTACGTTGAGACGCACGACGGCTATGGTCAAAGGAAGTACTAGGCTCAACAGTTTCTAGGGCGCTGACACGTTTCCTAAGAAATTCTTCCAATTGCGCGAATGTAGGCATGACCTGGGCGTCCTCAAGGGATAATTCCCAATCGCGCCGAGTTACTTTATCTAACTTCGAGACAAGAATGAAAATATAAAGGTCTTCCCACTGATCCACGGGACGAGACAAATTAAGCAACGCAGCCCGTACTTCCCGGCCTACATCTAGAAGAGACTTAAGATCTCGCACTCCGGTCGCAGACATTTTTGGCGCATCGACAAATTTCTGAAAGTAGGTGTATACAATAGCCCGTGTCCTCTCAAAATTCGCAGTCAGGATCTCCCAAGCCGAACTAAAATTAGAATCGGAGACCGGAATATTTTCAATTAGGCGCGCAGCCTCACCATAAAGACTCGATTTCAAATAATGCAACCGTTGGCAATCATTTAATTCAGCTCTAGCGATGACTAAGGTTTTAAAGAGCGTACTAAAACTAATCCACGCAGTAATGTCCCCGTTAAATTTAGGTAACGCTATGGTAGGCAAAACAATGTTAGCTGTTTTAGCCTCCACTATACCGGACGCAGCCGGTTCTTTACTACCACCACTAACAGTTGGTGGGCTCAGTGATTCTAAGTGTTCGCAAAGAGTATCACTGGCTTCATTCATTGTATCGGTAATGGTCTGAAAAACCTTGTTCAAGAAGTAGCTGTGGGTCTTCTTGAAGGTGTCGTCAGCCAAAGCGAGGATCTCCTGGTGTCTCCGTCGTCCTTCTTCCCAGTAACTCTGCAGATTATCCAAACGCCTGTTGATAGCAGTCCTTGTCCGCTTCACCTTGGCGAGCTTGATAAAGCTAGTGAGGCAGTAAGCTATCTGCTCCTCAGTTTCCAGCTGGGCTACCACCAACTCCTCGAGCTTAGTCATCTCAATGGAGTAGGGCTTACAAGCAATGTTCAAAATTCGCTACCTCTCTAAAGGCAAAGAAAAGGCACGACAGTACACCAGTATGCAAGCGAAATCAAAGGAAATGACGCAAGCAACAAAACCGTAGTTTGAAGGTTTTAGGTTAGGACTCAAAGAGAGGTTATGTTCTTTCCCTGTTTACGTGGCAGCGCTGTAATGGCGCTGAGGCGGTGACGTCACGGCGTCACAGCGAAATGGCGGCGTCCGGGAGCAGCACGTGGTGAGGGACCCTCCTGAAGTTCTGTCTCGTACAGTGGCGGAGATATCCCCTTTCACCTTCTCCAGGCGCCGTCAGAGTATGCAGGAATCTTCCAGATGTGCCTCCGCGAGTACGTACTGGTACTTATTACACTACACCACACTCTCGACTATCCGGCTCGAAGGACCAGAATGTTCGCGATGGAACGAGTAAGCTAGTTCACGTGGAATAGGGATGGCCGAGGGAGCGTGTGTGGGTGTAACTTCGATAATTAGAGGCGTCACAGAATTTATTATGATCACAGCCGCGAACTGATTGTTAAACGGACTTTGTCAAATTACGCGTTACAAGACTGTGCAGCGTTGAGCACGTGGTGCGCCGTGCGTCGTGTTTCGTCGTATTAACTGCTCTCAGAGAGCGTGGCCACGACTAGCGTCCTAGCAAGCGACGAATCGCAGTCGTGGGTGAGGGGACAGAGGAGAAATCCTCTGACCGAGAGAAGGACTCGCACGGGAGGACTGTAGCGGTCCGTGGAAAGAAAGGAATCCAAAAGGTCGCCTAGTGCGCACGATGGGATTCGTCGCAGCAACCCAGAAGGAGAGTTTGCCGGAGAAGGAAAGCTTCGGTTCAGTAATGGAACTCGAAGGAAAGCTTCGGTTCAGTAATGGAACTCGAAGGAAAGCTTCGGTTCAGTAATGGAACTCGAAGGAAAGCTTCGGTTCAGTAATGGAACTCGAAGGAAACACAAAGTAGAATAGAGGTGGAATAACGCAGATTCTCACCTTGAGAAACCAAGATGGCTACTCACTCGAAAGGGCCACGACGCACGACGGCACACACGTGTTGATCTCTCAACGGACGGAAGAAGACGACGCAGGAAGAAGGAAGCGGGACATGCCCCCGCTGATCCTTCATTAGTCACGCACGTAAACGGCGGATGGCGTTACTGATAGTCCGCAACGCCAATCAGCGGAAAGTCGCAACATACGCTACACGCCACAGTCCTATTGTATACGCGCGTGGTAACGCAAATTAGCCTTAAAACTCAATTATATAAAAGTAGGCCGCTGCCTATACGCAAACGGCTCCCGCTACGCGCAAGTAGCGAGGCAAACGCGCCAACGACTTTAAATCCCCAACACTTACTAAAGTAGGACTAGGACGAGCTTTGACAAGTATGCCTCACTACATCCCAAAAAATACTACCAAAAGAAATTCAGCCTTAAGTTTACTCGTTTCAATTTCTATTGCAACAATCGCTGTATCAGCGTTTGGCAAAGCTCTTGCTAATTCTACTTTGTTATTTTCTTTAATCTAATTTCTAATTCAAGTTTAATTCAATTTTTTAATGTAATTTCTTTTAACTTAAGTCCATTTCGTCCTCGTGCTCGTAGCATCCGTTGTTCCATAGAAGGGGAAAATGCTATTACGCATAACTCGGTCAGCTGGGAACGGGTTACGCGAGGCTCCCCTGCTAAGCAGGTATACTCACTAAAAACCCCTCCTCGTTCACCTGTCGATGCATAATTAGTCCTATTCAGAGAATAAAACAGTAATGTTATTATCTTTAATTCGACAGAGCTTACCCTTGTTACGTCCGGGCGAGGCTTATCACGACTTTGATGTTTGTCAAGACGGTCGATGAGAAATCCGCGAGCGGCCTGCCGTGCGACCGGTCGTAACGCTTGAATATTTTTGTTAATTTAATTACAATAAATCAACGGCAATCTAACTGAAGATCATCATTGCGGTATTCTAATCCCTTCCTGGAAGAGGAGGGATTTTCTAGTTTATTTGGTACAAGCTAAACGGAGAAGTTAAGTTAAAATCTAATATCGCGTTTAGTTGTTTGCAGGACTAATAGGATTCGTGTGTCTTCTCAAGACCCGTACAGGTCCCCAATTGTTCTCGCGAGGTTATGTTTTCGGCCGGTGTACAATGCTATGGTATATGAGGTGTGACGTCACAACACAGATTAAATTAAAGAGAGTAATATAAGGGGAAAACAAAAGTAGTTATATTCAATTGAAAATAATCATATAAAGAAAAGATAGAATATATATATAGAGAAAAGTAGAACAGATGTGTTACGAATTCGCTAAACTATGAAAGAATTACTGCAAGAGATGTTATCGCAGTATTGAGAAAAGTTCATGTGTAGTGCGCGACAATGATGCGCCTTAACACGAGCGCTTTCGGATATCAGTAATTACGCCTTTACAATCGACAAGTTAACAAAGAATCTTGCACGGTCAAATGACCGTGCCCGTGGGATCCCGCCGTGGCCTAAGCTCGGGTATGATCATACAATGAGATGGTAATTGTCGTCGTGTTTCGCGACTGGAGGTTCCTACCGTGTCGCTGGTCTTCGGCTACGTTCGAGTCGCTTCGGCTACGTTCGCGCTCTTACTCGCTTTGTCTCTCTCTCTCTCTGTCTCCTTCGCTACTCGCTCTATCCTTCTTTCTCTCTCTGGCGTATCGTCGGTGGAGTTTTCAAAGGTTTTCGATGGAAAAACGATGATAGTACCTTCGAATCGAAACGTAATTTTAGTACTGTGAACTTCCTCGATTTGCCTATGCTCGGTGATAATTGAGCCGGGAACTAGTCCGTTACAAGGTTCGGTAAGTCAGGAAGATAGTGCTTCTATTCAAATATCTCGATAATTAATTCCGACTTTAATCGCCATACGAGCGAGGAACAACCTTTCCGCGTTCTGTTCAAGTTAAAGAATAAAAGAAAGAGTAATGTAAATGAAATCGAAAAGGAAACTTAAGCTAACGTGTCCGACGCAATTTGTCGGCCACGTGCAAAACGCAACGCGCACACTTTCGCACTTCCGCTAAATTAAAGGAAAACTGAGTCTGTGTCTCACTTAAACTGAATTTATAAACTAAAGCTTTTACGAGGATAATTGAGTTCGTTTAGTGGCACACTGCAAGAAGAATATGCACTTTTAGACTCAGAAATTAATGATATCTAGGATACCCTCGGACAATCGACCACGTACCTCACGACTTTACAGCCAACTGCCCAGAGAAATCCGTCGCGAGACGGCTCCTGGGCTCGCTCTAGGCCAGTTTTTCATACCCTAACCATGGAAACGGTCGATCAGCGGTCGATTCAGTGTACAAATATTGTGTTACTATGCTCGCTCGATGTTCAGCGAGAGACTTTCGTTTGCTCATTTATCCTCCTTTAATTATTCAGTTTTATTGCAAATAAAATATGATTGCCTTGACTCAGCTATTCAAAACTTTAGTAGTGCACGCTCCTGACTTATATGCTTGAACAGAATTAGGTTGATATCTGGGCAATGCCTTATTGCCACGAAAATCATAATTCATTTTAGAGAGAGAGAGAAACTAAAAATTAACACGCGGAACCTCATCGCTTTTTCCTTAGCCTATACACGCACACACTCATACCGCACGCACACACTCATACTCTGCTCACACGCATTCATATCCACTCACACGCTTACATTTACTTACATCTACTTATATCTACTTATATATATATATACGATGGGACGAATATGATTCCACGGTGAGGGAATTCCACTACATATTAACAACTCAACAGCACCACATATACGATGGGGCTAAACCGTAATACAAGTAATTCATATACGCGGCCTGGAGGAAAAATAGAATAACATGATTTTACAACTAATACTCTAACAGCGCACCGGATGCGATGAGCCTAAGCCGTTATGAGTAATTCGTCATCCGGCGGCCGGAGTGAAGGAAAGGAAAGAGAGTTTAATTTGAAAGATAATAAAAGAGAAGGGAAAATTAAAAAGTTACGCTGGGACGTAACATCCTCCCCCCCTTGGAATCATCATCGTCCCCGATGATGTGTCG
Organism: Priocnemis perturbator; assembly: GCA_963942575.1. NCBI lineage: Eukaryota > Metazoa > Arthropoda > Insecta > Hymenoptera > Pompilidae > Priocnemis > Priocnemis perturbator. The sequence goes on from OZ012652.1 coordinate 13,190,293, forward strand.
CGCGCTTTAGTCTCACGCGTAGGGGCATACCGACGTCCGGTGGTACCGAATGAAAACGTGGAGCATACGTCTATCCCGGCGGTAAGGTTTAGCACTCGTCCCCCCGACCCTCAGGCTAAATCGTACCCCCCTCGTATCCCCTCGGAAGACCTCCAGAACGCAGTCTATCAGGGGCCGGCGCACTTCCACACACCCCTCCACGTCGACCTCCCTAATGGTTACGCAATTGCGAACGAGCCCGCATATATCCTCGTCGGTAACACCTTCGTTGTCCCTGCACTCCAGAACTTCCAGAGTCCTCAGTCTCTGCAGGAATTGTGCGCCGACGGTGGGATACATGTAACTCATTTTGAGCTCCACGAGTTGGGGAAGGTCGCCAAGACCGTCCAGGGAGGACTCCCCACGGACGTTGGTACAGCCGGTAATGTCCAATACAGTGAGGCTTCGCATGTGTTCCCCCATTTTGTCAATGAAGGTGATATCCACCCAACCACACCCCATGACACACAGGTGAGTCACTTGCGTGAATCGCGGGGGCAGCCACAGCGCCTCCGTCACCGAACCGTAGCCCAGTTCCATGAAATTGGCCACGTTGCCCTCCTCCTCTGCTTCCTCGAGCTCCTGCTCCAGCGCCTCATCGCGCTGGTCACAATACCGGAGGGTTAACCGCCTCATTGTCGTGCCCAGTGCTATATTATGGCCCAACGCAGCCAGTACCTCCTCTCCAAAGAAGACCGGTCGATCTATATTCAGCTCCGTCAGCGCAGCGTTTTTCCCCAGGAGTTCCGCCAGGTGGGCGGGCTTGACCCTTGTTCGAGTGAGCTCCAATCGCTGTAGTGTGGAGCTTAATGTGCGGAAGGAACTCCCCGTCATCGCGGTCTCCCGAGCTGTAAACCCTAACAGTTTTCTAGCCGCGAATAACCAAAGGAACTCGCTATCCACCGGACCGCCGCACTCCCCTACGGTGAGGTGACTCAATCTAGGGCAACCCTCGTACAGTGCTCGCACCCCGGACGGGAGGATACGAAGACCTGACACGTCTAGTTCCTCAAGTCCCTTCGCCCACCCCGCCGTTATCGTCAGTAACTGGGGCCGCAGTGCCCTACATGCGCTTCGGTCCGCCAGGCGCACCACTCGGAGCCCGCGAGCGCAACGCTGAAGCAACCAGTGGACAGAGTCGTTGGTAGGTGCCGGGTCACTCCGGTAGGTCGGCCATCGCCAATCTTCCGCGTCGATCTTCCTTTCACTGGACAGCGCACGCCGCACCCCCTCTTGCCAGCCCTTACTGACTCGCTCCATCCTTGCCACATCCCGGAACGACATGAAGGGCACCAGGAGAGCCACTACCTCCACCGGAAGCGGCGGTCCATATTCCTCCTCGTACCCCAGTCCGTCGAATGGTAGCATTCCCGTGGCGTTCACGGCGGTGGATGTGGATGGACCCCGATTGTGCCAGGCGTCGGCCATCTTAACCCCCAGGACACGCTTGCGTAGCGTGATCGGGGCCTTTTGTGTCGCCTCCATGGCGGCCCGCGCCTCCTCGGTTGTCGCGAAGGTGACAAAACCGGTCGCCCCCGTATGCCCCCGCCGTACCACCGCGTGTATAGCCCCCATTGGCTTAAATGCTCCCAGCAATTGGGCCGGCCGGGTATTCGGCGACAACCGGGCCACGAACAGGCGGTTCGTCTCCAGGCTCTTTGGTCCTTCCATTACCCTTTAAGTTGTTGAGTCAAGGTACAATTATATTATTACAATACAGTGGTTATATCATGCCGTCGCTCTTCCACGGGGAGATCGGCATTCGCAGGAAGCTGGCTGTAAAGATATTATTTGCTTTCGCGCCCGAGTCGAATGTGTGAAGTTTGTTCCTCACTCAGAGGGAGAGAGTCTTAGTTCATAGGCAAGACTTTATCCGCGTGCTTAAGGAGACGTTTTCCCTCCTCAGTCTCCAGCAACACGGTATTTCCCTCCAGCCTTTTTACGACGCGGTAAGGACCCCGATATCGACTGCCAAATTTGCCCTTCTTGGGCTCGATAAGGACCCGCACCATGTTGCCTTCTTTCGCCTCAAGCGGCCGCGCGCGCGCGTCGTAGTGCACTTTGGACTTCTGCTTTGCTTTCAATAGATTTTCTCCTGCCGCGATCTGCATTTCCGAAAGGTGGGGGATAAGCTCCCGTAGATACGCGGAGTACGTATCACTCCTCTCGTCCACGCAGATCGAGCTTGGATATCGCGCGATTCTACCATACACGAGCTCGTACGGTGTAAAATTCGTAGCTTCGTGTACCGAGGTGTTATATGAGAACATTGCAAACGGTACCAGCCTATCCCAGTCGTCATATTCGTCCAAGTAATGCTTTATGTATTCTGTAAGCACGATGTGGCTGCGTTCTAACGCACCATTAGTCTGAGGGCGGTAGCCTGACGTTGTTACATGTTCGATATCAAACAGACGCGCGATTTCTTTAATTACTCTATTTATAAAGCTAGTGCCTCTATCTGTTAATATCGTTCGCGGCGCTCCGAATTGCAGGATAAGATTCGTGACCATCGCATGGGCTATTGTTTCCGCTTTTATATCCGGCACGGGCACTGCAATGCAATATTTAGTGAGGTTATCCTGCATTGTCAATATGTGTTTGTTCCCTTCCGGCGTTGTGGGAAGCGGCCCGACAGTGTCTAAGGATATTTTAACAAAAGGTTCAATTGGCGTATCCGTTATGATCATTGGTTCGCGCGTTCTCGCGCGAACTAACTTTTTCTCTAAGCATCCCGTGCAAGTCCGAATAAAATTTTGAATCTCGTTCTTCATACCCGGCCAATAATATCGTTCGCGAATACGATGATATGTCTTTGTCACACCTTTGTGACCACCCATACGGCCCGCATGTAATTCGGATATTATCCTTGGTCGCAACGCCTCAGCTGGTATCGAAACGTTCCCGGTGAACAAGGTAATAGTTACTCCGGAATCTTCGAATATTTCGTTTAATAAGTCCGGATAAATTCCGCACGACAGTTTTTCCGTGATATCTCCTTTCAGTGATAGCCCGCACGATGTTTGCCCGTAGTTGATTAAAACGTCCCGTAATCTAGTCAATCCGTCCCTGAATTCAGCAACGGTGGGGGTATCGTAAAATCTCTTTGCTACTACTATGCTGTAAATAAAATGTTTCTTGTAGCGTGTGACTAAAATTTTTCCTTCTTTTGGATTAACGGACTTCATGTCCTCGATGTTAATTGCGCGAAGTTCCGTTAACAAACGCGATACTGTATTGTCGAATTCGCAATCAGCTGTTATGAAATGGGCTATGTTCCCCCGTCGCGCTGTTAGATTTTCGCGCGAATATCGTACAGGCTTTACTCTGCTCCTTAGGTTGTCTCGTGGTAGGCTCTGTGGACGAGGCTGATCAAGCTCGCGAGGCACACTCTCGCTCACGGGAATCCCGACGATAGTTGTGTTCGGTGCTCGGTCAGCGTATAGTCGCTGTGACGGTACGTCTTTCGGTAATGTTACTTTCGTCGGAGGAATCGGTGTCGAAAGTGCCAATGGTCGCGTCGCGGGAATAGGCGTCGGTATAAACGATCGTCGTATCGGTTTCGAAATTATCGTATCGTTAATTTTTCCCGGCGCTTCCTCGGTTTCTTTGATAGGTGTTAAAGGCCCTGTAGAGGGACGCGCGATAGTGCCGGCACGGGCAGGACGGGTGGGGAACTCCGTTGTGTCTAATGCATTTCCCGACCTGTCCGGCACTAAGATTTCCCCCACTTCCTCTACCGGTTCTCGTTCATGTAAGTCGTCAAAGAGTGTTGAATTTTGTCTATTCGCGCTGCTGTCGTCATGCAGCAGTTCGTCCGCGCTTTCGTCGTCAGTCCGTTGGTCATGTCTGAATAGGGCGTCGTGAAAACGTACGATCGAGTCGGACAACTCCTCCAGCGTAATCGGCCCTTCCGATTCTTCACTAGAAGATTCGCCCTCATCGGTCGCGTAGTGGTGCCGGGTGGGAACCTCCATGGTGGGTAGTGCGCTTCCCGGCGCCTCCACCTCTTCGCTCGCGCCCGGTTCTGTTTCTGGTATTTTGTCTGTCTCCGGCGGCGGTCGACTCGGTAGTCTCGGTTTTACACTTGGCAACACGCTTCTACGTTCAACGAATATTGGCGTGTCGGAAACGTCTGATGACGGGTCATCGCTGTCTGCTGTCGCCTCTGTTTGTGTCGACGGTAGAACCGGAGCACGATTACGCGTTCTTGATGCTACCGCGCTTGTATCTAAAGGATTTGGCAACCTCGGATTTACTCGAACTCTACCCGTTCTTCCCTCCGGTGGAGAAGAATCGCTTGTTGACACGCGTGGGTTATCCGAGCCTGATTCCGCGGTCCCTTGTCTCAACGGTAACACCTTCATTTCTGAACGCTCCTTACTTTCCTCGTCGGAATTTAGTATGCTTGATTTGACTGGATTACGCGACAATGCGTCGGCGTTAGTGTTGAGCTTTCCCGGTTTGTGCACGAACTCATATTCATAGTCCCTCAGTTTCAGTCTCCAACGTACAAGTCGTTGTCCCGGATCTTTTACAGAATCTATCCATTTTAATGGTTCGTGATCACTGAAGAGCGTGAACTTTCTACCGTATAAGTATGGTCTGAAATGCAGTACCGCGTAAAGAACAGCTAAGCACTCCTTTTCAGTGGTAGTATAATTCTGTTCCGGTTTTGTCAAGTTTCGCGACAAGTACGCAACGGGCAGATCATTACCGTTAGTATTCTGACTGAGCACTGCGCCTATCGCAACGTCTGAGGCGTCAGTTGTCAAGGTAAAGGGCTCATTAAAATTAGGAAACTGTAGAATAGGAGACTTGCACAGTGCTCCGCGTAATATTTTAAAACTCTTAGTGTGTTCCGCGTTCCAATCAAACTTCGCGTTTTTCTTCAATAATTCAGTCAACGGTTTCGCGATCGCGGCGAAGTTCTCTATAAAGCGACGATAGTAGCCTACTAAGCCTAGGAACTCCCGAACATTGCGCTGTGTCTGTGGATACGGAAAATTCTTCACAGCGCTTATTTTACCTGGGTCTGGGCGTACCCCGTTTCGACCTATTACATGTCCTAGGTAAGCTACTTCCGTACGCAGAAAGTCGCACTTATCCGGTTGCAATGTAAGTTTCGCGTCGCGTAGTCTATTAAATAACCGTTGTACTTTCCTCCGGTGTTCTTCCAGAGATTTGGCGTATACGACTATGTCATCTAAGTAAACGAAAACTTCTACTCCTTGCAATCCACGCAACACCTGATCCATTAATCGTTGGAAGGTCGCCGGCGCGTTCTTAAGCCCTTCCGGCATTCGTACATATTCGTAATGACCGTTCGGTGTCGTGAATGCAGTTTTCGCGCGATCTTTCGGTTCCATGCCGATTTGCTGAAACCCGCTTGCCAAATCAAATACTGAGAAATAACGCGCCTCGCCTAGGTGATCCATGATATCAGTGATATTGGGCAATGGATACGCGTCCCCGATCGTCTTCTCATTTAATTTCCTAAAATCTATCACCATACGCCAGCGTTTATTCCCGTGGGAATCTGGTTTCTTCGGTACAATCCAGAGTGGCGAATTGTATGGTGAGCTTGATGGTGTTATAATATTATCCGTTAATTTCAAGGAGATTTGTCGCGCGATCTCGTCTTTATGTATCGGTGGAAATCTGTATTGACGCGTATTGATCGGTAGGTCGTCTGTTGTCGGTATTGTGTGAGTGATGCACGGTGTCGATTGTAGTCTGTCACCCGGTAGATGGAAGGTTTTAGGGTATTCCTCTATCAAATCGATTACGTGCTCGCGTTCTTCGGCGTTAAGGTGTTCGAGCCGCAAGCGAGAGAGCACCTCACTCACCCGATCAGTCGTCACCGGTTTTTCCGCGCGTTCGGAGTCTGTATCGAAATATTCCTGTTCTTCGGGAAAATTATGGTACTCGAACGGCACTATGCTTTGTGGCGGAATCTCAATTTCCACGCGCTTGTCTAAGGTGTTAATCGCCAGCACGTGGCACGCGCCCTGACTGACTGAGACGGCTGCTTCACCGATATAGATACCGTCTGCAATGTTCATTCGCGGCAAATAGCCCTCCGTTAAATCTCTCCCTTCGTCCACGTCGATCCTAAGTACTTGTCGCGCGCGCGGCTGCAGGTGGTATACTCGCGTCGCTGGCGAGCTGCGTCGCGCGCTGTTCGGTTCGGATTCTCCGACGAATCGCATTGGTCTTATCGGATCGCTTTGTGTTACTAAAGTGTTGTGTGCAAATGAAATCTCTGCACGTTCTTGTCGCAGGTATTCTTTACCGAGAATTCCGTCGCTTCGTATTGGAAAGTTAGATCGTACTACGTGGAATTTTACTACTTGCCCGAGCAAGGTTAAAGTGGTCGTGCCTAGAGTTTCGGTTTGCTCCATAGTAATCCCTGTTATGATTACTGATTCGTCTAGCGCGACAGACACGTCTTCCCCGAGAGCTTTTAACTTTATTATATTTACATCTGCTCCAGTATCGATTAAAAAGTAGGCAAATTCCCGTCGCAATTCTACCGCGTGCATTTTAACTTGTGGTGAATCGCGGTTCGACTCGAAGCGTATCACTGCGGGTTTTCCTCCTGAAACCTCACGGTTGCTCGACGCTCCGTGCTGTGCGGGCTCGGCGGCGCGTCCGACCGACGAGCTCCTCGAGAGTTTAAATCTGGTTCCCTAGTCAATTCAGGTGACGCTTGTTCACGCCTTGGCGGTGGTTGCCATCGCGGTGGTGATCGCGAAGGTGGCGGAGAGTCATTTCGTCGCATTGGTTCGTAATCGCGGTTATTTCCCGGGCGGTTAGTTCCGTAACGATACTGGCGTTCTGGCGACATGGCGCGGGGCGGTGTCAAGCGTTGTGCGGCACATTGACAAGTGCACGGCGCAGCGTACGGTGTCGGCGGGTACAGTGCGTTCGGCGGCGGATAGTAACCCGTCGGTGGCAAACCCGAATGATGCGAGCTCAAAGGCGGCGATTTTAATATACTAGCAGACGCTCCCAGATGTTCGTGAGACGGTCCCGCGGCCCGCTGGTCGTAAGGGCTAAGCGGTCGGGGTGAGGGAGTACACGACGGCACTTCCTCCTCTCTGCGCGATACGAGCAGTCTCGCCGACTCCAAACCCGTGTTTCTGGACGCCTTCATTCGGTGTTCTATTTGTGCCGCAATTCCTACGGCTGCATCTAGATCTTTTGGCGCACGCGCTTCTATTTCTCGCATCATTTCGTCCGGTAATCCCCGCACGAACCCCTCAAGGGCACTTTCCCTAACCGGAATTATCATTATTTCCGCCCCAGTCGGATGCGTTTCCTGCAGCGCTATCCTTGCCCCTGAGACGAGTGCCGATAATCTATCGTAAAACCCGTAAACCCCCTCATCGCGTCGCATCCTGATAGTAACGATATCCTTCATGTATTGCGCGAAAGTTCTGTGGCCCCCAAAACGCGTCTTTAGATGTTTAATTAGCGAGTCGACGGTGGAAAAATCTTTTTCATAAGTGCTTACTCCCGCTCGACCCTCGAGTTTATTTATCACTCCGCGCACGAACGCGTCCTCCCAAGCCGGTGGTACGAGAGCCGCGCCTCCGCGTACTCTCCTAACGAATTCGCTCAATGGTATATTTGACCCGTCATAACTGGGTATCCCGACTAACCCCTGTTGGAGGGCATATATCTCCGCCATCATAGAGGTCGATGCATCGGGATCTGCGCCCGATCTACGCGTGGTGTTGTTCGCGGTCGATTCGTTTGGCTGACTCATTTTTGGCTAGTCGATACCGGGGCGCTTGTGTCTAATTACGTGCAGCGCTCCTGTGCTATATCGACCTCTAACTTGTCGTCTCCGGAAAAATGTGATATACTTTCTTCAACGTCTCTGATAGTGAACCAGTTACCGCGGCGCTCGCGATTTCTACCGAATATTGCGTCGGATCGCCGTCGCTCGGCGCGAGAACTACCTTACCGTCGTCGTATTGCGCTTTTCTCGTCCTCAGTCTCACTGCCTGTGTCTTCTTCGCATGATTCATCACTATCTTCCGCAATTCTACGAGGGATAATGGTTTTGTCGTGTTCGTCCTCGCTGTCACTTCCATCTTCTTCTTCCTCTTCCTCGTTGCTTTGGATGTATTCCTTCAGTCTCCTTTGTAATTCTTGTTTTCTTCCGCTTTTAGGCAGTTGCAATTTTTCTAATTTCTCTTGTAGTTCCTTTAACTTCATCTTGACTATTTCTTCCGGCAATAATTCTGCTACGTTACTGGCTGTCTTACGGCTACCATCCTTCTCTTCTGGCCGTGATTCTTTCTCGTTCGACGTTGCTGCAGCTTGCTCGTCCTCACGAGCTGGTCCTTCCGGCCGCTTATCCTTTCCATCGGTCCTTGTCCTTGTCTCTTGTCTTTCTGTCATCTTAACAACTGCGCTTTTCCCACTTTTTCCACTGTCCACTCAATTTCAGTCTCCGTCCTGCCACTGTCCGACGATCGCTACTCGTTATTCACCACTGAACAACTGATGATGAAGGCCAACTTTCCTCCGTCTAGCACGTATTGAATAGTTTCACGATCTTCAACCCACTTTTAAGGAGACGAAACTGAGAGTTCCATTGAACACCACTTTTATCTTCCACCAACTCAGTCTATTGTCTCTCCCTTGCTCGCTCACCTCCCGGACGAGCCGCCAAATGTGGGATTGTGAAATGGTAAGGGAGAGATTCAATGAAAACTCTTAAAATTACGTTTAATGGGAACCAAACACTCAATTACAATCATCCGTCCGGATCGACGGCTGCTTGACGACTGACCCCCCTGGGCCTCACGTGCCCTCCTCGCGCCCCCCGTGCCCTACCGCGTCACACACACGCAATCGGCCTTCGAAGTGACGATCAGCAACTGACGGCGCGCTACAAATGCTGACGGACAGCATTAACCTGTCCCACACCTATATTGTATAATTGTATATCATAAAATCACTGAAGTTAATTTTATTTATACTCACACTTGCTTTGATAACCCTTTACTTTCGTGCTATCAAGATTGTTCGTCTCTCTCCCCCCCCCCCCCCCCCCTCTCACTCTCTCTCCGAATGATTTTCCAGTGACGTTCCAGCAAAAACAATCCTTCCGGTGTTCCGAACTTGTTCGTTAACCGGATTGAAGCCGGTGACTTTCCATCTGTGCAACCTCTAGGTTTAGCTCCAGTTACAGTCAGTTGTAGTATACGGAATTTGTAGTAATTTCGAGTTAAGCTAGCGTGAGTCAAGTGTGCACAGTGGATCGTGGATTGAAGCTGAAGGTAGAAAGCGTCTGAAAATATTTGTTGCAGTCGCTTGTAAAATAAGGTTAGTATATTAGTGTTTATAAGACGTTAATCTCAGTGTCTCAATATGAATTGGAAGTATAATCTATTTTTTATTTAATAGGATTGAAGAAATAGGAGTGGACCGGAGTGGACCGAGGAAGATTGTAGGGATTTTACGAATCTGTTTCAGTTTCCTGTCGAATAAAGTCAGTAATCGTGTTGAGAACTTGTTAACGTCGATATCAGAATTTTATTTTGGAGTCTGACCGTGCAATTTGATTGAAGCGATGGGCCGTACGTGGGTGGTGCACGGTTGCCAGTCGACGTCCATGCTTCCAGACCAGTGATTTCCAAGAAACGTGAACGTGCGCATGAAGCGGACGATGGCATTGCGTCGCTGCAAAGGCATTTATAAATTTAACAAATTGGAAAACTGCATCGTTCGTTGCGAGTATTTTGGGCAGGAAGACTACGAATCATATAGTTTTAGACGCAGAATCATAAGACTAGGTGCAATTCCTTCAAAAACTGTACCAAACGAGGTATGATACGAACGTACGAGGCTGCCCAAAACTTTGTGAACAACAGCTTGGTACGTCGTACCAAAAGGATAATGTCATCCCTTCGATAAATGCACTCGATCAGGTACGACTACACTAAATTGATTTGTAGCAACGTGAATGTACTCAACAAACGCAACCTAGTACATCGTACCGAAACGACGATACACAAGAGTCGCGCTTGAAAAAGAAAAGAGCCTGCAGCGAAACGCACCACAATTCCGATGGAAATAAGGAGAGCAGGAAGGAGTCCTAAAACAGCAGGATTATGCGGTTCGATGAAATCATTGAGAAGAAAAGAACGCCTGTCATCGATGAAGACGTTACGTTTTAACAGAAGGCTGCGACTAGCTGAAAAAAGTGCCACGAATGAAACGATGCTGTCGCTGGTGCAAAATGTAAGTCCTATGCGAAGGCAGTTTTTTGAGATGCAGTTGCGTGCCGCAGAATATTAACCACAGATATGCATCAAACTTTTTATCCGATTGGCAAGTACCATTGCACATGAAGAGAGAAAAATACGAATCAACGAGGAGAACGATGTGGTAAGAAAATGTTTCTGCTGTTCCTAAGAACATGTACCAAAAATAATTGAAAACTTGACTGTATTGCAACGTGTGCAGAAGATTCGATCAACGTCGGGGGACACAAGATCATCCGTTTTTATGATCCATCGCATCTTTTCGAAGAAGTACGAAATACTTTGCTGACCGAGCGGTCGAAGGTAGAACGGGGATCGAGAAAATTTGTTAAGTGGAAAGTCATCGAAGTAGCCCATCAAACGGGCAACGAAAATTTGGCCAGCAGATTGATGCCGAAATTAACGGACGGACGTGTCGATGAAACGATCACGAAGAACACGAGTTGCTCAAAGTTTGTACAGCACCGTACGCGAACGAAAGGTACCGATTGTCGATACTAGAATCTCGAAGAACCGCGATATCTGATGATTCGCCGTCAATGGCGTACGCGCGTCGTAACGTTTCCCCTCGTATCGTGTCGTTTTTCAGGATTCATCCAGCCGTATACACGGACGTAAGATTAGCCGTGTTCATAGACGAGGATCAGCCGAGGCTCGAGCCACCGTTTCCCACCATTTCAAATTTAGACCTGGGACTGCCTGGGACATCCAAGAGCTCACATGTGTTAATTTGAAATCATTAACATAAATTAGAGGAGAGACGTAAGAACTAGATGACATGAGAAGAGGAAATGGCAATTGAAGAGAACGTGCGAATTCGGAGGCAGAACGTTCGCGACGCGATTAATCCACTGGAATTTTACGACGAAGTGGAATTTAAAAGACGATTCGGATTCTCCAAAGAATCTGTCATATACGGAATCTTGCCGAGAATCAGGCAGTATTTGACTCTACGACGGAACAACCGGGGCCGCCCAACCCCTCTGGAAATACAACCGTTAGTTTGCCTTCGCTTGTATGCAAGTGCAAATTTCCAGGTTGGATGCAAACTATCTCTTTTTCTTACATATTGGACATATTGTTACGTGAGAGTAACGTTATTTGAATAATCTGTTTTCATGTCTGTCATTAGATGGTGATCGGCGATACAATAGGTCTGTCACAACCAACGGTATCCCGGATAGTGTTCCGTGTATCAGCCGCACTGGCATCTTTGACGGAGGAAATCATAAAGATGCCGTCTCAGGAGAGACAAAATGAGACTCATCGGTTATTCCAATTGCTCGGACATGGTGACGGGATAATCGGCTTGCCAGGGATCGACGGTGCGATACACTGCACCTGCGTACGCGTCGCTGAGGCTAGAGTTCGACGCATGGATGAAGTCTACACGAATAGAAAGGGATATTTTTCCTTAAAAGTACAGGTGTGTAACCTGAACTCATAATTGATAACAATTTTTAATAATCATTTATACAATGCGAGGAGATATGTATATATATATGAAGATATTATTAACAATTTATGTATTTATATGTAATACAGACTGTCGTAGGTCCAAATATGAAATGTTTGGATATCGTGCCAGAATATCCTGGGAGTCAGCGCGATAGCAGAATTTTCCAGAATTCATGCGTGTACGTGAGGTATATGCAAGGATACCTAACCGGCAAATAGGTCGGTGATGCTGGTGTTACGTCCTGCGTCCTCCACCCGCCACAATTTTTCGCTTTTCTAAATTATTCAAGAATAACTAATCGATCATTCTCGCCGCAGTCTCCCGTTCCCTCAGTAGTTCTAAGATTTACTCTAATCTAACTTTAGGAATGAAGTGCGGTTCTCACGAGCCCCCGTTAGCGATAAGACACGCCACGCGCGACAAGTAGAGGTAACTTACACCCGAGCGATAGCCAAGACGACGCGAGTAGGGAACAAGCGAAACGTACAAGAAAAGCTCCGCCGAATTCTGGCGCTGCGCGACCGGACAACCGCCAAGTAATGCAACCTGTTAGAAAAGGAATTCCAAAAGATAAGATACGTGTAGCCAAGTCCTGGGAAAGGCATCTATCGCGCCGTTCCCAGGATATAACGCTGATGCAGTGTCAGCATGCGAATGCCGCTCAGCGGAGCACGGCGTTTATATAGGGCAGTACGAGACCCTTTTCGGACACTCTTGGTCGCTACGACACTCTTGGTCGCGAAAAGCACCTATACGCGCTCTTTTGATTACGACAAGTGTTAACACGCGCGCTCCTGCCTACGACAGTCACTTGCGACTCATTCATCGATCCATTTTACTTCAATTCACTTCAGTGCGTGAAGTGCTCCGAATAGCACCGTTGTTCACATTTAAGAATTCAAGCGCGGGTGCGAAGCGCAACACCCGACTTAGCGTTCACCTCCAGTATCTTTCAAGTGTAAAGAATAGAATCAAGTTAAGTCACGTCGAGTCAATCGAATCAAGTTAACTCCAAGCGAATAATCAACACGATAAAATCAGTGCCATTGTTCCTGCATCTCGCCAGGCAACACCAGGTTTGTGTAATCAACTAATCTTTGTAATCTGGACCGCTCTAGGCCACCAGCGTGGTGAACCCTCCGAAATTCAGCTAATTATAAGTAAACTGCGTCATCGAGACACTGCGTCTAGTCTCGATCTCCGATTCTCTGGTCACGATAACGAAGTGGAGCCGTTCTACTCCAAATTGTAGGGTTCGATCAATTAATAAACACCATGTACACAATCTCGTGAGTCACCTATTGCACACCCATCCTCGCAACAATACACGTACACCCGCGTAAAACTTGGTTATCGGAGTGTTCTCTGAGTGTTCTCTGAGTGTAATTAGACAGGGGATCTCACCCCTTTTCTTCCCGCGATACCGAAACCGCCGTGCGCATAAATCGAGTGGTCTTTGCTGCCGCCTTCGAGCCTGTGCCTGAGTCGCCGTACGGGCAATATCCCGCGGGCACTGTCGAACCTCTGAGTTCCGGTGACCCCTCTGCGAATCTTTCGCGCGACATCAGCTCACAGGTTTCGTTGGCCGGCGGCGGGCCCCCTCGCTACGATCGTGGCTCCCCAACCACCTTCGGCGCACCACGGTTCGGGCCCGAGGTCAGTGGTCACATCCACGGATCGCAACTATTCTACCAGTCAAACGCATAACCAGAGAGCGCCCCGACGTCACCGGCCACGTGAGGACTATAGAGGAATTCGGGGAGGCGGAGTAAAACAGTGGGCACGCCGCGTAGCTGCCCGCTTGTATCGGTCGCAGCTATCTCGACAAACAGCGAGCGAATCCGCGAATTCCCTTCCGCCTGCCTACCCGCACCCCGGACAGCACGCGCCACCGGCCTGGACCTCTCCAGAACAGCCTTGTCCGTTCGAACTACCCCCAGGGCAAGATCAGTTCACAGTCTACTTCGAGCCTCTAGAACCGGAAATCGTACCGTCTACCATCGTGGTAACTGAGATCTGCGAAGATTCGGATGTCGAAATCATAGATTAAGTAACCCGCAGGAACGCGAGTAAATTCTTAGGTTGGTGTAATCTCGAGTCACCAGCGACGCTCACATTGCCTGTGCCGTAACCATTCGGACGCGAACAGATTCTTGGGTTGGTGTAATTCCGAGTCACCAGCTACGCCCACATTGCCTGTGCCGTAACCATTCGGACGCGAGTAGTATCTTAGGTTGGTGTAATCCCGAGTCACCAGCGACGCTCACATTGCTTGTGCCGTAACCATTTCAGACGCGAGTAGATTCTTGGGTTGGTGTAATTCCGAGTCACCAGATACGCCCACATTGCCTGTGCCGTAACCATTCGGACGCGAGTAGATTCTTAGGTTGGTGTAATCCCGAGTCACCAGCGACGCTCATATTGCCTGTGCCATAACCATTCGGACGCGAGTAGATTCTTGGGTTGGTGTAATTCCGAGTCACCAGCTACGCCCACATTGCCTGTGCCGTAACCATTCGGACGCGAATAGATTCTTAGGTTGGTGTAATTCCGAGTCACCAGCGACGCTCACGTTGCCTGTGCCGTAACCATTCGGACGCGAATAGATTCTTGGGTTGGTGTAATTCCGAGTCACCAGCTACGCCCACACTATCCCCGCCGTAACCAGTCGGACGCAAGAATACACGTAGGTTTAGTGTCAAACCCGGACACCGAGTATATTTAGGCGCGTGCGAAGTCTCAGCGAGCCGCTCCGCTGACACGACAATTCTCTTATCAGGCCGGTCACTTCGTCTGTCTTCCGATCCCCGGTATACCCGGTGTACGCAGGGCGCCGAAAAACGGAGGACGTAACACTGGGTACCCTGGATTACCGTTCCTTCTTACACCAATTCGGAGTCCTGTTACCGATGAGGAAAGGACGTAAGAACATCTTTCTCACGCTTCATCACGAATATGAAACTTTTTTTACTGATTATTAAATTTAATGAAAATCTCTGGCAGCCAGGAAAAGGATTTGCCGTGAGGCGAGCTCTCGTCCAACGTTCGTTCGGTTAAATGTTTAATGAGCAAACGCGGATCTGCGCAAGGAAGAGAACGGCTGAAATCCGGCATTCTAAAAAGTTAGTTTGTTTACTATTCGTTACATTTTGAATGCATCATTGTAAACAGGGGTGACGATACGCTTCCTCACCTGTTCTACAAAGTTGCTTACAGATCAGTTCTGTTTGCCACGCGATTATTCCTATTAAACTGTTTCGATTTACAGTTGAGTGACAGAGGCACACTGGAAATGTCCAAGCGTGGAGGGCACTGAGGCGATGGCTTAATTTCCAAACGTGAGTTTTATCTAATTATATAGTGATGATTCGTTTACATAACAGAAATGTGAAACAACGATTGAATCGATTCACCTTTTTTTATGTAAATTACAGCCAACGAAGGAAGTCAGCTAGGGAAACCGCAAACACGTGCGGCCAGGACCTTAACGTTCGAGGGTGTTACGTCCCAGCGTAACTTTTTAATTTTCCCTTCTCTTTTATTATCTTTCAAATTAAACTCTCTTTCCTTTCCTTCACTCCGGCCGCCGGATGACGAATTACTCATAACGGCTTAGGCTCATCGCATCGGGTGCGCTGTTAGAGTATTAGTTGTAAAATCATGTTATTCTATTTTTCCTCCAGGCCGCGTATATGAATTACTTGTATTACGGTTTAGCCCCATCGTATATGTGGTGCTGTTGAGTTGTTAATATGTAGTGGAATTCCCTCACCGTGGAATCATATTCGTCCCATCGTATATATATATATATAAGTAGATATAAGTAGATGTAAGTAAATGTAAGCGTGTGAGTGGATATGAATGCGTGTGAGCAGAGTATGAGTGTGTGCGTGCGGTATGAGTGTGTGCGTGTATAGGCTAAGGAAAAAGCGATGAGGTTCCGCGTGTTAATTTTTAGTTTCTCTCTCTCTCTAAAATGAATTATGATTTTCGTGGCAATAAGGCATTGCCCAGATATCAACCTAATTCTGTTCAAGCATATAAGTCAGGAGCGTGCACTACTAAAGTTTTGAATAGCTGAGTCAAGGCAATCATATTTTATTTGCAATAAAACTGAATAATTAAAGGAGGATAAATGAGCAAACGAAAGTCTCTCGCTGAACATCGAGCGAGCATAGTAACACAATATTTGTACACTGAATCGACCGCTGATCGACCGTTTCCATGGTTAGGGTATGAAAAACTGGCCTAGAGCGAGCCCAGGAGCCGTCTCGCGACGGATTTCTCTGGGCAGTTGGCTGTAAAGTCGTGAGGTACGTGGTCGATTGTCCGAGGGTATCCTAGATATCATTAATTTCTGAGTCTAAAAGTGCATATTCTTCTTGCAGTGTGCCACTAAACGAACTCAATTATCCTCGTAAAAGCTTTAGTTTATAAATTCAGTTTAAGTGAGACACAGACTCAGTTTTCCTTTAATTTAGCGGAAGTGCGAAAGTGTGCGCGTTGCGTTTTGCACGTGGCCGACAAATTGCGTCGGACACGTTAGCTTAAGTTTCCTTTTCGATTTCATTTACATTACTCTTTCTTTTATTCTTTAACTTGAACAGAACGCGGAAAGGTTGTTCCTCGCTCGTATGGCGATTAAAGTCGGAATTAATTATCGAGATATTTGAATAGAAGCACTATCTTCCTGACTTGCCGAACCTTGTAACGGACTAGTTCCCGGCTCAATTATCACCGAGCATAGGCAAATCGAGGAAGTTCACAGTACTAAAATTACGTTTCGATTCGAAGGTACTATCATCGTTTTTCCATCGAAAACCTTTGAAAACTCCACCGACGATACGCCAGAGAGAGAAAGAAGGATAGAGCGAGTAGCGAAGGAGACAGAGAGAGAGAGAGACAAAGCGAGTAAGAGCGCGAACGTAGCCGAAGCGACTCGAACGTAGCCGAAGACCAGCGACACGGTAGGAACCTCCAGTCGCGAAACACGACGACAATTACCATCTCATTGTATGATCATACCCGAGCTTAGGCCACGGCGGGATCCCACGGGCACGGTCATTTGACCGTGCAAGATTCTTTGTTAACTTGTCGATTGTAAAGGCGTAATTACTGATATCCGAAAGCGCTCGTGTTAAGGCGCATCATTGTCGCGCACTACACATGAACTTTTCTCAATACTGCGATAACATCTCTTGCAGTAATTCTTTCATAGTTTAGCGAATTCGTAACACATCTGTTCTACTTTTCTCTATATATATATTCTATCTTTTCTTTATATGATTATTTTCAATTGAATATAACTACTTTTGTTTTCCCCTTATATTACTCTCTTTAATTTAATCTGTGTTGTGACGTCACACCTCATATACCATAGCATTGTACACCGGCCGAAAACATAACCTCGCGAGAACAATTGGGGACCTGTACGGGTCTTGAGAAGACACACGAATCCTATTAGTCCTGCAAACAACTAAACGCGATATTAGATTTTAACTTAACTTCTCCGTTTAGCTTGTACCAAATAAACTAGAAAATCCCTCCTCTTCCAGGAAGGGATTAGAATACCGCAATGATGATCTTCAGTTAGATTGCCGTTGATTTATTGTAATTAAATTAACAAAAATATTCAAGCGTTACGACCGGTCGCACGGCAGGCCGCTCGCGGATTTCTCATCGACCGTCTTGACAAACATCAAAGTCGTGATAAGCCTCGCCCGGACGTAACAGCTGAATTGGTGTCAGAAGTGGGATTCGGTTGCTTTCACCAATTGCTATCTTTCTTTCTTTATATATATAAATATTATTTCAAATTTAATCACTATATCCACTTCTGAATTGGTGTCAGAAGTGGGATTCGGTTGCTTCCACCAATTGCTATCTTTCTTTCTTTATATATATAAATATTATTTCAAATTTAATCACTATATCCACTTCTGAATTGGTGTCAGAAGTGGGATTCATTTTGTGTCTTCCACCAATTAGGTTTTTCATCATTCTTTTTATTTCAAATATATATATTATTATACTACATATTTCTATTACTATTATACCCACTTCTGAATTAGTGTCAGATCTTTGTGTTGCCACCAATTCTGTTCTTTATTTCTTCTTTATATATATATAATTAATTATAATTTTCATTGGATACTTCCTTTTATTTACTTTAATTTCTTTCACTTTGAGGTTATATTTCTGATTAACGGTGTGACGAATCAAGACAGAGTAATAATTTTATTCTTAGGTTATGTGCATGTTGTTTTGAATTCGATAAACGCTTAGATTAGCCTTGTCCGTTAGAGGTTACGAAATGGGTAGAAGAATTTGAAGATATAAGTCAGTTGTTAGGATGGGATGATTTGCAACAATTAATTTACGCGTAGCGTCTTCTTAAGGGTTCCGCAAAGCTATTTGTTAGTTTCCAAAGAAATAGTAAGTCATTTGCTAGATTAAAAAGGCGGTTAATTCGAGAATTTAAATCTAAGGTAAGCAGTGCGTCCATACATAGGCAATTAATGAATCGAAAGCGGCAACCCGGCGAAAGCGCACGACGCTACATGTACGCAATGCAAGAGATTGCAAGTCAAGGGGATCTCAATGAAAATTCGCTTATCGAGTAAATTATTAAAGGAGTCCCTGACGAAGAGTGTAATAAAGCAGTTTTATATAACGCGAATACGTTGTTACAGTTAAGGAAGGCGTTCGAAAAGTATGATAAAACTAGAAGGTGTTGCCCGGGTATCGCACGCGGCGCGTCATATAAGAGTTTTGCTGTTGCAAGCGGCAGTCCAATGTGTAAAACGTTCAGTAGCACCCGACGGAAGAATCTGAATATGTTTTTCATTTCTTCTAACAGGTACAATATCAGCATATAAATTCCACATCAATAAAACTTCCCTTGGCTTAAATTCGGTAAAAGCAACCAAAATTTCGTTAAATTTACTGATATGGTCAGTTGATAATACGTCACTGTTTGATAATTCACGAATTGCTGATTCGGACAAAGAAAGAATTGGCAAAGACATATTTACAGTTATTTTATATGTGTTACTTTACTGCGAAATATACAAAAGCCTACGATAGATTTTTCGTTCCCGTACTTTATAATCACAAAAATAGCGAAACACACTATCTACTGGTACGCAATAGAATTACTGCCACGTATAGAATTGTAAACGTACCAGCGATTGTAAATAATTCAATCTAAATACTAAATTCTAACTAATCTAAGAAAACAGAAATGGAAAAAAATGAGAAGGAAAAGAGCCAAACAAACATCAGAAGGAAAGGTGAATAAGAAAATTAGGAAAGAGAAAGAAATTAGAAAAGGTAATTAATAAATTAAATAGAAAAACTTGCGTCTATTCTAAATAGTCCAGTTGAGTAATTCAAACACGCACTGAAGCTAACACACACTTCACTTATAGCTGTAGTGCGATATTAAATAAAACTGTGAACTTTGTTTCTACTAAGCAGTACTTTCTCAACGCTGAACTGTCATGACTGTTCACGCTGAAATTATCATTCCCGTTGTAAAAGATCCCTGTAATACTTCAGCCGTGTTCGCTTACGGATTGGGAGACATGTTGCAGGTAACGCAACATTGTTACAACGGCTATTGTGTGCGTTATCGCCAAAGACCATTGCGGATGTATGTACGCGCATGCGATAAACGCGTTTTGGGATGTGGATTCGAAACAAAATTAATATTTTCAATGGTATTGTCATGAATTCTTGGGCTTGTAAGAAAAATGATTGTCAGGCACAAAGATAAATAGCGCATTTAGTACCAACATTTGAAGACTGGTGTAGAACGTTACTAAATAAGGACGCAGAATAATGTAGGGAGTCGATGCTCGACAAAAGCCGAACACGCGAAATTGTCTGCTTGTGCTACTTATCTATTCTGTTCAGCGCGAACTTCCTACACAGATTAAGAACATAATAAAATCAGATTTTTGTAACTTTTCGGACTTATTTCGTTATTCGTAGAACCGGATCTAACGAATGAGAAAAGAATGAAATCTTTAGTACAGCAAACGCCCGAAATCAAAGTCGTCATATCTTTGTTAATGTTTTTCATATGGAAGGAGTAAACTTTTTCAACTTTTGAAAGCATTCCCGTGTGTCTAAGAGGAAGAACTAACAGAGGAAAGATTGTCAAGTGGCTAGCACTTAGGAAAGCATGACGCTTTATTGTTTAAACAATTAGCAATAAACTTTTGCAACTTTTCGAAGTTTTCTGGTTGCCGGGAGAGCAGATCTTAACGAATGCAAAAAGAATCAAATCTCTAGCACATCTGGAAGTATGAGAGCAAAAGCGTTCACATCTTTGTTAATGTTTTTCACACGGAAGGAATAAACTTTTTCGACTTTTGAAAGCATTCCCGTGTGTCTAAGAGGAAGAACTAATAGAAAAAAGAGTGTCAAGTGGCTAGCACTTAGGAAAGCATGACGCTTTATTGTTTATACAATTAGCAATAAACTTTTGCAACTTTTCGAAGTTTTCTGGTTGCCGGGAGAGCAGATCTTAACGAATGCAAAAAGAATCAAATCTCTAGCACATCTGGAAGTATGAGAGCAAAAGCGTTCACATCTTTGTTAATGTTTTTCACACGGAAGGAATAAACTTTTTCGACTTTTGAAAGCATTCCCGTGTGTCTAAGAGGAAGAACTAATAGAAAAAAGAGTGTCAAGTGGCTAGCACTTAGGAAAGCATGACGCTTTATTGTTTATACAATTAGCAATAAACTTTTGCAACTTTTCGGATTTTTCTGGTTGCCGGGAGAGCAGGTCTTAACGAATGCAAAAAGAATCAAATCTCTAGCACATATGGAAGTATGAGAACAAAAGCGTTCACATCTTTGTTAATGTTTTTCACATGAAAGGAGTAAACTTTTTCGACTTTTGAAAGCATTCCCGTGTGTCTAAGAGGAAGAACTAATAGAAAAAAGTGTGTCAAGTCGCTAGTACTTAGGAAAGCAGGACGCTTTATTGTTTAAACAATTAGCAATAAACTTTTGCAACTTTTCGGATTTTTCTGGTTGCCGGGAGAGCAGGTCTTAATGAATGCAAAAAGAAACAAATCTCTAGCACATCTGGAAGTACGAGAACAAAAGCGTTCATATCTTTGTTAATGTTTTTCACATGGAAGGAGTCAACTTTTTTAACTTTTTCAAGCTTCCTGAGTGGTTTGACAGTGAAATGTAGTAGAGGACCAAATTACAAGTGGCTAGCACTTGGGGAAGTACGAAATATGGAAGATCGGTTAATTTCAATTTGCCTTTCCTTCGACGTTTAAATATATTAGTGCTAAACTTTTGCAATTTTTTCGACCGTTTTCGTTAGTTTGAGAGCAGGATCTAACGAATGCAAAAAAAAATAAGTCGCTATCACGTCGGGAAGTGGTCTAATCGAATAAACGAACATTTGCCTTTTATATATTAAGATGAGAGAAGGAGGAAAGGAAAGATCCCGAGACAAGACGCGATTAAAGATAGAAGAGTGGTGCGGAGTGAAGGACATAAGAATCTGCGTTGTTTCAATTGTGGCTCGCTGGAACACGACCTGAAAGAGTGTACGCATGGGGATAAAGGGCCGAAATGTTTTGCGTGCAACGAGTTTGGCCGTCGCGCGGTGGATTGCAAGAAAACAGTGAAAGATACGACGAAAGTAGCCACCGTATATTCAGTAGTCAGTAGGAATGATAAGTTAGTTACGGTGGAAATAACGGGGAAACCATTTTTCGCGCTATTAGACACTGGGAGAGAGGTAAATTTGATCAGGCAGGATGTTTATTCGGAAATAGGCTCACCCCGGTTGATCGAAACAGAAAGAGTGTTTGCAGGGCTCGGTAACGTAGTAACGACACCCGTAGGGAAGTTAGAGCTCGAATTAAAAGTTACAGGGCAATTATGTGAAATGGAAGCATTTGTTGTTCCGTAGGATGTAATGAATGCGAGGGTTATTCTAGGGTGTGAATTCTTGGAAACGGCCGAAGTATCTATACAGCGAAGTAACGTTGCAATAAAAATATTGTCCGGAGACGAGGCGCAACACGAAAGCGAAAACGACAAACCGGCAGCCAACAGCGTAGCCGAAGCGGAATGCGAACACAGTCATCACGTTGCGCAGATAATGAACATTGTTGAAGACCTGCCGAATGAGATTGACGTGATCGAGCCGTATCGAGCAAAAGTACAGAATCTCATACAAAGCTATGAACCGGTAAAACATGTGACGACCAGCGTGATTACAAGGATCTCTTTGACAAATGACGATATGGTATGTCAGCGGCCCCGTGGATTAGCACCGAAAGAAAAAGAAATTCTGCGTAGTCAGATCGATTAGTGTGGATTAGGGAATTATACGCCCGAGTAAGAGTGAATATGCGAGTCCGGTAGTAGTTGTGCCAAAGAAAAACGGTACGTACCGCTTGTGTATCGACTATAGGCAAATAAATAAGAAGATCGCGAAGGATAGGTTTCCAATGCCTTTAATAGACGACTGCATAGATTCATTGCCGGGCGCGCGTGGCTTCTCCGTCCTCGATTTAAAGAATGGGTTTTTGCATGTCCCAGTCGCGGAGGAACGTCGCAAGTTTACCGCGTTTGTGTCACCACTAGGGCAGTATGAGTTCAATAAAACGCCATTTTGATTGTGCAATAGCTCCGCGAGCTTAGATTTGTGAACGACATATTTCAAGACCTAATACGTAAAGGAACGCTGTTTGTTTATATCGATGATTTAGTTATTCCGGGTGCGGATGTAAACGAGGCATTTGAGAGACTTGTGGAAACGTTAGCAGTAGCCAGTGCGAATGGTTTAAACATTAACTGGAAAAAGTGTAAACTTCTAAAGAATCGTGTGGAAATTCTCGGGTACGAAATTGAAAATCTTAATATATAAAAGGCAAATGTTCGTTTATTCGGTTAGACCACTTCCCGACGTGCTAGCGACTTATTGTTTTTGCATTCGTTAGATCCTGCTCTCAAACTAACGAAAACGGTCGAAAAAATTGCAAAAGTTTAGCACTAATATATTTAAACGTCGAAGGAACGGCAAATTGAAATTAACCGATCTTCCAGATTTCGTACTTCCCCAAGTGCTAGCCACTTGCAATTTGGTCCTCTACTACATTTCACTGTCAAACCACTCAGGAAGCTTGAAAAAGTTAAAACAGTTGACTCCTTCCATGTGAAAAACATTAACAAAGATATGAACGCTTTTGTTCTCATACTTCCAGATGTGCTAGAGATTTGTTTCTTTTTGCATTCATTAAGACCTGCTCTCCCGGCAACCAGAAAAATCCGAAAAGTTGCAAAAGTTTATTGCTAATTGTTTAAACAATAAAGCGTCCTGCTTTCCTAAGTACTAGAGGCTTGACACACTTTTTTCTATTAATTCTTCCTCTTAGACACAAGGGAATGCTTTCAAAAGTCGAAACAGTTTACTCCTTTCATGTGAAAAACATTAACAAAGATGTGAACGCTTTTGTTCTCATACTTCCAGATGTGCTAGAGATTTGATTCTTTTTGCATTCATTAAAACCTGCTCTCCCGGCAACCAGAAAAATCGGAAAAGTTGCAAAAGTTTATTGCTAATTGTTTAAACAATAAAGCCTCCTGCTTTCCTAAGTACTAGCCACTTGACACTCTTTTTTCTATTAGTTCTTCCTCTTAGACACACGGGAATGCTTTCAAAAGTCGAAAAAGTTTATTCCTTCCGTGTGAAAAACATTAACAAAGATGTGAACGCTTTTGCTCTCATACTTCCAGATGTGCTAGAGATTGGATTCTTTTTGCATTCGTTAAGATCTGCTCTCCCGGTAACCAGAAAACTTCGAAAAGTTGCAAAAGTTTATTGCTAATTGTTTAAACAATAAAGCGTCATGCTTTCCTAAGTGCTAGCCACTTGACAATCTTTCCTCTGTTAGTTCTTCCTCTTAGACACACGGGAATGCTTTCAAAAGTTGAAAAAGTTTACTCCTTCCATATGAAAAACATTAACAAAGATATGACAACTTTGATTTCGGGCGTTTGCTGTGCTAAAGATTTCATTCTTTTCTCATTCGTTAGATCCTGTTCTACGAATAACGAAATAAGTCCGAAAAGTTACAAAAAGCTGATTGTTTATGTTCTTAATCTGTGTAAGAAGTTCGCGCTGAACAGAATAGATAAGTAGCACAAGCAGACAATTTCGCGTGTCCGGCTTTTGTCGAGCATAGACTCCCTACATTATTCTGCGTCCTTATTTAGTAACGTTCTACACCAGTCTTCAAATGTTGGTACTAAATGCGCTATTTATCTTTGTGCCTGACAATCATTTTTCTTACAAGCCCAAGAATTCATGACAATACCATTGAAAATATTAATTTTGTTTCGAATCCACATCCCAAAACGCGTTTATCGCAAGCGCGTACATACATCCGCAATCGTCTTTGGCGATAACGCACACAATAGCCGTTGTAACAATGTTGCGTTACCTGCAACATGTCTCCCAATCCGTAAGCGAACACGGCTGAAGTATTACAGGGATCTTTTACAACGGGAATGATAATTTCAGCGTGAACAGTCATGACAGTTCAGCGTTGAGAAAGTACTGCTTAGTAGAAACAAAGTTCACAGTTTCATTTAATATCGCACTACAGCTATAAGTGAAGTGTGTGTTAGCTTCAGTGCGTGTTTGAATTACTCAACTGGACTATTTAGAATAGACGCAAGTTTTTCTATTTAATTTATTAATTACCTTTTCTAATTTCTTTCTCTTTCCTAATTTTCTTATTCACCTTTCCTTCTGATGTTTGTTTGGCTCTTTTCCTTCTCATTTTTTTCCATTTCTGTTTTCTTAGATTAGTTAGAATTTAGTATTTAGATTGAATTATTTACAATCGCTGGTACGTTTACAATTCTATACGTGGCAGTAATTCTATTGCGTACCAGTAGATAGTGTGTTTCGCTATTTTTGTGATTATAAAGTACGGGAACGAAAAATCTATCGTAGGCTTTTGTATATTTCGCAGTAAAGTAACTCATATAAAATAACTGTAAATATGTCTTTGCCAATTCTTTCTTTGTCCGAATCAGCAATTCGTGAATTATCAAACAGTGACGTATTATCAACTGACCATATCAGTAAATTTAACGAAATTTTGGCTGCTTTTACCGAATTTAAGCCAAGGGAAATTTTATTGATATGGAATTTATATGCTGATATTGTACCTGTTAGAAGAAATGAAAAACATATTCAGATTCTTCCGTCCGGTGCTACTGAACGTATTACACATTGGACTGCCGCTTGCAACAGCAAAACTCTTATATGACGCGCCGCGTGCGATACTCGGGCAACACCTTCTAGTGGATATATAAATCCATCGCCACATAAAATTAAGGCAGTTCAGCATTTTTCGGAACCAAAGTCGAAAAAGGAAATTCAAAGTTTTTTAGGCCTTACGGGTTATTTCCGTAAATCTGTAAAAGACTAGGCGAAGATTGCGCGCCCGTTGTCTGATGTATTAAGGGGTTAAACCACCTTGAGGTTTAAAAAAAAACGATTTTTTTTTTTTGCCTTGTTTCATTACTTGTACTTTCAAGAAGAATTTGCGATGTTAAGCATGTTAATATTAGAAAAATTGCCAGAGTTATAGCAACTTGAAGTGAATACGGCAGAGAGTCGTAGAGAGCGTCTGTCCGCTCAGATAGGCATATCCGTTTGTAACCGTTATTGAAGGTCTGTAATAATGAAGCCAAATTATTTCGGAATGGATCTTTACGCGTCTATAGAAGGACTAGGAATGTATGGACCAGGAATCGCAGATTAAAGGTAACATATAAAAATTCTGGATCTAACATGCTGACGCGGTACTTTTTCTTCTTTTGCGTTTTACTCGAAACGAGTTTTCTGAAACTGGTGGACACGATATCTCGAAAACTATTGAACCGATTTCTTTCAAATTTACACTATATATTCTCTACGCTAATATCTATCAAGTAGCATAGCCGTCTTTTGATCGGATGCCTCATAAATTTGTTTTTAATGTTTTAGGATCCAATTTTTAACGAAAAAATCATTATCATGTTACAAACGGCGGTCAATTCCACAAACATGTTTAAAAAATGTTTTCCCTATGCTACTTCTTAGCTATTACGTTTATTTACATGAAAATTGCTGACTTGTTTTTTTCAAACGAAGTTTGACCATGCTACATGTTCCACCGTCGGCGAGCATCACAGCGAAGGCGTTTTGCGGGTCACCTTATATTTTCGCTATTTGTAAATATTTTTTAGTGATTTTTATATGATATGTTCACTGATGTATATTGTAAATAGTGATAATATAATCAAATTTGTATAGTTAATAGTTGCGTCAAAAAAATGGTCTCATTTTGTGCCACTTTTTCCAAGTGCCAAGGTGGTGTAACCCCTTAAGGCCTTTGCAGGTATTCACGTCGAGACAGATAGTCCAGGGTGCCGCTGTGAAAAATCAGCTATGGTCTGGGTAATCGCCCTCACCACCATATTTTCCGAGAGGTGCACCAGGTAACACTGCCGAGGCTCGAGGAAGGTAATCCGCTCCCCCTCAATCCCCCTTTTAACCGGTGACGCGTGATCTCGAAAGGGAGAACGCAGAACCGCGAAAAAGGTGTCACTAAGAGTATCAAGAGCACAGGGTGCCGCGGTGCAATATCCGTTAAGGCCTGTGTTTCGCGAGCTCATTCCTCTCACAAGATTTCTATCCTACCGGCACTGACAATAACACAAAATCCTCACCACGTCAGGCCGTGGCTCGTAACACATCTGTGTTTGTAATAAAATCACAGAACAGAAGACACAGAATTTGTTCACATTTTTTAAACACGTTTTTATATATTTTATAATTATAACATAATTGTGTAGATGCAATATAAATTAATAAATTACGATTGTAAAACATATCCAATGGCAAAATTTGGTATATCTTTGCATATATCGACTTTCCACATATGCTGTTCCACTACTATTTCCAATTTATCATACATTTTTACACTGTTATACATATCAAAAGGAATGTATTTTGGGAAGTTTTGTCAATTTTAGCACGACTAATTTATTATAATTTCTCAGAGAATTGTCGCTAAAATAAATACAATTGATATTATTGATTTTTATACTATCACAGTTGTATATTTCATACGATAATGCCTGGCGCAACGGGCGTTTGTAAAGAGGGGTATGCTACTCTGGAGGAGCATTTTCCAGCTCTTCTTTAGTAACTTTTAAATTAGAGACACTAAGTATTTTACCACCAGTATTTTATTTCTTTTTTATACAAGATTTACTATTTTTTGAACAAATTAAAACCAATACAACGGTTGCCACAAGCAAGTTTGAAAACGGGGAGGTGATTGTGTATGTTCAACTTCATATTGATTAATACTTCCTGTCTTGCATGAATCTCTCTCTCTCTCTCTCTCTCTCTCTCTCTCTCTCTCTCTCTCTCTCTCTCTCTCTCTCTCTCTCTCTCTCTCTCTCTCTCTCTCTCTCTCTCTCTCTCTCTCTCTCTCTCTCTCTCTCTCTCTCTCTCTCTCTCTCTCTCTCTCTCTCGCTGTTTTTCGTTCTCCCCGCACTTTAAATGAGTGATGAAACACGTCCATACTCATGCACGAACGTGTGTGTTGAAACGCACATTGCTTCCTGAAACATACGCTGCATGAAACGCGCACGACACTTGATACATTGTATAAGTAGCCTTCTGCTGCCCGCGACTGCGATGCGCGTATAGATATAATTTTTTCGTAAAGAAAAAAACAAATACGGTTCCGAGCTGAGGATGAATGTATATCTATATATATTTATCGATTTGTCGCGCCTCGCGGTTGCGGGCAGCGAAAGGCTTAAAGGTGCGTCTACATCTGATAATGAGCACAAAGGGCACGAGGCAGCCTGAGCATAACGTCACGCGTCATCAGAGGTACATGACCAAACCGAGGCAAACCGATTCAATGGTTTTAACATTGCACTCATCGATCGATCGGCCCGCCGCCGTACCAGAAAAAATTCAGTGTATTGAAGATTTATTCTAATGTTGGAGAATCGGTGTAGCTTGCTCGGACCGATTCGCAACTGTATGAGCGCGTGAATGTGAAATCATTGGTGTGTTGGAGATTCATTCTAGTATTGGAGAATCGGTGTAGCATGCTCGGGCCGATCCGAGACTGTTGCTATAGTCGGTTAAATCTACTTCTGGCATTACGGGAACGGCATTCTTATGCAGTCGACCAGACACATAAAAATGATCTTTGCAAAAATGTCGACTGCAACCATATTTTTTCTTTAATTCCAAATCAGAGGCTTCCACCAAATTATCTAAACCACAGTGAATTAGCCACGTTATGCAGCGATCGGAATCTTTAATAGGAAATGCGTGGAATGAAGTGCCATCCGATGCAGTGCGGTTTGTTAAGCCACACTTCGGATATACACACTTTTTATAATGTGTTTTACTTTCGTGATGCTCCATTTCCCGAGTTAAAGCAGAATATTTACTTATTCTATGACCAAAAGTAAGCAGCAGCAGATAGCCACTACCACAGAAACAGTTTGAAAACGTGTCTCAACGCACAATAAAAATGTAAATTGGCAAATTATATAGTCTAAGAAACTTATTCAGGTCTGCTGCTGTTCACTACTGAGGTTACGTATGATATGACTCTCAATCCCGCGTAATAAGGGAAACAAATGAAATAGGATTCGCGCATTTATTGTTAGGCCGAGTTCTCTGACAACAACTGATCGCCACTCCGTGTTCGAAGCATCTTTTCACATAAGATTCGACGGTGTGCTTTGCTAAGCAACTCTCGTGAGCGACCGATCGGCCTATATTTCACGTGCATTGTAACAAGTGGCGGCGACTCTGTGGCGCAACCAAGTTTCCCAGTGTGAACGAAGGCTAGTTTTCTATGTCATAACTTGCTTTGCCAAACGTGGCGGCGAATCAGCAGCATAGAAGAGTTGCTGAGCGTAAAATGGCATTAAGATTTTATGTGAAAACATGCTTTGCAACAGGTGGCGGCGTACGGTCGGCGCAATTAAATTGTTTTATGTGAAACGGGGCTATACTATTTTCCACTTTTCAAAAATTATCACATTCATCGAATTTAGTATTAATTCTCGCCATCAGCAGCGTTGGGATCTGATGCCACACCCGGCTGGTAACGTCGGATGTGACACGGAAATGGTAAGGAGGCTCTAGAGTCCCCTGATCGTGTGACAAAAATATACATTGTATGTCATTGTATACAGTTTCTTCATCCTCCGGATAACTTTATCCGGTGGATACCTCCCAGAAATCCCTAGAATCGGTTTTCTTCACCTCTAGGTAACTGGTATCCGGAGGATAAAGTTATCGGCTACCCGAAGTAGCGGATATCTGGCAGATATCGACTGCAGCGCCGGTATTGCTATGTTT
Organism: Priocnemis perturbator; assembly: GCA_963942575.1. Taxonomy (NCBI): domain Eukaryota; kingdom Metazoa; phylum Arthropoda; class Insecta; order Hymenoptera; family Pompilidae; genus Priocnemis; species Priocnemis perturbator. The sequence goes on from OZ012652.1 coordinate 13,219,525, forward strand.
GACGGCCACTTCTCCTGATGTTGGAGTCTTCGCAAATTTTCGCTACGCTTTGACGTCAGTAACCATTGGAAACCACCAGTAACCGCACCGATCATTTAAATTTGAACTATTTGAAGGGAACCATATAATGGATTTATATATAAATATAAATGATTTCTCTTCTGATGATGAGACTGATGACGATGTCGAAATTGAAAGAAGACCCTATTTAATAAGAAGAAAAACGAACCATTTTCAATTTTGGGACGAAAAAGATTTTTTTGACAGATTTTGTTTAAAAAAGACCGCCGTCCTTCAACTTTTAGACGCAATTATACATAAATTATTAATAACGCGTAACAAGTATGATTCTGTTAATCTATGAGGTATGTTATTACTGAAGAAGTAGCTGCTGATTGAAAATGTCTAATGTGATTCTAGAACAAGATCTTTGACACCAGTCAATAAATTGCTATTAGCATTAAGGTTTTATGCCACGGGAAATTTCCTACGGACATGCGGTGATTTTAGTGGCGTCTGTATATCAACCGCTGCACGAGTTGTGAGAAAGGTGTCCGAGGCCATTGCTGCACTATCGCCAACAATTATTGATATGCCCGATTATAATAAAATTACGGAAAGTCAAGAAGCATTTTATAATATCCACCTATTCCCACGGGTAATAGGATGCGTTGACGGAACTCATATTAGGATACAATCTCCTGGTAAGTGGAAACTATAAAATATAACTAATAAATTATAATAAAATATATACTACGTAAGTTGAGAATACTACGCCCTTTTTAAATGCATCAAATGCACTGAATAATGGAGAATTCTTATTTAATCATTTTAAGCAATGATATTCATAAGAAACATTTTCAGGAGGTGACCATGCCGAAGAATTTCGAAATAGAAAAGGTTACTTTTCACTGAATACGCAGGTGGTGTGTGACGCACAAATGAAGATTATTGATATTGTGGCGAGATGGCCCGGGTCTGTTCACGACCCTACAATATTTCAACATAGTCGACAACGCCGACGTTTTGAAGAGGGGCAATTTGGTTCGGGAATTTTGGTTGGGGATAGCGGATATCCATGCCGAAATTATCTCTTGACTCGTCTTTTGCACCCTGACATTCAGGGTGAACATCATTACAACAGTGCCCACATACACACGAGAAACATTGTGGAGCGGGTCTTCGGGGTATGGAAGCGTCGCTTTCCTGTTTTATGTTTGGGGATGACGGTCCAAATGGAGACTGTGCAGGACATTATTGTGGCAACGGCAGTTCTGCACAATATGGCCAGAAATGCGAATGAGGAAGATCCTCCCATGTACATTGACTTGGTGGATAAGGAAGTCGGAAATGGCGATCAAAGGGCCATTCATATGGGACAGAATCATGTGCGTCAAACACTCATCCACGAGTATTTTTCAAAGTAACTGCAATGACAAATAACAAAACTGTAAAATCTTTTGAACTACAAATATTTTATAGCTGAAATTCTTTATGTCAAACTTGTTTGGCCCTTTACAGAAATGTATCATACATTTTTTTTTGCAGTTTATAACTTCTGTGACTGATGGGATTGAAGCATTGAACCAACTTAATTGACTACAAATTAAATATTTTTTATATGTTTATATTTAGATTACTGCATTTTTATAATTTGGATTGACTATGAATTAAATTAAACTATATTGTGTTGCAAACAAAGATTTATTTTATTAATTAAAAGTTTTATTTACTTTATGAAAAAATACTTGTATTACTTAATATAAATTTTTTGTTAATTTTTCTATTGTTAATAATTTGATTTGTTTATCCAAATTTAAATTTTCAATTGTGAGCTTGTAACCGTACGGGTACATCGGTCCCCCATACACACAGCCGCCGTGTGTACGAGCCGTATGCCAGCGCGGCCAGCACAATAACAAGTGCGACGCCCGACAGAGGGAGACCTTCTCCCGTATGTCCTATGACTTGTACGCGTGTATATAAACCCCGAGCACGCAACGGAAGACGTCCTATCTTGAGTCGACACAGAGTGGGAAAGGCATATCTGCGGACTGCCGGAACCACACAATCAATCTATATAGACGAGAGTAAGACCCATCATAAACGCCGTAACCTCTGACTATCGTTCACAGGTCGAGATACGTACTCAGTATACTCATAGCACGCGGATTTCAATATTGCACTGTTTAGAATCATTATTTCACGTCGAGCGTCTCAAGAAGTCTGGACGCATACTCTGGGAGACACGAGCAGAGTGTATCTTTCCATCGTAGTTATTGCATCCAAGATAAAAGAGTTAAACTATACGCACCGTCAATATAAATTCACATTTACAACAATCCAGCAAGCTGACTCCTTTAGTAGAGGCATTTTACGAGCGAACGCGGCATCGAACGAGATAGGTACCAAAGAGTAGAAAGTAGGAGAATATTTTATTAGATCCACGGAGGAATAAGGTGCCTGACTAAGACACTCGGCTGACCTTGATCGGTCCCCCGCTGTCCGTCTTCGGCCTACCTGACTCCTCGCAGTGAGATACCCCACTGGCGGACGATCTGCGCCCTTGGCTGGCCGTATGTAAAGTACGGTCCCCCACGGCAAAGACCTAGTCTTAGTCAGACGGCAGATTGCTTAGAAACAAACCCTACGAGATATCAAGGTAAAACTGTCGTGCTGCTCGGCTGGTACTTCACTGTATCCCCCGCCGGCCCGTCGTTGTTGTAACTGTCGTGTTCTCGTAGGACGAATTGTAACAAACCTTTTTCTATAGAATCATAATTTGCATTGGCCTAAGTCCGAGTCACCTATTAGATAACGAGACCTGAGATATCAAGGTAAAACTGTCGTGCTGCTCGGCTGGTACTTAACTGTATCCCCCGCCGGCCCGTCGTTGTTGTAACCGAAGTGTTCTCAGGTACATTACGCATGAACATTGAAGACTCGTATAGATACTAGGTCACCTCGGAGGGAACTTTTCGTTCGACGCCGCGTTCTAGCGACTCGCACGTAAAAACCTTCCGCCTCACGGATACACACCTCGCGCCGAGACTTCTTACGTTATTGCGAGCGTCTTCGCGTGTCGGACTATCCGTGTCAACACCCGAACGTAACACACACAACATCTAGACCACGCGTTTCGGTACATATACGAACACATTGAACTGCGAGACACACGTACGGCCTGTCGTACCTCGCACCGGCTCGGCATTACCGGAGCCGCTACATATTTTTGTTCATTGTAATATACTAAATCTCGACATCATACAGAATATACAGACATTCGACCAGTTACACTGTACTACCCACTCTCTATTTCACTCCTCACCGTCCAGTGGTTCGAATCCACAAGCATACGTACGTATGTAAAGCAAAACGGCTAGTGACACCGTTAAATACCTATTTTTGCAATACCTCGGTCGTACCCTCAGGGATCAGTTGTTCCGTCTGACCGCTGTTACGTCCTCGTTTTCGGCACCCTGCGTTCACCGGGTATACCAGGGATCGAGGACAGACGGAAGGAGTGATCGCACCGAAAAGAGGGTTGTTTGATCCGTCAGTGGAGTGGCTCACTGACGTATCGAGGAATGTAAGAAGGAAGTGTCCGAATGGCTACGGCTCTGGATGTGTGGGAGTGTGTGTGGTTGTGAATAGCCGATCCCGAAGGTTTTACCATAACCGAGAGGGCGGTCGACCGGGGCAGTAAGCGCGGGGTGCAGGAAGCCAGAAGCTACCAGGTTACCTCGCTGCTAGTTGCTCCTATCAGAGCGCTCGCGTCTGGTGCGGTGCGGGAGCTGCCGCAAGGGAGCCCGAAGGCTTCCACGTTCGCTGGTAGCTCGCCGATCGCTGGGGTCCCTGGGTTAGAGGTAGAGGTGGTGGTGTTTAGTGTTGACGTGCAGGAAGGACACGGTCGTGTGAATTAAATAATGTTCAGATGGTCGAAGTGGACTGGATTATTTATCTCGAAGTACACTTAGCTGGTTTACAGTTGCCGAATTTACATGGATCGTGGCCGAACTTGGTTGGCTGAAGAGCCTGATAACTTAGATTAACGAGTTGCCGAAAGTAAATTGGCGTGACTTAGTGCCCGACTTGAGCGTGACGTTAACTATAGAGCGGAGAATTGTGAGTGAGTGACTGACTGACTCGCTTTGTGGCCCCATTTAAGTAGTCGGTTTTGCTGTGGGTCGCCAGGTCCTTCGTGGAACTGGCACCCTAGCTTCCGTTTGGAAGTTGGCGTTCTCGGAACTATGTGTTGCCGCGGATCGCTAGTCGATCGTTGGGGTTAGCCTGTGAGCTGATTCGGCGTCAGCATTCTTATGTCTCTACTTACATCGCTATTGTCGTCGTTATGTCATTCCTTCGCGTGGCGCGGATTACGTCCCGGATGGGCGTCAGCGTTACGTGAAGGAATTTCGGTAGCGCGGTGCGCCGGCTCTTGTTTCGTTTATGTACGACTTACATCTAATTAAATAGATACGCGGTGCAATGAGCTCGTTGCGAGAATATAGTCGTTGAAAAAGCGAGTGGAGGACGTAGGACGTAACAGACTGTATATGTATCATTTGAAAGTAGAAATGGAACATCGAATTCATATCACGATACCGTAATACTTTCGTACGCGAGACTTCACGGTGCGGAGTATTTCTCAGAACTGGAAAACAATTCAATAGAAATAAGCCACATAAAATCAGCTTTGCTTAACATTTACATCAAAATTTCACAAAAGACCGCTGGGCACGCAGCAGTTACGTAAACATTCGGTTTTATGTCCCGTGCAGAACGTATTAGTGACACAAGTTACAAAACTTAAAATTCACTATATGTAACAAAAATGCTTATAAATATTGTAACCGCAAAAAGTCGCAGCCAGTTTATGTTCTATTAAAACCTACAAGCTTTTCTCTAAAAAATGACACTAGACACAACTTGTACCCCGATATAGAACTATAACAAAATCACTATTGAAAAGTTTTATTCATAAGAAATTCTTCTGAATTATACACTATTTTCACAGGGTCTATAAATACTTTAAATTCATAAATATCATGTCAACGAATGTTGGAGATTGAAGTACATTCCTTGCTAATAAGATCCCATAACCAGACACAATAAAAATCTTTCTTAAATACTTCACACAGCGCTAATAATCTTGTCGCGTTCGAGAGAGTGTCAGTAAGCGGTACGTCTGCAATAGCAAGCGTCAACTTTGGATTTACCGTAAGGCTGTAAGCCGTAAAAAGCTCTATATGTAATTATCAGCCAACATTCCCCAACTATTCAACCGCCCACAACAAGCATTTTGACGCTAGGACAAAATTTACGAAATTGACTTTTTTCCTGCTGATCGGAGCAAATACCACACTGTGCGCCGCTGATAATGAGTCAGATTTCAGATTTAAAGGGTCTACGTATATATTGTGTTAGTCCGTTTGGCGTATTTTCAATTAAGCTTTTAAGGAGGGAGAGGTACGGGATGAAATTTACAATTTTTTTGAAGTATTTTGAAAGCAATAACTTTGATACAAATAAAAATATTAACACGCGACTTCGGAAAATGGCAAATCGGGAAAAAATCAAGCTAGGGGCAGAAATATAAGTGGCCGTACAGTACACATGACATGCTTGTGAATAAGTTGGCACATTATGAATAGCTTATGTGTGTGTGTAGATTCTTGCTATGCAATGACACACGTACTGCCATATTACTCGCAACGAAATAGTATTTGCCGAAAAAACGCCGACGAATGCTGACGATGAGTGTCGCGACGATTGACTTTGAGGAGGAATTGGACACACATAAGAAAATCGCAGAATTTCTTGCAATTTTTAGGGATTATGTATTTTAATATAATAAAGGAGTATACCAAATTTCACAATTTCCGACTACATAGTTCAGAAGAAAATAATTTATTAATTTAACTTTATAATTTCTCCTTTATGTCTATATTATAGTTCGAGTCGTTTACTAACGTATATACTTGTAATTGCATCATCTATCTGCTTTTCAATATACTTTCATTCTCCCATTTACATTCTATTTTCTTTTATCTACAACTCCGTTACGTAATCCTTTTGTTGCCGACTAGTTAAACAATTTATACCCCGACCATATCAAGCACGGTGTGGGAGCTGTATGGGTCTTCTGGAACCACGTATTTTATAAGTCCTGTCTTTATTAATCTCAATTTAGATAACAAATATTATAACTTCAATTCATTTAGATTCACTCGTATTAGCCTTTGTTAAGAGTTTCGCCGGCTCTTTCGCGTTCCCTTTGAATACGGAGTAACTCCACCGAGCTCACGAAAGAGCCGGCGAAACTCTTAACATTGTAACCGTCCAATTTGGAGCGTCACATCTCCGTACAAAATTCTCGCAAGCGCTCCGTGCGGCACGCAGCGACCAAGGGTGCGTGCGTGCGCGCACGGAGTATGTCCAACGCTGACTCACACAGGCGACGCGGAATCTTAGTTACCGACCCCGGGCGGTAGATGCCTCCTTTTCTCGTAAGAGCATTTAGGCGTAATGAGGAATATATAGTGCCCGACGCCACCGTGAAATCGTTCTTATCCTGAGCATTATAAAGAGCAGGCGAAATCGCTGCCTTTACCAACACGCACAACGCCGTACCGCCGGACATTATATAAACGGAATAGTCAGTTATAAGTCGAGTCAGTGAATTGTAAAACGCCGCAAAACGAATCCACGAAGAAGCGCTCTCCTTCTATCAATATTGTACACGTCGCGGAAGTCTGCTTCAGTCACTGCCCCGTCAAACTGCTTGCCACTAAAAGCGCGTGATAAAACAATTCATATAGAAGCATCGCAATTATACCGTGCATTCTCCCGCGTATATTCGTACTCGCGTACTCATATCCGATATATTAATAGTTCCCGCCTCGTAGTAAAAGCGTCGCGTATACAAGCCAGGATAGTTCCACTATAAGAATCAGAAAGAATAAAAAAGAATAAAAAAGAAGGAGAATAAAAAGAATAAGACGCAGGAGAATAAAAAAAGAATAGAATTAGCTCCAGAGAAGTTGAAGTGGCTAGACTGACTCCCGGCCAGCTTCGCGCTCCCGCAGAACACTGTCGTGTGCCGTTCTTCCAACTTGTCTGTGTAACCCTGTAAGCAGGCGGACGTATCCGGCGGCCTGGCAACTGCCCCCCAAATGATACTCCTAGCTTCCCTTGCAGGCAGTTTGTATAAAAGTAAAACAGTAATACAGGATATCGGTGGTGCGATAGACGGACTGTACGGCCAGCTTCGCGCTCCCCTCATATGTCGATTTCATAACTGCCGAGTTCCTGTAGACACATTGAATATCTTGCAGTAGAGTCAATAGATTAAGATACGCCTGAGTCCGAACACATTATAAAACGGGACACGGAATAACCACTGGCGGACGGATAACAAGCTCGGCCCATGCACTTCGGTGTCCCCCGCCTGACGATCCTAGTCTTCGCCAAGGTGTTTCCTGGTCTAGAAGCACATGCATTTGTAACGTTCGTATAGATAACAGGCGCTAGTAGTGTCTGTCCTGGCAATACCTAAATTAAGCGTATAATACGTAATAGTCATAGCCGCATAACACCGACGCGTGACACAATTCTTTTTGTACATATTTTTCACCAGAATATAATATTTGCTGTGTGTATTAAATCATTCGTTTATCTCGATTCGCCCAGTGCACGAACCAATCGACACATTCTGTGTCGATCATCGGAGAATAGAAAAATAAATCCGCTGTTCTCCTACGTCGCTGCATAGTGCGGGGTGACCCTCAGGGATACGCTCCTACTACGGGACAAGTTCGTCACCCCGAATAACACTGTGTAGTGTAATTTTTGACACGTATCCCATCTATACCGAGACGTGTTACGAGAGGCTTTTTCACGGCAAACCCGCCGGGAACGAGTCCGGTATAAATCAGGGCTAAACATCGCCCAGTCAAAAAATTACGGTTACAACATATTGGTCCTTCGAGCCGGATCTCCGTGGAGTGTGGACGCGTGGGCGGGCGCCTCCAGGAATCGTTCCTGGCCTACTTCGCGCGACACCCACTAATCGTGGATCGACGCAGGCCACTGGCTCTGCTCCTGGCTCGAGACGCCCACGCGTCCACACTCCACGGAGGCGTTGATTCGTCAAAGTCCGCAAAATGCAGTGTGCACTTTCTCGTCATTCTGCTTTCTTTAACATTCTGCTATCTTCACATAACATGTGGCAATTAGAAGAAGCAAACACAACATGCATCTTAGGCCCGTATTCAAATACTGCGCTTAGGCCTCGGCTTGAGTCGGGATTACGTAAACCTGGCTCAGACGCGTAATCCGGGTTCACATTTTTCGTGTATTCACAAACGCGGTTTAGACGTCGCGTGGAAGGGAGATCCTGGCTGTCATTGGATAATGGGCGTGGCCAAGGTATGCCATGCGGCCAGTGCCAGCATATCGAGCTCTGAACACCATGCGTGTGCAGTGTACGTGCTCGCCTGTGTGCGATTCTAAGGCCCTGATTGGGTCTAAGCTGCGCGCATCGCACACCGACACGCACATACACTGCGACACGAATGGTGTTCAGCTGTTCCGAGCTCGATATGCTGACACTGCATGCGGCTTGCTTCGCTTCGGGAAACTTTTGAATTATCCGATTTAAGGACCACGAATGAGAGAAGAGTGTTGTATTATCATCAGACATGAGCCGCAGGAACTTAGTTATATAATATTCCGCATGCTGCGTAACAGTCTTGTATCAACACCACCGGCCAAATCACCCATGGGCCGCACGGAGCGCTGAGGTGTAATGCCACCAAAAAGGCGGAACATTCGAGATAGTTTTCACGGCCACCCAATTCCAATTTTAACAAGATGTGCGTTGAAATCGATGCCTTGCCGATTGATTAATTATAACAATTATCGCGAACAATCCGTCTCGGAACTGCAAGTTTCAGATTCTCCTCTTCAATATTTATTTCTTGCTGGTTGTCCATGGCTGAACATTACCTGAACACTACTGAACAGTCGTGTGGACGCTTTTGGTTGTTTTTACAGATTTTGCATTACAACTAATAAAAAGCAGTATTTATTCACTCGCTCATGTACCGTTCTTCTTGTCTGAATCTCGGCTACCCACACAGCAAGGAATATTGCTAGAATGTTGTATAAATATTACTTTGCAATGCGAAACCTTGCAGGTGACTTCGCTGGATTATTGCAGAAATGTTGCAGCGACATTACTATGTCCGCCTCTTCGTAACTTGTGGGAATATTGCATGAATATGACACGGAATATTGCCTCAAAGTTCCAAGAATATTTATTCAATATTACATTCTCCATATGATTCTGTTAATATTGTAAATAATTCAAGCCAATTTATGTTATAGAATATATTATTTTGAGTAATCCTCAATTATCAAGTTCTACTAGCAATGTAATAATAAATAATAAATAACCTTAACCTATAAGTCTGTATTGTAATTACTATTATATTTTTGAGACTGCGACGTAACTATTGATCGAAAGGTCATTTTTGTAGTATGTTTTACACGAAAGATGTTATTATAAATAATTACCGATTTTTATAAAAATGCAGGATTTTGAAGTTTTCTTTCATAAGTTTGCAAATCCTCTACACTTTGTACTACTGGAACACCCTGAATGAGCTCATCATCGCGAACAATCTGTCTATTTCGAAACTGCACTTCTCTATTCTTCTCCTCAATTTACTTCTTGCTGATTGTCCATGGGTGAACATTACCTTAACCAACCTTAACATTGCTGAACTGCTAAACAGTCGTGTAGACATTTGGTTATATTTTTACAGATTTGGCGCGAAAAACGGCCGTAATCCCGGCTCAAGCGGCCTTTCAAAGGCGTCTCAGGCCAGGCTTACATTTCTCGACCCCCACTCCGACCGACCTCTACACTTTTATGTGAAAAGCTTGTGTACCCGTGTAACAACACGGTGGGCGGGGCTTAATCGGAGTGGGGGCACGCAAATGTAATCCTGGTTTGAGAATGTGATCCAAGCCAGGTTTCTGAACCCGGATTACGCGTCTGAGCCAGGTTTACGTAATCCCGACTCAAGCCGAGGCCTAAGCGCAGTATTTGAATACGGGCCTTAAACAGTTAATTTTTTTTTTTTTCTTCATGGAGGGGAAAATCCTTTTGCTCATGTCTGGTCTAGCTAGGACCGGGTCCTGAGAGACTCGCCTTATGGACTGGCATTCTCACTAAAAACCCCTCCTCGCCCGCCATCCTCGGGTACAAACAACTTTGGAAATTTCTTAAAAATACTAGCAGGTCCATTGCAAAGAAGTAACAAATTTAAATATGTTTTAACCCTTTCGGTACTACCGCCGCCTATTGGCGGCATCCACCAAACATTCTCTGGGTCCTACCGCCGCCTATTGGCGGCATCCACCAAACATTCTCTGGGTCCTACCGCCGCCAACTGGCGGCATCCATGGAAAGTTATGTGGGTTAGTGTCAATTGTCAATCACGGTCAGGAAAGTTTAGTGCCAATCAAGCTCGAGATTTCTATGAATGCCGCGAAACATATTTTCGCGGCTTACGCTGTCGTACAGTGCAACTGTTACGTCCCAGCGTAACTTTTTGATTTCTTTCCTTCTTTTTAGTATAATTTCGTAATTAAACTCTGTTTTAATTCCTTTATTCCGGCCTCCGGATGCGAAATATTCGTATCATGGCTTATGCCCATCGTATACGTGGTACTGTCGAGAGGTAGTATGTAGTGGAATTCCCTCACCGTGGAATCATACTCGTCCCATCTTATGTATATAAGTAGGTTTAAGAGTAGATGTAAGAATAGTTATAAGCGAGCGAGCAGGTATGAATGTGCGTATATAGTATGAATGTGTGTGTGTGTATATAGAATAAGATCGCGATGAGGTTCCGCGTGTTAATTTTTGGTTTCTCTCTCTCACAAAATTAAACTATTATTTCCACGGCAATAAGTCATTGCTCAAATATCAACCTAATTTTGTTCAAGTATGTGAAGTCAGAAGCGTACGTTGATAAAATCTTAGATCACTGAGTCGATGCAATCATACTGCATTCAAAATAAAACTTAATAATTAAAAGAAGACGAAAGACCGAAGAAAGTATCTCGTTGAACACCGAGCGAGCGCCGTGCAGCAATATTTGTACACCGGATCGACCGCTGGTCGACCGTTTCTGCGAATAGGGCATGAAAAACCGCCCTAGAGCGAGCCCAGGAGCCGTCTCGCGACGAATTTCTCTGGGTAGTTGGCTGTAAAGTCGCGAGGTGCGTAGTCGATTGTCCGAGGATATCTTAGATATCTCAATATTCGAGCCTAATAATCATTCCCTTCTTGTAGTGTGATACGAAATGGACGCAAATATCCTCGTAAAAACCATAGTTTATAAATTCTAGTTATTATTTTGAGATATAGACTCAGTTTTCTTTCGTTAGTGAACAGTGCGAAAGTGTGCGCGTACGTTCTGCACGTGGCCGACAAATCGTGTCGGACGCGTTAGATTAAGTTTCCTTTGACTTCAATTGCATTCTTCTTTTCATTGTACATAAAACTTGAACGAACCCAGAAAGGTTGTTCCCGCTCGCGGGGCGATTAAAGTCGGTATTCTCTAACGAAATCTATCGAGTAGAAGCATTATTTTCTTGATTTGCCATCCCTTGTAACGGGCATTATCCCGGCTCAATCACAACCGAGCATAGGCAAACCAAGGAAGATCAAATTACTAAAGTTCTATTACGATTCGAAGGTACTATCATCGTTTAAAACACGCAAACCAAAAACTACCAACCGACTTACCGCCGAGAAGGAGAGCGAGCGAGAGCGAGAGTGAGAGAGAGAAGGAGACAGAGCGCGTGCGCAAAGCGAGAGTATACGATCGTAGCCAAAGACCAGCGACACGGTAGGAACCTCCAGTCGCGACGTATGACAAAATATTAACATCATATTGTATGACCATGCCCGAGCTTAGGCCACGGAGAGATCCCACGGGCACGGTTGCTGACCGTGCAAGTTCTTCCTGTTAAAAACTTGTAACCGTACAGACCGATAGGCCAGGCCACATCATCTACTGGCCGGTATAAAAACGCCTTCGCCGTACGATCACTGTCGAGCATTACGGATATCGCCGAAACACAGACACACTGACACCACTTCACCGTCCGTACACCACCGTCATACATTACTCACCGACATGCCGAACACATACACGCCAACACTACTAGGCTGTCCGCACACACATTCACACATTACTCACCGACATGCCGAGACACATACACGCCAACACTTCTAGACTGTCCGTACAACACACTCAAGCATCACGCACCGACATTTCAAAACAAATACATCTCCATCAATCACACCTATTATATCACCATCATACTCATACAGAAATCAAATGTAACGGGACTATTTCGGCCGCCGAAGGAGAAGCGACTCCCGGCCACCGACCAAAGTCACTCGAGTGGAACCTTCCCCTTAGCCCATTTGGGTATATAAGGCGCGGGAATGCTCCTCCACTCGAGGCGAGATTTATTTCGAGTCAGCGCCGCTGATGCGATCCCAAGCGAGATCCTCCGGTTATCGAAGCCAATAGATCTCGACTGTACCTATTAACGCCTGAACGGCGTAGTCTAACTACGTACGACTCGAGAAGACTTCGCGTAGACGAACCTCGAGCCGCGTAAAACCGCTACGACCGCCCAATAAAAGGGTTCGCGAGCAGACGAATACGTACTCGCGTTATTCGGACTTATATTAGCTTACAGTCACTATGAGTAAAAAACAAAGACCTTCGCCACCAAAATTCAATCCATATATCATTGTCAAACACATAGTTAACCTTTGCCGTACGTCGCCCCCGCTCTCGGCACCGGACACGAGTGCGATTGCAAATGGTTATTCATTTCATACAAGCATAAACTTCGATCTTTACCGTAAGCCACCCCCGCTCTCGGTACCGGGCACGGCTGCGTTCAGTAAATCATCGTCCATACTACATCACAGACTGACGACACCCTTACCGTAAGCCACCACCGCTCTTGGTACCGGTCACTGCTGCGTTCGGTAAGTGGAGTCATACCGAAACAGACAAACAGTTGAGGTACGCCACCCCCGCTCTTTGAACCGGACTTGGCTGCGTGCAATTCGTTAACAAACAGATTGAGTCGTTAACGTACGCTACCTCCGCTCTCGGCACCGGCCTTAGCTGCGATTAATTGACTCACGACGAACGAACGCACCAAAACAATCAAAAAACCAGACTTAGACAATCCATACTTCCCAAAGAATCACCTACATTGGCAGCGAAGTGTGAAGTACAAAATTTGCCTAGATTAGCTAAGTTATAAGTAAAAGCCTCGAATATTGTATAAAATTGTATATCACGATAAGCATTTAACGAACAATATAACATGAACAGCACATAAACACACTCTTTTTACCGCACCGTCCTCAATCACGCGATACATTTATAACAATAGAAAATCGCGAGAACAGTAAAACGAACCCGTCCGCCCGAACATTCGGTGAATCCACGCGGCGGAGTGCCGGACCGCGAAACAAGCCACCACTCGCGGCCGTATATGTAAGAAGCATACCACTCTCGAAAGCGGTACGGTGACAAACTTCTCGATTGTAAAGCGTACAACTGTTAATTACCGAGAGCGCTACCGTCTAACTTGTAGAGAGCGCTCGTTTTAAGGCGCATCATTGTCGCGCACTAGCAACTGAACATTTCTCAATACTGCAACAATATCTACTGCAGTAATCTCTTGGCTGTTTGTTAGATTCATAATGCATTTCATTTCTATTCTTTCTTTATATTAATATTTTTCAATGCAATATATCTATATTGTTTTCCACCTATATTATTCTCTCTGAGTTCATTTATGTTGTGATGTCACACCTCATCAAACGTAGTACTACGCAAACCGAAAACATAACCTCGCGAACGATTCGGGACCTGTACGGGTCTTTCGGAAGCACACGTATCCTATAAGTCCTGCAAATAACTAGACGTGATATTGTTACGTCCTCGTTTTTGGCACCCTGCGTTCACCGGGTATACCGGGGATCGAGGACGGACGGAAGGAGTGATCGCACCGAAAGGGTTTTGATCCGTCAGTGGAGCGGCTCACTGACGTATCGCGGAATGCAAGAAGGAGGTGTCCGGATGGCTACAGCTTTGGATGCGTGAGATTGTGTGTGGTTGTGGATTGGTGTGGACGCACAGGAAGGACACAATCGTGTGAAGTAATGTTCAGATAGTGGACTGGATGCTTTATCTCGAAGTGCACTTGGTTGGTTTACAATGGTTCGCTTAATGAGTAACACTACTTGCTGCGCGAAGATTGAACAACTTAGAATGATCGCAGTCGAACGCTGGTTTATGAGTTGCCGAATTTAGATTGATCGTGGCCGAACTTGGTTGGCTCAAGAGCCCTCGCTCTGCGGTTGTAAGCCTATTTAAATGGTAGATCTTGCTGACGGTCGCAAGGCGCTTCGCGGAATTGGCATTGGCCTTCGCGGATCTACACGGCCGCGGATCGCTGATCGTTTGTTAGGTGGTTGACCTGCGGGCTGATTCGGCATCAGCATTCCGTGAAGGAATTTCGGTGGCTCTTATTCTGCTTATTCGCGACTTACTAACGACGGAAGGCTACGCGGAGCGATGAACCTTATTATGCTTAGGCGCGACTTATTGATGATGGGCAAATACATGGTGCAATGAGCCCGTTGCGAGAGTATGGCTACTGGGTAGGCGGGTGGAGGACGTAGGACGTAACAATATCATTCTCTAATTAACTTCTCCGTTTAGCTTATACATATAACCTAATAATCCCACCCTTCCAGGAAGGGATTAAAATATCGTGCAATATTGATCTTCAGTTAGATTACCGTTATTTATTATAATTAAATAGCAAAAATGATTCAAGCGTTACGCCCGGTCGCACGGCAGACCGCTCGCGGATACTCATCGAACATTCTGACGGATAAAAGACGTGAAAAGCTAAGTTGTTGACTGAGCCATAGCGTATCCTTATGAATTTTTACTTTAAAAGCGAAATAAACCATATCTTTCCGATGGACAGCACATTCATCTTCGGTAAACCATTTTGGATATTTCTGTTCCACAGAATGTGAAACTATCGAAAACAGCTTATCCAATATGATTGCTTCGCTGCGTACCTTTGGATAATATTCGTCAAAGATTTCATTTATAACTTTAAATATGATGGAAAATTATCTAGTAAGGACACATAGATGCCCAAAGTCAACATCTTCTTTAACCGCGTATGCGCGGAAGAATATGAGGATCTGCTCATCTCTACAAAAGATTGCATCTTTATCAATAAATATGTCGTGACATCTACGACATTTCGATTTATCAGTACTCTTCTTTGTAACATACCCTGCAAAGAACTCTACCGCACATGATTCTAAAGAACACACTGATGATGGCAGTTCAGCACAATCATCTGTTTCCATATTTACATTAACATAGCCATCATCAGTGTATTGAACGGCATGCAATGAAACATCAGGTTGCGATACGGCTAGTTGACCCTGAATGACATCATCCCCTCGTATTAGCGGTGCGTCATAATCCGGCATACAGTTACCACTTTTTAAGGTGCCGTTTAGATTTATTAATATACTTTTTCTAATGACAAGACGCACCGCTTTTACTGAAGGATTGTGGTTATGTGTGCCACCGTGCATGCGGAGGACAGAGAAGAAATTTTCTAAGCAGTCGGTATTTAATCGAGAAGTTAGCAAAAATGTAGTGCCTTCTTCGGTTATATCTGCGTATAACTGGAGGGTGGCATTTACAGATTGCTGTAACCCCAAAAAGCATGGTGGTGTTTTTATACCATTTGCCGATATAACAAACAAGTTTTTCATTTCAATTAATTTAGCTTTTAAATTTTGCTCAGCTGTATTATTTATTTGCGTCATCGCGCACCTCTGCGGATTGGGGTCGGTAGCAGATCTACTATTTACATTATCAAACAAATTATTCAAAATTTAAAAAAAAATAGCGGTATTCTGTACAGTCCTTCTGTTTATGCAACCAGTTAATGACGCGGTAAACAAAGAAGACGAAACTCTTTTGCTAAAAACCTGCAGAGTAAGCTTGCATTTCATCTTATCAAAAAGATTAGGCTGAACATGCTTGTCGGATAATTTGCAAGCTGCTCTGGTATTTTTGTTACTTTCTAAATTCCAAAGTAATTTAACATCTTGCCATGAGACTTGCATACCATTAATTAAGAAATCATGGTTTAATAAATTATTTCTCATGCTTTTAAATAAGTGTAAATAGTCGAACAAAAAATATATTTTTGTCCGTTTCTGTGAAAATATGGCTTTGCAATTGAAACTCTCTCGTCTGCTACGCTTTGATTACTAGCTCCCTGATCGGATACAACTGCTCTGAGTTTGAAACCCGTTTCATACACGGCATCCAAAATTTCATCTAAAATCTTGGATAATTCGTTTCTCTTAATGCTTGATTTGGATACAAAAAAAGCCAGCGGTTGTTTCCCATTAGTGATTACCCCCCGCAACATAAACACAAGAACGTTAGTCCCTACGGACAAACTTCTTCCTAAAGACCTTAAATCTTCGAAGCCCTCTATAATTTGTCTTTTTGGGTGGAAATCTAAGCATTTTTTTACAGCCATTTCATCAAACAACAGAACGCAGTTGCGTTCTATATCTGTCATATGAGTAGCTTTTAGTTTTAAAGCGTTAAACGGGCTAGGACAAATGCCAGGCCGAATATCAATTTTTCCAAACCACCGAGTTATAGTAGTTGGGCATGGAAAATGAAAACCCAGCACGCTGCGCATTTTATCATACAAAGCTGACGAAGTGTAATGCAATGTCATACACAGTTGCTGCTGTTTTCGTGTAAAAGCAGTTTTTTTAAACGGAAATAATAACATTAATACAAATGTTAACACAAAACCCGACAATTTTGTACAAACTGCTTTTTTTAAGCATTTATCGTCGATGCTGCCTAACGAAACTTTATCCTGCATCCTAGTCAATGCTCTACACTTCGCACGGTATTGTAAGCGGAGACTAGTTACTTTGTTCTTTTCTACATCTAATAGCAGTTGGGTTTCCCGCAGTCATTGTTCTAATTCATTTCGTTTTATTGTTGATGAAATGGCGTCGATCTCCAAACTCACATTTTGATCGCTTTCGCCGGTATCTATATGTGGCAGTAGAGGAACTGCATCACTACGCATTCGACCACTCACGTAAAAATTCTCTTTTGCAAAATGTCGACTACAGATGTATTTACTTTGCATTTCTGCGTCAGACATTTCCATTCAATCATCTAAACGGTTTTTCACGGGAAATGCATGAAATGAAGTGCCATCCGGTGCATTGCGGCTTGTTAATCCACACTGCGGATATACACACTTTTTGTAATGAGTTTTACATTTCTGATCATCCATTTCCCGGGTTTAGGCAGAATTTTATTTTAATTATGCCACCGAAAACAATAAACAAGCAGTTGTACACACACAAAAGCAAAACAACTAAAGAAAAAACACAGTCTGTTACAAACTCACCCAGGTTCGTTCAGTGTCGAGGTTACATCTAACCTTACTCTCAATTTCACGTTATAAAGAAAGAATGAAATCATTACTTTAGTGTGTAACAATATGGTACATATATGAAGAAATAGTGCGCGCATGTGTAGTCAGTGTGGCCAGAAGTGGCGCCCAAGCACGTGCCTGTCTGTGAGAGCTGTGGACTCCCCGCATTGGCCTGTCAGCTCACAGACAGAGCACGCACACTTGCGCGTATCCCCACTCCCGCGGGTACCGATGGTGCAAACGGGCCAAATCTGAGAAGACTGGTGGACACGGTTTTCTAGCCTTATGGCTCTGTAGTTTGCCGAACGAAGACACAAGCTCTTGCATTCGCTGTCCTTTTCTTCGTTCGGCAAACTACAGAACGGGTCGCGAGGCTCGAAAACCGTGCCTACTATCTCCAAGTTGTCGCCGAACGATTCCCAGATGCGCGACAATGTGACAGAATTTACTGTACTTAGATGCGGACATGACTATTATCGTTCAAGTTTTTTTATACTTTTACCTCTGGAGTGTCGTGTTCAAAAAAATTAAAAACCAATATTTTCAAGGTATTTCATGCGAAATCTTGATGAATGCTATAAATTCTTGCATTCCCTTCATACAGTAGAGTGGGTGGTTCATTGTTAGAGTGGTCTATTAATAAAGGGAAATAAGTTATTCTAATTAACTGAAAGTTATAGGTGCGTATGCTGCGAGTGCATGTCGAACGAAGACGCAGCGCGCGATGTTGGCTGAAAGGGGACGAAGCATAGTTCTGTCCTTCTTATGTGTCGAATTATATTTTATAAGTATTTATTTTAGTTAATAGTTTTTCACAAATTTTAATAGTTGTAATCTGGGTGGTACCCCGCGGGCGGGTAGGTATACCCCAGGGGGGGGGGATGCATATATCCCGCCGCGGGATACATGTAACCCGCGGGTGGGTACATATATCCCGCGGAAGGATATACGATCCCCGGCCCGTACGAGGCAATTGTCGGGTACGGCCGGTGCGGCTAGAAGTACTGGAGCAGCGGCTGTGACGGCGGTGGCAGAAACGGTGGTTGCGACGGCGGTGGCATAAGCGGGAGCGGCGGCTGTGACAGCGGAAGCGGCTGTGGCGTCGTCGGGTGCGGGAGCGGCTGTGGCATTGCTCGCAGTACGCTGCGGTACTCGCGACGACGCATTTTCCGTAGCTCGCGCGCCACCCCTCGCCGAATGGCTTCATTCAATCTTTGAAAATGCATATAAAAATACATTATTAATATACATACACATATAATACAAAACAGGTTCATTATAAAGTGTATACTTCATACACGTAACTGACACCCGCACGTTTATACATCCGTCCATGGACACGTTCAGTGTTCGAAGGACTGCATATTGCGTGCATAGTGCGTATAACGTCACGCACGCGTCGCAGCCCGCATGAAGCACGCACATGACACACGCAATGTACGCTCATCCATACACACAAACGTACGCTATTCGTTTAAGCATATGTATATATTGAACAATAACATTACATACCTTTCGCTCGGGATTTTTCCTGTATTTCCTTGCTGTCGGCGTTGGTGTCGTCGGCGCCGGCGTCGTTGGCGTAGGTGTCGTTGTCGTTGTCGTTGTCGCTGTCGCTGTCGGCCTCATTAGTGACATCGTCGCCATCGCCGACGTCATAGCCTCTCATTCATTCTCTAAAATAAAATGTATTAACAAGGCAAATATTATTATATATTGTAAGATTAATTTAGATGGAATGTCGAAAGCGTGTCACAAAACACTAGATTCCATAACGGATCAATCAGAAAAATACAGTAATACAAAAACTTACGATCAACGTGTCACTTTAGCCGGCGGATGTAAAATGGATAGCTGTTTTGCGCGTTTGAATCGCTGTCGCCAAGCGACAGCTTCTCTCGTCTTCTGTTCTGAGTAACAAACGAATCCGGGTAAGTGAGAGCAGAGGAGTGAACCGCTATATGTACTACTACAACAGCTATCGGTGTACGGCAGTGCGGTCCACGAGTGGGGCCCCTCACGCCGCTATTTCCACCTCCACTAGGTACAAGTTTTTCTGTATGCCGATCATAACACACACCAGTGTGGTCAGAAGTCGCGCCGGGCACCAGCGGTATCCGCGGGAGTGGGGATACGCGCAAGTGTGCGTGCCCTGTCTGTGAGAGCTGCGTGGACTCCACAGGACCGCAGACAGGGCACGCACACTTGCGCGTATCCCCACTCCCGCGGTCACCGATGGTGCCCGGCGCCACTTCTGGCCACACTGACACACACTGAGCGTCCGTCGTTTCCAGGGCAACAGTAGCTCGGTGGGGGAACCGAAAATGCCCCGGGGCACTTTCTTGGACCGCACTGGTGTACCGTACTAAATCTGGTCCCGCTGTTCGTAACGCTAATTAATGTAATTTTAATTAATTATATAAAAATGAACAGATTAATTACAAGTACACGATTATAAATAGTCCATTTGGAAGAATGACATTTCATTTGCAGATAAAATGAAACCCTATTGTATTAGCGCGATGTACCGCGTTGTTTTGGACAATTGACACCTTAGATAATTTAAGCGTTCGCGGGCAATATGGTCGCGAAATGACGTCATTTTCCTCGCCAATTATACGCCGGCACGTGCCATAGCGGCGTTCCCTCGCTCACCTTTGCGGCGCTTATGTGTGGGGTTTTCCCACGCTCCTTATATGGGCATTCTAATCGAACGCGATCGCTAATTGGATCTACCACTAACGTCTGATAAAAATCTGTGTGAGGTCGAGGTAGACGGCTTGGCGCCACCACCTCAGATTATTCCTGTACTAACCATCGAGTGAAACTGTTAAAAGAGAGAGAGTAATTAAGAACCAGAAACGAGTAAAGGTTTAAAAAGTGTACTATAAGTGACAAATAGAAGAGCTTAACTAATCTTAACAGCGCATACATTATTAGAGAAGTACACAATTCCCAGTGACTCCTACGCACGTGATTCCTTCCACTTAATTATCCTTTCCGACCTGAATCGTCCTCTCCTTCGCTTCACATCCACGACTGTTTCCCAGTCGAAGAACAAACTCAAAATTCACGAGCTTCCACAACACGCGTACCGTGCCACTCCCATCACCCAAATTCAGCGTATGTGTAAGGCGTATCGCACGCTCGAGGCGTGCCGTCTTGCCGGTGAGCCCTGAAACCTACAGCCTACAGGCACTCACGTATTCTTCACTTACCAGAGACAAATTCAGCAGTTATTTGATTCGCCGCATACTCTTCAAGGCAAACGGTCGTCGGTTTCTTCGACAAACACCATCCCGTACTACACGTACACCTATTTATGTATATACTCAACTTTATTAGCAATTGTCTAATTTCTTTGAAACAATAAAAGACAAACAACGATCCTACGATTTTCTCAGAACACTGATTGAACTCACCCGGACTTACCCTATATAGATTTTCAGACATGAAACATTGCTTTTGAACTAATATTTCTACTTTTTTTCCATACAGCTAAAGTTGTTATGCATAATGTTGTTCAATTAACTAGTAATAATTAATAGTGGTCTTCAATACCACCTTTCAGGTTCCACTAATAGTGCGTTAGATTTTGTTATAACTGGATATTTGCCTATTGTTTTATTATACGAATTTTTATAAATATACCTATCAAAACGAGAAAATCTGCCGTTCTGGCATTACAAATTGTCAGCTGACGTTAGATCGCCTCTGACTTCTGACCTCTGACTATACTAATTATTATAAATGGTGTGCTCGTGTTACATCGCCTCTGGTTATGTGCAATATAAATTGCCAGCTCAGTATGTAGAAAAATGTTTTACATACTTCGTACATGATACTTCGTATCCACAGCTTACACCATTAATCAGTTAAGTGTGTTTGACGACTATATCCGTCATGGAGATGTGGCAGAATTTTGTGTCATGACGACTATATCCGTCATGCGTAAAACTTTGTTACAATTTGATATTTAAATTGTAATTCTGGCGAAAACTAAATTATATTCGTAAATTTTAATATGTTTAAAATGTTTAGAGGTCAAGACGAAATGACACTACAGCAACAGTTAAATTTTTAATTTCTATAAATATTTGATTTTCTAAGTTTTTCGTTCATTATGTGTAAATATATGTTCATGTTGAGCGACTGTGTAAATATTACTAATAAAATTGTTCATTTTCTATAATAAAGTCGTCTTTTTGACCCAATATTTCAACAGCGCCACTTACTCTGTGTTTGACGACTATACCCGTCATCGCTTGATTATCGCGACACACACTGATGGGCGCTTTGCAAAGAGATCGCCACAGTTAACTGGTTAATGGAAACAAAGTATCTTTTATTTCATATTTGTGTCTAATTTTTGGATAGTGTGTGTTAAATATTGACAATTTCACAACGTATTTTACGCAGCCGCTGCCAGTCTTGTAACAAATGCAATCAACGAATTTAGTATGAATTCTCACCACGGAGAGCATCGCCGTATAGTTAGCAGACAACTATCATAGATTTCGGCTATTTTGGTCCCAATCGTTTACGAATAGTTTTCGCAAGCTACTGTATCGATTTCAGGGTTTACGAAATCGTAGTTTGGCCGTAATTAACAATTTCGAGAATCGGGTATTGTAGATCTTGCAACCGCCGCCAGTGGCCGAAAGGAGATGCTGACCAGATGCAAACTCTGGCGAAATAATTTTGACGTATCTCGTGTCAAAAGGTCTCAATCGTTTACGAATAGTTTACGCAAGCCAGTGTATCGATCTCAGAGTTTACGAAATCGTATTTTGGCCGTAATTAACAATTTCGGGAATCGGGTATTGTTGATCTTGCAAGCGCCGCCAGTGGCCGAAAAGACAAGCTGACCGGATGCAGAACGTGGCGAAATAACTTTGACGTATCTCGTGTCATTGCATCGACTAGTAGTGGAAAAAAAAAATTCTATCGTGGAATTTAGCGATGGGTTGCAAGTGATTCCAACCTGTTGTTTAAATGCCAAGAAACGTGTAAGCAAATGGCCGGGCCACGCCAAGTCGCTGAACAAATTAGAGAAATTAATAATTTCGAGGCTTTACCTCAAACCTGGTGAGAGGAGTGTGCAGTTATCAGCGTTGCTTTGGGTCGACAGGTATGTATAATGGATATTATTAATAATGTGTGGATGTGTTTATATATAATATAGAAGTCTATGTTTATTACACCTGGAAGACCTGTCGATGTTATAATAATAAAGAAATATATACTTTGTAGATGATTGGGCATGGGCCCATGAAAAATTAAATGAGGCACAGGACACATCTGATGTTTCCCATTCGGATGAGCTCTCGTAATATGAGTTAGCTGCGGCCTTAAAAAAACCGAAGGAGGGCTATGGCTAAAAGGGTCATATTTTTGGAAGAACAGAGTATGGAGTCCATGCCTAAAAAACAAAATAAAAATCGACATATGACAACACACTCACAGGGAAGCGGAGAGTAGTACATTAATCAATCTACGGATTACACCTGTAATGCCTGAACCCTTATTTGATTCATGAACACCTGGGGTTTGAGACCATGGAGGTAAGCTTCATATTATCTGAGTGTATTCATAATAATCATGATTATTGCAAATGTCTCTCATATTTTTTTAATGTCCCTTAGCTATTGAAACTATTGCAGCTCAAGGCAGTGCCTGTGGAGACCGGGAGCATCATGCTTACACCTCAGAAATTGGTAAATAAAACAAATAAACTATTCATATTAATGTTTCTACCTTCTGTTTTCCATGTTTTAGGATTTCGAAAATGTGTTTACAAAATGCTGTCTACGATATTTTTACAAATAAAGGAACTGAACACAAAAGTCGATTTTTTGTTGGAGTCCAAAAATTAAAATGCCGAAGTTGATGAGGACGAAACATCCGAAGATAAATTGCAGCGGGTTCCCATAGTGCCAAGTATGGACGATTTGCTCTCGTTTGAGCTCAAACTGCAACAGTCTGAATTTAAGAAATAATCGGTAATTATTTTTTGATCACAAGTGCCCGTAATCTACAATTTTTGTTCTACAACGAAAAAAGTTATATCTTCCGACGAGCAAAATATAATAATGACCATCCAATACATTTCCTCCCAACAGCTGAGGTTTCCTGAATATGTAGTTGTCAGCATCAAAAGCGTTGAAGTCACGTCACTGCTCATTTGAGTATAATGCCTATTCAGATGAATGTTTATACTATTACAGTTTCTATAGGCATGGGCGTGGGCATGGGCATGGGTAAAGGTAAAGGATATATAAGGATAGGTTTGGTGCATGTCCGCGAGAGGATCATTATTTCATGTTTTTGCGTTAATTCCACAATACTCTTTCTCGCCTATGAAGGAATCAATATATCGTGTTTTTTTTGGGTTGATTTCACATCTATTTCTCGCTATGACTATCAATTTTATTGGTTCATATTGATCTGTATTACTCTTTTGCTTTCACAATATTTCTATTATAACTTATATTAATTAGTTGCTGTTTTGAACTGCCTTTTATGTACACATGATAACATCATGAAATTTTTCAGATTCGTCGACTTAAATATTGTTGGCCCAGGTAAGCTGACTATGTGCGTAGCAGCTGGAATATCCCGAGTCATTGGAGACGAAATGGCAGTAAATTTCAGTTGGCAGGGTCGCTTGCAGAAGCAATGTTTTCAAAAATTGCGGACTGCAAACTTACTCCAAAGTATATTCTTACAGATATACATTATTAATAATCTTTTAATAGGGACTTCCGTTTCCGGAGTGAAAGTGAGCGGACGGGTGAGAGCGAGTGGTTAAGAAAAGAGTGTGTGAGGAGAGATAAGTGGAAAGAAGGAGAGAGAGGTGGTGTGAGAGGGTAGAGGAAAGGGAGAGGAGTGCGGGTGAGTGTAGGTGGCGTGAACGGGAGTGTGGGTGTGGAATAGAAGGTAAGGGAAGAAGCGGGCAGGGAAGAGGTTAGGAGAGAACGTGGTGGAAAGGCGGGAAGACGGTATAGGGCGAGAGAGAGAGAGGGAGACACCTGGCGGAAAGGAAAGGAACAGAGGAAGAGAGTCGGTAAGGAAGAGGGCAGGCAGAGAAGATGGCAGAGGGTAACGGAAGGAGGCAGGGGGGAGAGGAATGGGAAGAGGCAGTAAAGAGGAAAAGGGTAAACTGGGAGAAGGGGAGGATAGGAGGGAATAAGGAAGAGGAGGGCATTTTCAAGCCGATGAAAAGGCTGCAAAGGTCGCCGGGGATAGGATTGGGGAGAAAAGAGGGGGAGGAAGAGGGGATGAATTTTGGACAGGGAGAGGGCTGAGACAGGGGTGCCGGCTCAGCCCAATATTGTTCGATGTGCTGGTGGCGAACATGGAGGAGGAACTGAGGAAAGGAGGATGGGGAGGGATAAAAGTGGGAGGAGAGAAGGTATACTCCCTGTCTTACGCGGACGACGTAGTAGTGATGGCAAAGGAGGAGGGTGAAATGAGGGCAATGATGGCAAAGTTAGAAAGATATCTGGAAAGGAAAGGACTGCAGGTGAATACCGAGAAAACAAAGATAGTGAGATTCAGGAGGGGCGGGGGGGGGGGATAGACTGGAGGTGGGGGAGAAAGAGACTGGAAGAGGTGAAAGAGGTGAAGTATTTGGGGTATTGGGTGGAACAGGGAAGGGGGAGAGAAAAAAATGAGAGGTAGAGGAAGAAGAGCGGCGGCGGCGATGAGGGAGGTTTGGGGGATGGGAAAGAGATTGTGGAACAAGGATTGGGAAAGGAGGGTATGGTTATGTGACCTGTTGGTGTGGACGGTAGCGGAGTATGGGGTTGAGGTGTGGTGATGGAAGGAGAGGAGGGGTGTGGAGGCGATGAAGGAGAGATATTTGAGATGGATAATGGGAGCGGTTTGGAGGACAGCGGGATACATGGTAAGAGAGGAGATGGGTAGAGGGAAGATGAGGATAAGGGCAGGAAGAAGAGCAATGGGTTATGAGAGGAAATTGGAGGAAGGGAAAGGAGGAGTTGTTGTAAGGAGGTGCTGGAGGGAAGTGTAGGAGAGATGGAGGAGGGGAAAAATAGTGAAAAAATGGGAGGAGGAGGGTAGGGAGTTTTTCAGGGAAAGGGGGGTGGAGGAGGGAAAGGAGGAGGGAATGGAGTTAGAAAAGAGGGACCTGGAGGAGCAAAGAAGAGAGAGAAGAAAGAAGATAGAAGGGTCAAATTCAAATAGGTGGTATAAAGAGGTATCAGGGTAGTAAGGTGTACCTAAAGAAGGGACGGAGCGAAGAAAGGGTAAAGAGGGTGGCAAGATTTTGACTGGGGAACGAGATGAGAGGAGGGTGATACTGGGAGGGGGAGGAGGACAGGAGGTGTAGGCTGTGCGGAGAGGAGGAAGAATCGTGGGAGCACGTATGGGAGAAATGTGGAGGATGGCGAAAGAGAGAGGAAAAGTGGGAGAGGAAAGTAAAAGAAGTGTTGGACGGGGGGGGAGGTGGAGAGGGATGGATGAAGGAAATAGAGAGAGCAAGAAGGGAGAAAGAAGAGAAAGAAGAGAGGGGGAGGGAAGGGGAAGGGAAGGGTAATAAAGAAAAAAGGGAAAAGCAAGATTGAGGGAGTGAATGAGAAGGAATGAATGTATGAGAGCGGAGGAGGATAATGAAGAAGAAAACGGAAGTCCGCAGGGGAGAGGGTGGGAAGAGAGGGGCGAGGGGGGGGGGGAGATAAAAGGGAGAGACGTGGAGAAAGAAGAGAGTGACAAGCGTACGAAAGCGAAAGAATAAGTTAAGGAAGGTGAAGGGAATAGAGAGAGAGAAGGAGAAAGGGGTGCGAGCGGAAGAGAGCGGGGAGGGGAAGATGCGAAAAGGCGATAGAGCGAGCGAGCGAGACAGAGAGAGGGCGAGCGAGCGAGAGAGAGCGAAGGCGAGCGAGCGAGAGACAGCGAGAAGCAGGATAAGTAGAAATAAGTAGGAATAAGTAGTGTAAGTAGTGTAAGGTAGTAAGATTGGATTAGAATAAGGAAGGAGAGAGGCAATGTACCCGAAAGGAAGAATTGTAACCCGCAAGGAAATCAATAAAACTATACATACATACATACATACATACATAATCTTTTAATAATCACTGATATTCTCTAATTATTCTATAGAAGTCTGTATGACCATTGGCAATAATATATGGAAAGAGGCGGAAGTAAATGACGCCATTGGCAAGTGGCTCACTCGAGCAAAAACGAGAATTGAGCGAAAAATTAAAATTGAATAAATAGCGAATGAAGACTAGGCTAAGGTTTTATAATTAATAAAACAAATATATTGTAAAACAAATTTTCTTGAATTATTCATAATGAAAAACAGATGAATCATATGTAGCGTGTAATATTGAATGAGAATTCTTAGGACCTTGATGCAATATTCTGTGTCATCTTCCTGCAATATTCCCGCAAGTCACGACGGGGCGCACATAGGAACATTGCAGCAATATTCCTACAATACTCCGACCATGTCACGTGCAAGGTTTAGCATTGCAAAATGTTGCGTATTCATAGTCACCTCGGGCGAGCGGGCAATGGACGCCCGCGACGTTCTCACCGAAATCAATCATGCGGTCGATACTCGGGCGATACTCTATGTAAACGCGCCTGCTTATTAGCAGCGCCGCGTTCTTCTCGGGTAATTGTTCTCGCGCGTTCTCGCGCGCTTTCGCGACGGCCATTACCGTTCTTAGTATTGCGACGACAGGTGCTATTGCGATTTGCTGGAACTTTACGTGCGCTCAACTGTGGGATATATCGGGTTGAGAGGATCAGAACCTAATTGTGCGATTAAGGGAATATTGAAAGACGCTTTGGTGCCCCTCGACTAGTGTATAATCGTAGTTTAAGGGTCTAGTTTAATAAATATTCTTGGAACTCCTCATCCACGTGGACTTTACTGTGCCGGCCACGTGCCGTGCTTCTCATTACCGTTAAAATCAACACCCGCGCTTAACCACACTACTCAGGTACTCCTCCAGATTAAATTCAAAACACAAAGTAATATTTGTGCAGCATTCCAGGAATATTCCTTGCTCTCCGTGAATTAACAATTTCAGAATCGGCTATCGTACAGCGTTGATTGGCTCGCAAGCGCCGCCGTTGTCCAAGGCGAGAATCGCTCTTCGGGCATACAGTATCGAAACAATGTTGACGTATCTCATCTGTAACCGTCCCAATCGTTTACGAATAGTTTACGCAAGCTACTGTATCGATTTCAGAGTTTACGAAATTGTAATTTGCCCGTAATTAAAAATTTCAGTTTCGCCTATCGTGCAGCTTGGAAGCGTCGCCGTTGGCAGAAGGCAGAAGCTGACTTGATGCAGAGAGTGCAGAGATTTTAAAGTTGACGAAACGATAGTTTACTCGGAATTAACAATTTTAATATTTCGTAATCAGCGTCTGCTGGTAGCAGCACCGCATCGTGTTTCTGTTTGGGTGTTTGAAATAATGGATAAGTAAATGGAAGCAATTAATTCTTTATTATCCGAAAGACAATAATTTGATGGACGAGCACTATACAATAAATATATATTGTTCCTGAGCTCGAAACTGTATTTGCCTTTTTCCTCGCGGCAAATATACATGGATTTAGTTGCGCATCGCGATCACAGGCAACGGAAGGCTATCTTCGGAGCTCTTTTACACGATGCAACGCGTCGTATACAATACAATCGATTGCATGCGACGCGCTGCGTTGTGTAATTGTGTGCGTTGTGAATATATTGGCTCGAAATCATACGTGATCTTTTCTTCGCGATAAAACTATATCTATATGTATTTATCAATCGATTATCGTCACAGTTTTCGCGAAGAAAGAGTCGCGGTCGCGAGCAGCGGAAGGCTGCCTTCAGCAGTAAGTGGGAGGAAAAGGACGTATAAACATTTATAAGTGAATCTTAACTCTTTGTACTCGAGAGATGACTGTGTATAAACAAAACATTGATCCTAATTGGCTTAATTAGGACAAGCGAATGGGGAGACGGCGTCCTTTCGTTGTCCTCGCACTTTTAAATATAACAAGTTTTAGTCAGTCGTTCGACATCCTTCAAACGTACTGGCAGTACTCTTGTTTGCAAGTTTAGTTCCACGTGCATTAGAAGTTCTTTCCATCGATCTGTTGTGCTCACTTCAGAAAACACCTTCCTACACGGTGATTGCGGCGACGTATCACCGCGTGCGCCTTTTATGCAGTCGCTCTCTTTCCTGCCTTCTCCTAGAAAGTAAAGGATTCCGTAGCACCCGCTACGACCTTTTACTTCCTATATCTTCGGGGTTTACCGCCGCGGTCTGCCGTTGTGCGAGTCCCAGCCTTCCTACCTCGCCTCGTTTGTCTAATCATTGCACGTTTAAGCTGCGTTTTAGTTTTCTTTATTTATACCGGCGTGTGTGTGTGTCTTCCGCGTTTAGCCTTAAATTAGAATAACCTACCATAAGTGCGTGTAAATATCCGGGTTATAGTATTATTCCATTTCGGTTTTATCTCGTGTGACTAACTAATAAATGATTCTGGGCCATCCTGTAAAACGCGCCAGCTCTTTCCCCCGACATACTCCTCAGTACAACCCAGCATCCCTCGTTTACGCCTTAGTCGCGTACAGACTGAGAGTCATCTCTCGAGTGCAAATGGTTAATTTTATTAATAATTATCTTAAATCTAAATACATAAATTATATTAAAGTATTAAGTTTATATTTTAGTTATATTTTAATTATATTATATTATTATATTAAGTTTGATAAATGAATATATTATTTTTGCCCGGTTTTTCTCCACGTCGGACCCTTGCACTTTGTACGGTATTGGTATTGATAATGTTTCCTCCTCCACCACCAACACCACCACCGCCCCTTCCGCGGCCAGTCCGTCTCCGGCCATATTTGAATTGTCTGATCTGTCTCTTGAGATCTGCGACCTGCAATATGCAAAATAAACATAATAATCATATGTCAACGTAAGTTTGACAGTGTGTTAGCTTGTTAAACGTGAAAGATAAAGGTTTGTACAACACTGGTACAACTACTTACAGCCTTATTCATGTTCCATTCCGAAACTGGGTTCCTTATGTACCTTCGCGAACGGCTTGGCTCATAAGGCACAGGTCGCAACTCCCACGACTCGTGGTACCGCCCGCGTCGTGGCGACAGCTCCCTGCGGCGCCTGGACGGCGATTTCCGTTTACGGGTTATCACTTCCCGTAGGTCGGCCGGGGCTGACCGTGCGCGCGAGGGCCGCGACGATGCGTCCTAGTCCTGGGGGGACGGCCGCGATGATGCGTCCTGGTCCTGGCGTGACGGCCGCGACGATGCGTCCTGGCGTGACGTCCCTGCGCGGGACGGCTGCGGGGAAGGGTCGCGGGTCGGTACCTGCACGACCGATTTATCTTGCGACATTGTTTCTTCTTTTGACATCTAAAAATAAGGCAAAACAATAATTAATTATTTTGTTATCGAAGTATTTGGAAGCACACTAGAAGGCTACGCGCTTTCGAAGTAAGTGCATAACCCTTTGAATGTTGACTATTCCCAGCGGAAGTAATCCGCGTTCACGGCACGCGCTTAGCGGTGCGATCGTTGGGGACGAAATACTTTTTTTGCTAATGTGAACGATGTTGATTAAATGCGCAAGCCGCAAAGAAGTTACAAATGTAATTCCTGTACGGCAAATGAAATAATACAAGAAAGTTATTTTCGATATTATAAACGCATATATGCGTCCTTAGTCCGCACAGATCGCTTTTGCTGGACGCATATATATGCTCGAAAATAAGTTCCTTGTATTATTTGATTTACACAGATCACATTAACACTTTCACGTCCGCACGGTTCACCAAAATTTTCTTCTCTGTCGCTGGACCTGCTTGCAATTTTGTTCAAACGTGCTGCCACCAGCAAATAACGAACGGCTTGCCCATGGCACCACGTTGGTATCAGCGGCAAACGACGGCCGGCTCACCCATGGCACAACGTTGGTGTCACCGGGCCTCATAGTGATGACAAAAAAAGTATTCCATCCTCAACGATCGCAACTGCTAAGCACTCATATACCCATAGCACTCAAAGGGATAAAAAACATTTCGAACTGGAATGAAGTACAAGAAGCAGGAATATTATTTAGACTTGAAGATACTTATGATCTATCTTCGCCGACGTTCGATTTAAAACTGACCGCTGCGCCCAGTGTCAGCATATATATGCGGATCCAACTCTATTGGATTCTGCGGTGGTAGGGGAAACGCCGCTCAAGAGAGCGTGCGTGGCGATAGGTAGCGCATGGCAGTGGCGGCGCGAGAATGTCTATATACGTATATATATGTATGTATGTATGTATGTTGTATACCCATTCCTCGTTATAATTTAAGCATTCTGAAAACCGGGTTCTATGTTTCAAATAAATAGTTTTAGATTTCATAAAAACTTTTCGAGATGAAGACCGAGCGTAGCTCTGTCGTTCCCGTTTCGCGGTGCAGCCAAGCGGTGCGCGCAGCGGTCGATCGAATTTGTTTTTTCTTTGCGAAAAATGTATATCTATATAAGACAATTACTCAGGGCGATAAAGTGAACTAAATATGTTTCTCTGAAAACAAAGTGAGGAATTCTTTTATTCACTATTTAACAACAACTATTTACACTATTTACAACCTTACCTGAAAACAAAGAAACGACAATTTAAGTTTACTTTTATCCTATCTCTAATTAACCTAATAATTTTATTTCTAATATAATATGTCTTTCCTATCTTTAACACTTTCCTTTCTGTTCTGCACGTGTACTCTATTGCGTAACCGCTATTGTGTCTCCTTCAACTGTTCGCCTACTTATCTCTCCCTTTCACGGTGATTGAAGCAATAGGCGCGCGGAGCATGAGGAGCGCGGCATTTTCAGCTAAGGAAAGTCTACTTTTCTTTACATCTATATAATTATATTTAACGATCGGTCGTGCGTCGTGTCCGCGTGTCGCAGTTGCGTGAAGAAAAAAACTATATATACATATATATTTATCGAACAGTCGCGCGTCGCGGTCGCGAGCAGCGGAAGGCTACCTGAAGGCTACTTTAAAAGGTAACCTTCCGTTTCCCGCGACCGCGGCACGCAGCCGCGGTTCAATCCATATATATGTATATGTGAATAATTCTTTCCCGGAAGATATATTGATATAGATGTATCGATTGGTCGCATGTCACGGGTAGCGGAAGGTTAGTTTCAAACGTATCAATATGAATTAATTGTTCACTTATTGTTATTTATTGCATCTCCTGTACACGAATAAAATAATACGTGAGCGGTAGAGGGGGAGGTTGCGTAGCAACGCGCCAGTATAGCGAAGAAACAAAACGTTCCTACAGAAGCGATACATCACAGGCAGTGAGAGCCATTGGTACGCGAGTTCTCTGGCTGTACGGACGTATTTCGGCCAAGATTCTGCGCGCGTGTGTGTGCATATATGTGTGTATGTGTAAGTGTGGGGCGCTGAACGTTCAACGTTGAGCAGCATTCTACTTCTGCACTAAGCACTAAGGGTAAGTTTGTTGTTCAATATATTGAATCTTGTAGCTTTTGAAGATATCGAAACGTTAGATAACGTAGTGGCTAAATGTAGTGAATTGTTGGATAGACTATGTCGATCTCAGAGATCTCCATTCGCAGTTGGCAATTATCTTCTTTCAATTTCGGGCTTAGCGTAGGGTAATAATTACGGGTTTCCTGATATTCTATACGTTTCAAGTGTTATCAGTGTCGGCAGAAAGCCAAATACCATCCACAGCCGCTTGTTGTGGGGGCCAAGTGGCAAATGTGTGCATGCCATGCCTGTGAGTGCTTTCCGACTCTCGAACGACGTGCGAGACTCTCACAGACACTGTACGCAGACGCGGTCGGTTGTTAATGGTTTTTGGCGTGTTAACGACACTGACAATGAGTGTTATAATGATAAACGGCTGATACAGATGCAGCGAATTGAACGTGAAACCGTATACACCCATGCCTCGCTTTACGGGCTACATACGTTCCGGAAAAGTTGGCCGTAAAGCGAAAAGCCGTATAACGAATCAATTATTAAAATGTTCTTCATATTTTCGAAAGCAGATGAAACTAAACAGAAGGTTGCTAACAGTGCAGCATTTTTTTTGGCCGTACCTATCACGAAACGTTGTGGGCCGTAAATCGAAAAAGTGCCGTAATTAATAAAGGCCGTTATAGTGAAATGCCGTATAGCGAGGTGTAGGTGTATCTTTATTGTTTGGCACCTGTTAAGCCACCGCATCTGTGCGGGAATGATAAATATGAAATCGCGTTGATCATCATTCAATTGATACATTGATGCCAGGTCTATTCGACTCAAGTCTTACGTCTTACGCTTACGCCGTACCGGGGCCAATTCAAATCAGTTCACTCAATAGATAGCCTTTCGTTTAATAATATCTTGTGTAGGCATTGTCGTTTGTCGATGCCGCGGATTGTTTGACGACCACCGACACACGGCGGCAAACAATGTCGCAAATGTTCACGCATAACTATCCACCAAATAGACCGATTTTGGTGATTCTTGGTTTCTTTGAAAGGGGATACTTTTGCGGTAGTCCCACATCAATTGAAAAACTTCTACAAAAATTGGACCCATGTTTTGACAAACTTCTTTATTTTTATGTATGTTTGCGTATAACTCGCGAGTGGGTTGACCGACTTGGATGATTTTGGTGACGTTCGAGAGGGACCACATCCGCGGTGGTACCATATGAATTTTCAAAAATTCTAATCGAGAACACCCATTTTGTTAATGTATTAAACTTCTTCACTTTCATGTACGTATGTTCGCGCTTAATCTTAAACTGGGTTGACCGATTTTGATGATTTTGAGTACATTTGTAAGAGAACACCTCCGCGATGGTACCATATGAATTTTATAAAAAGATTCGAAAAAATGATACCCATGTTTCAATTCACATCTGTACTAACAGATTACTAGCGCGGCGTTGGTCGGGATTGACTGTTTTCAGGACACACAATTAGACGGATTCTTCAGACAATTACACAAAACACATTAATGGCAGTTTTCAAGCTCTCCGTATCGAATACGGCTCTTCTTCGACGAGCTGATTCACGCAAATTTTGAAGCCGAGACGTCTGTCTTTCCCATTGAACTATATGCTACCTGTAATGAGAACTGTGGGAAACAGAAAACGGCCCATTGTACGCGGAAGCACCGACGCGCTCGGGCAGCGGAACGCCGAAGCGTCGAGAAGGACAAGCGAGGACATGCCTCATCATACCTTTTCCAGAAGGTCCAAATGCACAAGTTTTGGGCGGCAGCATTTGTCCAAAGCGACTCCCTTTGGATTCAGGTCGAATCATAAAGCCGCGTACAGACCTGAACCGAACCCCGAACGAACAGCCTATGCATGAGAGGATTTGGAAATGTGTGAGTGTCGAAGCGAACGTCATATCGCACGGCGAACCTCTTGATTGCTCGCGAACAGCCCCGAACAGTCTGGCATACTATGCTGGCAACCTGTGGTAGTAGTTGTTTGGCCTACACCTACATCTATAGCTGCATCGATGCCGGCCGTATCTCACTTATTTCCATCTATCCCTACATGATCCCTACGCATACCTGCGACACTCATCCCCGTTTGCTCAGTCACACACATATGCATACACACGCTTACCCCACCCATACACCAATGGATTGGCCTCACAGTTTAGTTAACTGTCTTTTGTTCTTCGCCGAATCCGTATTACCTTTGATCTGGATCGCTACCCGAAGCGATCGCTGACGTTCGTTCGGCAATATGTCACTGTCATTTTTCACACCTCAGCCAACTTCCACACATCTACGCTTATATGTCACCATGCTCTGACCAACGTCACACATGCATACTTTTGCTGCCGCGCGCGGTGCGATTCGGCTCCGAACAAAATTTATACGGGATTTCAGAGGTCCGAACGTTCGGGTTCGCCGTTCGCGTTCGTGTTCAGGTCTGTACACGGCTTAAAGCGAAGAATCCAAAATCGCCGATATTGTCCAATGATATAGATGCAAATATCTTCAATCCTATCAATTCGACAGGATTCTGCCTCATCGTATCTTGTCCAGGATGTTCAAATGTCCAAGATTTGTGTGGTAGCACTTGACAAAAGCGAATCACTTTGGACTCAGGTCCATCCATATGCCGAAGTAACAAATGTTGTCGATGTTATCCGAATGATATAGATGCAAATATCTTAACTCCTATCAATTTGCCAGGATTCTGCCTAATCATACCTTGTTCCGGACGTTCAAATGTACAAGATTTGAGAGGGAACACTCGTCCAAAGCGACTCTCTTTGGACTCAGGTCGAATCAATTGCCAGAGCCTCCAGAATAGCCAATGTCGTTCAATGATATAGATGCAAATATCTTAACTCCTGTCAAATTGCCAGGATTCTGCCTCATCGTACCTTGTCCAGGAGGTCCAAATGGACAAGATTTGGGCGGCAGCATTTGTCCAAAGCGAATCTCTTTGGACTCAGGTCGATCCATAAGCCGAAGCATCCAGAATTGCCATTGTCGTCCAATGATATAGATGCAAATACCTTCACTCCCATCAATTTGACAGGATTCTGCCTCATCGTATCTTGTCCAGGAGGTTCAAATGTACGTTTGCGCGGTAGCACTTGTCCAAAGCGACTCACTTTGGACTCAGGTCGATCCATATGCCGAAGTAACAAATGTTGTCGACGTTATCCGAATGATATAGATGCAAATATCTTAATTGCTATCAATTTGATAGGATTCATACTCATCGTATCTTGTCCAGGAGGTTCAAATGTACAAGATATGTGCGGTAGCACTTGTCCGAAGCGACTCTCTTTGGACTCAGGTTGAATCATATGCTGGAGCATCCAGAATTGCCATTGTCGTCCAATGATATAGATGCAAATACCTTCACTCCCATCAATTTGACAGGATTCTGCCACATCGTATCTTGTCCAGGAGGTTCAAATGTACAAGATTTGAGCGGTAGCACTCGTCCTAAGCGACTCTCTTTGGCCTCCGATCGAATCATATGCCAGAGCATCCAGAAATGCCAATGTCGTCCAACGCTATAGATGCAAATGCATTCACTCCTATCAATTTGAAAGCATTCTACCCCATCGTATCTTGTCCAGGAGGTTCAAATGTACAAGATTTGAGTTGTAGCACTTGCCCAGATCGTCTCTCTTTGGACTCAGGTCGTATCATAAGCCGGATCCCCAGGATTGCCAAAGTCGTCCAATGATATAGATGCAAATGCATTCACTCCTATCAATTTGACAGCATTCTGCCTCATCGTATCTTGTCGAGGGGGTCCAAATGGACAAGATTTCGGCGGCAGCATTTGTCCACAGCGACCCATTTGGACTCAGGTCGAATCATAAGCCGAGCATCCAAAATTGCCAATGTCGTCCAATCATATAGATGCAAATATCTTTACTCCTATCAATGTGATAGGATTCTGCCTCATCATACCTTGTCCAGGAGGTCCAAATGTACAAGATTTGCGCGGTAGCACTTGTCCAAAGCGACTCACTTTGCATTCAGGTCGATCCTTATGCCGAAGTAACAAATATTGTCGATGTCGTCCAATGATATAGATGCAAATATCTTCACTCCTATCAATTTGACAGGATTCTGACTCATCCTACCTTCTTCCGGAGGTTCAAATGCACAAGATTTGTGGGGTAGCACTTTACAAAAGCGAATCTCTTTGGACTCAAGTCGATCCATAAGCCGAAGCATCCAGAATTGCCAATGTCGTCCAATGATATAGATGCAAATTTCTTCACTCCTATCAATTTGACAGGTTTGTCCTTCGTCGTATCTTATCCAGGAGGTTCAATTGTACAAGATTTCTGCGGTAGCACTTGACAAATGCGAAACTCTTTGGACTCAGGTCGATCCATAAGCCGAAGCATCCAGAATTGCCAAGGTCGTCCAATGCTATAGACGCAAATATATTCACTCCTATCAATTTGACAGGATTCTGCCTTATCATACCTTGTCCAGGAGGTCCAAATGTACATGTTTTGGGCGGCAGCATTCGTCCAAAGCGACTCACTTTGGAATCAGGTCCATCCATATGCCGAAGTAACAAATATTGTCGATGTTATCCGAATGATATAGATGCAAATATCTTTACTCCCATCAACTGTACAGGATTCTGCCTCATCGTATCTTGTCCAGCGGTTCCAAATGTACAAGATTTGTGCGGCAGCACTTGTCCAAAGCGACTCCCTTTGGATTCAGGTCGAATCATAAGGCGAAGAATCCAAAATTGCCGATATTGTCCAATGATATAGATACAAATATCTTCACTCCTATCAATTTGACAGGATTCTGCCTCATCATATCTTATCCAGGGGGTCCAAATGTACAAGATTTGCGCGGTACCACTTGTCCAAACCGACTCTCTTTGGACTCAGGTCGATCCATATGCCGAAGTAACAAAAATTGCCGATGTTATCCGAATGATATAGATACAAATATCTTTACTCCTATCAATTGTACAGGATTCTGCGTCATCGTATATTGTCCAGGGGGTCAAAATGTACAAGATTTGTGCTGTAGCATTTGTCCAAAGCGACTCCCTTTGGATACAGGTCGAATCATATGACGGAGCATCCAGAATTGCCAATGTCCTCCAAAGATATAGATGCAAATATCTTTACTCCTATCAATGTGATAGGATTCTGCCTGATCATACCTTGTCCAGGAGGACCAAATGTACAAGTTTTGTGCGGTAGCAGTTGTCCAAAGCGACTCTCTTTGGACTCAGGTCGAATCAATTGCCAGAGCCTCCAGAATTGCCAATGTCGTCCAATGATATAGATGCAAATATCTTAACTCCTGTCAATTTGACAGGTTTGTCCCTCGTCGTATCTTATCCAGGAGGTTCAATTGTACAAGATTTGCGCGGTAGCACTTTACAAAAGCGAATCTCTTTGGATTTAGGTGGAATCATAATGCGAAGAATCCAGAATT
This sequence comes from Priocnemis perturbator, assembly GCA_963942575.1. Classification (NCBI taxonomy): domain Eukaryota; kingdom Metazoa; phylum Arthropoda; class Insecta; order Hymenoptera; family Pompilidae; genus Priocnemis; species Priocnemis perturbator. The sequence goes on from OZ012652.1 coordinate 13,257,175, forward strand.
GCCAATGTCGTCCAATGATATAGATGCAAATATCATAACTCCTGTCAAATTGCCGGGATTCTGCCTCATCGTATATTGTCCAGGAGGTTCAATTGTACAAGATTTGCGCGGTAGCACTTGTCCAAAGCGTCTCACTTGGGATTCAGGTCGATCCATATGCCGAAGTAACAAATATTGTCGATGTTATCCGAATGATATAGATGCAAATATCTTTACTCCTATCAATTTGCCAGGATTCTGACTCATCCTACCTTGTTCCGGAGGTTCAAATGTATGAGATTTGTGCGATAGTGCTTGTCCAAAGCGAATCTCTTTGGCCTCCGGTCGAGTCAATTGCCAGAGGCTCCAAAATTGCCAATGTCGTCCAATGATATTGATGCAAATACCTTAACTCCTGTCAAATTGCCAGGATTCTGCCTCATCATACCTTGTCCAGGAGGTCCAAATGTACAAGATTTGTGTGGTAGCACTTGTCCAAAGCGACTCTCTTTGGACTCAGGTCGAATCAATTGCCAGAGCCTCCAGAATTGCCAATGTCGTCCAATGATATAGATGCAAATATCTTAACTCCTGTCAAATTGCCGGGATTCTGCCTCATCGTATATTGTCCAGGAGGTTCAAATGTACAAGATTTGCGCGGTAGCACTTGTCCAAAGCGTCTCACTAAGGATTCAGGTCGATCCATATGCCGAAGTAACAAATATTGTCGATGTTATCCGAATGATATAGATGCAAATATCTTTACTCCTATCAATTTGCCAGGATTCTGACTCATCCTACCTTGTTCTGGAGGTTCAAATGTACAAGATTTCTGCGGTAGCACTTTACAAAAGCGAATCTCTTTGGATTCAGGTGGAATCATAATGCGAAGAATCCAGAATTGCCAATGTCGTCCAATGATATAGATGCAAATATCTTAACTCCTATCAATTTGCCAGGATTCTGCCTCATCATACCTTGTTCCGGAGGTCCAAATGGACACGATTTGGGCGGCAGCATTTGTCCAAAGCGACTCTCTTTGGACTCAGGTCGAATCAATTGCCAGAGCCTCCAGAATTGCCAATGTCGTCCAATGATATAGATGCAAATATCATAACTCCTGTCAAATTGCCGGGATTCTGCCGCATCCTATCTTGTCCAGGAGGTTCAATTGTACAAGATTTCTGCGGTAGCACTTGACAAAAGCGAATATCTTTGGACTCAGGTCGATCCATAAGCCGAAGCATCCAGAATTGCCAATGTCGTCCAATGATATAGATGCAAATATCCTTACTCCTGTCAATGTGATAGGATTCTGCCTCATCATACCTTGTCCAGGAGGACCAAATGTACAAGATTTGTGCGGTAGCACTTGTCCAAAGCGACTCCCTTTGGATTCAGGTCGAATCATATGGCAAAGAATCCAAAATTTCCGATATAGTCCAATGATATAGATGCAAATATCTTAACTCCTATCAATTTTCCAGGATTCTGCCTCATCATACCTTGTTCCGGAGGTCCAAATGGACAAGATTTGGGCGGCAGCATTAGTCCAAAGCGACTCTCTTTTGACTCAGGTCGATCCATATGCCGAAGTAACAAAAATTGCCGATGTTATCCGAATGATATAGATGCAAATATCTTCACTCCTATCAATTTGCCAGGATTCTGCCCCATCGTGTCTTGTCCAGGAGGTCCAAATGTACAAGATTTGTGCGGTAGCAATTGTCCAAAGCGACTCCCTTTGGATACAGGTCGAATCATTAGGCGAAGAATCCAAAATTGCGATATCGTCCAATTATATAGATGCAAATACCTTAACTCCTATCAATTTGCCAGGTTTCTGCCCCATCATACCTTGTCCAGGAGGTCCAAATGGACAAGATTTGGGCGGCAGCATTTGTCCAAAGCGACCCTATTTGGACTCAGGTCGAATCATATGCGGAGCAACCAGAATTGCCAATGTCATGCAAAGATATAGATGCAAATATCTTTACTCCTATCAATGTGATAGGATTCTGCCTCATCATACCTTGTCCAGGAGGTTAAAATGTACAAGATTTGTGCGGTAGCACTTGTCCAAAGCGACTCTCTTTGGACTCAGGTCAAATCAATTTCCAGAGCCTCCAGAATTGCCAATGTCGTCCAATGATATAGATGCAAATATCTTAACTCCTGTCAAATTGCCGGGATTCTGCCTCATCGTATATTGTCCAGGAGGTTCAAATGTACAAGATTTGCGCGGTAGCACTTGTCCAAAGCGTCTCACTTAGGATTCAGGTCGATCCATATGCCGAAGTAACAAATATTGTCGATGTTATCCGAATGATATAGATGCAAATATCTTCACTCCTATCAATTTGACAGGTTTGTCCCTCGTCGTATCTTATCCAGGAGGTTCAATTGTACAAGATTTGTGCGGTAGCACCTGTCCAAAGCGACTCTATTTGGCCTCCGATCGAATCATATGCCGGAGCATCCAGAATTGCCAATGTCGTCCAATGCTATAGATGCAAATATATTCACTCCTATCAATTTGACAGGATTCTGACTCACCGTATCTTGTCCAGGAGGTTCAAATGTACAAGATTTGTGCGGTAGCACTTGTCCAAAGCGTCTCACTTAGGATTCAGGTCGATCCATATGCCGAAGTAACAAATATTGTCGATGTTATCCGAATGATATAGATGCAAATATCTTTACTCCTATCAATTTGCCAGGATTCTGACTCATCCTACCTTGTTCTAGAGGTTCAAATGTACAAGATTTCTGCGGTAGCACTTTACAAAAGCGAATCTCTTTGGATTCAGGTGGAATCATAATGCGAAGAATCCAGAATTGCCAATGTCGTCCAATGATATAGATGCAAATATCTTAACTCCTATCAATTTGCCAGGATTCTGCCTCATCATACCTTGTTCCGGAGGTACAAATGGACAAGATTTGGGCGGCAGCATTTGTCCAAAGCGACTCCCTTTGGACTCAGATCGATCCATATGCCGAAGTAACAAATATTGTCGATGTTATCCGAATGATATAGATGCAAATATCTTAACTCCTATCAATTGGCCAGGTTTCTGCCCCATCATACCTTGTCCAGGAGGTCCACATGGACAAGATTTGGGCGGCAGCATTTGTCCAAAGCGACCCTATTTGGACTCATGTTGAATCATAAGCGGATCATCCAGAATTGCCAATGTCGTCCAAAGATATAGATGCAAATATCTTTACTCCTATCAATGTGATAGGATTCTGCCTCATCATACCTTGTCCAGGAGGACCAAATGTACAAGATTTGTGCGGCAGCACTTGTCCAAAGCGACTCTCGTTGGACTCAGGTCGAATCAATTGCCAGAGTCTCCAGAATTGCCAATGTCGTCCAATGATATAGATGCAAATATCTTAACTCCTGTCAAATTGACGGGATTCTGCCTCATCATACCTTGTCTAGGAGGTCCAAATGGACAAGATTTGGGCGGCAGCATTTGTCCAAAGCGACTCCCTTTGGACTCAGATCGATCCATATGCCGAAGTAACAAAAATTGCCGATGTTATCCGAATGATATATATGCAAATATCTTTACTCCTATCAATTGTACAGGATTCTGCGTCATCGTATATTGTCCAGGAGGTTCAAATGTACAAGATTTGCGCGTTAGCACGTGTCCAAAGCGACTCACTTAGGATTCAGGTCGATCCATATGCCGAAGTAACAAATATTGTCGATGTTATCCGAATGATACAGATGCAAATATCTTTACTCCTATAAATTGTACAGGATTCTGCGTCGTCGTATATTGTCCAGGATGTTCAAAAGTACAAGATTGGCGCGGTAGCACTTGTCCAAAGCGACTCACTTAGGATTCAGGTCGATCCATATGCCGAAGTAACAAATATTGTCGATGTTATCCGAATCATATAGATGTAAATATCTTAATTCCTATTAATTTGCCAGGATTCTGACTCATCATACCTTGTTCCGGAGGTTCAAGTGAACAAGATTTGTGCGGTAGCACTTGACAAAAGCGAATCTCTTTGGACTCAGGTCGATCCATATGCAGAAGTATCCGGAATTGCCAATGTCGTCCAATGATATAAATGCAAATATCTTTACTCCTAACAATTTGACAGGATTCTGCCACATCGTATCTTGTCCAGGAGGTTCAAATGTACAAGATTTGTGCTGCAGCACTTTACAAAAGCGAATCTCTTTGGACTCAAGTCGATCCATAAGCCGAAGCATCCAGAATTGCCGATGTCGTCCAATGATATAGATGCAAATATCTTAACTCCTATCAATTTGCCAGGTTTCTGCCCCATCATACCTGGTCCAGGAGGTCCAAATGGACAAGATTTTGGCGGCAGCATTTGTCCAAAGCGACCCTATTTGGACTCAGGTCGAATCATAAGCGGAGCATCCAGAATTGCCAATGTCGTCCATAGATATAGATGCAAATATCTTTACTCCTATCAATTTGCCAGGTTTCTGCCCCATCATACCTGGTCCAGGAGGTCCAAATGGACAAGATTTGGGCGGCAGCATTTGTCCAAAGCGACCCTATTTGGACTCAGGTCGAATCATAAGCGGAGCATCCAGAATTGCCAATGTCGTCCATAGATATAGATGCAAATATCTTTACTCCTATCAATGTGATAGGATTCTGCCTCATCATACCTTGTCCAGGAGGACCAAATGTACAAGATTTGTGCGGTAGCACTTGTCCAAAGCAACTCTCTTTGGACTCAGGTCGAATCAATTGCCAGAGCCTCCAGAATTGCCAATGTCGTCCAATGATATAGATGCAAATATCTTAACTCCTGTCAAATTGCCAGGATTCTGCCTCATCATACCTTGTCCAGGAGGTCCAAATGGACAAGATTTGGGCGGCAGCATTTGTCCAAAGCGACTGTCTTTGGACTCAGGTCGAATCATAAACGAAGCATCCAGAATTGTCAATGTCGTCCAATGATATAGATGCAAATATCTTTACTCCTATCAATGTGACAGGATTCTGCCTCATCGTATCTTGTCCAGGAGGTCCAAATTTACGAGCTTTGCGCGGTAGCACGTGTCCAAAGCGACTCACTTAGGATTCAGGTTGATCCATATGCCGAAGTAACAAATATTGTCGATGTTATCCGAATGATATAGATGCAAATATCTTAACTCCTATCAATTTGCCAGGTTTCTGCCCCATCATACCTTGTCCAGGAGGTCCAAATAGACAAGATTTGGGCGGTAATACGTGTCCAAAGTGACTCAGTTTGGACTCAGGCCGATCCATATTCCGAAGTAACAAATATTGTCGATGTTATCCGAATGATATAGATGCAAATATCTTAACTCCTATCAATTTGCCAGGTTTCTGCCCCATCATACCTGGTCCAGGAGGTCCAAATGGACAAGATTTGGGCGGCAGCATTTGTCCAAAGCGACCCTATTTGGACTCAGGTCGAATCATAAGCGGAGCATCCAGAATTGCCAATGTCGTCCAAAGATATAGATGCAAATATCTTTACTCCTATCAATGTGATAGGATTCTGCCTCATCATATCTTGACCAGGAGGTCCAAATGTACACGGTTTTTAGCGGCAGCTTTTGTCCAAACCGACTCTCTTTGGGCTCAGGTCGATCCGTATGCCGATGTATCAAAAATTGTCGATGTTATCCAAAGGATATAGATGCAAATATCTTTACTCCTATCAATTTGCCAGGATTCTGACTCATCCTACCTTGTTCCGGAGGTTCAAATGTACAAGATTTGTGAGGTAGCACATGACAAAAGCGAGACTCTTTGGACTCAGGTCGAATTATATGCCGGAGTATCCAGAATTGCCAATGTCGTCCAATGATATAGATGCAAATATCTTCACTCCTATCAATTTGACAGGATTCTGCCTCATCGTATCTTATCCAGGGGATCCAAATGTACAAGATTTGTGCGGTACCACTTGTCCAAAGCGACTCCCTTTGGATTCAGGTCGAACCAAATGGCAAAGAATCCAAAATTTCCGATATTGTCCAATGATATAGATGCAAATATCTTTAGTCCTATCAATTGTACAGGATTCTGGCTGATCGTATCTTGTCTAGGAGGTGCAAGTATACAAGATTTCTGCGGTAGCACTTGACAGAAGTGAATCTCTTTGGACTCAGGTCGATCCATATGCCGGATCCCCAGGATTGCCAATGTCGTCCAATGATATAGGTGTAAAATCTTTACTTCTATCAATGTGACAGGATTTTGCCTCATCATACCTTTTCCAGGAGGTCTAAATGTACAAGATTTGTGCGGTAGTACTTGTCCAGATCGACTGTCTTTGGACTCAGGTCGTATCATAAGCCGGATCCCCAGGATTGCCAATGTCGTCGAATGATATAGATGTAAATATCTTTACTCCTTTCAATGTGACAGGATTCTGCCTCATCACACCTTTTCCAGGAGGTCCAAGTGTACACGGTTTTTAGCGGCAGCTTTTGTCCAAACCGACTCTCTTCGGACTCAGGTCGATCCGTATGCCGAAGTATAAAAAATTGTCGATGTTACCCAAAGGATATAGATGCAAATATCTTAACTCCTATCAATTTGACAGCATTCTGCCTCATCGTATCTTGTCCAGGAGGATCAAATGTACAAGATTTGTGCGGTGGCACTAGACAAAAGCGAAACGCTTTGGACTCAGGTCGATCCATACGCCGAAGTATCCAGAATTGCGAATGTCGTCCAATGACATAGATGCAAATATCTTTACTCCTATCAATGTGCTAGGATTCTGCCTCATCGCATCTTGTCCAGGAGGTCCAAATGGACAAGATTGGGCGGCAGCATTTGTCCAATGCGAATCTCTTTGGACTCAGGTCGAATCATAAGCCGAGCATCCAGAATTGCCAATGTCGTCCAATAATATAGATCCAAATATCTTTACTCCCATCAATTTGACAGGATTCTGCCTCATCGTATCTTGTCCAGGAGGATCAAATGTACAAGATTTGCGCGGTAGCATTTGTCCAAACCGACTCTCTTTTGACTCAGGTCGAACCATATGCCGAATTTGCAAGAATTGCCGATGTTATCCGAACGATGTAGATGCAAATATCTTTACTCCTATCAATGTGATAGGATTCTGCCTCATCATACCTTCTCCAGCAGGTTCTAATGTACAAGATTTGTGCGGTAGCACTTGTCCAAAGTGACTCCCTTTGGATTCAGGTCGATCCATATGCCGAAGTAACAAAAATTGCCGATGTTATCCGAATGATATATATGCAAATATCTTTACTCCTATCAATTGTACAGGATTCTGCGTCATCGTATATTGTCCAGGAGGTTCAAATGTACAAGATTTGCGCGTTAGCACGTGTCCAAAGCGACTCACTTAGGATTCAGGTCGATCCATATACCGAAGTAACAAATATTGTCGATGTTATCCGAATGATACAGATGCAAATATCTTTACTCCTATAAATTGTACAGGCTTCTGCGTCGTCGTATATTGTCCAGGATGTTCAAAAGTACAAGATTGGCGCGGTAGCACTTCTCCAGGCCGACAGTCTTTGGACTCAGGTCGAATCATAACCAGGATCCCCAGGATTGCCTTTTTCGTCCTATGATATAGATGCAAATATCTTTACTCCTATCAATGTGATAGGATTCTGCCTCATCATACCTTCTCCAGCAGGTTCTAATGTACAAGATTTGTGCGGTAGCACTTGTCCAAAGTGACTCCCTTTGGATTCAGGTCGATCCATATGCCGAAGTAACAAAAATTGCCGATGTTATCCGAATGATATATATGCAAATATCTTTACTCCTATCAATTGTACAGGATTCTGCCTCATCATACCTTGTTCAGGAGGTCAAAATGTACTAGTTTTGGGCGGTAGCACTTATCCAAAGCGACTCTCTTTGGACTCAGGTCGAATCATAAGCCGAAGCATCCAGAATTGTCAATGTCGTCCAATGAAATAGATGCAAATATCTTTACTCCTGTCAAATTGCCAGGATTCTGCCTCATCATACCTTGTCCAGGAGGTCCAAATGGACAAGATTTGGGCGGCAGCATTTGTCGAAAGCGACTCTCTTTGCACTCAGGTCGATGCATAAGCCGAAGCATCCAGAATTGCCAATGTCGTCCAATGATGTAGATGCAAATATCTTAACTCCTGTCAAATTGCCAGGTTTCTGCCTCATCATACCTTGTCCAGGAGGTCCAAATGTACAAGTTTTGTGCGGTAGCACTTGTCCAAAGCGACTCCCTTTGGATTCAGGTCGAATCATATGGCAAAGAATCCAAAATTTCCGATATTGTCCAATGATATAGATGCAAATATCTTCACTCCTATCAATTTGCCAGGTTTCTGTCCCATCATACCTTGTCCAGGAGGTCCAATTGGACAAGATTTGGGCGGTAATACATGTCCAAAGTGACTCAGTTTGGACTCAGGCCGATCCATATCCCGAAGTAACAAATATTGTCGATGTTATCCGAATGATATAGATGCAAATATCTTAACTCCTATCAATTTGCCAGGTTTCTGCCCCATCATACCTGGTCCAGGAGGTCCAAATGGACAAGATTTGGGCGGCAGCATTTGTCCAAAGCGACCCTATTTGGACTCAGGTCGAATCATAAGCGGAGCATCCAGAATTGCCAATGTCGTCCATAGATATAGATGCAAATATCTTTACTCCTATCAATGTGATAGGATTCTGCCTCATCATACCTTGTCCAGGAGGACCAAATGTACAAGATTTGTGCGGTAGCACTTGTCCAAAGCAACTATCTTTGGACTCAGGTCGAATCAATTGCCAGAGCCTCCAGAATTGCCAATGTCGTCCAATGATATAGATGCAAATATCTTAACTCCTGTCAAATTGCCAGGATTCTGCCTCATCATACCTTGTCCAGGAGGTACAAATGGACAAGATTTGGGCGGCAGCATTTGTCCAAAGCGACTGTCTTTGGACTCAGGTCGAATCATAAACGAAGCATCCAGAATTGTCAATGTCGTCCAATGATATAGATGCAAATATCTTTACTCCTATCAATGTGACAGGATTCTAACTCATCGTATCTTATCCATGAGGTCCAAATTTACGAGATTTGCGCGGTAGCACGTGTCCAAAGCGACTCACTTAGGATTCAGGTTGATCCATATGCCGAAGTAACAAATATTGTCGATGTTATCCGAATGATATAGATGCAAATATCTTAACTCCTATCAATTTGCCAGGTTTCTGCCCCATCATACCTTGTCCAGGAGGTCCAAATAGACAAGATTTGGGCGGTAATACGTGTCCAAAGTGACTCAGTTTGGACTCAGGCCGATCCATATTCCGAAGTAACAAATATTGTCGATGTTATCCGAATGATATAGATGCAAATATCTTAACTCCTATCAATTTGCCAGGTTTCTGCCCCATCATACCTGGTCAAGGAGGTCCAAATGGACAAGATTTGGGCGGCAGCATTTGTCCAAAGCGACCCTATTTGGACTCAGGTCGAATCATAAGCGGAGCATCCAGAATTGCCAATGTCGTCCAATAATATAGATCCAAATATCTTTACTCCCATCAATTTGACAGGATTCTGCCTCATCGTATCTTGTCCAGGAGGATCAAATGTACAAGATTTGCGCGGTAGCATTTGTCCAAACCGACTCTCTTTTGACTCAGGTCGATCCATATGCCGAATTTGCAAGAATTGCCGATGTTATCCGAACGATGTAGATGCAAATATCTTTACTCCTATCAATGTGATAGGATTCTGCCTCATCATACCTTGTCCAGCAGGTTCTAATGTACAAGATTTGTGCGGTAGCACTTGTCTAAAGCGACTCCCTTTGGATTCAGGTCGATCCATATGCCGAAGTAACAAAAATTGCCGATGTTATCCGAATGATATAGATGCAAATATCTTCAATCCTATCAATGTGATAGGAATGTGCCTCATCATGCCTTTTCCAGGAGGTCCAAATGCACAGGTTTTGGGCGGCAGCATTTGTGTAAACCGACTCTCTTTGGACTCAGGTCGTTCCATATGCAGAAGTATCCAGAATTGCCAATGTCGTCCAATGATATAAATGCAAATATCTTTATTCCTAACAATTTGACAGTATTCTGTCACATCATATCTTGTCCAGGAGGGTCAAATGTACAAGATTTGTGCGGTAGCTATTGACAAAAGCGAATCTCTTTGGTCTCAGGTCGATCCATAAGCCGTAGCATCCAGAATTGCCAATGTCGCCCAATGATAAAATGCAAATATCTTCACTCCCATCAATTTGACAGGATACTGCCTCATCGTATCTTGTCCAGGGGGTCCAAATGTGCAAGATTTGTGCGGTAGCACTTGTCCAAAGCGACTCCCTTTGGATACAGGTCGAATCATAAGGCGAAGAATCCAAAATTGCGATATTGTCCAATGATGTAGATGCAAATATCTTAACTCCTATCTATTTGCCAGGATTCTGCCTCATCATACCTAGTTCCGGAGGTTTAAATGTACAAGATATGTGCGGTAGCACTTGTCCAAAGCGACTCTCCTTGGCCTCCGATCGAATCATATGCCGGAGCATCCAGAATTGCCAATGTCGTCCAATGATATAGATGCAAATATCTTCATTCCTATCAATGTGACAGGATTCTGCCTCATTGTATCTTATCCAGGGGATCCAAATGTACAAGATTTGTGCGGTACCACTTGTCCAAAGCGACTCCCTTTGGATTCAGGTCGAAACATATGGCAAAGAATCCAAAATTTCCGATATTGTCCAATGATATAGATGCAAATATCTTCACTCCTATCAATTTGACAGGATTCTGCGTCATCGTATATTGTCCAGGATGTTTAAATGTACAAGATTTGCGCGGTAGCACCTGACCAAAGCGACTCACTTTGGATTCAGGTCGAATCATAAACCGGATCCCCAGGATTGCCAATGTCGTCGAACGATATAGATGTAAATATCTTTACTCCTTTCAATGTGACAGGATTCTGCCTCATCATACCTTTTCCAGGAGGTCCAAATGTACACGGTTTTTAGCGGCAGCTTTTGTCCAAACCGACTCTCTTTGGGCTCAGGTCGATCCGTATGCCGAAGTATCAAAAATTGTCGATGTTATCCAAAGGATATAGATGCAAATATCTTTACTCCTATCAATTTGCCAGGATTCTGACTCATCCTACCTTGTTCCGGAGGTTCAAATGTACAAGATTTGTGAGGTAGCACTTGACAAAAGCGAGACTCTTTGGACTCAGGTCGAATTATATGCCGGAGTATCCAGAATTGCCAATGTCGTCCAATGATATAGATGCAAATATCGTCACTCCTATCAATTTGACAGGATTCTGCGTCATCGTATATTGTCCAGGATGTTTAAATGTACAAGATTTGCGCGGTAGCACCTGTCCAAAGCGACTCACTTTGGATTCAGGTCGAATCATAAGCCGGATCCCCCGGATTGCCAATGTCGTCGAACGATATAGATGTAAATATCTTTACTCCTTTCAATGTGACAGGATTCTGCCTCATCATACCTTTTCCAGGAGGTCCAAATGTACACGGTTTTTAGCGGCAGCTTTTGTCCAAACCGACTCTCTTTGGGCTCAGGTCGATCCGTATGCCGAAGTATCAAAAATTGTCGATGTTATCCAAAGGATATAGATGCAAATATCTTTACTCCTATCAATTTGCCAGGATTCTGACTCATCCTACCTTGTTCCGGAGGTTCAAATGTACAAGATTTGTGAGGTAGCACTTGACAAAAGCGAGACTCTTTGGACTCAGGTCGAATTATATGCCGGAGTATCCAGAATTGCCAATGTCGTCCAATGATATAGATGCAAATATCTTCACTCCTATCAATTTGACAGGATTCTGCCTCATCGTATCTTATCCAGGGGATCCAAATGTACAAGATTTGTGCGGTACCACTTGTCCAAAGCGACTCCCTTTGGATTCAGGTCGAACCAAATGGCAAAGAATCCAAAATTTCCGATATTGTCCAATGATATAGATGCAAATATCTTTAGTCCTATCAATTGTACAGGATTCTGGCTGATCGTATCTTGTCTAGGAGGTGCAAGTATACAAGATTTCTGCGGTAGCACTTGACAGAAGTGAATCTCTTTGGACTCAGGTCGATCTATATGCCGGATCCCCAGGATTGCCAATGTCGTCCAATGATATAGGTGTAAAATCTTTACTTCTATCAATGTGACAGGATTCTGCCTCATCATACCTTTTCCAGGAGGTTCAAATGTACAAGATTTGTGCGGTAGCAATTGACAAAAGCGAATCTCTTTGGTCACAGGTCGATCCATAAGCCGAAGCATCCAGAATTGCCAATGTCGCCCAATGATATAGATGCAAATATCTTCACTCCTATCAATTTGACAGGATACTGCCTCATCGTATCTTGCCCAGGGGGTCCAAATGTACAAGATTTGTGCGGTAGCACTTATCCAAAGCGACTCCCTTTGGATACAGGTCGAATCATAAGGCGAAGAATCCAAAATTGCGATATTGTCCAATTATATAGATGCAAATATCTTAACTCCTATCTATTTGCCAGGATTCTGCCTCATCATACCTAGTTCCGGAGGTTTAAATGTACAAGATTTATGCTGTAGCACTTGTCCAAAGCGACTCTCTTTGGACTCAGGTCGAGTCATATGTCGGAGCATCCAGAATTGCCAATATCGTCCAATGATATAGATGCAAATATCTTCACTCCTATCAATTTGCCAGGATTCTGCCTCATGGTATCTTGTCCGGGGGATCCAAATGTACAAGATTTGTTGGGGTAGCACTTGTCCAAAGCGACTCTCTTTGGACTCAGGTCGAATCATAACCAGGATCCCCAGGATTGCCTTTTTCGTCCTATGATATAGATGCAAATATCTTTACTCCTATCAATGTGACAGGATTCTTACTCATCATACCTTGTTCCGGAGGTTCAAATGTACAAGATTGGGCGGCAGCATTTGTCCAAAGCGAATCTCTTTGGACTCAGTTCGAATCATATGCCGAAGCATCCAGAATTGCCGATGTCGTCCAAAGATATAGATGCAAATATCTTTACTCCTATCGATCTGACAGGATTCTGCCGCATCCTATCTTGTCCAGGGTGTCCAAATGTACAAGATTTGTGTGGTAGCACTTGTCCAAAGCGACTCCCTTTGGATTCAGGTCGACTCATAAGTCGAAGCATCCAGAATTGCCAATGTCATCCAATGATATAGATGCAAATATCTTCACTCCTATCAATTTGACAGGATTCTGGCGCATCGTATCTTGTCCAGGAGGTTCAAATGTACAAGATTTGTGCGGTAGCACTTGTCCAAAGCGACTCCCTTTGGACTGAGGTCGATTCATAAGCCGAGCATCCAGAATTGCCAATGTCGTCCAATGATATAGATGCAAATATCTTTACTCCTATCAATGTGATAGGATTCTGCCTCATTATACCTTGTCCAGGAGGTCCAAATGTACAAGATTTGTTGCGGTAGCACTTGACAGAAGCGAATCTCTTTGAACCCAGGTCGATCCATAAGCCGAAGTATCCAGAATTGCCAATGTCGTCCAATGATATAGATGCAAATATCTTTACTGCTATCAATTTGCTAGGATTCCGCCTCATCGTATCTTGTCCAGGGGGTCCAAATGTACAATTCTTGTGCGGTAGTACTTGTCCAAAGCGACTCCCTTTGGATTCAGGTCGAATCATAAGTCGAAGCATCCAGAATTGCCAATGTCGTCCAATGAAATAGATGCGAATATCTTTACTCCTATCAATTTGCCAGGATTCTGCCTCATGGTATCTTGTCCGGGGGATCCAAATGTACAAGATTTGTTGCGGTAGCACTTGTCCAAAGCGACTCTCTTTGGACTCAGGTCGAATCATAACCAGGATCCCCAGGATTGCCTTTTTCGTCCTATGATATAGATGCAAATATCTTTACTCCTATCAATGTGACAAGATTCTGCCTCACCATACCTTTTCCAGGAGGTCCCAATGGACAAGATTGGGCCGCAGCATTTGTCCAAAGCGAATCTCTTTGGACTCAGGTCGAATAATTTGCCGAAGTATCCAGAATTGCCAATGTCGTCCAATGATATAAACGCAAATATCTTTACTCCTATCAATTGTACAGGATTATGCTTCGTCGTATCTTGTCCAGGGGGTCCAAATGTACAAGATTCGTGCGGTAGCACTTCTCCAGGCCGACAGTCTTTGGACTCAGGTCGAATCATAACCAGGATCCCCAGGATTGCCTTTTTCGTCCTATGATATAGATGCAAATATCTTTACTCCTATCAATGTGACAGGATTCTGCCTCATCATACCTTGCCGAGGACGTCCAAATGTACAAGATTTGCGCGGTAGCACTTGTCCAAAGCGACTCTCTTTGGACTCAGGTCGAGTCATATGTCGGAGCATCCAGAATTGCCAATATCGTCCAATGATATAGATGCAAATATCTTCACTCCTATCAATTTGCCAGCATTCTGTCTCATCGTATCTTGTCCAGGAGGTCCAAATATACAGGATTTGTGCGGTAGCACTTGTCCAAAGCGACTCTCTTTAGCCTCCGGTCGAATCATATGCCGGAGCATCCAGAATGGGAAATGTCATCCAATGATATAGATGCAAATATCTTTACTCCTATCAATGCGATAGGATTCTGCCTCATCATTCCTTGTTCCGGTGGTTCAAATGTACAAGATTTGTGCGGTAGTACTTGTCCAAAGCGACTTTCTTTGGATTCAGGTCGATTCATAAGCCGGAGCATCCAGAATTGCCAATGTCGTCCAATGATATACATGCAAATATCTTCACTGCTATCAATTTGACAGGATTCTGCCTCATCGTATCTTGTCCAGGAGGAACAAATGTACAAGGTGTGTGCGGCAGCACTTGTCCAAAACGACTCTCTTTGGACTCAGGTGCAATCATAAGCCGGAGCATCCAGGATTGCCACGTCGACCAATGATATAGATGCAAGTATCTTTACTGCTATCAATGTCACAGGATTCTGCCTCATCATACCTTTTCCAGGAGGTTTACGTGTACAAGAGTTGTGCGGTTGCACTTGCCCAAAGCGACTCCCTTTGGACTCAGGTCGAACCATAAGCCTGAGCATCCAGAAACGCCGATATTGTCCAATGATTAGAGGCAAATATCTTCACTCCTATCAATGTGATAGGAATCTGCCTCATCGTATGTTGTCTAGGAGGTCCAAATGTACAAGCTTTGGGTCGCAGCATTTGTCCGAAGCGACTCACTTTGGACTCAGGTCGAATCATAAGCCGGAGCATCCAGAATTGCCAATGTCATCCAATGATATAGATGCAAATATCTTCACTCCTATCAATTTGCCAGGATTCTGCCTCATCATACCTTGTCCAAGAGGTCCAAATGTGCAAGATTTGTGCGGTAGCACTTGTCCAAAGCGACTCCCTTTGGACTCAGGTCGAATCATAAGCCGAGCATCCAGAATTGCCAATGTCGTCCAATGATATAGATGCAAATATCTTCACTCCTCTCAATTTGACAGGATTCTGTCTGATCATACCCTGTTCTGGAGGTTCAAATGTACAAGGTTTGTGCGGTAGCACTTGTCCAGATCGACTCTCTTTGGACTCAGGTCGAATCATAAGCCGGAGCATCCAGAATTGCCAATGTCATCCAATGATATAGATGCAAATATCTTCAGTCCTATCAATTTGACAGGATTCTGACGCATCGTATCTTGTCCAGGAGGTTCAAGTGTACAAGATTTGTGCGGTAGCACTTGTCCAAAGCGACTCCCTTTGGACTGAGGTCGAATCATAAGCCGAGCATCCAGAATTGCCAATGTCGTCCAATGATATAGATGCGAATATCTTTACTCCTATCAATTTGCCAGGATTCTGCCTCATGGTATCTTGTCCGGGGGATCCAAATGTACAAGATTTGTTGCGGTAGCACTTGTCCAAAGCGACTCTCTTTGGACTCAGGTCGAATCATAACCAGGATCCCCATGATTGCCTTTTTCGTCCTATGATATAGATGCAAATATCTTTACTCCTATCAATGTGACAAGATTCTGCCTCACCATACCTTTTCCAGGAGGTCCAAATGGACAAGATTGGGCCGCAGCATTTGTCCAAAGTGAATCTCTTTGGACTCAGGTCGAATAATTTGCCGAAGTATCCAGAATTGCCAATGTCGTCCAATGATATAAACGCAAATATCTTTACTCCTATCAATTGTACAGGATTATGCCTCGTCGTATCTTGTCCAGGGGGTCCAAATATACAGGATTTGTGCGGTAGCACTTGTCCAAAGCGACTCTCTTTAGCCTCCGGTCGAATCATATGCCGGAGCATCCAGGATTGCCACGTCGACCAATGATATAGATGCAAGTATCTTTACTGCTATCAATGTGACAGGATTCTGCCTCATCATACCTTTTCCGGGATGTCCAAATACACAAGTTTTGGGCGGCAGCATTTGTCCAAAGCGACTGTCTTTGGATTCAGGTCGAATCATAAGCCGGAGCATCCAGAATTGTCGATGTCGTCCAATGATATACATGCAAATATCTTCACTCCTATCAATTTGACAGGATTCTGCCTCATCGTATCTTGTCCAGAGGGAACAAATGTACAAGATTTGTGCGGTACCACTTGTCGCGACCGACTCGCTTTGGACTCAGGTCGAATCATAAGCCGGATCCTCAGGATTGCCAATGTCGCCCAATGATATAGATGCAAATATCTTTACTCCTATCAATTTGACAGGATTCTGCCTCATCGTATATTCTCCAGGGGGTCTAAATGTACAAGATTTGTGCGGTAGCACTTGTCCAAAGCGACTCGCTTTGGACCTAGGTCGAATCATAAGCCGCAGCAACCAGAATTGCCAATGTCGTCCAATGATATAGATGCAAATATCTTTACTCCTATCAATTTGACAGGATTCTGCCTCATCGTATATTCTCCAGAGGGTCTAAATGTACAAGATTTGTGCGGTAGCACTTGTCCAAAGCGACTCGCTTTGGACCTAGGTCGAATCATAAGCCGGAGCATCCAGGATTGCCACGTCGACCAATGATATAGATGCAAGTATCTTTACAGCTATCAATGTGACAGGATTCTGCCTCATCATACCTTTTCCGGGATGTCCAAATGTACAAGAATTGCGCGGTAGCACTTGTCCAAAGCGACTCTCTTTGAACTCAGGTCGAGTCATATGTCGGAGCATCCAGAATTGCCAATATCGTCCAATGATATAGATGCAAATATCTTCACTCGTATCAATTTGCCAGCATTCTGCCTCATCGTATCTTGTCCAGGAGGTCCAAATATACAGGATTTGTGCGGTAGCACTTGTCCAAAGCGACTCTCTTTGGCCTCCGGTCGATACATATGCCGGAGCATCCAGAATTGCCAATGTCGTCCAATGATATAGATGCAAATATCTTACTCTTATCAATGTGATAGGATTCTGCCTCATCATACCTTGTCCAGGAGGTCCAAATGTACAAGATTTGTTGCGGTAGCGCTTGTCCAAAGCGACTCTCTTTGGACTCTGGTGGAATCATAAGTCTGAGCATCCAGAATGGCAAATGTCGTCCAATGATATAGATGCAAATATCTTTACTACTATCAATTTGACAAGATGCCGACTCATCGTATCTTGTCCAGGAGGTTCACGTGTACAAGATTTGTGCGGTAGCACTAGACAAAAGCGAAACTCTTTGAACTCAGGTCGAATCATAAGCCGAGCATCCAGAATTGCCAATGTCGTCCAATGATATAGATGCAAATATCTTACTCTTATCAATGTGATAGGATTCTGCCTCATCATATATTGTCCAGGAGTTTCAAATGTACAAGATTTGTGCGGTAGCACTTGACAAAAGCGAATCTCTTTGGACTCAGGTCGAATCATAAGCCGAGCATCCAGAATTGCCAATGTCGTCCAATGATATAGAGGCAAATATCTTAACTCCTATCAATTTGCTAGGATTCTGCCTCATCTTATCTTGTCCAGGAGTTCAAGTGTACAAGATTTGTGCGGTAGCACTAGACAAAAGCGAAACTCTTTGGACTCAGGTCGAATCATACGCCGAGCATCCAGAATTGCCAATGTCGACCAATGATATAGATGCAAATATCTTTACTCCTATCAATGTGATAGGATTCTGCCTCATCATACCTTGTCCAGGAGGTCCAAATGTACAAGATTTGTTGCGGTAGCACTTGTCCAAAGCGACTCTCTTTGGACTCTGGTGAAATCATAAGCCTGAGCATCCAGAATTGCAAATGTCGTCCAATGATATAGATGCAAATATCTTCACTCCTATCAATTTGACAGGATTCCGACTCATCGTATCTTGTCCAGCATGTTCAAATGTACAAGATTTGTAAGATAGCGCTTGACAAAAGCGAATCTCTTTGGACTCAGGTCGATCCATAAGCCGAAGCATCCAGAATTGCCAATGTCGTCCAATGATATAGATGCAAATATCTTCACTCCTATCGATCTGACAGGATTCTGCCCCATCGTATCTTGTCCAGGGTGTCCAAATGTACAAGATTTGTGCGGTAGCACTTGTGCAAAGCGACTCCCTTTGGATTCAGGTCGAATCATAAGTCGTACCATCCAGAATTGCCAATGTCGTCCAATGACATAGATGCAAATATCTTTACTCCTATCGATTTGCTAGGATTCTGCCCCATCGTATCTTGTCCAGCATGTTCTAATGTACAAGATTTGTAAGGTAGCGCTTGACAAAAGCGAATCTCTTTGGACTCATGTCGATCCATAAGCCGAAGCATCCAGAATTGCCAAAGTCGTCCAATGATATAGATGCAAATACCTTCACTCCTATCAATTTGACAGGATTCTTACTCATCGTATCTTGTCCAGGGTGTCCAAATGTACAAGATTTGTGCGGTAGCACTTGTGCAAAGCGACTCCCTTTGGATTCAGGTCGAATCATAAGTCGTAGCATCCAGAATTGCCAATGTCGTCCAATGACATAGATGCAAATATCTTTACTCCTATCAATTTGCTAGGATTCTGCCTCATCGCATCTTGTCCAGGAGGTTCACGTGTACAAGATTCATTGCGGTAGCACTTGTCCAAAGCGACTCTCTTTGGGCTCAGGTGGAATCATAAGCCTGACCATCCAGAATTGCCAATGTCGTCCAATGATATAGATGCAAATATCTTACTCTTATCAATGTGATAGGATTCTGCCTCATCATACCTTGTCCAGGAGGTCCAAATGTACAAGATTTGTTGCGGTAGCACTTGTCCAAAGCGACTCTCTTTGGACTCAGGTCGAATCATAAGCCTGAACATCCAGAAATGCCGATATTGTCCAATGATTTAGAGGCAAGTATATTCACTCCTATCAATTTTACAGGATTCTGCCCCATCGTATCTTGTCCAGCAGGTTCTAATGTACAAGATTTGTGCGGTAGAACTAGACAAAAGCGAAACTCTTTGGACTCAGGTCGATCTATAAGCCGGAGCATCCAGAATTGCCAATGTCGTCCAATGTTATAGATGCAAATATCTTACTCTTATCAATGTGATAGGATTCTGCCTCATCATACCTTGTCCAGGAGGTCCAAATGTTCAAGATTTGTTGCGGTAGCACTTGTCCAAAGCGACTCTCTTTGGACTCAGGTCGAATCATAAGCCTGAACATCCAGAAATGCCGATATTGTCCATTGATATAGAGGCAAGTATCTTCACTCCTATCAATTTTAAAGGTTTCTGCCCCATCGTATCTTGTCCAGCAGGTTCTAATGTACAAGATTTGTGCGGTAGAACTAGACAAAAGCGAAACTCTTTGGACTCAGGTCGATCTATAAGCCGAAGCATCCAGAATTGCCAATGTCGTCCAATGATATAGATGCAAATATCTCTACTCCTATCAATTTGCCAGGATTCTGCCTCGTGGTATCTTGTCCGGGGGGTCCAAATGTACAAGATTTGTTCGGTAGCACTTGTCCAAAGCGACTCCCTTTGGACTCAGGTCGAATCATAAGCCGAGCATCCAGATTTGCCAATGTCGTCCAATGATATAGATGCAAATATCTTACTCTTATCAATGTGATAGGATTCTGCCTCATCATACCTTGTTCAGGAGGTCCAAATGTACAAGATTTGTAAGGTAGCACTTGACAAAAGCGAATCTCTTTGGACTCAGGTCGATCCATAAGCCGAAGTATCCAGATTTGCCAATGTCGTCCAATGATATAGATGCAAATATCTTTACTCCTATCGATCTGACAGGATTCTGCCCCATCATATCTTGTCCAGGAGGTCCTAATGTACCAGATTTGTAGGGTAGCACTTGACAAAAGCGACTCCATTTGGACTCAGGTGAAATCATAAGCCTGAGCATCCAGAATTGCCAATGTCGTCCAATGATATAGATGCCAATATCTTCACTCCTATCAATTTGACAGGATTCCGACTCATCATATCTTGTCCAGGAGGTTCAAGTGTACAAGATTTGTGCGGTAGCACTAGACAAAAGCGAAACTCTTTGGACTCAGGTCGATCCATAAGCCGAAGCATCCAGAATTGCCAATGTCGTCCAATGATATAGATGCAAATATCTTTACTGCTATCAATTTGCTAGGATTCCGCCTCATCGTATCTTGTCCAGGGGGTCCAAATGTACAATTCTTGTGCGGTAGCACTTGTCCAAAGCGACTCCCCTTGGATTCAGGTCGAATCATAAGTCGAAGCATCCAGAATTGCCAATGTCGTCCAATGAAATAGATGCAAATATCTTTACTCCTATCAATTTGCCAGGATTCTGCCTCATCATACCTTGTCCAGGAAGTCCAAATGTACAAGACTTGTTGCGGTAGCACTTGTCCAAAGCGACTCTCTTTGGACTCTGGTGGAATCATGAGCCTGAGCATCCAGAATTGCAAATATCGTCCAATGTTATTGATGCAAATATCTTCACTCCTATCAATTTGACAGGATTCCGACTCATCGTATCTTGTCCAGTAGGTTCAAGTGTACAAGATTTGTGCAGTAGCACTAGACAAAAGCGAAACTCTTTGGACTCAGGTCGATCCATAAGCCGAAGCATCCAGAATTGCCAACGTCGTCCAATGATATAGATGCAAATATCTTTACTCCTAACGATCTGACAGGATTCTGCCCCATCGTATCTTGCCCAGGGGGTCCAAATGTACAAGATTTGTGCGGTAGCACTTGCCCAAAGCGACTCTCATTGGACTCAGGTCGAATCATAAGCCGGAGCATCCAGAATTGCCAATGTCATCCATTGATATAGATGCAAATATCTTACTCTTATCAATGTGATAGGATTCTGCCTCATCATACCTTGTCCAGGAGGTCCAAATGTACAAGATTTGTTGCGGTAGCACTTGTCCAAAGCGACTCTCTTTGGACTCAGGTGGAATCATATGCCTGAGCATCCAGAATTGCCAATGTCGTCCAATGATATAGATGCAAATATCTTCACTCCAATCGATCTGACAGCATTCTGACTCATCGTATCTTGTCCAGGAGGTTCACGTGTACAAGATTTGTGCGGTAGCACTAGACAAAAGCGAAACTCTTTGGACTCAGGTCGAATCATAAGCCGAGCATCCAGAATTGCCAATGTCGTCCAATGATATAGATGCAAATATCTTACTCTTATCAATGTGATAGGATTCTGCCTCATCATACCTTGTCCAGGAGGTCCAAATGTACAAGATTTGTTGCGGTAGCGCTTGTCCAAAGCGACTCTCTTTGGACTCTGGTGGAATCATAAGTCTGAGCATCCAGAATTGCAAATGTCGTCCAATGATATAGATGCAAATATCTTCACTACTATCAATTTGACAAGATTCCGACTCATCGTATCTTGTCCAGTAGGTTCAAGTATACAAGATTTGTGCAGTAGCACTAGACAAAAGCGAAACTCTTTGGACTCAGGTCGATCCATAAGCCGAAGCATCCAGAATTGCCAATGTCGTCCAATGATATAGAGGCAAATATCTTAACTCCTATCAATTTGCTAGGATTCTGCCTCATCTTATCTTGTCCAGTGTACAAGATTTGTGCGGTAGCACTTGCCCAAAGCGACTCCCTTTGGACTCAGGTCGAACCATAAGCCTGAGCATCCAGAAACGCCGATATTGTCCAATGATTAGAGGCAAATATCTTCACTCCTATCAATGTGATAGGATTCTGCCTCATCGTATGTTGTCTAGGAGGTCCAAATGTACAAGCTTTGGGTCGCAGCATTTGTCCGAAGCGACTCACTTTGGACTCAGGTCCATCCATATGCCGAAGTAACAAATGTTGTCGATGTTATCCGAAAGATATAGATGCAAATATCTTAACTCCTATCAATTTGCCAGGATTCTGCCTAATCATACCTTGTTCCGGACGTTCAAATGTACAAGATTTGAGCGGTAGCACTTGACAAAAGCGAATCTCTTTGGACTCAGGTCGATCCATAAGCCGAAGTATCCAGAATTGCCAATGTCGTCCAATGATATAGATGAAAATATCTAAACTCCTATCATTTGAACAGGATTCTGCCTCATCATACCTTGTCCAGGAGGTCCAAATGGACAAGATTTGTTGCGGTAGCACTTGTCCAAAGCGACTCTCTTTGGACTCAGGTCGAATCATAAGCCTGAGCATCCGGAAATGCTGATATTGTCCAATGATATAGAGGCAAATATCTTCTCTCCTATCAATTTTACAGGATGCTGCCCCATCGTATCTTGTCCAGCAGGTTCTAATGTACAAGATTTGTAAGATAGCGCTTGACAAAAGCGAATCTCTTTGGACTCAGGTCGATCCATAAGCCGAAGCACCCAGAATTGCCAATGTCGTCCAATGATATAGATGCAAATATCTTTACTCCTATCGATCTGACAGGATTCTGCCCCATCCTATCTTGTCCAGGGTGTCCGAATGTACAAGATTTGTGCGGTAGCACTTGTCCAAAGCGACTCCCTTTGGATTCAGGTCGTATCATATGTCGAAGCATCCAGAATTGCCAATGTCGTCCAATGACATAGATGCAAATATCTTTACTCCTATCAATTTGCTAGGATTCTGCCTCATCGTATCTTGTCCAGGAGGTTCACGTGTACAAGATTTGTGCGGTAGCACTAGACAAAAGCGAAACTCTTTGGACTCAGGTCGATCCATAAGCCGAAGCATCCAGAATTGCCAATGTCGTCCAATGATATAGATGCAAATATCTTTATTCCTATCGATCTGACAGGATTCTGACCCCTCCTATCTTGTCCAGGAGGTCCTAATGTACCAGATTTGTAGGGTAGCACTTGACAAAAGCGACTCCATTTGGACTCAGGTGAAATCATAAGCCTGAGCATCCAGAATTGCCAATGTCGTCCAATGATATAGATGCCAATATCTTCACTCCTATCAATTTGACAGGATTCCGACTCATCATATCTTGTCCAGGAGGTTCAAGTGTACAAGATTTGTGCGGTAGCACTAGACAAAAGCGAAACTCTTTGGACTCAGGTCGATCCATAAGCCGAAGCATCCAGAATTGCCAATGTCGTCCAATGATATAAATGCAAATATCTTTACTGCTATCAATTTGCTAGGATTCCGCCTCATCGTATCTTGTCCAGGGGGTCCAAATGTACAATTCTTGTGCGGTAGCACTTGTCCAAAGCGACTCCCCTTGGATTCAGGTCGAATCATAAGTCGAAGCATCCAGAATTGCCAATGTCGTCCAATGAAATAGATGCAAATATCTTTACTCCTATCAATTTGACAGGATTCTGCCTCATCATACCTTGTCCAGGAAGTCCAAATGTACAAGACTTGTTGCGGTAGCACTTGTCCAAAGCGACTCTCTTTGGACTCTGGTGGAATCATAAGCCTGAGCATCCAGAATTGCAAATGTCGTCCAATGTTATTGATGCAAATATCTTCACTCCTATCAATTTGACAGGATTCCGACTCATCGTATCTTGTCCAGTAGGTTCAAGTGTACAAGATTTGTGCAGTAGCACTAGACAAAAGCGAAACTCTTTGGACTCAGGTCGATCCATAAGCCGAAGCATCCAGAATTGCCAACGTCGTCCAATGATATAGATGCAAATATCTTTACTCCTAACGATCTGACAGGATTCTGCCCCATCGTATCTTGCCCAGGGGGTCCAAATGTACAAGATTTGTGCGGTAGCACTTGCCCAAAGCGACTCTCATTGGACTCAGGTCGAATCATAAGCCGGAGCATCCAGAATTGCCAATGTCATCCATTGATATAGATGCAAATATCTTACTCTTATCAATGTGATAGGATTCTGCCTCATCATACCTTGTCCAGGAGGTCCAAATGTACAAGATTTGTTGCGGTAGCACTTGTCCAAAGCGACTCTCTTTGGACTCAGGTGGAATCATATGCCTGAGCATCCAGAATTGCCAATGTCGTCCAATGATATAGATGCAAATATCTTCACTCCAATCGATCTGACAGCATTCTGACTCATCGTATCTTGTCCAGGAGGTTCACGTGTACAAGATTTGTGCGGTAGCACTAGACAAAAGCGAAACTCTTTGGACTCAGGTCGAATCATAAGCCGAGCATCCAGAATTGCCAATGTCGTCCAATGATATAGATGCAAATATCTTACTCTTATCAATGTGATAGGATTCTGCCTCATCATACCTTGTCCAGGAGGTCCAAATGTACAAGATTTGTTGCGGTAGCGCTTGTCCAAAGCGACTCTCTTTGGACTCTGGTGGAATCATAAGTCTGAGCATCCAGAATTGCAAATGTCGTCCAATGATATAGATGCAAATATCTTCACTACTATCAATTTGACAAGATTCCGACTCATCGTATCTTGTCCAGTAGGTTCAAGTATACAAGATTTGTGCAGTAGCACTAGACAAAAGCGAAACTCTTTGGACTCAGGTCGATCCATAAGCCGAAGCATCCAGAATTGCCAATGTCGTCCAATGATATAGAGGCAAATATCTTAACTCCTATCAATTTGCTAGGATTCTGCCTCATCTTATCTTGTCCAGTGTACAAGATTTGTGCGGTAGCACTTGCCCAAAGCGACTCCCTTTGGACTCAGGTCGAACCATAAGCCTGAGCATCCAGAAACGCCGATATTGTCCAATGATTAGAGGCAAATATCTTCACTCCTATCAATGTGATAGGATTCTGCCTCATCGTATGTTGTCTAGGAGGTCCAAATGTACAAGCTTTGGGTCGCAGCATTTGTCCGAAGCGACTCACTTTGGACTCAGGTCCATCCATATGCCGAAGTAACAAATGTTGTCGATGTTATCCGAAAGATATAGATGCAAATATCTTAACTCCTATCAATTTGCCAGGATTCTGCCTAATCATACCTTGTTCCGGACGTTCAAATGTACAAGATTTGAGCGGTAGCACTTGACAAAAGCGAATCTCTTTGGACTCAGGTCGATCCATAAGCCGAAGTATCCAGAATTGCCAATGTCGTCCAATGATATAGATGAAAATATCTAAACTCCTATCATTTGAACAGGATTCTGCCTCATCATACCTTGTCCAGGAGGTCCAAATGTACAAGATTTGTTGCGGTAGCACTTGTCCAAAGCGACTCTCTTTGGACTCAGGTCGAATCATAAGCCTGAGCATCCAGAAATGCCGATATTGTCCAATGATATAGATGCAAATATCTTCATTCCTATCAATTTGACAGGATTCTTACTCATCATACCTTGTTCCGGAGGTTCAAATGTACAAGATTGGGCGACAGCATTTGTCCAAAGCGAATCTCTTTGGACTCAGGTGGAATCATAAGCCGAAGCATCCAGAATTGCCAATGTCGTCCAATGATATAGATGCAAATATCTTTACTCCTATCGATCTGACAGGATTCTTCCTCATCGTATCTTGTTCAGGGTGTCCAAATGTACAAGATTTGTGCGGTAGCACTTGTCCAAAGCGACTCCCTTTGGATTCAGGTCGAATCATATGTCGAATTATCCAGAATTGCCAATGTCGTCCAATGATATAGATGCGAATATCTTTACTCCTATCAATTTGCCAGGATTCTGCCTCATGGTATCTTGTCCGGGGGATCCAAATGTACAAGATTTGTTGCGGTAGCACTTGTCCAAAGCGACTCTCTTTGGACTCAGGTCGAATCATAACCAGGATCCCCAGGATTGCCTTTTTCGTCCTATGATATAGATGCAAATATCTTTACTCCTATCAATGTGACAAGATTCTGCCTCACCATACCTTTTCCAGGAGGTCCAAATGGACAAGATTGGGCCGCAGCATTTGTCCAAAGCGAATCTCTTTGGACTCAGGTCGAATAATTTGCCGAAGTATCCAGAATTGCCAATGTCGTCCAATGATATAAACGCAAATATCTTTACTCCTATCAATTGTACAGGATTATGCCTTGTCGTATCTTGTCCAGGGGGTCCAAATGTACAAGATTCGTGCGGTAGCACTTCTCCAGGCCGACAGTCTTTGGACTCAGGTCGAATCATAACCAGGATCCCCAGGATTGCCTTTTTCGTCCTATGATATAGATGCAAATATCTTTACTCCTATCAATGTGACAGGATTCTGCCCCATCATACCTTGCCCAGGACGTCCAAATGTACAAGATTTGCGCGGTAGCACTTGTCCAAAGCGACTCTCTTTGGACTCAGGTCGAGTCATATGTCGGAGCATCCAGAATTGCCAATATCGTCCAATGATATAGATGCAAATATCTTCACTCCTATCAATTTGCCAGCATTCTGTCTCATCGTATCTTGTCCAGGAGGTCCAAATATACAGGATTTGTGCGGTAGCACTTGTCCAAAGCGACTCTCTTTAGCCTCCGGTCGAATCATATGCCGGAGCATCCAGAATGGGAAATGTCGTCCAATGATATAGATGCAAATATCTTTACTCCTATCAATGCGATAGGATTCTGCCTCATCATTCCTTGTTCCGGTGGTTCAAATGTACAAGATTTGTGCGGTAGTACTTGTCCAAAGCGACTTTCTTTGGATTCAGGTCGATTCATAAGCCGGAGCATCCAGAATTGCCAATGTCGTCCAATGATTAGAGGCAAATATCTTCACTCCTATCAATGTGATAGGAATCTGCCTCATCGTATGTTGTCTAGGAGGTCCAAATGTACAAGCTTTGGGTCGCAGCATTTGTCCGAAGCGACTCACTTTGGACTCAGGTCCATCCATATGCCGAAGTAACAAATGTTGTCGATGTTATCCGAAAGATATAGATGCAAATATCTTAACTCCTATCAATTTGCCAGGATTCTGCCTAATCATACCTTGTTCCGGACGTTCAAATGTACAAGATTTGAGCGGTAGCACTTGACAAAAGCGAATCTCTTTGGACTCAGGTCGATCCATAAGCCGAAGTATCCAGAATTGCCAATGTCGTCCAATGATATAGATGCAAATATCTTCACTCCTATCGATTTGACAGGATTCTGACTCATCGTATCTTGTCCAGGAGGTTCACGTGTACAAGATTTGTGCGGTAGCACTAGACAAAAGCGAAACTCTTTGGACTCAGGTCGAATCATAAGCCGAGCATCCAGAATTGCCAATGTCGTCCAATGATATAGATGCAAATATCTTACTCTTATCAATGTGATAGGATTCTGCCTCATCATACCTTGTCCAGGAGGTCCAAATGTACAAGATTTGTTGCGGTAGCGCTTGTCCAAAGCGACTCTCTTTGGACTCTGGTGGAATCATAAGTCTGAGCATCCAGAATTGCAAATGTCGTCCAATGATATAGATGCAAATATCTTCACTACTATCAATTTGACAAGATTCCGACTCATCGTATCTTGTCCAGTAGGTTCAAGTATACAAGATTTGTGCAGTAGCACTAGACAAAAGCGAAACTCTTTGGACTCAGGTCGATCCATAAGCCGAAGCATCCAGAATTGCCAATGTCGTCCAATGATATAGAGGCAAATATCTTAACTCCTATCAATTTGCTAGGATTCTGCCTCATCTTATCTTGTCCAGTGTACAAGATTTGTGCGGTAGCACTTGCCCAAAGCGACTCCCTTTGGACTCAGGTCGAACCATAAGCCTGAGCATCCAGAAACGCCGATATTGTCCAATGATTAGAGGCAAATATCTTCACTCCTATCAATGTGATAGGATTCTGCCTCATCGTATGTTGTCTAGGAGGTCCAAATGTACAAGCTTTGGGTCGCAGCATTTGTCCGAAGCGACTCACTTTGGACTCAGGTCCATCCATATGCCGAAGTAACAAATGTTGTCGATGTTATCCGAAAGATATAGATGCAAATATCATAACTCCTATCAATTTGCCAGGATTCTGCCTAATCATACCTTGTTCCGGACGTTCAAATGTACAAGATTTGAGCGGTAGCACTTGACAAAAGCGAATCTCTTTGGACTCAGGTCGATCCATAAGCCGAAGTATCCAGAATTGCCAATGTCGTCCAATGATATAGATGAAAATATCTAAACTCCTATCATTTGAACAGGATTCTGCCTCATCATACCTTGTCCAGGAGGTCCAAATGTACAAGATTTGTTGCGGTAGCACTTGTCCAAAGCGACTCTCTTTGGACTCAGGTCGAATCATAAGCCTGAGCATCCAGAAATGCCGATATTGTCCAATGATATAGATGCAAATATCTTCATTCCTATCAATTTGACAGGATTCTTACTCATCATACCTTGTTCCGGAGGTTCAAATGTACAAGATTGGGCGACAGCATTTGTCCAAAGCGAATCTCTTTGGACTCAGGTGGAATCATAAGCCGAAGCATCCAGAATTGCCAATGTCGTCCAATGATATAGATGCAAATATCTTTACTCCTATCGATCTGACAGGATTCTTCCTCATCGTATCTTGTTCAGGGTGTCCAAATGTACAAGATTTGTGCGGAAGCACTTGTCCAAAGCGACTCCCTTTGGATTCAGGTCGAATCATATGTCGAATCATCCAGAATTGCCAATGTCGTCCAATGATATAGATGCGAATATCTTTACTCCTATCAATTTGCCAGGATTCTGCCTCATGGTATCTTGTCCGGGGGATCCAAATGTACAAGATTTGTTGCGGTAGCACTTGTCCAAAGCGACTCTCTTTGGACTCAGGTCGAATCATAACCAGGATCCCCAGGATTGCCTTTTTCGTCCTATGATATAGATGCAAATATCTTTACTCCTATCAATGTGACAAGATTCTGCCTCACCATACCTTTTCCAGGAGGTCCAAATGGACAAGATTGGGCCGCAGCATTTGTCCAAAGCGAATCTCTTTGGACTCAGGTCGAATAATTTGCCGAAGTATCCAGAATTGCCAATGTCGTCCAATGATATAAACGCAAATATCTTTACTCCTATCAATTGTACAGGATTATGCCTTGTCGTATCTTGTCCAGGGGGTCCAAATGTACAAGATTCGTGCGGTAGCACTTCTCCAGGCCGACAGTCTTTGGACTCAGGTCGAATCATAACCAGGATCCCCAGGATTGCCTTTTTCGTCCTATGATATAGATGCAAATATCTTTACTCCTATCAATGTGACAGGATTCTGCCCCATCATACCTTGCCCAGGACGTCCAAATGTACAAGATTTGCGCGGTAGCACTTGTCCAAAGCGACTCTCTTTGGACTCAGGTCGAGTCATATGTCGGAGCATCCAGAATTGCCAATATCGTCCAATGATATAGATGCAAATATCTTCACTCCTATCAATTTGCCAGCATTCTGTCTCATCGTATCTTGTCCAGGAGGTCCAAATATACAGGATTTGTGCGGTAGCACTTGTCCAAAGCGACTCTCTTTAGCCTCCGGTCGAATCATATGCCGGAGCATTCAGAATGGGAAATGTCGTCCAATGATATAGATGCAAATATCTTTACTCCTATCAATGCGATAGGATTCTGCCTCATCATTCCTTGTTCCGGTGGTTCAAATGTACAAGATTTGTGCGGTAGTACTTGTCCAAAGCGACTTTCTTTGGATTCAGGTCGATTCATAAGCCGGAGCATCCAGAATTGCCAATGTCGTCCAATGATTAGAGGCAAATATCTTCACTCCTATCAATGTGATAGGAATCTGCCTCATCGTATGTTGTCTAGGAGGTCCAAATGTACAAGCTTTGGGTCGCAGCATTTGTCCGAAGCGACTCACTTTGGACTCAGGTCCATCCATATGCCGAAGTAACAAATGTTGTCGATGTTATCCGAAAGATATAGATGCAAATATCTTAACTCCTATCAATTTGCCAGGATTCTGCCTAATCATACCTTGTTCCGGACGTTCAAATGTACAAGATTTGAGCGGTAGCACTTGATAAAAGCGAATCTCTTTGGACTCAGGTCGATCCATAAGCCGAAGTATCCAGAATTGCCAATGTCGTCCAATGATATAGATGCAAATATCTTCACTCCTATCGATTTGACAGGATTCTGACTCATCGTATCTTTTCCAGGAGGTTCACGTGTACAAGATTTGTGCGGTAGCACTAGACAAAAGCGAAACTCTTTGGCCTCAGGTCGAATCATAAGCCGAGCATCCAGAATTGCCAATGTCGTTCAATGAAATAGATGCAAATATCTTACTCTTATCAATGTGATAGGATTCTGCCTCATCATACCTTGTCCAGGAGGTCCAAATGTACAAGATTTGTGAGGTAGCACTTGACAAAAGCGAATCTCTTTGGACTCAGGTCGAATCATATGCCTGAGCATCCAGAAATGCCGATATTGTCCAATGATATAGAGGCAAATATCTTCACTCCTATCAATTTTACACGATTCTGCCTGTGACCGTACAGACTTTGAACCCCGCGCCGGCCCAAGGAGATCGCACCGGCGCGCGCCCGGCGGCGACAGTAGGAGTAGGCCGCGTACGCACAGACACCGCGTGGTCGGTAAGGCGAGGAAAGCGGTACTCCCTTACCGACCTAATCATGCCCGAGCACATGAGGGGAAGGACCTAACGGTACTTCCCATCATAGATCGACATACCTCCCCTCATGCGGCTCGGGTATAAAAGGCGCCGCGTCCGGGCTGTCAACTATCGATATTCGATCACAATCTCCGACGCGCTGACAAGCCCGGAGACCTCCAAACCTCTGACGCGCTGCGAAGCCCAGAGACCGCGATAGTAAAGACCGCCGTGTGGAAATCACGTATTTCGGAAGACTCCGCAAAAGACGGGCCCGATAATCACTTTGATTCACGCCGCGCCGCATCGGTATCGCCCGAAAAGAGACGATAGTTTTATTGCATCGCAAACCAGTATAAGTAAACGCAGTAGAAGCACGACGTTTTGAGATCACCGACAACCAATAAACCTACCAATTTCCGACGGACGAGGTGGCTGACCCCGCTCAAGTACCGGCTACAGCCACGCTCGCTTTCGTTCACCTAAAACTCTTCCAACTTACCTGACGGACAAGGTGGCCTACCCCGCCCACACACCGGTCAAGGCCACGCTTGTTTCGTTTACAATTACATACATTACTCCGCAATACCCGGTGGCTACGATCAATCTCTCCGCTCTTGGCACCGGCCAGGTTGATGCGTAGTTCATCACACAAACAGTAGAAAACCGCTAACCCCGTGGCCAAGGAACTCTCACCCGCTCACGGCACCGGCGAGGAGTTCGCTTGGTTCGCGCTTTCCTACCACCAGAAAAGGACACGACAAACGACGACACTCTCCGTGGCCGATAATAGTGGCCGAACGCGTCGCGCTGATAACCGCGCCGCGACTATACTACGACACCAGCGAGCGAAACTACGAAATTGTATAACGACACTGTACACAACAAGAAACAGAATATACCACAGTGCATTACAGCATAAAAACAAACGCTCATCACACGCCTCCCTACCGCCCACTCCTGCACGAGTATCGTAAGAAATCTCCCGCAAGGAGCGAACTCGGCCGTTGCTGCGACCAGGAGAACCGGCATTGCACCACCGCCGCAGCAGAGAAGGCCAGAGACCCGTCAGACTCCGTCACCACTGGCGGGCCGTGCTCACGAGAGCACTCCACTACGTATTCATTTAATTTGTACGGTGACACTAGAAAATATTGTTTTATTATAAAAGAACTTATGACGGCAACTATGTGTGCAAGTAGAAGGATTTCTATGTTATTCAAATATTTGAGAGTACTTAAAATACTCCAACCTAGAAAATATTGTTTTATTATAGAAGAACTTATGATGGCTACTATATGTGCAAGTAGAATTATTTCTATATTATTGTTTTATTGTAAAGAACTTATGATGGCTACCATATGTGCAAGTAGAAGTATTTCTATATTATTCTAATATTTGAGATTACTTAAAATAATCTAACCTAGAAAATATTGTTTTATTATAAAAGAACTTATGATGGTTACTATATATGCAAGTAGAAGTAATTTCTATATTATTCTTATATTTGAGAGTTCTTAAAATACAATAACCTATAAAATATTATTTTATTATAAAAGAACTTGTGAGGCTACTATATGTGCAAGTAGAATTGTTTCTATATTATTGTTTTATTGTAAAGAACTTATGATGGCTGTACTTGTCCAAGTAGAAGTATTTCTGTATTATTGTTTTAGTATAAAAGAACTTATGATAGCTACTGTATATGCAAGTAGAAGTATTTCTATGTTATTGTTTTATTATAAAAGAACTTATGATGGCTACTATATGTGCAAGTAGAAGTATTTGCTATATTATTCTAATATTTGAGAGTACTTAAAATACTCTAACCTAGAAAATATTGCTTTATTATAAAAGAACTTATGATGGCTACTATATATGCAAGCAGAAGTATTTCTATGTTATTGTTTTATTATAAAACAACTTATGACGGCTATTATATTGCAAGTAGAATTATTTCTATATTATTGTTTTATTATAAAGAACTTATGATGGCTGTACTTGTCCAACTAGAAGTACTTGTGTATTATTGTTTTGTATAATAGAACTTATGATGGCTACTATATATGCAAGCAGAAGTATTTCTATGTTATTGTTTTATTATAAAACAATTTATGACGGCTATTATATTGCAAGTAGTAGTATTTTCTATATTAATGATGGCAGTACTTGTCCAAATAGAAGTATTTCTGTATTATTGTTTTAGTATAAAAGAACTTATGATAGCTACTATATATGCAAGTAGAAGTATTTCTATGTTATTGTTTTATTATAAAAGCATTCATGATGGCTATTATATTGCAAGTAGGAGTATTTTTTATATCATTGTTTTATTATAAAAGCACTTATGATGGCTACTATATGTGCAAGTAAAAGTATTTCTATATTATTCTAATATTTGAGGGTACCTAAAATACTCTTACCTTGATAATATTGGTTTATTATAAAATAACTTATGATATCTGCTATATGTGCACGTAGTATTATTTCTATATTATTGTTTTAATATAAAGGACTTATGATGGCTAGCATATGTGCAAGTAAAAGTATTTCTATATTATTCTAATATTTGAGGGTACTTAAAATACTCTAACCTAGAAAATATTGTTTATATTATTGTTTTATTATAAAAGAACTAATGATATCTGCTATATGTGCAAGAAGAATTATTTCTATATTATTGATTTATTATAAAGAACTTATGATGGCTGTACTTGTCCAACTAGAAGTATTTCTGTATTATTGTTTTAGTATAAAAGAACTTATGATAGCTACTATATATGCAAGTAGAAGTATTTCTATGTTATTGTTTTATTATAAAAGAATTTATTATGGCTATTATATTGCAAGTGGAGGAATTTCTATGTTATTGTTTTATTATAAAGAACTTATGATGGCTACCATATGTGCAAGTAGAAGTATTTCTATATTATTCTAATATTTGCGATTACTTAAAATAATCTAACCTAGAAAATATTGTTTTATTATAAAAGAACTATATAGATGGTTACTATATATGCAAGTAGAAGTAATTTCTATATTATTCTTATATTTGAGAGTTCTTAAAATACAATAACCTATAAAATATTATTTTATTATAAAAGAACTTGTGAGGCTACTATATGTGCAAGTAGAATTGTTTCTATACTATTGTTTTATTGTAAAGAACTTATGATGGCTGTACTTGTCCAAGTAGAAGTATTTCTGTATTATTGTTTTAGTATAAAAGAACTTATGATAGCTACTGTATATGCAAGTAGAAGTATTTCTATGTTATTGTTTTATT
Source organism: Priocnemis perturbator (assembly GCA_963942575.1). NCBI lineage: Eukaryota > Metazoa > Arthropoda > Insecta > Hymenoptera > Pompilidae > Priocnemis > Priocnemis perturbator. Next base: position 13,291,405 of record OZ012652.1, read on the forward strand.
ATAAAAGAACTTATGATGGCTACTATATGTGCAAGTAGAAGTATTTGCTATATTATTCTAATATTTGAGAGTACTTAAAATACTCTAACCTAGAAAATATTGCTTTATTATAAAAGAACTTATGATGGCTACTATATATGCAAGTAGAAGTATTTCTATGTTATTGTTTTATTATAAAACAACTTATGACGGCTATTATATTGCAAGTAGAATTATTTCTATATTATTGTTTTATTATAAAGAACTTATGATGGCTGTACTTGTCCAACTAGAAGTACTTGTGTATTATTGTTTTGTATAATAGAACTTATGATGGCTACTATATATGCAAGCAGAAGTATTTCTATGTTATTGTTTTATTATAAAACAATTTATGACGGCTATTATATTGCAACTAGTAGTATTTTCTATATTACTGATGGCAGTACTTGTCCAAATAGAAGTATTTCTGTATTATTGTTTTAGTATAAAAGAACTTATGATAGCTACTATATATGCAAGTAGAAGTATTTCTGTATTATTGTTTTAGTATAAAAGAACTTATGATAGCTACTGTATATGCAAGTAGAAGTATTTCTATGTTATTGTTTTATTATAAAAGAACTTATGATGGCTACTATATTGCAAGTAGGAGTATTTTCTATATTATTGTTTTATTATAAAAGAACTTATGATATCTGCTATATGTTCAAGTAGAATTAATTCTATTTTATTGTTTTATTATAAAGAACTTATGATGGCTACCATATGTGCAAGTAGAAGTATTTCTATATTATTGTTTTATTATAAAAGAACTTATGATGGCTATTATATTGCAAGTAGGAGTATTTTCTATATTATTGTTTTATTATAAAAGAACTAATGATATCTGCTATATGTGCAAGAAGAATTATTTCTATATTATTGTTTTATTATAAAGAACTTATGATGGCTGTACTTGTCCAAGTAGAAGTATTTCTATATTATTGTTTTGTTATAAAAGAACTTATGATGGCGACTATATATGCAAGTAGAAGTATTTCTATGTTATTGTTTTATTATAAAAGAACTTGTGTTGGCTACTATATAAGCAAGTAGACGTATTTCTATATCATCGTTTTATTATAAAGAACTTGTGATGGTTACTATATGTGCAAGTAAAAGAATTTCTATGTTATTGTTTTATTATAAAGAACTTATGATGGCTACCATATGTGCAAGTACAAGTATTTCTATATTATTCGAATATTTGAGATTACTTAAAATACGCTAACCTAGAAAATATTGTTTTATTACAAAAGAACTTATGATGGCTAATATATGTGCCAGTAGAATTATTTCTATGTTATTCTAATATTTGAGAGTACTTAAAATAATCTAACCTAGAAAATATTGTTTTATTATAAAACAACATATGCTGGCTACTATATATGCAAACAGAAGTATTTCTATGTTATTGCTTTATTATAAAAGAACTTATGACGGCTATTATATTGCAAGTAGGAGTTTTTTCTATATTAATAATGGCTGTGCTTGACCAAATAGAAGTATTTCTGTATTATTGTTTTAGTATAAAAGAACTTATGATAGCTAATATATATGCAAGTAGAAGTATTTCTATGTTATGGTTTTATTATAAAAGAATTTATGATGGCTATTATATTGCAAGTAGGAGTATTTTCTATATCATTGTTTTATTATAAAAGAACTTATGATGGCTACTATATGTGCAAGTAAAAATATTTCTATATTATTCTACTATTTGAGAGTACTTAAAATACTCTAACCTAGAAAATATTGTTTTAATATAAAAGAACTTATGACGGCAACTATGTGTGCAAGTAGAAGGATTTCTATGTTATTCAAATATTTGAGAGTACTTAAAATACTCCAACCTTGAAAATATTGTTTTATTATAGAAGAACTTATGATGGCTACTATATGAGCAAGTAGAAGTATTTCTATATTATTCTAATATTTGAGGGTACTTAAAATACTCTAACCTATAAAATATTGTTTTATTATAAAAGAACTTATGACGGCTATTATATTGCAAGTAGGAGTATTTTCTATATCATTGTTTTATTATAAAAGAACTTATGATGGCTACTATATGTGCAAGTAAAAATATTTCTATATTATTCTACTATTTGAGAGTACTTAAAATACTCTAACCTAGAAAATATTGTTTTATTATAAAAGAACTTATGACGGCAACTATGTGTGCAAGTAGAAGGATTTCTATGTTATTCAAATATTTGAGAGTACTTAAAATACTCCAACCTTGAAAATATTGTTTTATTATAGAAGAACTTATGATGGCTACCATATGTGCAAGTAGAAGTATTTCTATATTATTGTTTTATTATAAAAGAACTTATGATAGCTACTATATATGCAAGTAGAAGTATTTCTATGTTGTTGTTTTATTATAAAAGAACTTATGATGCCTACTGTATTGCAAGTCGGAGTATTTTCTATATCATTGTTTTATTATAAAAGACCATACGATGGCTACTATATGTGCAAGTAGAAGATTTTTCTATATTATTTTAAAATTTGAGAACTCTTATAATACTCTTATCTAGAAAATATTGTTTTATTACAAAAGAATTTATGACGGCTACTGTCACATTGTTAGGAGTAAAGATATCTACATCTATATCATTGGACGACATTGGCAATTCTGACTGCTTCGTCTTATGGATCGAACTGAGTACAAAGAGATTCGCTTTTGTCAAGTGCTACTGCACAAATCTTGTACATATGGACCTCCTGGACAAGGTATGATGAGGCAGAATCCTTGAAATTTGATAGGAGTTAAGATATTTGCATCGATATCATTCGGATAACATCGGCAATTTTTGTTACTTCGGCATATGGATCGACCTGAGTCCAAAGGGATTCGCTTTTGTCAAGTGCTATCGCACAAATGTTGTACATTTGAACCTCCTGAACAAGATACGATGAGGCCGAATCCTGTGAAATTGATACGAGTAAAGATATTTGCATCTATATCATTGGACGACATTGGCAATTCTGGATTCTCGGCTTATGATTCGACCTCAGTCCAAAGAGATTCGCTTTTGTCCAGTGCTACCGCACAAATCGTGAACACTTCAACCTCCTGGACAAGATACGATGAGCCAGAATCCTGTCAAATTGATGGGAGTGAAGCTATTTGCATCTATATCATTGGACGACATTGGCAATTCTGGATGCTCGGCTTATGATTCGACCTCAGTCCAAAGAGATTCGCTTTTGTCAATTGCTACCGCACAAATCGTGTACATTTGAACCTCCTGGACAAGATACGATGAGGCAGAATCCTGTCAAATTGATAGGAGTAAAGATATTTGCATCTATATCATTGGACGACATTGGCAATTCTGGATGCTCCGGCATATGATTCGACCGGAGGCCAAAGAGCGTCGCTTTGGACAAGTGCTGCCGCCCAACTCTTGTCCATTTGGACCTCCTGGACAAGGTATGATGAGGCAGAATCCTAGCACATTGATAGGAGTAAAGACATTTGCATCTATATCATTGGACGACATTGGCAATTCTGGATGCACGGCTTATGGATCGACCTGAGTCCAAAGAGATTCGCTTTTGTCAAGTGCTACCGCACAAATCTTGTACACTTGAACCTCCTGGACAAGATACCTTGAGCCAGAATCCTATCAAATTGATACGAGTGAAGATATTTGCATCTACATCATTGGACGACATTGGCAATTCTGGATGCTCCGGCATATGATTCGACCGGAGGCCAAAAGAGTCACTTTGGACAAGTCCAACGGCACAAATCTTCTACAGTTGGAGCTTCTGGACAAGATACGATGACCCAGGATCCTGTCAAATTGATAGGAGTGAAGATATTTGCATCTACATCATTGGACGACAATGGCAATTCTGAATGCTTCGGCTTATGGATCGACCTGAGTCCAAAGAGAGTCACTTTGGACAAGTCCAACCGCACAAATCTTGTACAGTTGGACCTCCTGGGCAAGACACGATGACCCAGGATCTTGTCAAATTGATAGGAGTGAAGATATTTGCATCTATATCATTGGACGACATTGGCAATTCTGGATGCTCGGCTTATGATTCGACCACAGTCCAAAGAGATTCGCTTTTGTCAAGTGCTACCTCACAAATCTTGTACACTTGAACCTCCTGGACAAGATACGATGGGCTAGAGTCCTGTCAAATTAATAGGAGTGTAGATATTTGCATCTATATCATTGGACGGCATTGACAATCCTGGGGATCCGGCGTATGATTCGACCTGAATCCAAAGAGATTCGCTTTTGTCAAGTGCTACCACACACATCTTGTACACTTGAACCTCCTGGACATGATACGTTCAGCCAGAATCCTGTCAAATTGATAGGAGTAAAGATATTTGCATCTATATCATTGGGCGAATTGGCAATTTTGGATGGTCGGCTTATGATTCAACCTGAGTCCAAAGAGATTCGCGTTTGTCAAGTGCTACTGCACAAATCTTGTACACTTGAACCTCCTGGACAGGATCCGATGAGCCAGAATCCTGTCAAATTGACAGCAGTAAAGATATTTGCATCTATGTCATTGGACGACATTGGCAATTCCGGATGCTCCGGCTTATGATTCGACCTGAGTCCAAAGAGAGTCGCTTTGGACAAGTGCTACCGCACAAATTTGTACATTTGGACCCCCTGGACAAGATACGATGAGCCAGAATCCTGTCAAATTGATGGGAGTGAAGCTATTTGCATCTATATCATTGGACGACATTGGCAATTCTGGATGCTCGGCTTATGATTCGACCTCAGTCCAAAGAGATTCGCTTTTGTCAATTGCTACCGCACAAATCGTGTACATTTGAACCTCCTGGACAAGATACGATGAGGCAGAATCCTGTCAAATTGATAGGAGTAAAGATATTTGCATCTATATCATTGGACGACATTGGCAATTCTGGATGCTCCGGCATATGATTCGACCGGAGGCCAAAGAGCGTCGCTTTGGACAAGTGCTGCCGCCCAACTCTTGTCCATTTGGACCTCCTGGACAAGGTATGATGAGGCAGAATCCTAGCACATTGATAGGAGTAAAGACATTTGCATCTATATCATTGGACGACATTGGCAATTCTGGATGCACGGCTTATGATTCGACCTGAGTCCAAAGAGATTCGCTTTTGTCAAGTGCTACCGCACAAATCTTGTACACTTGAACCTCCTGGACAAGATACCTTGAGCCAGAATCCTATCAAATTGATACGAGTGAAGATATTTGCATCTATATCATTGGACGACATTGGCAACTCTGGATGCTCCGGCATATGATTCGACCGGAGGCAAAAGAGAGTCGCTTTGGACAAGTCCAACGCACAAATCTTGTACATTTGGACCCCCTGGAAAAGGTACGATGAGGCAGAATCGTGTCAAATTGATTGGAGTTAAGATATTTGCATCTATATCATTGGACAACATTGGCAATTCTGGATGCTTCGGCTTATGGATCGACCTGAGTTCAAAGAGATTCGCTTTTGTCAAGGGCTACCGCACAAATCTTGTACACTTGGACCTCCTGGACAAGATACGATGAGCCAGAATCCTGTCAAATTGATAGGAGTGAAGATATTTGCATCTACATCATTGGACGACATTGGCAATTCTGGATGCTCCGGCATATGATTCGACCGGAGGCCAAAAGAGTCACTTTGGACAAGTCCAACGGCACAAATCTTCTACAGTTGGAGCTTCTGGACAAGATACGATGACCCAGGATCCTGTCAAATTGATAGGAGTGAAGATATTTGCATCTACATCATTGGACGACAATGGCAATTCTGAATGCTTCGGCTTATGGATCGACCTGAGTCCAAAGAGAGTCGCTTTGGACAAATACTGCCACACAAATCTTATGCATTTGAACCTCCTGGAAAAGGTATGATGTGGCACAATCCTGTCACATTGATAGGAGTAAATATATTTGTATCTACATCTTTGGACGACATTGGCAATTCTGGATGCTCCGGCATATGATTCGACCGGAGGCCAAAGAGAGTCGCTTTGGACAAATGCTACCCCACAAATCTTGTACATTTGGACTCCCTGGAGAATATAGGATGAGGCTGAATCCTGTCAAATTGATAGGAGTAAAGATATTTGCATCTATATCATTGGACGATACTGGCAATTCTGGATGCTCCGGCATATGATTCGACCGGAGGCCAAAGAGAGTTGCTTTGGACAAATGCTGCCGCCCAAATCTTGTCCATTTGGACCTCCTGGACAAGGTATGATGAGGCAGAAACCTGGCAAATTGATAGGAGTTAAGATATTTGCAGCTATATCAATTGGATAACATCGGCAATTTTTGTTACATCGGCATATGGATCGACCTGAGTCCAAAGAGAGTCGGTTTGGACAAATGCTGCCGCCCAAATCTTGTGCATTTGGACCTCCTGGACAAGATATGATGAGACAGAATCCTGTCAAATTGATAGGAGTAAAAATATTTGCATCTATATCATTGGACGACATTGGCAATTCTGGATGCTCCGACATATGATTCGACCGGAGGCCAAAGAGAGTCGCTTTGGACAAATGCTACCCCACAAATCTTGTACATTTGGACTCCCTGGAGAATATAGGATGAGGCTGAATCCTGTCAAATTGATAGGAGTAAAGATATTTGCATCTATATCATTGGACGACATTGGCAATTCTGGATGCTCCGGCTTATGATTCGACCTGGATCCAAAGACAGTCGCTTTGGACAAGTGCTACCGCACAAATCTTGTACATTTGAACCCCTGGACAAGATACGATGAGACAGAATCCTGTCAAATTGATAGGAGTAAAAATATTTGCATCTATATCATTGGACGACATTGGCAATTCTGGATGCTCCGGCATATGATTCGACCGGAGCCCAAAGAGAGTCGCTTTGGACAAGTGCTACCACACAAATCTTGTATATTTGTACCTCCGGAAGAAGGTATGATGAGGCAGAAACCTGGCAAATTGATAGGAGTTAAGATATTTGCAGCTATATCATTGGAAAATATCGGCAATTTTGGATGCTGCGACATATGATTCCACCTGAGTCCAAAGAGAGTTGCTTTGGACAAATGCTGTCACACACATCTTGTGCATTTGGACCTCCTGGAAAAGGTATGATGTGGCACAATCCTGTCACATTGATAGGAGTAAATATATTTGTATCTACATCTTTGGACGACATTGGCAATTCTGGATGCTCCGGCATATGATTCGACCGGAGGCCAAAGAGAGTTGCTTTGGACAAGTGCTACCACACAAATCTTGTACATTTGTACCTCCGGAACAAGGTATGATGAGGCAGAAACCTGGCAAATTGATAGGAGTTAAGATATTTGCATCTATATCATGGGACGACATTGGCAATTTTTGTTACTTCGGCATATGGATCGACCGTAGGCCAAAGAGAGTCGCTTTGGACAAGTGCTACCCCACAAATCTTGTACATTTGGACCCCCTGGAGAATATAGGATGAGGCTGAATCCTGTCAAATTGATAGGAGTAAACATATTTGCATCTATATCATTGGACGACATTGGCAATTCTGGATGCTCGGCTTATGATTCGACCTGAATCCAAAGAGATTCGGTCTCGACAAGTGGTACCGCACAAATCTTGTACATTTGTTCCTCCTGGACAAGATACGATGAAGGAGTATCCTGTCAAATTGATCGGAGTGAAGATATTTGCATATATATCATTGGACGACATTGGCAATTCTGGATTCTCCGGCTTATGAGTCGACCTGAGTCCAAAGACAGTCGCTTAAGACAAGTAATACCGCACAAATCTTGTGCCTTTGGACCTCCTGGACAAGATATGATGAAACAGAATCCTGTCAAATTGATAGGAGTGAAGATATTTGCATCTATATCATCGGACGACATTGGCAATTCTGGATGCTCCGACATATGATTCGGCCTGAATCCAAAGAGTGTCGCTTTGGACAAACGCTGCCACACAAATCTTGTGCATTTGGACCTCCTGGAAAAGGTATGATGAGGCAGAATCCTGTCACATTGATGGGAGTGAAGATATTTGCATCTATATCATTGGACGTCATTGGCAATTCTGGATGCACCGGCATATGATTCGACCGGAGGCCAAAGAGAGTTGCTTTGGACAAATGCTGCCGCCTAAATCTTGTCCATTTGGACCTCCAGGACAAGGTATGTTGAGGCAGAATCCTGGCAAATTGACACGAGTTAAGATATTTGCATCTATATCATTCGCATAACATCGGCAATTTTTGTTACTTCGGCATATGGATAGACCTGAGTCCAAAGAGAGTCGGTTTGGACAAATGCTGCCGCCCAAATCTTGTGCATTTGGACCTCCTGGACAAGATATGATGAGATAGAATCCTGTCAAATTGATAGGAGTGAAGATATTTGCATCTATATCATTGGAAAATATCGGCAATTTTGGATGCTGCGACATATGATTCGACCTGAGGCCAAAGAGAGTCGCTCTGGACAAATGCTGCCACACAAATCTTGTACATTTGGACACCCTGGACAAGGTATGATGAGGCAGAATTCTATCACATTAATAAGAGTAAAATATTTGCATCTATATCATTGGACGACATTGTGCAATTCCGGATGCTCGGCTTATGATTCGACCTGAGTCCAAAGAGTTTCGCTTTGTCTAGTGCTACCGCACAAATCTTGTTCACGTGAACCTCCTGGACATCATACGATGAGGCAGAATCCTAGCAAATTGATAGGAGTAAAGATACTTGCATCTATGTCATTGGACGACATTGGCAATTCTGGATGCTTCGACATATGATTCGACCTGAATCCAAAGGGAGTCGCTTTGGACAAGTGCTACCGCCCAAATCTTGTACATTTGGACACCCTGGACTAGATAGGATGGGGCAGAATCCTGTCAGATTGATAGGAGTAAAGATATTTGCATCTATATCATTGGACGACATTGGCAATTCTGGATGCTTCGGCTTATGGATCGACCTCAGTCCAAAGAGTTTCCCTTTGTCTAGTGCTACCGCACAAATCTTGTACATTAGAACCTGCTGGACAAGATACGATGAGGCAGAATCCTGTAAAATTGATAGGAGTGAAGATATTTGCCTCTATATCATTGGACAATATCGGCAATTCTGGATGCTGCGGCATATGATTCGACCTAGGTCCAAAGTGAGTCGCTTTGGATAAGTGCTACCGCACAAATCTGGTACATTTAGACCCCCTGGAGAATATACGATGAGGCAGAATCCTGTCAAATTGATAGGAGTAAAGATATTTGCATCTATATCATTGGACGACATTGGCAATCCTGGGGATCCGGCTTATGATTCGACCTGAATCCAAAGAGAGTCGCTTTGGACAAGTGCTACCGCACACACCTTGTACATTTGAACATCCGGAACAGGGTATGATGAGACAGAATCCTGTCAAATTGTTAGGAGTGAAGATATTTGCATCTATATCATTGGACGACATTGGCAATTCTGGATGCTCCGACTTATGATTCGACCTGAATCCAAAGAGTGTCGCTTTGGACAAACGCTGCCACACAAATCTTGTGCATTTGGACCTCCTGGAAAAGGTATGATGAGGCAGAATCCTGTCACATTGATGGGAGTGAAGATATTTGCATCTATATCATTGGACGACATTGGCAATTCTGGATGCTCCGGCGTATAATTCGACCGGAGGCCAAAGAGAGTCGCTTTGGACAAGTGCTACCCCACAAATCTTGTACATTTGGACCCACTGGAGAATATAGGATGAGGCTGAATCCTGTCAAATTGATAGGAGTTAAGATATTTGCAGCTATATCAATTGGATAACATCGGCGATTTTTGTTACATCGGCATATGGATCGACCTGAGTCCAAAGAGAGTCGGTTTGGACAAATGCTGCCGCCCAAATCTTGTGCCTTTGGACCTCCTGGACAAGATATGATGAAACAGAATCCTGTCAAATTGATAGGAGTGAAGATATTTGCATCTATATCATCGGACGACATTGGCAATTTTGGATGCTGCGACATATGATTCGACCTGAGTCCAAAGAGAGTCGCTTTGGACAAATGCTGCCACACAAATCTTATGCATTTGGACCTCCTGGAAAAGGTATGATGAGGCACAATCCTGTCACATTGATAGGAGTAAAAATATTTGCATCTATATCATTGGACGACATTGGCAATCCTGGGGATCCGGCATATGATTCGACCTGAATCCAAAGGGAGTCGTTTTGGACAAATGCTGTCACACAAATCTTGTGCATTTGGACCTCCTGGAAAAGGTATGATGTGGCAGAATCCTGTCAAATTGATAGGAGTAAAGATATTTGCATGTATATCATTGGACGACATTGGCAATTCTGGATGCTCCGGCTTATTAGTCGACCTGAATCCAAAGACAGTCGTTTTGGACAAGTAATACCGCACAAATCTTGTACATTTGAACCACCGGAACAAGGTATGATAAGACAGAATCCTGTCAAATTGATAGGAGTGAAGACATTTGCATCTATATCATTGGACGACATTGGCAATTCTGGATGCTCCGGCGTTAGATTCGACCGGAGGCCAAAGACAGTCGCTTTGGACAAGTGCTACCGCACAAATCTTGTACATTTGAACCCCTGGACAAGATACGATGAGACAGAATCCTGTCAAATTGATAGGAGTAAAGACATTTGCATCTATATCATTGGACGACATTAGCAATTCTGGATGCTCCGGCGTATGATTCGACCGGAGGCCAAAGAGAGTCGCTTTGGACAAGTGCTACCGCCCAAATCTTGTGCATTTGGACCTCCTGGACAAGATATGATGAGACAGAATCCTGTCAAATTGATAGGAGTGAAGATATTTGCATCTATATCATTGGAAAATATCGGCAATTTTGGATGCTGCGACATATGATTCGACCTGAGTCCAAAGAGAGTCGCTTTGGACAAATGCTGCCACACAAATCTTATGCATTTGGACCTCCTGGAAAAGGTATGATGTGGCACAATCCTGTCACATTGATAGGAGTAAAAATATTTGCATCTATATCATTGGACGACATTGGCAATTTTGGATGCTCCGACATATGATTCGACCTGAGTCTAAAGAGTGTCGCTTTGGACAAATGCTGCCACACAAGTCTTGTGCATTTGGACCTCTTGGAAAAGGTATGATGAGGCAGAATCCTGTCAAATTGATAGGAGTGAAGATATTTGCATCTATATCATTGGAAAATATCGGCAATTTTGGATGTTGCGACATATGATTCGACCTGAGTCCAAAGAGAGTCGCTTTGAACAAATGCTGCAACACAAATCTTATGCATTTAGACCTCCTGGAAAAGGTATGATGTGGCACAATCCTGTCACATTGATAGGAGTAAAAATATTTGCATCTATATCATTGGACGACATTGGCAATCCTGGGGATCCGGCTTATGATTCGTCCTGAATCCAAAGGGAGTCGCTTTGGACAAGTGCTAACGCACAAATCTTATACATTCGGAACCCCTGGACAAGATACGATGAGGCTGAATCCTATCAAATTGATAGGAGTAAAGATATTTGCATCTATATCATTGGACAATATCGGCAATTTTGGATTCTTCGCCTTATGATTCGACCTGAGTCCAAAGAGAGTCGTTTTGGACAAATGCTGTCACAGAAATCTTGTGCATTTTGACCTCCTGGAAGAGGTATGATGTGGCAGAATCCTGTCAAATTGATAGGAGTAAAGATATTTGCATCTACATCTTTGGACGATATTGGCAATTCTGGATGCTCCGGCTTATAATTCGACCTGAATCCAAAGACAGTCGCTTTGGACAAGTACTACCGCACAAATCTTGTACATTTGAACCCCTGGACAAGATACGATGAGACAGAATCCTGTCAAATTGATAGGAGTGAAGATATTTGCATCTATATCATTGGACGACACTGGCAATTCTGGATGCTGCGGCTTATGATTCGACCTAGGTCCGAAGAGAGTCGGTCTCGACAAGTGCTACCGCACACACCTTGTACATTTGAACATGCGGAACAGGGTATGATGAGACAGAATCCTGTGAAATTGTTAGGAGTGAAGATATTTGCATCTATATCATTGGACGACATTGGCAATTCTGGATGCTCCGACATATGATTCGACCTGAATCCAAAGAGTGTCGCTTTGGACAAACGCTGCCACACAAATCTTGTGCATTTGGACCTCCTGGAAAAGGTATGATGAGGCAGAATCCTGTCACATTGATGGGAGTGAAGATATTTGCATCTATATCATTGGACGTCATTGGCAATTCTGGATGCACCGGCATATGATTCGACCGGAGGCCAAAGAGAGTTGCTTTGGACAAATGCTGCCGCCTAAATCTTGTCCATTTGGACCTCCTGGACAAGGTACGTTGAGGCAGAATCCTGGCAAATTGACAGGAGTTAAGATATTTGCATCTACATCATTCGCATAACATCGGCAATTTTTATTACTTCGGCATATGGATAGACCTGAGTCCAAAGAGAATCGGTTTGGACAAATGCTGCCGCCCAAATCTTGTGCATTTGGACCTCCTGGACAAGATATGATGAGACAGAATCCTGTCAAATTGATAGGAGTAAAAATATTTGCATCTATATCATTGGACGACATTGGCAATTCTGGATGCTCCGGCATATGATTCGACCGGAGGCCAAAGAGAGTCGCTTTGGACAAATGCTGTCACACACATCTTGTGCATTTGGACCTCCTGGAAAAGGTATGATGTGGCACAATCCTGTCACATTGATAGGAGTAAATATATTTGTATCTACATCTTTGGACGACATTGGCAATTCTGGATGCTCCGGCATATGATTCGACCGGAGGCCAAAGAGAGTTGCTTTGGACAAGTGCTACCACACAAATCTTGTATATTTGTACCTCCGGAAGAAGGTATGATGAGGCAGAAACCTGGCAAATTGATAGGAGTTAAGATATTTGCAGCTATATCATTGGAAAATATCGGCAATTTTGGATGCTGCGACATATGATTCGACCTGAATCCAAAGAGAGTCGCTTTGGACAAATGCTGCCACACAAATCTTATGCATTTGGACCTCCTGGAAAAGGTATGATGTGGCAGAATCCTGTCAAATTGATTGGAGTTAAGATATTTGCATCTATATCATTCGGATAACATCGGCAATTTTTGTTACATCGGCATATGGGTCGACCTGACTCCAAAGAGAGTGGGTTTGGACAAATGCTGCCGCCCAAAACGTGTGTATTTGGACCTCCTGGAAAAGGTATGATGAGGCAGAATCCTGTCACATTGGTAGCAGTAAAGATATTTGCATCTATATCATTGGACGACATGGCAATCCTGGATGCACCGGCTTATGATTCCACCTGAGTCCAAAGAGATTCGGTCTCGACAAGTGGTACCGCACAAATCTTGTACATTTGATCCTCCTGGACAAGATACGATGAAGGAGTATCCTGTCAAATTGATCGGAGTGAAGATATTTGCATGTATATCATTGGACGACATTGGCAATTCTGGATTCTCCGGCTTATGATTCCACCTGAGTCCAAAGAGAGTCGCTTTGGACAAGTGCTACCGCAACGAATCTTGTACATTTGGACCTCCTGGACAAGGTATGATGAGGCAGAAACCTAGCAAATTGATAGGAGTAAAGATACTTGCATCTATGTCATTGGACGACATTGGCAATTCTGGATGCTTCGACATATGATTCGACCTGAATCCAAAGGGAGTCGCTTTGGACAAGTGCTACCGCCCAAATCTTGTACATTTGGACACCCTGGACTAGATAGGATGGGGCAGAATCCTGTCAGATCGATAGGAGTAAAGATATTTGCATCTATATCATTGGACGACATTGGCAATTTTGGATGCTCGGCATATGGATCGACCTGAGTCCAAAAAGATTCGCTTTTGTCTAGTGCTTCCGCACAAATCTTGTACACTGGAAACTCCTGGACAAGATGCGATGAGCCAGAATCTTGTCAAATTGATAGGAGTGAAGATATTTGCATCTATATCATTGGACGACATTGGCAATTCTGGATGCTCCGGCTTATGATTCGACCTGAATCCAAAGAGAGTCGCTTTGGACAAGTGCTACCGCACAAACCTTGTACATTTGGACCCCCTGGCCAAGATACGATGAGGCAGATTCTGGCAAATTGATAGGAGTTAAGATATTTGCATCTATATCATTCGGATAACATCGGCAATTTTTGTTACTTCGGCATATGGGTCGACCTGAGTCCAAAGAGAGTTGGTTTGGACAAATGCTGCCGCCCAAAACGTGTGTATTTGGACCTCCTGGAAAAGGTATGATGAGGCAGAATCCTGTCACATTGGTAGCAGTAAAGATATTTGCATCTATATCATTGGACGACATTGGCAATTCTGGATGCTCCGGCATATGATTCGACCGGAGGCCAAAGAGAGTCGCTTTGGACAAATGCTGTCACACACATCTTGTGCATTTGGACCTCCTGGAAAATGTATGATGTGGCACAATCCTGTCACATTGATAGGAGTAAATATATTTGTATCTACATCTTTGGACGACATTGGCAATTCCGGATGCTCCGGCATATGATTCGACCGGAGGCCAAAGAGAGTTGCTTTGGACAAGTGCTACCACACAAATCTTGTATAATTGTACCTCCGGAAGAAGGTATGATGAGGCAGAAACCTGGCAAATTGATAGGAGTTAAGATATTTGCAGCTATATCATTGGAAAATATCGGCAATTTTGGATGCTGCGACATATGATTCGACCTGAATCCAAAGAGAGTCGCTTTGGACAAATGCTGCCACACAAATCTTATGCATTTGGACCTCCTGGAAAAGGTATGATGTGGCAGAATCCTGTCAAATTGATTGGAGTTAAGATATTTGCATCTATATCATTCGGATAACATCGGCAATTTTTGTTACATCGGCATATGGGTCGACCTGACTCCAAAGAGAGTGGGTTTGGACAAATGCTGCCGCCCAAAACGTGTGTATTTGGACCTCCTGGAAAAGGTATGATGAGGCAGAATCCTGTCACATTGGTAGCAGTAAAGATATTTGCATCTATATCATTGGACGACATGGCAATCCTGGATGCACCGGCTTATGATTCCACCTGAGTCCAAAGAGATTCGGTCTCGACAAGTGGTACCGCACAAATCTTGTACATTTGATCCTCCTGGACAAGATACGATGAAGGAGTATCCTGTCAAATTGATCGGAGTGAAGATATTTGCATGTATATCATTGGACGACATTGGCAATTCTGGATTCTCCGGCTTATGATTCCACCTGAGTCCAAAGAGAGTCGCTTTGGACAAGTGCTACCGCAACGAATCTTGTACATTTGGACCTCCTGGACAAGGTATGATGAGGCAGAAACCTAGCAAATTGATAGGAGTAAAGATACTTGCATCTATGTCATTGGACGACATTGGCAATTCTGGATGCTTCGACATATGATTCGACCTGAATCCAAAGGGAGTCGCTTTGGACAAGTGCTACCGCCCAAATCTTGTACATTTGGACACCCTGGACTAGATAGGATGGGGCAGAATCCTGTCAGATCGATAGGAGTAAAGATATTTGCATCTATATCATTGGACGACATTGGCAATTTTGGATGCTCGGCTTATGATTCGACCTGAGTCCAAAGAGTTTCGCTTTTGTCTAGTGCTACCGCACAAATATTGTACACGTGAACCTCCTGGACAAGATACGATGAGGCAGAATCCTAGCAAGTTGATAGGAGTAAAGATATTTGCATCTATGTCATTGGACGATATTGGCAATTCTGGATGCTTCGACTTATGATTCGACCTGAATCCAAAGGGAGTCGATCTGGACAAGTGCAACCTCACAAATCTTGCACATTTGGACCCCCTGGACAAGATACGATGAGGCAGAATCCTGTTCAAATGATAGGAGTAAAGATATTTTCATCTATATCATTGGAAAACATTGGCAATCCTGGATACTTCGGCATATGGATCGACCTGAGTCCAAAGAGAGTCGCTTCGAACAAATGCTGCCACCCAAATCTTGTCCATTTGGACTTCCTGGAGAATATAGGATGAGGCAGAATCCTGTCAAATTGATAGGAGTGAAGATCTTTGCTTCTATATCATTGGACGACACTGGCAATTCTGGATGCTCCGGCTTATGATTCGACCTAGGTCCAAAGTGAGTCGCTTTGGACAAGTGCTGCCACCTCAATCTTGTCCATTTGGACCTCCTGGACAAGGTACGTTGAAGCAGAATCCTGGCAAATTGATAGGAATTAAGATATTTGCATCAAATATCATCCGGATAACATCGGCAAATTTTGTTACTTCGGCATATGGGTCGACCTGAGTCCAAAGAGAGTTGGTTTGGACAAATGCTGCCGCCCAAAACGTATCTATTCGGACCTCCTGGACAAGGTATGATGAGGCAGAATCCTGTCACATTGGTAGCAGTAAAGATATTTGCATCTATATCATTGGACGACATGGCAATCCTGGGGATCCGGCTTATGATTCGACCTGAATCCAAAGAGAGTCGGTCTCGACAAGCGGTACCGCACAAATCTTCTACATTTGTTCCTCCTGGACAAGATACAATGAGGCAGAATCCTGTCAAATTGATAGGAGTGAAGATATTTGCATGTATATCATTGGACGACATTGGCAATTCTGGATGCTCCGGCATATGAGTCGACCTGAATCCAAAGACAGTCGCTTTGGACAAGTACTACCGCACAAATCTTGTACATTTGAACCACCGGAACAAGCTATGATGAGACAGAATCCTGTCAAATTGATAGGAGTGAAGACATTTGCATCTATATCATTGGACGACATTGGCAATTCTGGATGCTCCGGCGTATGATTCGACCGGAGGCCAAAGAGAGTTGCTTTGGACAAGTGCTACCGCACAAATCTTGTACATTTGAACTCCTGGACAAGATACGATGAGACAGAATCCTGTCAAATTGATAGGAGTGAAGATATTTGCATCTATATCATTGGACTATACTGGCAATTCTGGATGCTCCGACATATGATTCGACCTGAGTCTAAAGAGTGTCGCTTTGGACAAATGCTGCCACACAAGTCTTGTGCATTTGGACCTCTTGGAAAAGGTATGATGAGGCAGAATCCTTTCAAATTGATAGGAGTGAAGATATTTGCATCTATATCATTGGAAAATATCGGCAATTTTGGATGTTGCGACATATGATTCGACCTGAGTCCAAAGAGAGTCGCTATGAACAAATGCTGCAACACAAATCTTATGCATTTGGACCTCCTGGAAAAGGTATGATGTGGCACAATCCTGTCACATTGATAGGAGTAAAAATATTTGCATCTATATCATTGGACGACATTGGCAATCCTGGGGATCCGGCTTATGATTCGTCCTGAATCCAAAGGGAGTCGCTTTGGACAAGTGCTAACGCACAAATCTTATACATTCGGAACCCCTGGACAAGATACGATGAGGCTGAATCCTATCAAATTGATAGGAGTAAAGATATTTGCATCTATATCATTGGACAATATCGGCAATTTTGGATTCTTCGCCTTATGATTCGACCTGAGTCCAAAGAGAGTCGTTTTGGACAAATGCTGTCACAGAAATCTTGTGCATTTGGACCTCCTGGAAGAGGTATGATGTGGCAGAATCCTGTCAAATTGATAGGAGTAAAGATATTTGCATCTACATCTTTGGACGATATTGGCAATTCTGGATGCTCCGGCATATAATTCGACCTGAATCCAAAGACAGTCGCTTTGGACAAGTACTACCGCACAAATCTTGTACATTTGAACCCCTGGACAAGATACGATGAGACAGAATCCTGTCAAATTGATAGGAGTGAAGATATTTGCATCTATATCATTGGACGACACTGGCAATTCTGGATGCTGCGGCTTATGATTCGACCTAGGTCCGAAGAGAGTCGGTCTCGACAAGTGCTACCGCACACACCTTGTACATTTGAACATGCGGAACAGGGTATGATGAGACAGAATCCTGTGAAATTGTTAGGAGTGAAGATATTTGCATCTATATCATTGGACGACATTGGCAATTCTGGATGCTCCGACATATGATTCGACCTGAATCCAAAGAGTGTCGCTTTGGACAAACGCTGCCACACAAATCTTGTGCATTTGGACCTCCTGGAAAAGGTATGATGAGGCAGAATCCTGTCACATTGATGGGAGTGAAGATATTTGCATCTATATCATTGGACGTCATTGGCAATTCTGGATGCACCGGCATATGATTCGACCGGAGGCCAAAGAGAGTTGCTTTGGACAAATGCTGCCGCCTAAATCTTGTCCATTTGGACCTCCTGGACAAGGTACGTTGAGGCAGAATCCTGGCAAATTGACAGGAGTTAAGATATTTGCATCTACATCATTCGCATAACATCGGCAATTTTTATTACTTCGGCATATGGATAGACCTGAGTCCAAAGAGAATCGGTTTGGACAAATGCTGCCGCCCAAATCTTGTGCATTTGGACCTCCTGGACAAGATATGATGAGACAGAATCCTGTCAAATTGATAGGAGTAAAAATATTTGCATCTATATCATTGGACGACATTGGCAATTCTGGATGCTCCGGCATATGATTCGACCGGAGGCCAAAGAGAGTCGCTTTGGACAAATGCTGTCACACACATCTTGTGCATTTGGACCTCCTGGAAAAGGTATGATGTGGCACAATCCTGTCACATTGATAGGAGTAAATATATTTGTATCTACATCTTTGGACGACATTGGCAATTCTGGATGCTCCGGCATATGATTCGACCGGAGGCCAAAGAGAGTTGCTTTGGACAAGTGCTACCACACAAATCTTGTATATTTGTACCTCCGGAAGAAGGTATGATGAGGCAGAAACCTGGCAAATTGATAGGAGTTAAGATATTTGCAGCTATATCATTGGAAAATATCGGCAATTTTGGAAGCTGCGACATATGATTCGACCTGAATCCAAAGAGAGTCGCTTTGGACAAATGCTGCCACACAAATCTTATGCATTTGGACCTCCTGGAAAAGGTATGATGTGGCAGAATCCTGTCAAATTGATTGGAGTTAAGATATTTGCATCTATATCATTCGGATAACATCGGCAATTTTTGTTACATCGGCATATGGGTCGACCTGACTCCAAAGAGAGTGGGTTTGGACAAATGCTGCCGCCCAAAACGTGTGTATTTGGACCTCCTGGAAAAGGTATGATGAGGCAGAATCCTGTCACATTGGTAGCAGTAAAGATATTTGCATCTATATCATTGGACGACATGGCAATCCTGGATGCACCGGCTTATGATTCCACCTGAGTCCAAAGAGATTCGGTCTCGACAAGTGGTACCGCACAAATCTTGTACATTTGATCCTCCTGGACAAGATACGATGAAGGAGTATCCTGTCAAATTGATCGGAGTGAAGATATTTGCATGTATATCATTGGACGACATTGGCAATTCTGGATTCTCCGGCTTATGATTCCACCTGAGTCCAAAGAGAGTCGCTTTGGACAAGTGCTACCGCAACGAATCTTGTACATTTGGACCTCCTGGACAAGGTATGATGAGGCAGAAACCTAGCAAATTGATAGGAGTAAAGATACTTGCATCTATGTCATTGGACGACATTGGCAATTCTGGATGCTTCGACATATGATTCGACCTGAATCCAAAGGGAGTCGCTTTGGACAAGTGCTACCGCCCAAATCTTGTACATTTGGACACCCTGGACTAGATAGGATGGGGCAGAATCCTGTCAGATCGATAGGAGTAAAGATATTTGCATCTATATCATTGGACGACATTGGCAATTTTGGATGCTCGGCTTATGATTCGACCTGAGTCCAAAGAGTTTCGCTTTTGTCTAGTGCTACCGCACAAATATTGTACACGTGAACCTCCTGGACAAGATACGATGAGGCAGAATCCTAGCAAGTTGATAGGAGTAAAGATATTTGCATCTATGTCATTGGACGATATTGGCAATTCTGGATGCTTCGACTTATGATTCGACCTGAATCCAAAGGGAGTCGATCTGGACAAGTGCAACCTCACAAATCTTGCACATTTGGACCCCCTGGACAAGATACGATGAGGCAGAATCCTGTTCAAATGATAGGAGTAAAGATATTTTCATCTATATCATTGGAAAACATTGGCAATCCTGGATACTTCGGCATATGGATCGACCTGAGTCCAAAGAGAGTCGCTTCGAACAAATGCTGCCACCCAAATCTTGTCCATTTGGACTTCCTGGAGAATATAGGATGAGGCAGAATCCTGTCAAATTGATAGGAGTGAAGATCTTTGCTTCTATATCATTGGACGACACTGGCAATTCTGGATGCTCCGGCTTATGATTCGACCTAGGTCCAAAGTGAGTCGCTTTGGACAAGTGCTGCCACCTCAATCTTGTCCATTTGGACCTCCTGGACAAGGTACGTTGAAGCAGAATCCTGGCAAATTGATAGGAATTAAGATATTTGCATCAAATATCATCCGGATAACATCGGCAAATTTTGTTACTTCGGCATATGGATCGACCTGAGTCCAAAAAGATTCGCTTTTGTCTAGTGCTTCCGCACAAATCTTGTACACTGGAAACTCCTGGACAAGATGCGATGAGCCAGAATCTTGTCAAATTGATAGGAGTGAAGATATTTGCATCTATATCATTGGACGACATTGGCAATTCTGGATGCTCCGGCTTATGATTCGACCTGAATCCAAAGAGAGTCGCTTTGGACAAGTGCTACCGCACAAACCTTGTACATTTGGACCCCCTGGCCAAGATACGATGAGGCAGATTCTGGCAAATTGATAGGAGTTAAGATATTTGCATCTATATCATTCGGATAACATCGGCAATTTTTGTTACTTCGGCATATGGGTCGACCTGAGTCCAAAGAGAGTTGGTTTGGACAAATGCTGCCGCCCAAAACGTGTGTATTTGGACCTCCTGGAAAAGGTATGATGAGGCAGAATCCTGTCACATTGGTAGCAGTAAAGATATTTGCATCTATATCATTGGACGACATTGGCAATTCTGGATGCTCCGGCATATGATTCGACCGGAGGCCAAAGAGAGTCGCTTTGGACAAATGCTGTCACACACATCTTGTGCATTTGGACCTCCTGGAAAATGTATGATGTGGCACAATCCTGTCACATTGATAGGAGTAAATATATTTGTATCTACATCTTTGGACGACATTGGCAATTCTGGATGCTCCGGCATATGATTCGACCGGAGGCCAAAGAGAGTTGCTTTGGACAAGTGCTACCACACAAATCTTGTATATTTGTACCTCCGGAAGAAGGTATGATGAGGCAGAAACCTGGCAAATTGATAGGAGTTAAGATATTTGCAGCTATATCATTGGAAAATATCGGCAATTTTGGATGCTGCGACATATGATTCGACCTGAATCCAAAGAGAGTCGCTTTGGACAAATGCTGCCACACAAATCTTATGCATTTGGACCTCCTGGAAAAGGTATGATGTGGCAGAATCCTGTCAAATTGATTGGAGTTAAGATATTTGCATCTATATCATTCGGATAACATCGGCAATTTTTGTTACATCGGCATATGGGTCGACCTGACTCCAAAGAGAGTGGGTTTGGACAAATGCTGCCGCCCAAAACGTGTGTATTTGGACCTCCTGGAAAAGGTATGATGAGGCAGAATCCTGTCACATTGGTAGCAGTAAAGATATTTGCATCTATATCATTGGACGACATGGCAATCCTGGATGCACCGGCTTATGATTCCACCTGAGTCCAAAGAGATTCGGTCTCGACAAGTGGTACCGCACAAATCTTGTACATTTGATCCTCCTGGACAAGATACGATGAAGGAGTATCCTGTCAAATTGATCGGAGTGAAGATATTTGCATGTATATCATTGGACGACATTGGCAATTCTGGATTCTCCGGCTTATGATTCCACCTGAGTCCAAAGAGAGTCGCTTTGGACAAGTGCTACCGCAACGAATCTTGTACATTTGGACCTCCTGGACAAGGTATGATGAGGCAGAAACCTAGCAAATTGATAGGAGTAAAGATACTTGCATCTATGTCATTGGACGACATTGGCAATTCTGGATGCTTCGACATATGATTCGACCTGAATCCAAAGGGAGTCGCTTTGGACAAGTGCTACCGCCCAAATCTTGTACATTTGGACACCCTGGACTAGATAGGATGGGGCAGAATCCTGTCAGATCGATAGGAGTAAAGATATTTGCATCTATATCATTGGACGACATTGGCAATTTTGGATGCTCGGCTTATGATTCGACCTGAGTCCAAAGAGTTTCGCTTTTGTCTAGTGCTACCGCACAAATATTGTACACGTGAACCTCCTGGACAAGATACGATGAGGCAGAATCCTAGCAAGTTGATAGGAGTAAAGATATTTGCATCTATGTCATTGGACGATATTGGCAATTCTGGATGCTTCGACTTATGATTCGACCTGAATCCAAAGGGAGTCGATCTGGACAAGTGCAACCTCACAAATCTTGCACATTTGGACCCCCTGGACAAGATACGATGAGGCAGAATCCTGTTCAAATGATAGGAGTAAAGATATTTTCATCTATATCATTGGAAAACATTGGCAATCCTGGATACTTCGGCATATGGATCGACCTGAGTCCAAAGAGAGTCGCTTCGAACAAATGCTGCCACCCAAATCTTGTCCATTTGGACTTCCTGGAGAATATAGGATGAGGCAGAATCCTGTCAAATTGATAGGAGTGAAGATCTTTGCTTCTATATCATTGGACGACACTGGCAATTCTGGATGCTCCGGCTTATGATTCGACCTAGGTCCAAAGTGAGTCGCTTTGGACAAGTGCTGCCACCTCAATCTTGTCCATTTGGACCTCCTGGACAAGGTACGTTGAAGCAGAATCCTGGCAAATTGATAGGAATTAAGATATTTGCATCAAATATCATCCGGATAACATCGGCAAATTTTGTTACTTCGGCATATGGATCGACCTGAGTCCAAAAAGATTCGCTTTTGTCTAGTGCTTCCGCACAAATCTTGTACACTGGAAACTCCTGGACAAGATGCGATGAGCCAGAATCTTGTCAAATTGATAGGAGTGAAGATATTTGCATCTATATCATTGGACGACATTGGCAATTCTGGATGCTCCGGCTTATGATTCGACCTGAGTCCAAAGAGAGTCGCTTTGGACAAGTGCTACCGCACAAACCTTGTACATTTGGACCCCCTGGCCAAGATACGATGAGGCAGATTCTGGCAAATTGATAGGAGTTAAGATATTTGCATCTATATCATTCGGATAACATCGGCAATTTTTGTTACTTCGGCATATGGGTCGACCTGAGTCCAAAGAGAGTTGGTTTGGACAAATGCTGCCGCCCAAAACGTATCTATTCGGACCTCCTGGACAAGGTATGATGAGGCAGAATCCTGTCACATTGGTAGCAGTAAAGATAATTGCATCTATATCATTGGACGACATGGCAATCCTGGGGATCCGGCTTATGATTCGACCTGAATCCAAAGAGAGTCGGTCTCGACAAGCGGTACCGCACAAATCTTCTACATTTGTTCCTCCTGGACAAGATACAATGAGGCAGAATCCTGTCAAATTGATAGGAGTGAAGATATTTGCATGTATATCATTGGACGACATTGGCAATTCTGGATGCTCCGGCATATGAGTCGACCTGAATCCAAAGACAGTCGCTTTGGACAAGTACTACCGCACAAATCTTGTACATTTGAACCACCGGAACAAGCTATGATGAGACAGAATCCTGTCAAATTGATAGGAGTGAAGACATTTGCATCTATATCATTGGACGACATTGGCAATTCTGGATGCTCCGGCGTATGATTCGACCGGAGGCCAAAGAGAGTTGCTTTGGACAAGTGCTACCGCACAAATCTTGTACATTTGAACTCCTGGACAAGATACGATGAGACAGAATCCTGTCAAATTGATAGGAGTGAAGATATTTGCATCTATATCATTGGACTATACTGGCAATTCTGGATGCTCCGACATATGATTCGACCTGAGTCTAAAGAGTGTCGCTTTGGACAAATGCTGCCACACAAGTCTTGTGCATTTGGACCTCTTGGAAAAGGTATGATGAGGCAGAATCCTGTCAAATTGATAGGAGTGAAGATATTTGCATCTATATCATTGGAAAATATCGGCAATTTTGGATGTTGCGACATATGATTCGACCTGAGTCCAAAGAGAGTCGCTATGAACAAATGCTGCAACACAAATCTTATGCATTTGGACCTCCTGGAAAAGGTATGATGTGGCACAATCCTGTCAAATTGATAGGAGTAAAGATATTTGCATCTACATCTTTGGACGATATTGGCAATTCTGGATGCTCCGGCATATAATTCGACCTGAATCCAAAGACAGTCGCTTTGGACAAGTACTACCGCACAAATCTTGTACATTTGAACCCCTGGACAAGATACGATGAGACAGAATCCTGTCAAATTGATAGGAGTGAAGATATTTGCATCTATATCATTGGACGACACTGGCAATTCTGGATGCTGCGGCTTATGATTCGACCTAGGTCCGAAGAGAGTCGGTCTCGACAAGTGCTACCGCACAAATCTTGTACATTTGGACCCCCTGGCCAAGATACGATGAGGCAGATTCTGGCAAATTGATAGGAGTTAAGATATTTGCATCTATATCATTCGGATAACATCGGCAATTTTTGTTACTTCGGCATATGGGTCAACCTGAGTCCAAAGAGAGTCGGTTTGGACAAATGCTGCCGCCCAAACGTGTGTATTTGGACCTCCTGGAAAAGGTATGATGTGGCAGAATCCTGTCACATTGGTAGCAGTAAGGATATTTGCATCTATATCATTGGACAACATGCCAATCCTGGATGCTCCGGCTAATGATTTGACCTGAGTCCAAAGAGAGTCGCTTTGGACAAGTGCTACCGCACACACCTTGTACATTTGAACATCCGGAACAGGGTATGATGAGACAGAATCCTGTGAAATTGTTAGGAGTGAAGATATTTGCATGTATATCATTGGACGACATTGGCAATTCTGGATGCTCCGACATATGATTCGACCTGAATCCAAAGAGTGTCGCTTTGGACAAACGCTGCCACACAAATCTTGTGCATTTGGACCTCCTGGAAAAGGTATGATGAGGCAGAATCCTGTCACATTGATGGGAGTGAAGATATTTGCATCTATATCATTGGACGTCATTGGCAATTCTGGATGCACCGGCATATGATTCGACCGGAGGCCAAAGAGAGTTGCTTTGGACGAATGCTGCCGCCTAAATCTTGTCCATTTGGACCTCCTGGACAAGGTATGATGAGGCAGAAACCTGGCAAATTGATAGGAGTTAAGATATTTGCAGCTATATCAATTGGATAACATCGGCAATTTTGGTTACTTCGGCATATGGATCGACCTGAGTCCAAAGAGAGTCGGTTTGGACAAATGCTGCCGCCCAAATCTTGTGCATTTGGACCTCCTGGACAAGATATGATGAAACAGAATACTGTCAAATTGATGGGAGTGAAGATATTTGCATCTATATCATCGGACGACATTGGCAATTCTGGATGCCCCGGCATATGATTCAACCTGAATCCAAAGAGAGTTGTTTTGGACAAGTTCCACCGCACAAATCTTGTACATTTTGAGCCCCTGGACACGATACGATGAGGCAGAATCCTGTACAATTCATAGGAGTAAAGATATTTGCATCTATATCATTGGACGACATTGGCAATTCTGGATGCTTCGGCTTATGGAACGACCTGAGTCCAAATAGACTCGCTTTTGTCAAGTGCTACCGCACAAATGTTGTACACTTGTACCTCCTGGACAAGATACGATGAGCCAGAATCCTGTCAAATTGATAGGAGTGAAGATATTTGCATCTATATCATTGGACGACACTGGCAATTCTGGATGCACCGGCATATGATTCGACTGGAGGCCAACGAGAGTCGCTTTGGGCAAATGCTGCCACCTCAATCTTGTCCATTTGGACCTCCTGGACAAGGTATGTTGAGGCAGAATCCTGGAAAATTGATAGGAATTAAAATATTTGCATCAAATATCATCCGGATAACATCGGCAATTTTTGTTACTTCGGCATATGGATCGACCTGGGTCCAAAGAGAGTCGCTTTGGACAAGTGCTACCCCACAAATCTTGTACATTTGGACCCCCTGGAGAATATACGATGAGGCAGAATCCTGTCAAATTGATAGGAGTAAAGATATTTGCATCCGTATCATTGGGCGACATTGGCAATCCTGGATGCTCGGCTTATGATTCGACCTGAGTCCAAAGAGAGTGGGTTTGGACAAATGCTGCCGCCCAAATCTTGTACATTTGAACCCCTGGACAAGATACGATAAGACAGAATCCTGTCAAATTGATAGGAGTGAAGATGTTTGCATCTATATCATTGGACGATACTGGCAATTCTGGATGTTGCGGCTTATGATTCGACCTAGGTCCAAAGTGAGTCGCTTTGAACAAATGCTGCCGCCTAAATCTTGTCCATTTGGACCTCCTGGACAAGGTATGTTGAGGCAGAATCCTGGCAAATTGATAGGAATTAAGATATTTGCATCAAATATCATCCGGATAACATCGGCAAATTTTGTTACTTCGGCATATGGATCGACCTGAGTCCAAAAAGATTCGCTTTTGTCTAGTGCTTCCGCACAAATCTTGTACACTGGAAACTCCTGGACAAGATACGATGAGTCAGAATCCTGTCAAATTGATAGGAGTAAAGATATTTGCATCTATATTATTGGACGACATTGGCAATTCTGGATGCTCCGGCTTATGATTCGACCTGAATCCAAAGAGAGTCGGTCTCGTTAAGTGGTACCGCACAAATGTTGTACATTTGAACATCCGGAACAGGGTATGATGAGACAGACTCCTGTCAAATTGTTAGGAGTGAAGATATTTGCATCTATATCATTTGACAACATTGGCAATTCTGGATGCTCCGGTGTATAATTCGACCGGAGGCCAAAGAGAGTCGCTTTGGACAAGTGCTATCCCACAAATCTTGTACATTTGGACCCCCTGGAGAATATAGGATGAGGCTGAATCCTGTCAAATTGATAGGAGTAAAGATATTTGCATCTATATCATTGGACGACATTGGCAATTCTGGATGCTCCGGCTTATGATTCGACATGAATCCAAAGACAGTCGCTTTGGACAAGTACTACCGCACAAATCCTGTACATTTGAACCCCTGGACAAGGTATGATGAAGCATAATGCTATCACATTGATAGGAGTAAAGATACTGGCATCTATATCATTGGACGATATAGGCAATTCTGGATGCTCGGCTTATGATTCGACCTGAGTCCAAAGAGAGTCGGTTTGGACAAATGCTGCCGCCCAAAACTTGTGCATTTGAACCCCTGGACAAGATACGATGAGACAGAATCCTGTCAAATTGAAAGGAGTGAAGATATTTGCATCTATATCATTGGACTATACTGGCAATTCTGGATGCTGCGGCTTATGATTCGACCTAGCTCCAAAGTGAGTCGCTTTGGACAAGTGCTGCCGCCCATATCTTGTCCATTTGGACCTCCTGGACAAGGTGTGATGAGGCAGAATTCTGGAAAATTGATAGGAGTTAAGATATTTGCATCTATATCATTGGACGACATTGGCAATTCTGGATGCTCCGGCGTATGATTCGACCGGAGGCAAAAGAGAGTCGCTTTGGACAGGTGCTACCGCACAAATGTTGTACACTTGAACCTCCTGGACAAGATGCGATGAGCCAGAATCCTGTCAAATTGATAGGAGTGAAGACATTTGCATCTATACCATTGGACGACATTGGCACTTCTGGATGCTCGGCTTATGATTTCACCTGAGTCCAAAGAGATTCGCTTTTGTAAAGTGCTACCGCACAAATCTTGTACACTTGAACCTCCTGGACAAGATACGTTGAGGATCAGAATCCTGTCAAATTGATTGGAGTGAAGATATTTGCATCTATATCATTGAACGACACTGGCAATTCTGAATGCTCCGGCTTATGATTCGACCTAGGTCCAAAGTGAGTCGCTTTGGACAACTGCTACCGCACAAATCTTGTACATTTGGACCTCCTGGATAAGGTATGATGAAGCATGATGCTATCACATTGATAGGAGTAAAGATACTTGCATCTATATCATTGGACGATATAGGCAATTCTGGATGCCCGGCTTATGTTATGATTCGATCTGAGTCCAAAGAGAGTCGGTTTGGACAAATGCTGCCGAGCAAAACTTGTGCATTTGGACCTCCTGAAAAAGGTATGATTAGGCAGAATCCTGTCACATTGATAGGACTAAAGATATTTGCATCAATATCTTTGGACGACATTGGCAATCCTGGGGATCCGGCATATTATTCGACATGAGTCCAAAGAGAGTCGCTTTGGACAAGTTCCACCGCACAAATCTTTTACATTTTGACCCCCTGGACAAGATACGATGAGGCAGAATCCTGTACAATTCATAGGAGTAAAGATATTTGCATCTATATCATTGGACGACATTGGCAATTCTGGATGCTTCGGCTTATGGAACGACCTGAGTCCAAATAGACTCGCTTTTGTCAAGTGCTACCGCACAAATCTTGTACACTTGAACCTCCTAGACAAGATACGATGAGCCAGATTCCTGTCAAATTGATAGGAGTGAAGATATTTGCATCTATATCATTCGGATAACATCTCTGCAATGTTTGTTACTTCGTCATATGGGTCGACCTGAGTCCAAAGAGAGTTGGTTTGGACAAATGCTGCCGCCCAAAACGTGTGTATTTGGACCTCCTGGAAAAGGTATGATGAGGCAGAATCCTGTCACATTGGTAGCAGTAAAGATATTTGCATCTATATCTTTGAACGACATGGCAATCCTGGATGCTCCGGCTTATGATTCCACCTGAATCCAAAGACAGTCGCTTTGGACAAGTACTACCACACACACCTTGTACATTTGAACCTCCAGAACAGGGTATGATGTGGCACAATCCTGTCACATTGATAGGAGTGAAGATATTTGCATCTATATCATTCGCATAACATCGGCAATTTTTGTTTCTTCGGCATATGGATAGACCTGAGTCCAAAGACAGTCGGTTTGGACAAATGCTGCCACCCAAATCTTGTGCAATTGGTCCTCCTGGAAGAGGTATGATGAGGCAAAATCCTGTCACGTTGATAGGAGTAAAGATATTTGCATCTATATCATTGGACGACATTGTCAATTCTGGATGCTCCGGCTTATGATTCGACCTGAATCCAAAGACAGTCGCTTTGGACAAGTACTACCGCACAAATCTTGTCCATTTGGACCTCCTGGACAAGGTATGATGTGGCACAATCCTGTCACATTGATAGGAGTGAAGATATTTGCATCTATATCATTCGCATAACATCGGCAATTTTTGTTTCTTCGGCATATGGATAGACCTGAGTCCAAAGACAGTCGGTTTGGACAAATGCTGCCACCCAAATCTTGTGCCATTGGTCCTCCTGGAAGAGGTATGATGAGGCAAAATCCTGTCACGTTGATAGGAGTAAAGATATTTGCATCTATATCATTGGACGACATTGTCAATTCTGGATGCTCCGGCTTATGATTCAACCTGAGTCCAAAGACAGTCGGTTTGGACAAATGCTGCCACCCAAATCTTGTGCAATTGGTCCTCCTGGAAGAGGTATGATGAGGCAAAATCCTGTCACGTTGATAGGAGTAAAGATATTTGCATCTATATCATTGGACGACATTGTCAATTCTGGATGCTCCGGCTTATGATTCGACCTGAATCCAAAGACAGTCGCTTTGGACAAGTACTACCGCACAAATCTTGTCCATTTGGACCTCCTGGACAAGGTATGGTGTGGCACAATCCTGTCACATTGATAGGAGTGAAGATATTTGCATCTATATCAATGGACGACATTGTCAATTTTGGATTCTCCGGCTTATGATTCGACCTGAATCCAAAGACAGTCGCTTTGGACAAGTACTACCGCACAAATCTTGTACATTTGAACCCCTGGACAAGGTACGATGAGACAGAATCCTGTCAAATTGATAGGAGTAAAGATATTTGCATCTATATCATTGGACGACATTGGCAATTCTGGATGCTCCGGCGTATAATTCGACCGGAGGCCAAAGAGAGTCGCTTTGGACAAATGCTGCCACCCAAATCTTGTCCATTTGTACTTCCTGGACAAGAAACCATGAGGCAGAATCCTGTCAAATTGATAGGAGTAAAGACATTTGCATCTATATCATTGGACGACATTGGCAATTCTGATTTATGATTCGACCTGAATCCAAAGACAGTCGCTTTGGACAAGTACTACCGCACAAATCTTGTACATTTGAACCCCTGGATAAGATGCGTTGAGGCAGAATCCTGTCAAATTGATAGGAGTGAAGATATTTGCATCTATATCATTGGGCGACATTGGCAATCCTGGGGATCCGGCTTATGATTCGACCTGAATCCAAAGAGACTCGCTTTTGTCAAGTGCTACCGCACAAATGTTGTACACTTGAACCTCCTGGACAAGATGCGATGAGCCAGAATCCTGTCAAATTGATAGGAGTGAAGATATTTGCATCTATATCATTGGACGACACTGGCAATTCTGGATGCACCGGCGTATAATTCGACCGGAGGCCAAATAGAGTCGCTTTGGACAAGTGCTACCCCACAAATCTTGTACATTTGGACCCCCTGGAGAATATAGGATGAGGCAGAATCCTGTCAAATTGATAGGAGTAAAGATATTTGCATCTATATCATTGGACGACATTGTCAATTCTGGATGCTCCCGCTTATGATTCGACCTGAATCCAAAGACAGTCGCTTTGGACAAGTACTACCGCACAAATCTTGTACATTTGAACCCCTGGATAAGATGCGTTGAGGCAGAATCCTGTCAAATTGATAGGAGTGAAGATATTTGCATCTATATCATTGGGCGACATTGGCAATCCTGGGGATCCGGCTTATGATTCGACCTGAATCCAAAGAGACTCGCTTTTGTCAAGTGCTACCACACAAATGTTGTACACTTGAACCTCCTGGACAAGATGCGATGAGCCAGAATCCTGTCAAATTGATAGGAGTGAAGATATTTGCATCTATATCATTGGACGACATTGGCAATTCTGGATGCTCCGGCTTATGATTCGACCTGAGTCCAAAGAGAGTCGCTTTGGACAAGTGCTACCGCACAAACCTTGTACATTTGGACCCCCTGGCCAAGATACGATGAGGCAGATTCTGGCAAATTGATAGGAGTTAAGATATTTGCATCTATATCATTCGGATAACATCGGCAATTTTTGTTACATCGGCATATGGGTCGACCTGAGTCCAAAGAGAGTTGGTTTGGACAAATGCTGCCGCCCAAAACGTATCTATTCGGACCTCCTGGACAAGGTATGATGAGGCAGAATCCTGTCACATTGGTAGCAGTAAAGATATTTGCATCTATATCATTGGACGACATGGCAATCCTGGGGATCCGGCTTATGATCCGACCTGAATCCAAAGAGAGTCGGTCTCGACAAGTGGTACCGCACAAATCTTCTACATTTGTTCCTCCTGGACAAGATACAATGAGGCAGAATCCTGTCAAATTGATAGGAGTGAAGATATTTGCATGTATATCATTGGACGACATTGGCAATTCTGGATGCTCCGGCATATGAGTCGACCTGAATCCAAAGACAGTCACTTTGGACAAGTACTACCGCACAAATCTTGTACATTTGAACCACCGGAACAAGCTATGATGAGACAGAATCCTGTCAAATTGATAGGAGTGAAGACATTTGCATCTATATCATTGGACGACATTGGCAATTCTGGATGCTCCGGCGTATGATTCGACCGGAGGCCAAAGAGAGTTGCTTTGGACAAGTGCTACCGCACAAATCTTGTACATTTGAACCGCTGGACAAGATACGATGAGACAGAATCCTGTCAAATTGATAGGAGTGAAGATATTTGCATCTATATCATTGGACTATACTGGCAATTCTGGATGCTGCGGCTTATGATTCGACCTAGCTCCAAAGTGAGTCGCTTTGGACAAGTGCTGCCGCCCATATCTTGTCCATTTGGACCTCCTGGACAAGGTGTGATGAGGCAGAATTCTGGAAAATTGATAGGAGTTAAGATATTTGCATCTATATCATTGGACGACATTGGAAATTCTGGATGCTCCGGCGTATGATTCGACCGGAGGCAAAAGAGAGTCGCTTTGGACAGGTGCTACCGCACAAATGTTGTACACTTGAACCTCCTGGACAAGATGCGATGAGCCAGAATCCTGTCAAATTGATAGGAGTGAAGACATTTGCATCTATACCATTGGACGACATTGGCACTTCTGGATGCTCGGCTTATGATTTCACCTGAGTCCAAAGAGATTCGCTTTTGTAAAGTGCTACCGCTCAAATCTTGTACACTTGAACCTCCTGGACAAGATACGTTGAGGATCAGAATCCTGTCAAATTGATTGGAGTGAAGATATTTGCATCTATATCATTGAACGACACTGGCAATTCTGAATGCTCCGGCTTATGATTCGACCTAGGTCCAAAGTGAGTCGCTTTGGACAAGTGCTACCGCACAAATCTTGTACATTTGGACCACCTGGATAAGGTATGATGAAGCATGATGCTATCACATTGATAGGAGTAAAGATACTTGCATCTATATCATTGGACGATATAGGCAATTCTGGATGCCCGGCTTATGTTATGATTCGATCTGAGTCCAAAGAGAGTCGGTTTGGACAAATGCTGCCGCGCAAAACTTGTGCATTTGGACCTCCTGAAAAAGGTATGATGAGGCAGAATCCTATCACATTCATAGGAGTAGAGATATTTGCATCTATATCATTGGACGACAGTGGCAATTCTGGATGCTGCGGCTTATGATTCGACCTAGGTCCAAAGTGAGTCGCTTTGGACAAGTGCTACCGCACAAATCTTGTCCATTTGGACCTATTGGACAAGGTATGTTGAGGCAGAATCCTGGCAAATTGATAGGAGTTAAGATATTTGCATCTATATCATTCGCATAACATCGGCAATTTTTGTTACTTCGGCATATGGATAGACCTGAGTCCAAAGACAGTCGGTTTGGACAAATGCTGCCACCCAAATCTTGTGCAATTGGTCCTCCTGGAAGAGGTATGATGAGGCAAAATCCTGTCACGTTGATAGGAGTTAAGATATTTGCATCTATATCATTCGGATAACATCTCTGCAATGTTTGTTACTTCGTCATATGGGTCGACCTGAGTCCAAAGAGAGTTGGTTTGGACAAATGCTGCCGCCCAAAACGTGTGTATTTGGACCTCCTGGAAAAGGTATGATGAGGCAGAATCCTGTCACATTGGTAGCAGTAAAGATATTTGCATCTATATCTTTGGACGACATGGCAATCCTGGATGCTCCGGCTTATGATTCCACCTGAGTCCAAAGAGAGTCGCTTTGGACAAGTGCTACCACACACACCTTGTACATTTGAACCTCCAGAACAGGGTATGATGAGACAGAATCCTGGCAAATTAATAGGAGTTAAGATATTTGCATCTATATCATTCGCATAACATCGGCAATTTTTGTTACTTCGGCATATGGATAGACCTGAGTCCAAAGGCAGTCGGTTTGGACAAATGCTGCCACCCAAATCTTGTGCAATTGGTCCTCCTGGAAGAGGTATGATGAGGCAAAATCCTGTCACGTTGATAGGAATAAAGATATTTGCATCTATATCATTGGACGACATTGTCAATTCTGGATGCTCCGGCTTATGATTCGACCTGAATCCAAAGACAGTCGCTTTGGACAAGTACTACCGCACAAATCTTGTACATTTGAACCCCTGGACAAGATACGATGAGACAGAATCCTGTCAAATTGATAGGAGTAAAGATATTTGCATCTATATCATTGGACGACATTGGCAATTCTGGATGCTCCGGCGTATAATTCGACCGGAGGCCAAAGAGAGTCGCTTTGGACAAGTGCTACCCCACAAATCTTGTACATTTGGACCCCCTGGAGAATATAGGATGAGGCAGAATCCTGTCAAATTGATAGGAGTAAAGATATTTGCATCGATATCATTGGACGACATTTGCAATTCTGGATGCTCCGGCTTATGATTCGACCTGAATCCAAAGACAGTCGCTTTGGACAATTACTACCGCACAAATCTTGTACAGTTGAACCCCTGGACAAGATACGATGAGACAGAATTCTGTCAAATTGATAGGAGTGAAGATATTTGCATCTATATCATTGGACTATACTGGCAATTCTGGATGCTGCGGCTTATGATTCGACCTAGGTCCAAAGTGAGTCGCTTTGGACAAGTGCAGCCGCCCAAATCTTGTCCATTTGGACCTCCTGGACAAGGTATGATGAGGCAGAATTCTGGAAAATTGATAGGAGTTAAGATATTTGCATCTATATCATTGGACGACATTGGCAATTCTGGATTCTCCGGCTTATGATTCGACCTGAATCCAAAGACAGTCGCTTTGGACAAGTGGTACCGGACAAATCTTGTACATTTCTTCCTCCTGGACAAGATACGATGAGGCAGAATCATGTCAAATTGATAGGAGTGAAGATATTTGCATCTATATAATTGGACGACATTGGCAATTCTGAATGCTCCGGCTTATGATTCGACCTGAGTCCAAAGAGAGTCGCTTTGGAGAAGTGCTACCGCACAAACCTTGTACATTTGAACCTCCAGAACAGGGTATGATGAGACAGAATCCTGTCAAATTGATAGGAGTGAAGACATTTGCATCTATATCATTGGACGACACTGCCAATTCTGGATGCTCCGGCTTATGATTCGACCTAGGTCCAAAGAGAGACGCTTTGGACAAGTGCTACCCCACAAATCTTGTACATTTGAACCCCTGGACAAGATACGATGAGACAGAATCCTGTCACATTGATAGGAGGGAAGATATTTGCATCTATATCATTGGACGACATTGGCAATTCTGGATGCTCGGCTTATGATTTCACCTGAGTCCAAAGAGATCCGCTTTTGTCAAGTGCTACCGCACAAATCTTGTACACTTGAACCTCCTAGACAAGATACGATGAGCCAGAATCCTGTCAAATTGATAGGAGTGAAGATATTTGTATCTATATCATTGGACGACATTGGCAATTCTGGATGCTCCGGCTAATGATTCGACCTGAATCCAAAGACAGTCGCTTTGGACAAGTGGTACCGCACAAATCTTGTACATTTGTTCCTCCTGGACAAGATACGATGAGGCAGAATCATGTCAAATTGATAGGAGTGAAGATGTTTGCATGTATATCATTGGACGACATTGTCAATTCTGGATGCTCCGGCTTATGATTCGACCTGAATCCAAAAACAGTCGCTTTAGACAAGTACTACCGCACAAGTCTTGTACATTTGAACCACCGGAACAAGCATTGATGAGGCAGATTCTGGCAAATTGATAGGAGTTAAGATATTTGCATCTATATCATTGGACGACATTGGCAATTCTGGATGCTCCGGCTTATGATTCGACCTGAATCCAAAGACAGTCGCTTTGGACAAGTGGTACCGCACAAATCTTGTACATTTGCTCCTCCTGGACAAGATACGATGAGGCAGAATCATGTCAAATTGATAGGAGTGAAGATATTTGCATGTATATCATTGGACGACATTGTCAATTCTGGATACTCCGGCTTATGATTCGACCTGAATCCAAAGACAGTCGCTTTGGACAAGTACTACCGCACAAATCTTGTACATTTGAACCACCGGAACAAGGAATGATGAGGCAGAATCCTATCACATTCATAGGAGTAGAGATATTTGCATCTATATCATTGGACGACAGTGGCAATTCTGGATGCTGCGGCTTATGATTCGACCTAGGTCCAAAGTGAGTCGCTTTGGACAAGTGCTACCGCACAAATCTTGTCCATTTGGACCTCTTGGACAAGGTATGTTGAGGCAGAATCCTGGCAAATTGATAGGAGTTAAGATTTTTGCATCTATATCATTCGCATAACATCGGCAATTTTTGTTACTTCGGCATATGGATAGACCTGAGTCCAAAGACAGTCGGTTTGGACAAATGCTGCCACCCAAATCTTGTGCAATTGGTCCTCCTGGAAAAGGTATGATGAGGCAAAATCCTGTCAAGTTGATAGGAGTAAAGATATTTGCATCTGTATCATTGGGCGACATTGGCAATCCTGGGGATCCGGCTTATGAATAGACCTGAATCCAAAGAGAGTCGCTTTGGAGAAGTGCTACCGCACAAACCTTGTACATTTGAACCTTCAGAACAGGGTATGATGAGACACAATCCTGTCAAATTGATAGGAGTGAAGACATTTGCATCTATATTATTGGACGACACTGGCAATTCTGGATGCTCGGGAGATGATTCGACCTAGGTCCAAAGACAGTCGCTTTGGACAAGTACTACCGCAAAAATCTTGTACATTTGAGCCCCTGGACAAGATACGATGAGACAGAATCCTGTCAAATTGATAGGATTGAAGATATTTGCACATATATCATTGGACGATACTGGCAGTTCTGGATGCTGCGGCATATGATTCGACCTGAGTCCAAAGAGAGTGGGTTTGGACAAATGCTGCCGCCAAAATCTTGTCCATTTGGACCTCCTGGACAAGGTATGATGAGGCAGAATTCTGGAAAATTGATAGGAGTTAAGATATTTGCATCTATATCATTGGACGACATTGGCAATTCTGGATTCTCCGGCTTATGATTCGACCTGAATCCAAAGACAGTCGCTTTGGACAAGTGGTACCGGACAAATCTTGTACATTTCTTCCTCCTGGACAAGATACGATGAGGCAGAATCATGTCAAATTGATAGGAGTGAAGATATTTGCATCTATATAATTGGACGACATTGGCAATTCTGAATGCTCCGGCTTATGATTCGACCTGAGTCCAAAGAGAGTCGCTTTGGAGAAGTGCTACCGCACAAACCTTGTACATTTGAACCTCCAGAACAGGGTATGATGAGACAGAATCCTGTCAAATTGATAGGAGTGAAGACATTTGCATCTATATCATTGGACGACACTGCCAATTCTGGATGCTCCGGCTTATGATTCGACCTAGGTCCAAAGAGAGACGCTTTGGACAAGTGGTACCGCACAAATCTTGTACATTTGCTCCTCCTGGACAAGATACGATGAGGCAGAATCATGTCAAATTGATAGGAGTGAAGATATTTGCATGTATATCATTGGACGACATTGTCAATTCTGGATACTCCGGCTTATGATTCGACCTGAATCCAAAGACAGTCGCTTTGGACAAGTACTACCGCACAAATCTTGTACATTTGAACCACCGGAACAAGGAATGATGAGGCAGAATCCTATCACATTCATAGGAGTAGAGATATTTGCATCTATATCATTGGACGACAGTGGCAATTCTGGATGCTGCGGCTTATGATTCGACCTAGGTCCAAAGTGAGTCGCTTTGGACAAGTGCTACCGCACAAATCTTGTCCATTTGGACCTCTTGGACAAGGTATGTTGAGGCAGAATCCTGGCAAATTGATAGGAGTTAAGATTTTTGCATCTATATCATTGGACGACATTGGCAATTCTGGATGCTCGGCTTATGATTTCACCTGAGTCCAAAGAGATCCGCTTTTGTCAAGTGCTACCGCACAAATCTTGTACACTTGAACCTCCTAGACAAGATACGATGAGTCAGAATGCTGTCAAATTGATAGGAGTGAAGATATTTGCATCTATATCATTGGACGACATTGGCAATTCTGGATGCTCCGGCTAATGATTCGACCTGAATCCAAAGACAGTCGCTTTGGACAAGTGGTACCGCACAAATCTTGTACATTTGTTCCTCCTGGACAAGATACGATGAGGCAGAATCATGTCAAATTGATAGGAGTGAAGATGTTTGCATGTATATCATTGGACGACATTGTCAATTCTGGATGCTCCGGCTTATGATTCGACCTGAATCCAAAAACAGTCGCTTTAGACAAGTACTACCGCACAAGTCTTGTACATTTGAACCACCGGAACAAGCATTGATGAGGCAGATTCTGGCAAATTGATAGGAGTTAAGATATTTGCATCTATATCATTGGACGACATTGGCAATTCTGGATGCTCCGGCTTATGATTCGACCTGAATCCAAAGACAGTCGCTTTGGACAAGTGGTACCGCACAAATCTTGTACATTTGCTCCTCCTGGACAAGATACGATGAGGCAGAATCATGTCAAATTGATAGGAGTGAAGATATTTGCATGTATATCATTGGACGACATTGTCAATTCTGGATACTCCGGCTTATGATTCGACCTGAATCCAAAGACAGTCGCTTTGGACAAGTACTACCGCACAAATCTTGTACATTTGAACCACCGGAACAAGGAATGATTAGGCAGAATCCTATCACATTCATAGGAGTAGAGATATTTGCATCTATATCATTGGACGACAGTGGCAATTCTGGATGCTGCGGCTTATGATTCGACCTAGGTCCAAAGTGAGTCGCTTTGGACAAGTGCTACCGCACAAATCTTGTCCATTTGGACCTCTTGGACAAGGTATGTTGAGGCAGAATCCTGGCAAATTGATAGGAGTTAAGATTTTTGCATCTATATCATTCGCATAACATCGGCAATTTTTGTTACTTCGGCATATGGATAGACCTGAGTCCAAAGACAGTCGGTTTGGACAAATGCTGCCACCCAAATCTTGTGCAATTGGTCCTCCTGGAAAAGGTATGATGAGGCAAAATCCTGTCAAGTTGATAGGAGTAAAGATATTTGCATCTGTATCATTGGGCGACATTGGCAATCCTGGGGATCCGGCTTATGAATAGACCTGAATCCAAAGA
This sequence comes from Priocnemis perturbator, assembly GCA_963942575.1. NCBI lineage: Eukaryota > Metazoa > Arthropoda > Insecta > Hymenoptera > Pompilidae > Priocnemis > Priocnemis perturbator. The sequence goes on from OZ012652.1 coordinate 13,330,510, forward strand.
GAGTCGCTTTGGAGAAGTGCTACCGCACAAACCTTGTACATTTGAACCTTCAGAACAGGGTATGATGAGACACAATCCTGTCAAATTGATAGGAGTGAAGACATTTGCATCTATATTATTGGACGACACTGGCAATTCTGGATGCTCGGGAGATGATTCGACCTAGGTCCAAAGACAGTCGCTTTGGACAAGTACTACCGCAAAAATCTTGTACATTTGAGCCCCTGGACAAGATACGATGAGACAGAATCCTGTCAAATTGATAGGATTGAAGATATTTGCACATATATCATTGGACGATACTGGCAGTTCTGGATGCTGCGGCATATGATTCGACCTGAGTCCAAAGAGAGTGGGTTTGGACAAATGCTGCCGCCAAAATCTTGTCCATTTGGACCTCCTGGACAAGGTATGATGAGGCAGAATTCTGGAAAATTGATAGGAGTTAAGATATTTGCATCTATATCATTGGACGACATTGGCAATTCTGGATTCTCCGGCTTATGATTCGACCTGAATCCAAAGACAGTCGCTTTGGACAAGTGGTACCGGACAAATCTTGTACATTTCTTCCTCCTGGACAAGATACGATGAGGCAGAATCATGTCAAATTGATAGGAGTGAAGATATTTGCATCTATATAATTGGACGACATTGGCAATTCTGAATGCTCCGGCTTATGATTCGACCTGAGTCCAAAGAGAGTCGCTTTGGAGAAGTGCTACCGCACAAACCTTGTACATTTGAACCTCCAGAACAGGGTATGATGAGACAGAATCCTGTCAAATTGATAGGAGTGAAGACATTTGCATCTATATCATTGGACGACACTGCCAATTCTGGATGCTCCGGCTTATGATTCGACCTAGGTCCAAAGAGAGACGCTTTGGACAAGTGGTACCGCACAAATCTTGTACATTTGCTCCTCCTGGACAAGATACGATGAGGCAGAATCATGTCAAATTGATAGGAGTGAAGATATTTGCATGTATATCATTGGACGACATTGTCAATTCTGGATACTCCGGCTTATGATTCGACCTGAATCCAAAGACAGTCGCTTTGGACAAGTACTACCGCACAAATCTTGTACATTTGAACCACCGGAACAAGGAATGATGAGGCAGAATCCTATCACATTCATAGGAGTAGAGATATTTGCATCTATATCATTGGACGACAGTGGCAATTCTGGATGCTGCGGCTTATGATTCGACCTAGGTCCAAAGTGAGTCGCTTTGGACAAGTGCTACCGCACAAATCTTGTCCATTTGGACCTCTTGGACAAGATACGATGCGGCTGAATCCTGTCAAATTGATAGGAGTGAAGATATTTGCATCTATATCATTGGACTATACTGGCAATTCTGGATGCTGCGGCTTATGATTCGACCTAGGTCCAAAGTGAGTCGCTTTGGACAAGTGCAGCCGACCAAATCTTGTCCATTTGGACCTCCTGGACAAGGTATGATGAGGCAGAATTCTGGAAAATTGATAGGAGTTAAGATATTTGCATCTATATCATTGGACGACATTGGCAATTCTGGATTCTCCGGCTTATGATTCGACCTGAATCCAAAGACAGTCGCTTTGGACAAGTGGTACCGCACAAACCTTGTACATTTGAACCTCCAGAACAGGGTATGATGAGACAGAATCCTGTCAAATTGATAGGAGTAAAAATATTTGCAACTATATCATTGGACAACATTGGCAATTCTGGATGCTCCGGCATATGATTCGACCGGAGGCCAAAGAGAGTCGCTTTGGACAAATGCTGTCACACACATCTTGTGCATTTGGACCTCCTGGAAAAGGTATGATGTGGCACAATCCTGTCACATTGATAGGAGTAAATATATTTGTATCTACATCTTTGGACGACATTGGCAATTCTGGATGCTCCGGCATATGATTCGACCGGAGGCCAAAGAGAGTTGCTTTGGACAAGTGCTACCACACAAATCTTGTACATTTGTACCTCCGGAACAAGGTATGATGAGGCAGAAACCTGGCAAATTGATAGGAGTTAAGATATTTGCAGCTATATCAATTGGATAACATCGGCAATTTTTGTTACTTCGGCATATGGATCGACCTGAGTCCAAAGAGAGTCGGTTTGGACAAATGCTGCCACCCAAATCTTGTGCATTTGGACCTCCTGGAAAAGGTATGATGTGGCACAATCCTGTCACATTGATAGGAGTAAAAATATTTGCATTATATCATTGGACGACATTGGCAATCCTGGGGATCCGGCTTATGATTCGACCTGAATCCAAAGGGAGTCGCTTTGGACAAGTGCTACCGCACAAATCTTGTGCATTTGGACCTCCTGGAAAAGGTATGATGAGGCAGAATCCTGTCAAATTGTTAGGAGTGAAGATATTTGCATCTATATCATGGGACGACATTGGCAATTCTGGATGCACCGGCGTATAATTTGACCGAGGGCCAAAGAGAGTCGCTTTGGACAAGTGCTACCCCACAAATCTTGTACATTTGGACCCCCTGGAGAATATAGGATGAGGCTGAATCCTGTCAAATTGATAGGAGTAAAGATATTTGCATCTATATCATTGGACGACATTGGCAATTCTGGATTCTCGGCTTATGATTCGACCTGAATCCAAAGAGATTCGGTCTCGACAAGTGGTACCGCACAAATCTTGTACATTTGTTCCTCCTGGACAAGATACGATGAAGGAGTATCCTGTCAAATTGATCGGAGTGAAGATATTTGCATGTATATCATTGGACGACATTGGCAATTCTGGATTCTCCGGCTTATGAGTCGACCTGAGTCCAAAGACAGTCGCTTTAGACAAGTAATACCGCACAAATCTTGTGCCTTTGGACCTCCTGGACAAGATATGATGAAACAGAATCCTGTCAAATTGATAGGAGTGAAGATATTTGCATCTATATCATCGGACGACATTGGCAATTCTGGATGCTCCGACATATGATTCGGCCTGAATCCAAAGAGTGTCGCTTTGGACAAACGCTGCCACACAAATCTTGTGCATTTGGACCTCCTGGAAAAGGTATGATGAGGCAGAATCCTGTCACATTGATGGGAGTGAAGATATTTGCATCTATATCATTGGAAAATATCGGCAATTTTGGATGCTGCGACATATGATTCGACCTGAGGCCAAAGAGAGTCGCTCTGGACAAATGCTGCCACACAAATCTTGTACATTTGGACACCCTGGACAAGGTATGATGAGGCAGAATTCTATCACATTAATAAGAGTAAAATATTTGCATCTATATCATTGGACGACATTGTGCAATTCCGGATGCTCGGCTTATGATTCGACCTGAGTCCAAAGAGTTTCGCTTTGTCTAGTGCTACCGCACAAATCTTGTTCACGTGAACCTCCTGGACATCATACGATGAGGCAGAATCCTAGCAAATTGATAGGAGTAAAGATACTTGCATCTATGTCATTGGACGACATTGGCAATTCTGGATGCTTCGACATATGATTCGACCTGAATCCAAAGGGAGTCGCTTTGGACAAGTGCTACCGCCCAAATCTTGTACATTTGGACCTCCTGGAAGAGGTATGATGTGGCAGAATCCTGTCAAATTGATAGGAGTAAAGATATTTGCATCTACATCATTGGACGACATTGGCAATTCTGGATGCTCCGGCTTATAATTCGACCTGAATCCAAAGACAGTCGCTTTGGACAAGTACTACCGCACAAATCTTGTACATTTGAACCCCTGGACAAGATACGATGAGACAGAATCCTGTCAAATTGATAGGAGTGAAGATATTTGCATCTATATCATTGGACGACACTGGCAATTCTGGATGCTGCGGCTTATGATTCGACCAAGGTCCGAAGAGAGTCGGTCTCGACAAGTGCTACCGCACACACCTTGTACATTTGAACATCCGGAACAGGGTATGATGAGACAGAATCCTGTGAAATTGTTAGGAGTGAAGATATTTACATCTATATCATTGGACGACATTGGCAATTCTGGATGCTCCGACATATGATTCGACCTGAATCCAAAGAGTGTCGCTTTGGACAAACGCTGCCACACAAATCTTGTGCATTTGGACCTCCTGGAAAAGGTATGATGAGGCAGAATCCTGTCACATTGATGGGAGTGAAGATATTTGCATCTATATCATTGGACGTCATTGGCAATTCTGGATGCACCGGCATATGATTCGACCGGAGGCCAAAGAGAGTTGCTTTGGACAAATGCTGCCGCCTAAATCTTGTCCATTTGGACCTCCTGGACAAGGTATGTTGAGGCAGAATCCTGGCAAATTGACAGGAGTTAAGATATTTGCATCTACATCATTCGCATAACATCGGCAATTTTTGTTACTTCGGCATATGGATAGACCTGAGTCCAAAGAGAATCGGTTTGGACAAATGCTGCCGCCCAAATCTTGTGCATTTGGACCTCCTGGGCAAGATATGATGAGTCAGAATCCTGTCAAATTGATAGGAGTAAAAATATTTGCATCTATATCATTTGACAACATTGGCAATTCTGGATGCTCCGGTGTATAATTCGACCGGAGGCCAAAGAGAGTCGCTTTGGACAAGTGCTATCCCACAAATCTTGTACATTTGGACCCCCTGGAGAATATAGGATGAGGCTGAATCCTGTCAAATTGATAGGAGTAAATATATTTGCATCTATATCATTGGACGACATTGGCAATTGTGGATGCTCCGGCTTATGATTCGACATGAATCCAAAGACAGTCGCTTTGGACAAGTACTACCGCACAAATCCTGTACATTTGAACCCCTGGACAAGATACGTTGAGACAGAATCCTGTCAAATTGATAGGACTAAAGATATTTGCATCTATATCTTTGGGCGACATTGGCAATCCTGGGGATCCGGCTTATGATTCGACCTGAATCCAAAGAGGGTCGGTCTCGACAAGTGGTACCGCACAAATCTTGTACATTTGTTCCTCCTGGACAAGATACGATGAGGCAAAATCCTGTAAAATTGATAGGAGTGAAGATATTTGCATGTATATCATTGGACGACATTGGCAATTCTGGATGCTCCGGATTATGAGTCGACCTGAATCCGAAGACAGTCGCTTTGGACAAGTAATACCGCACAAATCTTGTACATTTGGACCTCCTGGATAAGGTATGATGAAGCATAATGCTATCACATTGATAGGAGTAAAGATACTTGCATCTATATCATTGGACGATATAGGCAATTCTGGATGCTCGGCTTATGATTCGACCTGAGTCCAAAGAGAGTCGGTTTGGACAAATGCTGCCGCCCAAAACTTGTGCATTTGGACCTCCTGAAAAAAGGTATGATTAGGCAGAATCCTGTCACATTGATAGGAGTGAAGATATTTGCATCTATATCATTGGACGACACTGGCAATTCTGGATGCACCGGCATATTATTCGACCGGAGGCCAACGACAGTCGCTTTGGGCAAATGCTGCCACCTCAATCTTGTCTATTTGGACCTCCTGGACAAGGTATGTTGAGGCAGAATCCTGGCAAATTGATAGGAATTAAGATATTTGCATCAAATATCATCCGGATAATATCGGCAATTTTTGTTACTTCGGCATATGGATCGACCTGAGTCCAAAGAGAGTCGCTTTGGACAAATGCTGCCACCCAAATCTTGTCCATTTGTACTTCCTGGACAAGAAACCATGAGGCAGAATCCTGTCAAATTGATAGGAGTAAAGACATTTGCATCTATATCATTGGACGACATTGGCAATTCTGATTTATGATTCGACCTGAATCCAAAGACAGTCGCTTTGGACAAGTACTACCGCACAAATCTTGTACATTTGAACCCCTGGATAAGATGCGTTGAGGCAGAATCCTGTCAAATTGATAGGAGTGAAGATATTTGCATCTATATCATTGGGCGACATTGGCAATCCTGGGGATCCGGCTTATGATTCGACCTGAATCCAAAGAGACTCGCTTTTGTCAAGTGCTACCGCACAAATGTTGTACACTTGAACCTCCTGGACAAGATGCGATGAGCCAGAATCCTGTCAAATTGATAGGAGTGAAGATATTTGCATCTATATCATTGGACGACACTGGCAATTCTGGATGCACCGGCGTATAATTCGACCGGAGGCCAAATAGAGTCGCTTTGGACAAGTGCTACCCCACAAATCTTGTACATTTGGACCCCCTGGAGAATATAGGATGAGGCAGAATCCTGTCAAATTGATAGGAGTAAAGATATTTGCATCTATATCATTGGACGACATTGTCAATTCTGGATGCTCCGGCTTATGATTCGACCTGAATCCAAAGACAGTCGCTTTGGACAAGTACTACCGCACAAATCTTGTACATTTGAACCCCTGGATAAGATACGATGAGGCAGATTCTGGCAAATTGATAGGAGTGAAGATATTTGCATCTATATCATTCGGATAACATCGGCAATTTTTGTTACTTCGGCATATGGGTCGACCTGAGTCCAAAGAGAGTTGGTTTGGACAAATGCTGCCGCCCAAAACGTATCTATTCGGACCTCCTGGACAAGGTATGATGAGGCAGAATCCTGTCACATTGGTAGCAGTAAAGATATTTGCATCTATATCATTGGACGACATGGCAATACTGGGGATCCGGCTTATGATTCGACCTGAATCCAAAGAGAGTCGGTCTCGACAAGTGGTACCGCACAAATCTTCTACATTTGTTCCTCCTGGACAAGATACAATGAGGCAGAATCCTGTCAAATTGATAGGTGTGAAGATATTTGCATGTATATCATTGGACGACATTGGCAATTCTGGATGCTCCGGCATATGAGTCGACCTGAATCCAAAGACAGTCGCTTTGGACAAGTACTACCGCACAAATCTTGTACATTTGAACCACCGGAACAAGCTATGATGAGACAGAATCCTGTCAAATTGATAGGAGTGAAGACATTTGCATCTATATCATTGGACGACATTGGCAATTCTGGATGCTCCGGCGTATGATTCGACCGGAGGCCAAAGAGAGTTGCTTTGGACAAGTGCTACCGCACAAATCTTGTACATTTGAACCCCTGGACAAGATACGATGAGACAGAATCCTGTCAAATTGATAGGAGTGAAGATATTTGCATCTATATCATTGGACTATACTGGCAATTCTGGATGCTGCGGCTTATGATTCGACCTAGGTCCAAAGTGAGTCGCTTTGGACAAGTGCTGCCGCCCATATCTTGTCCATTTGGACCTCCTGGACAAGGTGTGATGAGGCAGAATTCTGGAAAATTGATAGGAGTTAAGATATTTGCATCTATATCATTGGACGACATTGGCAATTCTGGATGCTCCGGCGTATGATTCGACCGGAGGCAAAAGAGAGTCGCTTTGGACAGGTGCTACCGCACAAATGTTGTACACTTGAACCTCCTGGACAAGATGCGATGAGCCAGAATCCTGTCAAATTGATAGGAGTGAAGACATTTGCATCTATACCATTGGACGACATTGGCACTTCTGGATGCTCGGCTTATGATTTCACCTGAGTCCAAAGAGATTCGCTTTTGTAAAGTGCTACCGCACAAATCCTGTACACTTGAACCTCCTGGACAAGATACGTTGAGGATCAGAATCCTGTCAAATTGATTGGAGTGAAGATATTTGCATCTATATCATTGAACGACACTGGCAATTCTGAATGCTCCGGCTTATGATTCGACCTAGGTCCAAAGTGAGTCGCTTTGGACAAGTGCTACCGCACAAATCTTGTACATTTGGACCTCCTGGATAAGGTATGATGAAGCATGATGCTATCACATTGATAGGAGTAAAGATACTTGCATCTATATCATTGGACGATATAGGCAATTCTGGATGCTCCGGCTTATGATTCGACCTGAATCCAAAGACAGTCGCTTTGGACAAGTACTACCACACAAATCTTGTCCATTTGGACCTCCTGGACAAGGTATGATGTGGCACAATCCTGTCACATTGATAGGAGTGCAGATATTTGCATCTATATCATTCGCATAACATCGGCAATTTTTGTTACTTCGGCATATGGATAGACCTGAGTCCAAAGACAGTCGGTTTGGACAAATGCTGCCACCCAAATCTTGTGCAATTGGTCCTCCTGGAAGAGGTATGATGAGGCAAAATCCTGTCACGTTGATAGGAGTAAAGATATTTGCATCTATATCATTGGACGACATTGGCAATTCTGGATGCTCCGGCTAATGATTCGACCTGAATCCAAAGACAGTCGCTTTGGACAAGTGGTACCGCACAAATCTTGTACATTTGTTCCTTCTGGACAAGATACGATGAGGCAGAATCATGTCAAATTGATAGGAGTGAAGATGTTTGCATGTATATCATTGGACGACATTGTCAATTCTGGATGCTCCGGCTTATGATTCGACCTGAATCCAAAAACAGTCGCTTTGGACAAGTACTACCGCACAAGTCTTGTACATTTGAACCACCGGAACAAGCATTGATGAGGCAGATTCTGGCAAATTGATAGGAGTTAAGATATTTGCATCTATATCATTGGACTATACTGGCAATTCTGGATGCTGCGGCTTATGATTCGACCTAGGTCCAAAGTGAGTCGCTTTGGACAAGTGCTGCAGCCCAAATCTTGTCCATTTGGACCTCCTGGGCAAGGTATGATGAGGCAGAATTCTGGAAAATTGATAGGAGTTAAGATATTTGCATCTATATCATTGGACGACATTGGCAATTCTGGATGCTCCGGCTTATGATTCGACCTGAATCCAAAGACAGCCGCTTTGGACAAGTGGTACCGCACAAATCTTGTACATTTGCTCCTCCTGGACAAGATACGATGAGGCAGAATCATGTCAAATTGATAGGAGTGAAGATATTTGCATGTATATCATTGGACGACATTGTCAATTCTGGATACTCCGGCTTATGATTCGACCTGAATCCAAAGACAGTCGCTTTGGACAAGTACTACCGCACAAATCTTGTACATTTGAACCACCGGAACAAGGAATGATGAGGCAGAATCCTATCACATTCATAGGAGTAGAGATATTTGCATCTATATCATTGGACGACATTGGCAATTCTGGATGTTCGGCTTTTGATTCCACCTGTGTCCAAAGAGATTCGCTTTTCTCAAGTGCTAACGCACAAATCTTGTACACTTGAACCTCCTGGACAAGATACGATGAGCCAGAATCCTGTCAAATTGATAGGAGTGAAGATACTTGCATCTATATCATTGGACGACATTGGCAATTCTGGATGCTCCTGCATATGATTCGACCTGAATCCAAAAACAGTCGCTTTGGACAAGTACTACCGCACAAATCTTGTACATGTGAATCCCTGGACAAGATACGTTGAGGCAGAATCCTGTCAAATTGATAGGAGTGAAGATATTTGCATCTATATCATTGGACGACACTGGCAATTCTGGATGCTCCGGCTTATGATTCGACCTAGGTCCAAAGTGAGTCGCTTTGGACAAGTGCTACCGCACAAATCATGTACATTTCGACCTCCTGGACAAGGTATGATGAAGCATAATCCTATCACATTGATAGGAGTAAAGATATTTGTATCTACATCTTTGGACGACATTGGCAATTCTGGATGCTCCGGAATATGATTCGAGCGGAGGCCAAAGAGAGTTGCTTTGGACAAGTTCTACCGCACAAATCTTGTACATTTGTACCTCCGGAACAAGGTATGATGAGGCAGAATCCTGGCAAATTGACAGGAGTTAAGATATTTGCATCTATATCATTCGCATAACATCGGCAATTTTTGTTACTTCGGCATATGGATAGACCTGAGTCCAAAGAGAGTCGGTTTGGACAAATGCTGCCACCCAAATCTTGTGCAATTGGTCCTCCTGGAAAAGGTATGATGAGGCAAAATCCTTTCACGTTGATTGGAGTAAAGATATTTGCATCTATATCATTGGGCGACATTGGCAATCCTGGGGATCCGGCATATGAATCGACCTGAATCCAAAGAGAGTCGGTCTCGACAAGTGGTACCGCACAAATCTTGTACATTTGTTCCTCCTGGACAAGATACGATGAGGTAGAATCCTGTCAAATTGATAGGAGTGAAGATATTTGCATCTATATCATTGGACGACACTGGCAATTCTGGATGCTCCGGCTTATGATTCGACCTAGGTCCAAAGTGAGTCGCTTTTGACAAGTGCTGCCACCTCAATCTTGTCCATTTGGACCTCCTGGACAAGGTATGTTGAGGCAGACTCCTGGCAAATTGATAGGAATTAAGATATTTGCATCAAATATCATCCGGATAACATCGGCAATTTTTGTTACTTCGGTATATGGATCGACCTGAGTCCAAAGAGAGTCGCTTTGGACAAATGCTGCCACCCAAATGTTGTCCATTTGGACTTCCTGGACAAGATACGATGAGGCAGAATCCTGTCAAATTGATAGGAGTGAAGACATTTGCATCTATATCATTGGACGACCTTGGCAATTCTGGATATGATTCGACCTGAATCCAAAGACAGTCGCTTTGGACAAGTACTACCGCACAAATCTTGTACATTTGAACCCCTGGATAAGATGCGTTGAGGCAGAATCCTGTCAAATTGATAGGAGTGAAGATATTTGCATCTATATCATTGGGCTATACTGGCAATTCTGGATGCTGCGGCTTATGATTCGACCTAGGTCCAAAGTGAGTCGCTTTGGTCAAGGGCTACCGCACACACCTTGTACATTTGAAACTCCAGAACAGGGTATGATGAGACAGAATCCTGTCAAATTGATAGGAGTGAAGACATTTGCATCTATATCATTGGACGACATTGGCAATTCTGGATGCTCCGGCTTATGATTCGACCTAGGTCCAAAAAGAGTCGCTTTGGACAAGTGCTACCCCACAAATCTTGTACATTTGGACCCCCCGGAGAATATACGATGAGGCAGAATCCTCTCAAATTGATAGGAGTAAAGATATTTGCATCTATATCATTGGACGACATTGGCAATTTTGGATGCTCCGGCTTATGATTCGACCTGAATCCAAAGACAGTCGCTTTGGACAAGTACTACCGCATAAATCTTGTACATTTGAACCCCTGGACAAGATACGATGAGACAGAATCCTGTCAAATTGATAGGAGTGAAGATATTTGCATCTATATCATTGGACGACATTGGCAATTCTGGATGCTCCGGCGTATAATTCGACCGGAGGCCAAAGAGAGTCGCTTTGGACAAGTGCTACCCCACAAATCTTGTACATTTTGACCCCCTGGAGAATATAGGATGAGGCAGAATCCTGTCAAATTGATAGGAGTAAAGATATTTGCATCGATATCATTGGACGACATTGGCAATTCCGGATGCTTCGGCTTATGGAACGACCTGAATCCCAAGACAGTCGCTTTGGACAAGTGCTACCGCACACACCTTGTACATTTGAACCTCCAGAACAGGGTATGATGAGACAGAATCCTGTCAAATTGATAGGAGTGAAGACATTTGCATCTATATCATTGGACGACACTGGCAATTCTGGATGCTCCGGCTTATGATTCGACCTAGGTCCAAAGAGATCCGCTTTTGTCAAGTGCTACCGCACAAATCTTGTAGACTTGAACCTCCTAGACAAGATACGATGAGCCAGAATCCTGTCAAATTGATAGGAGTGAAGATATTTGCATCTATATCATTGGACGACATTGGCAATTCTGGATGCTCGGCTTATGATTTCACCTGAGTCCAAAGAGATCCGCTTTTGTCAAGTGCTACCGCACAAATCTTGTACACTTGAACCTCCTAGACAAGATACGATGAGCCAGAATCCTGTTAAATTGATAGGAGTGAAGATATTTGCATCTATATCATTGGACGACATTGGCAATTCTGGATGCTCCGGCTAATGATTCGACCTGAATCCAAAGACAGTCGCTTTGGACAAGTGGTACCGCACAAATCTTGCACATTTGCTCCTCCTGGACAAGATACGATGAGGCAGATTCTGGCAAATTGATAGGAGTGAAGATATTTGCATCTATATCATTCGGATAACATCGGCAATTTTTGTTACTTCGGCATATGGGTCGACCTGAGTCCAAAGAGAGTTGGTTTGGACAAATGCTGCCGCCCAAAACGTATCTATTCGGACCTCCTGGACAAGGTATGATGAGGCAGAATCCTGTCACATTGGTAGCAGTAAAGATATTTGCATCTATATCATTGGACGACATGGCAATCCTGGGGATCCGGCTTATGATTCGACCTGAATCCAAAGAGAGTCGGTCTCGACAAGTGGTACCGCACAAATCTTGTACATTTGTTCCTCCTGGACAAGATACGATGAAGGAGTATCCTGTCAAATTGATCGGAGTGAAGATATTTGCATGTATATCATTGGACGACATTGGCAATTCTGGATTCTCCGGCTTATGAGTCGACCTGAGTCCAAAGACAGTCGCTTTAGACAAGTAATACCGCACAAATCTTGTGCCTTTGGACCTCCTGGACAAGATATGATGAAACAGAATCCTGTCAAATTGATAGGAGTGAAGATATTTGCATCTATATCATCGGACGACATTGGCAATTCTGGATGCTCCGACATATGATTCGGCCTGAATCCAAAGAGTGTCGCTTTGGACAAACGCTGCCACACAAATCTTGTGCATTTGGACCTCCTGGAAAAGGTATGATGAGGCAGAATCCTGTCACATTGATGGGAGTGAAGATATTTGCATCTATATCATTGGAAAATATCGGCAATTTTGGATGCTGCGACATATGATTCGACCTGAGGCCAAAGAGAGTCGCTCTGGACAAATGCTGCCACACAAATCTTGTACATTTGGACACCCTGGACAAGGTATGATGAGGCAGAATTCTATCACATTAATAAGAGTAAAATATTTGCATCTATATCATTGGACGACATTGTGCAATTCCGGATGCTCGGCTTATGATTCGACCTGAGTCCAAAGAGTTTCGCTTTGTCTAGTGCTACCGCACAAATCTTGTTCACGTGAACCTCCTGGACATCATACGATGAGGCAGAATCCTAGCAAATTGATAGGAGTAAAGATACTTGCATCTATGTCATTGGACGACATTGGCAATTCTGGATGCTTCGACATATGATTCGACCTGAATCCAAAGGGAGTCGCTTTGGACAAGTGCTACCGCCCAAATCTTGTACATTTGGACCTCCTGGAAGAGGTATGATGTGGCAGAATCCTGTCAAATTGATAGGAGTAAAGATATTTGCATCTACATCATTGGACGACATTGGCAATTCTGGATGCTCCGGCTTATAATTCGACCTGAATCCAAAGACAGTCGCTTTGGACAAGTACTACCGCACAAATCTTGTACATTTGAACCCCTGGACAAGATACGATGAGACAGAATCCTGTCAAATTGATAGGAGTGAAGATATTTGCATCTATATCATTGGACGACACTGGCAATTCTGGATGCTGCGGCTTATGATTCGACCAAGGTCCGAAGAGAGTCGGTCTCGACAAGTGCTACCGCACACACCTTGTACATTTGAACATCCGGAACAGGGTATGATGAGACAGAATCCTGTGAAATTGTTAGGAGTGAAGATATTTACATCTATATCATTGGACGACATTGGCAATTCTGGATGCTCCGACATATGATTCGACCTGAATCCAAAGAGTGTCGCTTTGGACAAACGCTGCCACACAAATCTTGTGCATTTGGACCTCCTGGAAAAGGTATGATGAGGCAGAATCCTGTCACATTGATGGGAGTGAAGATATTTGCATCTATATCATTGGACGTCATTGGCAATTCTGGATGCACCGGCATATGATTCGACCGGAGGCCAAAGAGAGTTGCTTTGGACAAATGCTGCCGCCTAAATCTTGTCCATTTGGACCTCCTGGACAAGGTATGTTGAGGCAGAATCCTGGCAAATTGACAGGAGTTAAGATATTTGCATCTACATCATTCGCATAACATCGGCAATTTTTGTTACTTCGGCATATGGATAGACCTGAGTCCAAAGAGAATCGGTTTGGACAAATGCTGCCGCCCAAATCTTGTGCATTTGGACCTCCTGGGCAAGATATGATGAGTCAGAATCCTGTCAAATTGATAGGAGTAAAAATATTTGCATCTATATCATTTGACAACATTGGCAATTCTGGATGCTCCGGTGTATAATTCGACCGGAGGCCAAAGAGAGTCGCTTTGGACAAGTGCTATCCCACAAATCTTGTACATTTGGACCCCCTGGAGAATATAGGATGAGGCTGAATCCTGTCAAATTGATAGGAGTAAATATATTTGCATCTATATCATTGGACGACATTGGCAATTGTGGATGCTCCGGCTTATGATTCGACATGAATCCAAAGACAGTCGCTTTGGACAAGTACTACCGCACAAATCCTGTACATTTGAACCCCTGGACAAGATACGTTGAGACAGAATCCTGTCAAATTGATAGGACTAAAGATATTTGCATCTATATCTTTGGGCGACATTGGCAATCCTGGGGATCCGGCTTATGATTCGACCTGAATCCAAAGAGGGTCGGTCTCGACAAGTGGTACCGCACAAATCTTGTACATTTGTTCCTCCTGGACAAGATACGATGAGGCAAAATCCTGTAAAATTGATAGGAGTGAAGATATTTGCATGTATATCATTGGACGACATTGGCAATTCTGGATGCTCCGGATTATGAGTCGACCTGAATCCGAAGACAGTCGCTTTGGACAAGTAATACCGCACAAATCTTGTACATTTGGACCTCCTGGATAAGGTATGATGAAGCATAATGCTATCACATTGATAGGAGTAAAGATACTTGCATCTATATCATTGGACGATATAGGCAATTCTGGATGCTCGGCTTATGATTCGACCTGAGTCCAAAGAGAGTCGGTTTGGACAAATGCTGCCGCCCAAAACTTGTGCATTTGGACCTCCTGAAAAAAGGTATGATTAGGCAGAATCCTGTCACATTGATAGGAGTGAAGATATTTGCATCTATATCATTGGACGACACTGGCAATTCTGGATGCACCGGCATATTATTCGACCGGAGGCCAACGACAGTCGCTTTGGGCAAATGCTGCCACCTCAATCTTGTCTATTTGGACCTCCTGGACAAGGTATGTTGAGGCAGAATCCTGGCAAATTGATAGGAATTAAGATATTTGCATCAAATATCATCCGGATAATATCGGCAATTTTTGTTACTTCGGCATATGGATCGACCTGAGTCCAAAGAGAGTCGCTTTGGACAAATGCTGCCACCCAAATCTTGTCCATTTGTACTTCCTGGACAAGAAACCATGAGGCAGAATCCTGTCAAATTGATAGGAGTAAAGACATTTGCATCTATATCATTGGACGACATTGGCAATTCTGATTTATGATTCGACCTGAATCCAAAGACAGTCGCTTTGGACAAGTACTACCGCACAAATCTTGTACATTTGAACCCCTGGATAAGATGCGTTGAGGCAGAATCCTGTCAAATTGATAGGAGTGAAGATATTTGCATCTATATCATTGGGCGACATTGGCAATCCTGGGGATCCGGCTTATGATTCGACCTGAATCCAAAGAGACTCGCTTTTGTCAAGTGCTACCGCACAAATGTTGTACACTTGAACCTCCTGGACAAGATGCGATGAGCCAGAATCCTGTCAAATTGATAGGAGTGAAGATATTTGCATCTATATCATTGGACGACACTGGCAATTCTGGATGCACCGGCGTATAATTCGACCGGAGGCCAAATAGAGTCGCTTTGGACAAGTGCTACCCCACAAATCTTGTACATTTGGACCCCCTGGAGAATATAGGATGAGGCAGAATCCTGTCAAATTGATAGGAGTAAAGATATTTGCATCTATATCATTGGACGACATTGTCAATTCTGGATGCTCCGGCTTATGATTCGACCTGAATCCAAAGACAGTCGCTTTGGACAAGTACTACCGCACAAATCTTGTACATTTGAACCCCTGGATAAGATACGATGAGGCAGATTCTGGCAAATTGATAGGAGTGAAGATATTTGCATCTATATCATTCGGATAACATCGGCAATTTTTGTTACTTCGGCATATGGGTCGACCTGAGTCCAAAGAGAGTTGGTTTGGACAAATGCTGCCGCCCAAAACGTATCTATTCGGACCTCCTGGACAAGGTATGATGAGGCAGAATCCTGTCACATTGGTAGCAGTAAAGATATTTGCATCTATATCATTGGACGACATGGCAATACTGGGGATCCGGCTTATGATTCGACCTGAATCCAAAGAGAGTCGGTCTCGACAAGTGGTACCGCACAAATCTTCTACATTTGTTCCTCCTGGACAAGATACAATGAGGCAGAATCCTGTCAAATTGATAGGTGTGAAGATATTTGCATGTATATCATTGGACGACATTGGCAATTCTGGATGCTCCGGCATATGAGTCGACCTGAATCCAAAGACAGTCGCTTTGGACAAGTACTACCGCACAAATCTTGTACATTTGAACCACCGGAACAAGCTATGATGAGACAGAATCCTGTCAAATTGATAGGAGTGAAGACATTTGCATCTATATCATTGGACGACATTGGCAATTCTGGATGCTCCGGCGTATGATTCGACCGGAGGCCAAAGAGAGTTGCTTTGGACAAGTGCTACCGCACAAATCTTGTACATTTGAACCCCTGGACAAGATACGATGAGACAGAATCCTGTCAAATTGATAGGAGTGAAGATATTTGCATCTATATCATTGGACTATACTGGCAATTCTGGATGCTGCGGCTTATGATTCGACCTAGGTCCAAAGTGAGTCGCTTTGGACAAGTGCTGCCGCCCATATCTTGTCCATTTGGACCTCCTGGACAAGGTGTGATGAGGCAGAATTCTGGAAAATTGATAGGAGTTAAGATATTTGCATCTATATCATTGGACGACATTGGCAATTCTGGATGCTCCGGCGTATGATTCGACCGGAGGCAAAAGAGAGTCGCTTTGGACAGGTGCTACCGCACAAATGTTGTACACTTGAACCTCCTGGACAAGATGCGATGAGCCAGAATCCTGTCAAATTGATAGGAGTGAAGACATTTGCATCTATACCATTGGACGACATTGGCACTTCTGGATGCTCGGCTTATGATTTCACCTGAGTCCAAAGAGATTCGCTTTTGTAAAGTGCTACCGCACAAATCTTGTACACTTGAACCTCCTGGACAAGATACGTTGAGGATCAGAATCCTGTCAAATTGATTGGAGTGAAGATATTTGCATCTATATCATTGAACGACACTGGCAATTCTGAATGCTCCGGCTTATGATTCGACCTAGGTCCAAAGTGAGTCGCTTTGGACAAGTGCTACCGCACAAATCTTGTACATTTGGACCTCCTGGATAAGGTATGATGAAGCATGATGCTATCACATTGATAGGAGTAAAGATACTTGCATCTATATCATTGGACGATATAGGCAATTCTGGATGCTCCGGCTTATGATTCGACCTGAATCCAAAGACAGTCGCTTTGGACAAGTACTACCACACAAATCTTGTCCATTTGGACCTCCTGGACAAGGTATGATGTGGCACAATCCTGTCACATTGATAGGAGTGCAGATATTTGCATCTATATCATTCGCATAACATCGGCAATTTTTGTTACTTCGGCATATGGATAGACCTGAGTCCAAAGACAGTCGGTTTGGACAAATGCTGCCACCCAAATCTTGTGCAATTGGTCCTCCTGGAAGAGGTATGATGAGGCAAAATCCTGTCACGTTGATAGGAGTAAAGATATTTGCATCTATATCATTGGACGACATTGGCAATTCTGGATGCTCCGGCTAATGATTCGACCTGAATCCAAAGACAGTCGCTTTGGACAAGTGGTACCGCACAAATCTTGTACATTTGTTCCTTCTGGACAAGATACGATGAGGCAGAATCATGTCAAATTGATAGGAGTGAAGATGTTTGCATGTATATCATTGGACGACATTGTCAATTCTGGATGCTCCGGCTTATGATTCGACCTGAATCCAAAAACAGTCGCTTTGGACAAGTACTACCGCACAAGTCTTGTACATTTGAACCACCGGAACAAGCATTGATGAGGCAGATTCTGGCAAATTGATAGGAGTTAAGATATTTGCATCTATATCATTGGACTATACTGGCAATTCTGGATGCTGCGGCTTATGATTCGACCTAGGTCCAAAGTGAGTCGCTTTGGACAAGTGCTGCAGCCCAAATCTTGTCCATTTGGACCTCCTGGGCAAGGTATGATGAGGCAGAATTCTGGAAAATTGATAGGAGTTAAGATATTTGCATCTATATCATTGGACGACATTGGCAATTCTGGATGCTCCGGCTTATGATTCGACCTGAATCCAAAGACAGCCGCTTTGGACAAGTGGTACCGCACAAATCTTGTACATTTGCTCCTCCTGGACAAGATACGATGAGGCAGAATCATGTCAAATTGATAGGAGTGAAGATATTTGCATGTATATCATTGGACGACATTGTCAATTCTGGATACTCCGGCTTATGATTCGACCTGAATCCAAAGACAGTCGCTTTGGACAAGTACTACCGCACAAATCTTGTACATTTGAACCACCGGAACAAGGAATGATGAGGCAGAATCCTATCACATTCATAGGAGTAGAGATATTTGCATCTATATCATTGGACGACATTGGCAATTCTGGATGTTCGGCTTTTGATTCCACCTGTGTCCAAAGAGATTCGCTTTTCTCAAGTGCTAACGCACAAATCTTGTACACTTGAACCTCCTGGACAAGATACGATGAGCCAGAATCCTGTCAAATTGATAGGAGTGAAGATACTTGCATCTATATCATTGGACGACATTGGCAATTCTGGATGCTCCTGCATATGATTCGACCTGAATCCAAAAACAGTCGCTTTGGACAAGTACTACCGCACAAATCTTGTACATGTGAATCCCTGGACAAGATACGTTGAGGCAGAATCCTGTCAAATTGATAGGAGTGAAGATATTTGCATCTATATCATTGGACGACACTGGCAATTCTGGATGCTCCGGCTTATGATTCGACCTAGGTCCAAAGTGAGTCGCTTTGGACAAGTGCTACCGCACAAATCATGTACATTTCGACCTCCTGGACAAGGTATGATGAAGCATAATCCTATCACATTGATAGGAGTAAAGATATTTGTATCTACATCTTTGGACGACATTGGCAATTCTGGATGCTCCGGAATATGATTCGAGCGGAGGCCAAAGAGAGTTGCTTTGGACAAGTTCTACCGCACAAATCTTGTACATTTGTACCTCCGGAACAAGGTATGATGAGGCAGAATCCTGGCAAATTGACAGGAGTTAAGATATTTGCATCTATATCATTCGCATAACATCGGCAATTTTTGTTACTTCGGCATATGGATAGACCTGAGTCCAAAGAGAGTCGGTTTGGACAAATGCTGCCACCCAAATCTTGTGCAATTGGTCCTCCTGGAAAAGGTATGATGAGGCAAAATCCTTTCACGTTGATTGGAGTAAAGATATTTGCATCTATATCATTGGGCGACATTGGCAATCCTGGGGATCCGGCATATGAATCGACCTGAATCCAAAGAGAGTCGGTCTCGACAAGTGGTACCGCACAAATCTTGTACATTTGTTCCTCCTGGACAAGATACGATGAGGTAGAATCCTGTCAAATTGATAGGAGTGAAGATATTTGCATCTATATCATTGGACGACACTGGCAATTCTGGATGCTCCGGCTTATGATTCGACCTAGGTCCAAAGTGAGTCGCTTTTGACAAGTGCTGCCACCTCAATCTTGTCCATTTGGACCTCCTGGACAAGGTATGTTGAGGCAGACTCCTGGCAAATTGATAGGAATTAAGATATTTGCATCAAATATCATCCGGATAACATCGGCAATTTTTGTTACTTCGGTATATGGATCGACCTGAGTCCAAAGAGAGTCGCTTTGGACAAATGCTGCCACCCAAATGTTGTCCATTTGGACTTCCTGGACAAGATACGATGAGGCAGAATCCTGTCAAATTGATAGGAGTGAAGACATTTGCATCTATATCATTGGACGACCTTGGCAATTCTGGATATGATTCGACCTGAATCCAAAGACAGTCGCTTTGGACAAGTACTACCGCACAAATCTTGTACATTTGAACCCCTGGATAAGATGCGTTGAGGCAGAATCCTGTCAAATTGATAGGAGTGAAGATATTTGCATCTATATCATTGGGCTATACTGGCAATTCTGGATGCTGCGGCTTATGATTCGACCTAGGTCCAAAGTGAGTCGCTTTGGTCAAGGGCTACCGCACACACCTTGTACATTTGAAACTCCAGAACAGGGTATGATGAGACAGAATCCTGTCAAATTGATAGGAGTGAAGACATTTGCATCTATATCATTGGACGACATTGGCAATTCTGGATGCTCCGGCTTATGATTCGACCTAGGTCCAAAAAGAGTCGCTTTGGACAAGTGCTACCCCACAAATCTTGTACATTTGGACCCCCCGGAGAATATACGATGAGGCAGAATCCTCTCAAATTGATAGGAGTAATGATATTTGCATCTATATCATTGGACGACATTGGCAATTTTGGATGCTCCGGCTTATGATTCGACCTGAATCCAAAGACAGTCGCTTTGGACAAGTACTACCGCATAAATCTTGTACATTTGAACCCCTGGACAAGATACGATGAGACAGAATCCTGTCAAATTGATAGGAGTGAAGATATTTGCATCTATATCATTGGACGACATTGGCAATTCTGGATGCTCCGGCGTATAATTCGACCGGAGGCCAAAGAGAGTCGCTTTGGACAAGTGCTACCCCACAAATCTTGTACATTTTGACCCCCTGGAGAATATAGGATGAGGCAGAATCCTGTCAAATTGATAGGAGTAAAGATATTTGCATCGATATCATTGGACGACATTGGCAATTCCGGATGCTTCGGCTTATGGAACGACCTGAATCCCAAGACAGTCGCTTTGGACAAGTGCTACCGCACACACCTTGTACATTTGAACCTCCAGAACAGGGTATGATGAGACAGAATCCTGTCAAATTGATAGGAGTGAAGACATTTGCATCTATATCATTGGACGACACTGGCAATTCTGGATGCTCCGGCTTATGATTCGACCTAGGTCCAAAGAGATCCGCTTTTGTCAAGTGCTACCGCACAAATCTTGTAGACTTGAACCTCCTAGACAAGATACGATGAGCCAGAATCCTGTCAAATTGATAGGAGTGAAGATATTTGCATCTATATCATTGGACGACATTGGCAATTCTGGATGCTCGGCTTATGATTTCACCTGAGTCCAAAGAGATCCGCTTTTGTCAAGTGCTACCGCACAAATCTTGTACACTTGAACCTCCTAGACAAGATACGATGAGCCAGAATCCTGTTAAATTGATAGGAGTGAAGATATTTGCATCTATATCATTGGACGACATTGGCAATTCTGGATGCTCCGGCTAATGATTCGACCTGAATCCAAAGACAGTCGCTTTGGACAAGTGGTACCGCACAAATCTTGTACATTTGTTCCTTCTGGACAAGATACGATGAGGCAGAATCATGTCAAATTGATAGGAGTGAAGATGTTTGCATGTATATCATTGGACGACATTGTCAATTCTGGATGCTCCGGCTTATGATTCGACCTGAATCCAAAAACAGTCGCTTTGGACAAGTACTACCGCACAAGTCTTGTACATTTGAACCACCGGAACAAGCATTGATGAGGCAGATTCTGGCAAATTGATAGGAGTTAAGATATTTGCATCTATATCATTGGACTATACTGGCAATTCTGGATGCTGCGGCTTATGATTCGACCTAGGTCCAAAGTGAGTCGCTTTGGACAAGTGCTGCAGCCCAAATCTTGTCCATTTGGACCTCCTGGGCAAGGTATGATGAGGCAGAATTCTGGAAAATTGATAGGAGTTAAGATATTTGCATCTATATCATTGGACGACATTGGCAATTCTGGATGCTCCGGCTTATGATTCGACCTGAATCCAAAGACAGCCGCTTTGGACAAGTGGTACCGCACAAATCTTGTACATTTGCTCCTCCTGGACAAGATACGATGAGGCAGAATCATGTCAAATTGATAGGAGTGAAGATATTTGCATGTATATCATTGGACGACATTGTCAATTCTGGATACTCCGGCTTATGATTCGACCTGAATCCAAAGACAGTCGCTTTGGACAAGTACTACCGCACAAATCTTGTACATTTGAACCACCGGAACAAGGAATGATGAGGCAGAATCCTATCACATTCATAGGAGTAGAGATATTTGCATCTATATCATTGGACGACATTGGCAATTCTGGATGTTCGGCTTTTGATTCCACCTGTGTCCAAAGAGATTCGCTTTTCTCAAGTGCTAACGCACAAATCTTGTACACTTGAACCTCCTGGACAAGATACGATGAGCCAGAATCCTGTCAAATTGATAGGAGTGAAGATACTTGCATCTATATCATTGGACGACATTGGCAATTCTGGATGCTCCTGCATATGATTCGACCTGAATCCAAAAACAGTCGCTTTGGACAAGTACTACCGCACAAATCTTGTACATGTGAATCCCTGGACAAGATACGTTGAGGCAGAATCCTGTCAAATTGATAGGAGTGAAGATATTTGCATCTATATCATTGGACGACACTGGCAATTCTGGATGCTCCGGCTTATGATTCGACCTAGGTCCAAAGTGAGTCGCTTTGGACAAGTGCTACCGCACAAATCATGTACATTTCGACCTCCTGGACAAGGTATGATGAAGCATAATCCTATCACATTGATAGGAGTAAAGATATTTGTATCTACATCTTTGGACGACATTGGCAATTCTGGATGCTCCGGAATATGATTCGAGCGGAGGCCAAAGAGAGTTGCTTTGGACAAGTTCTACCGCACAAATCTTGTACATTTGTACCTCCGGAACAAGGTATGATGAGGCAGAATCCTGGCAAATTGACA
This sequence comes from Priocnemis perturbator, assembly GCA_963942575.1. NCBI lineage: Eukaryota > Metazoa > Arthropoda > Insecta > Hymenoptera > Pompilidae > Priocnemis > Priocnemis perturbator. The sequence goes on from OZ012652.1 coordinate 13,353,590, forward strand.
GGAGTTAAGATATTTGCATCTATATCATTCGCATAACATCGGCAATTTTTGTTACTTCGGCATATGGATAGACCTGAGTCCAAAGAGAGTCGGTTTGGACAAATGCTGCCACCCAAATCTTGTGCAATTGGTCCTCCTGGAAAAGGTATGATGAGGCAAAATCCTTTCACGTTGATTGGAGTAAAGATATTTGCATCTATATCATTGGGCGACATTGGCAATCCTGGGGATCCGGCATATGAATCGACCTGAATCCAAAGAGAGTCGGTCTCGACAAGTGGTACCGCACAAATCTTGTACATTTGTTCCTCCTGGACAAGATACGATGAGGTAGAATCCTGTCAAATTGATAGGAGTGAAGATATTTGCATCTATATCATTGGACGACACTGGCAATTCTGGATGCTCCGGCTTATGATTCGACCTAGGTCCAAAGTGAGTCGCTTTTGACAAGTGCTGCCACCTCAATCTTGTCCATTTGGACCTCCTGGACAAGGTATGTTGAGGCAGACTCCTGGCAAATTGATAGGAATTAAGATATTTGCATCAAATATCATCCGGATAACATCGGCAATTTTTGTTACTTCGGTATATGGATCGACCTGAGTCCAAAGAGAGTCGCTTTGGACAAATGCTGCCACCCAAATGTTGTCCATTTGGACTTCCTGGACAAGATACGATGAGGCAGAATCCTGTCAAATTGATAGGAGTGAAGACATTTGCATCTATATCATTGGACGACCTTGGCAATTCTGGATATGATTCGACCTGAATCCAAAGACAGTCGCTTTGGACAAGTACTACCGCACAAATCTTGTACATTTGAACCCCTGGATAAGATGCGTTGAGGCAGAATCCTGTCAAATTGATAGGAGTGAAGATATTTGCATCTATATCATTGGGCTATACTGGCAATTCTGGATGCTGCGGCTTATGATTCGACCTAGGTCCAAAGTGAGTCGCTTTGGTCAAGGGCTACCGCACACACCTTGTACATTTGAAACTCCAGAACAGGGTATGATGAGACAGAATCCTGTCAAATTGATAGGAGTGAAGACATTTGCATCTATATCATTGGACGACATTGGCAATTCTGGATGCTCCGGCTTATGATTCGACCTAGGTCCAAAAAGAGTCGCTTTGGACAAGTGCTACCCCACAAATCTTGTACATTTGGACCCCCCGGAGAATATACGATGAGGCAGAATCCTCTCAAATTGATAGGAGTAAAGATATTTGCATCTATATCATTGGACGACATTGGCAATTTTGGATGCTCCGGCTTATGATTCGACCTGAATCCAAAGACAGTCGCTTTGGACAAGTACTACCGCATAAATCTTGTACATTTGAACCCCTGGACAAGATACGATGAGACAGAATCCTGTCAAATTGATAGGAGTGAAGATATTTGCATCTATATCATTGGACGACATTGGCAATTCTGGATGCTCCGGCGTATAATTCGACCGGAGGCCAAAGAGAGTCGCTTTGGACAAGTGCTACCCCACAAATCTTGTACATTTTGACCCCCTGGAGAATATAGGATGAGGCAGAATCCTGTCAAATTGATAGGAGTAAAGATATTTGCATCGATATCATTGGACGACATTGGCAATTCCGGATGCTTCGGCTTATGGAACGACCTGAATCCCAAGACAGTCGCTTTGGACAAGTGCTACCGCACACACCTTGTACATTTGAACCTCCAGAACAGGGTATGATGAGACAGAATCCTGTCAAATTGATAGGAGTGAAGACATTTGCATCTATATCATTGGACGACACTGGCAATTCTGGATGCTCCGGCTTATGATTCGACCTAGGTCCAAAGAGATCCGCTTTTGTCAAGTGCTACCGCACAAATCTTGTAGACTTGAACCTCCTAGACAAGATACGATGAGCCAGAATCCTGTCAAATTGATAGGAGTGAAGATATTTGCATCTATATCATTGGACGACATTGGCAATTCTGGATGCTCGGCTTATGATTTCACCTGAGTCCAAAGAGATCCGCTTTTGTCAAGTGCTACCGCACAAATCTTGTACACTTGAACCTCCTAGACAAGATACGATGAGCCAGAATCCTGTTAAATTGATAGGAGTGAAGATATTTGCATCTATATCATTGGACGACATTGGCAATTCTGGATGCTCCGGCTAATGATTCGACCTGAATCCAAAGACAGTCGCTTTGGACAAGTGGTACCGCACAAATCTTGCACATTTGCTCCTCCTGGACAAGATACGATGAGGCAGATTCTGGCAAATTGATAGGAGTGAAGATATTTGCATCTATATCATTCGGATAACATCGGCAATTTTTGTTACTTCGGCATATGGGTCGACCTGAGTCCAAAGAGAGTTGGTTTGGACAAATGCTGCCGCCCAAAACGTATCTATTCGGACCTCCTGGACAAGGTATGATGAGGCAGAATCCTGTCACATTGGTAGCAGTAAAGATATTTGCATCTATATCATTGGACGACATGGCAATCCTGGGGATCCGGCTTATGATTCGACCTGAATCCAAAGAGAGTCGGTCTCGACAAGTGGTACCGCACAAATCTTCTACATTTGTTCCTCCTGGACAAGATACAATGAGGCAGAATCCTGTCAAATTGATAGGTGTGAAGATATTTGCATGTATATCATTGGACGACATTGGCAATTCTGGATGCTCCGGCATATGAGTCGACCTGAATCCAAAGACAATCGCTTTGGACAAGTACTACCGCACAAATCTTGTACATTTGAACCACCGGAACAAGCTATGATGAGACAGAATCCTGTCAAATTGATAGGAGTGAAGACATTTGCATCTATATCATTGGACGACATTGGCAATTCTGGATGCTCCGGCGTATGATTCGACCGGAGGCCAAAGAGAGTTGCTTTGGACAAGTGCTACCGCACAAATCTTGTACATTTGAACCCCTGGACAAGATACGATGAGACAGAATCCTGTCAAATTGATAGGAGTGAAGATATTTGCATCTATATCATTGGACGACACTGGCAATTCTGGATGCTCCGGCTTATGATTCGACCTAGGTCCAAAGTGAGTCGCTTTGGACAAGTGCTACCGCACAAATCTTTTACATTTGGACCCCCTGGCCAAGATACGATGAGGCAGATTCCTGTCAAATTGATAGGAGTGAAGATATTTGCATGTATATCATTGGACGACATTGGCAATTCTGGATGCTCCGGCTTATGAGTCGACCTGAATCCAAAGACAGTCGCTTTGGACAAGTGCTACCGCACAAATCTTGTACATTTGAACCCCTGGACAAGATACGATGAGACAGAATCCTGTCAAATTGATAGGAGTGAAGATATTTGCATCTATATCATTGGACGATACTGGCAATTGTGGATGCTGCGGCTTATGATTCGACCTAGGTCCAAAGTGAGTCGATCTGGACAAGTGCTACCGCACAAATCTTGTACATTTAGACCCCCTGGAGAATATACGATGAGGCAGAATCCTGTCAAATTGATAGGAGTAAAGATATTTGCATCTATATCATTGGGCGACATTGGCAATCCTGGGGATCCGGCTTATTATTCGACCTGAATCCAAAGAGAACGGTCTCGACAAGTGGTACCGCACAAATCTTGTACACTTGTTCCTCCTGGACAAGATACGATGAGATAAAATCCTGTCAAATTGATAGGAGTAAAGATATTTGCATCTATATCATTGGACAATATCGGCAATTTTGGATTCTTCGCCTTATGATTCGACCTGAATCCCAAGGGAGTCGCTTTGGACAAGTACTACCGCACAAATCTTGTACATTCGGACACCCTGGACAAGATACGATGAGGCTGAATCCTGTCAAATTGATAGGAGTAAAGATATTTGCATCTATATCATTGGACGACATTGGCAATTCTGGATGCTTCGGCTTATGGATCGTCCTGAGTCCAAAGAGAGTCGCTTTGGACAAATGCTGCCGCCCAAATCTTGTCTATTTGGACTTCCTGGACAAGGTATGATGAGGCAGAATCCTGGAAATTTGGCAGGAGTTAAGATATTTGCATCTATATCATTGGACGACATTGGCAATTCTGGATGCTCGGCTTATGATTTCACTTGAGTCCAAAGAGATCCGCTTTTGTCAAGTGCTACCGCACAAATCTTGTACACTTGAACCTCCTAGACAAGATACGATGAGCCAGAATCCTGTTAAATTGATAGGAGTGAAGATATTTGCATCTATATCATTGGACGACATTGGCAATTCTGGATGCTCCGGCTAACGATTCGACCTGAATCCAAAGACAGTCGCTTTGGACAAGTGGTACCGCACAAATGTTGTACATTTGTTCCTCCTGGACAAGATACGATGAGGCAGAATCATGTCAAATTGATAGGAGTGAAGATATTTGCATGTATATCATTGGACGACACTGGCAATTCTGGATGCTCCGGCTTATGATTCGACCTAGGTCCAAAGTGAGTCGCTTTGGACAAGTGCTACCGCACAAATCATGTACATTTGGACCTCCTGGACAAGGTATGATGAAGCATAATCCTATCACATTGATAGGAGTAAAGATATTTGTATCTACATCTTTGGACGACATTGGCAATTCTGGATGCTCCGGAATATGATTCGAGCGGAGGCCAAAGAGAGTTGCTTTGGACAAGTGCTACCGCACAAATCTTGTACATTTGTACCTCCGGAACAAGGTATGATGAGGCAGAATCCTGGCAAATTGCCAGGAGTTAAGATATTTGCATCTATATCATTCGCATAACATCGGCAATTTTTGTTACTTCGGCATATGGATAGACCTGAGTCCAAAGAGAGTCGGTTTGGACAAATGCTGCCACCCAAATCTTGTGCAATTGGTCCTCCTGGAAAAGGTATGATGAGGCAAAATCCTGTCACGTTGATTGGAGTAAAGATATTTGCATCTATATCATTGGGCGACATTGGCAATCCTGGGGATCCGGCTTATGAATCGACCTGAATCCAAAGAGAGTCGGTCTCGACATGTGGTACCGCACAAATCTTGTACATTTGTTCCTCCTGGACAAGATACGATGAGGTAGAATCCTGTCAAATTGATAGGAGTGAAGATATTTGCATCTATATCATTGGACGACATTAGCAATTTTGGATGCTCCGGCTTATGATTCGACCTAGGTCCAAAGTGAGTCGCTTTGGGCAAATGCTGCCACCTCAATCTTGTCCAGTTGGCCCTCCTGGACAAGGTATGTTGATGCAGAATCCTGGCAAATTGATAGGAGTGAAGATATTTGCATCTATATCATTGGACGACATTGGCAATTCTGGATGCTCCGGCTTATGATTCGACCTGAGTCCAAAGAGATTCGCTTTTGTCAAGTGCAACCTTACAAATCTTGTCCATTTGAACCTCCTGGACAAGATATGATGAGGCAGAATCCTGTCAAATTGAAATGAGTGCAGATATTTGCATCTATATCATTGAACGACATTGGCAATTCTGGATGCTGCGGCTTATGATTCGACCTAGGTCCAAAGTGAGTCGCTTTGGACAAGTGCTACCGCACAAATCTTGTACATTTGGACCCCCTGGCCAAGATACGATGAGGCAGATTCTGGCAAATTGATAGGAGTTAAGATATTTGCATCTATATCATTCGGATAACATCGGCAATTTTTGTTACTTCGGCATATGGGTCGACCTGAGTCCACAGAGAGTCGGTTTGGACAAATGCTGCCGCCCCAAACGTGTGTATTTGGACCTCCTGGAACAGGGTTATGATGAGACAGAATCCTGTCAAATTGTTAGGAGTGAAGATATTTGCATCTATATCATTGGACGACATTGGCAATTCTGGATGCTCCGGCGTATAATTCGACCGGAGGCCAAAGAGAGTCGTTTGGACAAGTACTACCCCACAAATCTTGTACATTTGGACCCCCTGGCGAATATAGGATGAGGCAGAATCCTGTCAAATTGATAGGAGTGAAGATATTTGCATTTATATCATTGGACGACATTGTCAATTCTGGATGCTCCGGCATATGATTCGACCTGAATCCAAAGACAGTCGCTTTGGACAAGTACTACCGCACCAATCTTGTACATTTGAATCACCGGAACAAGGTATGATGAGGCAGAATCCTATCACATTGATAGGAGTAAAGATATTTGCATCTATATCATTGGACGACATTGGCAATTCTGGATGCTCGGCATTTGATTCCACCTGAGTCCAAAGAGATTCGCTTTTCTCAAGTGCTACCGCACAAATCTTGTACACTTGAACCACCTGGACAAGATACGATGAGCCAGAATCCTGTCAAATTGATAGGAGTAAAGATATTTGCATCTATATCATTGGACAATATCGGCAATTTTGGATTCTTCGCCTTATGATTCGACCTGAATCCCAAGGGAGTCGCTTTGGACAAGTACTACCGCACAAATCTTGTACATTCGGACACCCTGGACAAGATACGATGAGGCTGAATCCTGTCAAATTGATAGGAGTAAAGATATTTGCATCTATATCATTGGACGACATCGGCAATTCTGGATGCTTCGGCTTATGGATCGACTTGAGTCCAAAGAGATTCGCTTGTGTAAAATGCTACCGCACAAATCTTGTACATTTGAACCTCCGGAACAAGGTATGATGAGACAGAATCCTGTCAAATTGATAGGAGTAAAGATATTTGCATCTATATCATTGGGCGACATTGGCAATCCTGGGGATCCGGCTTATGATTCGACCTGAATCCAAAGAGAACGGTCTCGACAAGTGGTACCGCACAAATCTTGTACACTTGTTCCTCCTGAACAAGATACGATGAGGCAAAATCCTGTCTAATTGATAGGAGTAAAGATATTTGCATCTATATCATTGGACAATATCGGCAATTTTGGATTCTTCGCCTTATGATTCGACCTGAATCCCAAGGGAGTCGCTTTGGACAAGTGCTACCGCACAAATCTTGTACATTCGGACACCCTGGACAAGATACGATGAGGCTGAATCCTGTCAAATTGATAGGAGTAAAGATATTTGCATCTATATCATTGGACGACATCGGCAATTCTGGATGCTTCGGCTTATGATTCGACCTAGGTCCAAAGTGAGTCGCTTTGGACAAGTGCTACCGCACAAATCTTGTACATTTGGACCCCCTGGCCAAGATACGATGAGGCAGATTCTGGCAAATTGATAGGAGTTAAGATATTTGCATCTATATCATTCGGATAACATCGGCAATTTTTGTTACTTCGGCATATGGGTCGACCTGAGTCCACAGAGAGTCGGTTTGGACAAATGCTGCCGCCCCAAACGTGTGTATTTGGACCTCCTGGAACAGGGTTATGATGAGACAGAATTCTGTCAAATTGTTAGGAGTGAAGATATTTGCATCTATATCATTGGACGACATTGGCAATTCTGGATGCTCCGGCGTATAATTCGACCTAGGTCCAAAGTGAGTCGCTTTGGGCAAGTGCTGCCACCTCAATCTTGTCCATTTGGACTTCCTGGACAAGGTATGATGAGACAGAATCCTGTCAAATTGATAGGAGTGAAGACATTTGCATCTATATCTTTTGACGACATTGGCAATTCTGGATGCTCCGGCGTATAATTCGACCGGAGGCCAAAGAGAGTCGCTTTGGACAAGTGCTACCCCACAAATCTTGTACATTTGGACCCTCTGGAGAATATAGGATGAGGCAGATTCTGGCAAATTGATAGGAGTTAAGATATTTGCATGTATATCATTCGGATAACATCGGCAATTTTTGTTACTTCGGCATATGGGTCGACCTGAGTCCACAGAGACTCGGTTTGGACAAATGCTGCCGCCCCAAACGTGTGTATTTGGACCTCCTGGAACAGGGTTATGATGAGACAGAATCCTGTCAAATTGTTAGGAGTGAAGATATTTGCATCTATATCATTGGACGACATTGGCAATTCTGGATGCTCCGGCATATGATTCGACCTGAGTCCAAAAAGAGTCGCTTTGGACAAGTGCTACCGCACAATCCTTGTACATTTGAACCTCCTGGACAAGATACGATGAGGCAGAATCCTGTCAAATCGATAGGAATGAAGATATTTGCATCTATATCATTGGACCACATTGGCAAATCTGGATGATCGGCTTATGATTCGACCTTAGTCCAAATAGAGTTGCTTTGGACAAGTGCTGCCGCCCAAAACTTGTACATTTGGACCTCCTGGACAAGGTACGATGAGACAGAATCCTGTTAAATTGAGAGGAGTGAAGACATTTCGATCTATATCATTGGACGACATTGGCAATTCTGGATGATCCGGCTTTTGATTCGACCTGAATCCAAAGACAGTCGCTTTGGACAAGTACTGCCGCACAAATCTTGTACACTTGAACCACCTGGACAAGATACGATGAGCCAGAATCCTGTCAAATTGATAGGAGTGAAGATATTTGCATCTATATCATTGGACGACATTGGCAATTCTGGATGCTCCGGCTTATGATTCGACCTGAGTCCAAAGAGAGTCGCTTTGGACAAGTGCTACCCCACAAATCTTGTACATTGTGACCCCCTGGAGATTATACGAGGCAGAATCCTGTCAAATTGATAGGAGTAAAGATATTTGCATCTATATCATTGGACGACATTGGCAATTTTGGATGTTGCGGCTTATGATTCGACCTAGGTCCAAAGTGAGTCGCTTTGGACAAGTGCTACCGCACAAATCTTTTACATTTGGACCCCCTAGCCAAGATACGATGAGGCAGATTCCTGTCAAATTGATAGGAGTGAAGATATTTGCATGTATATCATTGGACGACATTGGCAATTCTGGATGCTCCGGCTTATGAGTCGACCTGAATACAAAGACAGTCGTTTGGACAAGTGCTACCGCACAAATCTTGTACATTGTGACCCCCTGGAGATTATACGAGGCAGAATCCTGTCAAATTGATGGGAGTAAAGATATTTGCATCTATATCATTGGACGACATTGGCAATTTTGGATGTTGCGGCTTATGATTCGACCTAGGTCCAAAGTGAGTCGCTTTGGACAAGTGCTACCGCACAAATCTTTTACATTTGGACCCCCTGGCCAAGATACGATGAGGCAGATTCCTGGCAATTTGGCAGGAGTTAAGATATTTGCATCTATATCATTGGACGACATTGGTAATTCAGGATGCTCCGGCTTATGATTCGACCTGAGTCCAAAGAGAGTCGCTTTGGAGAAGTGCTACCGCACAAACCTTGTACATTTGAACCTCCAGAACAGGGTATGATGAGACAGAATCCTGTCAAATTGATAGGAGTAAAGATACTTGCATCTATATCATTGGACGATATAGGCAATTCTGGATGCTCGGCTTATGATTCGACCTGAGTCCAAAGAGAGTCGCTTTGGACAAGTGCTACCGCACAAATCTTGTATATTTGAACCCCTGGACAAGATACGATGAGACAGAATCCTGTCAAATTGATAGGAGTGAAGATATTTGCATCTATATCATTGGACGATAGTGGCAATTCTGGATGCTGCAGCATATGATTCGACCTAGGCCCAAAGTGAGTCGCTTTGGACAAGTGCTAGCGCACAAATCTTGTACACTTAGACCCCCTGGAGAATATACGATGAGGCAGAATCCTGTCAAATTGATAGGAGTAAAGATATTTGCATCTATATCATTGGGCGACATTGGCAATCCTGGGGATCCGGCTTATGATTCGACCTGAATCCAAAGAGAGTCGGTCTCGACAAGTGGTACCGCACAAATCTTGTACACTTGTTCCTCCTGGACAAGATACGATGAGGCAAAATCCTGTTAAATTGATAGGAGTAAAGATATTTGCATCTATATCATTGGACAATATCGGCAATTTTGGATTCTTCGCCTTATGATTCGACCTGAATCCCAAGGGAGTCGATTTGGACAAGTGCTACCGCACAAATCTTGTACATTCGGACACCCTGGACAAGATACGATGAGGCTGAATCCTGTCAAATTGATAGGAGTAAAGATATTTGCATCTATATCATTGGACGACATTGGTAATTCTGGATGCTCCGGCTTATGATTCGACCTGAATCCAAAGAGAGTCGCTTTGGACAAGTGCTGCCGCCCAAATCTTGTCCATTTGGACTTCCTGGACAAGGTATGATGAGGCAGAATCCTGGCAATTTGGCAGGAGTTAAGATATTTGCATCTATATCATTGGACGACATTGGTAATTCAGGATGCTCCGGCTTATGATTCGACCTGAGTCCAAAGAGAGTCGCTTTGGAGAAGTGCTACCGCACAAACCTTGTACATTTGAACCTCCAGAACAGGGTATGATGAGACAGAATCCTGTCAAATTGATAGGAGTAAAGATACTTGCATCTATATCATTGGACGATATAGGCAATTCTGGATGCTCGGCTTATGATTCGACCTGAGTCCAAAGAGAGTCGCTTTGGACAAGTGCTGCCGCCCAAAACTTGTACATTTGGACCTCCTGGACAAGGTACGATGAGACAGAATCCTGTCAAATTGAGAGGAGTGAAGACATTTGCATCTATATCATTGGACGACATTGGCAATTCTGGATGATCCGGCTTTTGATTCGACCTGAATCCAAAGACAGTCGCTTTGGACAAGTACTGCCGCACAAATCTTGTACATTTGAACCCCTGGATAAGATGCGTTGACGCAGAATCCTGTCTAATTGATAGGAGTGAAGATATTTGCATCTATATCATTGGACGACACTGGCAATTCTGGATGCTCTGGCTTATGATTCGACCTAGGTCCAAAGAGGGTCGCTTTGGACAAGTGCTACCCCACAAATCTTGTACATTTGGACCCCCTGGAGAATATACGATGAGGCAGAAACCTGTCAAATTGATATGAGTAAAGATATTTGCATCTATATCATTGGGCGACATTGGCAATCCTGGGGATCCGGCTTATGATTCGACCTGAATCCAAAGGGAGTCGGTCTCGACAAGTGGTACCGCACAAATCTTGTACACTTGAACCACCTGGACAAGATACGATGAGCCAGAATCCTGTCAAATTGATAGGAGTGAAGATATTTGCATCTATATCATTGGACGACATTGGCAATTCTGGGTGCTCCGGCTTATGATTCGACCTGAGTCCAAAGAGAGTCGCTTTGGACAAGTGCTACCCCACAAATCTTGTACATTGTGACCCCCTGGAGATTATACGAGGCAGAATCCTGTCAAATTGATAGGAGTAAAGATATTTGCATCTATATCATTGGACGACATTGGCAATTTTGGATGTTGCGGCTTATGATTCGACCTAGGTCCAAAGTGAGTCGCTTTGGACAAGTGCTACCGCACAAATCTTTTACATTTGGACCCCCTGGCCAAGATACGATGAGGCAGATTCCTGTCAAATTGATAGGAGTGAAGATATTTGCATGTATATCATTGGACGACATTGGCAATTCTGGATGCTCCGGCTTATGAGTCGACCTGAATACAAAGACAGTCGTTTGGACAAGTGCTACCGCACAAATCTTGTACATTTGAACCCCTGGACAAGATACGATGAGACAGAATCCTGTTAAATTGATAGGAGTGAAGATATTTGCATCTATATCATTGGACGATAGTGGCAATTCTGGATGCTGCGGCATATGATTCGACCTAGGCCCAAAGTGAGTCGCTTTGGACAAGTGCTAGCGCACAAATCTTGTACACTTAGACCCCCTGGAGAATATACGATGAGGCAGAATCCTGTCAAATTGATAGGAGTAAAGATATTTGCATCTATATCATTGGGCGACATTGGCAATCCTGGGGATCCGGCTTATGATTCGACCTGAATCCAAAGAGAGTCGGTCTCGACAAGTGGTACCGCACAAATCTTGTACACTTGTTCCTCCTGGACAAGATACGATGAGGCAAAATCCTGTCAAATTGATAGGAGTAAAGATATTTGCATCTATATCATTGGACAATATCGGCAATTTTGGATTCTTCGCCTTATGATTCGACCTGAATCCAAAGAGAGTCGCTTTGGACAAATGCTGCCGCCCAAATCTTGTCCATTTGGACTTCCTGGACAAGGTATGATGAGACAGAATCCTGGCAATTTGGCAGGAGTTAAGATATTTGCATCTATATCATTGGACGACATTGGTAATTCTGGATGCTCCGGCTTATGATTCGACCTGAGTCCAAAGAGAGTCGCTTTGGAGAAGTGCTACCGCACAAACCTTGTACATTTGAACCTCCAGAACAGGGTATGATGAGACAGAATCCTGTCAAATTGATAGGAGTAAAGATATTTGCATCTATATCATTGGGCGACATTGGCAATCCTGGGGATCCGGCTTATGATTCGACCTGAATCCAAAGAGAACGGTCTCGACAAGTGGTACCGCACAAATCTTGTACACTTGTTCCTCCTGAACAAGATACGATGAGGCAAAATCCTGTCAAATTGATAGGAGTAAAGATATTTGCATCTATATCATTGGACAATATCGGCAATTTTGGATTCTTCGCCTTATGATTCGACCTGAATCCCAAGGGAGTCGCTTTGGACAAGTGCTACCGCACAAATCTTGTACATTCGGACACCCTGGACAAGATACGATGAGGCTGAATCCTGTCAAATTGATAGGAGTAAAGATATTTGCATCTATATCATTGGACGACATCGGCAATTCTGGATGCTCTGGCTTATGATTCGACCTAGGTCCAAAGAGGGTCGCTTTGGACAAGTGCTACCCCACAAATCTTGTACATTTGGACCCCCTGGAGAATATACGATGAGGCAGAAACCTGTCAAATTGATAGGAGTAAAGATATTTGCATCTATATCATTGGGCGACATTGGCAATCCTGGGGATCCGGCTTATGATTCGACCTGAATCCAAAGGGAGTCGGTCTCGACAAGTGGTACCGCACAAATCTTGTACACTTGAACCACCTGGACAAGATACGATGAGCCAGAATCCTGTCAAATTGATAGGAGTGAAGATATTTGCATCTATATCATTGGACGACATTGGCAATTCTGGATGCTCCGGCTTATGATTCGACCTGAGTCCAAAGAGAGTCGCTTTGGACAAGTGCTACCCCACAAATCTTGTACATTGTGACCCCCTGGAGATTATACGAGGCAGAATCCTGTCAAATTGATAGGAGTAAAGATATTTGCATCTATATCATTGGACGACATTGGCAATTTTGGATGTTGCGGCTTATGATTCGACCTAGGTCCAAAGTGAGTCGCTTTGGACAAGTGCTACCGCACAAATCTTTTACATTTGGACCCCCTGGCCAAGATACGATGAGGCAGATTCCTGTCAAATTGATAGGAGTGAAGATATTTGCATGTATATCATTGGACGACATTGGCAATTCTGGATGCTCCGGCTTATGAGTCGACCTGAATACAAAGACAGTCGTTTGGACAAGTGCTACCGCACAAATCTTGTACATTTGAACCCCTGGACAAGATACGATGAGACAGAATCCTGTTAAATTGATAGGAGTGAAGATATTTGCATCTATATCATTGGACGATAGTGGCAATTCTGGATGCTGCGGCATATGATTCGACCTAGGCCCAAAGTGAGTCGCTTTGGACAAGTGCTAGCGCACAAATCTTGTACACTTAGACCCCCTGGAGAATATACGATGAGGCAGAATCCTGTCAAATTGATAGGAGTAAAGATATTTGCATCTATATCATTGGGCGACATTGGCAATCCTGGGGATCCGGCTTATGATTCGACCTGAATCCAAAGAGAGTCGGTCTCGACAAGTGGTACCGCACAAATCTTGTACACTTGTTCCTCCTGGACAAGATACGATGAGGCAAAATCCTGTTAAATTGATAGGAGTAAAGATATTTGCATCTATATCATTGGACAATATCGGCAATTTTGGATTCTTCGCCTTATGATTCGACCTGAATCCCAAGGGAGTCGATTTGGACAAGTGCTACCGCACAAATCTTGTACATTCGGACACCCTGGACAAGATACGATGAGGCTGAATCCTGTCAAATTGATAGGAGTAAAGATATTTGCATCTATATCATTGGACGACATTGGCAATCCTGGGGATCCGGCTTATGATTCGACCTGAATCCAAAGACAGTCGCTTTGGACAAGTACTACCGCACAAATCTTGTACATTTGAACCCCTGGACAAGATACGATGAGACAGAATCCTGTCAAATTGATAGGAGTGAAGATATTTCCATCTATATCATTGGACCACATTGGCAAATCTGGATGATCGGCTTATGATTCGACCTTAGTCCAAATAGAGTTGCTTTGGACAAGTGCTGCCGCCCAAAACTTGTACATTTGGACCTCCTGGACAAGGTACGATGAGACAGAATCCTGTCAAATTGAGAGGAGTGAAGACATTTGCATCTATATCATTGGACGACATTGGCAATTCTGGATGATCCGGCTTTTGATTCGACCTGAATCCAAAGACAGTCGCTTTGGACAAGTACTGCCGCACAAATCTTGTACATTTGAACCCCTGGATAAGATGCGTTGACGCAGAATCCTGTCTAATTGATAGGAGTGAAGATATTTGCATCTATATCATTGGACGACACTGGCAATTCTGGATGCTCTGGCTTATGATTCGACCTAGGTCCAAAGAGGGTCGCTTTGGACAAGTGCTACCCCACAAATCTTGTACATTTGGACCCCCTGGAGAATATACGATGAGGCAGAAACCTGTCAAATTGATATGAGTAAAGATATTTGCATCTATATCATTGGGCGACATTGGCAATCCTGGGGATCCGGCTTATGATTCGACCTGAATCCAAAGGGAGTCGGTCTCGACAAGTGGTACCGCACAAATCTTGTACACTTGAACCACCTGGACAAGATACGATGAGCCAGAATCCTGTCAAATTGATAGGAGTAAAGATATTTGCATCTATATCATTGGGCGACATTGGCAATCCTGGGGATCCGGCTTATGATTCGACCTGAATCCAAAGGGAGTCGGTCTCGACAAGTGGTACCGCACAAATCTTGTACACTTGAACCACCTGGACAAGATACGATGAGCCAGAATCCTGTCAAATTGATAGGAGTGAAGATATTTGCATCTATATCATTGGACGACATTGGCAATTCTGGATGCTCCGGCTTATGATTCGACCTGAGTCCAAAGAGAGTCGCTTTGGACAAGTGCTACCCCACAAATCTTGTACATTGTGACCCCCTGGAGATTATACGAGGCAGAATCCTGTCAAATTGATAGGAGTAAAGATATTTGCATCTATATCATTGGACGACATTGGCAATTTTGGATGTTGCGGCTTATGATTCGACCTAGGTCCAAAGTGAGTCGCTTTGGACAAGTGCTACCGCACAAATCTTTTACATTTGGACCCCCTGGCCAAGATACGATGAGGCAGATTCCTGTCAAATTGATAGGAGTGAAGATATTTGCATGTATATCATTGGACGACATTGGCAATTCTGGATGCTCCGGCTTATGAGTCGACCTGAATACAAAGACAGTCGTTTGGACAAGTGCTACCGCACAAATCTTGTACATTTGAACCCCTGGACAAGATACGATGAGACAGAATCCTGTTAAATTGATAGGAGTGAAGATATTTGCATCTATATCATTGGACGATAGTGGCAATTCTGGATGCTGCGGCATATGATTCGACCTAGGCCCAAAGTGAGTCGCTTTGGACAAGTGCTAGCGCACAAATCTTGTACACTTAGACCCCCTGGAGAATATACGATGAGGCAGAATCCTGTCAAATTGATAGGAGTAAAGATATTTGCATCTATATCATTGGGCGACATTGGCAATCCTGGGGATCCGGCTTATGATTCGACCTGAATCCAAAGAGAGTCGGTCTCGACAAGTGGTACCGCACAAATCTTGTACACTTGTTCCTCCTGGACAAGATACGATGAGGCAAAATCCTGTTAAATTGATAGGAGTAAAGATATTTGCATCTATATCATTGGACAATATCGGCAATTTTGGATTCTTCGCCTTATGATTCGACCTGAATCCCAAGGGAGTCGATTTGGACAAGTGCTACCGCACAAATCTTGTACATTCGGACACCCTGGACAAGATACGATGAGGCTGAATCCTGTCAAATTGATAGGAGTAAAGATATTTGCATCTATATCATTGGACGACATTGGCAATCCTGGGGATCCGGCTTATGATTCGACCTGAATCCAAAGACAGTCGCTTTGGACAAGTACTACCGCACAAATCTTGTACATTTGAACCCCTGGACAAGATACGATGAGACAGAATCCTGTCAAATTGATAGGAGTGAAGATATTTCCATCTATATCATTGGACCACATTGGCAAATCTGGATGATCGGCTTATGATTCGACCTTAGTCCAAATAGAGTTGCTTTGGACAAGTGCTGCCGCCCAAAACTTGTACATTTGGACCTCCTGGACAAGGTACGATGAGACAGAATCCTGTCAAATTGAGAGGAGTGAAGACATTTGCATCTATATCATTGGACGACATTGGCAATTCTGGATGATCCGGCTTTTGATTCGACCTGAATCCAAAGACAGTCGCTTTGGACAAGTACTGCCGCACAAATCTTGTACATTTGAACCCCTGGATAAGATGCGTTGACGCAGAATCCTGTCTAATTGATAGGAGTGAAGATATTTGCATCTATATCATTGGACGACACTGGCAATTCTGGATGCTCTGGCTTATGATTCGACCTAGGTCCAAAGAGGGTCGCTTTGGACAAGTGCTACCCCACAAATCTTGTACATTTGGACCCCCTGGAGAATATACGATGAGGCAGAAACCTGTCAAATTGATATGAGTAAAGATATTTGCATCTATATCATTGGGCGACATTGGCAATCCTGGGGATCCGGCTTATGATTCGACCTGAATCCAAAGGGAGTCGGTCTCGACAAGTGGTACCGCACAAATCTTGTACACTTGAACCACCTGGACAAGATACGATGAGCCAGAATCCTGTCAAATTGATAGGAGTGAAGATATTTGCATCTATATCATTGGACGACATTGGCAATTCTGGATGCTCCGGCTTATGATTCGACCTAGGTCCAAAGTGAGTCGCTTTGGACAAGTGCTACCGCACAAATCTTTTACATTTGGACCCCCTGGCCAAGATACGATGAGGCAGATTCCTGTCAAATTGATAGGAGTGAAGATATTTGCATGTATATCATTGGACGACATTGGCAATTCTGGATGCTCCGGCTTATGAGTCGACCTGAATACAAAGACAGTCGTTTGGACAAGTGCTACCGCACAAATCTTGTACATTTGAACCCCTGGACAAGATACGATGAGACAGAATCCTGTCAAATTGATAGGAGTGAAGATATTTGCATCTATATCATTGGACGATAGTGGCAATTCTGGATGCTGCGGCATATGATTCGACCTAGGCCCAAAGTGAGTCGCTTTGGACAAGTGCTAGCGCACAAATCTTGTACACTTAGACCCCCTGGAGAATATACGATGAGGCAGAATCCTGCCAAATTGATAGGAGTAAAGATATTTGCATCTATATCATTGGGCGACATTGGCAATCCTGGGGATCCGGCTTATGATTCGACCTGAATCCAAAGAGAGTCGGTCTCGACAAGTGGTACCGCACAAATCTTGTACACTTGTTCCTCCTGGACAAGATACGATGAGGCAAAATCCTGTCAAATTGATAGGAGTAAAGATATTTGCATCTATATCATTGGACAATATCGGCAATTTTGGATTCTTCGCCTTATGATTCGACCTGAATCCAAAGAGAGTCGCTTTGGACAAATGCTGCCGCCCAAATCTTGTCCATTTGGACTTCCTGGACAAGGTATGATGAGGCAGAATCCTGGCAATTTGGCAGGAGTTAAGATATTTGCATCTATATCATTGGACGACATTGGTAATTCTGGATGCTCCGGCTTATGATTCGACCTGAGTCCAAAGAGAGTCGCTTTGGAGAAGTGCTACCGCACAAACCTTGTATATTTGAACCTCCAGAACAGGGTATGATGAGACAGAATCCTGTCAAATTGATAGGAGTAAAGATATTTGCATCTATATCATTGGGCGACATTGGCAATCCTGGGGATCCGGCTTATGATTCGACCTGAATCCAAAGAGAACGGTCTCGACAAGTGGTACCGCACAAATCTTGTACACTTGTTCCTCCTGGACAAGATACGATGAGGCAAAATCCTGTCAAATTGATAGGAGTAAAGATATTTGCATCTATATCATTGGACAATATCGGCAATTTTGGATTCTTCGCCTTATGATTCGACCTGAATCCCAAGGGAGTCGCTTTGGACAAGTGCTACCGCACAAATCTTGTACATTCGGACACCCTGGACAAGATACGATGAGGCTGAATCCTGTCAAATTGATAGGAGTAAAGATATTTGCATCTATATCATTGGACGACATCGGCAATTCTGGATGCTTCGGCTTATGGATCGATTTGAGTCCAAAGAGATTCGCTTGTGTAAAGTGCTACCGCACAAATCTTGTACATTTGAACCTCCGGAACAAGGTATGATGAGACAGAATCCTGTCAAATTGATAGGAGTGTAGATATTTGCATCTATATCATTGGACGACACTGGAAATTCTGGATGCTGCGGCTTATGATTCGACCTAGGTCCAAAGTGAGTCGCTTTGGACAAGTGCTACCGCACAAATCTTGTACATTTGGACACCCTGGACAAGATACGATAGGGTAGAATCCTGTCAGATCGATAGGAGTGAAGATATTTGCATCTATATCATTGGACGACATTGGCAATTCTGGATGCTGCGGCTTATGATTCGACCTAGGTCCAAAGTGAGTCGCTTTGGACAAGTGCTACCGCACAAATCTTGTACAT
Organism: Priocnemis perturbator; assembly: GCA_963942575.1. NCBI lineage: Eukaryota > Metazoa > Arthropoda > Insecta > Hymenoptera > Pompilidae > Priocnemis > Priocnemis perturbator. The sequence goes on from OZ012652.1 coordinate 13,372,481, forward strand.
TTGGACCCCCTGGCCAAGATACGATGAGGCAGATTCTGGCAAATTGATAGGAGTTAAGATATTTGCATCTATATCATTCGGATAACATCGGCAATTTTTGTTACTTCGGCATATGGGTCGACCTGAGTCCACAGAGAGTCGGTTTGGACAAATGCTGCCGCCCCAAACGTGTGTATTTGGACCTCCTGGAACAGGGTTATGATGAGACAGAATTCTGTCAAATTGTTAGGAGTGAAGATATTTGCATCTATATCATTGGACGACATTGGCAATTCTGGATGCTCCGGCGTATAATTCGACCTAGGTCCAAAGTGAGTCGCTTTGGGCAAGTGCTGCCACCTCAATCTTGTCCATTTGGACTTCCTGGACAAGGTATGATGAGACAGAATCCTGTCAAATTGATAGGAGTGAAGACATTTGCATCTATATCTTTTGACGACATTGGCAATTCTGGATGCTCCGGCGTATAATTCGACCGGAGGCCAAAGAGAGTCGCTTTGGACAAGTGCTACCCCACAAATCTTGTACATTTGGACCCTCTGGAGAATATAGGATGAGGCAGATTCTGGCAAATTGATAGGAGTTAAGATATTTGCATGTATATCATTCGGATAACATCGGCAATTTTTGTTACATCGGCATATGGGTCGACCTGAGTCCACAGAGACTCGGTTTGGACAAATGCTGCCGCCCCAAACGTGTGTATTTGGACCTCCTGGAACAGGGTAATGATGAGACAGAATCCTGTCAAATTGTTAGGAGTGAAGATATTTGCATCTATATCATTGGACGACATTGGCAATTCTGGATGCTCCGGCATATGATTCGACCTGAGTCCAAAAAGAGTCGCTTTGGACAAGTGCTACCGCACAAATCTTGTACATTTGAACCTCCTGGACAAGATACGATGAGGCAGAATCCTGTCAAATCGATAGGAATGAAGATATTTGCATCTATATCATTGGACCACATTGGCAAATCTGGATGATCGGCTTATGATTCGAGCTTAGTCCAAATAGAGTTGCTTTGGACAAGTGCTGCCGCCCAAAACTTGTACATTTGGACCTCCTGGACAAGGTACGATGAGACAGAATCCTGTCAAATTGAGAGGAGTGAAGACATTTGGATCTATATCATTGGACGACATTGGCAATTCTGGATGATCCGGCTTTTGATTCGACCTGAATCCAAAGACAGTCGCTTTGGACAAGTACTGCCGCACAAATCTTGTACATTTGAACCCCTGGATAAGATGCGTTGACGCAGAATCCTGTCTAATTGATAGGAGTGAAGATATTTGCATCTATATCATTGGACGACACTGGCAATTCTGGATGCTCTGGCTTATGATTCGACCTAGGTCCAAAGAGGGTCGCTTTGGACAAGTGCTACCCCACAAATCTTGTACATTTGGACCCCCTGGAGAATATACGATGAGGCAGAAACCTGTCAAATTGATAGGAGTAAAGATATTTGCATCTATATCATTGGGCGACATTGGCAATCCTGGGGATCCGGCTTATGATTCGACCGGAATCCAAAGGGAGTCGGTCTCGACAAGTGGTACCGCACAAATCTTGTACACTTGAACCACCTGGACAAGATACGATGAGCCAGAATCCTGTCAAATTGATAGGAGTGAAGATATTTGCATCTATATCATTGGACGACATAGGCAATTCTGGATGCTCCGGCTTATGATTCGACCTGAGTCCAAAGAGAGTCGCTTTGGACAAGTGCTACCCCACAAATCTTGTACATTGTGACCCCCTGGAGATTATACGAGGCAGAATCCTGTCAAATTGATAGGAGTAAAGATATTTGCATCTATATCATTGGACGACATTGGCAATTTTGGATGTTGCGGCTTATGATTCGACCTAGGTCCAAAGTGAGTCGCTTTGGACAAGTGCTACCGCACAAATCTTTTACATTTGGACCCCCTGGCCAAGATACGATGAGGCAGATTCCTGTCAAATTGATAGGAGTGAAGATATTTGCATGTATATCATTGGACGACATTGGCAATTCTGGATGCTCCGGCTTATGAGTCGACCTGAATACAAAGACAGTCGTTTGGACAAGTGCTACCGCACAAATCTTGTACATTTGAACCCCTGGACAAGATACGATGAGACAGAATCCTGTTAAATTGATAGGAGTGAAGATATTTGCATCTATATCATTGGACGATAGTGGCAATTCTGGATGCTGCGGCATATGATTCGACCTAGGCCCAAAGTGAGTCGCTTTGGACAAGTGCTAGCGCACAAATCTCGTACACTTAGACCCCCTGGAGAATATACGATGAGGCAGAATCCTGTCAAATTGATAGGAGTAAAGATATTTGCATCTATATCATTGGGCGACATTGGCAATCCTGGGGATCCGGCTTATGATTCGACCTGAATCCAAAGAGAGTCGGTCTCGACAAGTGGTACCGCACAAATCTTGTACACTTGTTCCTCCTGGACAAGATACGATGAGGCAAAATCCTGTTAAATTGATAGGAGTAAAGATATTTGCATCTATATCATTGGACAATATCGGCAATTTTGGATTCTTCGCCTTATGATTCGACCTGAATCCCAAGGGAGTCGCTTTGGACAAGTGCTACCGCACAAATCTTGTACATTCGGACACCCTGGACAAGATACGATGAGGCTGAATCCTGTCAAATTGATAGGAGTAAAGATATTTGCATCTATATCATTGGACGACATCGGCAATTCTGGATGCTTCGGCTTATGGATCGATTTGAGTCCAAAGAGATTCGCTTGTGCAAAGTGCTACCGCACAAATCTTGTACATTTGAACCTCCGGAACAAGGTATGATGAGACAGAATCCTGTCAAATTGATAGGAGTGTAGATATTTGCATCTATATCATTGGACGACACTGGAAATTCTGGATGCTGCGGCTTATGATTCGACCTAGGTCCAAAGTGAGTCGCTTTGGACAAGTGCTACCGCACAAATCTTGTACATTTGGACACCCTGGACAAGATACGATAGGGTAGAATCCTGTCAGATCGATAGGAGTGAAGATATTTGCATCTATATCATTGGACGACATTGGCAATTCTGGATGCTGCGGCTTATGATTCGACCTAGGTCCAAAGTGAGTCGCTTTGGACAAGTGCTACCGCACAAATCTTGTACATTTGGACCCCCTGGCCAAGATACGATGAGGCAGATTCTGGCAAATTGATAGGAGTTAAGATATTTGCATCTATATCATTCGGATAACATCGGCAATTTTTGTTACTTCGGCATATGGGTCGACCTGAGTCCACAGAGAGTCGGTTTGGACAAATGCTGCCGCCCCAAACGTGTGTATTTGGACCTCCTGGAACAGGGTTATGCTGAGACAGAATTCTGTCAAATTGTTAGGAGTGAAGATATTTGCATCTATATCATTGGACGACATTGGCAATTCTGGATGCTCCGGCGTATAATTCGACCTAGGTCCAAAGTGAGTCGCTTTGGGCAAGTGCTGCCACCTCAATCTTGTCCATTTGGACTTCCTGGACAAGGTATGATGAGACAGAATCCTGTCAAATTGATAGGAGTGAAGAAATTTGCATCTATATCTTTTGACGACATTGGCAATTCTGGATGCTCCGGCGTATAATTCGACCGGAGGCCAAAGAGAGTCGCTTTGGACAAGTGCTACCCCACAAATCTTGTACATTTGGACCCTCTGGAGAATATAGGATGAGGCAGATTCTGGCAAATTGATAGGAGTTAAGATATTTGCATGTATATCATTCGGATAACATCGGCAATTTTTGTTACATCGGCATATGGGTCGACCTGAGTCCACAGAGACTCGGTTTGGACAAATGCTGCCGCCCCAAACGTGTGTATTTGGACCTCCTGGAACAGGGTTATGATGAGACAGAATCCTGTCAAATTGTTAGGAGTGAAGATATTTGCATCTATATCATTGGACGACATTGGTAATTCTGGATGCTCCGGCATATGATTCGACCTGAGTCCAAAAAGAGTCGCTTTGGACAAGTGCTACCGCACAAATCTTGTACATTTGAACCTCCTGGACAAGATACGATGAGGCAGAATCCTGTCAAATCGATAGGAATGAAGATATTTGCATCTATATCATTGGACCACATTGGCAAATCTGGATGATCGGCTTATGATTCGAGCTTAGTCCAAATAGAGTTGCTTTGGACAAGTGCTGCCGCCCAAAACTTGTACATTTGGACCTCCTGGACAAGGTACGATGAGACAGAATCCTGTCAAATTGAGAGGAGTGAAGACATTTGGATCTATATCATTGGACGACATTGGCAATTCTGGATGATCCGGCTTTTGATTCGACCTGAATCCAAAGACAGTCGCTTTGGACAAGTACTGCCGCACAAATCTTGTACATTTGAACCCCTGGATAAGATGCGTTGACGCAGAATCCTATCTAATTGATAGGAGTGAAGATATTTGCATCTATATCATTGGACGACACTGGCAATTCTGGATGCTCTGGCTTATGATTCGACCTAGGTCCAAAGAGGGTCGCTTTGGACAAGTGCTACCCCACAAATCTTGTACATTTGGACCCCCTGGAGAATATACGATGAGGCAGAAACCTGTCAAATTGATAGGAGTAAAGATATTTGCATCTATATCATTGGGCGACATTGGCAATCCTGGGGATCCGGCTTATGATTCGACCGGAATCCAGAGGGAGTCGGTCTCGACAAGTGGTACCGCACAAATCTTGTACACTTGAACCACCTGGACAAGATACGATGAGCCAGAATCCTGTCAAATTGATAGGAGTGAAGATATTTGCATCTATATCATTGGACGACATAGGCAATTCTGGATGCTCCGGCTTATGATTCGACCTGAGTCCAAAGAGAGTCGCTTTGGACAAGTGCTACCCCACAAATCTTGTACATTGTGACCCCCTGGAGATTATACGAGGCAGAATCCTGTCAAATTGATAGGAGTAAAGATATTTGCATCTATATCATTGGACGACATTGGCAATTTTGGATGTTGCGGCTTATGATTCGACCTAGGTCCAAAGTGAGTCGCTTTGGACAAGTGCTACCGCACAAATCTTTTACATTTGGACCCCCTGGCCAAGATACGATGAGGCAGATTCCTGTCAAATTGATAGGAGTGAAGATATTTGCATGTATATCATTGGACGACATTGGCAATTCTGGATGCTCCGGCTTATGAGTCGACCTGAATACAAAGACAGTCGTTTGGACAAGTGCTACCGCACAAATCTTGTACATTTGAACCCCTGGACAAGATACGATGAGACAGAATCCTGTTAAATTGATAGGAGTGAAGATATTTGCATCTATATCATTGGACGATAGTGGCAATTCTGGATGCTGCGGCATATGATTCGACCTAGGCCCAAAGTGAGTCGCTTTGGACAAGTGCTAGCGCACAAATCTCGTACACTTAGACCCCCTGGAGAATATACGATGAGGCAGAATCCTGTCAAATTGATAGGAGTAAAGATATTTGCATCTATATCATTGGGCGACATTGGCAATCCTGGGGATCCGGCTTATGATTCGACCTGAATCCAAAGAGAGTCGGTCTCGACAAGTGGTACCGCACAAATCTTGTACACTTGTTCCTCCTGGACAAGATACGATGAGGCAAAATCCTGTTAAATTGATAGGAGTAAAGATATTTGCATCTATATCATTGGACAATATCGGCAATTTTGGATTCTTCGCCTTATGATTCGACCTGAATCCCAAGGGAGTCGATTTGGACAAGTGCTACCGCACAAATCTTGTACATTCGGACACCCTGGACAAGATACGATGAGGCTGAATCCTGTCAAATTGATAGGAGTAAAGATATTTGCATCTATATCAATGGACGACATTGGTAATTCTGGATGCTCCGGCTTATGATTCGACCTGAGTCCAAAGAGAGTCGCTTTGGAGAAGTGCTACCGCACAAACCTTGTACATTTGAACCTCCAGAACAGGGTATGATGAGACAGAATCCTGTCAAATTGATAGGAGTAAAGATACTTGCATCTATATCATTGGACGATATAGGCAATTCTGGATGCTCGGCTTATGATTCGACCTGAGTCCAAAGAGAGTCGCTTTGGACAAGTGCTACCGCACAAATCTTGTACATTTGAACCTCCTGGACAAGATACGATGAGGCAGAATCCTGTCAAATCGATAGGAATGTAGATATTTGCATCTATATCATTGGACCACATTGGCAAATCTGGATGCTCGGTATTTGATTCCACCTGAGTCCAAAGAGATTCGCTTTTCTCACGTGCTACCGCACAAATCTTGTACACTTGAACCACCTGGACAAGATACGATGAGCCAGAATCCTGTCAAATTGATAGGAGTGAAGATATTTGCATCTATATCATTGGACGACATTGGCAATTCTGGATGCTCCGGCTTATGATTCGACCTGAGTCCACAGAGAGTCGCTTTGGACAAGTGCTACCCCACAAATCTTGTACATTTTGACCCCCTGGAGAATATACGATGAGGCAGAATCCTGTCAAATTGATAGGAGTGAAGATATTTGCGTCTATATCATTGGACGATAGTGGCAATTCTGGATGCTGCGGCATATGATTCGACTTAGGCCCAAAGTGAGTCGCTTTGGACAAGTGCTAGCGCACAAATCTTGTACACTTAGACCCCCTGGAGAATATACGATGAGGCAGAATCCTGTCAAATTGATAGGAGTAAAGATATTTGCATCTATATCATTGGGCGACATTGGCAATCCTGGGGATCCGGCTTATGATTCGACCTGAATCCAAAGAGAGTCGGTCTCGACAAATGGTACCGCACAAATCTTGTACACTTGTTCCTCCTGGACAAGATACGATGAGGCAAAATCCTGTCAAATTGATAGGAGTAAAGATATTTGCATCTATATCATTGGAAAATATCGGCAATTTTGGATTCTTCGCCTTATGATTCGACCTGAATCCCAAGGGAGTCGATTTGGACAAGTGCTACCGCACAAATCTTGTACATTCGGACACCCTGGACAAGATACGATGAGGCTGAATCCTGTCAAATTGATAGGAGTAAAGATATTTGTATCTATATCATTGGACGACATTGGCAATTCTGGATGCTGCGACATATGATTCGACCTGAGTCCAAAGAGAGTCGGTTTGGACAAATGCTGCCGCCGAAATCTTGTCCATTTGGACTTCCTGGACAAGGTATGATGAGGCAGAATCCTGGCAATTTGGCAGGAGTTAAGATATTTGCATCTATATCAATGGACGACATTGGTAATTCTGGATGCTCCGGCTTATGATTCGACCTGAGTCCAAAGAGAGTCGCTTTGGACAAATGCTGCCGCCCAAATCTTGTCCATTTGGACTTCCTGGACAAGGTATGATGAGGCAGAATCCTGGCAATTTGGCAGGAGTTAAGATATTTGCATCTATATCATTGGACGACATTGGTAATTCTGGATGCTCCGGCTTATGATTCGACCTGAGTCCAAAGAGAGTCGCTTTGGAGAAGTGCTACCGCACAAACCTTGTACATTTGAACCTCCAGAACAGGGTATGATCAGACAGAATCCTGTCAAATTGAGAGGAGTGAAGATATTTGCATCTATATCATTGGACGACATTGGCATTTCTGGATGCTCCGGCTTATGATTCGACCTGAGTCCACAGAGAGTCGCTTTGGACAAGTGCTACCCCACAAATCTTGTACATTTGGACCCCCTGGAGAATATACGATGAGGCAGAATCCTGTCAAATTGATAGGAGTAAAGATATTTGCATCTATATCATTGGACGACATTGGCAATTTTGGATGCTCCGGCTTATGATTCGACCTGAATCCAAAGACAGTCGCTTTGGACAAGTACTACCGCACAAATCTTGTACATTTGAACCCCTGGACAAGATACGATGAGACAGAATCCTGTCAAATTGATAGGAGTGAAGATATTTGCATCTATATCATTGGGCGACATTGGCAATCCTGGGGATCCGGCTTATGATACGACCTGAATCCAAAGGGAGTCGCTTTGGACAAGTGCTAGCGCACAAATCTTGTACATTCGGAACCCCTGGACAAGATACGATGAGGCTGAATCCTGTCAAATTGATAGGAGTGAAGACATTTGCATCTGTATCATTGGACGATATTGGCAATTCTGGTTTATGATTCGACCTGAATCCAAAGACAGTCGCTTTGGACAAGTACTACCGCACAAATCTTGTACATTTGAACCCCTGGATAAGATGCGTTGAGGCAGAATCCTGTCAAATTGATAGGAGTGAAGATATTTGCATCTATATCATTGGGCGACATTGGCAATCCTGGGGATCCGGCTTATGATACGACCTGAATCCAAAGAGAGTCGGTCTCGACAAGTGGTACCGCACAAATGTTGTCCATTTGGACCTCCTGGACAAGGTATGATGCGGCAGAATTCTGGAAAATTTATAGGAGTAAAGATATTTGCATCTATATCATTGGACGACACTGGCAATCCTGGGGATCCGGCTTATGATTCGACCTGAATCCAAAGGGAGTCGCTTTGGACAAGTGCTAGCGCACAAATCTTGTACATTCAGAACCCCTGGACAAGATACGATGAGGCTGAATCCTGTCAAATTGATAGGAGTAAAGATATTTGCATCTATATCATTGGATAATATCGGCAATTTTGGATTCTTCGCCATATGATTCGACCTGAATCCAAAAGGAGTGGCTTTGGACAAGTGCTACCGCACAAATCTGCTACATTCGGACACCCTGGACAAGATACGATGAGGCAGATTCTGTCAAAATGATAGGAGTTAAGATATTTGCATCTATATCATTCGGATAACATCGGCAATTTTTGTTACTTCGGCATATGGGTCGACCTGAGTCCAAAGAGAGTTGGTTTGGACAAATGCTGCCGCCCAAAACGTATCTATTCGGACCTCCTGGAAAAGGTATGATGAGGCAGAATCCTGTCACATTGGTAGCAGTAAAGATATTTGCATCTATATCATTGGACGACATGGCAATCCTGGGGATCCGGCGTATGATTCGACCTGAATCCAAAGAGAGTCGGTCTCGACAAGTGTTACCGCACAAATCTTGTACATTTGTTCCTCCTGGACAAGATACGATGAGGCAGAATCCTGTCAAATTGATAGGAGTGAAGATATTTGCATCTATATCATTGGACTATACTGGCAATTCTGGATGCTCTGGCTTATGATTCGACCTAGGTCCAAAGTGAGTCGCTTTGGACAAGTGCTGCCGCCCAAATCTTATCCATTTGGACCTCCTGGACAAGGTATGATGAGGCAGAATTCTGGAAAATTGATAGGAGTTAAGATATTTGCATCTATATCATTGGACGACATTGGCAACTCTGGATGCTCGGCTTATGATTTCACCTGAGTCAAAAGAGATTCGCTTTTGTCAAGTACTACCGCACAAATCTTGTACACTTGAACCTCCTGGACAAGATACGTTGAGGATCAGAATCCTGTCAAATTGATTGTTGTGAAGATTTTTGCATCTATATCATCGGACGACACTGGCAATTCTGGATGCTCCGGCTTATGATTCGACCTAGGTCCAAATTTAGTCGCTTTGGACAAGTGCTACGGCACAAATCTTGCACATTTGGACCTCCTGGATAAGGTATGATGAAGCATAATGCTATCACATTGGTAGGAGTAAAGATACTTGCATCTATATCATTGGACGATATAGGCAATTATGAATGCTCGGCTTATGATTCGACCTGAGTCCAAAGAGAGTGGGTTTGGACAAATGCTGCCGCCCAAATTTTGTCCATTTGGACCTCCTGGACAAGATACGATGAGCCAGAATCCTGTCAAATTGATTGGAGTGAAGATATTTGCATCTATATCATTGAACGACACTGGCAATTCTGAATGCTCCGGCTTACGTTTCGACCTAGGTCCAAAGTGAGTCGCTTTGGACAAGTGCTACCGCACAAATCTTGTACATTTGGACCTCCTGGATAAGATACGATGAGGCAGAATCCTGTACAATTCATGGGAGTAAAGATATTTGCATCTATATCATTGGACGACATTGGCAATTCTGGATGCTTCGGCTTATGGAACGACCTGAGTCCAAATAGACTCGCTTTTGTCAAGTGCTACCGCACAAATCTTGTACACTTGAACCTCCTAGACAAGATACGATGAGCCAGAATCCTGTCAAATTGATAGGTGTGAAGATATTTGCATCTATATCATTGGACGACATTGGCAATTTTGGATGCTCCGGCTTATGATTCGACCTGAGTCCAAAGAGTGTCGCTTTGGAGAAGTGCTACCGCAGAAACCTTGTACATTTGAACCTCCAGAACAGGGTATGATGAGACAGAATCCTGTCAAATTGATAGGAGTGAAGACATTTGCATCTATATCATTGGACGACACTGGCAATTCTGTTATGCTCCGGCTTATGATTCGACCTAGGTCCAAAGAGAGTCGCTTTGGACAAGTGCTACCCCACAAATCTTGTACATTTGAACCCCTGGACAAGATACGATGAGACAGAATCCTGTCAGATTGATAGGAGTGAAGATATTTGCATCTATATCATTCGGATAACATCTCTGCAATGTTTGTTACTTCGGAATATGGGTCGACCTGAGTCCAAAGAGAGTTGGTTTGGACAAATGCTGCCGCCCAAAACGTGTGTATTTGGACCTCCTGGAAAAGGTATGATGAGGCAGAATCCTGTCACATTGGTAGCAGTAAAGATATTTGCATCTATATCATTGGACGACATGGCAATCCTCGATGCTCCGGCTTATGATTCCACCTGAGTCCAAAGAGAGTCGCTTTGGACAAGTGCTACCGCACACACCTTGTACATTTGAACATCCGGAACAGGGTATGATGAGACAGAATCCTGTCAAATTGTTAGGAGTGAAGATATTTGCATCTACATCATTGGACGACATTGGCAATTCTGGATGCTCCGGCATATGATTCGACCTGAATCCAAAGACAATCGCTTTGGACAAGTACTACCGCACCAATCTTGTACATTTGAATCACCGGAACAAGGTATGATGAGGCAGAATCCTATCACAATGATAGGAGTAAAGATATTTGCATCTATATCATTGGACGACATTGGCAATTCTGGATGCTCGGCATTTGATTCCACCTGAGTCCAAAGAGATTCGCTTTTCTCAAGTGCTACCGCACAAATCTTGTACACTTGAACCACCTGGACAAGATACGATGAGCCAGAATCCTGTCAAATTGATAGGAGTGAAGATATTTGCATCTATATCATTGGACGACATTGGCAATTCTGGATGCTTCGGTATATGGATCGACCTGAGTCCAAAGAGATTCGCTTTTGTCAAGTGCTACCTTACAAATCTTGTACATTAGAACCTGCTGGACAAGATACGATGGGGCCGAATCCTGTAAAATTGATAGGAGTGAAGATATTTGCATCTATATCATTGGACTATACTGGCAATTCTGGATGCTCTGGCTTTTGATTCGACCTAGGTCCAAAGTGAGTCGCTTTGGACAAGTGCTGCCGCCCAAATCTTATCCATTTGGACCTCCTGGACAAGGTGTGATGAGGCAGAATTCTGGAAAATTGATAGGAGTTAGGATATTTGCATCTATATCCTTGGACGACACTGGCAATTCTGGATGCACCGGCATATGATTCGACCGGAGGCCAACGAGAGTCGCTTTGGGCAAATGCTGCTGCCCAAATCTTGTCCATTTGGACCTCCTGGACAAGGTATGATGTGGCACAACCCTGTCACATTGATAGCAGTAAAAATATTTGCATCTATATCATTGGACAACATTGGCAATCCTGGGGAACGGCTTATGAATCGACCTGAATCCAAAGAGAGTCGGTCTCGACAAGTGGTACCGCACAAATCTTGTACATTTGTTCCTCCTGGACAAGATACGATGAGGCAGAATCCTGTCACATTGATAGGAATGAAGACATTTGCATCTATATCATTGGACGACATTGGCAATTCTGGATGCTCCGGCGTATGATTCGACCGGAGGCCAAAGAGTGTCGCTTTGGACAAGTGCTACCGCACAAATCTTGTACATTTGAACGCCTTGACAAGATAATATGAGACAGAATCCTGTCAAAATGATAGGAGTGAAGACATTTGCATCTATACCATTGGACGACATTGGCACTTCTGGATGCTCGGCTTATGATTTCACCTGAGTCCAAAGAGATTCGCTTTTGTCAAGTGCTACCGCACAAATCTTGTACACTTGAACCTCCTGGACAAGATACGTTGGGGATGAGAATCCTGTCAAATTGATTGTTGTGAAGATATTTGCATCTATATCATCGGACGACACTGGCAATTCTGGATGCTCCGGCTTATGATTCGACCTAGGTCCAAATTGAGTCGCTTTGGACAAGTGCTACGGCACAAATCTTGCACATTTGGACCTCCTGGATAAGGTATGATGAAGCATAATGCTATCACATTGGTAGGAGTAAAGGTACTTGCATCTATATCATTGGACGATATAGGCAATTCTGGATGCTCGGCTTATGATTCGACCTGAATCCAAAGACAGTCGCTTTGGACAAGTACTACCGCACAAATCTTGTACATTTGAACCCCTGCATAAGATGCGTTGACGCAGAATCGTGTCTAATTGATAGGAGTGAAGATATTTGCATCTATATCATTCGGATAACATCGGCAATTTTTGTTACTTCGGCATATGGGTCGACCTGAGTCCAAAGAGAGTCGGTTTGGACAAATGCTGCCGCCCCAAACGTGTGTATTTGGACCTCCTGGAAAAGGTATGATCAGGCAGAATCCTGTCACATTGGTAGCAGTAAAGATATTTGCATCTATATCATTGGACGACATGGCAATCCTGGATGCACCGGCTTATGATTCCACCTGAGTCCAAAGAGAGTCGCTTTGGACAAGTGCTACCGCACACACCTTGTACATTTGAACATCCGGAACAGGGTTATGATGAGACAGAATCCTGTCAAATTCTTAGCAGTAAAGATATTTGCATCTATATCATTGGACATTATCGGCAATTTTGGATTCTTCGCCTTATGATTCGACCTGAATCCAAAGAGAGTCGCTTTGGACAAATGCTGCCGCCCAAATCTTGTCCATTTGGACTTCCTGGACAAGGTATGATGAGGCAGAATCCTGGCAATTTGGCAGGAGTTAAGATATTTGCATCTATATCATTGGACGACATTGGTAATTCTGGATGCTCCGGCTTATGATTCGACCTGAGTCCAAAGAGAGTCGCTTTGGAGAAGTGCTACCGCACAAACCTTGTACATTTGAACCTCCAGAACAGGGTATGATGAGACAGAATCCTGTCAAATTTATAGGAGTGAAGACATTTGCATCTATATCATTGGACGACACTGGCAATTCTGGATGCTCCGGCTTATGATTCGACCTAGGTCCAAAGAGAGTCGCTTTGGACAAGTGCTACCCCACAAATCTTGTACATTTGGACCCCCTGGAGAATATACGATGAGGCAGAATCCTGTCAAATTGATAGAAGTAAAGATATTTGCATCTATATCATTGGACGACATTGGCAATTTTGGATGCTCCGGCTTATGATTCGACCTGAATCCAAAGACAGTCGCTTTGGACAAGTACTACCGCACAAATCTTGTACATTTGAACCCCTGGACAAGATACGATGAGACAGAATCCTGTCAAATTGATAGGAGTGAAGATATTTGCATCTATATCATTGGGCGACATTGGCAATCCTGGGGATCCGGCTTATGATACGACCTGAATCCAAAGGGAGTCGCTTTGGACAAGTGCTAGCGCACAAATCTTGTACATTCGGAACCCCTGGACAAGATACGATGAGGCTGAATCCTGTCAAATTGATAGGAGTGAAGACATTTGCATCTGTATCATTGGACGATATTGGCAATTCTGGTTTATGATTCGACCTGAATCCAAAGACAGTCGCTTTGGACAAGTACTACCGCACAAATCTTGTACATTTGAACCCCTGGATAAGATGCGTTGAGGCAGAATCCTGTCAAATTGATAGGAGTGAAGATATTTGCATCTATATCATTGGGCGACATTGGCAATCCTGGGGATCCGGCTTATGATACGACCTGAATCCAAAGAGAGTCGGTCTCGACAAGTGGTACCGCACAAATGTTGTCCATTTGGACCTCCTGGACAAGGTATGATGCGGCAGAATTCTGGAAAATTTATAGGAGTAAAGATATTTGCATCTATATCATTGGACGACACTGGCAATCCTGGGGATCCGGCTTATGATTCGACCTGAATCCAAAGGGAGTCGCTTTGGACAAGTGTTAGCGCACAAATCTTGTACATTCAGAACCCCTGGACAAGATACGATGAGGCTGAATCCTGTCAAATTGATAGGAGTAAAGATATTTGCATCTATATCATTGGATAATATCGGCAATTTTGGATTCTTCGCCATATGATTCGACCTGAATCCAAAAGGAGTGGCTTTGGACAAGTGCTACCGCACAAATCTGCTACATTCGGACACCCTGGACAAGATACGATGAGGCAGATTCTGTCAAAATGATAGGAGTTAAGATATTTGCATCTATATCATTCGGATAACATCGGCAATTTTTGTTACTTCGGCATATGGGTCGACCTGAGTCCAAAGAGAGTTGGTTTGGACAAATGCTGCCGCCCAAAACGTATCTATTCGGTCCTCCTGGAAAAGGTATGATGAGGCAGAATCCTGTCACATTGGTAGCAGTAAAGATATTTGCATCTATATCATTGGACGACATGGCAATCCTGGGGATCCGGCGTATGATTCGACCTGAATCCAAAGAGAGTCGGTCTCGACAAGTGTTACCGCACAAATCTTGTACATTTGTTCCTCCTGGACAAGATACGATGAGGCAGAGTCCTGTCAAATTGATAGGAGTGAAGATATTTGCATGTATATCTATGGACGACATTGGCAATTCTGGATGCTCCGGCTTATGAGTCGACCTGAATCCAAAGACAGTCGCTTTGGACAAGTACTACCGCACAAATCTTGTACATTTGAACCACCGGAACAAGGTATGATGAGACAGAATCCTGTCAAATTGATAGGAGTGAAGACATTTGCATCTATATCATTGGACGACATTGGCAATTCTGGATGCTCCGGCGTATGATTCGACCGGAGGCCAAAGAGAGTTGCTTTGGACAAGTGCTACCGCACAAATCTTGTACATTTGAACCCCTGGACAAGATACGATGAGACAGAATCCTGTCAAATTGATAGGAGTGAAGATATTTGCATCTATATCATTGGACTATACTGGCAATTCTGGATGCTCTGGCTTATGATTCGACCTAGGTCCAAAGTGAGTCGCTTTGGACAAGTGCTGCCGCCCAAATCTTATCCATTTGGACCTCCTGGACAAGGTATGATGAGGCAGAATTCTGGAAAATTGATAGGAGTTAAGATATTTGCATCTATATCATTGGACGACATTGGCAACTCTGGATGCTCGGCTTATGATTTCACCTGAGTCAAAAGAGATTCGCTTTTGTCAAGTACTACCGCACAAATCTTGTACACTTGAACCACCTGGACAAGATACGATGAGCCAGAATCCTGTCAAATTGATAGGAGTAAAGATATTTGCATCTATATCATTGGACGACATTGGCAATTCTGGATGCTCCGGCTTATGATTCGACCTGAAACCAAAGACAGTCGCTTTGGACAAGTGCTACCGCACAAATCTTGTACATTTGAACCTCCTGGACAAGATATGATGAGGCAGAATCCTGTCAAATTGAAATGAGTGCAGATATTTGCATCTATATCATTGGACGACATTGGCAATTCTGGATGCTCTGGCTTACGATTCCACCTGAGTCCAAAGAGAGTCGCTTTTCTCAAATGCTACCGCACAAATCTTGTACACTTGAACCACCTGGACAAGATACGATGAGCCAGAATGCTGTCAAATTGATGGGAGTGAAGATATTTGCATCTATATCATTGGACGACATTGGCAATCCTGGGGATCCGGCTTATGATACGACCTGAATCCAAAGGGAGTCGCTTTGGACAAATGCTAGCGCACAAATCTTGTACATTCGGAACCCCTGGACAAGATACGATGAGGCTGAATCCTGTCAAATTGATAGGAGTGAAGATATTTGCATCTATATCATTGGGCGACATTGGCAATCCTGGGGATCCGGCTTATGATACGACCTGAATCCAAAGGGAGTCGCTTTGGACAAGTGCTAGCGCACAAATCTTGTACATTCGGAACCCCTGGACAAGATACGATGAGGCTGAATCCTGTCAAATTGATAGGAGTGAAGACATTTGCATCTGTATCATTGGACGATATTGGCAATTCTGGTTTATGATTCGACCTGAATCCAAAGACAGTCGCTTTGGACAAGTACTACCGCACAAATCTTGTACATTTGAACCCCTGGATAAGATGCGTTGAGGCAGAATCCTGTCAAATTGATAGGAGTGAAGATATTTGCATCTATATCATTGGGCGACATTGGCAATCCTGGGGATCCGGCTTATGATACGACCTGAATCCAAAGAGAGTCGGTCTCGACAAGTGGTACCGCACAAATGTTGTCCATTTGGACCTCCTGGACAAGGTATGATGCGGCAGAATTCTGGAAAATTTATAGGAGTAAAGATATTTGCATCTATATCATTGGACGACACTGGCAATCCTGGGGATCCGGCTTATGATTCGACCTGAATCCAAAGGGAGTCGCTTTGGACAAGTGTTAGCGCACAAATCTTGTACATTCAGAACCCCTGGACAAGATACGATGAGGCTGAATCCTGTCAAATTGATAGGAGTAAAGATATTTGCATCTATATCATTGGATAATATCGGCAATTTTGGATTCTTCGCCATATGATTCGACCTGAATCCAAAAGGAGTGGCTTTGGACAAGTGCTACCGCACAAATCTGCTACATTCGGACACCCTGGACAAGATACGATGAGGCAGATTCTGTCAAAATGATAGGAGTTAAGATATTTGCATCTATATCATTCGGATAACATCGGCAATTTTTGTTACTTCGGCATATGGGTCGACCTGAGTCCAAAGAGAGTTGGTTTGGACAAATGCTGCCGCCCAAAACGTATCTATTCGGTCCTCCTGGAAAAGGTATGATGAGGCAGAATCCTGTCACATTGGTAGCAGTAAAGATATTTGCATCTATATCATTGGACGACATGGCAATCCTGGGGATCCGGCGTATGATTCGACCTGAATCCAAAGAGAGTCGGTCTCGACAAGTGTTACCGCACAAATCTTGTACATTTGTTCCTCCTGGACAAGATACGATGAGGCAGAGTCCTGTCAAATTGATAGGAGTGAAGATATTTGCATGTATATCTATGGACGACATTGGCAATTCTGGATGCTCCGGCTTATGAGTCGACCTGAATCCAAAGACAGTCGCTTTGGACAAGTACTACCGCACAAATCTTGTACATTTGAATCACCGGAACAAGGTATGATGAGACAGAATCCTGTCAAATTGATAGGAGTGAAGACATTTGCATCTATATCATTGGACGACATTGGCAATTCTGGATGCTCCGGCGTATGATTCGACCGGAGGCCAAAGAGAGTTGCTTTGGACAAGTGCTACCGCACAAATCTTGTACATTTGAACCCCTGGACAAGATACGATGAGACAGAATCCTGTCAAATTGATAGGAGTGAAGATATTTGCATCTATATCATTGGACTATACTGGCAATTCTGGATGCTCTGGCTTATGATTCGACCTAGGTCCAAAGTGAGTCGCTTTGGACAAGTGCTGCCGCCCAAATCTTATCCATTTGGACCTCCTGGACAAGGTATGATGAGGCAGAATTCTGGAAAATTGATAGGAGTTAAGATATTTGCATCTATATCATTGGACGACATTGGCAACTCTGGATGCTCGGCTTATGATTTCACCTGAGTCAAAAGAGATTCGCTTTTGTCAAGTACTACCGCACAAATCTTGTACACTTGAACCACCTGGACAAGATACGATGAGCCAGAATCCTGTCAAATTGATAGGAGTAAAGATATTTGCATCTATATCATTGGACGACATTGGCAATTCTGGATGCTCCGGCTTATGATTCGACCTGAAACCAAAGACAGTCGCTTTGGACAAGTGCTACCGCACAAATCTTGTACATTTGAACCTCCTGGACAAGATATGATGAGGCAGAATCCTGTCAAATTGAAATGAGTGCAGATATTTGCATCTATATCATTGGACGACATTGGCAATTCTGGATGCTCTGGCTTACGATTCCACCTGAGTCCAAAGAGAGTCGGTCTCGACAAGTGGTACCGCTCAAATCTTGTATACTTGTTCCTCCTGGAAAAGGTATGATGAGGCAGAATCCTGTCACATTGATAGGAGTGAGGATTTTTGCCTCTAAATCATTGGAGAATATCGGCAATTTTGGATTCTTCGCCATATGATTCGATCTGTATCCAAAGGGAGTCGCTTTGGACAAGTGCTACAGCACAAATCTTGTACATTTAGACCCCCTGGACAAGATACGATGAGGCAGAATCCTGTCAATTTGATAGGAGTAAAGGTATCTGCAACTATATCATTGGATGACATTGGTAATTCTGGATAGTTCGGAATATGGATCGACCTGAGTCCAAAGAGATTCGCTTTTGTCAAGTGCTACCGCACAAATCTAGTACATTTGGACCTCCAGGACAAGATACGATGAGGCAGAATCCTGTCAAATTGATAGGAGTAAAGATATTTGCATCTATATCATTGGACGACATCGGCAATTCTGGATGCTTCGACTTATGGATCGACTTGAGTCCAAAGAGATTCGCTTGTGTAAAGTGCTACCGCACAAATCTTGTACATTTGAACCTCCGGAACAAGGTATGATGAGACAGAATCCTGTCAAATTGATAGGAGTGAAGATATTTGCTTCTATATCATTGGACGACACTGGCAATTCTGGATGCTGCGGCTTATGATTCGACCTAGGTCCAAAGTGAGTCGCTTTGGACAAGTGCTACCGCACAAATCTTGTACATTTGGACACCCTGGACAAGATACGATAGGGCAGAATCCTGTCAGATCGATAGGAGTGAAGATATTTGCATCTATATCATTGGACGACATTGGCAATTCTGGATACTTCGGCTTATGGATCGACCTGAGTCCAAAGAGATTCGCTTTTGTCAAGTGCTACCCCACAAATCTGGTACATTTGATACTCCTGGACAAGATACGATGAGACAGAATCCTGTCAAATTGATAAGAGTGAAGATATTTGCATCTATATCATTGGACGACACTGGCAATTCTGGATGCTGCGGCTTATGATTCGACCTAGGTCCAAAGTGAGTCCCTTTGGACAAGTTCTACCGCAAAAATCTTGTACATTTGGACCCCCTGGCCAAGATACGATGAGGCAGATTCTGGCAAATTGATAGGAGTTAAGATATTTGCATCTATATCATTCGGATAACATCGGCAATTTTTGTTACTTCGGCATATGGGTCGACCTGAGTCCAAAGGGAGTCGGTTTGGACAAATGCTGCCGCCCAAAACTTGTGCATTTGGACCTCCTGAAAAAGGTATGATTAGGCAGAATCCTGTCACATTGATAGGACTAAAGATATTTGCATCAATATCATTGGACGACAATGGCAATTCTGGATGCTCCGGCTTATAATTCGACCTAGGTCCAAAGTGAGTCGCTTTGGACAAGTACTACCACACAAATCTTGTACATTTGGACCTCCTGGACAAGGTATGATGAAGCATAATGCTATCACATTGATAGGAGTAAAGATATTTGCATCAATATCTTTGGACGACTTCGGCAATCCTGGGGATCCGGCATATTATTCGACATGAGTCCAAAGAGAGTCGCTTTGGACAAGTGCTATCGCACAAATCTTGTACATTTGGACCCCCTGGACAAGATACGATGAGGCACAATCCTAGCAAAATGATAGGAGTAAAGATATTTGCATCTATATCATTGGACGACATTGGCAATTCTGGATGCTTCGGCTTATGGACCGACCTGAGTCCAAAGAGATTAGCTTTTGTCAAGTGCTGCTGCCCAAATCTTGTACATTAGAACCTGCTGGACAAGATACGATGAGGTAGAATCCTGTCAAATTGATAGGAGAGAAGATATTTGGCTCTATATCATTAGACAATAACGGCAATTTTGGATTCTTCGCCTTATGATTCGACCTGAATCCAAAGGGAGTCGCTTTGGACATGTGCTACCTTACAAATCTTGTACACTAGAACCTGCTGGACAAGATACGATGGGGCAGAATCCTGTAAAATTGATAGGAGTGAAGATATTTGCCTCTATATCATTGGACAATATCGGCATTTCTGGATGCTCAGGCTTATGATTCGACCTGAGTCCAAAGAGAGTCGCTCTGGACAAGTGCTACCGCAACAAATTTGTACATTTGGACCTCCTGGACAAGATTTGATGAGGCAGAATCCTATCACATTGATTAGAGTAAGATATTTGCATCTATATCATTGTACGACATTGGCAATTCTGGATACTTCGGCTTATGGATCGACCTGAGTCCAAAGAGATTCGCTTTTGTCTAGTGCTACCGCACACATCTTGTACACTTGAAACTCCTGGACAAGATACGATGAGTCAGAATCCTGTCAAATTGATAGGAGTGAAGATATTTGCATCTATATCATTGGACGACATTTGCAATTCTGGATGCTCAGGCTTATGATTCCACCTGAGTCCAAAGAGAGTCGCTTTGGACAAGTGCTACCGCAACAAATCTTGTACATTTGGACCTCCTGGACAAGATACGATGAGTCAGAATCCTGTCAAATTGATAGGAGTGAAGATATGTGCATCTATATCATTGGACGACATTGACAATTCTGGATGCTACGGCTTATGGACCGACCTGAGTCCAAAAAGATTCGCTTTTGTAAAGTGCTTCCGCACAAATCTTGTACACTTGAAACACCTGGACAAGATACCATGAGTCAGAATCCTGTCAAATTGATAGGAGTGAAGATATTTGCATCTATGTCATTGGACGACATTGGCAATTCTGGATGCTACGACTTATGGATCGACCTGAGTCCAAAGAGAGTCGATCTGGACAAGTGCTACCGCAACAAATCTTGTACATTTGGACCTCCTGGACAAGGTATGATGAGGCAGAATCCTATCACATTGATAAGAGTAAGATATTTGCATCTATATCATTGGACGACATTGGAAAATCTGGATGCTCGTCTTATGATTCGACCTGAATCCAAAGGGAGTCGCTTTGGACAAGTGCTACCGCACAACTCTTGTACATTTGGACACCCTGGACAAGATAGGTTGGGGCAGAATCCTGTCAGATCGATAGGAGTAAGGATATTTGCATCTATATCATTGGACAATATCGGCATTTCTGGATGCTCAGGGTTATGATTCGAACTGAGTCCAAAGAGAGTCGCTTTGGACAAGTGCTACCGCAACAAATCTTGTACATTTGGACCTCCTGGACAAGGTATGATGAGGCAGAATCCTATCACATTGATAAGAGTAAGATATTTGCATCTATATCATTGGACGACATTGGCAATTCTGGATGCTCAGGCTTATGATTCCACCTGAGTCCAAAGAGAGTCGCTTTGGACAAGTGCAACCGCAACGAATCTTGTACACGTGAACCTCCTGGACAAGATGCGATGAGGCAGAATCCTAGCAAATTGATAGGAGTAAAGATATTTGCATCTATGTCATTGGACGACATTGGCAATTCTGGAAGCTTCGACTTATGATTCGACCTGAATCTAAAGGGAGTCGCTTTGGACAAGTGCTACCGCACAAATCTTGTACATTTGGATACCCTGGACAAGATACGATGGGGCAGAATCCTCTCAGATCGATAGGAGTGAAGATATTTGCATCTATATCATTGGACGACATTGGCAATTCTGGATGCTCCGGCATATGATTCGACCTGAGTCCAAAGAGAGTCTATCTGGACAAGTGCTACCGCACAAATCTTGTACATTTGGACCCCCTGGACAAGATACGATGAGGCAGAATCCTGTTCAAATGATAGGAGTAAAGATATTTTCATCTATATCATTGGACGACATTGGCAATTCTGGATACTTCTGCTTATGGATCGACCTGAGTCCAAAGAGAGTCGATCTGGACAAGTGCTACCGCACAAATCTTGTACATTTGGACCCCCTGGACAAGATACGATGAGGCAGAATCCTGATCAAATGATAGGAGTAAAGATATTTTCATCTATATCATTGGACGACATTGGCAATTCCGGATGCTCAGCTTATGATTCGACCGGTGTCCAATGAGAGTCGCTTTGGGCAAGTGCTACCGCACAAATCTTGTACATTTGGACCCCCTGGACAAGATACGATGAGGCAGAATCCTAGCAAATTGATAGGAGTAAAGATATTTGCATCTATATCATTGGACGACATTGGCAAATCTGGATGCTCGGCTTAAGATTCGACCTGAGTCCAAAGGGAGTCGTTTTGGACAAGTGCTACCGCACAAATCTTGTACATTTGGACCCCCCGGACAAGATACCATGTGGCAGAATCCTGGCAAATTGATAGGAGTAGAGATATTTGCATCTATACCATTGGACGACATTGGCAATTCTGGATGCTTCGGCTTATGGATCGACCTGAGTCCAAAGAGATTCGCTCTTGTCAAGTGCTACCTTACAAATCTTGTACATTAGAACCTGCTGGATAAGATACGATGGGGCAGAATACTGTAAAATTGATAGGAGTGAAGATATTTGCCTCTATATCATTGGACAATATCGGCATTTCTGGATGCTCAGGCTTATGATTCGACCTGAGTCCAAAGAGAGTCGCTCTGGACAAGTGCTACCGCAACAAATTTGTACATTTGGACCTCCTGGACAAGATATGATGAGGCAGAATCCTATCACATTGATTAGAGTAAGATATTTGCATCTATATCATTGGACGACATTGGCAATTCTGGATACTTCGGCTTATGGATCGACCTGAGTCCAAAGAGATTCGCTTTTCTCTAGTGCTACCGCACACATCTTGTACACTTGAAACTCCTGGACAAGATACGATGAGTCAGAATCCTGTCAAATTGATAGGAGTGAAGATATTTGCATCTATATCATTGGACGACATTTGCAATTCTGGATGCTCTGGCTTATGATTCCACCTGAGTCCAAAGAGAGTCGCTTTGGACAAGTGCTACCGCAACAAATCTTGTACATTTGGACCTCCTGGACAAGGTATGATGAGGCAGATTCCTAGCACATTGATAGGAGTAAAGATATTTGCATCTATATCATTGGACGACATTGGCAATTCCGGATGCTCGGCTTATGATTCGACCGGTGTCCAATGAGAGTCGCTTTGGGCAAGTGCTACCGCACAAATCTTGTACATTTGGACCCCCTGGACAAGATACGATGAGGCAGAATCCTATCACATTGATAAGAGTAAGATATTTGCATCTATATCATTGGACGACATTGGCAATTCTGGATGCTCGGCTTATGATTCGACCTGAGGCCAAAGAGTTTCGCTTTTGTCTAGTGCTACCGCACAAATCTTGTACACGTGAACCTCATGGACAAGATACGATGAGTCAGAATCCTGTCAAATCGATAGGAGTGAAGATATTTGCATCTATATCATTGGACGACATTGGCAATTGTGGATGCTCAGGCTTATGATTCCACCTGAGTCCAAAGAGAGTCGCTTTGGACAAGTGCTACCGCAACGAATCTTGTACACGTGAACCTCCTGGACAAGATGCGATGAGGCAGAATCCTAGCAAATTGATAGGAGTAAAGATATTGGCATCTATGTCATTGGACGACATTGACAATTCTGGATGCTACGACATATGATTCGACCTGAATCCAAAGGGAGTCGCTTTGGACAAGTGCAACCGCACAAATCTTGTACATTTGGACACCCTGGACAAGATACGATGGGGCAGAATCGTGTCAGATCGATAGGAGTGAAGATATTTGCATCTATATCATTGGACGACATTGGCAATTCTGGATGCTCCAGCATATGATTCGACCTGAGTCCAAAGAGAGTCGATCTGGACAAGTGCTACAGCACAAATCTTGTACATTTGGACCCCCTGGACAAGATACGATGATGCAGAATCCTGTTCAAATGATAGGAGTAAAGATATTTTCATCTATGTCATTGGACAACATTGGCAATTCTGGATGCTACGACTTATGATTCGACCAGAATCCAAAGGGAGTCGCTTTGGACAAGTGCTACCGCACATATCTTATACATTTGGACACCCTGGACAAGATACGATGGGGCAGAATTCTGTCAGATCGATAGGGGTGAAGATATTTGCATCTATATCATTGGACGACATTGGCAATTCTGGATGCTCCGGCTTATGATTCGACATGAGTCCAAAGAGAGTCGATCTGGACAAGTGCTACCGCACAAATCTTGTACATTTGGACCACCTGGACAATATACGATGAGGCAGAATCCCTTTCAAATGATAGGAGTAAAGATATTTTCATCTATATCATTGGACGACATTGGCAATTCTGGATGCTTCGGCTTATGGACCGACCTGAGTCCAAAAAGATTCGCTTTTGTCTAGTGCTACCGCACCCAACTTGTACACTTGAAACTCCTGGACAAGATACGATGAGTCAGAATCCTGTCAAATTGATAGGAGTAAAGATATTTGCATCTATATCAATGGACGACATTGGCAATTCCGGATGCTCGGCTAATGATTCGACCGGTGTCCAATGAGAGTCGCTTTCGACAAGTGCTACCGCACAACTCTTGTACATTTGGACACCCTGGACAAGATAGGTTGGGGCAGAATCCTGTCAGATCGATAGGAGTAAAGATACTTGCCTCTATATCATTGGACGACATTGGCAATTCTGGATGCTTCGGCTTATGGACCGACCTGAGTCCAAAAAGATTCGCTTTTGTCTAGTGCTACCGCACCCAACTTGTACACTTGAAACTCCTGGACAAGATACGATGAGTAAGAATCCTGTCAAATTGATAGGAGTGAAGATATTTGCATCTATATCATTGGACGACTTTGGCAATTCAGGATGCTTCGGCTTATGGATCGACATGAGCCCAAAGAGATTCGCTTTTGTCAAGCGCTACCTTACAAATCTTGTACATTAGAACCTGCTGGACAAGATACGATGGGGCAGAATCCTGTAAAATTGAAAGGAGTGAAGATACTTGCCTCTATATCATTGGACAATACCGGCATTTCTGGATGCTCAGGCTTATGATTCGACCTGAGTCCAAAGAGTTTCGCTTTGGGCAAGTGCTACCGCACAAATCGTGTACATTTGGACCCCCTGGACAAGATGCGATGAGGCAGAATCCTAGCAAATTGATAGGAGTGAAGATATTTGCATCTATATCATTGGACGACTTTGGCAATTCAGGATGCTTCGGCTTATGGATCGACATGAGCCCAAAGAGATTCGCTTTTATCAAGCGCTACCTTACAAATCTTGTACATTAGAACCTGCTGGACAAGATATGATGGGGCAGAATCCTGTAAAATTGAAAGGAGTGAAGATACTTGCCTCTATATCATTGGACAATATCGGCATTTTTGGATGCTCAGGCTTATGATTCGACTTGAGTCCAAAGAGTTTCGCTTTGGGCAAGTGCTACCGCACAAATCGTGTACATTTGGACCCCCTGGACAAGATGCGATGAGGCAGAATCCTAGCAAATTGATAGGAGTGAAGATATTTGCATCTACATCATTGGACAATATCGGCATTTCAGGATGCTGAGGCTTATGATTCGACCTGAGTCCAAAGAGTTTCGCTTTTGTCTAGTGCTACCCCACAACTCTTGTACACTTGAAACTCCTGGACAAGATACGATGAGTCAGAATCCTGGCAAATTGATAGGAGTGAAGATATTTGCATCTATATCATTGGGCAACATTGGCAATTCTGGATGCTCTGGCTTATGATTCCACCTGAGTCCAAAGAGAGTCGCTTTGGACAAGTGCTACCGCTACAAATCTTGTACATTTGGACCTCCTGGACAAGATATGATGAGGCAGAATCCTGTCAAATTGATAGGAGTGAAGATATTTGCATCTATATCATTGGACGACATTGGCAATTCTGGATGCTTCGGCTTATGGATCGACCTGAGTCCAAAGAGTTTCGCTTTTGTCAAGTGCTACCGCACAAATCTTGTACACTTGAAACTCCTGGACAAGATACGATGAGTCAGAATCCTGCCAAATTGATAGGAGTGAAGATATTTGCATCTATATCATTGGACGACATTGGCAATTCTGGATGCTCTGGCTTATGATTCCACCTGAGTCCAAAGAGAGTCGCTTTGGACAAGTGCTACCGCACAAATCTTTTACATTTGGACACCCTGGACAAGATACGATGGGGCAGAATTCTGTCAGATCGATAGGAGTGAAGATATTTGCATCTATATAATTGGACGACATTGGCAATTCTGGATGTTCCGGCTTATGATTCGACCTGAGTCCAAAGAGAGTCGATCTGGACAAGTGCTACCGCACAAATCTTGTACATTTGGACCACCTGGACAATATACGATGAGGCAGAATCCTGTTCAAATGATAGGAGTAAAGATATTTTAATCTATATCATTGGACGACATTGGTAATTCTGGATGCTCGGCTTATGGATCGACCTGAGTCCAAAGAGATTCGCTTTTGTCAAGTGCTACCTCACAAATCTGGTACATTTGAAACTCCTGGTCAAGATATGATGAGGCAGAATCCTGTCAAATTGATAGGAGTGAAGATATTTGCATCTATATCATTGGACGACATTGGCAATTCTGGATGCTCCGGCTTATGGATCGACCTAAGTCCAAAGAGATTCGCTTTTGTCAAGTGCTACCCCACAAATCTGGTACATTTGAAACTCCTGGACAAGATATAATGAGGCAGAATCCTGTCAAATTAATGGGAGTGAAGATATTTGCATCTATATCATTGGACGACATTGGCAATTCTGGATGCTACGACTTATGATTCGACCTGAATCCAAAGAGATTCGCTTTTGTCAAGTGCTACCCCACAAATCTGGTACATTTGAAACTCCTGGACAAGTTATGATGAGGCAGAATCCTGTCAAATTAATGGGAGTGAAGATATTTGCATCTATATCATTGGACGACATTGGCAATTCTGGATGCTCGGTTTATGATTCGACCTGAGTCCAATGAGAGTCGCTTTGGACAAGTGGTACCGTACAAATCTTGTACATTAGAACTTGCTGGACAAGATACGATGGGGCAGAATCCTGTAAAATTGATAGGAGTA
This sequence comes from Priocnemis perturbator, assembly GCA_963942575.1. Lineage (NCBI taxonomy): Eukaryota > Metazoa > Arthropoda > Insecta > Hymenoptera > Pompilidae > Priocnemis > Priocnemis perturbator. The sequence continues at coordinate 13,399,919 of OZ012652.1, forward strand.
AAGATATTTGCCTCTATATCATTGGACAATATCGGCATTTCTGGATGCTCAGACTTATGATTCGACCTGAGTCCAAAGAGAGTCGATCTGGACAAGTACTACGGCAACAAATCTTGTACATTTGGACCACCTGGACAATATACGATGAGGCAGAATCCTGTTCAAATGATAGGAGTAAAGATATTTTCATTTATATCTTTGGACGACATTGGCAATTCTGGATGCTCTGGCTTATGATTCCACCTGAGTCCAAAGAGAGTCGCTTTGGACAAGTGCTACCGCAACAAATCTTGTACATTTGGACCTCCTGGAAAAGGTATGATGAGGCAGAATCCTATCACATTGATAGGAGTAAAGATATTTGCATCTATATCATTGGACCACATTGGCAATTCTGGATGCTCGGCTTATGATTCGACCTGAGTCCAATGAGAGTCGCTTTGGACAAGTGGTACCTTACAAATCTTGTACATTAGAACTTGCTGGACAAGATACGATGGGGCAGAATCCTGTAAAATTGATAGGAGTAAAGATATTTTCATCTATATCATTGGACGACATTGGCAATTCTGGATACTTCTGCTTATGGATCGACCTGAGTCCAAAGAGGGTCTATCTGGACAAGTGCTACCGCACAAATCTTGTACATTTGGACCCCCTGGACAAGATACGATGAGGCAGAATCCTGTTCAAATGATAGGAGTAAAGATATTTTCATCTATATCATTGGACGACATTGGCAATTCTGGATACTTCTGCTTATGGATCGACCTGAGTCCAAAGAGAGTCGATCTGGACAAGTGCTACCGCACAAATCTTGTACATTTGGACCCCCTGGACAAGATACGATGAGGCAGAATCCTGATCAAATGATAGGAGTAAAGATATTTTCATCTATATCATTGGACGACATTGGTAATTCTAGATACTTCTGCTTATGGATCGACCTGAGTCCAAAGAGATTCGCTTTTGTCAAGTGCTACCCCACAAATCTGGTACATTTGAAACTCCTGGATAAGATACGATGAGTCAGAATCCTGTCAAATTGATAGGAGTGAAGATATTTGCATCTATATCATTGGACGACATTGGCAATTCTGGATACTTCGGCTTATGGATCGACCTGAGTCCAATGAGAGTCGCTTTGGGCAAGTGCTACCGCACAAATCTTGTACATTTGGACCCCCTGGACAAGATACGAAGAGGCAGAATCCTAGCAAATTGAGAGGAGTAAAGATATTTGCATCTATATCATTGGACGACATTGGCAAATCTGGATGCTCGGCTTAAGATTCGACCTGAGTCCAAAGGGAGTCGCTTTTGTCTAGTGCTACCGCACAAATCTTGTACACGTGAACCTCCTGGACAAGATACGATGAGTCAGAATCCTGTCAAATCGATAGGAGTGAAGATATTTGCATCTATATCATTGGACGACATTGGCAATTCTTGATGCTCAGGCTTATGATTCCACCTGAGTCCAAAGAGAGTCGCTCTGGACAAGTGCTACCACAACAAATTTGTACATTTGGACCTCCTGGACAAGATATGATGAGGCAGAATCCTATCACATTGATAAGAGTAAGATATTTGCATCTATATCATTGGACGACATTGGCAATTCTGGATACTTCGGCTTATGGATCGACCTGAGTCCAAAAAGATTCGCTTTTGTCAAGTGCTACCGATACAAATCTTGTACATTTGGATCTCCTGGACAAGGTATGATGAGGCAGAATCCTAGCACATTGATAGGAGTAAAAATATATGCATCTATATCATTGGACGACATTGGCAATTCCGGATGCTCGGCTTATGATTCGACCGGTGTCCAATGAGAGTCGCTTTGGGCAAGTGCTACTGCACAAATCTTGTACATTTGGACCCCCTGGACAAGATACGATGAGGCAGAATCCTAGCAAATTAATAGGAGTAAAGATATTTGCATCTATATCATTGGACGACATTGGCAAATCTGGATGCTCGGCTTAAGATTCGACCTGAGTCCAAAGGGAGTCGCTTTTGTCTAGTGCTACCGCACAAATCTTGTACACGTGAACCTCCTGGACAAGATACGATGAGTCAGAATCCTGTCAAATCGATAGGAGTGAAGATATTTGCATCTATATCATTGGACGACATTGGCAAATCTGGATGCTCGGCTTAAGATTCGACCTGAGTCCAAAGGGAGTCGTTTTGGACAAGTGCTACCGCACAAATCTTGTACATTTGGACCCCACGGACAAGATACCATGTGGCAGAATCCTGGCAAATTGATAGGAGTAGAGATATTTGCATCTATACCATTGGACGACATTGGCAATTCTAGATGCTTCGGCTTATGGATCGACCTGAGTCCAAAGAGATTCGCTCTTGTCAAGTGCTACCTTACAAATCTTGTACATTAGAACCTGCTGGACAAGATACGATGGGGCAGAAACCTGTAAAATTGATAGGAGTGAAGATATTTGCCTCTATATCATTGGACAATATCGGCATTTCTGGATGCTCAGGCTTATGATTCGACCTGAGTCCAAAGAGAGTCGCTCTGGACAAGTGCTACCGCAACAAATTTGTACATTTGGACCTCCTGGACAAGATATGATGAGGCAGAATCCTATCACATTGATTAGAGTAAGATATTTGCATCTATATCATTGTACGACATTGGCAATTCTGGATGCTTCGGCTTATGGATCGACCTGAGTCCAAAGAGATTCGCTCTTGTCAAGTGCTACCTTACAAATCTTGTACATTAGAACCTGCTGGACAAGATATGATGAGGCAGAATCCTATCACATTGATAAGAGTAAGATATTTGCATCTATATCATTGGACGACATTGGCAATTCTGGATACTTCGGCTTATGGATCGACCTGAGACCAAAAAGATTCGCTTTTGTCAAGTGCTACCTTACAAATCTTGTACATTTGGATCTCCTGGACAAGGTATGATGAGGCAGAATCCTATCACATTGATAAGAGTAAGATATTTGCATCTATATCATTGGACGACATTGGCAATTCTGGATGCTCGGCTTATGATTCGACCTGAGGCCAAAGAGTTTCGCTTTTGTCTAGTGCTACCGCACAAATCTTGTACACGTGAACCTCATGGACAAGATACGATGAGTCAGAATCCTGTCAAATCGATAGGAGTGAAGATATTTGCATCTATATCATTGGACGAAATTGGCAATTCTGGATGCTCAGGCTTATGATTCCACCTGAGTCCAAAGAGAGTCGCTTTGGACAAGTGCTACCGCAACGAATCTTGTACACGTGAACCTCCTGGACAAGATGCGATGAGGCAGAATCCTAGCAAATTGATAGGAGTAAAGATATTGGCATCTATGTCATTGGACGACATTGGCAATTCTGGATGCTACGACATATGATTCGACCTGAATCCAAAGGGAGTCGCTTTGGACAAGTGCTACCTCACAAATCTTGTACATTTGGACACCCTGGACAAGATACGATGGGGCAGAATCGTGTCAGATCGATAGGAGTGAAGATATTTGCATCTATATCATTGGACAACATTGGCAATTCTGGATGCTCCAGCATATGATTCGACCTGAGTCCAAAGAGAGTCGATCTGGACAAGTGCTACAGCACAAATCGTGTACATTTGGACCCCCTGGACAAGATACGATGAGGCAGAATCCTGTTCAAATGATAGGAGTAAAGATATTTTCATCTATGTCATTGGACAACATTGGCAATTCTGGATGCTACGACTTATGATTCGACCTGAATCCAAAGGGAGTCGCTTTGGACAAGTGCTACCGCACATATCTTATACATTTGGACACCCTGGACAAGATACGATGAGTCAGAATCCTGTCAAATTGATAGGAGTAAAGATATTTGCATCTATATCAATGGACGACATTGGCAATTCCGGATGCTCGGCTAATGATTCGACCGGTGTCCAATGAGAGTCGCTTTGGACAAGTGCTACCGCACAAATCTTGTACATTTGGACCCCCTGGACAAGATACGATGAGGCAGAATCCTAGCAAATTGATAGGAGTAAAGATATTTGCATATATGTCGTTGGACGACATTGGCAATCCTGGAAGCTTCGACTTATGATTCGACCTGAGTCCAAAGAGATTCGCTTTTGTCAAGTGCTACCCCACAAATCTGGTACATTTGAAACTCCTGGACAAGATATGATGAGGCAGAATCCTGTCCCATTGATAGGAGTGAAGATATTTGCATCTATATCATTGGACGACATTGGCAATTCTGGATGCTTCTGCTTATGGACCGACCTGAGTCCAAAAAGATTCGCTTTTGTCTAGTGCTACCGCACACATCTTGTACACTTGAAACTCCTGGACAAGATACGATGAGTCAGAATCCTGTCAAATTGATAGGAGTAAAGATATTTGCATCTATATCAATGGACGACATTGGCAATTCCGGATGCTCGGCTAATGATTCGACCGATGTCCAATGAGAGTCGCTTTGGACAAGTGCTACCGCACAAATCTTGTACATTTGGACCCCCTGGACAAGATACGATGAGGCAGAATCCTAGCAAATTGATAGGAGTAAAGATATTTGCATATATGTCGTTGGACGACATTGGCAATTCTCGATGCTTCGGCTTATGATTCGACCTGAGTCCAAAGCGATTCGCTTTGGACAAATGCTGCCGCCCAATCTTGTACATTTGAACCTCCAGAACAAGGTATGATGAGTAAGAATCCTGTCAAATTGATAGGAGTGAATATATTTGCATCTATATCAATGGACGACTTTGGCAATTCAGGATGCTTCGGCTTATGGATCGACATGAGCCCAAAGAGATTCGCTTTTGTCAAGCGCTACCTTACAAATCTTGTACATTAGAACCTGCTGGACAAGATACGATGGGGCAGAATCCTGTAAAATTGATAGGAGTGAAGATATTTGCCTCTATATCATTGGACAATATCGGCATTTCTGGATTTTCAGGCTTATGATTCGACCTGAGTCCAAAGAGAGTCGCTCTGGACAAGTGCTACCGCAACAAATTTGTACATTTGGACCTCCTGGACAAGATATGATGAGGCAGAATCCTATCACATTGATAAGAGTAAGATATTTGCATCTATATCATTGGACGACATTGGCAATTCTGGATGCTCATGCTTATGATTCGACCTGAGGCCAAAGAGTTTCGCTTTTGTCTAGTGCTACCGCACAAATCTTGTACACGTGAACCTCATGGACAAGATACGATGAGTCAGAATCCTGTCAAATCGATAGGAGTGAAGATATTTGCATCTATATCATTGGACGAAATTGGCAATTCTGGATGCTCAGGCTTATGATTCCACCTGAGTCCAAAGAGAGTCGCTTTGGACAAGTGCTACCGCAACGAATCTTGAACACGTGAACCTCCTGGACAAGATGCGATGAGGCAGAATCCTAGCAAATTGATAGGAGTAAAGATATTGGCATCTATGTCATTGGACGACATTGGCAATTCTGGATGCTACGACATATGATTCGACCTGAATCCAAAGGGAGTCGCTTTGGACAAGTGCTACCGCACAAATCTTGTACATTTGGACACCCTGGACAAGATACGATGGGGCAGAATCGTGTCAGATCGATAGGAGTGAAGATATTTGCATCTATATCATTGGACAACATTGGCAATTCTGGATGCTCCAGCATATGATTCGACCTGAGTCCAAAGAGAGTCGATCTGGACAAGTGCTACAGCACAAATCGTGTACATTTGGACCCCCTGGACAAGATACGATGAGGCAGAATCCTGTTCAAATGATAGGAGTAAAGATATTTTCATCTATGTCATTGGACAACATTGGCAATTCTGGATGCTACGACTTATGATTCGACCTGAATCCAAAGGGAGTCGCTTTGGACAAGTGCTACCGCACATATCTTATACATTTGGACACCCTGGACAAGATACGATGAGTCAGAATCCTGTCAAATTGATAGGAGTAAAGATATTTGCATCTATATCAATGGACGACATTGGCAATTCCGGATGCTCGGCTAATGATTCGACCGGTGTCCAATGAGAGTCGCTTTGGACAAGTGCTACCGCACAAATCTTGTACATTTGGACCCCCTGGACAAGATACGATGAGGCAGAATCCTAGCAAATTGATAGGAGTAAAGATATTTGCATATATGTCGTTGGACGACATTGGCAATCCTGGAAGCTTCGACTTATGATTCGACCTGAGTCCAAAGAGATTCGCTTTTGTCAAGTGCTACCCCACAAATCTGGTACATTTGAAACTCCTGGACAAGATATGATGAGGCAGAATCCTGTCCCATTGATAGGAGTGAAGATATTTGCATCTATATCATTGGACGACATTGGCAATTCTGGATGCTTCTGCTTATGGACCGACCTGAGTCCAAAAAGATTCGCTTTTGTCTAGTGCTACCGCACACATCTTGTACACTTGAAACTCCTGGACAAGATACGATGAGTCAGAATCCTGTCAAATTGATAGGAGTAAAGATATTTGCATCTATATCAATGGACGACATTGGCAATTCCGGATGCTCGGCTAATGATTCGACCGATGTCCAATGAGAGTCGCTTTGGACAAGTGCTACCGCACAAATCTTGTACATTTGGACCCCCTGGACAAGATACGATGAGGCAGAATCCTAGCAAATTGATAGGAGTAAAGATATTTGCATATATGTCGTTGGACGACATTGGCAATTCCGGAAGCTTCGACTTATGATTCGACCTGAATCGAAAGGGGGTCGCTTTGGACAAGTGCTACCGCACAACTCTTGTACATTTGGACACCCTGGACAAGATAGGTTGGGGCAGAATCCTGTCAGATCGATAGGAGTAAAGATATTTGCATCTATATCATTGGACGACATTGGCAATTCTCGATGCTTCGGCTTATGATTCGACCTGAGTCCAAAGCGATTCGCTTTGGACAAATGCTGCCGCCCAATCTTGTACATTTGAACCTCCAGAACAAGGTATGATGAGTAAGAATCCTGTCAAATTGATAGGAGTGAATATATTTGCATCTATATCAATGGACGACTTTGGCAATTCAGGATGCTTCGGCTTATGGATCGACATGAGCCCAAAGAGATTCGCTTTTGTCAAGCGCTACCTTACAAATCTTGTACATTAGAACCTGCTGGACAAGATACGATGGGGCAGAATCCTGTAAAATTGATAGGAGTGAAGATATTTGCCTCTATATCATTGGACAATATCGGCATTTCTGGATTTTCAGGCTTATGATTCGACCTGAGTCCAAAGAGAGTCGCTCTGGACAAGTGCTACCGCAACAAATTTGTACATTTGGACCTCCTGGACAAGATATGATGAGGCAGAATCCTATCACATTGATAAGAGTAAGATATTTGCATCTATATCATTGGACGACATTGGCAATTCTGGATGCTCATGCTTATGATTCCACCTGAGTCCAAAGAGAGTCGCTTTGGACAAGTGCTACCGCAACGAATCTTGTACACGTGAACCTCCTGGACAAGATGCGATGAGGCAGAATCCTAGCAAATTGATAGGAGTAAAGATATTTGCATCTATATCATTGGACGACATTTGCAATTCTGGATGCTCTGGCTTATGATTCCACCTGAGTCCAAAGAGAGTCGCTTTGGACAAGTGCTACCGCAACAAATCTTGTACATTTGGACCTCCTGGACAAGGTATGATGAGGCAGAATCCTAGCACATTGATAGGAGTAAAGATATTTGCATCTGTATCTTTGGACGACATTGGCAATTCCGGATGCTCAGCTTATGATTCGACCGGTGTCCAATGAGAGTCGCTTTGGGCAAGTGCTACCGCACAAATCTTGTACATTTGGACCCCCTGGACAAGATACGATGAGGCAGAATCCTAGCAAATTGATAGGAGTAAAGATATTTGCATCTATATCATTGGACGACATTGGCAAATCTGGATGCTCGGCTTAAGATTCGACCTGAGTCCAAAGGGAGTCGTTTTGGACAAGTGCTACCGCACAAATCTTGTACATTTGGACCCCCCGGACAAGATACCATGTGGCAGAATCCTGGCAAATTGATAGGAGTAGAGATATTTGCATCTATACCATTGGACGACATTGGCAATTCTGGATGCTTCGGCTTATGGATCGACCTGAGTCCAAAGAGATTCGCTCTTGTCAAGTGCTACCTTACAAATCTTGTACATTAGAACCTGCTGGATAAGATACGATGGGACAGAATCCTGTAAAATTGATAGGAGTGAAGATATTTGCCTCTATATCATTGGACAATATCGGCATTTCTGGATGCTCAGGCTTATGATTCGACCTGAGTCCAAAGAGAGTCGCTCTGGACAAGTGCTACCGCAACAAATTTGTACATTTGGACCTCCTGGACAAGATATGATGAGGCAGAATCCTATCACATTGATTAGAGTAAGATATTTGCATCTATATCATTGGACGACATTGGCAATTCTGGATACTTCGGCTTATGGATCGACCTGAGTCCAAAGAGATTCGCTTTTCTCTAGTGCTACCGCACACATCTTGTACACTTGAAACTCCTGGACAAGATACGATGAGTCAGAATCCTGTCAAATTGATAGGAGTGAAGATATTTGCATCTATATCATTGGACGACATTTGCAATTCTGGATGCTCTGGCTTATGATTCCACCTGAGTCCAAAGAGAGTCGCTTTGGACAAGTGCTACCGCAACAAATCTTGTACATTTGGACCTCCTGGACAAGGTATGATGAGGCAGATTCCTAGCACATTGATAGGAGTAAAGATATTTGCATCTATATCATTGGACGACATTGGCTATTCCGGATGCTCGGCTTATGATTCGACCGGTGTCCAATGAGAGTCGCTTTGGGCAAGTGCTACCGCACAAATCTTGTACATTTGGACCCCCTGGACAAGATACGATGAGGCAGAATCCTATCACATTGATAAGAGTAAGATATTTGCATCTATATCATTGGACGACATTGGCAATTCTGGATGCTCGGCTTATGATTCGACCTGAGGCCAAAGAGTTTCGCTTTTGTCTAGTGCTACCGCACAAATCTTGTACACGTGAACCTCATGGACAAGATACGATGAGTCAGAATCCTGTCAAATCGATAGGAGTGAAGATATTTGCATCTATATCATTGGACGACATTGGCAATTGTGGATGCTCAGGCATATGATTCCACCTGAGTCCAAAGAGAGTCGCTTTGGACAAGTGCTACCGCAACGAATCTTGTACACGTGAACCTCCTGGACAAGATGCGATGAGGCAGAATCCTGTTCAAATGATAGGAGTAAAGATATTTTCATCTATATCATTGGACGACATTGGCAATTCTGGATGCTTCGGCTTATGGACCGACCTGAGTCCAAAAAGATTCGCTTTTGTCTAGTGCTACCGCACCCAACTTGTACACTTGAAACTCCTGGACAAGATACGATGAGTCAGAATCCTGTCAAATTGATAGGAGTAAAGATATTTGCATCTATATCAATGGACGACATTGGCAATTCCGGATGCTCGGCTAATGATTCGACCGGTGTCCAATGAGAGTCGCTTTCGACAAGTGCTACCGCACAACTCTTGTACATTTGGACACCCTGGACAAGATAGGTTGGGGCAGAATCCTGTCAGATCGATAGGAGTAAAGATACTTGCCTCTATATCATTGGACGACATTGGCAATTCTGGATGCTTCGGCTTATGGACCGACCTGAGTCCAAAAAGATTCGCTTTTGTCTAGTGCTACCGCACCCAACTTGTACACTTGAAACTCCTGGACAAGATACGATGAGTAAGAATCCTGTCAAATTGATAGGAGTGAAGATATTTGCATCTATATCATTGGACGACTTTGGCAATTCAGGATGCTTCGGCTTATGGATCGACATGAGCCCAAAGAGATTCGCTTTTGTCAAGCGCTACCTTACAAATCTTGTACATTAGAACCTGCTGGACAAGATACGATGGGGCAGAATCCTGTAAAATTGAAAGGAGTGAAGATACTTGCCTCTATATCATTGGACAATACCGGCATTTCTGGATGCTCAGGCTTATGATTCGACCTGAGTCCAAAGAGTTTCGCTTTGGGCAAGTGCTACCGCACAAATCGTGTACATTTGGACCCCCTGGACAAGATATGATGAGGCAGAATCCTGTCAAATTGATAGGAGTGAAGATATTTGCATCTATATCATTGGACGACATTGGCAATTCTGGATGCTTCGGCTTATGGATCGACCTGAGTCCAAAGAGTTTCGCTTTTGTCAAGTGCTACCGCACAAATCTTGTACACTTGAAACTCCTGGACAAGATACGATGAGTCAGAATCCTGCCAAATTGATAGGAGTGAAGATATTTGCATCTATATCATTGGACGACATTGGCAATTCTGGATGCTACGACTTATGATTCGACCTGAAACCAAAGGGAGTCGCTTTGGACAAGTGCTACCGCACAAATCTTATACATTTGGACACCCTGGACAAGATACGATGGGGCAGAATTCTGTCAGATCGATAGGAGTGAAGATATTTGCATCTATATAATTGGACGACATTGGCAATTCTGGATGTTCCGGCTTATGATTCGACCTGAGTCCAAAGAGAGTCGATCTGGACAAGTGCTACCGCACAAATCGTGTACATTTGGACCACCTGGACAATATACGATGAGGCAGAATCCTGTTCAAATGATAGGAGTAAAGATATTTTCATCTATATCATTGGACGACATTGGTAATTCTGGATGCCCGGCTTATGATTCGACCTGAGTCCAATGAGAGTCGCTTTGGGCAAGTGCTACCGCACAAATCTTGTACATTTGGACCCCCTGGACTAGATGCGATTAGGCAGAATCCTAGCAAATTGATAGGAGTAAAGATATTTGCATCTATATCATTGGACGACATTGGCAATTCTGGATGCTTCGGCTTATGGATCGACCTGAGTCCAAAAAGATTCGCTTTTGTCTAGTGCTACCGCACACATCTTGTACACTTGAAACTCCTGGACAAGATACGATGAGTCAGAATCCTCTCAAATTGATAGGAGTGAAGATATTTGCATCTATATCATTGGACGACATTGGCAATTCTGGATGCTCCGGCTTATGGATCGACCTGAGTCCAAAGAGATTCGCTTTTGTCAAGTGCTACCTCACAAATCTGGTACATTTGAAACTCCTGGTCAAGATATGATGAGGCAGAATCCTGTCAAATTGATAGGAGTGAAGATATTTGCATCTATATCATTGGACGACATTGGCAATTCTGGATGCTCCGGCTTATGGATCGACCTAAGTCCAAAGAGATTCGCTTTTGTCAAGTGCTACCCCACAAATCTGGTACATTTGAAACTCCTGGACAAGATATAATGAGGCAGAATCCTGTCAAATTAATGGGAGTGAAGATATTTGCATCTATATCATTGGACGACATTGGCAATTCTGGATGCTACGACTTATGATTCGACCTGAATCCAAAGAGATTCGCTTTTGTCAAGTGCTACCCCACAAATCTGGTACATTTGAAACTCCTGGACAAGTTATGATGAGGCAGAATCCTGTCAAATTAATGGGAGTGAAGATATTTGCATCTATATCATTGGACGACATTGGCAATTCTGGATGCTCGGTTTATGATTCGACCTGAGTCCAAAGAGAGTCGATCTGGACAAGTACTACGGCAACAAATCTTGTACATTTGGACCACCTGGACAATATACGATGAGGCAGAATCCTGTTCAAATGATAGGAGTAAAGATATTTTCATTTATATCTTTGGACGACATTGGCAATTCTGGATGCTCTGGCTTATGATTCCACCTGAGTCCAAAGAGAGTCGCTTTGGACAAGTGCTACCGCACAAATCTTGTACATTAGAACTTGCTGGACAAGATACGATGGGGCAGAATCCTGTAAAATTGATAGGAGTAAAGATATTTGCCTCTATATCATTGGACAATATCGGCATTTCTGGATGCTCAGACTTATGATTCGACCTGAGTCCAAAGAGAGTCGATCTGGACAAGTACTACGGCAACAAATCTTGTACATTTGGACCACCTGGACAATATACGATGAGGCAGAATCCTGTTCAAATGATAGGAGTAAAGATATTTTCATTTATATCTTTGGACGACATTGGCAATTCTGGATGCTCTGGCTTATGATTCCACCTGAGTCCAAAGAGAGTCGCTTTGGACAAGTGCTACCGCACAAATCTTGTACATTTGGACCCCCTGGACAAGATACGATGAGGCAGAATCCTAGCAAATTGATAGGAGTAAAGATATTTGCATCTATATCATTGGACGACATTGGCAAATCTGGATGCTCGGCTTAAGATTCGACCTGAGTCCAAAGGGAGTCGTTTTGGACAAGTGCTACCGCACAAATCTTGTACATTTGGACCCCCCGGACAAGATACCATGTGGCAGAATCCTGGCAAATTGATAGGAGTAGAGATATTTGCATCTATACCATTGGACGACATTGGCAATTCTGGATGCTTCGGCTTATGGATCGACCTGAGTCCAAAGAGATTCGCTCTTGTCAAGTGCTACCTTACAAATCTTGTACATTAGAACCTGCTGGATAAGATACGATGGGGCAGAATCCTGTAAAATTGATAGGAGTGAAGATATTTGCCTCTATATCATTGGACAATATCGGCATTTCTGGATGCTCAGGCTTATGATTCGACCTGAGTCCAAAGAGAGTCGCTCTGGACAAGTGCTACCGCAACAAATTTGTACATTTGGACCTCCTGGACAAGATATGATGAGGCAGAATCCTATCACATTGATTAGAGTAAGATATTTGCATCTATATCATTGGACGACATTGGCAATTCTGGATACTTCGGCTTATGGATCGACCTGAGTCCAAAGAGATTCGCTTTTCTCTAGTGCTACCGCACACATCTTGTACACTTGAAACTCCTGGACAAGATACGATGAGTCAGAATCCTGTCAAATTGATAGGAGTGAAGATATTTGCATCTATATCATTGGACGACATTTGCAATTCTGGATGCTCTGGCTTATGATTCCACCTGAGTCCAAAGAGAGTCGCTTTGGACAAGTGCTACCGCAACAAATCTTGTACATTTGGACCTCCTGGACAAGGTATGATGAGGCAGATTCCTAGCACATTGATAGGAGTAAAGATATTTGCATCTATATCATTGGACGACATTGGCAATTCCGGATGCTCGGCTTATGATTCGACCGGTGTCCAATGAGAGTCGCTTTGGGCAAGTACTACCGCACAAATCTTGTACATTTGGACCCCCTGGACAAGATACGATGAGGCAGAATCCTATCACATTGATAAGAGTAAGATATTTGCATCTATATAATTGGACGACATTGGCAATTCTGGATGCTCCGGCTTATGATTCAACCTGAGTCCAAAGAGAGTCGATCTGGACAAGTGCTACCGCACAAATCTTGTACATTTGGACCACCCGGACAATATACGATGAGGCAGAATCCTGTTCAAATGATAGGAGTAAAGATATTTTCATCTATATCATTGGACGACATTGGTAATTCTGGATGCTCGGCTTATGATTCGACCTGAGTCCAATGAGAGTCGCTTTGGGCAAGTGCTACCGCACAAATCTTGTACATTTGGACCCCCTGGACTAGATGCGATTAGGCAGAATCCTAGCAAATTGATAGGAGTAAAGATATTTGCATCTATATCATTGGACGACATTGGCAATTCTGGATGCTTCGGCTTATGGATCGACCTGAGTCCAAAAAGATTCGCTTTTGTCTAGTGCTACCGCACACATCTTGTACACTTGAAACTCCTGGACAAGATACGATGAGTCAGAATCCTGTCAAATTGATAGGAGTGAAGATATTTGCATCTATATCATTGGACGACATTGGCAATTCTGGATGCTCCGGCTTATGGATCGACCTGAGTCCAAAGAGATTCGCTTTTGTCAAGTGCTACCTCACAAATCTGGTACATTTGAAACTCCTGGTCAAGATATGATGAGGCAGAATCCTGTCAAATTGATAGGAGTGAAGATATTTGCATCTATATCATTGGACGACATTGGCAATTCTGGATGCTCCGGCTTATGGATCGACCTAAGTCCAAAGAGATTCGCTTTTGTCAAGTGCTACCCCACAAATCTGGTACATTTGAAACTCCTGGACAAGATATAATGAGGCAGAATCCTGTCAAATTAATGGGAGTGAAGATATTTGCATCTAAATCATTGGACGACATTGGCAATTCTGGATGCTACGACTTATGATTCGACCTGAATCCAAAGAGATTCGCTTTTGTCAAGTGCTACCCCACAAATCTGGTACATTTGAAACTCCTGGACAAGTTATGATGAGGCAGAATCCTGTCAAATTAATGGGAGTGAAGATATTTGCATCTATATCATTGGACGACATTGGCAATTCTGGATGCTCGGTTTATGATTCGACCTGAAACCAAAGGGAGTCGCTTTGGACAAGTGCTACCGCACAAATCTTATACATTTGGACACCCTGGACAAGATACGATGGGGCAGAATTCTGTCAGATCGATAGGAGTGAAGATATTTGCATCTATATAATTGGACGACATTGGCAATTCTGGATGTTCCGGCTTATGATTCGACCTGAGTCCAAAGAGAGTCGATCTGGACAAGTGCTACCGCACAAATCTTGTACATTTGGACCACCCGGACAATATACGATGAGGCAGAATCCTGTTCAAATGATAGGAGTAAAGATATTTTCATCTATATCATTGGACGACATTGGTAATTCTGGATGCTCGGCTTATGATTCGACCTGAGTCCAATGAGAGTCGCTTTGGGCAAGTGCTACCGCACAAATCTTGTACATTTGGACCCCCTGGACTAGATGCGATTAGGCAGAATCCTAGCAAATTGATAGGAGTAAAGATATTTGCATCTATATCATTGGACGACATTGGCAATTCTGGATGCTTCGGCTTATGGATCGACCTGAGTCCAAAAAGATTCGCTTTTGTCTAGTGCTACCGCACACATCTTGTACACTTGAAACTCCTGGACAAGATACGATGAGTCAGAATCCTGTCAAATTGATAGGAGTGAAGATATTTGCATCTATATCATTGGACGACATTGGCAATTCTGGATGCTCCGGCTTATGGATCGACCTGAGTCCAAAGAGATTCGCTTTTGTCAAGTGCTACCTCACAAATCTGGTACATTTGAAACTCCTGGTCAAGATATGATGAGGCAGAATCCTGTCAAATTGATAGGAGTGAAGATATTTGCATCTATATCATTGGACGACATTGGCAGTTCTGGATGCTCCGGCTTATGGATCGACCTAAGTCCAAAGAGATTCGCTTTTGTCAAGTGCTACCCCACAAATCTGGTACATTTGAAACTCCTGGACAAGATATAATGAGGCAGAATCCTGTCAAATTAATGGGAGTGAAGATATTTGCATCTAAATCATTGGACGACATTGGCAATTCTGGATGCTACGACTTATGATTCGACCTGAATCCAAAGAGATTCGCTTTTGTCAAGTGCTACCCCACAAATCTGGTACATTTGAAACTCCTGGACAAGTTATGATGAGGCAGAATCCTGTCAAATTAATGGGAGTGAAGATATTTGCATCTATATCATTGGACGACATTGGCAATTCTGGATGCTCGGTTTATGATTCGACCTGAGTCCAATGAGAGTCGCTTTGGACAAGTGGTACCTTACAAATCTTATACATTAGAACTTGCTGGACAAGATACGATGGGGCAGAATCCTGTAAAATTGATAGGAGTAAAGATATTTGCCTCTATATCATTGGACAATATCGGCATTTCTGGATGCTCAGACTTATGATTCGACCTGAGTCCAAAGAGAGTCGATCTGGACAAGTACTACGGCAACAAATCTTGTACATTTGGACCACCTGGACAATATACGATGAGGCAGAATCCTGTTCAAATGATAGGAGTAAAGATATTTTCATTTATAT
Source organism: Priocnemis perturbator (assembly GCA_963942575.1). NCBI lineage: Eukaryota > Metazoa > Arthropoda > Insecta > Hymenoptera > Pompilidae > Priocnemis > Priocnemis perturbator. Next base: position 13,415,932 of record OZ012652.1, read on the forward strand.
CTTTGGACGACATTGGCAATTCTGGATGCTCTGGCTTATGATTCCACCTGAGTCCAAAGAGAGTCGCTTTGGACAAGTGCTACCGCACAAATCTTGTACATTTGGACCCCCTGGACAAGATACGATGAGGCAGAATCCTAGCAAATTGATAGGAGTAAAGATATTTGCATCTATATCATTGGACGACATTCGCAAATCTGGATGCTCGGCTTAAGATTCGACCTGAGTCCAAAGGGAGTCGTTTTGGACAAGTGCTACCGCACAAATCTTGTACATTTGGACCCCCCGGACAAGATACCATGTGGCAGAATCCTGGCAAATTGATAGGAGTAGAGATATTTGCATCTATACCATTGGACGACATTGGCAATTCTGGATGCTTCGGCTTATGGATCGACCTGAGTCCAAAGAGATTCGCTCTTGTCAAGTGCTACTTTACAAATCTTGTACATTAGAACCTGCTGGATAAGATACGATGGGGCAGAATCCTGTAAAATTGATAGGAGTGAAGATATTTGCCTCTATATCATTGGACAATATCGGCATTTCTGGATGCTCAGGCTTATGATTCGACCTGAGTCCAAAGAGAGTCGCTCTGGACAAGTGCTACCGCAACAAATTTGTACATTTGGACCTCCTGGACAAGATATGATGAGGCAGAATCCTATCACATTGATTAGAGTAAGATATTTGCATCTATATCATTGGACGACATTGGCAATTCTGGATACTTCGGCTTATGGATCGACCTGAGTCCAAAGAGATTCGCTTTTCTCTAGTGCTACCGCACACATCTTGTACACTTGAAACTCCTGGACAAGATACGATGAGTCAGAATCCTGTCAAATTGATAGGAGTGAAGATATTTGCATCTATATAATTGGACGACATTGGCAATTCTGGATGTTCCGGCTTATGATTCGACCTGAGTCCAAAGAGAGTCGATCTGGACAAGTGCTACCGCACAAATCTTGTACATTTGGACCACCTGGACAATATACGATGAGGCAGAATCCTGTTCAAATGATAGGAGTAAAGATATTTTCATTAATATCTTTGGACGACATTGGCAATTCTGGATGCTCTGGCTTATGATTCCACCTGAGTCTAAAGAGAGTCGCTTTGGACAAGTGCTACCGCAACAAATCTTGTACATTTGGACCTCCTGGAAAAGGTATGATGAGGCAGAATCCTATCACATTGATAGGAGTAAAGATATTTGCATCTATATCATTGGACCACATTGGCAATTCTGGATGCTCGGCTTATGATTCGACCTGAGTCCAATGAGAGTCGCTTTGGACAAGTGGTACCTTACAAATCTTGTACATTAGAACTTGCTGGACAAGATACGATGGGGCAGAATCCTGTAAAATTGATAGGAGTGAAGATATTTGCCTCTATATCATTGGACAATATCGGCATTTCTGGATGGTCAGGCTTATGATTCGACCTGAGTCCAAAGAGAGTCGATCTGGACAAGTACTACCGCAACAAATCTTGTACATTTGGACCACCTGGACAATATACGATGAGGCAGAATCCTGTTCAAATGATAGGAGTAAAGATATTTCCATCTATATCATTGGAAGACATTGGCAATTCTGGATGCTCAGGCTTATGATTCCACCTGAGTCCAAAGAGAGTCGCTTTGGACAAGTGCAACCGCAACGAATCTTGTACACGTGAACCTCCTGGACAAGATGCGATGAGGCAGAATCCTAGCAAATTGATAGGAGTAAAGATATTTGCATCTATGTCATTGGACGACATTGGCAATTCTGGAAGCTTCGACTTATGATTCGACCTGAATCTAAAGGGAGTCGCTTTGGACAAGTGCTACCGCACAAATCTTGTACATTTGGATACCCTGGACAAGATACGATGGGGCAGAATCCTCTCAGATCGATAGGAGTGAAGATATTTGCATCTATATCATTGGACGACATTGGCAATTCTGGATGCTCCGGCATATGATTCGACCTGAGTCCAAAGAGAGTCTATCTGGACAAGTGCTACCGCACAAATCTTGTACATTTGGACCCCCTGGACAAGATACGATGAGGCAGAATCCTGTTCAAATGATAGGAGTAAAGATATTTTCATCTATATCATTGGACGACATTGGCAATTCTGGATACTTCTGCTTATGGATCGACCTGAGTCCAAAGAGAGTCGATCTGGACAAGTGCTACCGCACAAATCTTGTACATTTGGACCCCCTGGACAAGATACGATGAGGCAGAATCCTGATCAAATGATAGGAGTAAAGATATTTTCATCTATATCATTGGACGACATTGGTAATTCTAGATACTTCTGCTTATGGATCGACCTGAGTCCAAAGAGATTCGCTTTTGTCAAGTGCTACCCCACAAATCTGGTACATTTGAAACTCCTGGATAAGATACGATGAGTCAGAATCCTGTCAAATTGATAGGAGTGAAGATATTTGCATCTATATCATTGGACGACATTGGCAATTCTGGATACTTCGGCTTATGGATCGACCTGAGTCCAAAGAGATTCGCTTTTGTCAAGTGCTACCCCACAAATCTGGTACATTTGGACACCCTGGACAAGTTACGATGGGGCAGAATTCTGTCAGATCGATAGGAGTAAAGATATTTGCATCTATATCATTGGACGAAATTGGCAATTCTGGATGCTTCGGCTTATGGACCGACCTGAGTCTAAAAAGATTCGTTTTAGTCTAGTGCTTCCGCACAAATCTTGTAGACTTGAAACTCCTGGACAAGATACGATGAGTCAGAATCCTGTCAAATTGATAGGAGTGAAGATATTTGCATCTATATCATTGGACGACATTTGCAATTCTGGATGCTCAGGCTTGTGATTCCACCTGAGTCCAAAGAGAGTCGCTTTGGACAAGTGCTACCGCAACAAATCTTGTACATTTGGACCTCCTGGACAAGGTATGATGAGGCAGAATCCTAGCACATTGATAGGAGTAAAGATATTTGCATCTATATCATTGGACGACATTGGCGATTCCGGATGCTCGGCTTATGATTCGACCGGTGTCCAATGAGAGTCGCTTTGGGCAAGTGCTACCGCATAAATCTTGTACATTTGGACCCCCTGGACAAGATACGAAGAGGCAGAATCCTAGCAAATTGAGAGGAGTAAAGATATTTGCATCTATATCATTGGACGACATTGGCAAATCTGGATGCTCGGCTTAAGATTCGACCTGAGTCCAAAGGGAGTCGCTTTTGTCTAGTGCTACCGCACAAATCTTGTACACGTGAACCTCCTGGACAAGATACGATGAGTCAGAATCCTGTCAAATCGATAGGAGTGAAGATATTTGCATCTATATCATTGGACGACATTGGCAATTCTTGATGCTCAGGCTTATGATTCCACCTGAGTCCAAAGAGAGTCGCTCTGGACAAGTGCTACCACAACAAATTTGTACATTTGGACCTCCTGGACAAGATATGATGAGGCAGAATCCTATCACATTGATAAGAGTAAGATATTTGCATCTATATCATTGGACGACATTGGCAATTCTGGATACTTCGGCTTATGGATCGACCTGAGTCCAAAAAGATTCGCTTTTGTCAAGTGCTACCTTACAAATCTTGTACATTTGGATCTCCTGGACAAGGTATGATGAGGCAGAATCCTAGCACATTGATAGGAGTAAAAATATTTGCATCTATATCATTGGACGACATTGGCAATTCCGGATGCTCGGCTTATGATTCGACCGGTGTCCAATGAGAGTCGCTTTGGGCAAGTGCTACAGCACAAATCTTGTACATTTGGACCCCCTGGACAAGATACGATGAGGCAGAATCCTAGCAAATTAATAGGAGTAAAGATATTTGCATCTATATCATTGGACGACATTGGCAAATCTGGATGCTCGGCTTAAGATTCGACCTGAGTCCAAAGGGAGTCGCTTTTGTCTAGTGCTACCGCACAAATCTTGTACACGTGAACCTCCTGGACAAGATACGATGAGTCAGAATCCTGTCAAATCGATAGGAGTGAAGATATTTGCATCTATATCATTGGACGACATTGGCAAATCTGGATGCTCGGCTTAAGATTCGACCTGAGTCCAAAGGGAGTCGTTTTGGACAAGTGCTACCGCACAAATCTTGTACATTTGGACCCCACGGACAAGATACCATGTGGCAGAATCCTGGCAAATTGATAGGAGTAGAGATATTTGCATCTATACCATTGGACGACATTGGCAATTCTGGATGCTTCGGCTTATGGATCGACCTGAGTCCAAAGAGATTCGCTCTTGTCAAGTGCTACCTTACAAATCTTGTACATTAGAACCTGCTGGACAAGATACGATGGGGCAGAAACCTGTAAAATTGATAGGAGTGAAGATATTTGCCTCTATATCATTGGACAATATCGGCATTTCTGGATGCTCAGGCTTATGATTCGACCTGAGTCCAAAGAGAGTCGCTCTGGACAAGTGCTACCGCAACAAATTTGTACATTTGGACCTCCTGGACAAGATATGATGAGGCAGAATCCTATCACATTGATTAGAGTAAGATATTTGCATCTATATCATTGTACGACATTGGCAATTCTGGATGCTTCGGCTTATGGATCGACCTGAGTCCAAAGAGATTCGCTCTTGTCAAGTGCTACCTTACAGATCTTGTACATTAGAACCTGCTGGACAAGATATGATGAGGCAGAATCCTATCACATTGATAAGAGTAAGATATTTGCATCTATATCATTGGACGACATTGGCAATTCTGGATACTTCGGCTTATGGATCGACCTGAGTCCAAAAAGATTCGCTTTTGTCAAGTGCTACCTTACAAATCTTGTACATTTGGATCTCCTGGACAAGGTATGATGAGGCAGAATCCTATCACATTGATAAGAGTAAGATATTTGCATCTATATCATTGGACGACATTGGCAATTCTGGATGCTCGGCTTATGATTCGACCTGAGGCCAAAGAGTTTCGCTTTTGTCTAGTGCTACCGCACAAATCTTGTACACGTGAACCTCATGGACAAGATACGATGAGTCAGAATCCTGTCAAATCGATAGGAGTGAAGATATTTGCATCTATATCATTGGACGAAATTGGCAATTCTGGATGCTCAGGCTTATGATTCCACCTGAGTCCAAAGAGAGTCGCTTTGGACAAGTGCTACCGCAACGAATCTTGTACACGTGAACCTCCTGGACAAGATGCGATGAGGCAGAATCCTAGCAAATTGATAGGAGTAAAGATATTGGCATCTATGTCATTGGACGACATTGGCAATTCTGGATGCTACGACATATGATTCGACCTGAATCCAAAGGGAGTCGCTTTGGACAAGTGCTACCGCACAAATCTTGTACATTTGGACACCCTGGACAAGATACGATGGGTCAGAATCGTGTCAGATCGATAGGAGTGAAGATATTTGCATCTATATCATTGGACAACATTGGCAATTCTGGATGCTCCAGCATATGATTCGACCTGAGTCCAAAGAGAGTCGATCTGGACAAGTGCTACAGCACAAATCGTGTACATTTGGACCCCCTGGACAAGATACGATGAGGCAGAATCCTGTTCAAATGATAGGAGTAAAGATATTTTCATCTATGTCATTGGACAACATTGGCAATTCTGGATGCTACGACTTATGATTCGACCTGAATCCAAAGGGAGTCGCTTTGGACAAGTGCTACCGCACATATCTTATACATTTGGACACCCTGGACAAGATACGATGAGTCAGAATCCTGTCAAATTGATAGGAGTAAAGATATTTGCATCTATATCAATGGACGACATTGGCAATTCCGGATGCTCGGCTAATGATTCGACCGGTGTCCAATGAGAGTCGCTTTGGACAAGTGCTACCGCACAAATCTTGTACATTTGGACCCCCTGGACAAGATACGATGAGGCAGAATCCTAGCAAATTGATAGGAGTAAAGATATTTGCATATATGTCGTTGGACGACATTGGCAATCCTGGAAACTTCGACTTATGATTCGACCTGAGTCCAAAGAGATTCGCTTTTGTCAAGTGCTACCCCACAAATCTGGTACATTTGAAACTCCTGGACAAGATATGATGAGGCAGAATCCTGTCCCATTGATAGGAGTGAAGATATTTGCATCTATATCATTGGACGACATTGGCAATTCCGGATGCTCGGCTTATGATTCGACCGGTGTCCAATGAGAGTCGCTTTGGGCAAGTGCTACTGCACAAATCTTGTACATTTGGACCCCCTGGACAAGATACGATGAGGCAGAATCCTAGCAAATTAATAGGAGTAAAGATATTTGCATCTATATCATTGGACGACATTGGCAAATCTGGATGCTCGGCTTAAGATTCGACCTGAGTCCAAAGGGAGTCGCTTTTGTCTAGTGCTACCGCACAAATCTTGTACACGTGAACCTCCTGGACAAGATACGATGAGTCAGAATCCTGTCAAATCGATAGGAGTGAAGATATTTGCATCTATATCATTGGACGGCATTGGCAAATCTGGATGCTCGGCTTAAGATTCGACCTGAGTCCAAAGGGAGTCGTTTTGGACAAGTGCTACCGCACAAATCTTGTACATTTGGACCCCACGGACAAGACACCATGTGGCAGAATCCTGGCAAATTGATAGGAGTAGAGATATTTGCATCTATACCATTGGACGACATTGGCAATTCTGGATGCTTCGGCTTATGGATCGACCTGAGTCCAAAGAGATTCGCTCTTGTCAAGTGCTACCTTACAAATCTTGTACATTAGAACCTGCTGGACAAGATACGATGGGGCAGAAACCTGTAAAATTGATAGGAGTGAAGATATTTGCATCTATATCAATGGACGACATTGGCAATTCCGGATGCTCGGCTAATGATTCGACCGATGTCCAATGAGAGTCGCTTTGGACAAGTGCTACCGCACAAATCTTGTACATTTGGACCCCCTGGACAAGATACGATGAGGCAGAATCCTAGCAAATTGATAGGAGTAAAGATATTTGCATATATGTCGTTGGACGACATTGGCAATTCCGGAAGCTTCGACTTATGATTCGACCTGAATCGAAAGGGGGTCGCTTTGGACAAGTGCTACCGCACAACTCTTGTACATTTGGACACCCTGGACAAGATAGGTTGGGGCAGAATCCTGTCAGATCGATAGGAGTAAAGATATTTGCATCTATATCATTGGACGACATTGGCAATTCTCGATGCTTCGGCTTATGATTCGACCTGAGTCCAAAGCGATTCGCTTTGGACAAATGCTGCCGCCCAATCTTGTACATTTGGACACCCTGGACAAGTTAGGATGGGGCAGAATCCTGTCAGATCGATAGGAGTAAAGATATATGCATCTATATCATTAGACGACATTGGCAATTCTGGATGCTTCGGCTTATGGATCGACCTGGGTTCAAAGAGATTCGCTTTTGTCAAGTGCTACCTTACAAATCTTGTACATTAGAACCTGCTTTACAAGATACGATGGGGCAGAATCCTGTAAAATTGATAGGAGTGAAGATATTTGCCTCTATATCATTGGACAATATCGGCATTTCTGGATGCTCAGGCTTACGATTCGACCTGAGTCCAAAGAGAGTCGCTTTGGACAAGTGCTACCGCAACAAATCTTGTACATTTGGACCTCCTGGAGAAGGTATGATGAGGCAGAATCCTATCACATTGATAAGAGTAAGATATTTGCATCTATATCATTGGACGACATTGGCAATTACGGATGCTCGGCTTATGATTCGACCTGAGTCCAAAGGGAGTCGCTTTGGGCAAGTGCTACCGTACAAATCTTGTACATTTGGACCCCCTGGACAAGATACGATGAGGCAGAATCCTAGCAAATTGATAGCAGTGAAGATATTTGCATCTATGTCATTGGACGACATTAGCAATTCTGGATGCTTCGACTTATGATTCGACCTGAATCCACAGGGAGTCTTTTTGGACAAGTGCTACTGCACAAATCTTGTACATTTGGACACCCTGACAAGATACGATGAGGCAGAATCCTAGCAAATTGATAGGAGTAAAGATATTTGCATCTATATCATTGGACGACATTGGCAATTCTGGATGCTTCGGCTTATGGATCGACCTGAGTCCAAAAAGATTCGCTTTGGCTAGTGCTACCACACACATCTTGTACACTTGAAACTCCTGGACAAGATACGATGAGTCAGAATACTGTCAAAGTGATAGGAGTGAAGATATTTGCATCTATATCATTGGACGACATTGGCAATTCTGGATGCTCCGGCTTATGGATCGACCTGAGTCCAAAGAGATTCGCTTTTGTCAAGTGCTACCCCACAAATCTGGTACATTTGAAACTCCTGGACCAGATATAATGAGGCAGAATCCTGTCAAATTAATGGGAGTGAAGATATTTGCCTCTATATCATTGGACAATATCGGCATTTCTGGATGGTCAGGCTTATGATTCGACCTGAGTCCAAAGAGAGTCGATCTGGACAAGTACTACCGCAACAAATCGTGTACATTTGGACCACCTGGACAATATACGATGAGGCAGAATCCTGTTCAAATGATAGGAGTAAAGATTTTTTCATCTATATCATTGGACGACATTGGCAATTCTGGATGCTCGGCTTATGATTCGACCTGAGTCCAATGAGAGTCGCTTTGGACAAGTGGTACCTTACAAATCTTGTACATTAGAACCTGCTTTACAAGATACGATGGGGCAGAATCCTGTAAAATTGATAGGAGTGAAGATATTTGCATCTATATCATTGGACGACATTGGCAATTCTGCATGCTCTGGCTTATGATTCCACCTGAGTCCAAAGAGCATCGCTTTGGACAAGTGCTACCGCAACACATCTTGTACCTTTGGACCTCCTGGCCAAGGTATGATGAGGCAGAATCCTATCACATTAATAGGAGTAAAGATATTTGCATCTATATCATTGGACGACATTGGCAATTCCGGATGCTCGGCTTATGATTCGACCTGAGTCCAATGAGAGTCGCTTTGGGCAAGTGCTACCGCACAAATCTTGTACATTTGGACCCCCTGGACAAGATACGATGAGGCAGAATCCTGTCACATTGATAAGAGTAAGATATTTGCATCTATATCATTGGACGACATTGGCAATTCTGGATGCTTCGACATATGATTCGACCTGCATCCAAAGGGAGTCGCTTTGGACAAGTGCTACCGCCCAAATCTTGTACATTTGGACACCCTGGACAAGATAGGATAGGGCAGAATCCTGTCAGATCGATAGGAGTAAAGATACTTGCATCTATATCATTGGACGACATTGGCAATTCTGGATGCTTCGGCTTATGGATCGACCTGAGTCCAAAGAGAGTCGCTTTGGACAAGTGCTACCGCAACAAATCTTGTACATTTGGACCTCCTGGACAAGATATGATGAGGCAGAATCCTATCACATTGATTAGAGTAAGATATTTGCATCTATATCATTGGACGACATTGGCAATTCTGGATACTTCGGCTTATGGATCGACCTGAGTCCAAAGAGATTCGCTTTTCTCTAGTGCTACCGCACACATCTTGTACACTTGAAACTCCTGGACAAGATACGATGAGTCAGAATCCTGTCAAATTGATAGGAGTGAAGATATTTGCATCTATATCATTGGACGACATTTGCAATTCTGGATGCTCTGGCTTATGATTCCACCTGAGACCAAAGAGATTCGCTTTTGCCAAGCGCTACCCAACAAATCTTGTACATTTGGACCCCCTGGACAAGATACGATGAGGCAGAATCCTAGCAAATTGATAGGAGTAAAGATATTGGCATCTATGTCATTGGACGACATTGGCAATTCTGGATGCTACGACATATGATTCGACCTGAAACCAAGGGGAGTCGCTTTGGACAAGTGCTACCGCACAAATCTTATACATTTGGACACCCTGGACAAGATACGATGGGGCAGAATTCTGTCAGATCGATAGGAGTGAAGATATTTGCATCTATATAATTGGACGACATTGGCAATTCTGGATGTTCCGGCTTATGATTCGACCTGAGTCCAAAGAGATTCGCTTTTGTCAAGTGCTACCCCACAAATCTGGTACATTTGAAACTTCTGGACAAGTTATGATGAGGCAGAATCCTGTCAAATTAATGGGAGTGAAGATATTTGCATCTATATCATTGGACGACATTGGCAATTCTGGATGCTTCGGCTTATGGACCGACCTGAGTCCAAAAAGATTCGCTTTTGTCTAGTGCTTCCGCACAAAGCTTGTACACTTGAAACTCCTGGACAAGTCACGATGAGTCAGAATCCTGTCAAATTGATAGGAGTGAAGATATTTGCATCTATATCATTGGACGACATTGGCAATTCTGGATGCTCTGGCTTATGATTCCACCTGAGTCCAAAGAGAGTCGCTTTGGACAAGTGCTACCGCACAAATCTTGTACATTTGGACCCCCTGGACAAGATGCGATGAGGCAGAATCCTAGCAAATTGATAGGAGTAAAGATATTTGCATCTGTATCATTGGACGACATTGGCAATTCTGGATGCTTCGGCTTGTGGATCGACCTGAGTCCAAAGAGTTTCGCTTTTGCCTAGTGCTACCGCACAAATCTTGTACACTTGAAACTCCTGGACAAGATACGATGAGTCAGAATCCTGTCAAATTGATAGGAGTGAAGATATTTGCATCTATATCATTGGACGACATTGGCAATTCTGGATGCTACGACTTATGATTCGACCTGAGTCCAAAGAGCGTCGCTTTGGACAAGTGCTACCACACAAATCTTGTACATGTGGACCCCCTGGACAAGATACGATGAGGCAGAATCCAAGCAAATTGATAGGAGTAAAGATATTTGCATCTATGTCGTTGGACGACATTGGAAATTCTGGAAGCTTCGACGTATGATTCGACCTGAATCCAAAGGGAGTCGCTTTGGACAAGTGCTACCGCACAACTCTTGTACATTTGGACACCCTGGACAAGATAGGTTGGGGCAGAATCCTGTCAGATCGATAGGAGTAAAGATATTTGCATCTATATCATTGGACGACATTGGCAATTCTGGATGCTTCGGCTTATGGATCGACCTGAGTCCAAAGAGATTCGCTTTTGTCAAGTGCTACCTTACAAATCTGGTACATTAGAACCTGCTGGACAAGATACGATGGGGCAGAATCCTGTAAAATTGATAGGAGTGAAGATATTTGCATCTACATCATTGGACAATATCGGCATTTCTGGATGCTCAGGCTTATGATTCGAACTGAGTCCAAAGAGAGTCGCTTTGGACAAGTGCTACCGCAACAAATCTTGTACATTTGGACCCCCTGGACAAGATACGATGAGGCAGAATCCTGTTCAAATGATAGGAGTAAAGATTTTTTCATCTATATCATTGGACGACATTGGCAATTCTGGATGCTCGGCTTATGATTCGACCTGAGTCCAATGAGAGTCGCTTTGGAGAAGTGGTACCTTACAAATCTTGTACATTAGAACCTGCTTTACAAGATACGATGGGGCAGAATCCTGTAAAATTGATAGGAGTGAAGATATTTGCATCTATATCATTGGACGACATTGGCAATTCTGCATGCTCTGGCTTATGATTCCACCTGAGTCCAAAGAGGGTCGCTTTGGACAAGTGCTACCGCAACACATCTTGTACCTTTGGACCTCCAGGCCAAGGTATGATGAGGCAGAATACTATCACATTAATAGGAGTAAAGATATTTGCATCTATATCATTGGACGACATTGGCAATTCCGGATGCTCGGCTTATGATTCGACCTGAGTCCAATGAGAGTCGCTTTGGGCAAGTGCTACCGCACAAATCTTGTACATTTGGACCCCCTGGACAAGATACGATGAGGCAGAATCGTGTCACATTGATAAGAGTAAGATATTTGCATCTATATCATTGGACGACATTGGCAATTCTGGATGCTTCGACATATGATTCGACCTGAATCCAAAGGGAGTCGCTTTGGACAAGTGCTACCGCACAAATCTTGTACATTTGGACACCCTGGACAAGATAGGATGGGGCAGAATCCTGTCAGATCGATAGGAGTAAAGATATATGCATCTATATCATTAGACGACATTGGCAATTCTGGATGCTTCGACTTATGGATCGACCTGGGTCCAAAGAGATTCGCTTTTGTCAAGTGCTACCTTACAAATCTTGTACATTAGAACCTGCTTTACATGATACGATGGGGCAGAATCCTGTAAAATTGATAGGAGTGAAGATATTTGCCTCTATATCATTGGACAATATCGGCATTTCTGGATGCTCAGGCTTACGATTCGACCTGAGTCCAAAGAGAGTCGCTTTGGACAAGTGCTACCGCAACAAATCTTGTACATTTGGACCTCCTGGAGAAGGTATGATGAGGCAGAATCCTATCACATTGATAAGAGTAAGATATTTGCATCTATATCATTGGACGACATTGGCAATTACGGATGCTCGGCTTATGATTCGACCTGAGTCCAAAGGGAGTCGCTTTGGGCAAGTGCTACCGTACAAATCTTGTACATTTGGGCCCCCTGGACAAGATACGATGAGGCAGAATCCTAGCAAATTGATAGGAGTGAAGATATTTGCATCTATGTCATTGGACGACATTGGCAATTCTGGATGCTTCGACTTATGATTCGACCTGAATCCAAAGGGAGTCTTTTTGGACAAGTGCTACCGCACAAATCTTGTACATTTGGACACCCTGACAAGATACGATGAGGCAGAATCCTAGCAAATTGATAGGAGTAAAGATATTTGCATCTATATCATTGGACGACATTGGCAATTCTGGATGCTTCGGCTTATGGATCGACCTGAGTCCAAAAAGATTCGCTTTTGTCTAGTGCTACCGCACACATCTTGTACACTTGAAACTCCTGGACAAGATACGATGAGTCAGAATACTGTCAAATTGATAGAAGTGAAGATATTTGCATCTATATCATTGGACGACATTGGCAATTCTGGATGCTCCGGCTTATGGATCGACCTGAGTCCAAAGAGATTCGCTTTTGTCAAGTGCTACCCCACAAATCTGGTACATTTGAAACTCCTGGACCAGATATAATGAGGCAGAATCCTGTCAAATTAATGGGAGTGAAGATATTTGCCTCTATATCATTGGACAATATCGGCATTTCTGGATGCTCTGGCTTATGATTCCACCTGAGTCCAAAGGGAGTCGCTTTGGACAAGTGCTACCGCACAAATCTTGTACATTTGGACACCCTGGACAAGATGGGATGGGGCAGAATCCTGTCAGATCGATAGGAATAAAGATATTTGCATCTATATCATTGGACGACATTGGCAATTCTGGATGCTTCGGCTTATGGATCGACCTGAGTCCAAAGAGATTCGCTTTTGTCAAGTGCTACCCCACAAATCTGGTACATTTGAAACTCCTGGACCAGATATAATGAGGCAGAATCCTGTCAAATTAATGGGAGTGAAGATATTTGCCTCTATATCATTGGACAATATCGGCATTTCTGGATGCTCTGGCTTATGATTCCACCTGAGTCCAAAGGGAGTCGCTTTGGACAAGTGCTACCGCACAAATCTTGTACATTTGGACACCCTGGACAAGATAGGATGGGGCAGAATCCTGTCAGATCGATAGGAATAAAGATATTTGCATCTATATCATTGGACGACATTGGCAATTCTGGATGCTTCGGCTTATGGATCGACCTGAGTCCAAAAAGATTCGCTTTTGTCTAGTGCTACCGCACACATCTTGTACACTTGAAACTCCTGGACAAGATACGATGAGTCAGAATACTGTCAAATTGATAGGAGTGAAGATATTTGCATCTATATCATTGGACGTTGGCAATTCTGGATGCTCGGCTTATGATTCGACCTGAGTCCAATGAGAGTCGCTTTGGACAAGTGGTACCTTTCAAATCTTGTACATGAGAACTTTCTGGACAAGATACGATGGGGCAGAATCCTGTAAAATTGATAGGAGTGAAGATATTTGCCTCTATATCATTGGACAATATCGGCATTTCTGGATGGTCAGGCTTATGATTCGACCTGAGTCCAAAGAGAGTCGATCTGGACAAGTACTACCGCAACAAATCGTGTACATTTGGACCACCTGGACAATATACGATGAGGCAGAATCCTGTTCAAATGATAGGAGTAAAGATTTTTTCATCTATATCATTGGACGACATTGGCAATTCTGGATGCTCGGCTTATGATTCGACCTGAGTCCAATGAGAGTCGCTTTGGACAAGTGGTACCTTACAAATCTTGTACATTAGAACCTGCTTTACAAGATACGATGGGGCAGAATCCTGTAAAATTGATAGGAGTGAAGATATTTGCATCTATATCATTGGACGACATTGGCAATTCTGCATGCTCTGGCTTATGATTCCACCTGAGTCCAAAGAGCATCGCTTTGGACAAGTGCTACCGCAACACATCTTGTACCTTTGGACCTCCTGGCCAAGGTATGATGAGGCAGAATCCTATCACATTAATAGGAGTAAAGATATTTGCATCTATATCATTGGACGACATTGGCAATTCCGGATGCTCGGCTTATGATTCGACCTGAGTCCAATGAGAGTCGCTTTGGGCAAGTGCTACCGCACAAATCTTGTACATTTGGACCCCCTGGACAAGATACGATGAGGCAGAATCCTGTCACAGTGATAAGAGTAAGATATTTGCATCTATATCATTGGGCGACATTGGCAAATCTGGATGCTTCGACATATGATTCGACCTGCATCCAAAGGGAGTCGCTTTGGACAAGTGCTACCGCCCAAATCTTGTACATTTGAACACCCTGGACAAGATAGGATGGGGCAGAATCCTGTCAGATCGATAGGAGTAAAGATACTTGCATCTATATCATTGGACGACATTGGCAATTCTGGATGCTTCGGCTTATGGATCGACCTGAGTCCAAAGAGATTCGCTTTTGTCAAGCGCTACCTAACAAATCTTGTACATTTGGACCACCTCGACAATATACGATGAGGCAGAATCCTGTAAAATTGATAGGAGTGAAGATATTTGCCTGTATATCATTGGACAATATCGGCATTTCTGGATGCTCAGGCTTACGATTCGACCTGAGTCCAAAGAGAGTCGCTTTGGACAAGTGCTACCGCAACAAATCTTGTACATTTGGACCTCCTGGACAAGATATGATGAGGCAGAATCCTATCACATTGATTAGAGTAAGATATTTGCATCTATATCATTGGACGACATTGGCAATTCTGGATACTTCGGCTTATGGATCGACCTGAGTCGAAAGATAATCGCTTTTCTCTAGTGCTACCGCACACATCTTGTACACTTGAAACTCCTGGACAAGATACGATGAGTCAGAATCCAGTCAAATTGATAGGAGTGAAGATATTTGCATCTATATCATTGGACGACATTTGCAATTCTGGATGCACTGGCTTATGATTCCACCTGAGTCCAAAGAGAGTCGCTTTGGACAAGTGCTACCGCAACAAATCTTGTACATTTGGACCTCCTGGACAAGATAGGATGGGGGAGAATCCTGTCAGATCGATAGGAGTAAAGATATATGCATCTATATCATTGGACGACATTGGCAAGTCTGGATGCTTCGGCTTATGGATCGACCTGAGTCCAATGAGAGTCGCTTTGGACAAGTGGTACCTTACAAATCTTGTACATTAGAACCTGCTTTACAAGATACGATGGGGCAGAATCCTGTAAAATTGATAGGAGTGAAGATATTTGCATCTATATCATTGGACGACATTGGCAATTCTGCATGCTCTGGCTTATGATTCCACCTGAGTCCAAAGAGCGTCGCTTTGGACAAGTGCTACCGCAACACATCTTGTACCTTTGGACCTCCTGGCCAAGGTATGATGAGGCAGAATCCTATCACATTAATAGGAGTAAAGATATTTGCATCTATATCATTGGACGACATTGGCAATTCCGGATGCTCGGCTTATGATTCGACCTGAGTCCAATGAGAGTCGCTTTGGGCAAGTGCTACCGCACAAATCGTGTACATTTGGACCCCCTGGACAAGATACGATGAGGCAGAATCCTGTCACATTGATAAGAGTAAGATATTTGCATCTATATCATTGGACGACATTGGCAATTCTGGATGCTTCGACATATGATTCGACCTGAATCCAAAGGGAGTCGCTTTGGACAAGTGCTACCGCACAAATCTTGTACATTTGGACACCCTGGACAAGTTAGGATGGGGCAGAATCCTGTCAGATCGATAGGAGTAAAGATATATGCATCTATATCATTAGACGACATTGGCAATTCTGGATGCTTCGGCTTATGGATCGACCTGGGTTCAAAGAGATTCGCTTTTGTCAAGTGCTACCTTACAAATCTTGTACATTAGAACCTGCTTTACAAGATACGATGGGGCAGAATCCTGTAAAATTGATAGGAGTGAAGATATTTGCCTCTATATCATTGGACAATATCGGCATTTCTGGATGCTCAGGCTTACGATTCGACCTGAGTCCAAAGAGAGTCGCTTTGGACAAGTGCTACCGCAACAAATCTTGTACATTTGGACCTCCTGGAGAAGGTATGATGAGGCAGAATCCTATCACATTGATAAGAGTAAGATATTTGCATCTATATCATTGGACGACATTGGCAATTACGGATGCTCGGCTTATGATTCGACCTGAGTCCAAAGGGAGTCGCTTTGGGCAAGTGCTACCGTACAAATCTTGTACATTTGGACCCCCTGGACAAGATACGATGAGGCAGAATCCTAGCAAATTGATAGCAGTGAAGATATTTGCATCTATGTCATTGGACGACATTGGCAATTCTGGATGCTTCGACTTATGATTCGACCTGAATCCACAGGGAGTCTTTTTGGACAAGTGCTACCGCACAAATCTTGTACATTTGGACACCCTGACAAGATACGATGAGGCAGAATCCTAGCAAATTGATAGGAGTAAAGATATTTGCATCTATATCATTGGACGACATTGGCAATTCTGGATGCTTCGGCTTATGGATCGACCTGAGTCCAAAAAGATTCGCTTTGGCTAGTGCTACCACACACATCTTGTACACTTGAAACTCCTGGACAAGATACGATGAGTCAGAATACTGTCAAAGTGATAGGAGTGAAGATATTTGCATCTATATCATTGGACGACATTGGCAATTCTGGATGCTCCGGCTTATGGATCGACCTGAGTCCAAAGAGATTCGCTTTTGTCAAGTGCTACCCCACAAATCTGGTACATTTGAAACTCCTGGACCAGATATAATGAGGCAGAATCCTGTCAAATTAATGGGAGTGAAGATATTTGCCTCTATATCATTGGACAATATCGGCATTTCTGGATGGTCAGGCTTATGATTCGACCTGAGTCCAAAGAGAGTCGATCTGGACAAGTACTACCGCAACAAATCGTGTACATTTGGACCACCTGGACAATATACGATGAGGCAGAATCCTGTTCAAATGATAGGAGTAAAGATTTTTTCATCTATATCATTGGACGACATTGGCAATTCTGGATGCTCGGCTTATGATTCGACCTGAGTCCAATGAGAGTCGCTTTGGACAAGTGGTACCTTACAAATCTTGTACATTAGAACCTGCTTTACAAGATACGATGGGGCAGAATCCTGTAAAATTGATAGGAGTGAAGATATTTGCATCTATATCATTGGACGACATTGGCAATTCTGCATGCTCTGGCTTATGATTCCACCTGAGTCCAAAGAGCATCGCTTTGGACAAGTGCTACCGCAACACATCTTGTACCTTTGGACCTCCTGGCCAAGGTATGATGAGGCAGAATCCTATCACATTAATAGGAGTAAAGATATTTGCATCTATATCATTGGACGACATTGGCAATTCCGGATGCTCGGCTTATGATTCGACCTGAGTCCAATGAGAGTCGCTTTGGGCAAGTGCTACCGCACAAATCTTGTACATTTGGACCCCCTGGACAAGATACGATGAGGCAGAATCCTGTCACATTGATAAGAGTAAGATATTTGCATCTATATCATTGGACGACATTGGCAATTCTGGATGCTTCGACATATGATTCGACCTGCATCAAAAAGGGAGTCGCTTTGGACAAGTGCTACCGCCCAAATCTTGTACATTTGGACACCCTGGACAAGATAGGATGGGGCAGAATCCTGTCAGATCGATAGGAGTAAAGATACTTGCATCTATATCATTGGACGACATTGGCAATTCTGGATGCTTCGGCTTATGGATCGACCTGAGTCCAAAGAGAGTCGCTTTGGACAAGTGCTACCGCAACAAATCTTGTACATTTGGACCTCCTGGACAAGATATGATGAGGCAGAATCCTATCACATTGATTAGAGTAAGATATTTGCATCTATATCATTGGACGACATTGGCAATTCTGGATACTTCGGCTTATGGATCGACCTGAGTCCAAAGAGATTCGCTTTTCTCTAGTGCTACCGCACACATCTTGTACACTTGAAACTCCTGGACAAGATACGATGAGTCAGAATCCTGTCAAATTGATAGGAGTGAAGATATTTGCATCTATATCATTGGACGACATTTGCAATTCTGGATGCTCTGGCTTATGATTCCACCTGAGACCAAAGAGATTCGCTTTTGCCAAGCGCTACCCAACAAATCTTGTACATTTGGACCCCCTGGACAAGATACGATGAGGCAGAATCCTAGCAAATTGATAGGAGTAAAGATATTGGCATCTATGTCATTGGACGACATTGGCAATTCTGGATGCTACGACATATGATTCGACCTGAAACCAAGGGGAGTCGCTTTGGACAAGTGCTACCGCACAAATCTTATACATTTGGACACCCTGGACAAGATACGATGGGGCAGAATTCTGTCAGATCGATAGGAGTGAAGATATTTGCATCTATATAATTGGACGACATTGGCAATTCTGGATGTTCCGGCTTATGATTCGACCTGAGTCCAAAGAGATTCGCTTTTGTCAAGTGCTACCCCACAAATCTGGTACATTTGAAACTTCTGGACAAGTTATGATGAGGCAGAATCCTGTCAAATTAATGGGAGTGAAGATATTTGCATCTATATCATTGGACGACATTGGCAATTCTGGATGCTTCGGCTTATGGACCGACCTGAGTCCAAAAAGATTCGCTTTTGTCTAGTGCTTCCGCACAAAGCTTGTACACTTGAAACTCCTGGACAAGTCACGATGAGTCAGAATCCTGTCAAATTGATAGGAGTGAAGATATTTGCATCTATATCATTGGACGACATTGGCAATTCTGGATGCTCTGGCTTATGATTCCACCTGAGTCCAAAGAGAGTCGCTTTGGACAAGTGCTACCGCACAAATCTTGTACATTTGGACCCCCTGGACAAGATGCGATGAGGCAGAATCCTAGCAAATTGATAGGAGTAAAGATATTTGCATCTGTATCATTGGACGACATTGGCAATTCTGGATGCTTCGGCTTGTGGATCGACCTGAGTCCAAAGAGTTTCGCTTTTGCCTAGTGCTACCGCACAAATCTTGTACACTTGAAACTCCTGGACAAGATACGATGAGTCAGAATCCTGTCAAATTGATAGGAGTGAAGATATTTGCATCTATATCATTGGACGACATTGGCAATTCTGGATGCTACGACTTATGATTCGACCTGAGTCCAAAGAGCGTCGCTTTGGACAAGTGCTACCACACAAATCTTGTACATGTGGACCCCCTGGACAAGATACGATGAGGCAGAATCCAAGCAAATTGATAGGAGTAAAGATATTTGCATCTATGTCGTTGGACGACATTGGAAATTCTGGAAGCTTCGACTTATGATTCGACCTGAATCCAAAGGGAGTCGCTTTGGACAAGTGCTACCGCACAACTCTTGTACATTTGGACACCCTGGACAATATAGGTTGGGGCAGAATCCTGTCAGATCGATAGGAGTAAAGATATTTGCATCTATATCATTGGACGACATTGGCAATTCTGGATGCTTCGGCTTATGGATCGACCTGAGTCCAAAGAGATTCGCTTTTGTCAAGTGCTACCTTACAAATCTGGTACATTAGAACCTGCTGGACAAGATACGATGGGGCAGAATCCTGTAAAATTGATAGGAGTGAAGATATTTGCATCTACATCATTGGACAATATCGGCATTTCTGGATGCTCAGGCTTATGATTCGAACTGAGTCCAAAGAGAGTCGCTTTGGACAAGTGCTACCGCAACAAATCTTGTACATTTGGACCCCCTGGATAAGATACGATGAGGCAGAATCCTGTTCAAATGATAGGAGTAAAGATTTTTTCATCTATATCATTGGACGACATTGGCAATTCTGGATGCTCGGCTTATGATTCGACCTGAGTCCAATGAGAGTCGCTTTGGAGAAGTGGTACCTTACAAATCTTGTACATTAGAACCTGCTTTACAAGATACGATGGGGCAGAATCCTGTAAAATTGATAGGAGTGAAGATATTTGCATCTATATCATTGGACGACATTGGCAATTCTGCATGCTCTGGCTTATGATTCCACCTGAGTCCAAAGAGGGTCGCTTTGGACAAGTGCTACCGCAACACATCTTGTACCTTTGGACCTCCAGGCCAAGGTATGATGAGGCAGAATACTATCACATTAATAGGAGTAAAGATATTTGCATCTATATCATTGGACGACATTGGCAATTCCGGATGCTCGGCTTATGATTCGACCTGAGTCCAATGAGAGTCGCTTTGGGCAAGTGCTAACGCACAAATCTTGTACATTTGGACCCCCTGGACAAGATACGATGAGGCAGAATCGTGTCACATTGATAAGAGTAAGATATTTGCATCTATATCATTGGACGACATTGGCAATTCTGGATGCTTCGACATATGATTCGACCTGAATCCAAAGGGAGTCGCTTTGGACAAGTGCTACCGCACAAATCTTGTACATTTGGACACCCTGGACAAGATAGGATGGGGCAGAATCCTGTCAGATCGATAGGAGTAAAGATATATGCATCTATATCATTAGACGACATTGGCAATTCTGGATGCTTCGACTTATGGATCGACCTGGGTCCAAAGAGATTCGCTTTTGTCAAGTGCTACCTTACAAATCTTGTACATTAGAACCTGCTTTACATGATACGATGGGGCAGAATCCTGTAAAATTGATAGGAGTGAAGATATTTGCCTCTATATCATTGGACAATATCGGCATTTCTGGATGCTCAGGCTTACGATTCGACCTGAGTCCAAAGAGAGTCGCTTTGGACAAGTGCTACCGCAACAAATCTTGTACATTTGGACCTCCTGGAGAAGGTATGATGAGGCAGAATCCTATCACATTGATAAGAGTAAGATATTTGCATCTATATCATTGGACGACATTGGCAATTACGGATGCTCGGCTTATGATTCGACCTGAGTCCAAAGGGAGTCGCTTTGGGCAAGTGCTACCGTACAAATCTTGTACATTTGGACCCCCTGGACAAGATACGATGAGGCAGAATCCTAGCAAATTGATAGGAGTGAAGATATTTGCATCTATGTCATTGGACGACATTGGCAATTCTGGATGCTTCGACTTATGATTCGACCTGAATCCAAAGGGAGTCTTTTTGGACAAGTGCTACCGCACAAATCTTGTACATTTGGACACCCTGACAAGATACGATGAGGCAGAATCCTAGCAAATTGATAGGAGTAAAGATATTTGCATCTATATCATTGGACGACATTGGCAATTCTGGATGCTTCGGCTTATGGATCGACCTGAGTCCAAAAAGATTCGCTTTTGTCTAGTGCTACCGCACACATCTTGTACACTTGAAACTCCTGGACAAGATACGATGAGTCAGAATACTGTCAAATTGATAGAAGTGAAGATATTTGCATCTATATCATTGGACGACATTGGCAATTCTGGATGCTCCGGCTTATGGATCGACCTGAGTCCAAAGAGATTCGCTTTTGTCAAGTGCTACCCCACAAATCTGGTACATTTGAAACTCCTGGACCAGATATAATGAGGCAGAATCCTGTCAAATTAATGGGAGTGAAGATATTTGCCTCTATATCATTGGACAATATCGGCATTTCTGGATGCTCTGGCTTATGATTCCACCTGAGTCCAAAGGGAGTCGCTTTGGACAAGTGCTACCGCACAAATCTTGTACATTTGGACACCCTGGACAAGATAGGATGGGGCAGAATCCTGTCAGATCGATAGGAATAAAGATATTTGCATCTATATCATTGGACGACATTGGCAATTCTGGATGCTTCGGCTTATGGATCGACCTGAGTCCAAAGAGATTCGCTTTTGTCAAGTGCTACCCCACAAATCTGGTACATTTGAAACTCCTGGACCAGATATAATGAGGCAGAATCCTGTCAAATTAATGGGAGTGAAGATATTTGCCTCTATATCATTGGACAATATCGGCATTTCTGGATGCTCTGGCTTATGATTCCACCTGAGTCCAAAGGGAGTCGCTTTGGACAAGTGCTACCGCACAAATCTTGTACATTTGGACACCCTGGACAAGATAGGATGGGGCAGAATCCTGTCAGATCGATAGGAATAAAGATATTTGCATCTATATCATTGGACGACATTGGCAATTCTGGATGCTTCGGCTTATGGATCGACCTGAGTCCAAAAAGATTCGCTTTTGTCTAGTGCTACCGCACACATCTTGTACACTTGAAACTCCTGGACAAGATACGATGAGTCAGAATACTGTCAAATTGATAGGAGTGAAGATATTTGCATCTATATCATTGGACGTTGGCAATTCTGGATGCTCGGCTTATGATTCGACCTGAGTCCAATGAGAGTCGCTTTGGACAAGTGGTACCTTTCAAATCTTGTACATGAGAACTTTCTGGACAAGATACGATGGGGCAGAATCCTGTAAAATTGATAGGAGTGAAGATATTTGCCTCTATATCATTGCACAATATCGGCATTTCTGGATGGTCAGGCTTATGATTCGACCTGAGTCCAAAGAGAGTCGATCTGGACAAGTACTACCGCAACAAATCGTGTACATTTGGACCACCTGGACAATATACGATGAGGCAGAATCCTGTTCAAATGATAGGAGTAAAGATTTTTTCATCTATATCATTGGACGACATTGGCAATTCTGGATGCTCGGCTTATGATTCGACCTGAGTCCAATGAGAGTCGCTTTGGACAAGTGGTACCTTACAAATCTTGTACATTAGAACCTGCTTTACATGATACGATGGGGCAGAATCCTGTAAAATTGATAGGAGTGAAGATATTTGCCTCTATATCATTGGACAATATCGGCATTTCTGGATGCTCAGGCTTACGATTCGACCTGAGTCCAAAGAGAGTCGCTTTGGACAAGTGCTACCGCAACAAATCTTGTACATTTGGACCTCCTGGAGAAGGTATGATGAGGCAGAATCCTATCACATTGATAAGAGTAAGATATTTGCATCTATATCATTGGACGACATTGGCAATTACGGATGCTCGGCTTATGATTCGACCTGAGTCCAAAGGGAGTCGCTTTGGGCAAGTGCTACCGTACAAATCTTGTACATTTGGACCCCCTGGACAAGATACGATGAGGCAGAATCCTAGCAAATTGATAGGAGTGAAGATATTTGCATCTATGTCATTGGACGACATTGGCAATTCTGGATGCTTCGACTTATGATTCGACCTGAATCCAAAGGGAGTCTTTTTGGACAAGTGCTACCGCACAAATCTTGTACATTTGGACACCCTGACAAGATAGGATGGGGCAGAATCCTGTCAGATCGATAGGAGTAAAGATACTTGCATCTATATCATTGGACGACATTGGCAATTCTGGATGCTTCGGCTTATGGATCGACCTGAGTCCAAAGAGATTCGCTTTTGTCAAGCGCTACCTAACAAATCTTGTACATTTGGACCACCTCGACAATATACGATGAGGCAGAATCCTGTAAAATTGATAGGAGTGAAGATATTTGCCTGTATATCATTGGACAATATCGGCATTTCTGGATGCTCAGGCTTACGATTCGACCTGAGTCCAAAGAGAGTCGCTTTGGACAAGTGCTACCGCAACAAATCTTGTACATTTGGACCTCCTGGACAAGATATGATGAGGCAGAATCCTATCACATTGATTAGAGTAAGATATTTGCATCTATATCATTGGACGACATTGGCAATTCTGGATACTTCGGCTTATGGATCGACCTGAGTCGAAAGAGATTCGCTTTTCTCTAGTGCTACCGCACACATCTTGTACACTTGAAACTCCTGGACAAGATACGATGAGTCAGAATCCTGTCAAATTGATAGGAGTGAAGATATTTGCATCTATATCATTGGACGACATTTGCAATTCTGGATGCACTGGCTTATGATTCCACCTGAGTCCAAAGAGAGTCGCTTTGGACAAGTGCTACCGCAACAAATCTTGTACATTTGGACCTCCTGGACAAGATAGGATGGGGGAGAATCCTGTCAGATCGATAGGAGTAAAGATATATGCATCTATATCATTGGACGACATTGGCAAGTCTGGATGCTTCGGCTTATGGATCGACCTGAGTCCAATGAGAGTCGCTTTGGACAAGTGGTACCTTACAAATCTTGTACATTAGAACCTGCTTTACAAGATACGATGGGGCAGAATCCTGTAAAATTGATAGGAGTGAAGATATTTGCATCTATATCATTGGACGACATTGGCAATTCTGCATGCTCTGGCTTATGATTCCACCTGAGTCCAAAGAGCGTCGCTTTTGTCAAGTGCTACCTTACAAATCTTGTACATTTGGATCTCCTGGACAAGGTATGATGAGGCAGAATCCTATCACATTGATAAGAGTAAGATATTTGCATCTATATCATTGGACGACATTGGCAATTCTGGATGCTCGGCTTATGATTCGACCTGAGGCCAAAGAGTTTCGCTTTTGTCTAGTGCTACCGCACAAATCTTGTACACGTGAACCTCATGGACAAGATACGATGAGTCAGAATCCTGTCAAATCGATAGGAGTGAAGATATTTGCATCTATATCATTGGACGAAATTGGCAATTCTGGATGCTCAGGCTTATGATTCCACCTGAGTCCAAAGAGAGTCGCTTTGGACAAGTGCTACCGCAACGAATCTTGTACACGTGAACCTCCTGGACAAGATGCGATGAGGCAGAATCCTAGCAAATTGATAGGAGTAAAGATATTGGCATCTATGTCATTGGACGACATTGGCAATTCTGGATGCTACGACATATGATTCGACCTGAATCCAAAGGGAGTCGCTTTGGACAAGTGCTACCGCACAAATCTTGTACATTTGGACACCCTGGACAAGATACGATGGGGCAGAATCGTGTCAGATCGATAGGAGTGAAGATATTTGCATCTATATCATTGGACAACATTGGCAATTCTGGATGCTCCAGCATATGATTCGACCTGAGTCCAAAGAGAGTCGATCTGGACAAGTGCTACAGCACAAATCGTGTACATTTGGACCCCCTGGACAAGATACGATGAGGCAGAATCCTGTTCAAATGATAGGAGTAAAGATATTTTCATCTATGTCATTGGACAACATTGGCAATTCTGGATGCTACGACTTATGATTCGACCTGAATCCAAAGGGAGTCGCTTTGGACAAGTGCTACCGCACATATCTTATACATTTGGACACCCTGGACAAGATACGATGAGTCAGAATCCTGTCAAATTGATAGGAGTAAAGATATTTGCATCTATATCAATGGACGACATTGGCAATTCCGGATGCTCGGCTAATGATTCGACCGGTGTCCAATGAGAGTCGCTTTGGACAAGTGCTACCGCACAAATCTTGTACATTTGGACCCCCTGGACAAGATACGATGAGGCAGAATCCTAGCAAATTGATAGGAGTAAAGATATTTGCATATATGTCGTTGGACGACATTGGCAATCCTGGAAGCTTCGACTTATGATTCGACCTGAGTCCAAAGAGATTCGCTTTTGTCAAGTGCTACCCCACAAATCTGGTACATTTGAAACTCCTGGACAAGATATGATGAGGCAGAATCCTGTCCCATTGATAGGAGTGAAGATATTTGCATCTATATCATTGGACGACATTGGCAATTCTGGATGCTTCTGCTTATGGACCGACCTGAGTCCAAAAAGATTCGCTTTTGTCTAGTGCTACCGCACACATCTTGTACACTTGAAACTCCTGGACAAGATACGATGAGTCAGAATCCTGTCAAATTGATAGGAGTAAAGATATTTGCATCTATATCAATGGACGACATTGGCAATTCCGGATGCTCGGCTAATGATTCGACCGATGTCCAATGAGAGTCGCTTTGGACAAGTGCTACCGCACAAATCTTGTACATTTGGACCCCCTGGACAAGATACGATGAGGCAGAATCCTAGCAAATTGATAGGAGTAAAGATATTTGCATATATGTCGTTGGACGACATTGGCAATTCTCGATGCTTCGGCTTATGATTCGACCTGAGTCCAAAGCGATTCGCTTTGGACAAATGCTGCCGCCCAATCTTGTACATTTGAACCTCCAGAACAAGGTATGATGAGTAAGAATCCTGTCAAATTGATAGGAGTGAATATATTTGCATCTATATCAATGGACGACTTTGGCAATTCAGGATGCTTCGGCTTATGGATCGACATGAGCCCAAAGAGATTCGCTTTTGTCAAGCGCTACCTTACAAATCTTGTACATTAGAACCTGCTGGACAAGATACGATGGGGCAGAATCCTGTAAAATTGATAGGAGTGAAGATATTTGCCTCTATATCATTGGACAATATCGGCATTTCTGGATTTTCAGGCTTATGATTCGACCTGAGTCCAAAGAGAGTCGCTCTGGACAAGTGCTACCGCAACAAATTTGTACATTTGGACCTCCTGGACAAGATATGATGAGGCAGAATCCTATCACATTGATAAGAGTAAGATATTTGCATCTATATCATTGGACGACATTGGCAATTCTGGATGCTCATGCTTATGATTCGACCTGAGGCCAAAGAGTTTCGCTTTTGTCTAGTGCTACCGCACAAATCTTGTACACGTGAACCTCATGGACAAGATACGATGAGTCAGAATCCTGTCAAATCGATAGGAGTGAAGATATTTGCATCTATATCATTGGACGAAATTGGCAATTCTGGATGCTCAGGCTTATGATTCCACCTGAGTCCAAAGAGAGTCGCTTTGGACAAGTGCTACCGCAACGAATCTTGAACACGTGAACCTCCTGGACAAGATGCGATGAGGCAGAATCCTAGCAAATTGATAGGAGTAAAGATATTGGCATCTATGTCATTGGACGACATTGGCAATTCTGGATGCTACGACATATGATTCGACCTGAATCCAAAGGGAGTCGCTTTGGACAAGTGCTACCGCACAAATCTTGTACATTTGGACACCCTGGACAAGATACGATGGGGCAGAATCGTGTCAGATCGATAGGAGTGAAGATATTTGCATCTATATCATTGGACAACATTGGCAATTCTGGATGCTCCAGCATATGATTCGACCTGAGTCCAAAGAGAGTCGATCTGGACAAGTGCTACAGCACAAATCGTGTACATTTGGACCCCCTGGACAAGATACGATGAGGCAGAATCCTGTTCAAATGATAGGAGTAAAGATATTTTCATCTATGTCATTGGACAACATTGGCAATTCTGGATGCTACGACTTATGATTCGACCTGAATCCAAAGGGAGTCGCTTTGGACAAGTGCTACCGCACATATCTTATACATTTGGACACCCTGGACAAGATACGATGAGTCAGAATCCTGTCAAATTGATAGGAGTAAAGATATTTGCATCTATATCAATGGACGACATTGGCAATTCCGGATGCTCGGCTAATGATTCGACCGATGTCCAATGAGAGTCGCTTTGGACAAGTGCTACCGCACAAATCTTGTACATTTGGACCCCCTGGACAAGATACGATGAGGCAGAATCCTAGCAAATTGATAGGAGTAAAGATATTTGCATATATGTCGTTGGACGACATTGGCAATTCTCGATGCTTCGGCTTATGATTCGACCTGAGTCCAAAGCGATTCGCTTTGGACAAATGCTGCCGCCCAATCTTGTACATTTGAACCTCCAGAACAAGGTATGATGAGTAAGAATCCTGTCAAATTGATAGGAGTGAATATATTTGCATCTATATCAATGGACGACTTTGGCAATTCAGGATGCTTCGGCTTATGGATCGACATGAGCCCAAAGAGATTCGCTTTTGTCAAGCGCTACCTTACAAATCTTGTACATTAGAACCTGCTGGACAAGATACGATGGGGCAGAATCCTGTAAAATTGATAGGAGTGAAGATATTTGCCTCTATATCATTGGACAATATCGGCATTTCTGGATTTTCAGGCTTATGATTCGACCTGAGTCCAAAGAGAGTCGCTCTGGACAAGTGCTACCGCAACAAATTTGTACATTTGGACCTCCTGGACAAGATATGATGAGGCAGAATCCTATCACATTGATAAGAGTAAGATATTTGCATCTATATCATTGGACGACATTGGCAATTCTGGATGCTCATGCTTATGATTCGACCTGAGGCCAAAGAGTTTCGCTTTTGTCTAGTGCTACCGCACAAATCTTGTACACGTGAACCTCATGGACAAGATACGATGAGTCAGAATCCTGTCAAATCGATAGGAGTGAAGATATTTGCATCTATATCATTGGACGAAATTGGCAATTCTGGATGCTCAGGCTTATGATTCCACCTGAGTCCAAAGAGAGTCGCTTTGGACAAGTGCTACCGCAACGAATCTTGAACACGTGAACCTCCTGGACAAGATGCGATGAGGCAGAATCCTAGCAAATTGATAGGAGTAAAGATATTGGCATCTATGTCATTGGACGACATTGGCAATTCTGGATGCTACGACATATGATTCGACCTGAATCCAAAGGGAGTCGCTTTGGACAAGTGCTACCGCACAAATCTTGTACATTTGGACACCCTGGACAAGATACGATGGGGCAGAATCGTGTCAGATCGATAGGAGTGAAGATATTTGCATCTATATCATTGGACAACATTGGCAATTCTGGATGCTCCAGCATATGATTCGACCTGAGTCCAAAGAGAGTCGATCTGGACAAGTGCTACAGCACAAATCGTGTACATTTGGACCCCCTGGACAAGATACGATGAGGCAGAATCCTGTTCAAATGATAGGAGTAAAGATATTTTCATCTATGTCATTGGACAACATTGGCAATTCTGGATGCTACGACTTATGATTCGACCTGAATCCAAAGGGAGTCGCTTTGGACAAGTGCTACCGCACATATCTTATACATTTGGACACCCTGGACAAGATACGATGAGTCAGAATCCTGTCAAATTGATAGGAGTAAAGATATTTGCATCTATATCAATGGACGACATTGGCAATTCCGGATGCTCGGCTAATGATTCGACCGGTGTCCAATGAGAGTCGCTTTGGACAAGTGCTACCGCACAAATCTTGTACATTTGGACCCCCTGGACAAGATACGATGAGGCAGAATCCTAGCAAATTGATAGGAGTAAAGATATTTGCATATATGTCGTTGGACGACATTGGCAATCCTGGAAGCTTCGACTTATGATTCGACCTGAGTCCAAAGAGATTCGCTTTTGTCAAGTGCTACCCCACAAATCTGGTACATTTGAAACTCCTGGACAAGATATGATGAGGCAGAATCCTGTCCCATTGATAGGAGTGAAGATATTTGCATCTATATCATTGGACGACATTGGCAATTCTGGATGCTTCTGCTTATGGACCGACCTGAGTCCAAAAAGATTCGCTTTTGTCTAGTGCTACCGCACACATCTTGTACACTTGAAACTCCTGGACAAGATACGATGAGTCAGAATCCTGTCAAATTGATAGGAGTAAAGATATTTGCATCTATATCAATGGACGACATTGGCAATTCCGGATGCTCGGCTAATGATTCGACCGATGTCCAATGAGAGTCGCTTTGGACAAGTGCTACCGCACAAATCTTGTACATTTGGACCCCCTGGACAAGATACGATGAGGCAGAATCCTAGCAAATTGATAGGAGTAAAGATATTTGCATATATGTCGTTGGACGACATTGGCAATTCCGGAAGCTTCGACTTATGATTCGACCTGAATCGAAAGGGGGTCGCTTTGGACAAGTGCTACCGCACAACTCTTGTACATTTGGACACCCTGGACAAGATAGGTTGGGGCAGAATCCTGTCAGATCGATAGGAGTAAAGATATTTGCATCTATATCATTGGACGACATTGGCAATTCTCGATGCTTCGGCTTATGATTCGACCTGAGTCCAAAGCGATTCGCTTTGGACAAATGCTGCCGCCCAATCTTGTACATTTGAACCTCCAGAACAAGGTATGATGAGTAAGAATCCTGTCAAATTGATAGGAGTGAATATATTTGCATCTATATCAATGGACGACTTTGGCAATTCAGGATGCTTCGGCTTATGGATCGACATGAGCCCAAAGAGATTCGCTTTTGTCAAGCGCTACCTTACAAATCTTGTACATTAGAACCTGCTGGACAAGATACGATGGGGCAGAATCCTGTAAAATTGATAGGAGTGAAGATATTTGCCTCTATATCATTGGACAATATCGGCATTTCTGGATTTTCAGGCTTATGATTCGACCTGAGTCCAAAGAGAGTCGCTCTGGACAAGTGCTACCGCAACAAATTTGTACATTTGGACCTCCTGGACAAGATATGATGAGGCAGAATCCTATCACATTGATAAGAGTAAGATATTTGCATCTATATCATTGGACGACATTGGCAATTCTGGATGCTCATGCTTATGATTCCACCTGAGTCCAAAGAGAGTCGCTTTGGACAAGTGCTACCGCAACGAATCTTGTACACGTGAACCTCCTGGACAAGATGCGATGAGGCAGAATCCTAGCAAATTGATAGGAGTAAAGATATTTGCATCTATATCATTGGACGACATTTGCAATTCTGGATGCTCTGGCTTATGATTCCACCTGAGTCCAAAGAGAGTCGCTTTGGACAAGTGCTACCGCAACAAATCTTGTACATTTGGACCTCCTGGACAAGGTATGATGAGGCAGAATCCTAGCACATTGATAGGAGTAAAGATATTTGCATCTGTATCTTTGGACGACATTGGCAATTCCGGATGCTCAGCTTATGATTCGACCGGTGTCCAATGAGAGTCGCTTTGGGCAAGTGCTACCGCACAAATCTTGTACATTTGGACCCCCTGGACAAGATACGATGAGGCAGAATCCTAGCAAATTGATAGGAGTAAAGATATTTGCATCTATATCATTGGACGACATTGGCAAATCTGGATGCTCGGCTTAAGATTCGACCTGAGTCCAAAGGGAGTCGTTTTGGACAAGTGCTACCGCACAAATCTTGTACATTTGGACCCCCCGGACAAGATACCATGTGGCAGAATCCTGGCAAATTGATAGGAGTAGAGATATTTGCATCTATACCATTGGACGACATTGGCAATTCTGGATGCTTCGGCTTATGGATCGACCTGAGTCCAAAGAGATTCGCTCTTGTCAAGTGCTACCTTACAAATCTTGTACATTAGAACCTGCTGGATAAGATACGATGGGACAGAATCCTGTAAAATTGATAGGAGTGAAGATATTTGCCTCTATATCATTGGACAATATCGGCATTTCTGGATGCTCAGGCTTATGATTCGACCTGAGTCCAAAGAGAGTCGCTCTGGACAAGTGCTACCGCAACAAATTTGTACATTTGGACCTCCTGGACAAGATATGATGAGGCAGAATCCTATCACATTGATTAGAGTAAGATATTTGCATCTATATCATTGGACGACATTGGCAATTCTGGATACTTCGGCTTATGGATCGACCTGAGTCCAAAGAGATTCGCTTTTCTCTAGTGCTACCGCACACATCTTGTACACTTGAAACTCCTGGACAAGATACGATGAGTCAGAATCCTGTCAAATTGATAGGAGTGAAGATATTTGCATCTATATCATTGGACGACATTTGCAATTCTGGATGCTCTGGCTTATGATTCCACCTGAGTCCAAAGAGAGTCGCTTTGGACAAGTGCTACCGCAACAAATCTTGTACATTTGGACCTCCTGGACAAGGTATGATGAGGCAGATTCCTAGCACATTGATAGGAGTAAAGATATTTGCATCTATATCATTGGACGACATTGGCTATTCCGGATGCTCGGCTTATGATTCGACCGGTGTCCAATGAGAGTCGCTTTGGGCAAGTGCTACCGCACAAATCTTGTACATTTGGACCCCCTGGACAAGATACGATGAGGCAGAATCCTATCACATTGATAAGAGTAAGATATTTGCATCTATATCATTGGACGACATTGGCAATTCTGGATGCTCGGCTTATGATTCGACCTGAGGCCAAAGAGTTTCGCTTTTGTCTAGTGCTACCGCACAAATCTTGTACACGTGAACCTCATGGACAAGATACGATGAGTCAGAATCCTGTCAAATCGATAGGAGTGAAGATATTTGCATCTATATCATTGGACGACATTGGCAATTGTGGATGCTCAGGCATATGATTCCACCTGAGTCCAAAGAGAGTCGCTTTGGACAAGTGCTACCGCAACGAATCTTGTACACGTGAACCTCCTGGACAAGATGCGATGAGGCAGAATCCTGTTCAAATGATAGGAGTAAAGATATTTTCATCTATATCATTGGACGACATTGGTAATTCTGGATGCCCGGCTTATGATTCGACCTGAGTCCAATGAGAGTCGCTTTGGGCAAGTGCTACCGCACAAATCTTATACATTTGGACACCCTGGACAAGATACGATGGGGCAGAATTCTGTCAGATCGATAGGAGTGAAGATATTTGCATCTATATAATTGGACGACATTGGCAATTCTGGATGTTCCGGCTTATGATTCGACCTGAGTCCAAAGAGAGTCGATCTGGACAAGTGCTACCGCACAAATCGTGTACATTTGGACCACCTGGACAATATACGATGAGGCAGAATCCTGTTCAAATGATAGGAGTAAAGATATTTTCATCTATATCATTGGACGACATTGGTAATTCTGGATGCCCGGCTTATGATTCGACCTGAGTCCAATGAGAGTCGCTTTGGGCAAGTGCTACCGCACAAATCTTGTACATTTGGACCCCCTGGACTAGATGCGATTAGGCAGAATCCTAGCAAATTGATAGGAGTAAAGATATTTGCATCTATATCATTGGACGACATTGGCAATTCTGGATGCTTCGGCTTATGGATCGACCTGAGTCCAAAAAGATTCGCTTTTGTCTAGTGCTACCGCACACATCTTGTACACTTGAAACTCCTGGACAAGATACGATGAGTCAGAATCCTCTCAAATTGATAGGAGTGAAGATATTTGCATCTATATCATTGGACGACATTGGCAATTCTGGATGCTCCGGCTTATGGATCGACCTGAGTCCAAAGAGATTCGCTTTTGTCAAGTGCTACCTCACAAATCTGGTACATTTGAAACTCCTGGTCAAGATATGATGAGGCAGAATCCTGTCAAATTGATAGGAGTGAAGATATTTGCATCTATATCATTGGACGACATTGGCAATTCTGGATGCTCCGGCTTATGGATCGACCTAAGTCCAAAGAGATTCGCTTTTGTCAAGTGCTACCCCACAAATCTGGTACATTTGAAACTCCTGGACAAGATATAATGAGGCAGAATCCTGTCAAATTAATGGGAGTGAAGATATTTGCATCTATATCATTGGACGACATTGGCAATTCTGGATGCTACGACTTATGATTCGACCTGAATCCAAAGAGATTCGCTTTTGTCAAGTGCTACCCCACAAATCTGGTACATTTGAAACTCCTGGACAAGTTATGATGAGGCAGAATCCTGTCAAATTAATGGGAGTGAAGATATTTGCATCTATATCATTGGACGACATTGGCAATTCTGGATGCTCGGTTTATGATTCGACCTGAGTCCAAAGAGAGTCGATCTGGACAAGTACTACGGCAACAAATCTTGTACATTTGGACCACCTGGACAATATACGATGAGGCAGAATCCTGTTCAAATGATAGGAGTAAAGATATTTTCATTTATATCTTTGGACGACATTGGCAATTCTGGATGCTCTGGCTTATGATTCCACCTGAGTCCAAAGAGAGTCGCTTTGGACAAGTGCTACCGCACAAATCTTGTACATTAGAACTTGCTGGACAAGATACGATGGGGCAGAATCCTG
Organism: Priocnemis perturbator; assembly: GCA_963942575.1. NCBI lineage: Eukaryota > Metazoa > Arthropoda > Insecta > Hymenoptera > Pompilidae > Priocnemis > Priocnemis perturbator. The sequence goes on from OZ012652.1 coordinate 13,450,341, forward strand.
TAAAATTGATAGGAGTAAAGATATTTGCCTCTATATCATTGGACAATATCGGCATTTCTGGATGCTCAGACTTATGATTCGACCTGAGTCCAAAGAGAGTCGATCTGGACAAGTACTACGGCAACAAATCTTGTACATTTGGACCACCTGGACAATATACGATGAGGCAGAATCCTGTTCAAATGATAGGAGTAAAGATATTTTCATTTATATCTTTGGACGACATTGGCAATTCTGGATGCTCTGGCTTATGATTCCACCTGAGTCCAAAGAGAGTCGCTTTGGACAAGTGCTACCGCACAAATCTTGTACATTTGGACCCCCTGGACAAGATACGATGAGGCAGAATCCTAGCAAATTGATAGGAGTAAAGATATTTGCATCTATATCATTGGACGACATTGGCAAATCTGGATGCTCGGCTTAAGATTCGACCTGAGTCCAAAGGGAGTCGTTTTGGACAAGTGCTACCGCACAAATCTTGTACATTTGGACCCCCCGGACAAGATACCATGTGGCAGAATCCTGGCAAATTGATAGGAGTAGAGATATTTGCATCTATACCATTGGACGACATTGGCAATTCTGGATGCTTCGGCTTATGGATCGACCTGAGTCCAAAGAGATTCGCTCTTGTCAAGTGCTACCTTACAAATCTTGTACATTAGAACCTGCTGGATAAGATACGATGGGGCAGAATCCTGTAAAATTGATAGGAGTGAAGATATTTGCCTCTATATCATTGGACAATATCGGCATTTCTGGATGCTCAGGCTTATGATTCGACCTGAGTCCAAAGAGAGTCGCTCTGGACAAGTGCTACCGCAACAAATTTGTACATTTGGACCTCCTGGACAAGATATGATGAGGCAGAATCCTATCACATTGATTAGAGTAAGATATTTGCATCTATATCATTGGACGACATTGGCAATTCTGGATACTTCGGCTTATGGATCGACCTGAGTCCAAAGAGATTCGCTTTTCTCTAGTGCTACCGCACACATCTTGTACACTTGAAACTCCTGGACAAGATACGATGAGTCAGAATCCTGTCAAATTGATAGGAGTGAAGATATTTGCATCTATATCATTGGACGACATTTGCAATTCTGGATGCTCTGGCTTATGATTCCACCTGAGTCCAAAGAGAGTCGCTTTGGACAAGTGCTACCGCAACAAATCTTGTACATTTGGACCTCCTGGACAAGGTATGATGAGGCAGATTCCTAGCACATTGATAGGAGTAAAGATATTTGCATCTATATCATTGGACGACATTGGCAATTCCGGATGCTCGGCTTATGATTCGACCGGTGTCCAATGAGAGTCGCTTTGGGCAAGTACTACCGCACAAATCTTGTACATTTGGACCCCCTGGACAAGATACGATGAGGCAGAATCCTATCACATTGATAAGAGTAAGATATTTGCATCTATATAATTGGACGACATTGGCAATTCTGGATGCTCCGGCTTATGATTCAACCTGAGTCCAAAGAGAGTCGATCTGGACAAGTGCTACCGCACAAATCTTGTACATTTGGACCACCCGGACAATATACGATGAGGCAGAATCCTGTTCAAATGATAGGAGTAAAGATATTTTCATCTATATCATTGGACGACATTGGTAATTCTGGATGCTCGGCTTATGATTCGACCTGAGTCCAATGAGAGTCGCTTTGGGCAAGTGCTACCGCACAAATCTTGTACATTTGGACCCCCTGGACTAGATGCGATTAGGCAGAATCCTAGCAAATTGATAGGAGTAAAGATATTTGCATCTATATCATTGGACGACATTGGCAATTCTGGATGCTTCGGCTTATGGATCGACCTGAGTCCAAAAAGATTCGCTTTTGTCTAGTGCTACCGCACACATCTTGTACACTTGAAACTCCTGGACAAGATACGATGAGTCAGAATCCTGTCAAATTGATAGGAGTGAAGATATTTGCATCTATATCATTGGACGACATTGGCAATTCTGGATGCTCCGGCTTATGGATCGACCTGAGTCCAAAGAGATTCGCTTTTGTCAAGTGCTACCTCACAAATCTGGTACATTTGAAACTCCTGGTCAAGATATGATGAGGCAGAATCCTGTCAAATTGATAGGAGTGAAGATATTTGCATCTATATCATTGGACGACATTGGCAATTCTGGATGCTCCGGCTTATGGATCGACCTAAGTCCAAAGAGATTCGCTTTTGTCAAGTGCTACCCCACAAATCTGGTACATTTGAAACTCCTGGACAAGATATAATGAGGCAGAATCCTGTCAAATTAATGGGAGTGAAGATATTTGCATCTAAATCATTGGACGACATTGGCAATTCTGGATGCTACGACTTATGATTCGACCTGAATCCAAAGAGATTCGCTTTTGTCAAGTGCTACCCCACAAATCTGGTACATTTGAAACTCCTGGACAAGTTATGATGAGGCAGAATCCTGTCAAATTAATGGGAGTGAAGATATTTGCATCTATATCATTGGACGACATTGGCAATTCTGGATGCTCGGTTTATGATTCGACCTGAAACCAAAGGGAGTCGCTTTGGACAAGTGCTACCGCACAAATCTTATACATTTGGACACCCTGGACAAGATACGATGGGGCAGAATTCTGTCAGATCGATAGGAGTGAAGATATTTGCATCTATATAATTGGACGACATTGGCAATTCTGGATGTTCCGGCTTATGATTCGACCTGAGTCCAAAGAGAGTCGATCTGGACAAGTGCTACCGCACAAATCTTGTACATTTGGACCACCCGGACAATATACGATGAGGCAGAATCCTGTTCAAATGATAGGAGTAAAGATATTTTCATCTATATCATTGGACGACATTGGTAATTCTGGATGCTCGGCTTATGATTCGACCTGAGTCCAATGAGAGTCGCTTTGGGCAAGTGCTACCGCACAAATCTTGTACATTTGGACCCCCTGGACTAGATGCGATTAGGCAGAATCCTAGCAAATTGATAGGAGTAAAGATATTTGCATCTATATCATTGGACGACATTGGCAATTCTGGATGCTTCGGCTTATGGATCGACCTGAGTCCAAAAAGATTCGCTTTTGTCTAGTGCTACCGCACACATCTTGTACACTTGAAACTCCTGGACAAGATACGATGAGTCAGAATCCTGTCAAATTGATAGGAGTGAAGATATTTGCATCTATATCATTGGACGACATTGGCAATTCTGGATGCTCCGGCTTATGGATCGACCTGAGTCCAAAGAGATTCGCTTTTGTCAAGTGCTACCTCACAAATCTGGTACATTTGAAACTCCTGGTCAAGATATGATGAGGCAGAATCCTGTCAAATTGATAGGAGTGAAGATATTTGCATCTATATCATTGGACGACATTGGCAGTTCTGGATGCTCCGGCTTATGGATCGACCTAAGTCCAAAGAGATTCGCTTTTGTCAAGTGCTACCCCACAAATCTGGTACATTTGAAACTCCTGGACAAGATATAATGAGGCAGAATCCTGTCAAATTAATGGGAGTGAAGATATTTGCATCTAAATCATTGGACGACATTGGCAATTCTGGATGCTACGACTTATGATTCGACCTGAATCCAAAGAGATTCGCTTTTGTCAAGTGCTACCCCACAAATCTGGTACATTTGAAACTCCTGGACAAGTTATGATGAGGCAGAATCCTGTCAAATTAATGGGAGTGAAGATATTTGCATCTATATCATTGGACGACATTGGCAATTCTGGATGCTCGGTTTATGATTCGACCTGAGTCCAATGAGAGTCGCTTTGGACAAGTGGTACCTTACAAATCTTATACATTAGAACTTGCTGGACAAGATACGATGGGGCAGAATCCTGTAAAATTGATAGGAGTAAAGATATTTGCCTCTATATCATTGGACAATATCGGCATTTCTGGATGCTCAGACTTATGATTCGACCTGAGTCCAAAGAGAGTCGATCTGGACAAGTACTACGGCAACAAATCTTGTACATTTGGACCACCTGGACAATATACGATGAGGCAGAATCCTGTTCAAATGATAGGAGTAAAGATATTTTCATTTATATCTTTGGACGACATTGGCAATTCTGGATGCTCTGGCTTATGATTCCACCTGAGTCCAAAGAGAGTCGCTTTGGACAAGTGCTACCGCACAAATCTTGTACATTTGGACCCCCTGGACAAGATACGATGAGGCAGAATCCTAGCAAATTGATAGGAGTAAAGATATTTGCATCTATATCATTGGACGACATTCGCAAATCTGGATGCTCGGCTTAAGATTCGACCTGAGTCCAAAGGGAGTCGTTTTGGACAAGTGCTACCGCACAAATCTTGTACATTTGGACCCCCCGGACAAGATACCATGTGGCAGAATCCTGGCAAATTGATAGGAGTAGAGATATTTGCATCTATACCATTGGACGACATTGGCAATTCTGGATGCTTCGGCTTATGGATCGACCTGAGTCCAAAGAGATTCGCTCTTGTCAAGTGCTACTTTACAAATCTTGTACATTAGAACCTGCTGGATAAGATACGATGGGGCAGAATCCTGTAAAATTGATAGGAGTGAAGATATTTGCCTCTATATCATTGGACAATATCGGCATTTCTGGATGCTCAGGCTTATGATTCGACCTGAGTCCAAAGAGAGTCGCTCTGGACAAGTGCTACCGCAACAAATTTGTACATTTGGACCTCCTGGACAAGATATGATGAGGCAGAATCCTATCACATTGATTAGAGTAAGATATTTGCATCTATATCATTGGACGACATTGGCAATTCTGGATACTTCGGCTTATGGATCGACCTGAGTCCAAAGAGATTCGCTTTTCTCTAGTGCTACCGCACACATCTTGTACACTTGAAACTCCTGGACAAGATACGATGAGTCAGAATCCTGTCAAATTGATAGGAGTGAAGATATTTGCATCTATATAATTGGACGACATTGGCAATTCTGGATGTTCCGGCTTATGATTCGACCTGAGTCCAAAGAGAGTCGATCTGGACAAGTGCTACCGCACAAATCTTGTACATTTGGACCACCTGGACAATATACGATGAGGCAGAATCCTGTTCAAATGATAGGAGTAAAGATATTTTCATTTATATCTTTGGACGACATTGGCAATTCTGGATGCTCTGGCTTATGATTCCACCTGAGTCCAAAGAGAGTCGCTTTGGACAAGTGCTACCGCAACAAATCTTGTACATTTGGACCTCCTGGAAAAGGTATGATGAGGCAGAATCCTATCACATTGATAGGAGTAAAGATATTTGCATCTATATCATTGGACCACATTGGCAATTCTGGATGCTCGGCTTATGATTCGACCTGAGTCCAATGAGAGTCGCTTTGGACAAGTGGTACCTTACAAATCTTGTACATTAGAACTTGCTGGACAAGATACGATGGGGCAGAATCCTGTAAAATTGATAGGAGTGAAGATATTTGCCTCTATATCATTGGACAATATCGGCATTTCTGGATGGTCAGGCTTATGATTCGACCTGAGTCCAAAGAGAGTCGATCTGGACAAGTACTACCGCAACAAATCTTGTACATTTGGACCACCTGGACAATATACGATGAGGCAGAATCCTGTTCAAATGATAGGAGTAAAGATATTTCCATCTATATCATTGGAAGACATTGGCAATTCTGGATGCTCAGGCTTATGATTCCACCTGAGTCCAAAGAGAGTCGCTTTGGACAAGTGCAACCGCAACGAATCTTGTACACGTGAACCTCCTGGACAAGATGCGATGAGGCAGAATCCTAGCAAATTGATAGGAGTAAAGATATTTGCATCTATGTCATTGGACGACATTGGCAATTCTGGAAGCTTCGACTTATGATTCGACCTGAATCTAAAGGGAGTCGCTTTGGACAAGTGCTACCGCACAAATCTTGTACATTTGGATACCCTGGACAAGATACGATGGGGCAGAATCCTCTCAGATCGATAGGAGTGAAGATATTTGCATCTATATCATTGGACGACATTGGCAATTCTGGATGCTCCGGCATATGATTCGACCTGAGTCCAAAGAGAGTCTATCTGGACAAGTGCTACCGCACAAATCTTGTACATTTGGACCCCCTGGACAAGATACGATGAGGCAGAATCCTGTTCAAATGATAGGAGTAAAGATATTTTCATCTATATCATTGGACGACATTGGCAATTCTGGATACTTCTGCTTATGGATCGACCTGAGTCCAAAGAGAGTCGATCTGGACAAGTGCTACCGCACAAATCTTGTACATTTGGACCCCCTGGACAAGATACGATGAGGCAGAATCCTGATCAAATGATAGGAGTAAAGATATTTTCATCTATATCATTGGACGACATTGGTAATTCTAGATACTTCTGCTTATGGATCGACCTGAGTCCAAAGAGATTCGCTTTTGTCAAGTGCTACCCCACAAATCTGGTACATTTGAAACTCCTGGATAAGATACGATGAGTCAGAATCCTGTCAAATTGATAGGAGTGAAGATATTTGCATCTATATCATTGGACGACATTGGCAATTCTGGATACTTCGGCTTATGGATCGACCTGAGTCCAAAGAGATTCGCTTTTGTCAAGTGCTACCCCACAAATCTGGTACATTTGGACACCCTGGACAAGTTACGATGGGGCAGAATTCTGTCAGATCGATAGGAGTAAAGATATTTGCATCTATATCATTGGACGAAATTGGCAATTCTGGATGCTTCGGCTTATGGACCGACCTGAGTCTAAAAAGATTCGTTTTAGTCTAGTGCTTCCGCACAAATCTTGTAGACTTGAAACTCCTGGACAAGATACGATGAGTCAGAATCCTGTCAAATTGATAGGAGTGAAGATATTTGCATCTATATCATTGGACGACATTTGCAATTCTGGATGCTCAGGCTTGTGATTCCACCTGAGTCCAAAGAGAGTCGCTTTGGACAAGTGCTACCGCAACAAATCTTGTACATTTGGACCTCCTGGACAAGGTATGATGAGGCAGAATCCTAGCACATTGATAGGAGTAAAGATATTTGCATCTATATCATTGGACGACATTGGCGATTCCGGATGCTCGGCTTATGATTCGACCGGTGTCCAATGAGAGTCGCTTTGGGCAAGTGCTACCGCATAAATCTTGTACATTTGGACCCCCTGGACAAGATACGAAGAGGCAGAATCCTAGCAAATTGAGAGGAGTAAAGATATTTGCATCTATATCATTGGACGACATTGGCAAATCTGGATGCTCGGCTTAAGATTCGACCTGAGTCCAAAGGGAGTCGCTTTTGTCTAGTGCTACCGCACAAATCTTGTACACGTGAACCTCCTGGACAAGATACGATGAGTCAGAATCCTGTCAAATCGATAGGAGTGAAGATATTTGCATCTATATCATTGGACGACATTGGCAATTCTTGATGCTCAGGCTTATGATTCCACCTGAGTCCAAAGAGAGTCGCTCTGGACAAGTGCTACCACAACAAATTTGTACATTTGGACCTCCTGGACAAGATATGATGAGGCAGAATCCTATCACATTGATAAGAGTAAGATATTTGCATCTATATCATTGGACGACATTGGCAATTCTGGATACTTCGGCTTATGGATCGACCTGAGTCCAAAAAGATTCGCTTTTGTCAAGTGCTACCTTACAAATCTTGTACATTTGGATCTCCTGGACAAGGTATGATGAGGCAGAATCCTAGCACATTGATAGGAGTAAAAATATTTGCATCTATATCATTGGACGACATTGGCAATTCCGGATGCTCGGCTTATGATTCGACCGGTGTCCAATGAGAGTCGCTTTGGGCAAGTGCTACAGCACAAATCTTGTACATTTGGACCCCCTGGACAAGATACGATGAGGCAGAATCCTAGCAAATTAATAGGAGTAAAGATATTTGCATCTATATCATTGGACGACATTGGCAAATCTGGATGCTCGGCTTAAGATTCGACCTGAGTCCAAAGGGAGTCGCTTTTGTCTAGTGCTACCGCACAAATCTTGTACACGTGAACCTCCTGGACAAGATACGATGAGTCAGAATCCTGTCAAATCGATAGGAGTGAAGATATTTGCATCTATATCATTGGACGACATTGGCAAATCTGGATGCTCGGCTTAAGATTCGACCTGAGTCCAAAGGGAGTCGTTTTGGACAAGTGCTACCGCACAAATCTTGTACATTTGGACCCCACGGACAAGATACCATGTGGCAGAATCCTGGCAAATTGATAGGAGTAGAGATATTTGCATCTATACCATTGGACGACATTGGCAATTCTGGATGCTTCGGCTTATGGATCGACCTGAGTCCAAAGAGATTCGCTCTTGTCAAGTGCTACCTTACAAATCTTGTACATTAGAACCTGCTGGACAAGATACGATGGGGCAGAAACCTGTAAAATTGATAGGAGTGAAGATATTTGCCTCTATATCATTGGACAATATCGGCATTTCTGGATGCTCAGGCTTATGATTCGACCTGAGTCCAAAGAGAGTCGCTCTGGACAAGTGCTACCGCAACAAATTTGTACATTTGGACCTCCTGGACAAGATATGATGAGGCAGAATCCTATCACATTGATTAGAGTAAGATATTTGCATCTATATCATTGTACGACATTGGCAATTCTGGATGCTTCGGCTTATGGATCGACCTGAGTCCAAAGAGATTCGCTCTTGTCAAGTGCTACCTTACAGATCTTGTACATTAGAACCTGCTGGACAAGATATGATGAGGCAGAATCCTATCACATTGATAAGAGTAAGATATTTGCATCTATATCATTGGACGACATTGGCAATTCTGGATACTTCGGCTTATGGATCGACCTGAGTCCAAAAAGATTCGCTTTTGTCAAGTGCTACCTTACAAATCTTGTACATTTGGATCTCCTGGACAAGGTATGATGAGGCAGAATCCTATCACATTGATAAGAGTAAGATATTTGCATCTATATCATTGGACGACATTGGCAATTCTGGATGCTCGGCTTATGATTCGACCTGAGGCCAAAGAGTTTCGCTTTTGTCTAGTGCTACCGCACAAATCTTGTACACGTGAACCTCATGGACAAGATACGATGAGTCAGAATCCTGTCAAATCGATAGGAGTGAAGATATTTGCATCTATATCATTGGACGAAATTGGCAATTCTGGATGCTCAGGCTTATGATTCCACCTGAGTCCAAAGAGAGTCGCTTTGGACAAGTGCTACCGCAACGAATCTTGTACACGTGAACCTCCTGGACAAGATGCGATGAGGCAGAATCCTAGCAAATTGATAGGAGTAAAGATATTGGCATCTATGTCATTGGACGACATTGGCAATTCTGGATGCTACGACATATGATTCGACCTGAATCCAAAGGGAGTCGCTTTGGACAAGTGCTACCGCACAAATCTTGTACATTTGGACACCCTGGACAAGATACGATGGGTCAGAATCGTGTCAGATCGATAGGAGTGAAGATATTTGCATCTATATCATTGGACAACATTGGCAATTCTGGATGCTCCAGCATATGATTCGACCTGAGTCCAAAGAGAGTCGATCTGGACAAGTGCTACAGCACAAATCGTGTACATTTGGACCCCCTGGACAAGATACGATGAGGCAGAATCCTGTTCAAATGATAGGAGTAAAGATATTTTCATCTATGTCATTGGACAACATTGGCAATTCTGGATGCTACGACTTATGATTCGACCTGAATCCAAAGGGAGTCGCTTTGGACAAGTGCTACCGCACATATCTTATACATTTGGACACCCTGGACAAGATACGATGAGTCAGAATCCTGTCAAATTGATAGGAGTAAAGATATTTGCATCTATATCAATGGACGACATTGGCAATTCCGGATGCTCGGCTAATGATTCGACCGGTGTCCAATGAGAGTCGCTTTGGACAAGTGCTACCGCACAAATCTTGTACATTTGGACCCCCTGGACAAGATACGATGAGGCAGAATCCTAGCAAATTGATAGGAGTAAAGATATTTGCATATATGTCGTTGGACGACATTGGCAATCCTGGAAACTTCGACTTATGATTCGACCTGAGTCCAAAGAGATTCGCTTTTGTCAAGTGCTACCCCACAAATCTGGTACATTTGAAACTCCTGGACAAGATATGATGAGGCAGAATCCTGTCCCATTGATAGGAGTGAAGATATTTGCATCTATATCATTGGACGACATTGGCAATTCCGGATGCTCGGCTTATGATTCGACCGGTGTCCAATGAGAGTCGCTTTGGGCAAGTGCTACTGCACAAATCTTGTACATTTGGACCCCCTGGACAAGATACGATGAGGCAGAATCCTAGCAAATTAATAGGAGTAAAGATATTTGCATCTATATCATTGGACGACATTGGCAAATCTGGATGCTCGGCTTAAGATTCGACCTGAGTCCAAAGGGAGTCGCTTTTGTCTAGTGCTACCGCACAAATCTTGTACACGTGAACCTCCTGGACAAGATACGATGAGTCAGAATCCTGTCAAATCGATAGGAGTGAAGATATTTGCATCTATATCATTGGACGGCATTGGCAAATCTGGATGCTCGGCTTAAGATTCGACCTGAGTCCAAAGGGAGTCGTTTTGGACAAGTGCTACCGCACAAATCTTGTACATTTGGACCCCACGGACAAGACACCATGTGGCAGAATCCTGGCAAATTGATAGGAGTAGAGATATTTGCATCTATACCATTGGACGACATTGGCAATTCTGGATGCTTCGGCTTATGGATCGACCTGAGTCCAAAGAGATTCGCTCTTGTCAAGTGCTACCTTACAAATCTTGTACATTAGAACCTGCTGGACAAGATACGATGGGGCAGAAACCTGTAAAATTGATAGGAGTGAAGATATTTGCATCTATATCAATGGACGACATTGGCAATTCCGGATGCTCGGCTAATGATTCGACCGATGTCCAATGAGAGTCGCTTTGGACAAGTGCTACCGCACAAATCTTGTACATTTGGACCCCCTGGACAAGATACGATGAGGCAGAATCCTAGCAAATTGATAGGAGTAAAGATATTTGCATATATGTCGTTGGACGACATTGGCAATTCCGGAAGCTTCGACTTATGATTCGACCTGAATCGAAAGGGGGTCGCTTTGGACAAGTGCTACCGCACAACTCTTGTACATTTGGACACCCTGGACAAGATAGGTTGGGGCAGAATCCTGTCAGATCGATAGGAGTAAAGATATTTGCATCTATATCATTGGACGACATTGGCAATTCTCGATGCTTCGGCTTATGATTCGACCTGAGTCCAAAGCGATTCGCTTTGGACAAATGCTGCCGCCCAATCTTGTACATTTGGACACCCTGGACAAGTTAGGATGGGGCAGAATCCTGTCAGATCGATAGGAGTAAAGATATATGCATCTATATCATTAGACGACATTGGCAATTCTGGATGCTTCGGCTTATGGATCGACCTGGGTTCAAAGAGATTCGCTTTTGTCAAGTGCTACCTTACAAATCTTGTACATTAGAACCTGCTTTACAAGATACGATGGGGCAGAATCCTGTAAAATTGATAGGAGTGAAGATATTTGCCTCTATATCATTGGACAATATCGGCATTTCTGGATGCTCAGGCTTACGATTCGACCTGAGTCCAAAGAGAGTCGCTTTGGACAAGTGCTACCGCAACAAATCTTGTACATTTGGACCTCCTGGAGAAGGTATGATGAGGCAGAATCCTATCACATTGATAAGAGTAAGATATTTGCATCTATATCATTGGACGACATTGGCAATTACGGATGCTCGGCTTATGATTCGACCTGAGTCCAAAGGGAGTCGCTTTGGGCAAGTGCTACCGTACAAATCTTGTACATTTGGACCCCCTGGACAAGATACGATGAGGCAGAATCCTAGCAAATTGATAGCAGTGAAGATATTTGCATCTATGTCATTGGACGACATTAGCAATTCTGGATGCTTCGACTTATGATTCGACCTGAATCCACAGGGAGTCTTTTTGGACAAGTGCTACTGCACAAATCTTGTACATTTGGACACCCTGACAAGATACGATGAGGCAGAATCCTAGCAAATTGATAGGAGTAAAGATATTTGCATCTATATCATTGGACGACATTGGCAATTCTGGATGCTTCGGCTTATGGATCGACCTGAGTCCAAAAAGATTCGCTTTGGCTAGTGCTACCACACACATCTTGTACACTTGAAACTCCTGGACAAGATACGATGAGTCAGAATACTGTCAAAGTGATAGGAGTGAAGATATTTGCATCTATATCATTGGACGACATTGGCAATTCTGGATGCTCCGGCTTATGGATCGACCTGAGTCCAAAGAGATTCGCTTTTGTCAAGTGCTACCCCACAAATCTGGTACATTTGAAACTCCTGGACCAGATATAATGAGGCAGAATCCTGTCAAATTAATGGGAGTGAAGATATTTGCCTCTATATCATTGGACAATATCGGCATTTCTGGATGGTCAGGCTTATGATTCGACCTGAGTCCAAAGAGAGTCGATCTGGACAAGTACTACCGCAACAAATCGTGTACATTTGGACCACCTGGACAATATACGATGAGGCAGAATCCTGTTCAAATGATAGGAGTAAAGATTTTTTCATCTATATCATTGGACGACATTGGCAATTCTGGATGCTCGGCTTATGATTCGACCTGAGTCCAATGAGAGTCGCTTTGGACAAGTGGTACCTTACAAATCTTGTACATTAGAACCTGCTTTACAAGATACGATGGGGCAGAATCCTGTAAAATTGATAGGAGTGAAGATATTTGCATCTATATCATTGGACGACATTGGCAATTCTGCATGCTCTGGCTTATGATTCCACCTGAGTCCAAAGAGCATCGCTTTGGACAAGTGCTACCGCAACACATCTTGTACCTTTGGACCTCCTGGCCAAGGTATGATGAGGCAGAATCCTATCACATTAATAGGAGTAAAGATATTTGCATCTATATCATTGGACGACATTGGCAATTCCGGATGCTCGGCTTATGATTCGACCTGAGTCCAATGAGAGTCGCTTTGGGCAAGTGCTACCGCACAAATCTTGTACATTTGGACCCCCTGGACAAGATACGATGAGGCAGAATCCTGTCACATTGATAAGAGTAAGATATTTGCATCTATATCATTGGACGACATTGGCAATTCTGGATGCTTCGACATATGATTCGACCTGCATCCAAAGGGAGTCGCTTTGGACAAGTGCTACCGCCCAAATCTTGTACATTTGGACACCCTGGACAAGATAGGATAGGGCAGAATCCTGTCAGATCGATAGGAGTAAAGATACTTGCATCTATATCATTGGACGACATTGGCAATTCTGGATGCTTCGGCTTATGGATCGACCTGAGTCCAAAGAGAGTCGCTTTGGACAAGTGCTACCGCAACAAATCTTGTACATTTGGACCTCCTGGACAAGATATGATGAGGCAGAATCCTATCACATTGATTAGAGTAAGATATTTGCATCTATATCATTGGACGACATTGGCAATTCTGGATACTTCGGCTTATGGATCGACCTGAGTCCAAAGAGATTCGCTTTTCTCTAGTGCTACCGCACACATCTTGTACACTTGAAACTCCTGGACAAGATACGATGAGTCAGAATCCTGTCAAATTGATAGGAGTGAAGATATTTGCATCTATATCATTGGACGACATTTGCAATTCTGGATGCTCTGGCTTATGATTCCACCTGAGACCAAAGAGATTCGCTTTTGCCAAGCGCTACCCAACAAATCTTGTACATTTGGACCCCCTGGACAAGATACGATGAGGCAGAATCCTAGCAAATTGATAGGAGTAAAGATATTGGCATCTATGTCATTGGACGACATTGGCAATTCTGGATGCTACGACATATGATTCGACCTGAAACCAAGGGGAGTCGCTTTGGACAAGTGCTACCGCACAAATCTTATACATTTGGACACCCTGGACAAGATACGATGGGGCAGAATTCTGTCAGATCGATAGGAGTGAAGATATTTGCATCTATATAATTGGACGACATTGGCAATTCTGGATGTTCCGGCTTATGATTCGACCTGAGTCCAAAGAGATTCGCTTTTGTCAAGTGCTACCCCACAAATCTGGTACATTTGAAACTTCTGGACAAGTTATGATGAGGCAGAATCCTGTCAAATTAATGGGAGTGAAGATATTTGCATCTATATCATTGGACGACATTGGCAATTCTGGATGCTTCGGCTTATGGACCGACCTGAGTCCAAAAAGATTCGCTTTTGTCTAGTGCTTCCGCACAAAGCTTGTACACTTGAAACTCCTGGACAAGTCACGATGAGTCAGAATCCTGTCAAATTGATAGGAGTGAAGATATTTGCATCTATATCATTGGACGACATTGGCAATTCTGGATGCTCTGGCTTATGATTCCACCTGAGTCCAAAGAGAGTCGCTTTGGACAAGTGCTACCGCACAAATCTTGTACATTTGGACCCCCTGGACAAGATGCGATGAGGCAGAATCCTAGCAAATTGATAGGAGTAAAGATATTTGCATCTGTATCATTGGACGACATTGGCAATTCTGGATGCTTCGGCTTGTGGATCGACCTGAGTCCAAAGAGTTTCGCTTTTGCCTAGTGCTACCGCACAAATCTTGTACACTTGAAACTCCTGGACAAGATACGATGAGTCAGAATCCTGTCAAATTGATAGGAGTGAAGATATTTGCATCTATATCATTGGACGACATTGGCAATTCTGGATGCTACGACTTATGATTCGACCTGAGTCCAAAGAGCGTCGCTTTGGACAAGTGCTACCACACAAATCTTGTACATGTGGACCCCCTGGACAAGATACGATGAGGCAGAATCCAAGCAAATTGATAGGAGTAAAGATATTTGCATCTATGTCGTTGGACGACATTGGAAATTCTGGAAGCTTCGACGTATGATTCGACCTGAATCCAAAGGGAGTCGCTTTGGACAAGTGCTACCGCACAACTCTTGTACATTTGGACACCCTGGACAAGATAGGTTGGGGCAGAATCCTGTCAGATCGATAGGAGTAAAGATATTTGCATCTATATCATTGGACGACATTGGCAATTCTGGATGCTTCGGCTTATGGATCGACCTGAGTCCAAAGAGATTCGCTTTTGTCAAGTGCTACCTTACAAATCTGGTACATTAGAACCTGCTGGACAAGATACGATGGGGCAGAATCCTGTAAAATTGATAGGAGTGAAGATATTTGCATCTACATCATTGGACAATATCGGCATTTCTGGATGCTCAGGCTTATGATTCGAACTGAGTCCAAAGAGAGTCGCTTTGGACAAGTGCTACCGCAACAAATCTTGTACATTTGGACCCCCTGGACAAGATACGATGAGGCAGAATCCTGTTCAAATGATAGGAGTAAAGATTTTTTCATCTATATCATTGGACGACATTGGCAATTCTGGATGCTCGGCTTATGATTCGACCTGAGTCCAATGAGAGTCGCTTTGGAGAAGTGGTACCTTACAAATCTTGTACATTAGAACCTGCTTTACAAGATACGATGGGGCAGAATCCTGTAAAATTGATAGGAGTGAAGATATTTGCATCTATATCATTGGACGACATTGGCAATTCTGCATGCTCTGGCTTATGATTCCACCTGAGTCCAAAGAGGGTCGCTTTGGACAAGTGCTACCGCAACACATCTTGTACCTTTGGACCTCCAGGCCAAGGTATGATGAGGCAGAATACTATCACATTAATAGGAGTAAAGATATTTGCATCTATATCATTGGACGACATTGGCAATTCCGGATGCTCGGCTTATGATTCGACCTGAGTCCAATGAGAGTCGCTTTGGGCAAGTGCTACCGCACAAATCTTGTACATTTGGACCCCCTGGACAAGATACGATGAGGCAGAATCGTGTCACATTGATAAGAGTAAGATATTTGCATCTATATCATTGGACGACATTGGCAATTCTGGATGCTTCGACATATGATTCGACCTGAATCCAAAGGGAGTCGCTTTGGACAAGTGCTACCGCACAAATCTTGTACATTTGGACACCCTGGACAAGATAGGATGGGGCAGAATCCTGTCAGATCGATAGGAGTAAAGATATATGCATCTATATCATTAGACGACATTGGCAATTCTGGATGCTTCGACTTATGGATCGACCTGGGTCCAAAGAGATTCGCTTTTGTCAAGTGCTACCTTACAAATCTTGTACATTAGAACCTGCTTTACATGATACGATGGGGCAGAATCCTGTAAAATTGATAGGAGTGAAGATATTTGCCTCTATATCATTGGACAATATCGGCATTTCTGGATGCTCAGGCTTACGATTCGACCTGAGTCCAAAGAGAGTCGCTTTGGACAAGTGCTACCGCAACAAATCTTGTACATTTGGACCTCCTGGAGAAGGTATGATGAGGCAGAATCCTATCACATTGATAAGAGTAAGATATTTGCATCTATATCATTGGACGACATTGGCAATTACGGATGCTCGGCTTATGATTCGACCTGAGTCCAAAGGGAGTCGCTTTGGGCAAGTGCTACCGTACAAATCTTGTACATTTGGACCCCCTGGACAAGATACGATGAGGCAGAATCCTAGCAAATTGATAGGAGTGAAGATATTTGCATCTATGTCATTGGACGACATTGGCAATTCTGGATGCTTCGACTTATGATTCGACCTGAATCCAAAGGGAGTCTTTTTGGACAAGTGCTACCGCACAAATCTTGTACATTTGGACACCCTGACAAGATACGATGAGGCAGAATCCTAGCAAATTGATAGGAGTAAAGATATTTGCATCTATATCATTGGACGACATTGGCAATTCTGGATGCTTCGGCTTATGGATCGACCTGAGTCCAAAAAGATTCGCTTTTGTCTAGTGCTACCGCACACATCTTGTACACTTGAAACTCCTGGACAAGATACGATGAGTCAGAATACTGTCAAATTGATAGAAGTGAAGATATTTGCATCTATATCATTGGACGACATTGGCAATTCTGGATGCTCCGGCTTATGGATCGACCTGAGTCCAAAGAGATTCGCTTTTGTCAAGTGCTACCCCACAAATCTGGTACATTTGAAACTCCTGGACCAGATATAATGAGGCAGAATCCTGTCAAATTAATGGGAGTGAAGATATTTGCCTCTATATCATTGGACAATATCGGCATTTCTGGATGCTCTGGCTTATGATTCCACCTGAGTCCAAAGGGAGTCGCTTTGGACAAGTGCTACCGCACAAATCTTGTACATTTGGACACCCTGGACAAGATGGGATGGGGCAGAATCCTGTCAGATCGATAGGAATAAAGATATTTGCATCTATATCATTGGACGACATTGGCAATTCTGGATGCTTCGGCTTATGGATCGACCTGAGTCCAAAGAGATTCGCTTTTGTCAAGTGCTACCCCACAAATCTGGTACATTTGAAACTCCTGGACCAGATATAATGAGGCAGAATCCTGTCAAATTAATGGGAGTGAAGATATTTGCCTCTATATCATTGGACAATATCGGCATTTCTGGATGCTCTGGCTTATGATTCCACCTGAGTCCAAAGGGAGTCGCTTTGGACAAGTGCTACCGCACAAATCTTGTACATTTGGACACCCTGGACAAGATAGGATGGGGCAGAATCCTGTCAGATCGATAGGAATAAAGATATTTGCATCTATATCATTGGACGACATTGGCAATTCTGGATGCTTCGGCTTATGGATCGACCTGAGTCCAAAAAGATTCGCTTTTGTCTAGTGCTACCGCACACATCTTGTACACTTGAAACTCCTGGACAAGATACGATGAGTCAGAATACTGTCAAATTGATAGGAGTGAAGATATTTGCATCTATATCATTGGACGTTGGCAATTCTGGATGCTCGGCTTATGATTCGACCTGAGTCCAATGAGAGTCGCTTTGGACAAGTGGTACCTTTCAAATCTTGTACATGAGAACTTTCTGGACAAGATACGATGGGGCAGAATCCTGTAAAATTGATAGGAGTGAAGATATTTGCCTCTATATCATTGGACAATATCGGCATTTCTGGATGGTCAGGCTTATGATTCGACCTGAGTCCAAAGAGAGTCGATCTGGACAAGTACTACCGCAACAAATCGTGTACATTTGGACCACCTGGACAATATACGATGAGGCAGAATCCTGTTCAAATGATAGGAGTAAAGATTTTTTCATCTATATCATTGGACGACATTGGCAATTCTGGATGCTCGGCTTATGATTCGACCTGAGTCCAATGAGAGTCGCTTTGGACAAGTGGTACCTTACAAATCTTGTACATTAGAACCTGCTTTACAAGATACGATGGGGCAGAATCCTGTAAAATTGATAGGAGTGAAGATATTTGCATCTATATCATTGGACGACATTGGCAATTCTGCATGCTCTGGCTTATGATTCCACCTGAGTCCAAAGAGCATCGCTTTGGACAAGTGCTACCGCAACACATCTTGTACCTTTGGACCTCCTGGCCAAGGTATGATGAGGCAGAATCCTATCACATTAATAGGAGTAAAGATATTTGCATCTATATCATTGGACGACATTGGCAATTCCGGATGCTCGGCTTATGATTCGACCTGAGTCCAATGAGAGTCGCTTTGGGCAAGTGCTACCGCACAAATCTTGTACATTTGGACCCCCTGGACAAGATACGATGAGGCAGAATCCTGTCACAGTGATAAGAGTAAGATATTTGCATCTATATCATTGGGCGACATTGGCAAATCTGGATGCTTCGACATATGATTCGACCTGCATCCAAAGGGAGTCGCTTTGGACAAGTGCTACCGCCCAAATCTTGTACATTTGAACACCCTGGACAAGATAGGATGGGGCAGAATCCTGTCAGATCGATAGGAGTAAAGATACTTGCATCTATATCATTGGACGACATTGGCAATTCTGGATGCTTCGGCTTATGGATCGACCTGAGTCCAAAGAGATTCGCTTTTGTCAAGCGCTACCTAACAAATCTTGTACATTTGGACCACCTCGACAATATACGATGAGGCAGAATCCTGTAAAATTGATAGGAGTGAAGATATTTGCCTGTATATCATTGGACAATATCGGCATTTCTGGATGCTCAGGCTTACGATTCGACCTGAGTCCAAAGAGAGTCGCTTTGGACAAGTGCTACCGCAACAAATCTTGTACATTTGGACCTCCTGGACAAGATATGATGAGGCAGAATCCTATCACATTGATTAGAGTAAGATATTTGCATCTATATCATTGGACGACATTGGCAATTCTGGATACTTCGGCTTATGGATCGACCTGAGTCGAAAGATAATCGCTTTTCTCTAGTGCTACCGCACACATCTTGTACACTTGAAACTCCTGGACAAGATACGATGAGTCAGAATCCAGTCAAATTGATAGGAGTGAAGATATTTGCATCTATATCATTGGACGACATTTGCAATTCTGGATGCACTGGCTTATGATTCCACCTGAGTCCAAAGAGAGTCGCTTTGGACAAGTGCTACCGCAACAAATCTTGTACATTTGGACCTCCTGGACAAGATAGGATGGGGGAGAATCCTGTCAGATCGATAGGAGTAAAGATATATGCATCTATATCATTGGACGACATTGGCAAGTCTGGATGCTTCGGCTTATGGATCGACCTGAGTCCAATGAGAGTCGCTTTGGACAAGTGGTACCTTACAAATCTTGTACATTAGAACCTGCTTTACAAGATACGATGGGGCAGAATCCTGTAAAATTGATAGGAGTGAAGATATTTGCATCTATATCATTGGACGACATTGGCAATTCTGCATGCTCTGGCTTATGATTCCACCTGAGTCCAAAGAGCGTCGCTTTGGACAAGTGCTACCGCAACACATCTTGTACCTTTGGACCTCCTGGCCAAGGTATGATGAGGCAGAATCCTATCACATTAATAGGAGTAAAGATATTTGCATCTATATCATTGGACGACATTGGCAATTCCGGATGCTCGGCTTATGATTCGACCTGAGTCCAATGAGAGTCGCTTTGGGCAAGTGCTACCGCACAAATCGTGTACATTTGGACCCCCTGGACAAGATACGATGAGGCAGAATCCTGTCACATTGATAAGAGTAAGATATTTGCATCTATATCATTGGACGACATTGGCAATTCTGGATGCTTCGACATATGATTCGACCTGAATCCAAAGGGAGTCGCTTTGGACAAGTGCTACCGCACAAATCTTGTACATTTGGACACCCTGGACAAGTTAGGATGGGGCAGAATCCTGTCAGATCGATAGGAGTAAAGATATATGCATCTATATCATTAGACGACATTGGCAATTCTGGATGCTTCGGCTTATGGATCGACCTGGGTTCAAAGAGATTCGCTTTTGTCAAGTGCTACCTTACAAATCTTGTACATTAGAACCTGCTTTACAAGATACGATGGGGCAGAATCCTGTAAAATTGATAGGAGTGAAGATATTTGCCTCTATATCATTGGACAATATCGGCATTTCTGGATGCTCAGGCTTACGATTCGACCTGAGTCCAAAGAGAGTCGCTTTGGACAAGTGCTACCGCAACAAATCTTGTACATTTGGACCTCCTGGAGAAGGTATGATGAGGCAGAATCCTATCACATTGATAAGAGTAAGATATTTGCATCTATATCATTGGACGACATTGGCAATTACGGATGCTCGGCTTATGATTCGACCTGAGTCCAAAGGGAGTCGCTTTGGGCAAGTGCTACCGTACAAATCTTGTACATTTGGACCCCCTGGACAAGATACGATGAGGCAGAATCCTAGCAAATTGATAGCAGTGAAGATATTTGCATCTATGTCATTGGACGACATTGGCAATTCTGGATGCTTCGACTTATGATTCGACCTGAATCCACAGGGAGTCTTTTTGGACAAGTGCTACCGCACAAATCTTGTACATTTGGACACCCTGACAAGATACGATGAGGCAGAATCCTAGCAAATTGATAGGAGTAAAGATATTTGCATCTATATCATTGGACGACATTGGCAATTCTGGATGCTTCGGCTTATGGATCGACCTGAGTCCAAAAAGATTCGCTTTGGCTAGTGCTACCACACACATCTTGTACACTTGAAACTCCTGGACAAGATACGATGAGTCAGAATACTGTCAAAGTGATAGGAGTGAAGATATTTGCATCTATATCATTGGACGACATTGGCAATTCTGGATGCTCCGGCTTATGGATCGACCTGAGTCCAAAGAGATTCGCTTTTGTCAAGTGCTACCCCACAAATCTGGTACATTTGAAACTCCTGGACCAGATATAATGAGGCAGAATCCTGTCAAATTA
Organism: Priocnemis perturbator; assembly: GCA_963942575.1. Taxonomy (NCBI): domain Eukaryota; kingdom Metazoa; phylum Arthropoda; class Insecta; order Hymenoptera; family Pompilidae; genus Priocnemis; species Priocnemis perturbator. Next base: position 13,471,787 of record OZ012652.1, read on the forward strand.
ATGGGAGTGAAGATATTTGCCTCTATATCATTGGACAATATCGGCATTTCTGGATGGTCAGGCTTATGATTCGACCTGAGTCCAAAGAGAGTCGATCTGGACAAGTACTACCGCAACAAATCGTGTACATTTGGACCACCTGGACAATATACGATGAGGCAGAATCCTGTTCAAATGATAGGAGTAAAGATTTTTTCATCTATATCATTGGACGACATTGGCAATTCTGGATGCTCGGCTTATGATTCGACCTGAGTCCAATGAGAGTCGCTTTGGACAAGTGGTACCTTACAAATCTTGTACATTAGAACCTGCTTTACAAGATACGATGGGGCAGAATCCTGTAAAATTGATAGGAGTGAAGATATTTGCATCTATATCATTGGACGACATTGGCAATTCTGCATGCTCTGGCTTATGATTCCACCTGAGTCCAAAGAGCATCGCTTTGGACAAGTGCTACCGCAACACATCTTGTACCTTTGGACCTCCTGGCCAAGGTATGATGAGGCAGAATCCTATCACATTAATAGGAGTAAAGATATTTGCATCTATATCATTGGACGACATTGGCAATTCCGGATGCTCGGCTTATGATTCGACCTGAGTCCAATGAGAGTCGCTTTGGGCAAGTGCTACCGCACAAATCTTGTACATTTGGACCCCCTGGACAAGATACGATGAGGCAGAATCCTGTCACATTGATAAGAGTAAGATATTTGCATCTATATCATTGGACGACATTGGCAATTCTGGATGCTTCGACATATGATTCGACCTGCATCCAAAGGGAGTCGCTTTGGACAAGTGCTACCGCCCAAATCTTGTACATTTGGACACCCTGGACAAGATAGGATGGGGCAGAATCCTGTCAGATCGATAGGAGTAAAGATACTTGCATCTATATCATTGGACGACATTGGCAATTCTGGATGCTTCGGCTTATGGATCGACCTGAGTCCAAAGAGAGTCGCTTTGGACAAGTGCTACCGCAACAAATCTTGTACATTTGGACCTCCTGGACAAGATATGATGAGGCAGAATCCTATCACATTGATTAGAGTAAGATATTTGCATCTATATCATTGGACGACATTGGCAATTCTGGATACTTCGGCTTATGGATCGACCTGAGTCCAAAGAGATTCGCTTTTCTCTAGTGCTACCGCACACATCTTGTACACTTGAAACTCCTGGACAAGATACGATGAGTCAGAATCCTGTCAAATTGATAGGAGTGAAGATATTTGCATCTATATCATTGGACGACATTTGCAATTCTGGATGCTCTGGCTTATGATTCCACCTGAGACCAAAGAGATTCGCTTTTGCCAAGCGCTACCCAACAAATCTTGTACATTTGGACCCCCTGGACAAGATACGATGAGGCAGAATCCTAGCAAATTGATAGGAGTAAAGATATTGGCATCTATGTCATTGGACGACATTGGCAATTCTGGATGCTACGACATATGATTCGACCTGAAACCAAGGGGAGTCGCTTTGGACAAGTGCTACCGCACAAATCTTATACATTTGGACACCCTGGACAAGATACGATGGGGCAGAATTCTGTCAGATCGATAGGAGTGAAGATATTTGCATCTATATAATTGGACGACATTGGCAATTCTGGATGTTCCGGCTTATGATTCGACCTGAGTCCAAAGAGATTCGCTTTTGTCAAGTGCTACCCCACAAATCTGGTACATTTGAAACTTCTGGACAAGTTATGATGAGGCAGAATCCTGTCAAATTAATGGGAGTGAAGATATTTGCATCTATATCATTGGACGACATTGGCAATTCTGGATGCTTCGGCTTATGGACCGACCTGAGTCCAAAAAGATTCGCTTTTGTCTAGTGCTTCCGCACAAAGCTTGTACACTTGAAACTCCTGGACAAGTCACGATGAGTCAGAATCCTGTCAAATTGATAGGAGTGAAGATATTTGCATCTATATCATTGGACGACATTGGCAATTCTGGATGCTCTGGCTTATGATTCCACCTGAGTCCAAAGAGAGTCGCTTTGGACAAGTGCTACCGCACAAATCTTGTACATTTGGACCCCCTGGACAAGATGCGATGAGGCAGAATCCTAGCAAATTGATAGGAGTAAAGATATTTGCATCTGTATCATTGGACGACATTGGCAATTCTGGATGCTTCGGCTTGTGGATCGACCTGAGTCCAAAGAGTTTCGCTTTTGCCTAGTGCTACCGCACAAATCTTGTACACTTGAAACTCCTGGACAAGATACGATGAGTCAGAATCCTGTCAAATTGATAGGAGTGAAGATATTTGCATCTATATCATTGGACGACATTGGCAATTCTGGATGCTACGACTTATGATTCGACCTGAGTCCAAAGAGCGTCGCTTTGGACAAGTGCTACCACACAAATCTTGTACATGTGGACCCCCTGGACAAGATACGATGAGGCAGAATCCAAGCAAATTGATAGGAGTAAAGATATTTGCATCTATGTCGTTGGACGACATTGGAAATTCTGGAAGCTTCGACTTATGATTCGACCTGAATCCAAAGGGAGTCGCTTTGGACAAGTGCTACCGCACAACTCTTGTACATTTGGACACCCTGGACAATATAGGTTGGGGCAGAATCCTGTCAGATCGATAGGAGTAAAGATATTTGCATCTATATCATTGGACGACATTGGCAATTCTGGATGCTTCGGCTTATGGATCGACCTGAGTCCAAAGAGATTCGCTTTTGTCAAGTGCTACCTCACAAATCTGGTACATTAGAACCTGCTGGACAAGATACGATGGGGCAGAATCCTGTAAAATTGATAGGAGTGAAGATATTTGCATCTACATCATTGGACAATATCGGCATTTCTGGATGCTCAGGCTTATGATTCTAACTGAGTCCAAAGAGAGTCGCTTTGGACAAGTGCTACCGCAACAAATCTTGTACATTTGGACCCCCTGGATAAGATACGATGAGGCAGAATCCTGTTCAAATGATAGGAGTAAAGATTTTTTCATCTATATCATTGGACGACATTGGCAATTCTGGATGCTCGGCTTATGATTCGACCTGAGTCCAATGAGAGTCGCTTTGGAGAAGTGGTACCTTACAAATCTTGTACATTAGAACCTGCTTTACAAGATACGATGGGGCAGAATCCTGTAAAATTGATAGGAGTGAAGATATTTGCATCTATATCATTGGACGACATTGGCAATTCTGCATGCTCTGGCTTATGATTCCACCTGAGTCCAAAGAGGGTCGCTTTGGACAAGTGCTACCGCAACACATCTTGTACCTTTGGACCTCCAGGCCAAGGTATGATGAGGCAGAATACTATCACATTAATAGGAGTAAAGATATTTGCATCTATATCATTGGACGACATTGGCAATTCCGGATGCTCGGCTTATGATTCGACCTGAGTCCAATGAGAGTCGCTTTGGGCAAGTGCTAACGCACAAATCTTGTACATTTGGACCCCCTGGACAAGATACGATGAGGCAGAATCGTGTCACATTGATAAGAGTAAGATATTTGCATCTATATCATTGGACGACATTGGCAATTCTGGATGCTTCGACATATGATTCGACCTGAATCCAAAGGGAGTCGCTTTGGACAAGTGCTACCGCACAAATCTTGTACATTTGGACACCCTGGACAAGATAGGATGGGGCAGAATCCTGTCAGATCGATAGGAGTAAAGATATATGCATCTATATCATTAGACGACATTGGCAATTCTGGATGCTTCGACTTATGGATCGACCTGGGTCCAAAGAGATTCGCTTTTGTCAAGTGCTACCTTACAAATCTTGTACATTAGAACCTGCTTTACATGATACGATGGGGCAGAATCCTGTAAAATTGATAGGAGTGAAGATATTTGCCTCTATATCATTGGACAATATCGGCATTTCTGGATGCTCAGGCTTACGATTCGACCTGAGTCCAAAGAGAGTCGCTTTGGACAAGTGCTACCGCAACAAATCTTGTACATTTGGACCTCCTGGAGAAGGTATGATGAGGCAGAATCCTATCACATTGATAAGAGTAAGATATTTGCATCTATATCATTGGACGACATTGGCAATTACGGATGCTCGGCTTATGATTCGACCTGAGTCCAAAGGGAGTCGCTTTGGGCAAGTGCTACCGTACAAATCTTGTACATTTGGACCCCCTGGACAAGATACGATGAGGCAGAATCCTAGCAAATTGATAGGAGTGAAGATATTTGCATCTATGTCATTGGACGACATTGGCAATTCTGGATGCTTCGACTTATGATTCGACCTGAATCCAAAGGGAGTCTTTTTGGACAAGTGCTACCGCACAAATCTTGTACATTTGGACACCCTGACAAGATACGATGAGGCAGAATCCTAGCAAATTGATAGGAGTAAAGATATTTGCATCTATATCATTGGACGACATTGGCAATTCTGGATGCTTCGGCTTATGGATCGACCTGAGTCCAAAAAGATTCGCTTTTGTCTAGTGCTACCGCACACATCTTGTACACTTGAAACTCCTGGACAAGATACGATGAGTCAGAATACTGTCAAATTGATAGAAGTGAAGATATTTGCATCTATATCATTGGACGACATTGGCAATTCTGGATGCTCCGGCTTATGGATCGACCTGAGTCCAAAGAGATTCGCTTTTGTCAAGTGCTACCCCACAAATCTGGTACATTTGAAACTCCTGGACCAGATATAATGAGGCAGAATCCTGTCAAATTAATGGGAGTGAAGATATTTGCCTCTATATCATTGGACAATATCGGCATTTCTGGATGCTCTGGCTTATGATTCCACCTGAGTCCAAAGGGAGTCGCTTTGGACAAGTGCTACCGCACAAATCTTGTACATTTGGACACCCTGGACAAGATAGGATGGGGCAGAATCCTGTCAGATCGATAGGAATAAAGATATTTGCATCTATATCATTGGACGACATTGGCAATTCTGGATGCTTCGGCTTATGGATCGACCTGAGTCCAAAGAGATTCGCTTTTGTCAAGTGCTACCCCACAAATCTGGTACATTTGAAACTCCTGGACCAGATATAATGAGGCAGAATCCTGTCAAATTAATGGGAGTGAAGATATTTGCCTCTATATCATTGGACAATATCGGCATTTCTGGATGCTCTGGCTTATGATTCCACCTGAGTCCAAAGGGAGTCGCTTTGGACAAGTGCTACCGCACAAATCTTGTACATTTGGACACCCTGGACAAGATAGGATGGGGCAGAATCCTGTCAGATCGATAGGAATAAAGATATTTGCATCTATATCATTGGACGACATTGGCAATTCTGGATGCTTCGGCTTATGGATCGACCTGAGTCCAAAAAGATTCGCTTTTGTCTAGTGCTACCGCACACATCTTGTACACTTGAAACTCCTGGACAAGATACGATGAGTCAGAATACTGTCAAATTGATAGGAGTGAAGATATTTGCATCTATATCATTGGACGTTGGCAATTCTGGATGCTCGGCTTATGATTCGACCTGAGTCCAATGAGAGTCGCTTTGGACAAGTGGTACCTTTCAAATCTTGTACATGAGAACTTTCTGGACAAGATACGATGGGGCAGAATCCTGTAAAATTGATAGGAGTGAAGATATTTGCCTCTATATCATTGCACAATATCGGCATTTCTGGATGGTCAGGCTTATGATTCGACCTGAGTCCAAAGAGAGTCGATCTGGACAAGTACTACCGCAACAAATCGTGTACATTTGGACCACCTGGACAATATACGATGAGGCAGAATCCTGTTCAAATGATAGGAGTAAAGATTTTTTCATCTATATCATTGGACGACATTGGCAATTCTGGATGCTCGGCTTATGATTCGACCTGAGTCCAATGAGAGTCGCTTTGGACAAGTGGTACCTTACAAATCTTGTACATTAGAACCTGCTTTACATGATACGATGGGGCAGAATCCTGTAAAATTGATAGGAGTGAAGATATTTGCCTCTATATCATTGGACAATATCGGCATTTCTGGATGCTCAGGCTTACGATTCGACCTGAGTCCAAAGAGAGTCGCTTTGGACAAGTGCTACCGCAACAAATCTTGTACATTTGGACCTCCTGGAGAAGGTATGATGAGGCAGAATCCTATCACATTGATAAGAGTAAGATATTTGCATCTATATCATTGGACGACATTGGCAATTACGGATGCTCGGCTTATGATTCGACCTGAGTCCAAAGGGAGTCGCTTTGGGCAAGTGCTACCGTACAAATCTTGTACATTTGGACCCCCTGGACAAGATACGATGAGGCAGAATCCTAGCAAATTGATAGGAGTGAAGATATTTGCATCTATGTCATTGGACGACATTGGCAATTCTGGATGCTTCGACTTATGATTCGACCTGAATCCAAAGGGAGTCTTTTTGGACAAGTGCTACCGCACAAATCTTGTACATTTGGACACCCTGACAAGATAGGATGGGGCAGAATCCTGTCAGATCGATAGGAGTAAAGATACTTGCATCTATATCATTGGACGACATTGGCAATTCTGGATGCTTCGGCTTATGGATCGACCTGAGTCCAAAGAGATTCGCTTTTGTCAAGCGCTACCTAACAAATCTTGTACATTTGGACCACCTCGACAATATACGATGAGGCAGAATCCTGTAAAATTGATAGGAGTGAAGATATTTGCCTGTATATCATTGGACAATATCGGCATTTCTGGATGCTCAGGCTTACGATTCGACCTGAGTCCAAAGAGAGTCGCTTTGGACAAGTGCTACCGCAACAAATCTTGTACATTTGGACCTCCTGGACAAGATATGATGAGGCAGAATCCTATCACATTGATTAGAGTAAGATATTTGCATCTATATCATTGGACGACATTGGCAATTCTGGATACTTCGGCTTATGGATCGACCTGAGTCGAAAGAGATTCGCTTTTCTCTAGTGCTACCGCACACATCTTGTACACTTGAAACTCCTGGACAAGATACGATGAGTCAGAATCCTGTCAAATTGATAGGAGTGAAGATATTTGCATCTATATCATTGGACGACATTTGCAATTCTGGATGCACTGGCTTATGATTCCACCTGAGTCCAAAGAGAGTCGCTTTGGACAAGTGCTACCGCAACAAATCTTGTACATTTGGACCTCCTGGACAAGATAGGATGGGGGAGAATCCTGTCAGATCGATAGGAGTAAAGATATATGCATCTATATCATTGGACGACATTGGCAAGTCTGGATGCTTCGGCTTATGGATCGACCTGAGTCCAATGAGAGTCGCTTTGGACAAGTGGTACCTTACAAATCTTGTACATTAGAACCTGCTTTACAAGATACGATGGGGCAGAATCCTGTAAAATTGATAGGAGTGAAGATATTTGCATCTATATCATTGGACGACATTGGCAATTCTGCATGCTCTGGCTTATGATTCCACCTGAGTCCAAAGAGCGTCGCTTTTGTCAAGTGCTACCTTACAAATCTTGTACATTTGGATCTCCTGGACAAGGTATGATGAGGCAGAATCCTATCACATTGATAAGAGTAAGATATTTGCATCTATATCATTGGACGACATTGGCAATTCTGGATGCTCGGCTTATGATTCGACCTGAGGCCAAAGAGTTTCGCTTTTGTCTAGTGCTACCGCACAAATCTTGTACACGTGAACCTCATGGACAAGATACGATGAGTCAGAATCCTGTCAAATCGATAGGAGTGAAGATATTTGCATCTATATCATTGGACGACATTGGCAATTCTGGATGCTCAGGCTTATGATTCCACCTGAGTCCAAAGACAGTCGCTTTGGACAAGTGCTACCGCAACGAATCTTGTACACGTGAACCTCCTGGACAAGATGCGATGAGGCAGAATCCTAGCAAATTGATAGGAGTAAAGATATTGGCATCTATGTCATTGGACGACATTGGCAATTCTGGATGCTACGACATATGATTCGACCTGAATCCAAAGGGAGTCGCTTTGGACAAGTGCTACCGCACAAATCTTGTACATTTGGACACCCTGGACAAGATACGATGGGGCAGAATCGTGTCAGATCGATAGGAGTGAAGATATTTGCATCTATATCATTGGACGACATTGGCAATTCTGGATGCTCCGGCTTATGATTCGACATGAGTCCAAAGAGAGTCGATCTGGACAAGTGCTACCGCACAAATCTTGTACATTTGGACCACCTGGACAATATACGATGAGGCAGAATCCTGTTCAAATGATAGGAGTAAAGATATTTTCATCTATATCATTGGACGACATTGGCAATTCTGGATACTTCGGCTTATGGATCGACCTGAGTCCAAAGAGATTCGCTTTTGTCAAGTGCTACCCCACAAATCTGGTACATTTGAAACTCCTGGACAAGATATGATGAGGCAGAATCCTGTCCAATTGATAGGAGTGAAGATATTTGCATCTATATCATTGGACGACATTGGCAATTCTGGATGCTTCGGCTTATGGATCGACCTGAGTCCAAAAAGATTCGCTTTTGTCTAGTGCTACCCCACAAATCTGGTACATTTGAAACTCCTGGACAAGATATGATGAGGCAGAATCCTGTCCAATTGATAGGAGTGAAGATATTTGCATCTATATCATTGGACGACATTGGCAATTCTGGATGCTTCGGCTTATGGACCGACCTGAGTCCAAAGGGGGACGCTTTGGACAAGTGCTACCGCACAACTCTTGTACATTTGGACACCCTGGACAAGATAGGTTGGGGCAGAATCCTGTCAGATCGATAGGAGTAAAGATATTTGCATCTATATCATTGGACGACATTGGCAATTCTCGATGCTTCGGCTTATGATTCGACCTGAGTCCAAAGCGATTCGCTTTGGACAAATGCTGCCGCCCAATCATGTACATTTGAACCTCCGGAACAAGGTATGATGAGGCAGAATCCTGTCCAATTGATAGGAGTGAAGATATTTGCATCTATATCATTGGACGACATTGGCAATTCTGGATGCTACGACATATGATTCGACCTGAATCCAAAGGGAGTCGCTTTGGACAAGTGCTACCGCACAAATCTTGTACATTTGGACACCCTGGACAAGATACGATGGGGCAGAATCGTGTCAGATCGATAGGAGTGAAGATATTTGCATCTATATCATTGGACAATATCGGCATTTTTGGATGCTCAGGCTTATGATTCGACCTGAGTCCAAAGAGTTTCGCTTTGGGCAAGTGCTACCGCACAAATCGTGTACATTTGGACCCCCTGGACAAGATGCGATGAGGCAGAATCCTAGCAAATTGATAGGAGTGAAGATATTTGCATCTACATCATTGGACAATATCGGCATTTCAGGATGCTCAGGCTTATGATTCGACCTGAGTCCAAAGAGTTTCGCTTTTGTCTAGTGCTACCCCACAACTCTTGTACACTTGAAACTCCTGGACAAGATAGGTTGGGGCAGAATCCTGTCAAATTGATAGGAGTAAAGATTTTTTCATCTATATCATTGGACGACATTGGCATTTCTGGATGCTCAGGCTTACGATTCGACCTGAGTCCAAAGAGAGTCGCTTTGGACAAGTGCTACCGCAACAAATCTTGTACATTGGGACCTCCTGGAGAAGGTATGATGAGGCAGAATCCTATCACATTGATAAGAGTAAGATATTTGCATCTATATCATTGGACGACATTGGCAATTACGGATGCTCGGCTTATGATTCGACCTGAGTCCAAAGGGAGTCGCTTTGGGCAAGTGCTACCGTACAAATCTTGTACATTTGGACCCCCTGGACAAGATACGATGAGGCAGAATCCTAGCAAATTGATAGGAGTGAAGATATTTGCATCTATGTCATTGGACGACATTGGCAATTCTGGATGCTTCGACTTATGATTCGACCTGAATCCAAAGGGAGTCTTTTTGGACAAGTGCTACCGCACAAATCTTGTACATTTGGACACCCTGACAAGATACGATGAGGCAGAATCCTAGCAAATTGATAGGAGTAAAGATATTTGCATCTATATCATTGGACGACATTGGCAATTCTGGATGCTTCGGCTTATGGATCGACCTGAGTCCAAAGAGATTCGCTTTTGTCAAGTGCTACCTTACAAATCTGGTACATTAGAACCTGTTGGACAAGATACGATGGGGCAGAATCGTGTAAAATTGATAGGAGTGAAGATATTTGCATCTACATCATTGGACAATATCGGCATTTCTGGATGCTCAGGCTTATGATTCGAACTGAGTCCAAAGAGAGTCGCTTTGGACAAGTGCTACCGCAACAAATCCTGTACATTTGGACCCCCTGGACAAGATACGATGAGGCAGAATCCTGTTCAAATGATAGGAGTAAAGATTTTTTCATCTATATCATTGGACGACATTGGCAATTCTGGATGCTCGGCTTATGATTCGACCTGAGTCCAATGAGAGTCGCTTTGGAGAAGTGGTACCTTACAAATCTTGTACATTAGAACCTGCTTTACAAGATACGATGGGGCAGAATCCTGTAAAATTGATAGGAGTGAAGATATTTGCATCTATATCATTGGACGACATTGGCAATTCTGGATGCTTCGGCTTATGATTCGACCTGAATCCACAGGGAGTCTTTTTGGACAAGTGCTACCGCACAAATCTTGTACATTTGGACACCCTGACAAGATACGATGAGGCAGAATCCTAGCAAATTGATAGGAGTAAAGATATTTGCATCTATATCATTGGACGACATTGGCAATTCTGGATGCTTCGGCTTATGGATCGACCTGAGTCCAAAAAGATTCGCTTTGGCTAGTGCTACCACACACATCTTGTACACTTGAAACTCCTGGACAAGATACGATGAGTCAGAATACTGTCAAAGTGATAGGAGTGAAGATATTTGCATCTATATCCTTGGACGACATTGGCAATTCTGGATGCTCCGGCTTATGGATCGACCTGAGTCCAAAGAGATTCGCTTTTGTCAAGTGCTACCCCACAAATCTGGTACATTTGAAACTCCTGGACCAGATATAATGAGGCAGAATCCTGTCAAATTAATGGGAGTGAAGATATTTGCCTCTATATCATTGGACAATATCGGCATTTCTGGATGCTCTGGCTTATGATTCCACCTGAGTCCAAAGGGAGTCGCTTTGGACAAGTGCTACCGCACAAATCTTGTACATTTGGACACCCTGGACAAGATAGGATGGGGCAGAATCCTGTCAGATCGATAGGAATAAAGATATTTGCATCTATATCATTGGACGACATTGGCAATTCTGGATGCTTCGGCTTATGGATCGACCTGAGTCCAAAAAGATTCGCTTTTGTCTAGTGCTACCGCACACATCTTGTACACTTGAAACTCCTGGACAAGATACGATGAGTCAGAATACTGTCAAATTGATAGCAGTGAAGATATTTGCATCTATATCATTGGACGACATTGGCAATTCTGGATGCTCCGGCTTATGGATCGACCTGAGTCCAAAGAGATTCGCTTTTGTCAAGTGCTACCCCACAAATCTGGTACATTTGAAACTCCTGGACCAGATATAATGAGGCAGAATCCTGTCAAATTAATGGGAGTGAAGATATTTGCCTCTATATCATTGGACAATATCGGCATTTCTGGATGCTCTGGCTTATGATTCCACCTGAGTCCAAAGAGAGTCGCCTTGGACAAGTGCTACCGCAACAAATCTTGTACATTTGGACCTCCTGGAAAAGGTATGATGAGGCAGAATCCTATCACATTGATAGGAGTAAAGATATTTGCATCTATATCATTGGACGTTGGCAATTCTGGATGCTTGGCTTATAATTCGACCTGAGTCCAATGAGAGTCGCTTTGGACAAGTGGTACCTTACAAATCTTGTACATTAGAACTTTCTGGACAAGATACGATGGGGCAGAATCCTGTAAAATTGATAGGAGTGAAGATATTTGCCTCTATATCATTGGACAATATCGGCATTTCTGGATGGTCAGGCTTATGATTCGACCTGAGTCCAAAGAGAGTCGATCTGGACAAGTACTACCGCAACAAATCGTGTACATTTGGACCACCTGGACAATATACGATGAGGCAGAATCCTGTTCAAATGATAGGAGTAAAGATTTTTTCATCTATATCATTGGACGACATTGGCAATTCTGGATGCTCGGCTTATGATTCGACCTGAGTCCAATGAGAGTCGCTTTGGACAAGTGGTACCTTACAAATCTTGTACATTAGAACCTGCTTTACAAGATACGATGGGGCAGAATCCTGTAAAATTGATAGGAGTGAAGATATTTGCATCTATATCATTGGACGACATTGGCAATGCTGCATGCTCTGGCTTATGATTCCACCTGAGTCCAAAGAGCATCGCTTTGGACAAGTGCTACCGCAACACATCTTGTACCTTTGGACCTCCTGGCCAAGGTATGATGAGGCAGAATCCTATCACATTAATAGGAGTAAAGATATTTGCATCTATATCATTGGACGACATTGGCAATTCCGGATGCTCGGCTTATGATTCGACCTGAGTCCAATGAGAGTCGCTTTGGGCAAGTGCTACCGCACAAATCTTGTACATTTGGACCCCCTGGACAAGATACGATGAGGCAGAATCCTGTCACATTGATAAGAGTAAGATATTTGCATCTATATCATTGGACGACATTGGCAATTCTGGATGCTTCGACATATGATTCGACCTGCATCCAAAGGGAGTCGCTTTGGACAAGTGCTACCGCCCAAATCTTGTACATTTGGACACCCTGGACAAGATAGGATGGGGCAGAATCCTGTCAGATCGATAGGAGTAAAGATACTTGCATCTATATCATTGGACGACATTGGCAATTCTGGATGCTTCGGCTTATGGATCGACCTGAGACCAAAGAGATTCGCTTTTGCCAAGCGCTACCCAACAAATCTTGTACATTTGGACCACCTCGACAATATACGATGAGGCAGAATCCTGTAAAATTGATAGGAGTGAAGATATTTGCCTGTATATCATTGGACAATATCGGCATTTCTGGATGCTCAGGCTTACGATTCGACCTGAGTCCAAAGAGAGTCGCTTTGGACAAGTGCTACCGCAACAAATCTTGTACATTTGGACCTCCTGGACAAGATATGATGAGGCAGAATCCTATCACATTGATTAGAGTAAGATATTTGCATCTATATCATTGGACGACATTGGCAATTCTGGATACTTCGGCTTATGGATCGACCTGAGTCCAAAGAGATTCGCTTTTCTCTAGTGCTACCGCACACATCTTGTACACTTGAAACTCCTGGACAAGATACGATGAGTCAGAATCCTGTCAAATTGATAGGAGTGAAGATATTTGCATCTATATCATTGGACGTCATTTGCAATTCTGGATGCTCTGGCTTATGATTCCACCTGAGTCCAAAGAGAGTCGCTTTGGACAAGTGCTACCGCAACAAATCTTGTACATTTGGACCTCCTGGACAATATAGGATGGGGCAGAATCCTGTCAGATCGATAGGAGTAAAGATATATGCATCTATATCATTGGACGACATTGGCAAGTCTGGATGCTTCGGCTTATGGATCGACCTGAGTCCAAAGAGATTCGCTTTTGTCATGTGCTACCTTACAAATCTGGTACATTAGAACCTGCTGGACAAGATACGATGGGGCAGAATCCTGTAAAATTGATAGGAGTGAAGATATTTGCATCTACATCATTGGACAATATCGGCATTTCTGGATGCTCAGGCTTATGATTCGAACTGAGTCCAAAGAGAGTCGCTTTGGACAAGTGCTACCGCAACAAATCTTGTACATTTGGACCCCCTGGACAAGATACGATGAGGCAGAATCCTAGCAAATTGATAGGAGTAAAGATATTGGCATCTATGTCATTGGACGACATTGGCAATTCTGGATGCTACGACATATGATTCGACCTGAAACCAAGGGGAGTCGCTTTGGACAAGTGCTACCGCACAAATCTTATACATTTGGACACCCTGGACAAGATACGATGGGGCAGAATTCTGTCAGATCGATAGGAGTGAAGATATTTGCATCTATATAATTGGACGACATTGGCAATTCTGGATGTTCCGGCTTATGATTCGTCCTGAGTCCAAAGAGATTCGCTTTTGTCAAGTGCTACCCCACAAATCTGGTACATTTGAAACTTCTGGACAAGTTATGATGAGGCAGGATCCTGTCAAATTAATGGGAGTGAAGATATTTGCATCTGTATCATTGGACGACAGTGGCAATTCTGGATGCTTCGGCTTGTGGATCGACCTGAGTCCAAAGAGTTTCGCTTTTGCCTAGTGCTACCGCACAAATCTTGTACACTTGAAACTCCTGGACAAGATACGATGAGTCAGAATCCTGTCAAATTGATAGGAGTGAAGATATTTGCATCTATATCATTGGACGACATTGGCAATTCTGGATGCTACGACTTATGATTCGACCTGAGTCCAAAGAGCGTCGCTTTGGACAAGTGCTACCACACAAATCTTGTACATGTGGACCCCCTGGACAAGATACGATGAGGCAGAATCCAAGCAAATTGATAGGAGTAAAGATATTTGCATCTATGTCGTTGGACGACATTGGAAATTCTGGAAGCTTCGACTTATGATTCGACCTGAATCCAAAGGGAGTCGCTTTGGACAAGTGCTACCGCACAACTCTTGTACATTTGGACACCCTGGACAAGATAGGTTGGGGCAGAATCCTGTCAGATCGATAGGAGTAAAGATATTTGCATCTATATCATTGGACGACATTGGCAATTCTGGATGCTTCGGTTTATGGATCGACCTGAGTCCAAAGAGATTCGCTTTTGTCAAGTGCTACCTTACAAATCTGGTACATTAGAACCTGCTGGACAAGATACGATGGGGCAGAATCCTGTAAAATTGATAGGAGTGAAGATATTTGCATCTACATCATTGGACAATATCGGCATTTCTGGATGCTCAGGCTTATGATTCGAACTGAGTCCAAAGAGAGTCGCTTTGGACAAGTGCTACCGCAACAAATCTTGTACATTTGGACCCCCTGGACAAGATGCGATGAGGCAGAATCCTAGCAAATTGATAGGAGTGAAGATATTTGCATCTACATCATTGGACAATATCGGCATTTCAGGATGCTCAGGCTTATGATTCGACCTGAGTCCAAAGAGTTTCGCTTTTGTCTAGTGCTACCCCACAACTCTTGTACACTTGAAACTCCTGGACAAGATACGATGAGTCAGAATCCTGGCAAATTGATAGGAGTGAAGATATTTGCATCTATATCATTGGACGACATTGGCAATTCTGGATGCTCTGGCTTATGATTCCACCTGAGTCCAAAGAGAGTCGCTTTGGACAAGTGCTACCGCAACAAATCTTGTACATTTGGACCTCCTGGACAAGATATGATGAGGCAGAATCCTGTCAAATTGATAGGAGTGAAGATATTTGCATCTATATCATTGGACGACATTGGCAATTCTGGATGCTCGGCTTATGATTCGACCTGAGTCCAATGAGAGTCGCTTTGGGCAAGTGCTACCGCACAAATCTTGTACATTTGGACCCCCTGGACAAGATGCGATTAGGCAGAATCCTAGCAAATTGATAGGAGTAAAGATATTTGCATCTATATCATTGGACAATATCGGCATTTCTGGATGGTCAGGCTTATGATTCGACCTGAGTCCAAAGAGAGTCGATCTGGACAAGTACTACCGCAACAAATCGTGTACATTTGGACCACCTGGACAATATACGATGAGGCAGAATCCTGTTCAAATGATAGGAGTAAAGATTTTTTCATCTATATCATTGGACGACATTGGCAATTCTGGATGCTCGGCTTATGATTCGACCTGAGTCCAATGAGAGTCGCTTTGGACAAGTGGTACCTTACAAATCTTGTACATTAGAACCTGCTTTACAAGATACGATGGGGCAGAATCCTGTAAAATTGATAGGAGTGAAGATATTTGCATCTATATCATTGGACGACATTGGCAATGCTGCATGCTCTGGCTTATGATTCCACCTGAGTCCAAAGAGCATCGCTTTGGACAAGTGCTACCGCAACACATCTTGTACCTTT
Organism: Priocnemis perturbator; assembly: GCA_963942575.1. Classification (NCBI taxonomy): domain Eukaryota; kingdom Metazoa; phylum Arthropoda; class Insecta; order Hymenoptera; family Pompilidae; genus Priocnemis; species Priocnemis perturbator. The sequence goes on from OZ012652.1 coordinate 13,487,919, forward strand.
GGACCTCCTGGCCAAGGTATGATGAGGCAGAATCCTATCACATTAATAGGAGTAAAGATATTTGCATCTATATCATTGGACGACATTGGCAATTCCGGATGCTCGGCTTATGATTCGACCTGAGTCCAATGAGAGTCGCTTTGGGCAAGTGCTACCGCACAAATCTTGTACATTTGGACCCCCTGGACAAGATACGATGAGGCAGAATCCTGTCACATTGATAAGAGTAAGATATTTGCATCTATATCATTGGACGACATTGGCAATTCTGGATGCTTCGACATATGATTCGACCTGCATCCAAAGGGAGTCGCTTTGGACAAGTGCTACCGCCCAAATCTTGTACATTTGGACACCCTGGACAAGATAGGATGGGGCAGAATCCTGTCAGATCGATAGGAGTAAAGATACTTGCATCTATATCATTGGACGACATTGGCAATTCTGGATGCTTCGGCTTATGGATCGACCTGAGACCAAAGAGATTCGCTTTTGTCTAGCGCTTCCGCACAAAGCTTGTACACTTGAAACTCATGGACAAGTCACGATGAGTCAGAATCCTGTCAAATTGATAGGAGTGAAGATATTTGCATCTATATCATTGGACGACATTGGCAATTCTGGATGCTCTGGCTTATGATTCCACCTGAGTCCAAAGAGAGTCGCTTTGGACAAGTGCTACCGCAACAAATCTTGTACATTTGGACCTCCTGGAAAAGGTATGATGAGGCAGAATCCTATCACATTGATAGGAGTAAAGATATTTGCATCTATATCATTGGACGACATTGGCAATTCTGGATGCTCGGTTTATGATTCGACCTGAGTCCAATGAGAGTCGCTTTGGACAAGTGGTACCTTACAAATCTTGTACATTAGAACTTGCTGGACAAGATACGATGGGGCAGAATCCTGTAAAATTGATAGGAGTGAAGATATTTGCCTCTATATCATTGGACAATATCGGCATTTCTGGATGCTCAGACTTATGATTCGACCTGAGTCCAAAGAGAGTCGATCTGGACAAGTACTACGGCAACAAATCTTGTACATTTGGACCACCTGGACAATATACGATGAGGCAGAATCCTGTTCAAATGATAGGAGTAAAGATATTTTCATTTATATCTTTGGACGACATTGGCAATTCTGGATGCTCTGGCTTATGATTCCACCTGAGTCCAAAGAGAGTCGCTTTGGACAAGTGCTACCGCAACAAATCTTGTACATTTGGACCTCCTGGAAAAGGTATGATGAGGCAGAATCCTATCACATTGATAGGAGTAAAGATATTTGCATTTATATCATTGGACCACATTGGCAATTCTGGATGCTCGGCTTATGATTCGACCTGAGTCCAATGAGAGTCGCTTTGGACAAGTGGTAGCTTACAAATCTTGTACATTAGAACTTGCTGGACAAGATACGATGGGGCAGAATCCTGTAAAATTGATAGGAGTGAAGATATTTGCCTCTATATCATTGGACAATATCGGCATTTCTGGATGGTCAGGCTTATGATTCGACCTGAGTCCAAAGAGAGTCGATCTGGACAAGTACTACCGCAACAAATCTTGTACATTTGGACCACCTGGACAATATACGATGAGGCAGAATCCTGTTCAAATGATAGGAGTAAAGATATTTTCATCTATATTATTGGAAGACATTGGCAATTCTGGATACTCGGCTTATTATTCGACCTGAGTCCAAAGAGCGTCGCTTTGGACAAGTGCTACCACACAAATCTTGTACATGTGGACCCCCTGGACAAGATACGATGAGGCAGAATCCAAGCAAATTGATAGGAGTAAAGATATTTGCATCTATGTCGTTGGACGACATTGGAAATTCTGGAAGCTTCGACTTATGATTCGACCTGAATCCAAAGGGAGTCGCTTTGGACAAGTGCTACCGCACAACTCTTGTACATTTGGACCTCCTGGACAAGATATGATGAGGCAGAATCCTGTCAAATTGATAGGAGTGAAGATATTTGCATCTATATCATTGGACGACATTGGCAATTCTGGATGCTTCGGCTTATGGATCGACCTGAGTCCAAAGAGTTTCGCTTTTGTCTAGTGCTACCGCACAAATCTTGTACACTTGAAACTCCTGGACAAGATACGATGAGTCAGAATCCTGCCAAATTGATAGGAGTGAAGATATATGCATCTATATCATTGGACGACATTGGCAATTCTGGATGCTACGACTTATGATTCGACCTGAAACCAAAGGGAATCGCTTTGGACAAGTGCTACCGCACAAATCTTATATATTTGGACACCCTGGACAAGATACGATGGGGCAGAATTCTGTCAGATCGATAGGAGTGAAGATATTTGCATCTATATAATTGGACGACATTGGCAATTCTGGATGTTCCGGCTTATGATTCGACCTGAGTCCAATGAGAGTCGCTTTGGGCAAGTGCTACCGCACAAATCTTGTACATTTGGACCCCCTGGACAAGATGCGATTAGGCAGAATCCTAGCAAATTGATAGGAGTAAAGATATTTGCATCTATATCATTGGACAATATCGGCATTTCTGGATGCTTCGGCTTATGGATCGACTTGAGTCCACAGAGATTTGCTTGTGTAAAGTGCTACCGCACAAATCTTGTACATTTGAACCTCCGGAACAAGGTATGATGAGAAAGAATCCTGTCAAATTGATAGGAGTGTAGATATTTTCATCTATATCATTGGACGACATTGGCAATTCTGGATACTTCTGCTTATGGATCGACCTGAGTCCAAAGAGATTCGCTTTTGTCAAGTGCTACCCCACAAATCTGGTACATTTGTCATTCCTGGACAAGATATGATGAGGCAGAATCCTGTCAAATTGATAGGAATAAAGATATTTGCATCTATATCATTGGACGACATTGGCAATTCTGGATGCTTCGGCTTATGGATCGACCTGAGTCCAAAGAGATTCGCTTTTGTCAAGCGCTACCTTACAAATCTTGTACATTAGAACCTGCTGGACAAGATACGATGCGGCAGAATCCTGCAAAATTGATAGGAGTGAAGATACTTGCCTCTTTATCAATGGAAAATATCGGCATTTCTGGATGTTCAGGCTTATGATTCGACCTGAATCCAAAGGGAGTCGCTTTGGACAAGTGCTACCGCACAAATATTGTACATTTGTACACCCTGGACAAGATACGATGAGGCAGAATCCTATCACATTGATAAGAGTAAGATATTTGCATCTATGTCATTGGACGACATTGGCAATTCTGGATGCTACGACTTATGATTCGACCTGAATCCAAAGGGAGTCGCTTTGGTCAAGTGCTACCGCATAAATCTTGGACATTTGGACACCCTGGACAAGATACGATGGGGCAGAATCCTGTCAGATCGATAGGAGTGAAGATATTTGCATCTATATCATTGGACGACTTTGGCAATTCTGGATGCTTCGGCTTATGGATCGACATGAGTCCAAAGAGATTCGCTTTTGTCAAACGCTACCTTACAAATCTTGTACATTAGAACCAGCTGGACATGATACGATGGGTCAGAATCCTGCAAAATTGATAGGAGTGAAGATACTTGCCTCTATATCATTGGACAATATCGGCATTTCTGGATGCTCAGGCTTATGATTCCACCTGAGTCCAAAGAGAGTCGCTTTGGACAAGTGCTACCGCAACAAATCTTGTACATTTGGACCTCCTGGACAAGGTATGATGAGGCAGAATCCTATCACATTGATAAGAGTAAGATATTTGCATCTATATCATTGGACGACATTGGCAAATCTGGATGCTTCGGCTTATAGATCGACCTGTGTCCAAAGAGTTTAGAACCTGCTGGACATGATACGATGGGGCAGAATCCTGTCAGATCGATAGGAGTGAAGATATTTGCATCTATATCATTGGACGACTTTGGCAATTCTGGATGCTTCGGCTTATGGATCGACATGAGTCCAAAGAGATTCGCTTTTGTCAAACGCCACCTTACAAATCTTGTACATTAGAACCTGCTGGACATGATACGATGGGGCAGAATCCTGTAAAATTGATAGGAGTGAAGATACTTGCCTCTATATCATTGGACAATATCGGCATTTCTGGATGCTCAGGCTTATGATTCGACCTGAGTCCAAAGAGAGTCGCTTTGGACAAGTGCTACCGCAACAAATCTTGTACATTTGGACCTCCTGGACAAGGTATGATGAGGCAGAATCCTGTACAGTTGATAGGAGTAAAGATATTTGCATCTATATCATTGGACGACATTGGCAATTCTGGATGCTTCGGATTATGGATCGACCTGAGTCCAAAGAGTCTCGCTTTTGTCTAATGCTACCGCACAAATCTTGTACACTTGAAACTCCTGGACAAGATACGATGAGTTAGAATCCTGTCAAATTGGTAGGAGTGAAGATATTTGCATCTATATCATTGGACGACATTGGCAATCCTGGATGCTCCGGCATATGATTCGAACCGGAGGCCATAGAGATCCGCCTTGGACAAGTACTACCGCGCAAATCTCGTACATTTGACCCTCCGGTACAAGGTATGATGTGGCAGAATCCTGGCAAATTGATAGGAGTGAAGATATTTGCATCTATATCATTGGACGACATTGGCAATCGTGGGGATCCGGCTTATGATACGACCTGAGTCCACAGAGAGTCGCTTTGGACAAATCCTACCGCAACAAATCTTGTACATTTGGACCTCCTGGACAAGGTATGATGAGGCAGAATCCTGGCAAATTGATAGGAGTAAAGATATTTGCATCTATATCATTGGACGACTTTGGCAATTCTGGATGCTTCGGCTTATGATTCGACCTGAGTCCAAAGGGAGTCGCTTTGGACAAGTGCTGCCGCACAAATCTTGTATATTTGGACCCCCTGGACATGATACGATGAGGCAGAATCCTGGCAAATTGATAGGAGTAAAGATATTTTCATCTATATCATTGGACAACATTTGCAATTCTGGATACTTCGGCTTATGGATCGACCTGAGTCCAAAGGGAGTCGCTTTGGACAAGTGCTACCGCACAAATCTTGTACATTTGGACCCCCCGGACAAGATACCATGAGGCAGAATCCTAGCAAATTGATAGGAGTAAAGATACTTGCATCTATGTCATTGGACGACATTGGCAATTCTGGATGCTACGATATATGATTCGACCTGAATCCAAAGGGAGTCGCTTTGGACAAGTGCTACCGCCCAAATCTTGTACAATTGGACACCCTGGACAAGATAGGATGGGGCAGAATCCTGTCAGATCGATAGGAGTAAAGATATTTGCATCTATATCATTGGACGACATTGGCAATTCTGGATGCTCGGCTTATGAATCGACCTGAGTCCAAAGAGTTTCGCTTTTGTCTAGTGCTACCGCACAAATACTGTACACGTGAACCTCCTGGACAAGATACGATGAGTCAGAATCCTGGCAAATTGATAGGAGTAAAGATATTTGCATCTATATCATTGGACGACATAGGCAATTCTGGATGCTTCGGCTTATGGATCGACCTGAGTCCAAAGAGTCTCGCTTTTGTCTAATGCTACCGCACAAATCTTGTACACTTGAAAAGTCCTGGACAAGATACGATGAGTTAGAATCCTGTCAAATTGATAGGAGTGAAGATATTTGCATCTATATCATTGGACAATATCGGCAATTCTGGATGCTCAGGCTTATGATTCAACCTGAGTCCAAAGGGAGTCGCTTTAGACAAGTGCTACCGCACAAATCTTGTACATTTGGACCCCCCGGACAAGATACCATGAGGCAGAATCCTAGCAAATTGATAGGAGTAAAGATACTTACATCTATGTCATTGGACGACATTTGCAATTCTGGATGCTTCGACATATGATTCCACCTGAGTCCAAAGAGAGTCGCTTTGGACAAGTGCTACCGCAACGAATCTTGTACATTTGGACCTCCTGGACAAGGTATGATGAGGCAGAATCCTATCACATTGATAGGAGTAAAGATATTTGCATCTATATCATTGGACGACATTGGCAATTGTGGATGCTTCGGATTATGGATCGACCTGAGTCCAAAGAGTCTCGCTTTTGTCTAATGCTACCGCACAAATCTTGTACACTTGAAACTCCTGGACAAGATACGATGAGTTAGAATCCTGTCAAATTGGTAGGAGTGAAGATATTTGCATCTATATCATTGGACGACATTGGCAATCCTGGATGCTCCGGCATATGATTCGAATCGGAGGCCATAGAGATCCGCCTTGGACAAGTACTACCGCGCAAATCTCGTACATTTGAACCTCCGGTACAAGGTATGATGTGGCAGAATCCTGGCAAATTGATAGGAGTGAAGATATTTGCATCTATATCATTGGACGACATTGGCAATCGTGGGGATCCGGCTTATGATACGACCTGAGTCCACAGAGAGTCGCTTTGGACAAATCCTACCGCAACAAATCTTGTACATTTGGACCTCCTGGACAAGGTATGATGAGGCAGAATCCTGGCAAATTGATAGGAGTAAAGATATTTGCATCTATATCATTGGACGACTTTGGCAATTCTGGATGCTTCGGCTTATGATTCGACCTGAGTCCAAAGGGAGTCGCTTTGGACGAGTGCTGCCGCACAAATCTTGTATATTTGGACCCCCTGGACATGATACGATGAGGCAGAATCCTGGCAAATTGATAGGAGTAAAGATATTTTCATCTATATCATTGGACAACATTTGCAATTCTGGATACTTCTGCTTATGGATCGACCTGAGTCCAAAGGGAGTCGCTTTGGACAAGTGCTACCGCACAAATCTTGTACATTTGGACCCCCCGGACAAGATACCATGAGGCAGAATCCTAGCAAATTGATAGGAGTAAAGATACTTGCATCTATGTCATTGGACGACATTGGCAATTCTGGATGCTACGATATATGATTCGACCTGAATCCAAAGGGAGTCGCTTTGGACAAGTGCTACCGCCCAAATCTTGTACAATTGGACACCCTGGACAAGATAGGATGGGGCAGAATCCTGTCAGATCGATAGGAGTAAAGATATTTGCATCTATATCATTGGACGACATTGGCAATTCTGGATGCTCGGCTTATGATTCGACCTGAGTCCAAAGAGTTTCGCTTTTGTCTAGTGCTACCGCACAAATACTGTACACGTGAACCTCCTGGACAAGATACGATGAGTCAGAATCCTGGCAAATTGATAGGAGTAAAGATATTTGCATCTATATCATTGGACGACATAGGCAATTCTGGATGCTTCGGCTTATGGATCGACCTGAGCCCAAAGAGTCTCGCTTTTGTCTAATGCTACCGCACAAATCTTGTACACTTGAAAAGTCCTGGACAAGATACGATGAGTTAGAATCCTGTCAAATTGATAGGAGTGAAGATATTTGCATCTATATCATTGGACAATATCGGCAATTCTGGATGCTCAGGCTTATGATTCAACCTGAGTCCAAAGGGAGTCGCTTTAGACAAGTGCTACCGCACAAATCTTGTATATTTGGACCCCCCGGACAAGATACCATGAGGCAGAATCCTAGCAAATTGATAGGAGTAAAGATACTTACATCTATGTCATTGGACGACATTTGCAATTCTGGATGCTTCGACATATGATTCCACCTGAGTCCAAAGAGAGTCGCTTTGGACAAGTGCTACCGCAACGAATCTTGTACATTTGGACCTCCTGGACAAGGTATGATGAGGCAGAATCCTATCACATTGATAGGAGTAAAGATATTTGCATCTATATCATTGGACGACATTGGCAATTCTGGATGCTTCGACATATGATTCGACCTGAATCCAAAGGGAGTCGCTTTGGACAAGTGCTACCGCACAATTCTTGTACGTTTGGACGCCTTGGACAAGATAGGATGCGGCAGAATCCTGTCAGATCGATACGAGTAAAGATATTTGCATCTATATCATTGGACGACATTGGCAATTCTGGATGCTCGGCTTATGATTCGACCTGAGTCCAAAGGGAGTCGCTTTGGACAAGTGCTACCGCACAAATCTTGTACATTTGGACCCCCCGGACGAGATACCATGAGGCAGAATCCTGGCAAATTGATAGGAGTAAAGATATTTGCATCTATATCATTGGACAATATCGGCAATTCTGGATGCTCAGGCTTATGATTCAACCTGAGTCCAAAGGGAGTCGCTTTAGACAAGTGCTACCGCACAAATCTTGTACATTTGGACCCCCCGGACAAGATACCATGAGGCAGAATCCTAGCAAATTGATAGGAGTAAAGATACTTACATCTATGTCATTGGACGACATTTGCAATTCTGGATGCTTCGACATATGATTCCACCTGAGTCCAAAGAGAGTCGCTTTGGACAAGTGCTACCGCAACGAATCTTGTACATTTGGACCTCCTGGACAAGGTATGATGAGGCAGAATCCTATCACATTGATAGGAGTAAAGATATTTGCATCTATATCATTGGACGACATTGGCAATTCTGGATGCTTCGACATATGATTCGACCTGAATCCAAAGGGAGTCGCTTTGGACAAGTGCTACCGCACAATTCTTGTACGTTTGGACGCCTTGGACAAGATAGGATGCGGCAGAATCCTGTCAGATCGATACGAGTAAAGATATTTGCATCTATATCATTGGACGACATTGGCAATTCTGGATGCTCGGCTTATGATTCGACCTGAGTCCAAAGGGAGTCGCTTTGGACAAGTGCTACCGCACAAATCTTGTACATTTGGACCCCCCGGACGAGATACCATGAGGCAGAATCCTGGCAAATTGATAGGAGTAAAGATATTTGCATCTATATCATTGGACGTCATTGGCAATTCTGGATGCTTCGGCTTATGGATCGACCTGAGTCCAAAGAGTCTCTCTTTTGTCTAATGCTACCGCACAAATCTTGTACACTTGAAACTCCTGGACAAGATACGATGAGTTAGAATCCTGTCAAATTGATAGGAGTGAAGATATTTGCATCTATATCATTGGACGACATTGGCAATTCTGGATTCTTCGCCTTATGATTCGACCTGAATCCAAAGGGAGTCTCTTTGGACAAGTGCTGCCGCACAAATCTTGTACATTTGGAACCGCTGGGCAAGATACGATGAGGCAGAATCCTGTACAGTTGATAGGAGTAAAGATATTTGCATCTATATCATTGGACGACATTGGCAATTCTGGATGCTTCGGATTATGGATCGACCTGAGTCCAAAGAGTCTCGCTTTTGTCTAATGCTACCGCACAAATCTTGTACACTTGAAACTCCTGGACAAGATACGATGAGTTAGAATCCTGTCAAATTGGTAGGAGTGAAGATATTTGCATCTATATCATTGGACGACATTGGCAATCCTGGATGCTCCGGCATATGATTCGAACCGAGAGCCATAGAGATCCGCCTTGGACAAGTACTACCGCGCAAATCTCGTACATTTGAACCTCCGGTACAAGGTATGATGTGGCAGAATCCTGGCAAATTGATAGGAGTGAAGATATTTGCATCTATATCATTGGACGACATTGGCAATCGTGGGGATCCGGCTTATGATACGACCTGAGTCCACAGAGAGTCGCTTTGGACAAATCCTACCGCAACAAATCTTGTACATTTGGACCTCCTGGACAAGGTATGATGAGGCAGAATCCTGGCAAATTGATAGGAGTAAAGATATTTGCATCTATATCATTGGACGACTTTGGCAATTCTGGATGCTTCGGCTTATGATTCGACCTGAGTCCAAAGGGAGTCGCTTTGGACAAGTGCTGCCGCACAAATCTTGTATATTTGGACCCCCTGGACATGATACGATGAGGCAGAATCCTGGCAAATTGATAGGAGTAAAGATATTTTCATCTATATCATTGGACAACATTTGCAATTCTGGATACTTCTGCTTATGGATCGACCTGAGTCCAAAGGGAGTCGCTTTGGACAAGTGCTACCGCACAAATCTTGTACATTTGGACCCCCCGGACAAGATACCATGAGGCAGAATCCTAGCAAATTGATAGGAGTAAAGATACTTGCATCTATGTCATTGGACGACATTGGCAATTCTGGATGCTACGATATATGATTCGACCTGAATCCAAAGGGAGTCGCTTTGGACAAGTGCTACCGCCCAAATCTTGTACAATTGGACACCCTGGACAAGATAGGATGGGGCAGAATCCTGTCAGATCGATAGGAGTAAAGATATTTGCATCTATATCATTGGACGACATTGGCAATTCTGGATGCTCGGCTTATGATTCGACCTGAGTCCAAAGAGTTTCGCTTTTGTCTAGTGCTACCGCACAAATACTGTACACGTGAACCTCCTGGACAAGATACGATGAGTCAGAATCCTGGCAAATTGATAGGAGTAAAGATATTTGCATCTATATCATTGGACGACATAGGCAATTCTGGATGCTTCGGCTTATGGATCGACCTGAGCCCAAAGAGTCTCGCTTTTGTCTAATGCTACCGCACAAATCTTGTACACTTGAAAAGTCCTGGACAAGATACGATGAGTTAGAATCCTGTCAAATTGATAGGAGTGAAGATATTTGCATCTATATCATTGGACAATATCGGCAATTCTGGATGCTCAGGCTTATGATTCAACCTGAGTCCAAAGGGAGTCGCTTTAGACAAGTGCTACCGCACAAATCTTGTACATTTGGACCCCCCGGACAAGACGCCATGAGGCAGAATCCTAGCAAATTGATAGGAGTAAAGATACTTGTATCTATGTCATTGGACGACATTGGCAATTCTGGTTGCTTCGACATATGATTCCACCTGAGTCCAAAGAGAGTCGCTTTGGACAAGTGCTACCGCACAAATCTTGTACATTTGGACCTCCTGGACAAGGTATGATGAGGCAGAATCCTATCACATTGATAAGAGTAAGATATTTGCATCTATATCATTGGACGACATTGGCAATTCTGGATGCTCGGCTTATGATTCGAGCTGAGTCCAAAGGGAGTCGCTTTGGACAAGTGCTACCGCAATAAATCTTGTTCATTTGGACACCCTGGACAAGATACGATGAGGCAGAATCCTGTCAGATCGATAGGAGCAAAGATATTTGCATCTATATCATTGGACGACATTGGCAATTCTGGATGCTTCGGCTTATGGATCGACCTGAGTCCAAAGAGAATCGCTTTGGACAAATGCTGCCACCCAAATGTTGTCCATTTGGACCTCCTGGACAAGGTATGATGGGGCAGAAACCTGGCAAATTGATAGGAGTTAAGATATTTGCATCTATATCATTGGACGACATTGGCAATCGTGGAGATCCGGCTTATGATACGACCTGAGTCCAAAGAGTCTCGCTTTTGTCTAATGCTACCGCACAAATCTTGTACACTTGAAACTCCTGGACAAGATACGATGAGTTAGAATCCTGTCAAATTGATAGGAGTGAAGATATTTGCATCTATATCATTGGACGACATTGGCAATTCTGGATTCTTCGCCTTATGATTCGACCTGAATCCAAAGGGAGTCGCTTTGGACAAGTGCTGCCGCACAAATCTTGTACATTTGGAACCGCTGGACAAGATACGATGAGGCAGAATCCTGTACAGTTGATAGGAGTAAAAATATTTGCATCTATATCATTGGACGACATTGGCAATTCTGGATGCTTCGGCTTATGGATCGACCTGAGTCCAAAGAGAATCGCTTTGGACAAATGCTGCCGCCCAAATCTTGTCCATTTGGATCTCCTGGACAAGGTATGATGGGGCAGAAACCTGGCAAATTGATAGGAGTAAAGATATTTGCATCTATATCATTCGGATAACATCAACAATATTTGTTACTTCGGCATAAGGATCGACCTGAATCTAAAGTGAGTCGCTTTGGACAAGTGCTACCGCGCAAATCTTGTACATTTGAACCTCCTGGATAAGTTACGATGAGGCAAAATGCTGTAAAATTGATAGGAGTGAAGATACTTGCATCTATATCATTGGATGACATTGGCAATTCTGGATGCTTCGGCTTATGGACCGACCTGAGCCCAAAGAGAGTTGCTTTGGGCAAGTGCTACCGCAACAAATCTTGTACATTTGTACCTCCTGGACAAGGTATGATGAGGCAGAATCCTATCACATTGATAAGAGTAAGGTATTTGCATCTATATCATTGGACGACATTGGCAATTCTGGATGCTCAGGCTTATGATTCGACCTGAGTCCAAAGAGAGTCGCTTTGGACAAGTGCTACCGCAATAAATCTTGTTCATTTGGACACCCTGGACAAGATACGATGAGGCAGAATCCTGTCAGATCGATAGGAGCAAAGATAATTGCATCTATATCATTGGACGACATTGGCAATTCTGGATGCTTCGGCTTATGGATCGACCTGAGTCCAAAGAGAATCGGTTAGGACAAATGCTGCCACCCAAATCTTGTCCATTTGGACCTCCTGGACAAGGTATGATGGGGCAGAAACCTGGCAAATTGATAGGAGTTAAGATATTTGCATCTATATCATTGGACGACATTGGCAATTCTGGATGCTCAGGCTTATGATTCGACCTGAGTCCAAAGAGAGTCGCTTTGGACAAGTGCTACCGCGCAAATCTTGTACATTTGAACCTCCTGGACAATATACGATGAAGCACAATCCTGTACAATTGATAGGAGTAAAGATATTTGCATCTATATCATTCGGATAACAACGGCAATTTTTGTTACTTCGGCATATGGATCGACCTGAGTCCAAAGAGAGTCGGTTTGGACAAATACTGCCGCCCTAATCTTGTGCATTTGGACCTCCTGGACAAGATACGATGAGGCAGAATGCTGTCAAATTGATAGGAGTGAATGCATCTGCATCTATAGCATTGGACGACATTGGCAATTCTGGATGCTACGGCATATGATTCGATCGGAGGCCTAAGAGAGTCGCTTTGGACGAGTGCTACCGCAACGAATCGTGTACATTTGGACCTCCTGGACAAGGTATGATGAGGCAGAATCCTATCATATTGATAGGAGTAAAGATATTTGCATCTATATCATTGGACGACATTGGCAATTCTGGATGCTTCGGCTTATGATTCGACCTGAGTCCAAAGAGATTCGCTTTGGGCAAGTGCTACCGCAACAAAACTTGTACATTTGGACCTCCTGGACAAGGTATGATGAGGCAGAATCCTATCACATTGATAGGAGTAAAGATATTTGCATCTATATCATTGGACGACATTGGCAATTCTGGATGCTTCGGCTCATGGATCGACCTGAGTCCAAAGAGTTTCCCTTTGTCTGGTGCTACCGCACAAATCTTGTACACGTGAACCTCATGGACAAGATACGATGCGGCAGAATCCTAGCAAATTGATAGGAGTAAAGATATTTGCATTTATGTCATTGGACGACATTGGCAATTCTGGATGCTTCGACATATGTTTCGACCTGAATCCAAAGGGAGTCGCTTCGGGCAAGTGCTACCGCACAATTCTTGTATATTTGGACACCTTGGACAAGATAGGATGCGGCAGAATCCTGTCAGATCGATACGAGTAAAGATATTTGCATCTATATCATTGGACGACATTGGCAATTCTGGATGCTCAGGCTTATGATTCGACCTGAGTCCAAAGAGAGTCGCTTTGGGCAAGTGCTACCGCAACACATCTTGTACATTTGGACCTCCTGGACAAGGTATGATGAGGCAGAATCCTATCACATTGATAAGAGTAAGGTATTTGCATCTATATCATTGCACGACATTGGCAATTCTGGATGCTCGGCTTATGATTCGACCTGAATCCAAAGGGAGTCGCTTTGGACAAGTGCTACCGCACCAATCTTGTACATTTGGACACCCTGGACAAGATACGATGAGGCAGAATCCTAGCAAATTGATAGGAGTAAAGATATTTGCATCTATGTCATTGGACGACATTGGCAATTCTGGATGCTTCGACTTATGATACGACCTGAATCCAAAGGGAGTCGCTTTGGACAAGTGCTACCGCACAAATCTTGTACATTTGGACCTCCTGGACAAGGTATGATGAGGCAGAATCCTATCACATTGATAAGAGTAAGATATTTGCATCTATATCATTGGACGACATTGGCAATTCTGGATGCTCGGCTTATGATTCGACCTGAGTCCAAAGGGAGTCGCATTGGACAAATGCTGCCGCCCCAATCTTGTGCATTTGGACCTCCTGGACAAGATGCGATGAGGCAGAATGCTGTCAAATTGATAGGAGTGAATGCATCTGCATCTATAGAATTGGACGACATTGGCAATTCTGGATGCTACGGCATATGATTCGATCGGAGGCCAAAGAGAGTCGCTTTAGACGAGTGCTACCGCTCAAATCTTGTACATTTGAACGTCCGGAACAAGGTATGATGAGGCAAATTCCTGTCAAATTGATAGGAGTGAAGATATTTGCATATATATCATTGGACGACATTGGCAATTCTCGATGCTCCGGCTTATGATTCGACCTGAGTCCAAAGGGAGTCGCTTTGGACAAGTGCTACCGCACAAATCGTGTACATTTGGACCCCCCGGACAAGATACCATGAGGCAGAATCCTGTTCAAATGATAGGAGTAAAGATATTTTCATCTATATCATTGGACGACATTGGCAATTCTGGATGCTTCGGCTTATGGATCGACCTGGGTCCAAAGAGATTCGCTTTTGTCAAGTGCTACCTTACAAATCTTGTACATTAGAACCTGCTTTACAAGATACGATGGGGCAGAATCCTGTAAAATTGATAGGAGTGAAGATATTAGCCACTATATCATTGGACAATATCGGCATTTCTGGATGCTCAGGCTTGCGATTCGACCTGAGTCCAAAGAGAGTCGCTTTGGACAAGTGCTACCGCAACAAATCTTGTACATTTGGACCACCTGGACAATATACGATGAGGCAGAAACCTGTTCAAATAATAGGAGTAAAGATATTTTCATCTATATCATTGGACGACATTGGCAATTCTGGATGCTCGGCTTATGATTCGACCTGAGTCCAATGAGAGTCGCTTTGGGCAAGTGCTACCGCACAGATCTTGTACATTTGGACCCCCTGGACAAGATGCGATGAGGCAGAATCCTAGCAAATTGATAGGAGTAAAGATA
Source organism: Priocnemis perturbator (assembly GCA_963942575.1). NCBI lineage: Eukaryota > Metazoa > Arthropoda > Insecta > Hymenoptera > Pompilidae > Priocnemis > Priocnemis perturbator. Next base: position 13,503,079 of record OZ012652.1, read on the forward strand.
TTTGAATCTATATCATTGGACGACATTGGCAATTCTGGATGCTTCGGCTTATGGATCGACCTGAGTCCAAAAAGATTCGCTTTTGTCTAGTGCTACCGCACACATCTTGTACACTTGAAACTCCTGCACAAGATACGATGAGTCAGAATCCTGTCAAATTGATAGGAGTGAAGATATTTGCATCTATATCATTGGACGACATTGGCAATTCTGGATGCTCCGGCTTATGGATCGACCTGAGTCCAAATAGATTCGCTTTTGTCAAGTGCTACCCCACAAATCTGGTACATTTGAAACTCCTGGACAAGATATAATGAGGCAGAATCCCTTCAAATTAATGGGAGTGAAGATATTTGCATCTATATCATTGGACGACATTGGCAATTCTGGATGCTCTGGCTTATGATTCCACCTGAGTCCAAAGAGAGTCGCTTTGGACAAGTGCTACCGCAACAAATCTTGTACATTTGGACCTCCTGGAAAAGGTATGATGAGGCAGAATCCTGGCAAATTGATAGGAGTAAAGATATTTGCATCTATATCATTGGACGACATTGGCAATTCTGGATGCTTCGGCTTATGGATCGACCTGAGTCCAAAGAGTCTCGCTTTTGTCTAATGCTACCGCACAAATCTTGTACACGTGAACCTCCTGGACAAGATACGATGAGGCAGAATCCTGTTCAAATGATAGGAGTAAAGATATTTTCATCTATATCATTGGACGACATTGGCAATTCTGGATACTTCTGCTTATGGATCGACCTGAGTCCAAAGAGATTCGCTTTTGTCAAGTGCTACCCCACAAATCTGGTACATTTGAAACTCCTGGAAAAGATATGATGAGGCAGAATCCTGTCAAATTGATAGGAGTGAAGATATTTGCATCTATGTCATTGGACGACATTGGCAATTCTGGATGCTTCGGCTTATGATTCGACCTGAATCCAAAGGGAGTCGCTTTGGACAAGTGCTACCGCACAAATCTTGTACATTTGGACACCCTGGACAAGATAGGATGGGGCAGAATCCTGTCAGATCGATAGGAATAAAGATATTTGCATCTATATCATTGGACGACATTGGCAATTCTGGATGCTTCGGCTTATGGATCGACCTGAGTCCAAAGAGTTTCGCTTTTGTCTAGTGCTACCGCACAAATCTTGTACACGTGAACCTCCTGGACAAGATACGATGAGGCAGAATTCTAGCAAAGTGATAGGACTAAAGATATTTGCATCTATGTCATTGGACGACATTGGCAATTCTGGATGCTCGGGTTATTATTCGACCTGAGTCCAATGAGAGTCGCTTTGGGCAAGTGCTACCGCACAAATCTTGTACATTTGGACCCCCCGGACAAGATACCATGAGGCAGAATCCTGGCAAATTGATAGGAGTAAAGATATTTGCATCTATATCATTGGACGACATTGGCAATTCTGGATGATTCGACTTATGATTCGACCTGAATCCAAAGGGAGTCGCTTTGGACAAGTGCTACCGCAACACATCTTGTACCTTTGGACCTCCTGGCCAAGGTATGATGAGGCAGAATCCTATCACATTAATAGGAGTAAAGATATTTGCATCTATATCATTGGACGACATTGGCAATTCCGGATACTCGGCTTATGATTCGACCTGAGTCCAATGAGAGTCGCTTTGGGCAAGTGCTACCGCACAAATCTTGTACATTTGGACCCCCCGGACAAGATACCATGAGGCAGAATCCTGGCAAATTGATAGGAGTAAAGATATTTGCATCTATATCATTGGACGACATTGGCAATTCTGGATGATTCGACTTATGATTCGACCTGAATCCAAAGGGAGTCGCTTTGGACAAGTGCCACCGCACAAATCGTGTACATTTGGACACCCTGGAGAAGATACGATGTCGCAGAATCCTGTCAGATCGATAGGAGTGAAGATATTTGCATCCATATCATTGGGCGACATTGGCAATTCTGGATGCTTCGGCTTATGGATCGACCTGGGTCCAAAGAGATTCGCTTTTGTCAAGTGCTACCTTACAAATCTTGTACATTAGAACCTGCTTTACAAGATACGATGGGGCAGAATCCTGTAAAATTGATAGGAGTGAAGATATTTGCCACTATATCATTGGACAATATCGGCATTTCTGGATGCTCAGGCTTATGATTCGACCTGAGTCCAAAGAGAGTCAATCTGGACAAGTACTACCGCAACAAATCTTGTACATTTGGACCTCCTGGACAAGGTATGATGAGGCAGAATCCTATCACATTGATAAGAGTAAGATATTTGCATCTATATCATTGGACGACATTGGCAATTACGGATGCTCCGGCTTATGATTCGACCTGAGTCCAAAGAGAGTCGATCTGGACAAGTGCTACGGGACAAATCATGTACATTTGGACCCCCTGGACAAGATACGATGAGGCAGAATCCTGTTCAAATGATAGGAGTAAAGATATTTTCATCTATATCATTGGAAGACATTGGCAATTCTGGATGCTCGGCTTATGATTCGACCTGAGTCCAAAGAGAGTCGATCTGGACAAGTGCTACCGCACAAATCTTGTACATTTGGACCACCTGGACAATATACGATGAGGCAGAATCCTGTTCAAATGATAGGAGTAAAGATATTTTCATCTATATCACTGGATGACATTGGCAATTCTGGATGATTCGACATATGATTCGACCTGAATCCAAAGGGAGTCGCTTTGGACAAGTGCCACCGCACAAATCGTATACATTTGGACACCCTGGAGAAGATACGATGTCGCAGAATCCTGTCAGATCGATAGGAGTGAAGATATTTGCAACCATATCATTCTGCGACATTGGCAATTCTGGATGCTTCGGCTTATGGATCGACCTGGGTCCAAAGAGATTCGCTTTTGTCAAGTGCTACCTTACAAATCTGGTACATTAGAACCTGCTGGACAAGATACGATGGGGCAGAATCCTGTAAAATTGATAGGAGTGAAGATATTTGCATCTATATCATTGGACGACATTGGCAATTCTGGATGCTCGGCTTATGATTCGACCTGAGTCCAATGAGAGTCGCTTTGGGCAAGTGCTACCGCACAAATCTTGTACATTTGGACACCCTGGACAAGATGCGATGAGGCAGAATCCTAGCAAATTGATAGGAGTAAAGATATTTGCATCTATGTCATTGGACGACATTGGCAATTCTGGATGCTACGACATATGATTCGACCTGAATCCGAAGGGAGTCGCTTTGGACAAGTGCTACCGCACAAATCTTGTACATTTGGACACCCTGGACAAGATACGATGGGGCAGAATCCTGTCAGATCGATAGGAGTGAAGATATTTGCATCTATATCATTGGACGACATTGGCAATTCTGGATGCTTCGGCTTATGGATCGACCTGAGTCCAAAGAGATTCGCTTTTGTCAAGTGCTACCTTACAAATCTGGTACATTAGAACCTGCTGGACAAGATACGATGGGGCAGAATCCTGTAAAATTGATAGGAGTGAAGATATTTGCATCTATATCATTGGACAATATCGGCATTACTTTATGCACAGGCTTATGATTCGAACTGAGTCCAAAGAGAGTCGCTTTGGACAAGTGCTACCGCAACAAATCTTGTAGATTTGGACCCCCTGGACAAGATACGATGAGGCAGAATCCTGATCAAATGATAGGAGTAAAGATATTTGCATCTATGTCATTGGACGACATTAGCAATTCTGGATGCTTCGACATATGATACGACCTGAATCCAAAGGGAGTCGCTTTGGACAAGTGCTACCGCACGAATCTTGTACATTTGGACACCCTGGACAAGATAGGATGGGGCAGAATCCTGTCAGATCGATAGGAGTAAAGATACTTGCATCTATATCATTGGACGACATTGGCAATTCTGGATGCTTCGGCTTATGGATCGACCTGAGTCCAAAGAGATTCGCTTTTGTCAAGCGCTACCTAACAAATCTTGTACATTTGGACCACCTCGACAATATACGATGAGGCAGAATCCTGTAAAATTGATAGGAGTGAAGATATTTGCCTCTATATCATTGGACAATATCGGCATTTCTGGATGCTCAGGCTTACGATTCGACCTGAGTCCAAAGAGACTCGCTTTGGACAAGTGCTACCGCAACAAATCTTGTACATTTGGACCTCCTGGACAAGGTATGATGAGGCAGAATCCTATCACATTGATAAGAGTAAGATATTTGCATCTATATCATTGGACGACATTGGCAATTACGGATGCTCGGCTTATGATTCGACCTGAGTCCAAAGGGAGTCGCTTTGGACAAGTGCTACCGCACAAATCTTGTACATTTGGACCCCCCGGACAAGATACCATGAGGCAGAATCCTGGCAAATTGATAGGAGTAAGATATTTGCATCTATATCATTGGACGACATTGGCAATTACGGATGCTCGGCTTATGATTCGACCTGAGTCCAAAGGGAGTCGCTTTGGACAAGTGCTACCGCACAAATCTTGTACATTTGGACCCCCCGGACAAGATACCATGAGGCAGAATCCTGGCAAATTGATAGGAGTAAAGATATTTGCATCTATATCATTGGACGACATTGGCAATTCTGGATGATTCCACTTATGATTCGAACTGAGTCCAAAGAGATTCGCTTTGGATAAATGCTGCCGCCCAATCTTGTACATTTGAACCTCCGGAACAAGGTATGATGAGTAAGAATCATGTCAAATTGATAGGAGTAAAGATATTTGCATCTATATCATTGGACGACATTGGCAATTCTGGATGATTCCACTTATGATTCGACCTGAGTCCAAAGAGATTCGCTTTGGACAAATGCTGCCGCCCAATCTTGTACATTTGAACCTCTGGAACAAGGTATGATGAGTAAGAATCATGTCAAATTGATAGGAGTGAAGATATTTGCATCTATATCATTGGACGACTTTGGCAATTCTGGATGCTTCGGCTTATGGATCGACATGAGTCCACAGAGATTCGCTTTTGTCAAACGCTACCTTACAAATCTTGTACATTAGAACCTGGTGGACATGATACGATGGGGCAGAATCCTGTAAAATTGATAGGAGCGAAGATACTTGCCTCTATATCATTGGACAATATCGGCATTTCTGGATGCTCAGGCTTATGATTCGACCTGAGTCCAAAGAAATTCGCTTTTGTCAAGTGCTACCCCACACATCTGGTACATTTGAAACTCCTGGAAAAGATATGATGAGGCAGAATCCTGTCAAATTTGATAGGAGTGAAGATATTTGCATCTATGTCATTGGACGACATTGGCAATTCTGGATGCTTCGACTTATGATTCGACCTGAATCCAAAGGGAGTCGTTTGGACAAGTGCTACCGCAACACATCTTGTACCTTTGGACCTCCTGGCCAAGGTATGATGAGGCAGAATCCTATCACATTAATAGGAGTAAAGATATTTGCATCTATATCATTGGACGACATTGGCAATTCTGGATGCTTCGGCTTATGGATCGACCTGAGTCCAAAAAGATTCGCTTTTGTCTAGTGCTACCGCACACATCTTGTACACTTGAAACTCCTGCACAAGATACGATGAGTCAGAATCCTGTCAAATTGATAGGAGTGAAGATATTTGCATCTATATCATTGGACGACATTGGCAATTCTGGATGCTTCGGCTTATGGATCGACCTGAGTCCAAAGAGTTTCGCTTTTGTCTAGTGCTACCGCACAAATCTTGTACACGTGAACCTCCTGGACAAGATACGATGAGGCAGAATTCTAGCAAAGTGATAGGACTAAAGATATTTTCATCTATATCATTGGAAGACATTGGCAATTCTGGATGCTCGGCTTATGATTCGACCTGAGTCCAAAGAGAGTCGATCTGGACAAGTGCTACCGCACAAATCTTGTACATTTGGACCACCTGGACAATATACGATGAGGCAGAATCCTGTTCAAATGATAGGAGTAAAGATATTTTCATCTATATCACTGGATGACATTGGCAATTCTGGATGATTCGACATATGATTCGACCTGAATCCAAAGGGAGTCGCTTTGGACAAGTGCCACCGCACAAATCGTATACATTTGGACACCCTGGAGAAGATACGATGTCGCAGAATCCTGTCAGATCGATAGGAGTGAAGATATTTGCAACCATATCATTCTGCGACATTGGCAATTCTGGATGCTTCGGCTTATGGATCGACCTGGGTCCAAAGAGATTCGCTTTTGTCAAGTGCTACCTTACAAATCTGGTACATTAGAACCTGCTGGACAAGATACGATGGGGCAGAATCCTGTAAAATTGATAGGAGTGAAGATATTTGCATCTATATCATTGGACGACATTGGCAATTCTGGATGCTCGGCTTATGATTCGACCTGAGTCCAATGAGAGTCGCTTTGGGCAAGTGCTACCGCACAAATCTTGTACATTTGGACACCCTGGACAAGATGCGATGAGGCAGAATCCTAGCAAATTGATAGGAGTAAAGATATTTGCATCTATGTCATTGGACGACATTGGCAATTCTGGATGCTACGACATATGATTCGACCTGAATCCGAAGGGAGTCGCTTTGGACAAGTGCTACCGCACAAATCTTGTACATTTGGACACCCTGGACAAGATACGATGGGGCAGAATCCTGTCAGATCGATAGGAGTGAAGATATTTGCATCTATATCATTGGACGACATTGGCAATTCTGGATGCTTCGGCTTATGGATCGACCTGAGTCCAAAGAGATTCGCTTTTGTCAAGTGCTACCTTACAAATCTGGTACATTAGAACCTGCTGGACAAGATACGATGGGGCAGAATCCTGTAAAATTGATAGGAGTGAAGATATTTGCATCTATATCATTGGACGACATTGGCAATTCTGGATGCTTCGGCTTATGGATCGACCTGAGTCCAAAGAGTTTCGCTTTTGTCTAGTGCTACCGCACAAATCTTGTACACGTGAACCTCCTGGACAAGATACGATGAGGCAGAATTCTAGCAAAGTGATAGGACTAAAGATATTTTCATCTATATCATTGGAAGACATTGGCAATTCTGGATGCTCGGCTTATGATTCGACCTGAGTCCAAAGAGAGTCGATCTGGACAAGTGCTACCGCACAAATCTTGTACATTTGGACCACCTGGACAATATACGATGAGGCAGAATCCTGTTCAAATGATAGGAGTAAAGATATTTTCATCTATATCACTGGATGACATTGGCAATTCTGGATGATTCGACATATGATTCGACCTGAATCCAAAGGGAGTCGCTTTGGACAAGTGCCACCGCACAAATCGTATACATTTGGACACCCTGGAGAAGATACGATGTCGCAGAATCCTGTCAGATCGATAGGAGTGAAGATATTTGCAACCATATCATTCTGCGACATTGGCAATTCTGGATGCTTCGGCTTATGGATCGACCTGGGTCCAAAGAGATTCGCTTTTGTCAAGTGCTACCTTACAAATCTTGTACATTAGAACCTGCTTTACAAGATACGATGGGGCAGAATCCTGTAAAATTGATAGGAGTGAAGATATTAGCCACTATATCATTGGAAATATCGGCATTTCTGGATGCTCAGGCTTGCGATTCGACCTGAGTCCAAAGAGAGTCGCTTTGGACAAGTGCTACCGCAACAAATCTTGTACATTTGGACCACCTGGACAATATACGATGAGGCAGAATCCTGTTCAAATAATAGGAGTAAAGATATTTTCATCTATATCATTGGACGACATTGGCAATTCTGGATGCTCGGCTTATGATTCGACCTGAGTCCAATGAGAGTCGCTTTGGGCAAGTGCTACCGCACAAATCTTGTACATTTGGACCCCCTGGACAAGATGCGATGAGGCAGAATCCTAGCAAATTGATAGGAGTAAAGATATTTGAATCTATATCATTGGACGACATTGGCAATTCTGGATGCTTCGGCTTATGGATCGACCTGAGTCCAAAAAGATTCGCTTTTGTCTAGTGCTACCGCACACATCTTGTACACTTGAAACTCCTGCACAAGATACGATGAGTCAGAATCCTGTCAAATTGATAGGAGTGAAGATATTTGCATCTATATCATTGGACGACATTGGCAATTCTGGATGCTCCGGCTTATGGATCGACCTGAGTCCAAATAGATTCGCTTTTGTCAAGTGCTACCCCACAAATCTGGTACATTTGAAACTCCTGGACAAGATATAATGAGGCAGAATCCCTTCAAATTAATGGGAGTGAAGATATTTGCATCTATATCATTGGACGACATTGGCAATTCTGGATGCTTCGGCTTATGGACCGACCTGAGTCCAAAAAGATTCGCTTTTGTCTAGTGCTTCCGCACAAAGCTTGTACACTTGAAACTCCTGGACAAGTTACGATGAGTCAGAATCCTGTCAAATTGATAGGAGTGAAGATATTTGCATCTATATCATTGAACGACATTGGCAACTCTGGATGCTCGGCTTATGATTCGACCTGAGTCCAAAGAGAGTCGCTTTGGACAAGTGCTACCGCAACAAATCTTGTACATTTGGACCCCCTGGACAAGATACGATGAGGCAGAATCCTGATCAAATGATAGGAGTAAAGATATTTGCATCTATGTCATTGGACGACATTGGCAATTCTGGATGCTTCGACATATGATACGACCTGAATCCAAAGGGAGTCGCTTTGGACAAGTGCTACCGCACGAATCTTGTACATTTGGACACCCTGGACAAGATAGGATGGGGCAGAATCCTGTCAGATCGATAGGAGTAAAGATACTTGCATCTATATCATTGGACGACATTGGCAATTCTGGATTGTATGCGCATGAGGCATTGAGGGAAAGGAAGGAAAGTGGACTGTATGGGGGAACTGGTTTTACTGGGGGCAGCGATCGAGGTGTAAAAGCAATGTAACGCACGCGTGATTTATATTAGACACTGAACACAGCACCGTCGTTTATTACTTAAAATTCACTTATTTTACATGTAAAGTACTACGCGACACGACTCTCTTCGTTAGAGATATTCGGGCACGGGAAGGAGGGCGGAGGTTCGACTAACCCACCGTCAGAACGAATGCCTCGGTAACAACGGATGGAATAAGACCGCGGTAACGTCCACAAGTCTTATCCTAGGAAATAGGAAGGAAGTCGGACGGCCACATAAAAGGGCGCACGCGGGGATACGTCGCCGTAGCCGCCAGGGAAGGCAGGGTAATTACACGATTAATGGCGGAGCTCGGGCGAGCGGGAGCAGCCTATCGTTGACGACGAAAGGCGATCGGATTTCTTTAAGTTACTATCGTATACTTTTACTACACGCACGCGTCGGTACAAAGATGCGATGAAAGCGCACAATTCTGGTATAGCTAAGGCGTAAAAACGCACGGAAAACTCAGCACGCGGGCACGTGGCAGAGCAAAGAAAAACGAGTGTGTGTAGCGCGTAGCGAGCAAACAGCAACTGCCGCTGCCGGATCCGCGTGAATTCGCCGTTTCTCACCTGCTCCAATGAGCAACGCGATTAATGAGTTGACCAATGCGTGCTAGACACGCGTGAGTCGTAGGTGCGCGAGACGGATTACGCATTCGCGTGAATTGCTCAAGACATGTGATGATGCGCGCGGATGGCACGCTCGTCGTGGCGCCAATCTCAAACACACCGCCCGCCTTCAACAATACTGTTGAATAACGCAGAAATGAAATAATAGTTACAATGAGAATAAGAATTGAACCTGGGGCGCAGTTCTAAGCCTGAGCGGGTATCGGATGAGGGGTGACATCGAAGTGGGAAGCACTCCGTATCCTAAAAGGTGCCCTCGATGCCTACCGCTCTAAACTTTGGAAACGCTTGAGCCGCAGGTGAGCTTGACAAAACTTAGGTCTAACGTAAGCGAATGTCGGGGCCAAGACGTTGGCGAACAAGACGCAGACTTATATCTAGAAACTTCGAGAATATTGGAGTAGAACGCTTGATCTGAAGCATAATCCTGTGCGTAGTAGGACGTCGAACGACGTGGGACATCGAAGTGGGAAAACGCCATGGCCGCAATAGTTGTCCTCGATGCCCGACGTCTCCGCGTTTATAATAAACGATATTATGCCAAAGATATACTTAAGATAAACTTATGTCTAAACGGTTGCGCCTGCACTACGTATTGACTTCAACCGGCAGTCTGCACAATTGTGTAATGGGACGCTTAAAGTCGGAGACGGAGGTACGTACGGAGGCGACGCGTACCAATCCATCGGCACCTGGGAACACCTCGGTTATACGCCCTAACTCCCACTTCGCCGGGGGGAGATGGTGACTTTTTAACAGAACCAAGTCACCAGGCTTTAGATTCGGTTGACGATCTCGCCATTTACCGCGTTGCTGCACCGAATTCAGGTAATCTGCCGCCCACCGTTTCCAGAAAGCCTCGGCGGCTCGTGATACGAATTGCCATCGTCCTAGACGATTTTCGCTAATATCCAGTAACGAAGGTTGCGGCGGGATTTTAAGGTAAGTTCCCGTAAGTAGATGACCCGGAGTCAATACATCTAAGCTCTCAACGTCGTCGTGCAGCGGACCTATCGGACGGGAATTTAAGACGCATTCGATCTTACACAGGAGGGTAGTAAATTCTTCGAACGTCGGCGTAAAATTACCGATTACTCGCTTCAGATGATGCTTACAACTCTTTACACCCGCCTCCCAGAGGCCGCCAAAATGCGGAGCTGAAGGGGGGATAAAGTGCCATCTGAGTCCGTCGCCGGCAAGTCGCGACCGCAGGTCGGGATTCCGAAGAACAGCGTTCAAACGCCGCGATAGTTCCCTATCTGCACCGACAAAATTCGTCCCGTTATCCGAATACATGTCCGAGGGTATTCCTCTGCGTGCGGTAGAGCGGTAGAACGCGGCGATGAAGCCCTCAGAGGTGTAGTCGTCGGCCACCTCGAGGTGTACGGCCCGAGTGGATAGGCAAACAAAAATTGACAAGTACGCCTTATGCGTTTTTATACCGCGCCCTTTGGAGGAGCGGATATTGAATGGGCCCGCGAAGTCTACGCCCGTATGAGAAAATGGCCTTGACGGGACAACCCTTGGTCTAGGGAGGTCCGCTAACATCTGCACCGAGCATTGCGCGCGGGCTCGGGTGCAGGTTACACAATTATGGATGCAACGTTTTACCACGGAACGTGCGTGAACAATCCAATAACGCTGTCGTAGCATATGTAGCGAAACTCGGAGTCCTCCATGAAGAGTGCAAATGTGTGCCTGACGCGCTAACAAGTCCGCGACGTGTCCCGCAGGAATTAAGATGGGATGCTTGGCATCGAATGGCAGGAGCGCGTTCGTAATTCGACCGCCCACACGAATGAGCCCGTGCTCGTCAAGAAAAGGAGACAGGGCTTTTAGTTTTCGGAGTGCGTCGGGGAGACGCGTTTTGCCGTCAGCGTGTAACGCTAGTCCAAATACACGAGTCTGTTCGAACCGACACACCATAAGTCGTGCCGACTCGATTTCGGTCGCAGAAAGACAGAGATCCGCATGCTTAATACTAGCCTTAATTCTATGTATAAAACGCAGTACATAAGAAAGAACTCGCAAAAGTCGCGGAAAGGAGGAGAACCTGCGCGGGAGGTCCCACCCACCATCAGTGTCAGTTGTAATCCCGACATGAATTTTTGTGCACCCCCCACGTATTTCCGTTTCATCTACGGAATCAATATTGGTCAGTTTCTGAGGCCAGGAGGACGGATGTCCCTGTAACCAAGCAGGGCCCCGCCACCAGAGCGGGTGCTCTAGAAGGGTGGTTGCTGAAATGCCACGTGAAGCACAATCAGCTGGATTATCCCCGGTCGGCACATGCCGCCAGGAGGCATGTGGTAACGCATTCTGAATTTTTGCTACACGATGCGCAACAAACACCTTCCAACGTGACGCTGGAGACTGAAGCCATGACAAGACTGTCGTAGAGTCCATCCAGCAATATACGGGAATGGATTCTAGTTTCATAGCTCGTTGTACAAACGTAATCGATCGCACGAGCAGCTCTGCGCCGCAGAGTTCAAGTCGGGGTACGCTAAGTAACTTTAACGGTGCCACCCTGGATTTTGCGTACAACAGAGAGGTTTTGACCAGGCCGGAGCTCGTCTCCACTCGCAGGTACACTACCGACGAGTACGCGGAGTTAGAGGCATCCGCGTACCCGTGGAGCTCCAAGCGGGGAGACGAGTCCGTCTGGTATGTCCAACGCGGTATCACTACCTGATTTAACATCCGCAGTTGGGAACTAAAAAACGAAAGAGAGCTGGACAGGTCGGAAGGCAGTGCCTCGTCCCAGCCCACCTTATGGAGCCAAAGTTTTTGCATAAGGATTTTGCCACTAATAGTAAATGGGGTTACCCACCCAAGGGGATCAAAAACGCGTGCAATGAGAGAAAGAAAGGTGCGTTTGGTCAAAGGACCAAGTTCGGGACTTACGCGAAAGGAAAATACGTCTGGGGCAGGATCCCAGTATATTCCCAGGACCTTGATAGGTAATTCGTCCCCGAGAGGTTTGTCCGTCCTACCACTACGTTCTGCGCTCGGGATGTCGTCAAGCAAAGTGCTCGAGTTAGAGATCCATTTGTACGCCCGGAAACCGCCCGCCCTGAGGAGTTCAATTAATTGATCACGCGCCTGTCTTAGTTTTCCCAAGTCGTCGCCTCCAAGCATAAGGTCGTCGACGTATATCTCACTGGCAAGGATGGGCGCTGCGAGTGGAAAATTTCCGCCTTCATCAGCAGCGAGCTGCTGAATTACCCGGTTCGCGAGGAACGGCGCGGGGGCAGTACCGTAGGTGACGGTGGTTAAGCGGTATTCTTGAACCTCCTCCTGAGGGTGGGGGCGCCAAAAGATACGCTGGAAATCAGTGTCCGGCGGTTGGACCCGTATCTGCCTGAACATTTTCTCGAGGTCGGCGGCGTACACGTATTTGTACGCACGCCAGCGCAGGATGAGCGCGAATAAATCGACTTGCAACTTAGGCCCGACGTATAAAAGATCATTTAACGACGTTCCGTTTGAAGATGCAGCCGAGGCATTGAACACGACACGAGCTTTAGTGGTGGAGCTGGACTCCTTTAATACAACATGGTGTGGGAAATAGACGGCGGAGGGCTGTCTACGTTGCTCGGCGGGAACCTTGCTCATATGGCCTAACTCTTCGTATTCGCGCAAGAAATCATTATACACGCGAGCCAGGTCCGGCTGTTTGTTCAGACGTGCTTCACTCGCGAGCAAAATACGCATTGCCATACGCGAGGTATCACCTATCGGGAGAGGTTGTGATTCCCGGAAGGGGAGACGAACGGAATACCGTCCGTCAGGTAGTCGTATATGAGTCTGAAGAAAATGCGCCTCGCAGGCCTCATCTTCGGCGGACACCGGAGTAACCGAGGGCACTTCCTCCACCTCGAAGAACGCATGCAGTAAGTCGTGCAGGGGGTCCGGACCCGATGTAGCCAAATGGCAGGAGGCGGATTCCTTTACCAGAGAAGATAACTGTCCGGACAGCACCCATCCGAACGCGGTATTCTGCGCGGAGGGGGAATTAGGGGGGCCAATGATTAAGCCCTCGCGGAGGAATTGACAATAATAGTCAGCACCAATTATCAAGTGTATCGCGGCATTGGAGAAAGGGGCACGATCAGCAAGTGGTAGCATGGAAAGATGCGACAAGTCAGCGTTGACCGGAACCGGCGGAGGTACATACGCGGTAAGTTTAGCCAAGACTAATACGGAAATAGTGGTGTCGGAGGGGTCCCCAGATCGGGCCCGTACGGTCACGGTCGCGGAATGGCGCGCCGCTCCGACGGAGGCGGCTCCGATACCGGTGACATTTACCGATACCGGCTTGACAAACGGTCGTAAAATCTGCATCAAGGACTCTGACATAAACGAAGACTGGGAGCCCTGATCTAATAACGCCCGGACTTCTACTGCGCGTCCCGAAGTGCCCATTAGCACTACAGAAGCGGTAGGGAGTACGGTTCGACATGACCCGGCCTGCGAAAGACTACTGGAAGTAGTGGGGGCGGCTTCTTCGACGAAGGAGTTCGCGGGAGCAAGAGCCGGGGGTTGAGGAATGGGTTTATCCCCGTCACCTGCAGGAGATCGGGGCGGTAAGTGCAACAGAGTATGGTGGTTCTGCTGACACAGTCGGCAACGGTACTTGCCAGTACACTGCTTGGCTGAATGACCAGGGGCGAAGCAGTTTACGCAGCGGCGCTGCTTTTGTATCAACGTTAAGCGCTGTGTGACAGAAAGGCTTAAAAACGTAGGACACTGATAGGTGAGATGAGACCCCCGCAGCAGACGCACGTTAGCCTGGCGGAGGAGCGCGACGCAGTGCTAACACTAGGAGCATTATTACGCGCAGTGCAGACTTGGTGCGTTCGTGTAGATTCACTCTTGGGCTTACTACTACGTGAGACCGGCTCAGTTACAACGGAAGGGTCCGAGGTTTCCCAGGCGCCGATGCGCTTATTCAAGAACTCCGAAAGCGTCGTGAACGTTGGCATAACATTGGCATCCGGGAGCGACAATTCCCAATCTCGACGTGTGCCTTTATCTAGTTTAGATACTACTCAATACACAAACGCGTCTTCGCCTAATTCCGCAAGACGAGATTCACATGAGAAGGCAGCCCTTACCTCCCTGCTTACGTCCAACAAGGATTTGAGCTCGCGTACCGATCCGGAAGTTACCCTAGGAACGTCCATTATGCGTTGGAGTGTCGAGTAGAGAATAGCGCGCTTGCGTTCGTATCGCTCAGTAAGTAGCGTCCAAGCCTCTGTGTAGCGTGACTCCACGATTGGGGTATTCGTCAGAAGACGTGCAGCCTCCCCTTGTAGACTGGCCTTTAAGTAATGCAGCCGTTGGAGGTTAGATAAATCTACGCGCGAAGCTACCAAAGACTTGAATACGTCCCTAAAACTAGGCCACGCCGCAAGATCCCCATTAAACTTGGGTAACGTAATAGCAGGAAGCGTCATCTGCATCGGTCGAGACGCGAGCGAGTAGGCTTCGTCACCTGGGTGATTGGGAGCTGGGCTCAATGGCGGCGCTATAGTCGCAAGATGCTCCCGTAGGGCGTCGCGTGTTTCGTCCATCGAATCGGTTATGCCGGCGAAGGTGTCCTCAAGAAAATACTTGTGCGTCTTCTTGAACGTGTCATCGGCGAGAGTAAGGATGTCCAAATGACGGGTTCGACACTCTTCCCAGGTTCGTTGGACGTCATCGAGTCGGCTCTCGATGGCGGTAAGCGTCCTCTTTGGTTTCGCAAGCTTGATAAAGCTTGAGAGTCGGTACTCTATCTGTTCCTGGCAAGCGAGTTGCGCGGAAATCAGTTCCTCGATCCTCGTCATGATATGCCAGAATAACTAAAGAAAGAAACAACCCGAGGAGAACAGATTCTATACGCTTACACGAGAGATTATGACGCAAAGTAAACAAAGGCTCTACAGACAGGGTTTGAGGTTAGCTCGCAGTTGAGCGCGATCCGTCGGCGCAGGCGTCGGGCGGCGTCGGCACGGTGAGGAGACAAGATGGCGTCAACTGAGCAAATGTGTGCGGGGCGATGCTGGCTCCGCAGACGGCGAGGTAAGATGGCGGCGCTGGCTGACCACGTGCGGTGACTATCTTCTTTTGGCGGTCGTAGCACACGAACCAAAAACACACGCACTCACTTTACTTATCTACACCTCGATAATCCGGCTCGAAGGACCATTTGTATGCGCATGAGGCATTGAGGGAAAGGAAGGAAAGTGGACTGTATGGGGGAACTGGTTTTACTGGGGGCAGCGATCGAGGTGTAAAAGCAATGTAACGCACGCGTGATTTATATTAGACACTGAACACAGCACCGTCGTTTATTACTTAAAATTCACTTATTTTACATGTAAAGTACTACGCGACACGACTCTCTTCGTTAGAGATATTCGGGCACGGGAAGGAGGGCGGAGGTTCGACTAACCCACCGTCAGAACGAATGCCTCGGTAACAACGGATGGAATAAGACCGCGGTAACGTCCACAAGTCTTATCCTAGGAAATAGGAAGGAAGTCGGACGGCCACATAAAAGGGCGCACGCGGGGATACGTCGCCGTAGCCGCCAGGGAAGGCAGGGTAATTACACGATTAATGGCGGAGCTCGGGCGAGCGGGAGCAGCCTATCGTTGACGACGAAAGGCGATCGGATTTCTTTAAGTTACTATCGTATACTTTTACTACACGCACGCGTCGGTACAAAGATGCGATGAAAGCGCACAATTCTGGTATAGCTAAGGCGTAAAAACGCACGGAAAACTCAGCACGCGGGCACGTGGCAGAGCAAAGAAAAACGAGTGTGTGTAGCGCGTAGCGAGCAAACAGCAACTGCCGCTGCCGGATCCGCGTGAATTCGCCGTTTCTCACCTGCTCCAATGAGCAACGCGATTAATGAGTTGACCAATGCGTGCTAGACACGCGTGAGTCGTAGGTGCGCGAGACGGATTACGCATTCGCGTGAATTGCTCAAGACATGTGATGATGCGCGCGGATGGCACGCTCGTCGTGGCGCCAATCTCAAACATGGATGCTTCGGCTTATGGATCGACCTGAGTCCAAAGAGATTCGCTTTTGTCAAGCGCTACCTAACAAATCTTGTACATTTGGACCACCTCGACAATATACGATGAGGCAGAATCCTGTAAAATTGATAGGAGTGAAGATATTTGCCTCTATATCATTGGACAATATCGGCATTTCTGGATGCTCAGGCTTACGATTCGACCTGAGTCCAAAGAGACTCGCTTTGGACAAGTGCTACCGCAACAAATCTTGTACATTTGGACCTCCTGGACAAGGTATGATGAGGCAGAATCCTATCACATTGATAAGAGTAAGATATTTGCATCTATATCATTGGACGACATTGGCAATTACGGATGCTCGGCTTATGATTCGACCTGAGTCCAAAGGGAGTCGCTTTGGACAAGTGCTACCGCACAAATCTTGTACATTTGGACCCCCCGGACAAGATACCATGAGGCAGAATCCTGGCAAATTGATAGGAGTAAGATATTTGCATCTATATCATTGGACGACATTGGCAATTACGGATGCTCGGCTTATGATTCGACCTGAGTCCAAAGGGAGTCGCTTTGGACAAGTGCTACCGCACAAATCTTGTACATTTGGACCCCCCGGACAAGATACCATGAGGCAGAATCCTGGCAAATTGATAGGAGTAAAGATATTTGCATCTATATCATTGGACGACATTGGCAATTCTGGATGATTCCACTTATGATTCGAACTGAGTCCAAAGAGATTCGCTTTGGATAAATGCTGCCGCCCAATCTTGTACATTTGAACCTCCGGAACAAGGTATGATGAGTAAGAATCATGTCAAATTGATAGGAGTAAAGATATTTGCATCTATATCATTGGACGACATTGGCAATTCTGGATGATTCCACTTATGATTCGACCTGAGTCCAAAGAAATTCGCTTTGGACAAATGCTGCCGCCCAATCTTGTACATTTGAACCTCTGGAACAAGGTATGATGAGTAAGAATCATGTCAAATTGATAGGAGTGAAGATATTTGCATCTATATCATTGGACGACTTTGGCAATTCTGGATGCTTCGGCTTATGGATCGACATGAGTCCACAGAGATTCGCTTTTGTCAAACGCTACCTTACAAATCTTGTACATTAGAACCTGGTGGACATGATACGATGGGGCAGAATCCTGTAAAATTGATAGGAGCGAAGATACTTGCCTCTATATCATTGGACAATATCGGCATTTCTGGATGCTCAGGCTTATGATTCGACCTGAGTCCAAAGAAATTCGCTTTTGTCAAGTGCTACCCCACACATCTGGTACATTTGAAACTCCTGGAAAAGATATGATGAGGCAGAATCCTGTCAAATTGATAGGAGTGAAGATATTTGCATCTATGTCATTGGACGACATTGGCAATTCTGGATGCTTCGACTTATGATTCGACCTGAATCCAAAGGGAGTCGCTTTGGACAAGTGCTACCGCAACACATCTTGTACCTTTGGACCTCCTGGCCAAGGTATGATGAGGCAGAATCCTATCACATTAATAGGAGTAAAGATATTTGCATCTATATCATTGGACGACATTGGCAATTCTGGATGCTTCGGCTTATGGATCGACCTGAGTCCAAAAAGATTCGCTTTTGTCTAGTGCTACCGCACACATCTTGTACACTTGAAACTCCTGCACAAGATACGATGAGTCAGAATCCTGTCAAATTGATAGGAGTGAAGATATTTGCATCTATATCATTGGACGACATTGGCAATTCTGGATGCTTCGGCTTATGGATCGACCTGAGTCCAAAGAGTTTCGCTTTTGTCTAGTGCTACCGCACAAATCTTGTACACGTGAACCTCCTGGACAAGATACGATGAGGCAGAATTCTAGCAAAGTGATAGGACTAAAGATATTTTCATCTATATCATTGGAAGACATTGGCAATTCTGGATGCTCGGCTTATGATTCGACCTGAGTCCAAAGAGAGTCGATCTGGACAAGTGCTACCGCACAAATCTTGTACATTTGGACCACCTGGACAATATACGATGAGGCAGAATCCTGTTCAAATGATAGGAGTAAAGATATTTTCATCTATATCACTGGATGACATTGGCAATTCTGGATGATTCGACATATGATTCGACCTGAATCCAAAGGGAGTCGCTTTGGACAAGTGCCACCGCACAAATCGTATACATTTGGACACCCTGGAGAAGATACGATGTCGCAGAATCCTGTCAGATCGATAGGAGTGAAGATATTTGCAACCATATCATTCTGCGACATTGGCAATTCTGGATGCTTCGGCTTATGGATCGACCTGGGTCCAAAGAGATTCGCTTTTGTCAAGTGCTACCTTACAAATCTTGTACATTAGAACCTGCTTTACAAGATACGATGGGGCAGAATCCTGTAAAATTGATAGGAGTGAAGATATTAGCCACTATATCATTGGAAATATCGGCATTTCTGGATGCTCAGGCTTGCGATTCGACCTGAGTCCAAAGAGAGTCGCTTTGGACAAGTGCTACCGCAACAAATCTTGTACATTTGGACCACCTGGACAATATACGATGAGGCAGAATCCTGTTCAAATAATAGGAGTAAAGATATTTTCATCTATATCATTGGACGACATTGGCAATTCTGGATGCTCGGCTTATGATTCGACCTGAGTCCAATGAGAGTCGCTTTGGGCAAGTGCTACCGCACAAATCTTGTACATTTGGACCCCCTGGACAAGATGCGATGAGGCAGAATCCTAGCAAATTGATAGGAGTAAAGATATTTGAATCTATATCATTGGACGACATTGGCAATTCTGGATGCTTCGGCTTATGGATCGACCTGAGTCCAAAAAGATTCGCTTTTGTCTAGTGCTACCGCACACATCTT
Organism: Priocnemis perturbator; assembly: GCA_963942575.1. NCBI lineage: Eukaryota > Metazoa > Arthropoda > Insecta > Hymenoptera > Pompilidae > Priocnemis > Priocnemis perturbator. Next base: position 13,522,577 of record OZ012652.1, read on the forward strand.
GTACACTTGAAACTCCTGCACAAGATACGATGAGTCAGAATCCTGTCAAATTGATAGGAGTGAAGATATTTGCATCTATATCATTGGACGACATTGGCAATTCTGGATGCTCCGGCTTATGGATCGACCTGAGTCCAAATAGATTCGCTTTTGTCAAGTGCTACCCCACAAATCTGGTACATTTGAAACTCCTGGACAAGATATAATGAGGCAGAATCCCTTCAAATTAATGGGAGTGAAGATATTTGCATCTATATCATTGGACGACATTGGCAATTCTGGATGCTTCGGCTTATGGACCGACCTGAGTCCAAAAAGATTCGCTTTTGTCTAGTGCTTCCGCACAAAGCTTGTACACTTGAAACTCCTGGACAAGTTACGATGAGTCAGAATCCTGTCAAATTGATAGGAGTGAAGATATTTGCATCTATATCATTGAACGACATTGGCAATTCTGGATGCTCGGCTTATGATTCGACCTGAATCCAAAGGGAGTCGCTTTGGTCAAGTGCTACCGCACAACTCTTGTACATTTGGACACCCTGGACAAGATGCGATGAGGCAGAATCCTAGCAAATTGATAGGAGTAAAGATATTTGCATCTATGTCATTGGACGACATTGGCAATTCTGGATGCTACGACATATGATTCGACCTGAATCCGAAGGGAGTCGCTTTGGACAAGTGCTACCGCACAAATCTTGTACATTTGGACACCCTGGACAAGATACGATGGGGCAGAATCCTGTCAGATCGATAGGAGTGAAGATATTTGCATCTATATCATTGGACGACATTGGCAATTCTGGATGCTTCGGCTTATGGATCGACCTGAGTCCAAAGAGATTCGCTTTTGTCAAGTGCTACCTTACAAATCTGGTACATTAGAACCTGCTGGACAAGATACGATGGGGCAGAATCCTGTAAAATTGATAGGAGTGAAGATATTTGCATCTATATCATTGGACAATATCGGCATTACTTTATGCACAGGCTTATGATTCGAACTGAGTCCAAAGAGAGTCGCTTTGGACAAGTGCTACCGCAACAAATCTTGTAGATTTGGACCCCCTGGACAAGATACGATGAGGCAGAATCCTGATCAAATGATAGGAGTAAAGATATTTGCATCTATGTCATTGGACGACATTGGCAATTCTGGATGCTTCGACATATGATACGACCTGAATCCAAAGGGAGTCGCTTTGGACAAGTGCTACCGCACGAATCTTGTACATTTGGACACCCTGGACAAGATAGGATGGGGCAGAATCCTGTCAGATCGATAGGAGTAAAGATACTTGCATCTATATCATTGGACGACATTGGCATTTCTGGATGCTTCGGCTTATGGATCGACCTGGGTCCAAAGAGATTCGCTTTTGTCAAGTGCTACCTTACAAATCTTGTACATTAGAACCTGCTTTACAAGATACGATGGGGCAGAATCCTGTAAAATTGATAGGAGTGAAGATATTAGCCACTATATCATTGGAAATATCGGCATTTCTGGATGCTCAGGCTTGCGATTCGACCTGAGTCCAAAGAGAGTCGCTTTGGACAAGTGCTACCGCAACAAATCTTGTACATTTGGACCACCTGGACAATATACGATGAGGCAGAATCCTGTTCAAATAATAGGAGTAAAGATATTTGCATCTATATCATTGGACGACATTGGCAATTCTGGATGATTCCACTTATGATTCGACCTGAGTCCAAAGAGATTCGCTTTGGACAAATGCTGCCGCCCAATCTTGTACATTTGAACCTCTGGAACAAGGTATGATGAGTAAGAATCATGTCAAATTGATAGGAGTGAAGATATTTGCATCTATATCATTGGACGACTTTGGCAATTCTGGATGCTTCGGCTTATGGATCGACATGAGTCCACAGAGATTCGCTTTTGTCAAACGCTACCTTACAAATCTTGTACATTAGAACCTGGTGGACATGATACGATGGGGCAGAATCCTGTAAAATTGATAGGAGCGAAGATACTTGCCTCTATATCATTGGACAATATCGGCATTTCTGGATGCTCAGGCTTATGATTCGACCTGAGTCCAAAGAAATTCGCTTTTGTCAAGTGCTACCCCACACATCTGGTACATTTGAAACTCCTGGAAAAGATATGATGAGGCAGAATCCTGTCAAATTGATAGGAGTGAAGATATTTGCATCTATGTCATTGGACGACATTGGCAATTCTGGATGCTTCGACTTATGATTCGACCTGAATCCAAAGGGAGTCGCTTTGGACAAGTGCTACCGCAACACATCTTGTACCTTTGGACCTCCTGGCCAAGGTATGATGAGGCAGAATCCTATCACATTAATAGGAGTAAAGATATTTGCATCTATATCATTGGACGACATTGGCAATTCTGGATGCTTCGGCTTATGGATCGACCTGAGTCCAAAAAGATTCGCTTTTGTCTAGTGCTACCGCACACATCTTGTACACTTGAAACTCCTGCACAAGATACGATGAGTCAGAATCCTGTCAAATTGATAGGAGTGAAGATATTTGCATCTATATCATTGGACGACATTGGCAATTCTGGATGCTTCGGCTTATGGATCGACCTGAGTCCAAAGAGTTTCGCTTTTGTCTAGTGCTACCGCACAAATCTTGTACACGTGAACCTCCTGGACAAGATACGATGAGGCAGAATTCTAGCAAAGTGATAGGACTAAAGATATTTTCATCTATATCATTGGAAGACATTGGCAATTCTGGATGCTCGGCTTATGATTCGACCTGAGTCCAAAGAGAGTCGATCTGGACAAGTGCTACCGCACAAATCTTGTACATTTGGACCACCTGGACAATATACGATGAGGCAGAATCCTGTTCAAATGATAGGAGTAAAGATATTTTCATCTATATCACTGGATGACATTGGCAATTCTGGATGATTCGACATATGATTCGACCTGAATCCAAAGGGAGTCGCTTTGGACAAGTGCCACCGCACAAATCGTATACATTTGGACACCCTGGAGAAGATACGATGTCGCAGAATCCTGTCAGATCGATAGGAGTGAAGATATTTGCAACCATATCATTCTGCGACATTGGCAATTCTGGATGCTTCGGCTTATGGATCGACCTGGGTCCAAAGAGATTCGCTTTTGTCAAGTGCTACCTTACAAATCTTGTACATTAGAACCTGCTTTACAAGATACGATGGGGCAGAATCCTGTAAAATTGATAGGAGTGAAGATATTAGCCACTATATCATTGGAAATATCGGCATTTCTGGATGCTCAGGCTTGCGATTCGACCTGAGTCCAAAGAGAGTCGCTTTGGACAAGTGCTACCGCAACAAATCTTGTACATTTGGACCACCTGGACAATATACGATGAGGCAGAATCCTGTTCAAATAATAGGAGTAAAGATATTTTCATCTATATCATTGGACGACATTGGCAATTCTGGATGCTCGGCTTATGATTCGACCTGAGTCCAATGAGAGTCGCTTTGGGCAAGTGCTACCGCACAAATCTTGTACATTTGGACCCCCTGGACAAGATGCGATGAGGCAGAATCCTAGCAAATTGATAGGAGTAAAGATATTTGAATCTATATCATTGGACGACATTGGCAATTCTGGATGCTTCGGCTTATGGATCGACCTGAGTCCAAAAAGATTCGCTTTTGTCTAGTGCTACCGCACACATCTTGTACACTTGAAACTCCTGCACAAGATACGATGAGTCAGAATCCTGTCAAATTGATAGGAGTGAAGATATTTGCATCTATATCATTGGACGACATTGGCAATTCTGGATGCTCCGGCTTATGGATCGACCTGAGTCCAAATAGATTCGCTTTTGTCAAGTGCTACCCCACAAATCTGGTACATTTGAAACTCCTGGACAAGATATAATGAGGCAGAATCCCTTCAAATTAATGGGAGTGAAGATATTTGCATCTATATCATTGGACGACATTGGCAATTCTGGATGCTTCGGCTTATGGACCGACCTGAGTCCAAAAAGATTCGCTTTTGTCTAGTGCTTCCGCACAAAGCTTGTACACTTGAAACTCCTGGACAAGTTACGATGAGTCAGAATCCTGTCAAATTGATAGGAGTGAAGATATTTGCATCTATATCATTGAACGACATTGGCAATTCTGGATGCTCGGCTTATGATTCGACCTGAGTCCAAAGAGAGTCGCTTTGGACAAGTGCTACCGCAACAAATCTTGTACATTTGGACCCCCTGGACAAGATACGATGAGGCAGAATCCCAGCAAATTGATAGGAGTAAAGATATTTGCATCTATGTCGTTGGACGACATTGGCAATTCTGGAAGCTTCGACTTATGATTCGACCTGAATCCAAAGGGAGTCGCTTTGGTCAAGTGCTACCGCACAACTCTTGTACATTTGGACACCCTGGACAAGATGCGATGAGGCAGAATCCTAGCAAATTGATAGGAGTAAAGATATTTGCATCTATGTCATTGGACGACATTGGCAATTCTGGATGCTACGACATATGATTCGACCTGAATCCGAAGGGAGTCGCTTTGGACAAGTGCTACCGCACAAATCTTGTACATTTGGACACCCTGGACAAGATACGATGGGGCAGAATCCTGTCAGATCGATAGGAGTGAAGATATTTGCATCTATATCATTGGACGACATTGGCAATTCTGGATGCTTCGGCTTATGGATCGACCTGAGTCCAAAGGGAGTCGCTTTGGACAAGTGCTACCGCACAAATCTTGTACATTTGGACCCCCCGGACAAGATACCATGAGGCAGAATCCTGGCAAATTGATAGGAGTAAAGATATTTGCATCTATATCATTGGACGACATTGGCAATTCTGGATGATTCCACTTATGATTCGAACTGAGTCCAAAGAGATTCGCTTTGGATAAATGCTGCCGCCCAATCTTGTACATTTGAACCTCCGGAACAAGGTATGATGAGTAAGAATCATGTCAAATTGATAGGAGTAAAGATATTTGCATCTATATCATTGGACGACATTGGCAATTCTGGATGATTCCACTTATGATTCGACCTGAGTCCAAAGAGATTCGCTTTGGACAAATGCTGCCGCCCAATCTTGTACATTTGAACCTCTGGAACAAGGTATGATGAGTAAGAATCATGTCAAATTGATAGGAGTGAAGATATTTGCATCTATATCATTGGACGACTTTGGCAATTCTGGATGCTTCGGCTTATGGATCGACATGAGTCCACAGAGATTCGCTTTTGTCAAACGCTACCTTACAAATCTTGTACATTAGAACCTGGTGGACATGATACGATGGGGCAGAATCCTGTAAAATTGATAGGAGCGAAGATACTTGCCTCTATATCATTGGACAATATCGGCATTTCTGGATGCTCAGGCTTATGATTCGACCTGAGTCCAAAGAAATTCGCTTTTGTCAAGTGCTACCCCACACATCTGGTACATTTGAAACTCCTGGAAAAGATATGATGAGGCAGAATCCTGTCAAATTAATGGGAGTGAAGATATTTGCATCTATATCATTGGACGACATTGGCAATTCTGGATGCTTCGGCTTATGGATCGACCTGAGTCCAAAAAGATTCGCTTTTGTCTAGTGCTACCGCACACATCTTGTACACTTGAAACTCCTGCACAAGATACGATGAGTCAGAATCCTGTCAAATTGATAGGAGTGAAGATATTTGCATCTATATCATTGGACGACATTGGCAATTTTGGATGCTTCGGCTTATGGATCGACCTGAGTCCAAAGAGTTTCGCTTTTGTCTAGTGCTACCGCACAAATCTTGTACACGTGAACCTCCTGGACAAGATACGATGAGGCAGAATTCTAGCAAAGTGATAGGACTAAAGATATTTTCATCTATATCATTGGAAGACATTGGCAATTCTGGATGCTCGGCTTATGATTCGACCTGAGTCCAAAGAGAGTCGATCTGGACAAGTGCTACCGCACAAATCTTGTACATTTGGACCACCTGGACAATATACGATGAGGCAGAATCCTGTTCAAATGATAGGAGTAAAGATATTTTCATCTATATCACTGGATGACATTGGCAATTCTGGATGATTCGACATATGATTCGACCTGAATCCAAAGGGAGTCGCTTTGGACAAGTGCCACCGCACAAATCGTATACATTTGGACACCCTGGAGAAGATACGATGTCGCAGAATCCTGTCAGATCGATAGGAGTGAAGATATTTGCAACCATATCATTCTGCGACATTGGCAATTCTGGATGCTTCGGCTTATGGATCGACCTGGGTCCAAAGAGATTCGCTTTTGTCAAGTGCTACCTTACAAATCTTGTACATTAGAACCTGCTTTACAAGATACGATGGGGCAGAATCCTGTAAAATTGATAGGAGTGAAGATATTAGCCACTATATCATTGGAAATATCGGCATTTCTGGATGCTCAGGCTTGCGATTCGACCTGAGTCCAAAGAGAGTCGCTTTGGACAAGTGCTACCGCAACAAATCTTGTACATTTGGACCACCTGGACAATATACGATGAGGCAGAATCCTGTTCAAATAATAGGAGTAAAGATATTTTCATCTATATCATTGGACGACATTGGCAATTCTGGATGCTCGGCTTATGATTCGACCTGAGTCCAATGAGAGTCGCTTTGGGCAAGTGCTACCGCACAAATCTTGTACATTTGGACCCCCTGGACAAGATGCGATGAGGCAGAATCCTAGCAAATTGATAGGAGTAAAGATATTTGAATCTATATCATTGGACGACATTGGCAATTCTGGATGCTTCGGCTTATGGATCGACCTGAGTCCAAAAAGATTCGCTTTTGTCTAGTGCTACCGCACACATCTTGTACACTTGAAACTCCTGCACAAGATACGATGAGTCAGAATCCTGTCAAATTGATAGGAGTGAAGATATTTGCATCTATATCATTGGACGACATTGGCAATTCTGGATGCTCCGGCTTATGGATCGACCTGAGTCCAAATAGATTCGCTTTTGTCAAGTGCTACCCCACAAATCTGGTACATTTGAAACTCCTGGACAAGATATAATGAGGCAGAATCCCTTCAAATTAATGGGAGTGAAGATATTTGCATCTATATCATTGGACGACATTGGCAATTCTGGATGCTTCGGCTTATGGACCGACCTGAGTCCAAAAAGATTCGCTTTTGTCTAGTGCTTCCGCACAAAGCTTGTACACTTGAAACTCCTGGACAAGTTACGATGAGTCAGAATCCTGTCAAATTGATAGGAGTGAAGATATTTGCATCTATATCATTGAACGACATTGGCAATTCTGGATGCTCGGCTTATGATTCGACCTGAGTCCAAAGAGAGTCGCTTTGGACAAGTGCTACCGCAACAAATCTTGTACATTTGGACCCCCTGGACAAGATACGATGAGGCAGAATCCCAGCAAATTGATAGGAGTAAAGATATTTGCATCTATGTCGTTGGACGACATTGGCAATTCTGGAAGCTTCGACTTATGATTCGACCTGAATCCAAAGGGAGTCGCTTTGGTCAAGTGCTACCGCACAACTCTTGTACATTTGGACACCCTGGACAAGATGCGATGAGGCAGAATCCTAGCAAATTGATAGGAGTAAAGATATTTGCATCTATGTCATTGGACGACATTGGCAATTCTGGATGCTACGACATATGATTCGACCTGAATCCGAAGGGAGTCGCTTTGGACAAGTGCTACCGCACAAATCTTGTACATTTGGACACCCTGGACAAGATACGATGGGGCAGAATCCTGTCAGATCGATAGGAGTGAAGATATTTGCATCTATATCATTGGACGACATTGGCAATTCTGGATGCTTCGGCTTATGGATCGACCTGAGTCCAAAGAGATTCGCTTTTGTCAAGTGCTACCTTACAAATCTGGTACATTAGAACCTGCTGGACAAGATACGATGGGGCAGAATCCTGTAAAATTGATAGGAGTGAAGATATTTGCATCTATATCATTGGACAATATCGGCATTACTTTATGCACAGGCTTATGATTCGAACTGAGTCCAAAGAGAGTCGCTTTGGACAAGTGCTACCGCAACAAATCTTGTAGATTTGGAGCCCCTGGACAAGATACGATGAGGCAGAATCCTGATCAAATGATAGGAGTAAAGATATTTGCATCTATGTCATTGGACGACATTGGCAATTCTGGATGCTTCGACATATGATACGACCTGAATCCAAAGGGAGTCGCTTTGGACAAGTGCTACCGCACGAATCTTGTACATTTGGACACCCTGGACAAGATAGGATGGGGCAGAATCCTGTCAGATCGATAGGAGTAAAGATACTTGCATCTATATCATTGGACGACATTGGCAATTCTGGATGCTTCGGCTTATGGATCGACCTGGGTCCAAAGAGATTCGCTTTTGTCAAGTGCTACCTTACAAATCTTGTACATTAGAACCTGCTTTACAAGATACGATGGGGCAGAATCCTGTAAAATTGATAGGAGTGAAGATATTAGCCACTATATCATTGGAAATATCGGCATTTCTGGATGCTCAGGCTTGCGATTCGACCTGAGTCCAAAGAGAGTCGCTTTGGACAAGTGCTACCGCAACAAATCTTGTACATTTGGACCACCTGGACAATATACGATGAGGCAGAATCCTGTTCAAATAATAGGAGTAAAGATATTTGCATCTATATCATTGGACGACATTGGCAATTCTGGATGATTCCACTTATGATTCGACCTGAGTCCAAAGAGATTCGCTTTGGACAAATGCTGCCGCCCAATCTTGTACATTTGAACCTCTGGAACAAGGTATGATGAGTAAGAATCATGTCAAATTGATAGGAGTGAAGATATTTGCATCTATATCATTGGACGACTTTGGCAATTCTGGATGCTTCGGCTTATGGATCGACATGAGTCCACAGAGATTCGCTTTTGTCAAACGCTACCTTACAAATCTTGTACATTAGAACCTGGTGGACATGATACGATGGGGCAGAATCCTGTAAAATTGATAGGAGCGAAGATACTTGCCTCTATATCATTGGACAATATCGGCATTTCTGGATGCTCAGGCTTATGATTCGACCTGAGTCCAAAGAAATTCGCTTTTGTCAAGTGCTACCCCACACATCTGGTACATTTGAAACTCCTGGAAAAGATATGATGAGGCAGAATCCTGTCAAATTGATAGGAGTGAAGATATTTGCATCTATGTCATTGGACGACATTGGCAATTCTGGATGCTTCGACTTATGATTCGACCTGAATCCAAAGGGAGTCGCTTTGGACAAGTGCTACCGCAACACATCTTGTACCTTTGGACCTCCTGGCCAAGGTATGATGAGGCAGAATCCTATCACATTAATAGGAGTAAAGATATTTGCATCTATATCATTGGACGACATTGGCAATTCTGGATGCTTCGGCTTATGGATCGACCTGAGTCCAAAAAGATTCGCTTTTGTCTAGTGCTACCGCACACATCTTGTACACTTGAAACTCCTGCACAAGATACGATGAGTCAGAATCCTGTCAAATTGATAGGAGTGAAGATATTTGCATCTATATCATTGGACGACATTGGCAATTCTGGATGCTTCGGCTTATGGATCGACCTGAGTCCAAAGAGTTTCGCTTTTGTCTAGTGCTACCGCACAAATCTTGTACACGTGAACCTCCTGGACAAGATACGATGAGGCAGAATTCTAGCAAAGTGATAGGACTAAAGATATTTTCATCTATATCATTGGAAGACATTGGCAATTCTGGATGCTCGGCTTATGATTCGACCTGAGTCCAAAGAGAGTCGATCTGGACAAGTGCTACCGCACAAATCTTGTACATTTGGACCACCTGGACAATATACGATGAGGCAGAATCCTGTTCAAATGATAGGAGTAAAGATATTTTCATCTATATCACTGGATGACATTGGCAATTCTGGATGATTCGACATATGATTCGACCTGAATCCAAAGGGAGTCGCTTTGGACAAGTGCCACCGCACAAATCGTATACATTTGGACACCCTGGAGAAGATACGATGTCGCAGAATCCTGTCAGATCGATAGGAGTGAAGATATTTGCAACCATATCATTCTGCGACATTGGCAATTCTGGATGCTTCGGCTTATGGATCGACCTGGGTCCAAAGAGATTCGCTTTTGTCAAGTGCTACCTTACAAATCTTGTACATTAGAACCTGCTTTACAAGATACGATGGGGCAGAATCCTGTAAAATTGATAGGAGTGAAGATATTAGCCACTATATCATTGGAAATATCGGCATTTCTGGATGCTCAGGCTTGCGATTCGACCTGAGTCCAAAGAGAGTCGCTTTGGACAAGTGCTACCGCAACAAATCTTGTACATTTGGACCACCTGGACAATATACGATGAGGCAGAATCCTGTTCAAATAATAGGAGTAAAGATATTTTCATCTATATCATTGGACGACATTGGCAATTCTGGATGCTCGGCTTATGATTCGACCTGAGTCCAATGAGAGTCGCTTTGGGCAAGTGCTACCGCACAAATCTTGTACATTTGGACCCCCTGGACAAGATGCGATGAGGCAGAATCCTAGCAAATTGATAGGAGTAAAGATATTTGAATCTATATCATTGGACGACATTGGCAATTCTGGATGCTTCGGCTTATGGATCGACCTGAGTCCAAAAAGATTCGCTTTTGTCTAGTGCTACCGCACACATCTTGTACACTTGAAACTCCTGCACAAGATACGATGAGTCAGAATCCTGTCAAATTGATAGGAGTGAAGATATTTGCATCTATATCATTGGACGACATTGGCAATTCTGGATGCTCCGGCTTATGGATCGACCTGAGTCCAAATAGATTCGCTTTTGTCAAGTGCTACCCCACAAATCTGGTACATTTGAAACTCCTGGACAAGATATAATGAGGCAGAATCCCTTCAAATTAATGGGAGTGAAGATATTTGCATCTATATCATTGGACGACATTGGCAATTCTGGATGCTTCGGCTTATGGACCGACCTGAGTCCAAAAAGATTCGCTTTTGTCTAGTGCTTCCGCACAAAGCTTGTACACTTGAAACTCCTGGACAAGTTACGATGAGTCAGAATCCTGTCAAATTGATAGGAGTGAAGATATTTGCATCTATATCATTGAACGACATTGGCAATTCTGGATGCTCGGCTTATGATTCGACCTGAGTCCAAAGAGAGTCGCTTTGGACAAGTGCTACCGCAACAAATCTTGTACATTTGGACCCCCTGGACAAGATACGATGAGGCAGAATCCCAGCAAATTGATAGGAGTAAAGATATTTGCATCTATGTCGTTGGACGACATTGGCAATTCTGGAAGCTTCGACTTATGATTCGACCTGAATCCAAAGGGAGTCGCTTTGGTCAAGTGCTACCGCACAACTCTTGTACATTTGGACACCCTGGACAAGATGCGATGAGGCAGAATCCTAGCAAATTGATAGGAGTAAAGATATTTGCATCTATGTCATTGGACGACATTGGCAATTCTGGATGCTACGACATATGATTCGACCTGAATCCGAAGGGAGTCGCTTTGGACAAGTGCTACCGCACAAATCTTGTACATTTGGACACCCTGGACAAGATACGATGGGGCAGAATCCTGTCAGATCGATAGGAGTGAAGATATTTGCATCTATATCATTGGACGACATTGGCAATTCTGGATGCTTCGGCTTATGGATCGACCTGAGTCCAAAGAGATTCGCTTTTGTCAAGTGCTACCTTACAAATCTGGTACATTAGAACCTGCTGGACAAGATACGATGGGGCAGAATCCTGTAAAATTGATAGGAGTGAAGATATTTGCATCTATATCATTGGACAATATCGGCATTACTTTATGCACAGGCTTATGATTCGAACTGAGTCCAAAGAGAGTCGCTTTGGACAAGTGCTACCGCAACAAATCTTGTAGATTTGGAGCCCCTGGACAAGATACGATGAGGCAGAATCCTGATCAAATGATAGGAGTAAAGATATTTGCATCTATGTCATTGGACGACATTGGCAATTCTGGATGCTTCGACATATGATACGACCTGAATCCAAAGGGAGTCGCTTTGGACAAGTGCTACCGCACGAATCTTGTACATTTGGACACCCTGGACAAGATAGGATGGGGCAGAATCCTGTCAGATCGATAGGAGTAAAGATACTTGCATCTATATCATTGGACGACATTGGCAATTCTGGATGCTTCGGCTTATGGATCGACCTGGGTCCAAAGAGATTCGCTTTTGTCAAGTGCTACCTTACAAATCTTGTACATTAGAACCTGCTTTACAAGATACGATGGGGCAGAATCCTGTAAAATTGATAGGAGTGAAGATATTAGCCACTATATCATTGGAAATATCGGCATTTCTGGATGCTCAGGCTTGCGATTCGACCTGAGTCCAAAGAGAGTCGCTTTGGACAAGTGCTACCGCAACAAATCTTGTACATTTGGACCACCTGGACAATATACGATGAGGCAGAATCCTGTTCAAATAATAGGAGTAAAGATATTTGCATCTATATCATTGGACGACATTGGCAATTCTGGATGATTCCACTTATGATTCGACCTGAGTCCAAAGAGATTCGCTTTGGACAAATGCTGCCGCCCAATCTTGTACATTTGAACCTCTGGAACAAGGTATGATGAGTAAGAATCATGTCAAATTGATAGGAGTGAAGATATTTGCATCTATATCATTGGACGACTTTGGCAATTCTGGATGCTTCGGCTTATGGATCGACATGAGTCCACAGAGATTCGCTTTTGTCAAACGCTACCTTACAAATCTTGTACATTAGAACCTGGTGGACATGATACGATGGGGCAGAATCCTGTAAAATTGATAGGAGCGAAGATACTTGCCTCTATATCATTGGACAATATCGGCATTTCTGGATGCTCAGGCTTATGATTCGACCTGAGTCCAAAGAAATTCGCTTTTGTCAAGTGCTACCCCACACATCTGGTACATTTGAAACTCCTGGAAAAGATATGATGAGGCAGAATCCTGTCAAATTGATAGGAGTGAAGATATTTGCATCTATGTCATTGGACGACATTGGCAATTCTGGATGCTTCGACTTATGATTCGACCTGAATCCAAAGGGAGTCGCTTTGGACAAGTGCTACCGCAACACATCTTGTACCTTTGGACCTCCTGGCCAAGGTATGATGAGGCAGAATCCTATCACATTAATAGGAGTAAAGATATTTGCATCTATATCATTGGACGACATTGGCAATTCTGGATGCTTCGGCTTATGGATCGACCTGAGTCCAAAAAGATTCGCTTTTGTCTAGTGCTACCGCACACATCTTGTACACTTGAAACTCCTGCACAAGATACGATGAGTCAGAATCCTGTCAAATTGATAGGAGTGAAGATATTTGCATCTATATCATTGGACGACATTGGCAATTCTGGATGCTTCGGCTTATGGATCGACCTGAGTCCAAAGAGTTTCGCTTTTGTCTAGTGCTACCGCACAAATCTTGTACACGTGAACCTCCTGGACAAGATACGATGAGGCAGAATTCTAGCAAAGTGATAGGACTAAAGATATTTTCATCTATATCATTGGAAGACATTGGCAATTCTGGATGCTCGGCTTATGATTCGACCTGAGTCCAAAGAGAGTCGATCTGGACAAGTGCTACCGCACAAATCTTGTACATTTGGACCACCTGGACAATATACGATGAGGCAGAATCCTGTTCAAATGATAGGAGTAAAGATATTTTCATCTATATCACTGGATGACATTGGCAATTCTGGATGATTCGACATATGATTCGACCTGAATCCAAAGGGAGTCGCTTTGGACAAGTGCCACCGCACAAATCGTATACATTTGGACACCCTGGAGAAGATACGATGTCGCAGAATCCTGTCAGATCGATAGGAGTGAAGATATTTGCAACCATATCATTCTGCGACATTGGCAATTCTGGATGCTTCGGCTTATGGATCGACCTGGGTCCAAAGAGATTCGCTTTTGTCAAGTGCTACCTTACAAATCTTGTACATTAGAACCTGCTTTACAAGATACGATGGGGCAGAATCCTGTAAAATTGATAGGAGTGAAGATATTAGCCACTATATCATTGGAAATATCGGCATTTCTGGATGCTCAGGCTTGCGATTCGACCTGAGTCCAAAGAGAGTCGCTTTGGACAAGTGCTACCGCAACAAATCTTGTACATTTGGACCACCTGGACAATATACGATGAGGCAGAATCCTGTTCAAATAATAGGAGTAAAGATATTTTCATCTATATCATTGGACGACATTGGCAATTCTGGATGCTCGGCTTATGATTCGACCTGAGTCCAATGAGAGTCGCTTTGGGCAAGTGCTACCGCACAAATCTTGTACATTTGGACCCCCTGGACAAGATGCGATGAGGCAGAATCCTAGCAAATTGATAGGAGTAAAGATATTTGAATCTATATCATTGGACGACATTGGCAATTCTGGATGCTTCGGCTTATGGATCGACCTGAGTCCAAAAAGATTCGCTTTTGTCTAGTGCTACCGCACACATCTTGTACACTTGAAACTCCTGCACAAGATACGATGAGTCAGAATCCTGTCAAATTGATAGGAGTGAAGATATTTGCATCTATATCATTGGACGACATTGGCAATTCTGGATGCTCCGGCTTATGGATCGACCTGAGTCCAAATAGATTCGCTTTTGTCAAGTGCTACCCCACAAATCTGGTACATTTGAAACTCCTGGACAAGATATAATGAGGCAGAATCCCTTCAAATTAATGGGAGTGAAGATATTTGCATCTATATCATTGGACGACATTGGCAATTCTGGATGCTTCGGCTTATGGACCGACCTGAGTCCAAAAAGATTCGCTTTTGTCTAGTGCTTCCGCACAAAGCTTGTACACTTGAAACTCCTGGACAAGTTACGATGAGTCAGAATCCTGTCAAATTGATAGGAGTGAAGATATTTGCATCTATATCATTGAACGACATTGGCAATTCTGGATGCTCGGCTTATGATTCGACCTGAGTCCAAAGAGAGTCGCTTTGGACAAGTGCTACCGCAACAAATCTTGTACATTTGGACCCCCTGGACAAGATACGATGAGGCAGAATCCCAGCAAATTGATAGGAGTAAAGATATTTGCATCTATGTCGTTGGACGACATTGGCAATTCTGGAAGCTTCGACTTATGATTCGACCTGAATCCAAACGGAGTCGCTTTGGTCAAGTGCTACCGCACAACTCTTGTACATTTGGACACCCTGGACAAGATGCGATGAGGCAGAATCCTAGCAAATTGATAGGAGTAAAGATATTTGCATCTATGTCATTGGACGACATTGGCAATTCTGGATGCTACGACATATGATTCGACCTGAATCCGAAGGGAGTCGCTTTGGACAAGTGCTACCGCACAAATCTTGTACATTTGGACACCCTGGACAAGATACGATGGGGCAGAATCCTGTCAGATCGATAGGAGTGAAGATATTTGCATCTATATCATTGGACGACATTGGCAATTCTGGATGCTTCGGCTTATGGATCGACCTGAGTCCAAAGGGAGTCGCTTTGGACAAGTGCTACCGCACAAATCTTGTACATTTGGACCCCCCGGACAAGATACCATGAGGCAGAATCCTGGCAAATTGATAGGAGTAAAGATATTTGCATCTATATCATTGGACGACATTGGCAATTCTGGATGATTCCACTTATGATTCGAACTGAGTCCAAAGAGATTCGCTTTGGATAAATGCTGCCGCCCAATCTTGTACATTTGAACCTCCGGAACAAGGTATGATGAGTAAGAATCATGTCAAATTGATAGGAGTAAAGATATTTGCATCTATATCATTGGACGACATTGGCAATTCTGGATGCTACGACATATGATTCGACCTGAATCCGAAGGGAGTCGCTTTGGACAAGTGCTACCGCACAAATCTTGTACATTTGGACACCCTGGACAAGATACGATGGGGCAGAATCCTGTCAGTTCGATAGGAGTGAAGATATTTGCATCTATATCATTGGACGACTTTGGCAATTCTGGATGCTTCGGCTTATGGATCGACATGTGTCCACAGAGATTCGCTTTTGTCAAACGCTACCTTACAAATCTTGTACATTAGAACCTGGTGGACAAGATACGATGGGGCAGAATCCTGTAAAATTGATAGGAGTGAAGATATTTGCATCTACATCATTGGACAATATCGGCATTACTTTATGCACAGGCTTATGATTCGAACTGAGTCCAAAGAGAGTCGCTTTGGACAAGTGCTACCGCAACAAATCTTGTAGATTTGGACCCCCTGGACAAGATACGATGAGGCAGAATCCTGATCAAATGATAGGACTAAAGATATTTGCATCTATGTCATTGGACGACATTGGCAATTCTGGATGCTTCGACATATGATACGACCTGAATCCAAAGGGAGTCGCTTTGGACAAGTGCTACCCCACGAATCTTGTACATTTGGACACCCTGGACAAGATAGGATGGGGCAGAATCCTGTCAGATCGATAGGAGTAAAGATACTTGCATCTATATCATTGGACGACATTGGCAATTCTGGATGCTTCGGCTTATGGATCGACCTGAGTCCAAAGAGATTCGCTTTTGTCAAGCGCTACCTAACAAATCTTGTACATTTGGACCACCTCGACAATATACGATGAGGCAGAATCCTGTAAAATTGATAGGAGTGAAGATATTTGCCTCTATATCATTGGACAATATCGGCATTTCTGGATGCTCAGGCTTACGATTCGACCTGAGTCCAAAGAGAGTCGCTTTGGACAAGTGCTACCGCAACAAATCTTGTACATTTGGACCTCCTGGACAAGGTATGATGAGGCAGAATCCTATCACATTGATAAGAGTAAGATATTTGCATCTATATCATTGGACGACATTGGCAATTACGGATGCTCGGCTTATGATTCGACCTGAGTCCAAAGGGAGTCGCTTTGGACAAGTGCTACCGCACAAATCTTGTACATTTGGACCCCCCGGACAAGATACCATGAGGCAGAATCCTGGCAAATTGATAGGAGTAAGATATTTGCATCTATATCATTGGACGACATTGGCAATTACGGATGCTCGGCTTATGATTCGACCTGAGTCCAAAGGGAGTCGCTTTGGACAAGTGCTACCGCACAAATCTTTTACATTTGGACCCCCCGGGCAAGATACCATGAGGCAGAATCATGTCAAATTGATAGGAGTGAAGATATTTGCATCTATATCATTGGACGACTTTGGCAATTCTGGATGCTTCGGCTTATGGGTCGACATGAGTCCACAGAGATTCGCTTTTGTCAAACGCTACCTTACAAATCTTGTACATTAGAACCTGGTGGACATGATACGATGGGGCAGAATCCTGTAAAATTGATAGGAGCGAAGATACTTGCCTCTATATCATTGGACAAAATCGGCATTTCTGGATGCTCAGGCTTATGATTCGACCTGAGTCCAAAGAAATTCGCTTTTGTCAAGTGCTACCCCACACATCTGGTACATTTGAAACTCCTGGAAAAGATATGATGAGGCAGAATCCTGTCAAATTGATAGGAGTGAAGACATTTGCATCTATGTCATTGGACGACATTGGCAATTCTGGATGCTTCGACTTATGATTCGACCTGAATCCAAAGGGAGTCGCTTTGGACAAGTGCTACCGCAACACATCTTGTACCTTTGGACCTCCTGGCCAAGGTATGATGAGGCAGAATCCTATCACATTAATAGGAGTAAAGATATTTGCATCTATATCATTGGACGACATTGACAATTCTGGATGATTCCACTTATGATTCGACCTGAGTCCAAAGAGATTCGCTTTGGACAAATGCTGCCGCCCAATCTTGTACATTTGAACCTCCGGGACAAGGTATGATGAGTAAGAATCCTGTCAAATTGATAGGAGTGAAGATATTTGCATCTATATCATTGGACGACTTTGGCAATTCTGGATGCTTCGGCTTATGGATCGACATGAGTCCACAGAGATTCGCTTTTGTCAAACGCTACCTTACAAATCTTGTACATTAGAACCTGGTGGACATGATACGATGGGGCAGAATCCTGTCAGATCGATAGGAGTGAAGATATTTGCATCTATATCATTGGACGACATTGGCAATTCTGGATGCTTCGGCTTATGGATCGACCTGAGTCCAAAGAGATTCGCTTTTGTCAAGTGCTACCTTACAAATCTGGTACATTAGAACCTGCTGGACAAGATACGATGGGGCAGAATCCTGTAAAATTGATAGGAGTGAAGATATTTGCATCTATATCATTGGACAATATCGGCATTACTTTATGCACAGGCTTATGATTCGAACTGAGTCCAAAGAGAGTCGCTTTGGACAAGTGCTACCGCAACAAATCTTGTAGATTTGGACCCCCTGGACAAGATACGATGAGGCAGAATCCTGATCAAATGATAGGAGTAAAGATATTTGCATCTATGTCATTGGACGACATTGGCAATTCTGGATGCTTCGACATATGATACGACCTGAATCCAAAGGGAGTCGCTTTGGACAAGTGCTACCCCACGAATCTTGTACATTTGGACACCCTGGACAAGATAGGATGGGGCAGAATCCTGTCAGATCGATAGGAGTAAAGATACTTGCATCTATATCATTGGACGACATTGGCAATTCTGGATGCTTCGGCTTATGGATCGACCTGAGTCCAAAGAGATTCGCTTTTGTCAAGCGCTACCTAACAAATCTTGTACATTTGGACCACCTCGACAATATACGATGAGGCAGAATCCTGTAAAATTGATAGGAGTGAAGATATTTGCCTCTATATCATTGGACGACATTGGCAATTCTGGATGCTTCGGCTTATGGATCGACCTGAGTCCAAAGAGTTTTGCTTTTGTCTAGTGCTACCGCACAAATCTTGTACACGTGAACCTCCTGGACAAGATACGATGAGGCAGAATCCTAGCAAAGTGATAGGACTAAAGATATTTGCATCTATGTCATTGGACGACATTGGCAATTCTGGATGCTTCGACTTATGATACGACCTGAATCCAAAGGGAGTCGCTTTGGACAAGTGCTACCGCACAAATCTTGTAAATTTGGACACCCTGGACAAGATAGGATGGGGCAGAATCCTGTCAGATCGATAGGAGTAAAGCTACTTGCATCTATATCATTGGACGACATTGGCAATTCTGGATGCTTCGGCTTATGGATCGACCTGAGTCCAAAGAGATTCGCTTTTGTCAAGCGCTACCTTACAAATCTTGTACATTTGGACCACCTCGACAATATACGATGAGGCAGAATCCTGTAAAATTGATAGGAGTGAAGATATTTGCCTCTATATCATTGGACAATATCGGCATTTCTGGATGCTCAGGCTTACGATTCGACCTGAGTCCAAAGAGAGTCGCTTTGGACAAGTGCTACCGCAACAAATCTTGTACATTTGGACCTCCTGGACAAGGTATGATGAGGCAGAATCCTATCACATTGATAAGAGTAAGATATTTGCATCTATATCATTGGACGACATTGGCAATTACGGATGCTCGGCTTATGATTCGACCTGAGTCCAAAGGGAGTCGCTTTGGACAAGTGCTACCTCACAAATCTTGTACATTTGGACCCCCCGGACAAGATACCATGAGGCAGAATTCTGGCAAATTGATAGGAGTAAAGATATTTGCATCTATATCATTGGACGACATAGGCAATTCTGGATGCTCGGCTTATGATTCGACCTGAGTCCAAAGGGAGTCGCTTTGGACAAGTGCTACCGCACAAATCTTGTACATTTGGACCCCCCGGACAATATACCATGAGGCAGAATCCTGGCAAATTGATAGGAGTAAAGATATTTGCATCTATATCATTGGACGACATTGGCAATTCTGGATGATTCCACTTATGATTCGACCTGAGTCCAAAGAGATTCGCTTTGGACAAATGCTGCCGCCCAATCTTGTACATTTGAACCTCCGGGACAAGGTATGATGAGTAAGAATCCTGTCAAATTGATAGGAGTGAAGATATTTGCATCTATATCATTGGACGACTTTGGCAATTCTGGATGCTTCGGCTTATGGATCGACATGAGTCCACAGAGATTCGCTTTTGTCAAACGCTACCTTACAAATCTTGTACATTAGAACCTGGTGGACATGATACGATGGGGCAGAATCCTGTAAAATTGATAGGAGTGAAGATACTTGCCTCTATAACATTGGACAATATCGGCATTTCTGGATGCTCAGGCGTATGATCCGACCTGAGTCCAAAGAGAGTCGCTTTGGACAAGTGCTACCGCACAAATCTTTTACATTTGGACCCCCCGGACAAGATACCATGAGGCAGAATCCTGGCAAATTGATAGGAGTAGAGATAATTGCATCTATATCATTGGACGACATTGACAATTCTGGATGCTTCGGCTTATAGATCGACTTGAGTCCAAAGAGTTTCGCTTTTGTCTAGTGCTACCGCACAAATCTTGTACACGTGAACCTCCTGGACAAGATACGATGAGGCAGAATCCTGTTCAAATGATAGGAGTAAAGATATTTTCATCTATATCATTGGACGACATTGGCAATTCTGGATACTTCTGTTTATGGATCGACCTGAATCCAAAGGGAGTCGCTTTGGACAAGTGCTACCGCACAAATCTTGTACATTTGGACACCCTGGACAAGATAGGATGGGGCAGAATCCTGTCAGATCGATAGGAATAAAGATATTTGCATCTATATCATTGGACGACATTGGCAATTCTGGATGCTTCGGCTTATGGATCGACCTGATTCCAAAGAGTTTCGCTTTTGTCTAGTGCTACCGCACAAATCTTGTACACGTGAACCTCCTGGACAAGATACGATGAGGCAGAATCCTAGCAAATTGATAGGAGTAAAGATATTTGCATCTATGTCATTGGACGACATTGGCAATTCTGGATGCTTCGACTTATTATACGACCTGAATCCAAAGGGAGTCGCTTTGGACAAGTGCTACCGCACAAATCTTGTACATTTGGACCTCCTGGACAAGGTATGATGAGGCAGAATCCTATCACATTGATAAGAGTAAGACATTTGCATCTATATCATTGGACGACATTGGCAATTCTGGATGCTTCGGCTTATGATTCGACCTGAGTCCAAAGAGATTCGCTTTGGACAAATGCTGCCGCCCAATCTTGTACATTTGAACCTCCGGAACAAGGTATGATGAGTAAGAATCCTGTCAAATTGATAGGAGTGAAGATATTTGCATCTATATTATTGGACGACTTTTGCAATTCTAGATGCTTCGGCTTATGGATCGACATGAGTCCAAAGAGATTCGCTTTTGTCAAGCGCTACCTTACAAATCTTGTACATTAGAACCTGCTGGACAAGATACGATGGGGCAGAATCCTGTAAAATTGATAGGAGTGAAGATACTTGCCTCTATATCATTGGACAATATCGGCATTTCTGGATGCTCAGGCATATGATTCGACCTGAGTCCAAAAAGATTCGCTTTTGTCAAGTGCTACCCCACAAATATGGTACATTTGAAACTCCTGGAAAAGATATGATGAGGCAGAATCCTGTCAAATTGATAGGAGTGAAGATATTTGCATCTATGTCATTGGACGACATTGGCAATTCTGGATGCTTCGACTTATGATTCGACCTGAATCCAAAGGGAGTCGCTTTGGACAAGTGCTACGGCACAAATCTTGTACATTTGGACACCCTGGACAAGATACGATGAGACAGAATCCTAGCAAATTGATAGGAGTACAGATATTTGCATTTATGTCATTGGACGACATTGGCAATTCTGGATGCTTCGACTTATGATACGACCTGAATCCAAAGGGAGTCGCTTTGGACAAGTGCTACCGCACAAATCTTGTACATTTGGACCTCCTGGACAAGGTATGATGAGGCAGAATCCTATGACATTGATAAGAGTAAGATATTTGCATCTATATCATTGGACGACATGGGCAAATCTGGATGATCGGCTTATGATTCGACCTGAGTCCAAAGGGAGTCGCTTTGGACAAGTGCTACCGCACAAATCTTTTACATTTGGACCCCCCGGACAAGATACCATGAGGCAGAATCCTGGCAAATTGATAGGAGTAGAGATATTTGCATCTATATCATTGGACGACATTGGCAATTCTGGATGCTTCGGCTTATAGATCGACCTGAGTCCAAAGAGTTTCGCTTTTGTCTAGTGCTACCGCACAAATCTTGTACACGTGAACCTCCTGGACAAGATACGATGAGGCAGAATCCTGTACAAATGATAGGAGTAAAGATATTTTCATCTATATCATTGGACGACATTGGCAATTCTGGATACTTCTGTTTATGGATCGACCTGAATCCAAAGGGAGTCGCTTTGGACAAGTGCTACCGCACAAATCTTGTACATTTGGACACCCTGGACAAGATAGGATGGGGCAGAATCCTGTCAGATCGATAGGAATAAAGATATTTGCATCTATATCATTGGACGGCATTGCCAATTCTGGATGCTTCGGCTTATGGATCGACCTGAGTCCAAAGAGTTTTGCTTTTGTCTAGTGCTACCGCACAAATCTTGTACACGTGAACCTCCTGGACAAGATACGATGAGGCAGAATCCTAGCAAAGTGATAGGACTAAAGATATTTGCATCTATGTCATTGGACGACATTGGCAATTCTGGATGCTTCGACTTATGATACGACCTGAATCCAAAGGGAGTCGCTTTCGACAAGTGCTACCGCACAAATCTTGTAAATTTGGACACCCTGGACAAGATAGGATGGGGCAGAATCCTGTCAGATCGATAGGAGTAAAGATACTTGCATCTATATCATTGGACGACATTGGCAATTCTGGATGCTTCGGCTTATGGATCGACCTGAGTCCAAAGAGATTCGCTTTTGTCAAGCGCTACCTTACAAATCTTGTACATTTGGACCACCTCGACAATATACGATGAGGCAGAATCCTGTAAAATTGATAGGAGTGAAGATATTTGCCTCTATATCATTGGACAATATCGGCATTTCTGGATGCTCAGGCTTACGATTCGACCTGAGTCCAAAGAGAGTCGCTTTGGACAAGTGCTACCGCAACAAATCTTGTACATTTGGACCTCCTGGACAAGGTATGATGAGGCATAATCCTATCACATTGATAAGAGTAAGATATTTGCATCTATATCATTGGACGACATTGGCAATTACGGATGCTCCGCTTATGATTCGACCTGAGTCCAAAGGGAGTCGCTTTGGACAAGTGCTACCGCACAAATCTTGTACATTTGGACCCCCCGGACAAGATACCATGAGGCAGAATTCTGGCAAATTGATAGGAGTAAAGATATTTGCATCTATATCATTGGACGACATAGGCAATTCTGGATGATTCGACTCATGATTCGACCTAAATCCAAAGGGAGTCGCTTTGGACAAGTGCCAGCGCACAAATCTTGTACATTTGGACACCCTGGACAAGATACGATGACGCAGAATCCTGTCAGATCGATAGGAGTGAAGATATTTGCATCTATATCATTGGACGACATTGGCAATTCTGGATGCTCGGCTTATGATTCGACCTGAGTCCAAAGGGAGTCGCTTTGGACAAGTGCTACCGCAGAAATCTTTTACATTTGGACCCCCCGGACAAGATACCATGAGGCAGAATCCTGGCAAATTGATAGGAGTAGAGATATTTGCATCTATATCATTGGACGACATTGGCAATTCTGGATGCTTCGGCTTATAGATCGACCTGAGTCCAAAGAGTTTCGCTTTTGTCTAGCGCTACCGTACAAATCTTGTACACGTGAACCTCCTGGACAAGATACGATGAGGCAGAATCCTGTTCAAATGATAGGAGTAAAGATATTTTCATCTATATCATTGGACGACATTGGCAATTCTGGATACTTCTGTTTATGGATCGACCTGAATCCAAAGGGAGTCGCTTTGGACAAGTGCTACCGCACAAATCTTGTACATTTGGACACCCTGGACAAGTTAGGATGGGGCAGAATCCTGTCAGATCGATAGGAATAAAGATATTTGCATCTATATCATTGGACGACATTGGCAATTATGGATGCTTCGGCTTATGGATCGACCTGATTCCAAAGAGTTTCGCTTTTGTCTAGTGCTACCGCACAAATCTTGTACACGTGAACCTCCTGGACAAGATACGATGAGGCAGAATCCTATCACATTGATAAGAGTAAGATATTTGCATCTATATCATTGGATGACATTGGCAATTACGGATGCTCGGCTTATGATTCGACCTGACTCCAAAGGGAGTCGCTTTGGACAAGTGCTACCGCACAAATCTTGTACATTTGGACCCCCCGGACAAGATACCATGAGGCAGAATTCTGGCAAATTGATAGGAGTAAAGATATTTGCATCTATATCATTGGACGACATAGGCAATTCTGGATGATTCGACCTAAATCCAAAGGGAGTCGCTTTGGACAAGTGCCAGCGCACAAATCTTGTACATTTGGACACCCTGGACAAGATACGATGACGCAGAATCCTGTCAGATCGATAGGAGTGAAGATATTTGCATCCATATCATTGGACGACATTGGCAATTCTGAATGCTCCGGCTTATGATTCGACCTGAGTCCAAAGGGAGTCGCTTTGGACAAGTGCTACCGCACAAATCTTGTACATTTGTACACCCTGGACAAGATACGACGAGGCAGAATCCTGTCAGATCGATAGGAATAAAGATATTTGCATCTATATCATTGGACGACATTGGCAATTCTGGATGCTTCGGCTTATGATTCGACCTGAGTCCAAAGAGATTCGCTTTGGACAAATGCTGCCGCCCAATCTTGTACATTTGAACCTCCGGAACAAGGTATGATGAGTAAGAATCCTGTCAAATTGATAGGAGTGAAGATATTTGCATCTATATTATTGGACGACTTTTGCAATTCTAGATGCTTCGGCTTATGGATCGACATGAGTCCAAAGAGATTCGCTTTTGTCAAGCGCTACCTTACAAATCTTGTACATTAGAACCTGCTGGACAAGATACGATGGGGCAGAATCCTGTAAAATTGATAGGAGTGAAGATACTTGCCTCTATATCATTGGACAATATCGGCATTTCTGGATGCTCAGGCATATGATTCGACCTGAGTCCAAAAAGATTCGCTTTTGTCAAGTGCTACCCCACAAATATGGTACATTTGAAACTCCTGGAAAAGATATGATGAGGCAGAATCCTGTCAAATTGATAGGAGTGAAGATATTTGCATCTATGTCATTGGACGACATTGGCAATTCTGGATGCTTCGACTTATGATTCGACCTGAATCCAAAGGGAGTCGCTTTGGACAAGTGCTACCGCACAAATCTTTTACATTTGGACCCCCCGGACAAGATACCATGAGGCAGAATCCTGGCAAATTGATAGGAGTAGAGATATTTGCATCTATATCATTGGACGACATTGGCAATTCTGGATGCTTCGGCTTATAGATCGACCTGAGTCCAAAGAGTTTCGCTTTTGTCTAGTGCTACCGCACAAATCTTGTACACGTGAACCTCCTGGACAAGATACGATGAGGCAGAATCCTGTACAAATGATAGGAGTAAAGATATTTTCATCTATATCATTGGACGACATTGGCAATTCTGGATACTTCTGTTTATGGATCGACCTGAATCCAAAGGGAGTCGCTTTGGACAAGTGCTACCGCACAAATCTTGTACATTTGGACACCCTGGACAAGATAGGATGGGGCAGAATCCTGTCAGATCGATAGGAATAAAGATATTTGCATCTATATCATTGGACGGCATTGGCAATTCTGGATGCTTCGGCTTATGGATCGACCTGAGTCCAAAGAGTTTTGCTTTTGTCTAGTGCTACCGCACAAATCTTGTACACGTGAACCTCCTGGACAAGATACGATGAGGCAGAATCCTAGCAAAGTGATAGGACTAAAGATATTTGCATCTATGTCATTGGACGACATTGGCAATTCTGGATGCTTCGACTTATGATACGACCTGAATCCAAAGGGAGTCGCTTTCGACAAGTGCTACCGCACAAATCTTGTAAATTTGGACACCCTGGACAAGATAGGATGGGGCAGAATCCTGTCAGATCGATAGGAGTAAAGATACTTGCATCTATATCATTGGACGACATTGGCAATTCTGGATGCTTCGGCTTATGGATCGACCTGAGTCCAAAGAGATTCGCTTTTGTCAAGCGCTACCTTACAAATCTTGTACATTTGGACCACCTCGACAATATACGATGAGGCAGAATCCTGTAAAATTGATAGGAGTGAAGATATTTGCCTCTATATCATTGGACAATATCGGCATTTCTGGATGCTCAGGCTTACGATTCGACCTGAGTCCAAAGAGAGTCGCTTTGGACAAGTGCTACCGCAACAAATCTCGTACATTTGGACCTCCTGGACAAGGTATGATGAGGCATAATCCTATCACATTGATAAGAGTAAGATATTTGCATCTATATCATTGGACGACATTGGCAATTACGGATGCTCCGCTTATGATTCGACCTGAGTCCAAAGGGAGTCGCTTTGGACAAGTGCTACCGCACAAATCTTGTACATTTGGACCCCCCGGACAAGATACCATGAGGCAGAATTCTTGCAAATTGATAGGAGTAAAGATATTTGCATCTATATCATTGGACGACATAGGCAATTCTGGATGATTCGACTCATGATTCGACCTAAACCCAAAGGGAGTCGCTTTGGACAAGTGCCAGCGCACAAATCTTGTCCATTTGGACACCCTGGACAATATACGATGACGCAGAATCCTGTCAGATCGATAGGAGTGAAGATATTTGCATCTATATCATTGGACGACATTGGCAATTCTGGATGCTCGGCTTATGATTCGACCTGAGTCCAAAGGGAGTCGCTTTGGAAAGTGCTACCGCAGAAATCTTTTACATTTGGACCCCCCGGACAAGATACCATGAGGCAGAATCCTGGCAAATTGATAGGAGTAGAGATATTTGCATCTATATCATTGGACGACATTGGCAATTCTGGATGCTTCGGCTTATAGATCGACCTGAGTCCAAAGAGTTTCGCTTTTGTCTAGCGCTACCGCACAAATCTTGTACACGTGAACCTCCTGGACAAGATACGATGAGGCAGAATCCTGTTCAAATGATAGGAGTAAAGATATTTTCATCTATATCATTGGACGACATTGGCAATTCTGGATACTTCTGTTTATGGATCGACCTGAATCCAAAGGGAGTCGCTTTGAACAAGTGCTACCGCACAAATCTTGTACATTTGGACACCCTGGACAAGATAGGATGGGGCAGAATCCTGTCAGATCGATAGGAATAAAGATATTTGCATCTATATCATTGGACGACATTGGCAATTCTGGATGCTTCGGCTTATGGATCGACCTGATTCCAAAGAGTTTCGCTTTTGTCTAGTGCTACCGCACAAATCTTGTACACGTGAACCTCCTGGACGAGATACGATGAGGCAGAATCCTATCACATTGATAAGAGTAAGATATTTGCATCTATATCATTGGACGACATTGGCAATTACGGATGCTCGGCTTATGATTCGACCTGACTCCAAAGGGAGTCGCTTTGGACAAGTGCTACCGCACAAATCTTGTACATTTGGACCCCCCGGACAAGATACCATGAGGCAGAATTCTGGCAAATTGATAGGAGTAAAGATATTTGCATCTATATCATTGGACGACATAGGCAATTCTGGATGATTCGACTCATGATTCGACCTAAATCCAAAGGGAGTCGCTTTGGACAAGTGCCAGCGCACAAATCTTGTACATTTGGACACCCTGGACAAGATACGATGACGCAGAATCCTGTCAGATCGATAGGAGTGAAGATATTTGCATCCATATCATTGGACGACATTGGCAATTCTGAATGCTCCGGCTTATGATTCGACCTGAGTCCAAAGGGAGTCGCTTTGGACAAGTGCTACCGCACAAATCTTGTACATTTGTACACCCTGGACAAGATACGACGAGGCAGAATCCTGTCAGATCGATAGGAATAAAGATATTTGCATCTATATCATTGGACGACATTGGCAATTCTGGATGCTTCGGCTTATGATTCGACCTGAGTCCAAAGAGATTCGCTTTGGACAAATGCTGCCGCCCAATCTTGTACATTTGAACCTCCGGAACAAGGTATGATGAGTAAGAATCCTGTCAAATTGATAGGAGTGAAGATATTTGCATCTATATTATTGGTCAACTTTTGCAATTCTAGATGCTTCGGCTTATGGATCGACATGAGTCCAAAGAGATTCGCTTTTGTCAAGTGCTACCCCACAAATCTGGTACATTTGAAACTCCTGGACAAGATATGATGAGGCAGAATCCTGTCAAATTGATAGGAGTGAAGATATTTGCATCTATATCATTGGACGACATTGGCAATTCTGGATGCTTCGGCTTATGGATCGACCTGAGTCCAAAGAGATTCGCTCTTGTCAAGTGCTACCTTACAAATCTTGTACATTAGAACCTGCTGGACAAGATACGATGGGGCAGAATCCTGTAAAATTGATAGGAGTGAAGATATTTGCCTCTATATCATTGGACAATATCGGCATTTCTGGATGCTCAGGCTTATGGACCGACCTGAGTCCACAAAGATTCGCTTTTGTCTAGTGCTTCCATACAAATCTTGTACACTTGACACTCCTGGACAATATACGATGAGTCAGGATCCTGTCAAATTGATAGGAGTGAAGATACTTGCCTCTGTATCATTGGACGACATTGGCAATTCTGGATGCTCCGGCATATGATTCGACCTGAGTCCAAAGAGAGTCGATCTGGACAAACGCTACCTTACAAATCTTGTACATTAGAACCTGCTGGACATGATAAGATGGGGCAGAATCCTGCACAATTGATAGGAGTGAAGATACTTGCCTCTATATCATTGGACAATATCGGCATTTCTGGATGCTCAGGCTTATGATTCGACCTGAGTCCAAAGAGAGTCGCTTTGGACAAGTGCTACCGCGACAAATCTTGTACATTTGGACCTCCTGGACAAGGTATGATGAGGCAGAATCCTATCACATTGATAAGAGTAAGATATTTGCATCTATATCATTGGACGACATTGGCAAATCTGGATGCTTCGGCTTATAGATCGACCTGAGTCCAAAGAGTTTCGCTTTTGTCTAGTGCTACCGCACAAATCTTGTGCACGTGAACCTCCTGGACAAGATACGATGGGGCAGAATCCTGTCAGATCGATAGGAGTGAAGATATTTGCATCTATATCATTGGACGACATTGGCAATTCTGGATGCTCCGGCATATGATTCGACCTTAGTCCAAAGAGAGTCGATCTGGACAAGTGCTACCGCACAAATCTTGTACATTTGGACCCCCTGGACAAGATACGATGAGGCAGAATCCTGTTCAAATGATAGGAATAAAGATATTTTCATCTATATCATTGGACGACATTGGCAATTCTGGATACTTCTGCTTATGGATCGACCTGAGTCCAAAGAGAGTCGCTTTGGACAAGTGCTACCGCAACAAATCTTGTACATTTGGACCTCCTGGACAAGGTATGATGAGGCAGAATCCTATCACATTGATAAGAGTAAGATATTTGCATCTATATCATTGGACGACATTGGCAATTCTGGATGCTTTGGATTATGGATCGACCTGAGTCCAAAGAGTTTCGCTTTTGTCTAGTGCTACCGCACAAATCTTGTACACGTGAACCTCCTGGACAAGATACGATGATGCAGAAACCTGGCAAATTGATAGGAGTTAAGATATTTGCATCTATATCATTCGGATAACATCGACAATATTTGTCACTTCGGCAAAAGGATCGACCTGAGTCCAAAGAGAGTCGATCTGGACAAGTGCTACCGCACAAATCTTGTACATTTGGACCCCCTGGACAAGGTATGATGAGGCAGAATTCTTTCACATTAATAAGAGTAAGATATTTGCATCTATATCATTGGACGACATTGTGCAATTCTGGATGCTCGGCTTATGATTCGACCTGAGTCAAAAGAGTTTCGCTTTTGTCTAGTGCTACCGCACAAATCTTGTACACGTGAACCTCCTGGACAACATACGATGAGGCAGAATCCTGTCAAATCGATAGGAGTGAAGATATTTGCCTCTATATCATTGGACAATATCGGCGTTTCTGGATGCTCAGGCTTATGATTCGACCTGAGTCCAAAGAGAGTCGCTTTGGGCAAGTGCTACCGCACAATTCTTGTACATTTGGACACCTTGGACAAGATAGGATGCGTCAGAATCCTGTCAGATCGATACGAGTAAAGATATTTGCATCTATATCATTGGACGACATTGGCAATTCTGAATGCTCAGGCTTATGATTCGACCTGAGTCCAAAGAGAGTCGCTTTGGGCAAGTGCTACCGCAACAAATCTTGTACATTTGGACCTCCTGGACAAGGTATGATGAGGCAGAATCCTATCACATTGATAAGAGTAAGATATTTGCATCTATATCATTGGACGACATTGGCAATTCTGGATGCTCAGGCTTATGATTCGACCTGAGTCCAAAGAGAGTCGCTTTGGACAAGTGCTACCGCAACGAATCTTGTACATTTGGACCTCCTGGACAAGGTATGATGAGGCAGAATCCTATCACATTGATAAGAGTAAGATATTTGCATCTATATCATTGGACGACATTGGCAATTCTGGATGCTCGGCTTATGATCCGACCTGAGTCCAAAGGGAGTCGCTTTGGACAAGTGCTACCGCACAAATCTTGTACATTTAGACCCCCCGGACAAGATACCATGAGGCAGAATCCTGGCAAATTGATCGGAGTAAAGATATTTGCATCTATATCATTCGGATAACAACGGCAATTCTGGATGCTTCGGCTTATGGATCGACCTGAGTCCAAAGAGAATCGCTTTGGACAAATGCTGCCGCCCAAATCTTGTCCATTTGGATCTCCTGGACAAGGTATGATGGGGCAGAAACCTGGCAAATTGATAGGAGTTAAGATATTTGCATCTATATCATTCGGATAACATCAACAATATTTGTAACTTCGGCATAAGGATCGACCTGAATCTAAAGTGAGTCGCTTTGGACAAGTGCTACCGCGCAAATCTTGTACATTTGGACCTTCTGGACAAGGTATGATGAGGCAGAATCCTATCACATTGATAGGAATAAAGATATTTGCATCTATATGATTGGACGGCATTGGCAATTCTGGATGCTACGGCATATGATTCGATCGGAGGCCAAAGAGAGTCGCTTTGGACGAGTGCTACCGCTCAAATCTTGTACATTTGAACGTCCGGAACAAGGTATGATGAGTAAGAATCCTGTCAAATTGATAGGAGTGAAGATATTTGCATCTATATCATTGGACGACATTGGCAATTCTGGTTGCTCCGGCTTATGATTCGACCTGAGTCCAAAGAGAGTCGATCTGGACAAGTGCTACCGCACAAATCTTGTACATTTGGACACCTTGGACAAGATAGGATGCGGCAGAATCCTGTCACATTGATAAGAGTAAGATACTTGCATCTATGTCATTGGACGACATTGGCAATTCTGGATGCTCAGGCTTATGATTCGACCTGAGTCCAAAGAGGGTCGCTTTGGGCAAGTGCTACCGCAACAAATCTTGTACATTTGGACCTCCTGGACAAGGTATGATGAGGCAGAATCATATCACATTGATAAGAGTCAGATATTTTCATCTATATCATTGGACGACATTGGCAATTCTGGATGCTCGGCTTATGATTCGACCTGAGTCCAAATGGAGTCACTTTGGACAAGTGCTACCGCACAAATCTTGTACATTTGGACCCCCCGGACAAGATACCATGAGGCAGAATCCTAGCAAATTGATAGGAGTAAAGATACTTGCATCTATGTCATTGGACGACATTGGTAATTCTGGATGCTTCGACATATGATACGACCTGAGTCCACAGAGAGTCGCTTTGGACAAATCCCACCGCAACAAATTTTGTACATTTGGACCTCCTGGACAAGGTATGATGAGGCAGAATCCTGGCAAATTGATAGGAGTGAAGATATTTGCCTCAATATCATTGGACAATATCGGCGTTTCTGGATGCTCAGGCTTATGATTCGACCTGAATCGAAAGAGAGTCGCTTTGGACAAGTGCTACCGCAATAAATCTTGTACATTTGGACATCCTGGACAAGGTATGATGAGGCAGAATCCTATCACATTGATAAGAGTAAGATACTTGCATCTATGTCATTGGACGACATTGGCAATTCTGGATGCTTCGACATATGATTCCACCTGAGTCCAAAGAGAGTCGCTTTGGACAAGTGCTACCGCAACGAATCTTGTACATTTGGACCTCCTGGACAAGGTATGATGAGGCAGAATCCTATCACATTGATAAGAGTAAGATATTTGCATCTATATCATTGGACGACATTGTGCAATTCGGGATGCTCGGCTTATGATTCGACCTGAGTCCAAAGAGTTTCGCTTTTGTCTAGTGCTACCGCACAAATCTTGTACACGTGAACCTCCTGGACAGGATACGATGAGTCAAAATCCTGTCAAATCGATTGGAGTGAAGATATTTGCATCTATATCATTGGACGGCATTGGCAATTCTGGAAGCTCCCGCTTATGATTCGACCTGAGTCCAAAGAGAGTCGATCTGGACAAGTGCTACCGCACAAATCTTGTACACGTGAACCTCCTGGACAAGATACCATGCGGCAGAATCCTAGCAAATTGATAGGAGTAAAGATATTTGCATCTATGTCATTGGACGACATTCGCAATTCTGGATGCTTCGACATATGATTCGACCTGAATCCAAAGGGAGTCGCTTTGGACAAGTGCTACCGCACAATTCTTGTACATTTGGACACCTTGGACAAGATAGGATGCGGCAGAATCCTGTCACATTGATAAGAGTAAGATACTTGCATCTATGTCATTGGACGACATTGGCAATTCTGGATGCTTCGACATATGATTCCACCTGAGTCCAAAGAGAGTCGATCTGGACAAGTGCTACCGCACAAATCTTGTAGATTTGAACCTCCTGGATAAGATACGATGAGGCAAAATGCTGTAAAATTGATAGGAGTGAAGACATTTGCATCTATATCATTGGATGACATTGGCAATTCTGGATGCTTCGGCTTATGGACCGACCTGAGCCCAAAAAGAGTCGCTTTGGACAAGTGCTACCGCAACAAATCTTGTACATTTGGACATCCTGGACAAGGTATGATGAGGCAGAATCCTATCACATTGATAAGAGTAAGGTATTTGCATCTATATCATTGGACGACATTGGCAATTCTGGATGCTCGGCTTATGATTCGACCTGAGTCCAAAGAGAGTCGCTTTGGGCAAGTGCTACCGCAACACATCTTGTACATTTGGACCTCCTGGACAAGGATGGGGCAGAAACCTGGCAAATTGATAGGAGTTAAGATATTTGCATCTATATCATTGGACGACATTGGCAATTCTGGATGCTTCGGCTTATGGATCGACCTGAGTCCAAAGAAATTCGCTTTTGTCAAGTGCTACCTTACAAATCTAGTTCATTAGACCCTGCTGGACAAGATACGATGAGGCAGAATCCTGTAAAATTGATAGGAGTGATGATATTTGCCTCTATATCATTGGACAATATCGGCGTTTCTGGATGCTCAGGCTTATGATTCGACCTGAATCGAAAGAGAGTCGCTTTGGACAAGTGCTACCGCAATAAATCTTGTACATTTGGACATCCTGGACAAGGTATGATGAGACAGAATCCTATCACATTGATAAGAGTAAGATACTTGCATCTATATCATTGGACGACATTGGCAATTCTGGTTGCTCAGGCTTATGATTCGACCTGAGTCCAAAGAGAGTCGCTTTGGGCAAGTGCTACCACAACAAATCTTGTACATTTGGAACTCCTGGACAAGGTATGATGAGGCAGAATCCTGTAAAATTGATAGGAGTGAAGATATTTGCCTCTATATCATTGGACAATATCGGCAATTCTGGATGCTCAGGCTTATGATTCCACATGAGTCCAAAGAGAGTCGCTTTGGACAAGTGCTACCGCAACGAATCTTGTACATTTGAACCTCCTGGACAAGGTATGATGAGGCAGAATCCTATCACATTGACAGGAGTAAAAATATTTGCATCTATATCATTGGACGACATTGGCAATTCTGGATGCTCGGCTTATGATTCGACCTGAGTCCAAAGAGTTTCGCTTTTGTCTAGTGCTACCGCACAAATCTTGTACACGTGAACCTCCTGCACAACATACGATGAGGCAGAATCCTGTCAAATCGATAGGAATAAAGATATTTGCATCTATATCATTGGACGACATTGGCAATTCTGAATGCTTCGGCTTATGATTCGACCTGAGTCCAAAGAGATTCGCTTTGGACATGTGCTACCGCACAAATCTTGTACAATGGCACCCCCTGGACTAGATACGATGAGGCAGAATCCTATCACATTGATAGGAGTAAAGATATTTGAACCTATATCATTGGACGACATTGGCAATTCTGGATGCTCGGCTTATGATTCGACCTGAGTCCAATGAGAGTCGCTTTGGGCAAGTGCTACCGCACAAATCTTGTACATTTGGACCCCTTGGACAAGATACGATGAGACAGAATCCTAGCAAATTGTTAGGAGTAAAGATATTTGCATCTATATCATTGGACGACATTGGCAATTCTGGATGCTTCGGCTTATGGATCGACCTGAGTCTAAATAGAGTCGCTTTGGACAAGTGCTACCGCAATAAATCTTGTACATTTGGACCTCCTGGACAAGGTATGATGAGGCAGAATCCTATCACATTGATAAGAGTAAGATATTTGCATCTATATCATTGGACGACATTGGCAATTCTGGATGCTCGGCTTATGATTCGACCTCAGTCCAAAGGGAGTCGCTTTGGACAAGTGCTACCGCACAAATCTTGTACATTTGGACACCCTGGACAAGTTACGATGGGGCAGAATTCTGTCAGATCGATAGGAGAAAAGATATTTGCATCTATATCATTGGACGACATTGGCAATTCTGAATGCTTCGACTTATGATTCGACCTGAATCCAAAGGGAGTCGCTTTGGACAAGTGCTACCGCACAAATCTTGTTCATTTGGACGTCCTGGACAAGGTATAATAAGGCAGAATCCTGTAAAATTGATAGGAGTGAAGATATTTGCCTCTATATCATTGGACAATATCGGCAATTCTGGATGCTCAGGCTTATGATTCAACCTGAGTCCAAAGAGAGTCGCTTTGGACAAGTGCTACCGCACAAATCTTGTACATTAGGACACCCTGGACAAGATACGATGGGGCAGAATCCTGCCAGATCGATAGGAGTGAACATATATGCATCTATATCATTGGACGACATTGGCAATTCTGGATGCTTCGGCTTATGGATCGACCTGAGTCCAAAGAGTTTCGCTTTTGTCTAGTGCTACCGCACAAATCTTGTACACTTGAAACTCCTGGACAAGATACGAAGAGGCAGAATCCTATCACATTGATAGGAGTAAAGATATTTGCATCTATATCATTGGACGACATTGGCAATTCTGGATGCTTCGGCTTATGATTCGACCTGAGTCCAAAGAGATTCGCTTTGGACAAGTGCTACCGCACAAATCTTGTACAATGGGACCCCCTGGACAAGATACGATGAGGCAGAATCCTATCACATTGATAAGAGTAAAGATATTTGAACCTATATCATTGGACGACATTGGCAATTCTGGATGCTCGGCTTATGATTCAACCTGAGTCCAATGAGAGTCGCTTTGGGCAAGTGCTACCGCAACAAATCTTGTATATTTGGACCTCCTGGACAAGGTATGATGAGGCAGAATCCTATCACATTGATAAGAGTAAGATATTTGCATCTATGACATTGGACGACATTGGCAATTCTGGATGCTTCGACTTATGATTCGACCTGAATCCAAAGGGAGTCGTTTTGGACAAGTGCTACCGCACAAATCTTGTTTATTTGGACCTCCTGGACAAGGTATGATGAGGCAGAATCCTGTAAAATTGATAGGAGTGAAGATATTTGCCTCTATATCATTGGACAATATCGGCAATTCTGGATGCTCAGGCTTATGATTCAACCTGAGTCCAAAGAGAGTCGCTTTGGACAAGTGCTACCGCAATAAATCTTGTTCATTTGGACACCCTGGACAAGATGCGATGAGGCAGAATCCTGTCAGATCGATAGGAGCAAAGATATTTGCATCTATATCATTGGACGACATTGGCAATTCTGGATGCTCGGCTTATGATTCGACCTGAGTCCAAAGAGTTTCGCTTTTGTCTAGTGCTACCGCACAAATCTTGTACACGTGAACCTCCTGCACAACATACGATGAGGCAGAATCCTGTCAAATCGATAGGAATAAAGATATTTGCATCTATATCATTGGACGACATTGGCAATTCTGAATGCTTCGGCTTATGATTCGACCTGAGTCCAAAGAGATTCGCTTTGGACATGTGCTACCGCACAAATCTTGTACAATGGCACCCCCTGGACTAGATACGATGAGGCAGAATCCTATCACATTGATAGGAGTAAAGATATTTGAACCTATATCATTGGACGACATTGGCAATTCTGGATGCTCGGCTTATGATTCGACCTGAGTCCAATGAGAGTCGCTTTGGGCAAGTGCTACCGCACAAATCTTGTACATTTGGACCCCTTGGACAAGATACGATGAGACAGAATCCTAGCAAATTGTTAGGAGTAAAGATATTTGCATCTATATCATTGGACGACATTGGCAATTCTGGATGCTTCGGCTTATGGATCGACCTGAGTCTAAATAGAGTCGCTTTGGACAAGTGCTACCGCAATAAATCTTGTACATTTGGACCTCCTGGACAAGGTATGATGAGGCAGAATCCTATCACATTGATAAGAGTAAGATATTTGCATCTATATCATTGGACGACATTGGCAATTCTGGATGCTCGGCTTATGATTCGACCTCAGTCCAAAGGGAGTCGCTTTGGACAAGTGCTACCGCACAAATCTTGTACATTTGGACACCCTGGACAAGATACGATGCGGCAGAATCCTAGCAAATTGATAGGAGTAAAGATATTTGCATCTATGTCATTGGACGACATTGGCAATTCTGGATTCTTCGACATATGATTCGATCTGAATCCAAAGGGAGTCGCTTTGGACAAGTGCTACCGCAATAAATCTTGTACATTAGAACCTGCTGGTCAAGATACGATGAGGCAGAATCCTGTAAAATTGATAGGAGTGAAGATATTTGCCTCTATATCATTGGACAATTACGGCAATTCTGGATGCTCAGGCTTATGATTCAACCTGAGTCCAAAGAGAGTCGCTTTGGACATGTGCTACCGCAATAAATCTTGTACATTAGAACCTGCTGGTCAAGATACGATGAGGCAGAATCCTGTAAAATTGATAGGAGTGAAGATATTTGCCTCTATATCATTGGACAATATCGGCAATTCTGGATGCTCAGGCTTATGATTCAACCTGAGTCCAAAGAGAGTCGCTTTGG
The DNA here is from genome assembly GCA_963942575.1 of Priocnemis perturbator. Classification (NCBI taxonomy): domain Eukaryota; kingdom Metazoa; phylum Arthropoda; class Insecta; order Hymenoptera; family Pompilidae; genus Priocnemis; species Priocnemis perturbator. Next base: position 13,560,347 of record OZ012652.1, read on the forward strand.
ACATGTGCTACCGCAATAAATCTTGTACATTTGGGCCTCCTGGACAAGGTATGATGAGGCAGAATCCTATCACATTGATAAGAGTAAGATATTTGCATCTATATCATTGGACGACATTGGCAATTCTGGATGCCGGGCTTATGATTCGACCTCAGTCCAAAGGGAGTCGCTTTGGACAAGTGCTACCGCACAAATCTTGTACATCTGGACACCCTGGACAAGATACGATGGGGCAGAATCCTGCCAGATCGATAGAATTGAAGATATATGCATCTATATCATTGGACGACATTGGCAATTCTGGATGCTTCGGCTTATGGATCGACCTGAGTCCTAAGAGTTTCGCTTTTGTCTAGTGCTACCGCACAAACCTTGTACACGTGAACCTCATGGACAAGATACGATGAGGCAGAATCCTAGCAAATTGATAGGAGTAAAGATATTTGCATCTATGTCATTGGACGACATTGGCAATTCTGGATGCTTCGACTTATGATTCGACCTGAATCCAAAGGGAGTCGCTTTGGACAAGTGCTACCGCACAAATCTTGTACATTTGGACACCCTGGACAAGATACGATGGGGCAGAATCCTGTCAGATCGATAGGAGTAAAGATATTTGCATCTATATCATTGGACGACATTGGCAATTCTGGATGCTTCGGCTTATGGATCGACCTGAGTCCTAAGAGTTTCGCTTTTGTCTAGTGCTACCGCACAAACCTTGTACACGTGAACCTCATGGACAAGATACGATGAGGCAGAATCCTAGCAAATTGATAGGAGTAAAGATATTTGCATCTATGTCATTGGACGACATTGGCAATTCTGGATGCTTCGACTTATGATTCGACCTGAATCCAAAGGGAGTCGCTTTGGACAAGTGCTACCGCACAAATCTTGTACATTTGGACACCCTGGACAAGATACGATGGGGCAGAATCCTGTCAGATCGATAGGAGTAAAGATATTTGCATCTATATCATTGGACGGCATTGGAAATTCTGGATGCTTCGGCTTATGGATCGACCTGAGTCCAAAGAGTTTCGCTTTTGTCTAGTGCTACCGCATAAATCTTGTACACTTGAACCTCCTGGACAAGATACGATGAGTCAGAATCCTGTCAAATTAATAGGAGTGAAGATATTTGCATCTATATCATTGGACGACATTGGCAATTCTGGATGCTCAGGCTTATGATTTCACCTGAGTCCAAAGGGAGTCGCTTTGGACAAGTGCTACCGCACAAATCTTGTACATTTGGACACCCTGGACAAGATACGATGGGGCAGAATCCTGTCAGATCGATAGGAGTAAAGATATTTGCATCTATATCATTGGACGACATTGGAAATTCTGGATGCTTCGGCATATGGATCGACCTGAGTCCAAAGAGTTTCCCTTTGTCTAGTGCTACCGCACAAATCTTGTACACGTGAACCTCCTGGACAAGATACGATGCGGCAGAATCCTAGCAAATTGATAGGAGTAAAGATATTTGCATCTATGTCATTGGACGACATTGGCAATTCTGGATGCTTCGACATATGATTCGACCTGAATCCAAAGGGAGTCGCTTTGGACAAGTGCTACCGCACAATTCTTGTACATTTGGACACCTTGGACAAGATAGGATGCGGCAGAATCCTGTCAGATCGATACGAGTAAAGATATTTGCATCTATATTATTGGACGTCATTGGCAATTCTGGATGCTTCGACATATGATTCCACCTGAGTCCAAAGGGAGTCGCTTTGGACAGGTGCTACCGCACAAATCTTGTACATTTGGACACCCTGGACAAGATACGATGGGGCAGAATCCTGTCAGATCGATAGGAGTAAAGATATTTGCATCTATATCATTGGACGACATTGGCAATTCTGGATGCTCGGCTTATGATTCGACCTGAGTCCAATGAGAGTCGTTTTGGGCAAGTGCTACCGCACAAATCTTGTACATTTGGACCCCCTGGACAAGATACGATGGGGCAGAATCCTGTCAGATCGATAGGAGTAAAGATATTTGCATCTATATCATTGGACGACATTGGCAATTCTGGATGCTTCGGCTTATGATTCGACCTGAGTCCAAAGAGATTCGCTTTGGACAAGTGCTACCGCACAAATCTTGTACAATGGGACCCCCTGGACAAGACACGATGAGGCAGAATCCTATCACATTGATAGGAGTAAAGATATTTGAACCTATATCATTGGACGACATTGGCAATTCTGGATGCTTCGGCTTATGGATCGACCTGAGTGCAAAGAGTTTCCCTTTGTCTAGTGCTACCGCACAAATCTTGTACACGTGAACCTCCTGGACAAGATACGATGCGGCAGAATCCTAGCAAATTGATAGGAGTAAAGATATTTGCATCTATGTCATTGGACGACATTGGCAATTCTGGATGCTTCGACTTATGATTCGACCTGAATCCAAAGGGAGTCGCTTTGGACAAGTGCTACCGCACAAATCTTGTACATTTGGACACCCTGGACAAGATACGATGGGGCAGAATCCTGTCAGATCGATAGGAGTAAAGATATTTGCATCTATATCATTGGACGACATTGGCAATTCTGGATGCTTCGGCTTATGGATCGACCTGAGTCCTAAGAGTTTCGCTTTTGTCTAGTGCTACCGCACAAACCTTGTACACGTGAACCTCATGGACAAGATACGATGAGGCAGAATCCTAGCAAATTGATAGGAGTAAAGATATTTGCATCTATGTCATTGGACGACATTGGCAATTCTGGATGCTTCGACTTATGATTCGACCTGAATCCAAAGGGAGTCGCTTTGGACAAGTGCTACCGCACAAATCTTGTACATTTGGACACCCTGGACAAGATACGATGGGGCAGAATCCTGTCAGATCGATAGGAGTAAAGATATTTGCATCTATATCATTGGACGGCATTGGAAATTCTGGATGCTTCGGCTTATGGATCGACCTGAGTCCAAAGAGTTTCGCTTTTGTCTAGTGCTACCGCATAAATCTTGTACACTTGAACCTCCTGGACAAGATACGATGAGTCAGAATCCTGTCAAATTAATAGGAGTGAAGATATTTGCATCTATATCATTGGACGACATTGGCAATTCTGGATGCTCAGGCTTATGATTTCACCTGAGTCCAAAGGGAGTCGCTTTGGACAAGTGCTACCGCACAAATCTTGTACATTTGGACACCCTGGACAAGATACGATGGGGCAGAATCCTGTCAGATCGATAGGAGTAAAGATATTTGCATCTATATCATTGGACGACATTGGAAATTCTGGATGCTTCGGCATATGGATCGACCTGAGTCCAAAGAGTTTCCCTTTGTCTAGTGCTACCGCACAAATCTTGTACACGTGAACCTCCTGGACAAGATACGATGCGGCAGAATCCTAGCAAATTGATAGGAGTAAAGATATTTGCATCTATGTCATTGGACGACATTGGCAATTCTGGATGCTTCGACATATGATTCGACCTGAATCCAAAGGGAGTCGCTTTGGACAAGTGCTACCGCACAATTCTTGTACATTTGGACACCTTGGACAAGATAGGATGCGGCAGAATCCTGTCAGATCGATACGAGTAAAGATATTTGCATCTATATTATTGGACGTCATTGGCAATTCTGGATGCTTCGACATATGATTCCACCTGAGTCCAAAGGGAGTCGCTTTGGACAGGTGCTACCGCACAAATCTTGTACATTTGGACACCCTGGACAAGATACGATGGGGCAGAATCCTGTCAGATCGATAGGAGTAAAGATATTTGCATCTATATCATTGGACGACATTGGCAATTCTGGATGCTCGGCTTATGATTCGACCTGAGTCCAATGAGAGTCGTTTTGGGCAAGTGCTACCGCACAAATCTTGTACATTTGGACCCCCTGGACAAGATACGATGGGGCAGAATCCTGTCAGATCGATAGGAGTAAAGATATTTGCATCTATATCATTGGACGACATTGGCAATTCTGGATGCTTCGGCTTATGATTCGACCTGAGTCCAAAGAGATTCGCTTTGGACAAGTGCTACCGCACAAATCTTGTACAATGGGACCCCCTGGACAAGACACGATGAGGCAGAATCCTATCACATTGATAGGAGTAAAGATATTTGAACCTATATCATTGGACGACATTGGCAATTCTGGATGCTTCGGCTTATGGATCGACCTGAGTGCAAAGAGTTTCCCTTTGTCTAGTGCTACCGCACAAATCTTGTACACGTGAACCTCCTGGACAAGATACGATGCGGCAGAATCCTAGCAAATTGATAGGAGTAAAGATATTTGCATCTATGTCATTGGACGACATTGGCAATTCTGGATGCTTCGACTTATGATTCGACCTGAATCCAAAGGGAGTCGCTTTGGACAAGTGCTACCGCACAATTCTTGTACATTTGGACACCTTGGACAAGATAGGATGCGGCAGAATCCTGTCAGATCGATACGAGTAAAGATATTTGCCTCTATATCATTGGACAATATCGCCGTTTCTGGATGCTCAGGCTTATGATTCGACCTGAGTCCAATGAGTGTCGCTTTGGGCAAGTGCTACCACACAAATCTTGTACATTTGGACCCCCTGGACAAGATACGATGAGGCAGAATCCTAGCAAATTGATAGGAGTAAAGATATTTGCATCTATATCATTGGACGACATTGGCAATTCTGGATGCTTCGGCTTATGGATCGACCTGAGTCCAAAGAGATTCGCTTTTGTCAAGCGCTACCTTACAAATCTTGTACATTAGCCCCTGCTGGACAAGATACGATGAGGCAGAATCCTGTAAAATTGATAGGAGTGAAGATATTTGCCTCTATATCATTGGACAATATCGGCGTTTCTGGATGCCCAGGCTTATGATTCGACCTGAGTCCAAAGAGAGTCGCTCTCGACAAGTGCTACCGCACAAATCTTGTACATTTGGACCCCCTGGACAAGGTATGATGAGGCAGAATTCTATCACATTAATAAGAGTAAGATATTTGCATCTATATCATTGGACGACATTGTGCAATTCTGGATGCTCGGCTTATGATTCGACCTGAGTCCAAAGAGTTTCGCTTTTGTCTAGTGCTACCGCACAATTCTTGTACATTTGGACACCTTGGACAAGATAGGATGCGGCAGAATCCTGTCAGATCGATACGAGTAAAGATATTTGCCTCTATATCATTGGACAATATCGCCGTTTCTGGATGCTCAGGCTTATGATTCGACCTGAGTCCAATGAGTGTCGCTTTGGGCAAGTGCTACCACACAAATCTTGTACATTTGGACCCCCTGGACAAGATACGATGAGGCAGAATCCTAGCAAATTGATAGGAGTAAAGATATTTGCATCTATATCATTGGACGACATTGGCAATTCTGGATGCTTCGGCTTATGGATCGACCTGAGTCCAAAGAGATTCGCTTTTGTCAAGTGCTACCTTACAAATCTTGTACATTAGACCCTGCTGGACAAGATACGATGAGGCAGAATCCTGTAAAATTGATAGGAGTGAAGATATTTGCCTCTATATCATTGGACAATATCGGCGTTTCTGGATGCCCAGGCTTATGATTCGACCTGAGTCCAAAGAGAGTCGATCTCGACAAGTGCTACCGCACAAATCTTGTACATTTGGACCCCCTGGACAAGGTATGATGAGGCAGAATTCTATCACATTAATAAGAGTAAGATATTTACATCTATATCATTGGACGACATTGTGCAATTCTGGATGCTCGGCTTATGATTCGACCTCAGTCCAAAGGGAGTCGCTTTGGACAAGTGCTACCGCATAAATCTTGTACATTTGGACACCCTGGACAAGATACGATGGGGCAGAATCCTGTCAGATCGATAGGAGTGAAGATATATACATCTATATCATTGGACGACATTGGCAATTCTGGATGTTCACGCTTATGATTCCACCTGAGTCCAAAGAGGGTCGCTTTGGACAAGTGCTACCGCAATAAATCTTGTACATTTGGACCTCCTGGACAAGGTATGATGAGGCAGAATCCTGTAAAATTGATAGGAGTGATAATATTTGCCTCTATATCATTGGACAATATCGGCAATTCTGGATGCTCAGGCTTATGATTCAACCTGAGTCCAAAGACAGTCGCTTTGGACAAGTGCTACCGCCCAAATCTTGTACATTTGGACACCCTGGACAAGATACGATGAGGCAGAATCCTAGCAAATTGATAGGAGTAAAGATACTTGCATCTATGTCATTGGACGACATTGGCAATTCTGGATGCTTCGACATATGATTCGACCTGAATCCAAAGGGAGTCGCTTTGGACAAGTGCTACCGCCCAAATCTTGTACATTTGGACACCCTGGACAAGATACGATGAGGCAGAATCCTATCACATTGATAAGAGTAAGATATTTTCATGTATATCATTGGACGACATTGGCAATTCTGGATGCTCGGCTTATGATTCGACCTGGGTCCAAAGGGAGTCGCTTTGGACAAGTGCTACCGTACAAATCTTGTACATTTTGACCCCGCGGACAAGATACCATGAGGCAGAAACCTGGCAAATTGATAGGAGTAAAGATACTTGCACCTATGTCATTGGACGACATTGGCAATTCTGGATGCTTCGACATATGATTCGACCTGAATCCAAAGGGAGTCGCTTTGGACAAGTGCTACCGCCCAAATCTTGTACATCTGGACACCCTGGACAAGATACGATGAGGCAGAATCCTATCACATTGATAAGAGTAAGATATTTTCATCTATATCATTGGACGACATTGGCAATTCTGGATGCTCGGCTTATGATTCGACCTGAGTCCAAAGAGTTTCGCTTTTGTCTAGTGCTACCGCAACGAATCTTGTACATTTGGACCTCCTGGACAAGGTATGATGAGGCAGAATCCTATCACATTGACAGGAGTAAAAATATTTGCATCTATATCATTGGACGACATTGGCAATTATGGATGCTCGGCTTATGATTCGACCTGAGTCCAATGAGAGTCGCTTTGGGCAAGTGCGACCGCACAAATCTTGTGCATTTGGACCCCCTGGACAAGATACGGTGAGGCAGAATCCTAGCAAATTGATAGGTGTAAAGATATTTGCATCTATATCATTGGACGACATTGGCAATTCTGGATGCTCGGCTTATGATTCGACCTGAGTCCAAAGAGTTTCGCTTTTGTCTAGTGCTACTGCAACGAATCTTGTACATTTGGACCTCCTGGACAAGGTATGATGAGGCAGAATCCTATCACATTGACAGGAGTAAAAATATTTGCATCTATATCATTGGACGACATTGGCAATTCTGGATGCTCGGCTTATGATTCGACCTGAGTCCAATAAGAGTCGCTTTGGGCAAGTGCGACCGCACAAATCTTGTACATTTGGACCTCCTGCACAACATACGATGAGGCAGAATCCTGTCAAATCGACAGGAGTGAAGATATTTGCCTCTATATCATTGGACAATATCGGCGTTTCTGGATGCTCAGGCTTATGATTCGACCTGAGTCCAAAGAGAGTCGCTTTGGACAAGTGCTACCGCAATAATTCTTGTTCATTTGGACACCCTGGACAAGATACGATGAGGCAGAATCCTGTCAGATCGATAAGAGCAAAGATATTTGCATCTATATCATTGGACGACATTGGCAATTCTGGATGCTTCGGCTTATGGATCGACCTGAGTCCAAAGAGTTTCCCTTTGTCTAGTGCTACCGCACAAATCTTGTACACGTGAACCTCCTGGACAAGATACGATGCGGCAGAATCCTAGCAAATTGATAGGAGTAAAGATATTTGCATCTATGTCATTGGACGACATTGGCAATTCTGGATGATTCGACATATGATTCGACCTGAATCCAAAGGGAGTCGCTTTGGACAAGTGCTACCGCACAATTCTTGTACATTTGGACACCTTGGACAAGATAGGATGCGGCAGAATCCTGTCAGATCGATACGAGTAAAGATATTTGCATCTATATCATTGGACGACATTGGCAATTCTGGATGCTCAAGCTTATGATTCGACCTGAGTCCAAAGAGAGTCGCTTTGGACAAGTGCTACCGCACAAATGTTGTACATTTGGACCCCCCGGACAAGATACCATGAGGCAGAATCCTAGCAAATTGATAGGAGTAAAGATACTTGCATCTATGTCATTGGACGACATTGTCAATTCTGGATGCTTCGACATATGATTCGACCTGAATCCAAAGGGAGTCGCTTTGGACAAGTGCTACCGCCCAAATCTTGTACATTTGGACACCCTGGACAAGATACGATGAGGCAGAATCCTATCACATTGATAAGAGTAAGATATTTTCATCTATATCATTGGACGACATTGGCAATTCTGGATGCTCGGCTTATGATTCGACCTGAGTCCAAAGAGTTTCGCTTTTGTCTAGTGCTACCGCACAAATCTTGTACACTTGAACATCCTGGACAAGATACGATGAGTCAGAATCCTGTCAAATTGATAGGAGTGAAGATATTTGTATCTATATCATTGGACGACATTGGCAATTCTGGATGCTCAGGCTTATGATTCAACCTGAGTCCAAAGAGAGTCGCTTTGGACAAGTGCTACCGCAACGAATCTTGTACATTTGGACCTCCTGGACAAGGTATGGTGAGGCAGAATCCTATCACATTGACAGGAGTAAAAATATTTGCATCTATATCATTGGACGACATTGGCAATTCTGGATGCTCGGCTTATGATTCGACCTGAGTCCAAAGGGAGTCGCTTTGGAAAAGTGCTACCGCACAAATGTTGTACATTTGGACCCCCCAGACAAGATACCATGAGGCAGAATCCTAGCAAATTGATAGGAGTAAAGATACTTGCATCTATGTCATTGGACGACATTGGCAATTCTGGAAGCTTCGACATATGATTCCACCTGAGTCCAAAGAGAGTCGCTTTGGACAAGTGCTACCGCAACGAATCTTGTACATTTGGACCTCCTGGACAAGGTATGATGAGACAGAATCCTATCACATTGATAAGAGTAAGATATTTTCATGTATATCATTGGACGACATTGGCAATTCTGGATGCTCGGCTTATGATTCGACCTGGGTCCAAAGGGAGTCGCTTTGGACAAGTGCTACCGTACAAATCTTGTACATTTGGACCCCGCGGACAAGATACCATGAGGCAGAAACCTAGCAAATTGATAGGAGTAAAGATACTTGCATCTATGTCATTGGACGACATTGGCAATTCTGGATGCTTCGGCATATGATTCGACCTGAATCCAAAGGGAGTCGCTTTGGACAAGTGCTACCGCCCAAATCTTGTACATTTGGACACCCTGGACGAGTTACGATGAGGCAAAAACCTATCACATTGATAAGAGTAAGATATTTTCATCTATATCATTGGACGATATTGGCAATTCTGGATGATTCGACATATGATTCGACCTGAATCCAAAGGGAGTCGCTTTGGACAAGTGCTACCGCATAATGCTTGTACATTTGGACACCTTGGACAAGATAGGATGCGGCAGAATCCTGTCAGATCGATACGAGTAAATATATTTGCATCTATATCATTGGACGACATTGGCAATTCTGGATGCTCAGGCTTATGGATCGACCTGAGTCCAAAGACTTTCGCTTTTGTCTATTGCTACCGCATAAATCTTGTACACGTGAACCTCCTGGACAAGATACGATGCGGCAGAATCCTAGCAAATTGATAGGAGTAAAGATATTTGCATCTATGTCAATGGACGACATTGGCAATTCTGGATGCTTCGACATATGATTCGACCTGAATCCAAAGGGAGTCGCTTTGGACAAGTGCTACCGCACAATTCTTGTACATTTGGACACCTTGGACAAGATAGGATGCGGCAGAATCCTGTCAGATCGATACGAGTAAAGATATTTGCATCTATATAATTGGACGTCATTGGCAATTCTGGATGCTTCGACATATGATTCCACCTGAGTCCAAAGGGAGTCGCTTTGGACAAGTGCTACCGCACAAATCTTGTACATTTGGACACCCTGGACCAGATACGATGGGGCAGAATCCTGTCAGATCGATAGGAGTAAAGATATTTGCATCTATATCATTGGACGACATTGGCAATTCTGGATGCTCGGCTTATGATTCGACCTGAGTCCAATGAGAGTCGCTTTGGGCAAGTGCTACCGCACAAATCTTATACATTTGGACACCATGGACAAGATACGATGAGGCAGAATCCTAGCAAATTGATAGGAGTAAAGATATTTGCATCTATATCATTGGACGACATTGGCAATTCTGGATGCTTCGGCTTATGGATCGACCTGAGTCCAAAGAGTTTCGCTTTTGTCTATTGCTACCGCACAAATCTTGTACACGTCAACCTCCTGGACAAGATACGATGCGGCAGAATCCTAGCAAATTGATAGGAGTAAAGATATTTGCATCTATGTCATTGGACGACATTGGCAATTCTGGATGATTCGACATATGATTCGACCTGATTCCAAAGGGAGTCGCTTTGGACAAGTGCTACCGCATAATGCTTGTTCAGTTGGACACCTTGGACAAGATAGGATGCGGCAGAATCCTGTCAGATCGATACGAGTAAAGATATTTGCATCTATATCATTGGACGACATTGGCAATTCTGGATGCTCAGGCTTATGATTCGACCTGAGTCCAAAGAGACTCGCTTTGGGCAAGTGCTACCGCAACACATCTTGTACATTTGGACCCCGCGGACAACATACCATGAGGCAGAAACCTAGCAAATTGATAGGAGTAAAGATACTTGCATCTATGTCATTGGACGACATTGGCAATTCTGGATGCTTCGACATATGATTCGACCTGAATCCAAAGGGAGTCGCTTTGGACAAGTGCTACCGCCCAAATCTTGTACATTTGGACACCCTGGACAAGATACGATGAGGCAGAATCCTATCACATTGATAAGAGTAAGATATTTTCATCTATATCATTGGACGACATTGGCAATTCTGGATGCTCGGCTTATGATTCGACCTGAGTCCAAAGAGTTTCGCTTTTGTCTAGTGCTACCGCACAAATCTTGTACACTTGAACATCCTGGACAAGATACGATGAGTCAGAATCCTGTCAAATTGATAGGAGTGAAGATATTTGTATCTATATCATTGGACGACATTGGCAATTCTGGATGCTCAGGCTTATGATTCAACCTGAGTCCAAAGAGAGTCGCTTTGGACAAGTGCTACCGCAACGAATCTTGTACATTTGGACCTCCTGGACAAGGTATGGTGAGGCAGAATCCTATCACATTGACAGGAGTAAAAATATTTGCATCTATATCATTGGACGACATTGGCAATTCTGGATGCTCGGCTTATGATTCGACCTGAGTCCAAAGGGAGTCGCTTTGGAAAAGTGCTACCGCACAAATGTTGTACATTTGGACCCCCCAGACAAGATACCATGAGGCAGAATCCTAGCAAATTGATAGGAGTAAAGATACTTGCATCTATGTCATTGGACGACATTGGCAATTCTGGAAGCTTCGACATATGATTCCACCTGAGTCCAAAGAGAGTCGCTTTGGACAAGTGCTACCGCAACGAATCTTGTACATTTGGACCTCCTGGACAAGGTATGATGAGACAGAATCCTATCACATTGATAAGAGTAAGATATTTTCATGTATATCATTGGACGACATTGGCAATTCTGGATGCTCGGCTTATGATTCGACCTGGGTCCAAAGGGAGTCGCTTTGGACAAGTGCTACCGTACAAATCTTGTACATTTGGACCCCGCGGACAAGATACCATGAGGCAGAAACCTAGCAAATTGATAGGAGTAAAGATACTTGCATCTATGTCATTGGACGACATTGGCAATTCTGGATGCTTCGGCATATGATTCGACCTGAATCCAAAGGGAGTCGCTTTGGACAAGTGCTACCGCCCAAATCTTGTACATTTGGACACCCTGGACGAGTTACGATGAGGCAAAAACCTATCACATTGATAAGAGTAAGATATTTTCATCTATATCATTGGACGATATTGGCAATTCTGGAAGATTCGACATATGATTCGACCTGAATCCAAAGGGAGTCGCTTTGGACAAGTGCTACCGCATAATGCTTGTACATTTGGACACTTTGGACAAGATAGGATGCGGCAGAATCCTGTCAGATCGATACGAGTAAAGATATTTGCATCTATATCATTGGACGACATTGGCAATTCTGGATGCTCAGGCTTATGGATCGACCTGAGTCCAAAGACTTTCGCTTTTGTCTATTGCTACCGCATAAATCTTGTACACGTGAACCTCCTGGACAAGATACGATGCGGCAGAATCCTAGCAAATTGATAGGAGTAAAGATATTTGCATCTATGTCAATGGACGACATTGGCAATTCTGGATGCTTCGACATATGATTCGACCTGAATCCAAAGGGAGTCGCTTTGGACAAGTGCTACCGCACAATTCTTGTACATTTGGACACCTTGGACAAGATAGGATGCGGCAGAATCCTGTCAGATCGATACGAGTAAAGATATTTGCATCTATATCATTGGACGACATTGGCAATTCTGGATGCTTCGGCTTATGGATCGACCTGAGTCCAAAGAGTTTCGCTTTTGTCTATTGCTACCGCACAAATCTTGTACACGTGAACCTCCTGGACAAGATACGATGAGGCAGAATCCTAGCAAATTGATAGGAGTAAAGATATTTGCATCTATGTCATTGGACGACATTGGCAATTCTGGATGCTTCGACATATGATTCGACCTGAATCCAAAGGGAGTCGCTTTGGACAAGTGCTACCGCACAAATCTTGTTCAATTGGACACCCTGGACAAGATACGATGAGGCAGAATCCTGTCAGATCTATAGGAGCAAAGATATTTGCATCTATATCATTGGACGACATTGGCAATTCTGGATGCTTCGGCTTATGGATCGACCTGAGTCCAAAGAGTTTCCCTTTGTCTAGTGCTACCGCACAAATCTTGTACACGTGAACCTCCTGGACAAGATACGATGCGGCAGAATCCTAGCAAATTGATACGAGTAAAGATATTTGCATCTATGTCATTGGACGACATTGGCAATTCTGGATGCTTCGACATATGATTCGACCTGAATCCAAAGGGAGTCGCTTTGGACAAGTGCTACCGCACAATTCTTGTACATTTGGACACCTTGGACAAGATAGGATGCGGCAGAATCCTGTCAGATGGATACGAGTAAAGATATTTGCATCTATATAATTGGACGTCATTGGCAATTCTGGATGCTTCGACATATGATTCCACCTGAGTCCAAAGGGAGTCGCTTTGGACAAGTGCTACCGCCCAAATCTTGTACATTTGGACACCCTGGACAAGATACGATGAGGCAGAATCCTATCACAGTGATAAGAGTAAGATATTTTCATCTATATCATTGGACGACATTGGCAATTCTGGATGATTCGAAATATGATTCGACCTGATTCCAAAGGGAGTCGCTTTGGACAAGTGCTACCGCATAATGCTTGTTCATTTGGACACCTTGGACAAGATAGGATGCGGCAGAATCCTGTCAGATCGATACGAGTAAAGATATTTGCATCTATATCATTGGACGACATTGGCAATTCTGGATGCTCAGGCTTATGATTCGACCTGAGTCCAAAGAGACTCGCTTTGGGCAAGTGCTACCGCAACACATCTTGTACATTTGGACCCCCTGGACAAGATACCATGAGGCAGAATCCTAGCAAATTGATAGGAGTAAAGATACTTGCATCTATGTCATTGGACGACATTGGCAATTCTGGATGCTTCGACATATGATTCCACCTGAGTCCAAAGAGAGTCGCTTTGGACAAGTGCTACCGCAACAAATCTTGTACATTTGGACCTCCTGGACAAGGTATGATGAGGCAGAATCCTATCACATTGATAAGAGTAAGATATTTTCATGTATATCATTGGACGACATTGGCAATTCTGGATGCTCGGCTTATGATTCGACCTGGGTCCAAAGGGAGTCGCTTTGGACAAGTGCTACCGCACAAATGTTGTACATTTGGACCCCCCGGACAAGATACCATGAGGCAGAATCCTAGCAAATTGATAGGAGTAAAGATACTTGCATCTATGTCATTGGACGACATTGGCAATTCTGGAAGCTTCGACATATGATTCCACCTGAGTCCAAAGGGAGTCGCTTTGGACAAGTGCTACCGCAACAAATCTTGTACATTTGGACCTCCTGGACAAGGTATGATGAGGCAGAATCCTATCACATTGATAAGAGTGAGATATTTTCATGTATATCATTGGACGACATTGGCAATTCTGGATGCTCGGCTTATGATTCGACCTGGGTCCAAAGGGAGTCGCTTTGGACAAGCGCTACCGTACAAATCTTGTACATTGGACCCCGCAGACAACATACCATGAGGCAGAAACCTAGCAAATTGATAGGAGTAAAGATACTTGCATCTATGTCATTGGACGACATTGGCAATTCTGGATGCTTCGACATATGATTCGAACTGAATCTAAAGGGAGTCGCTTTGGACAAGTGCTACCGCACAAATCTTGTTCATTTGGACACCCTGGACAAGATACGATGAGGCAGAATCCTGTCAGATCGATAGGAGCAAAGATATTTGCATCTATATCATTGGACGACATTGGCAATTCTGGATGCTTCGGCTTATGGATCGAGCTGAGTCCAAAGAGTTTCCCTTTGTCTAGTGCTACCGCACAAATCTTGTACACGTGAACCTCCTGGACAAGATACGATGCGGCAGAATCCTAGCAAATTGATAGGAGTAAAGATATTTGCATCTATGTCATTGGATGACATTGGCAATTCTAGATGCTTCGACATATGATTCGACCTGAATCCAAAGGGAGTCGATTTGGACAAGTGCTACCGCACAATTCTTGTACATTTGGACACCTTGGACAAGATAGGATGCGGCAGAATCCTCTCAGATCGATACGAGTAAAGATATTTGCATCTATATAATTGGACGTCATTGGCAATTCTGGATGCTTCGACATATGATTCCACCTGAGTCCAAAGGGAGTCGCTTTGGACAAGTGCTACCGCACAAATCTTGTATATTTGGACACCCTGGACAAGATAAGATGGGGCAGAATCCTGTCAAATCGATAGGAGTAAAGATATTTGCATCTATATCATTGGACGACATTGGCAATTCTGGATGCTCGGCTTATGATTCGACCTGAGTCCAATGAGAATCGCTTTGGGCAAGTGCTACCGCACAAATCTTGTACATTTGGACACCCTGGACAAGATACGATGAGGCAGAATCCTAGCAAATTGATAGGAGTAAAGATATTTGCATCTATATCATTGGACGACATTGGCAATTCTGGATGCTTCGGCTTATGGATCGACCTGAGTCCAAAGACTTTCGCTTTTGTCTATTGCTACCGCATAAATCTTGTACACGTTAACCTCCTGGACAAGATACGATGCGGCAGAATCCTAGCAAATTGATAGGAGTAAAGATATTTGCATCTATGTCAATGGACGACATTGGCAATTCTGGATGCTTCGACATATGATTCGACCTGAATCCAAAGGGAGTCGCTTTGGACAAGTGCTACCGCACAATTCTTGTACATTTGGACACCTTGGACAAGATAGGATGCGGCAGAATCCTGTCAGATCGATACGAGTAAAGATATTTGCATCTATATCATTGGACGACATTGGCAATTCTGGATGCTTCGGCTTATGGATCGACCTGAGTCCAAAGAGTTTCGCTTTTGTCTATTGCTACCGCACAAATCTTGTACACGTGAACCTCATGGACAAGATACGATGAGGCAGAATCCTAGCAAATTGATAGGAGTAAAGATATTTGCATCTATGTCATTGGACGACATTGGCAATTCTGGATGCTTCGACATATGATTCGACCTGAATCCAAAGGGAGTCGCTTTGGACAAGTGCTGCCGCACAAATCTTGTTCATTTGGACACCCTGGACAAGATACGATGAGGCAGAATCCTGTCAGATCTATAGGAGCAAAGATATTTGCATCTATATCATTGGACGACATTGGCAATTCTGGATGCTTCGGCTTATGGATCGACCTGAGTCCAAAGAGTTTCCCTTTGTCTAGTGCTACCGCACAAATCTTGTACACGTGAACCTCCTGGACAAGATACGATGAGGCAGAATCCTATCACATTGATAAGAGTAAGATATTTTCATCTATATCATTGGACGACATTGGCAATTCTGGATGATTCGACATATGATTCGACCTGATTCCAAAGGGAGTCGCTTTGGACAAGTGCTACCACATAATGCTTGTTCATTTGGACACCTTGGGCAAGATAGGATGCGGCAGAATCCTGTCAGATCGATACGAGTAAAGATATTTGCATCTATATCATTGGACGACATTGGCAATTCTGGATGCTCAGGCTTATGATTCGACCTGAGTCCAAAGAGACTCGCTTTGGGCAAGTGCTACCGCAACACATCTTGTACATTTGGACCCCCTGGACAAGATACCATGAGGCAGAATCCTAGCAAATTGATAGGAGTAAAGATACTTGCATCTATGTCATTGGACGACATTGGCAATTCTGGATGCTTCGACTTATGATTCGACCTGAATCCAAAGAGAGTCGCTTTGGACAAGTGCTACCGCAACGAATCTTGTACATTTGGACCTCCTGGACAAGGTATGATGAGGCAGAATCCTATCACATTGACAGGTGTAAAAATATTTGCATCTATATCATTGGACGACATTGGCAATTGTGGATGCTCGGCTTATGATTCGACCTGAGTCCAATGAGAGTCGCTTTGGGCAAGTGCGACCGCACAAATCTTGTACATTTGGACCCCCTGGAAAAGATACCATGAGGCAGAATCCTAGCAAATTGATAGGAGTAAAGATACTTGCATCTATGTCATTGGACGACATTGGCAATTCTGGATGCTTCGACATATGATTCCACCTGAGTCCAAAGAGAGTCGCTTTGGACAAGTGCTACCGCAACAAATCTTGTACATTTGGACCTCCTGGACAAGGTATGATGAGGCAGAATCCTATCACATTGATAAGAGTAAGATATTTTCATGTATATCATTGGACGACATTGGCAATTCTGGATGCTTCGACATATGATTCCACCTGAGTCCAAAGAGAGTCGCTTTGGACAAGTGCTACCGCAACAAATCTTGTACATTTGGACCTCCTGGACAAGGTATGATGAGGCAGAATCCTATCACATTGACAGGTGTAAAAATATTTGCATCTATATCATTGGACGACATTGGCAATTGTGGATGCTTCGACATATGATTCCACCTGAGTCCAAAGGGAGTCGCTTTGGACAAGTGCTACCGCCCAAATCTTGTACATTTGGACACCCTGGACAAGATACGATGAGGCAGAATCCTATCACATTGATAAGAGTAAGATATTTTCATCTATATCATTGGACGACATTGGCAATTCTGGATGATTCGACATATGATTCGACCTGAGTCCAAAGAGAGTCGCTTTGGACAAGTGCTACCGCAACAAATCTTGTACATTTGGACCTCCTGGACAAGGTATGATGAGGCAGAATCCTATCACATTGATAAGAGTAAGATATTTTCATGTATATCATTGGACGACATTGGCAATTCTGGATGCTCGGCTTATGATTCGACCTGGGTCCAAAGGGAGTCGCTTTGGACAAGTGCTACCGTACAAATCTTGTACATTTGGACCCCGCGGACAACATACCATGAGGCAGAAACCTAGCAAATTGATAGGAGTAAAGATACTTGCATCTATGTCATTGGACGACATTGGCAATTCTGGATGCTTCGACTTATGATTCGACCTGAATCCAAAGGGAGTCGCTTTGGACAAGTGCTACCGCCCAAATCTTGTAAATTTGGACACCCTGGACAAGATACGATGAGGCAGAATCCTATCACTTTGAAAAGAGTAAGATATTTTCATCTATATCATTGGACGACATTGGCAATTCTGGATGCTCGGCTTATGATTCGACCTGAGTCCAAAGAGTTTCGCTTTTGTCTAGTGCTACGGCACAAATCTTGTACACTTGAACATCCTGGACAAGATACGATGAGTCAGAATCCTGTCAAATTGATAGGAGTGAAGATATTTGTATCTATATCATTGGACGACATTGGCAATTCTGGATGCTCGGCATATGATTCGACCTGGGTCCAAAGGGAGTCGCTTTGGACAAGTGCTACCGTACAAATCTTGTACATTTGGACCCCGCGGACAACATACCATGAGGCAGAATCCTGTCAGATCGATACGAGTAAAGATACTTGCATCTATATCATTGGACGACATTGGCAATTGTGGATGCTCGGCTTATGATTCGACCTGAGTCCAATGAGAGTCGCTTTGGGCAAGTGCGACCGCACAAATCTTGTACATTTGGACCCCCTGGAAAAGATACCATGAGGCAGAATCCTAGCAAATTGATAGGAGTAAAGATACTTGCATCTATGTCATTGGACGACATTGGCAATTCTGGATGCTTCGACATATGATTCCACCTGAGTCCAAAGAGAGTCGCTTTGGACAAGTGCTACCGCAACAAATCTTGTACATTTGGACCTCCTGGACAAGGTATGACGAGGCAGAATCCTATCACATTGATAAGAGTAAGTTATTTTCATGTATATCATTGGACGACATTGGCAATTCTGGATGCTTCGACATATGATTCCACCTGAGTCCAAAGAGAGTCGCTTTGGACAAGTGCTACCGCAACAAATCTTGTACATTTGGACCTCCTGGACAAGGTATGATGAGGCAGAATCCTATCACATTGACAGGTGTAAAAATATTTGCATCTATATCATTGGACGACATTGGCAATTGTGGATGCTCGGCTTATGATTCGACCTGAGTCCAATGAGAGTCGCTTTGGGCAAGTGCGACCGCACAAATCTTGTACATTTGGACCCCCTGGACAAGATACGATGAGGCAGAATCCTGTCAGATCGATAGGAGCGAAGATATTTGCATCTATATCATTGGACGACATTGGCAATTCTGGATGCTTCGGCTTATGGATCGACCTGAGTCCAAAGAGTTTCCCTTTGTCTAGTGCTACCGCACAAATCTTGTACACGTGAACCTCCTGGACAAGATACGATGCGGCAGAATCCTAGCAAATTGATAGGAGTAAAGATATTTGCATCTATGTCATTGGACGACATTGGCAATTCTGGATGCTTCGACGTATGATTCGACCTGAATCCAAAGGGAGTCGCTTTGGACAAGTGCTACCGCACAATTCTTGTACATTTGGACACCTTGGACAAGATAGGATGCGGCAGAATCCTGTCAGATCGATACGAGTAAAGATATCTGCATCTATATCATTGGACGACATTGGCAATTCTGGATGCTCAGGCTTATGATTCGACCTGAGTCCAAAGAGAGTCGCTTTGGGCAAGTGCTACCGCAACACATCTTGTACATTTGGACCCCCTGGACAAGGTATGATGAGGCAGAATCCTATCACATTGATAAGAGTAAGATATTTGCATCTATATCATTGGACGACATTGGCAATTCTGGATGCTCGGCTTATGATTCGACCTGAGTCCAAAGAGTTTCCCTTTGTCTAGTGCTACCGCACAAATCTTGTACACGTGATCCTCCTGGACAAGATACGATGCGGCAGAATCCTAGCAAATTGATAGGAGTAAAGATATTTGCATCTATGTCATTGGACGACATTGGCAATTCTGGATGCTTCGACATATGATTCGACCTGAATCCAAAGGGAGACGCTTTGGACAAGTGCTACCGCACAATTCTTGTACATTTGGACACCTTGGACAAGATAGGATGCGGCAGAATCCTGTCAGATCGATACGAGTAAAGATACTTGCATCTATGTCATTGGACGACATTGGCAATTCTGGATGCTTCGACATATGATTCCAACTGAGTCCAAAGAGAGTCGCTTTGGACAAGTGCTACCGCAACAAATCTTGTACATTTGGACCTCCTGGACAAGGTATGATGAGGCAGAATCCTATCACATTGATAAGAGTAAGATATTTTCATGTATATCATTGGACGACATTGGCAATTCTGGATTCTCGGCATATGATTCGACCTGGGTCCAAAGGGAGTCGCTTTGGACAAGTGCTACCGTACAAATCTTGTACATTTGGACCCCGCGGACAACATACCATGAGGCAGAATCCTGTCAGATCGATACGAGTAAAGATACTTGCATCTATATCATTGGACGACATTGGCAATTGTGGATGCTCGGCTTATGATTCGACCTGAGTCCAATGAGAGTCGCTTTGGGCAAGTGCGACCGCACAAATCTTGTACATTTGGACCCCCTGGAAAAGATACCATGAGGCAGAATCCTAGCAAATTGATAGGAGTAAAGATACTTGCATCTATGTCATTGGACGACATTGGCAATTCTGGATGCTTCGACATATGATTCCACCTGAGTCCAAAGAGAGTCGCTTTGGACAAGTGCTACCGCAACAAATCTTGTACATTTGGACCTCCTGGACAAGGTATGATGAGGCAGAATCCTATCACATTGATAAGAGTAAGATATTTTCATGTATATCATTGGAAGACATTGGCAATTCTGGATGCTTCGACATATGATTCCACCTGAGTCCAAAGAGAGTCGCTTTGGACAAGTGCTACCGCAACAAATCTTGTACATTTGGACCTCCTGGACAAGGTATGATGAGGCAGAATCCTATCACATTGACAGGTGTAAAAATATTTGCATCTATATCATTGGACGACATTGGCAATTGTGGATGCTTCGACATATGATTCCACCTGAGTCCAAAGGGAGTCGCTTTGGACAAGTGCTACCGCCCAAATCTTGTACATTTGGACACCCTGGACAAGATACGATGAGGCAGAATCCTATCACATTGATAAGAGTAAGATATTTTCATCTATATCATTGGACGACATTGGCAATTCTGGATGATTCGACATATGATTCGACCTGATTCCAAAGGGAGTCGCTTTGGACAAGTGCTACCGCATAATGCTTGTTCATTTGGACACCTTGGATAAGATAGGATGCGGCAGAATCCTGTCAGATCGATACGAGTAAAGATATTTGCATCTATATCATTGGACGACATTGGCAATTCTGGATGCTCAGGCTTATGATTCGACCTGAGTCCAAAGAGACTCGCTTTGGGCAAGTGCTACCGCAACACATCTTGTACATTTGGACCCCCTGGACAAGATACCATGAGGCAGAATCCTAGCAAATTGATAGGAGTAAAGATACTTGCATCTATGTCATTGGACGACATTGGCAATTCTGGATGCTTCGACATATGATTCCACCTGAGTCCAAAGAGAGTCGCTTTGGACAAGTGCTACCGCAACAAATCTTGTACATTTGGACCTCCTGGACAAGGTATGATGAGGCAGAATCCTATCACATTGATAAGAGTAAGATATTTTCATGTATATCATTGGACGACATTGGCAATTCTGGATGCTCGGCTTATGATTCGACCTGGGTCCAAAGGGAGTCGCTTTGGACAAGTGCTACCGTACAAATCTTGTACATTTGGACCCCGCGGACAACATACCATGAGGCAGAAACCTAGCAAATTGATAGGAGTAAAGATACTTGCATCTATGTCATTGGACGACATTGGCAATTCTGGATGCTTCGACTTATGATTCGACCTGAATCCAAAGGGAGTCGCTTTGGACAAGTGCTACCGCCCAAATCTTGTAAATTTGGACACCCTGGACAAGATACGATGAGGCAGAATCCTATCACTTTGAAAAGAGTAAGATATTTTCATCTATATCATTGGACGACATTGGCAATTCTGGATGCTCGGCTTATGTTTCGACCTGAGTCCAAAGAGTTTCGCTTTTGTCTAGTGCTACGGCACAAATCTTGTACACTTGAACATCCTGGACAAGATACGATGAGTCAGAATCCTGTCAAATTGATAGGAGTGAAGATATTTGTATCTATATCATTGGACGACATTGGCAATTCTGGATGCTCAGGCTTATGATTCAACCTGAGTCCAAAGAGAGTCGCTTTGGACAAGTGCTACCGCAACGAATCTTGTACATTTGGACCTCCTGGACAAGGTATGATGAGGCAGAATCCTATCACATTGACAGGTGTAAAAATATTTGCATCTATATCATTGGACGACATTGGCAATTGTGGATGCTCGGCTTATGATTCGACCTGAGTCCAATGAGAGTCGCTTTGGGCAAGTGCGACCGCACAAATCTTGTACATTTGGACCCCCTGGAAAAGATACCATGAGGCAGAATCCTAGCAAATTGATAGGAGTAAAGATACTTGCATCTATGTCATTGGACGACATTGGCAATTCTGGATGCTTCGACATATGATTCCACCTGAGTCCAAAGAGAGTCGCTTTGGACAAGTGCTACCGCAACAAATCTTGTACATTTGGACCTCCTGGACAAGGTATGACGAGGCAGAATCCTATCACATTGATAAGAGTAAGGTATTTTCATGTATATCATTGGACGACATTGGCAATTCTGGATGCTTCGACATATGATTCCACCTGAGTCCAAAGAGAGTCGCTTTGGACAAGTGCTACCGCAACAAATCTTGTACATTTGGACCTCCTGGACAAGGTATGATGAGGCAGAATCCTATCACATTGACAGGTGTAAAAATATTTGCATCTATATCATTGGACGACATTGGCAATTCTGGATGCTTCGACATATGATTCCACCTGAGTCCAAAGAGAGTCGCTTTGGACAAGTGCTACCGCAACAAATCTTGTACACGTGAACCTCCTGGACAAGATACGATGCGGCAGAATCCTAGCAAATTGATAGGAGTAAAGATATTTGCATCTATGTCATTGGACGACATTGGCAATTCTGGATGCTTCGACGTATGATTCGACCTGAATCCAAAGGGAGTCGCTTTGGACAAGTGCTACCGCACAATTCTTGTACATTTGGACACCTTGGACAAGATAGGATGCGGCAGAATCCTGTCAGATCGATACGAGTAAAGATATTTGCATCTATATCATTGGACGACATTGGCAATTCTGGATGCTCAGGCTTATGATTCGACCTGAGTCCAAAGAGGGTCGCTTTGGGCAAGTGCTACCGCAACACATCTTGTACATTTGGACCCCCTGGACAAGGTATGATGAGGCAGAATCCTATCACATTGATAAGAGTAAGATATTTGCATCTATATCATTGGACGACATTGGCAATTCAGGATGCTCGGCTTATGATTCGACCTGAGTCCAAAGAGTTTCGCTTTTGTCTAGTGCTACCGCACAAATCTTGTACACTTGAACATCCTGGACAAGATACGACGAGTCAGAATCCTGTCAAATTGATAGGGGTGAAGATATTTGTATCTATATCATTGGACGACATTGGCAATTCTGGATGCTCAGGCTTATGATTCAACCTGAGTCCAAAGAGAGTCGCTTTGGACAAGTGCTACCGCAACGAATCTTGTACATTTGGACCTCCTGGACAAGGTATGATGAGGCAGAATCCTATCACATTGACAGGAGTAAAAATATTTGCATCTATATCATTGGACGACATTGGCAATTCTGGATGCTCGGCTTTTGATTCGACCTGAGTCCAATGAGAGTCGCTTTGGGCAAGTGCGACCGCACAAATCTTGTACATTTGGACCCCCTGGACAAGATACGATGAGGCAGAATCCTAGCAAATTGATAGGTGTAAAGATATTTGCATCTATATCATTGGACGACATTGGCAATTCTGGATGCTTCGGCTTATGGATCGACCTGAGTCCAAAGAGTTTCCCTTTGTCTAGTGCTACCGCACAAATCTTGTACACGTGAACCTCCTGGACAAGATACGATGCGGCAGAATCCTAGCAAATTGATAGGAGTAAAGATATTTGCATCTATGTCATTGGACGACATTGGCAATTCTGGATGCTTCGACATATGATTCGACCTGAATCCAAAGGGAGTCGCTTTGGACAAGTGCTACCGCACAATTCTTGTACATTTGGACACCTTGGACAAGATAGGATGCGGCAGAATCCTGTCAGATCGATACGAGTAAAGATATTTGCATCTATATCATTGGACGACATTGGCAATTCTGGATGCTCAGGCTTATGATTCGACCTGAGTCCAAAGAGAGTCGCTTTGGGCAAGTGCTACCGCAACACATCTTGTACATTTGGACCCCCTGGACAAGGTATGATGAGGCAGAATCCTATCACATTGATAAGAGTAAGATATTTGCATCTATATCATTGGACGACATTGGCAATTCTGGATGCTCGGCTTATGATTCGACCTGGGTCCAAAGGGAGTCGCTTTGGACAAGTGCTACCGTACAAATCTTGTACATTTGGACCCCGCGGACAACATACCATGAGGCAGAAACCTAGCAAATTGATAGGAGTAAAGATACTTGCATCTATGTCATTGGACGACATTGGCAATTCTGGATGCTTCGACTTATGATTCGACATGAATCCAAAGGGAGTCGCTTTGGACAAGTGCTACCGCCCAAATCTTGTAAATTTGGACACCCTGGACAAGATACGATGAGGCAGAATCCTATCACTTTGAAAAGAGTAAGATATTTTCATCTATATCATTGGACGACATTGGCAATTCTGGATGCTCGGCTTATGATTCGACCTGAGTCCAAAGAGTTTCGCTTTTGTCTAGTGCTACGGCACAAATCTTGTACACTTGAACATCCTGGACAAGATACGATGAGTCAGAATCCTGTCAAATTGATAGGAGTGAAGATATTTGTATCTATATCATTGGACGACATTGGCAATTCTGGATGCTCAGGCTTATGATTCAACCTGAGTCCAAAGAGAGTCGCTTTGGACAAGTGCTACCGCAACGAATCTTGTACATTTGGACCTCCTGGACAAGGTATGATGAGGCAGAATCCTATCACATTGACAGGTGTAAAAATATTTGCATCTATATCATTGGACGACATTGGCAATTGTGGATGCTCGGCTTATGATTCGACCTGAGTCCAATGAGAGTCGCTTTGGGCAAGTGCGACCGCACAAATCTTGTACATTTGGACCCCCTGGAAAAGATACCATGAGGCAGAATCCTAGCAAATTGATAGGAGTAAAGATACTTGCATCTATGTCATTGGACGACATTGGCAATTCTGGATGCTTCGACATATGATTCCACCTGAGTCCAAAGAGAGTCGCTTTGGACAAGTGCTACCGCAACAAATCTTGTACATTTGGACCTCCTGGACAAGGTATGACGAGGCAGAATCCTATCACATTGATAAGAGTAAGATATTTTCATGTATATCATTGGACGACATTGGCAATTCTGGATGCTTCGACATATGATTCCACCTGAGTCCAAAGAGAGTCGCTTTGGACAAGTGCTACCGCAACAAATCTTGTACATTTGGACCTCCTGGACAAGGTATGATGAGGCAGAATCCTATCACATTGACAGGTGTAAAAATATTTGCATCTATATCATTGGACGACATTGGCAATTGTGGATGCTCGGCTTATGATTCGACCTGAGTCCAATGAGGGTCGCTTTGGGCAAGTGCGACCGCACAAATCTTGTACATTTGGACCCCCTGGACAAGATACGATGAGGCAGAATCCTGTCAGATCGATAGGAGCGAAGATATTTGCATCTATATCATTGGACGACATTGGCAATTCTGGATGCTTCGGCTTATGGATCGACCTGAGTCCAAAGAGTTTCCCTTTGTCTAGTGCTACCGCACAAATCTTGTACACGTGAACCTCCTGGACAAGATACGATGCGGCAGAATCCTAGCAAATTGATAGGAGTAAAGATATTTGCATCTATGTCATTGGACGACATTGGCAATTCTGGATGCTTCGACGTATGATTCGACCTGAATCCAAAGGGAGTCGCTTTGGACAAGTGCTACCGCACAATTCTTGTACATTTGGACACCTTGGACAAGATAGGATGCGGCAGAATCCTGTCAGATCGATACGAGTAAAGATATTTGCATCTATATCATTGGACGACATTGGCAATTCTGGATGCTCAGGCTTATGATTCGACCTGAGTCCAAAGAGAGTCGCTTTGGGCAAGTGCTACCGCAACACATCTTGTACATTTGGACCCCCTGGACAAGGTATGATGAGGCAGAATCCTATCACATTGATAAGAGTAAGATATTTGCATCTATATCATTGGACGACATTGGCAATTCAGGATGCTCGGCTTATGATTCGACCTGAGTCCAAAGAGTTTCGCTTTTGTCTAGTGCTACCGCACAAATCTTGTACACTTGAACATCCTGGACAAGATACGATGAGTCAGAATCCTGTCAAATTGATAGGGGTGAAGATATTTGTATCTATATCATTGGACGACATTGGCAATTCTGGATGCTCAGGCTTATGATTCAACCTGAGTCCAAAGAGAGTCGCTTTGGACAAGTGCTACCGCAACGAATCTTGTACATTTGGACCTCCTGGACAAGGTATGATGAGGCAGAATCCTATCACATTGACAGGAGTAAAAATATTTGCATCTATATCATTGGACGACATTGGCAATTCTGGATGCTCGGCTTTTGATTCGACCTGAGTCCAATGAGAGTCGCTTTGGGCAAGTGCGACCGCACAAATCTTGTACATTTGGACCCCCTGGACAAGATACGATGAGGCAGAATCCTAGCAAATTGATAGGTGTAAAGATATTTGCATCTATATCATTGGACGACATTGGCAATTCTGGATGCTTCGGCTTATGGATCGACCTGAGTCCAAAGAGTTTCCCTTTGTCTAGTGCTACCGCACAAATCTTGTACACGTGAACCTCCTGGACAAGATACGATGCGGCAGAATCCTAGCAAATTGATAGGAGTAAAGATATTTGCATCTATGTCATTGCACGACATTGGCAATTCTGGATGCTTCGACATATGATTCGACCTGAATCCAAAGGGAGTCGCTTTGGACAAGTGCTACCGCACAATTCTTGTACATTTGGACACCTTGGACAAGATAGGATGCGGCAGAATCCTGTCAGATCGATACGAGTAAAGATATTTGCATCTATATCATTGGACGACATTGGCAATTCTGGATGCTCAGGCTTATGATTCCACCTGAGTCCAAAGAGAGTCGCTTTGGACAAGTGCTACCGCAACGAATCTTGTACATTTGGACCTCCTGGACAAGGTATGATGAGGCAGAATCCTATCACATTGACAGGAGTAAAAATATTTGCATCTATATCATTCGACGTCATTGGCAATTCTGGATGCTCGGCTTATGATTCGACCTGAGTCCAATGAGAGTCGCTTTGGGCAAGTGCGACCGCACAAATCTTGTACATTTGGACCTCCTGGACAAGGTATGATGAGGCAGAATCCTATCACATTGATAAGAGTAAGATATTTGCATCTATATCATTGGACGACATTGGCAATTCTGGATGCTCAGCTTATGATTTGACCTCAGTCCAAAGGGAGTCGCTTTGGACAAGTGCTACCACACAAATCTTGTACATTTGGACGCCCTGGACAAGATACGATGGGGCAGAATCCTGCCAGATCGATAGGAGTGAAGATATATGCATCTATATCATTGGACGACATTGGCAATTCTGGATGCTTCGGCTTATGGATCGACCTGAGTCCAAAGAGTTTCGCTTTTGTCTAGTGCTACCGCACAAATCTTGTACACGTGAACCTCATGGACAAGATACGATGAGGCAGAATCCTAGCAAATTGATAGGAGTAAAGATATTTGCATCTATGACATTGGACGACATTGGCAATTCTGGATGCTTCGACTTATGATTCGACCTGAATCCAAAGGGAGTCGCTTTGGACAAGTGCTACCGCACAATTCTTGTACATTTGGACACCTTGGACAAGATAGGATGCGGCAGAATCCTGTCAGATCGATACGAGTAAAGATATTTGCATCTATATCATTGGACGACATTGGCAATTCTGGATGCTCGGCTTATGATTCGACTTGAGTCCAATGAGAGTCGCTTTGGGCAAGTGCGACCGCACAAATCTTGTACATTTGGACCCCCTGAACAAGATACGATGAGGCAGAATCCTATCACATTGATAAGAGTAAGATATTTGCATCTATATCATTGGACGACATTGGCAATTCTGGATGCTCGGCTTTTGATTCGACCTGAGTCCAAAGGGAGTCGCTTTGGACAAGTGGTACCGCACAAATCTTGTACATTTGGACACCCCGGACAAGATACCATGAGGCAGAATCCTAGCAAATTGATAGGAGTAAAGATACTTGCATCTATGTCATTGGACGACATTGGCAATTCTGGATGCTTCGACTTATGATTCGACCTGAATCCAAAGGGAGTCGCTTTGGACAAGTGCTACCGCACAAATCTTGTTCATTTGGACACCCTGGACAAGATACGATGAGGCAGAATCCTGTCAGATCGATAGGAGCAAAGATATTTGCATCTATATCATTGGACGACATTGGCAATTCTGGATGCTTCGGCTTATGGATCGACCTGAGTCCAAAGAGTTTCCCTTTGTCTAGTGCTACCGCACAAATCTTGTACACGTGAACCTCCTGGACAAGATACGATGCGGCAGAATCCTAGCAAATTGATAGGAGTAAAGATATTTGCATCTGTGTCATTGGACGACATTGGCAATTCTGGATGCTTCGACATATGATTCGACCTGAATCCAAAGGGAGTCGCTTTGGACAAGTGCTACCGCACAATTCTTGTACATTTGGACACCTTGGACAAGATAGGATGCGGCAGAATCCTGTCAGATCGATACGAGTAAAGATATTTGCATCTATATCATTGGACGACATTGGCAATTCTGGATGCTCAGGCTTATGATTCGACCTGAGTCCAAAGGGTGTCGCTTTGGACAAGTGCTACCGCACAAATCTTGTACATTTGGACACCCTGGACAAGATATGATGGGGCAGAATCCTGTCAGATCGATAGGAGTAAAGATATTTGCATCTATATCATTGGACGACATTGGCAATTCTGGATGCTTCGGCTTATGATTCGACCTGAGTCCAAAGAGATTCGCTTTTGTCAAGTGCTACCTTACAAATCTTGTACATTAGAACTTGCTGGACAAGATACGATGAGGCAGAATCCTGTAAAATTGATAGGAGTGAAGATATTTGCCTCTATATCATTGGACAATATCGCCGTTTCTGGATGCTCAGGCTTATGATTCGACCTGAGTCCAAAGAGAGTCGCTTTGGGCAAGTGCTACCGCAACAAATCTTGTACATTTGGACCTCCTGGACAAGGTATGATGAGGCAGAATCCTATCACATTGATAAGAGTAAGATATTTGCATCTATATCATTGGACGACATTGGCAATTCTGGATGCTTCGACATATGATTCGACCTGAATCCAAAGGGAGTCGCTTTGGACAAGTGCTACCGCAACAAATCTTGTACATTTGGACCTCCTGGACAAGAAACGATGAGGCAGAATCCTAGCAAATTGATAGGAGTAAAGATATTTGCATCTATGTCATTGGACGACATTGGCAATTCTGGATGCTCGGCTTATGATTCGACCTGAGTCCAAAGGGAGTCGCTTTGGACAAGTGCTACCGCACAAATCTTGTACATTTGGACCCCCCGGACAAGATACCATGAGGCAGAATCCTAGCAAATTGATAGGAGTAAAGATACTTGCATTTATGTCATTGGACGACTTTGGCAATTCTGGATGCTTCGACATATGATTCCACCTGAGTCCAAAGGGAGTCGCTTTGGACAAGTGCTACCGCACAAATCTTGTACATTTGGACACCCTGGACAAGATACGATGAGGCAGAATCCTAGCAAATTGATAGGAGTAAAGATATTTGCATCTATATCATTGGACGACATTGGCAATTCTGGATGCTTCGGCTTATGATTCGACCTGAATCCAAAGGGAGTCGCTTTGGACAAGTGCTACCGCACAATTCTTGTACATTTGGACACCCTGGACAAGATACGATGGGGCAGAATCCTTTCAGATCGAAAGGAGTAAAGATATTTGCCTCTATATCATTGGACAATATCGGCAATTCTGGATGCTCAGGCTTATGATTCAACCTGAGTCCAAAGAGAGTCGCCTTGGACAAGTGCTACCGCAATAAATCTTGTACATTTGGACCTCCTGGACAAGGTATGATGAGGCAGAATTCTATCACATTCATAAGAGTAAGATATTTGCCTCTATATCAATGGACGACATTGTGCAATTCTGGATGCTCGGCTTATGATTCGACCTGAGTCCAAAGGGAGTCGCTTTGGACAAGTGCTACCGCACAATTCTTGTACATTTGGACACCCTGGACAAGATACGATGGGGCAGAATCCTTTCAGATCGAAAGGAGTAAAGATATTTGCCTCTATATCATTGGACAATATCGGCAATTCTGGATGCTCAGGCTTATGATTCAACCTGAGTCCAAAGAGAGTCGCTTTGGACAAGTGCTACCGCACAAATCTTGTACATTTGGACACCTTGGACAAGATAGGATGCGGCAGAATCCTGTCAGATCGATACGAGTAAAGATATTTGCATCTATATCATTGGACGACATTGGCAATTCTGGATGCTCAGGCTTATGATTCGACCTGAGTCCAAAGGGTGTCGCTTTGGACAAGTGCTACCGCACAAATCTTGTACATTTGGACACCCTGGACAAGATATGATGGGGCAGAATCCTGTCAGATCGATAGGAGTAAAGATATTTGCATCTATATCATTGGACGACATTGGCAATTCTGGATGCTTCGGCTTATGATTCGACCTGAGTCCAAAGAGATTCGCTTTTGTCAAGTGCTACCTTACAAATCTTGTACATTAGAACCTGCTGGACAAGATACGATGAGGCAGAATCCTGTAAAATTGATAGGAGTGAAGATATTTGCCTCTATATCATTGGACAATATCGCCGTTTCTGGATGCTCAGGCTTATGATTCGACCTGAGTCCAAAGAGAGTCGCTTTGGGCAAGTGCTACCGCAACAAATCTTGTACATTTGGACCTCCTGGACAAGGTATGATGAGGCAGAATCCTATCACATTGATAGGAGTAAAGATATTTGCATCTATATCATTGGACGACATTGGCAATTCTGGATGCTTCGGCTTATGATTCGACCTGAGTCCAATGAGAGTCGCTTTGGGCAAGTGCGACCGCACAAATCTTGTACATTTGGACCCCCTGAACAAGATACGATGAGGCAGAATCCTAGCAAATTGATAGGAGCAAAGATATTTGCATCTATATCATTGGACGACATTGGCAATTCTGGATGCTTCGGCTTATGGATCGACCTGAGTCCAAAGAGTTTTCCTTTGTCTAGTGCTACCGCACAAATCTTGTACACGTGAACCTCCTGGACAAGATACGATGCGGCAGAATCCTAGCAAATTGATAGGAGTAAAGATAGTTGCATCTATGTCATTGGACGACATTGGCAATTCTGGATGCTTCGACATATGATTCGACCTGAATCCAAAGGGAGTCGCTTTGGACAAGTGCTAACGCACAATTCTTGTACATTTGGACACCTTGGACAAGATAGGATGCGGCAGAATCCTGTCAGATGGATACGAGTAAAGATATTTGCATCTATATCATTGGACGACATTGGCAATTCTGGATGCTCAGGCTTATGATTCGACCTGAGTCCAAAGAGAGTCGCTTTGGGCAAATGCTACCACAACACATCTTGTACATTTGGACCTCTTGGACAAGGTATGATGAGGCAGAATCCTATCACATTCATAGGAGTAAAGATATTTGCATCTATATCATTGGACGACATTGGCAATTCTGGATGCTCCGGCTTATGATTCGACCTGAGTCCAAAGAGAGTCGCTTTGGGCAAGTGCTACCGCAACAAATCTTGTACATTTGGACCTCCAGGACAAGGTATGATGAGGCAGAATCCTATCACATTGATAAGAGTAAGATATTTGCATCTATATCATTGGACGACATTGGCAATTCTGGATGCTTCGACATGTGATTCGACCTGAATCCAAAGGGAGTCGCTTTGGACAAGTGCTACCGCAGCGAATCTTGTACATTTGGACCTCCTGGACAAGGTATGATGAGGCAGAATCACATCACATTGATAGGAGTAAAGATATTTGCATCTATATCATTGGACGACATTGCAAATTCTGGATGCTCGGCTTATGATTCGTCTTGAGTCCAAAGGGAGTCGCTTTGGAAAAGTGCTACCGCAACGAATCTTGTACATTTGGACCTCCTGGACAAAGTATGATGAGGCAGAATCCTATCACATTGACAGGAGTAAAAATATTTGCATCTATATCATTGGACGACATTGGCAATTCTGGATGCTCGGCTTATGATTCGACCTGAGTCCAATGAGAGTCGCTTTGGGCAAGTGCGACCGCACAAATCTTGTACATTTGGACCCCCTGAACAAGATTCGATGAGGCAGAATCCTAGCAAATTGATAGGTTTAAAGATATTTGCATCTATATCATTGGACGCCATTGGCAATACAGGATGCTTCGGCTTATGGATCGACCTGAGTCCAAAGAGTTTCGCTTTTGTCTAGTGCTACTGCACAAATCTTGTACACTTGAAACTCCTGGACAAGATACGATGAGGCAGAATCCTATCACATTGATAGGAGTAAAGATATTTGCATCTATATCATTGGACGACATTGGCAATTCTGGATGCTTCGACATATGATTCGACCTGAATCCAAAGGGAGTCGCTTTGGACAAGTGCTACCGCAACGAATCTTGTACATTTGGACCTCCTGGACAAAGGTATGATGAGGCAGAATCCTATCACATTGATAGGAGTAAAGATATTTGCATCTATATCATTGGACGACATTGGCAATTCTGGATGCTCGGCTTATGATTCGACCTGAGTCCAATGAGAGTCGCTTTGGGCAAGTGCTACCGCACAAATCTTGAACATTTGGACCCCCTGGACAAGATACGATGAGGCACAACCCTTGCAAATTGATAGGAGTAAAGATATTTGCATCTATATCATTGGACGACCTTGGCAATTCTGGATGCTTCGGCTTATGGATCGACCTGAGTCCAAAGAGAGTCGCTTTGGACAAGTGCTACCGCAATAAATCTTGTACATTTGGACCTCCTGGACAAGGTATGATGAGGCAGTATCCTATCACATTGATAAGAGTAAGATATTTGCATCTATATCATTGGACGACATTGGCAATTCTGGATGCTCAGGCTTATGATTCCACCTGAGTCCAAAGAGAGTCGCTTTGGACAAGTGCTACCGCAACGAATCTTGTACATTTGGACCTCCTGGACAAGGTATGATGAGGCAGAATCCTATCACATTGACAGGAGTAAAAATATTTGCATCTATATCATTCGACGTCATTGGCAATTCTGGATGCTCGGCTTATGATTCGACCTGAGTCCAATGAGAGTCGCTTTGGGCAAGTGCGACCGCACAAATCTTGTACATTTGGATCTCCTGGACAAGGTATGATGAGGCAGAATCCTATCACATTGATAAGAGTAAGATATTTGCATCTATATCATTGGACGACATTGGCAATTCTGGATGCTCAGCTTATGATTTGACCTGAGTCCAAAGGGAGTCGCTTTGGACAAGTGCTACCGCACAAATCTTGTACATTTGGACGCCCTGGACAATATACGATGGGGCAGAATCCTGCCAGATCGATAGGAGTGAAGATATATGCATCTATATCATTGGACGACATTGGCAATTCTGGATGCTTCGGCTTATGGATCGACCTGAGTCCAAAGAGTTTCGCTTTTGTCTAGTGCTACCGCACAAATCTTGTACAGGTGAACCTCATGGACAAGATACGATGAGGCAGAATCCTAGCAAATTGATAGGAGTAAAGATATTTGCATCTATGACATTGGACGACATTGGCAATTCTGGATGCTTCGACTTATGATTCGTCCTGAATCCAAAGGGAGTCGCTTTGGACAAGTGCTACCGCACAAATCTTGTTCATTTGGACACCCTGGACAAGATAGGATGCGGCAGAATCCTGTCAAATCGATACGAGTAAAGATATTTGCATCTATATCATTGGACGACATTGGCAATTCTGGATGCTCAGGCTTATGATTCGACCTGAGTCCAAAGAGAGTCGATCTGGACAAGTGCTACCGTACAAATCTTGTACATTTGGACCCTCTGGACAAGGTATGATGAGGCAGAATTCTATCACATTAATAAGAGTAAGATATTTGCATCTATATCATTGGACGACATTGTGCAATTCTGGATGCTCGGCTTATGATTCGACCTGAATCCAAAGGGAGTCGCTTTGAACAAGTGCTACCGCAACGAATCTTGTACATTTGGACCTCCTGGACAAGATACGATGCGGCAGAATCCTAGCAAATTGATAGGAGTAAAGATATTTGCATCTGTGTCATTGGACGACATTGGCAATTCTGGATGCTTCGACATATGATTCGACCTGAATCCAAAGGGAGTCGCTTTGGACAAGTGCTACCGCACAATTCTTGTACATTTGGACACCCTGGACAAGATACGATGGGGCAGAATCCTTTCAGATCGAAAGGAGTAAAGATATTTGCCTCTATATCATTGGACAATATCGGCAATTCTGGATGCTCAGGCTTATGATTCAACCTGAGTCCAAAGGGTGTCGCTTTGGACAAGTGCTACCGCACAAATCTTGTACATTTGGACCTCCTGGACAAGGTATGATGAGGCAGAATTCTATCACATTCATAAGAGTAAGATATTTGCATCTGTGTCATTGGACGACATTGGCAATTCTGGATGCTTCGACATATGATTCGACCTGAATCCAAAGGGAGTCGCTTTGGACAAGTGCTACCGCCCAATTCTTGTACATTTGGACACCTTGGACAAGATAGGATGCGGCAGAATCCTGTCAGATCGATAGGAGTAAAGATATTTGCATCTATATCATTGGACGACATTGGCAATTCTGGATGCTCAGGCTTATGATTCGACCTGAGTCCAAAGGGTGTCGCTTTGGACAAGTGCTACCGCACAAATCTTGTACATTTGGACACCCTGGACAAGATATGATGGGGCAGAATCCTGTCAGATCGATAGGAGTAAAGATATTTGCATCTATATCATTGGACGACATTGGCAATTCTGGATGCTTCGGCTTATGGATCGACCTGAGTCCAAAGAGAGTCGCTTTGGACAAGTGCTACCGCAACAAATCTTGTACATTTGGACCTCCTGGACAAGGTATGATGAGGCAGAATCCTATCACATTGATAAGAGTAAGATATTTGCATCTATATCATTGGACGACATTGGCAATTCTGGATGCTCGGCTTATGATTCGACCTCAGTCCAAAGGGAGTCGCTTTGGACAAGTGCTACCGCACAAATCTTGTGCATTTGGACACCCTGGACAAGATACGATGGGGCAGAATCCTGCCAGATCGATAGGAGTGAAGATATTTGCATCCTTATCATTGGACGACATTGACAATTCTGGATGCTTCGGCTTATGGATCGACCTGACTCCAAAGAGTTTCGCTTTTGTCTAGTGCTACCGCACAAATCTTGTACACGTGAACCTCCTGGACAAGATACGATGAGGCAGAATCCTAGCAAATTGATAGGAGTAAAGATATTTGCATCTATGTCATTGGACGACATTGGCAATTCTGGATGCTTCGACTTATGATTCGCCCTGAATCCAAAGGGAGTCGCTTTGGACAAGTGCTACCGCACAAATCTTGTTCATTTGGACACCCTGGACAAGATACGATGGGGCAGAATCCTTTCAGATCGAAAGGAGTAAAGATATTTGCATCTATATCATTGGACGACATTGGCAATTCTGGCTGCTTCGGCTTATGATTCGACCTGAGTCCAAAGAGATTCGCTTTTGTCAAGTGCTACCTTACAAATCTTGTACAGTAGAACCTGCTGGACAAGATACGATGAGGCAGAATCCTGTAAAATTGATAGGAGTGAAGATATTTGCCTCTATATCATTGGACAATATCGGCAATTCTGGATGCTCAGGCTTATGATTCAACCTGAGTCCAAAGAGAGTCGCTTTGGACAAGTGCTACCGCAATAAATCTTGTACATTTGGACCTCCTGGACAAGGTATGATGAGGCAGAATCCTATCACATTGATAAGAGTAAGATATTTGCATCTATATCATTGGACGACATTGGCAATTCTGAATGCTCGGCTTATGATTCGACCTCAGTCCAAAGGGAGTCGCTTTGGACAAGTGCTACCGCACAAATCTTGTACATTTGGACACTCTGGACAAGATAAGATGGGGCAGAATCCTGTCAGATCGATAGGAGTGACGATATATGCATCTATATCATTGGACGACATTGGCAATTCTGGATGCTCAGGCTTATGATTCGACCTGAGTCCAAAGAGAGTCGCTTTGGGCAAGTGCTATTGCAACACATCTTGTACATTTGGACCTCTTGGACAAGGTATGATGAGGCAGAATCCTATCACATTGATAAGAGTAAGATATTTGCATCTATATCATTGGACGACATTGGCAATTCTGGATGCTCGGCTTTTGATTCGACCTGAGTCCAAAGGGAGTCGCTTTGGACAAGTGCTACCGCACAAATCTTGTACATTTGGACACCCCGGACAAGATACCATGAGGCAGAATCCTAGCAAATTGATAGGAGTAAAGATACTTGCATCTATGTCATTGAACGACATTGGCAATTCTGGATGCTTCGACTTATGATTCGACCTGAATCCAAAGGGAGTCGCTTTGGACAAGTGCTACCGCACAAATCTTGTTCATTTGGACACCCTGGACAAGATACGATGAGGCAGAATCCTGTCAGATCGATAGGAGTAAAGATACTTGCATTTATGTCATTGGACGACTTTGGCAATTCTGGATGCTTCGACATATGATTCCACCTGAGTCCAAAGGGAGTCGCTTTGGACAAGTGCTACCGCACAAATCTTGTACATTTGGACACCCTGGACAAGATACGATGAGGCAGAATCCTACCAAATTGATAGGAGTAAAGATATTTGCATCTATATCATTGGACGACATTGGCAATTCCGGATGCTTCGGCTTATGATTCGACCTGAATCCAAAGGGAGTCGCTTTGGACAAGTGCTACCGCACAATTCTTGTACATTTGGACACCTTGGACAAGATAGGATGCGGCAGAATCCTGTCAGATCGATAGGAGTAAAGATATTTGCATCTATATCATTGGACGACATTGGCAATTCTGGATGCTTCGGCTTATGATTCGACCTGAGTCCAAAGAGATTCGCTTTTGTCAAGTGCTACCTTACAAATCTTGTACATTAGAATCTGCTGGACAAGATACGATGAGGCAGAATCCTGTAAAATTGATAGGAGTGAAGATATTTGCCTCTATATCATTGGACAATATCGCCGTTTCTGGATGCTCAGGCTTATTATTCGACCTGGGTCCAAAGAGAGTCGCTTTGGGAAAGTGCTACCGCAACAAATCTTGTACATTTGGACCTCCTGGACAAGGTATGATCAGGCAGAATCCTAGCAAATTGATAGGAGTAAAGTTATTTGCATCTATATCATTGGACGACATTGGCAATTCTGGATGCTTCGACATATGATTCGACCTGAATCCAAAGGGAGTCGCTTTGGACAAGTGCTACCGCACAATTCTTGTACATTTGGACACCTTGGACAAGATAGGATGCGGCAGAATCCTGTCAGATCGATACGAGTAAAGATATTTGCATCTATATCATTGGACGACATTGGCAATTCTGGATGCTTCGGCTTATGGATCGACCTGAGTCCAAAGAGTTTCGCTTTTGTCTATTGCTACCGCACAAATCTTGTACACGTGAACCTCATGGACAAGATACGATGAGGCAGAATCCTAGCAAATTGATAGGAGTAAAGATATTTGCATCTATGTCATTGGACGACATTGGCAATTCTGGATGCTTCGACATATGATTCGACCTGAATCCAAAGGGAGTCGCTTTGGACAAGTGCTACCGCACAAATCTTGTTCAATTGGACACCCTGGACAAGATACGATGAGGCAGAATCCTGTCAGATCTATAGGAGCAAAGATATTTGCATCTATATCATTGGACGACATTGGCAATTCTGGATGCTTCGGCTTATGGATCGACCTGAGTCCAAAGAGTTTCCCTTTGTCTAGTGCTACCGCACAAATCTTGTACACGTGAACCTCCTGGACAAGATACGATGCGGCAGAATCCTAGCAAATTGATACGAGTAAAGATATTTGCATCTATGTCATTGGACGACATTGGCAATTCTGGATGCTTCGACATATGATTCGACCTGAATCCAAAGGGAGTCGCTTTGGACAAGTGCTACCGCACAATTCTTGTACATTTGGACACCTTGGACAAGATAGGATGCGGCAGAATCCTGTCAGATCGATACGAGTAAAGATATTTGCATCTATATAATTGGACGTCATTGGCAATTCTGGATGCTTCGACATATGATTCCACCTGAGTCCAAAGGGAGTCGCTTTGGACAAGTGCTACCGCCCAAATCTTGTACATTTGGACACCCTGGACAAGATACGATGAGGCAGAATCCTATCACAGTGATAAGAGTAAGATATTTTCATCTATATCATTGGACGACATTGGCAATTCTGGATGATTCGAAATATGATTCGACCTGATTCCAAAGGGAGTCGCTTTGGACAAGTGCTACCGCATAATGCTTGTTCATTTGGACACCTTGGACAAGATAGGATGCGGCAGAATCCTGTCAGATCGATACGAGTAAAGATATTTGCATCTATATCATTGGACGACATTGGCAATTCTGGATGCTTCGGCTTATGGATCGACCTGAGTCCAAAGAGTTTCCCTTTGTCTAGTGCTACCGCACAAATCTTGTACACGTGAACCTCCTGGACAAGATACGATGCGGCAGAATCCTAGCAAATTGATAGGAGTAAAGATATTTGCATCTATGTCATTGGATGACATTGGCAATTCTAGATGCTTCGACATATGATTCGACCTGAATCCAAAGGGAGTCGATTTGGACAAGTGCTACCGCACAATTCTTGTACATTTGGACACCTTGGACAAGATAGGATGCGGCAGAATCCTCTCAGATCGATACGAGTAAAGATATTTGCATCTATATAATTGGACGTCATTGGCAATTCTGGATGCTTCGACATATGATTCCACCTGAGTCCAAAGGGAGTCGCTTTGGACAAGTGCTACCGCACAAATCTTGTATATTTGGACACCCTGGACAAGATAAGATGGGGCAGAATCCTGTCAGATCGATAGGAGTAAAGATATTTGCATCTATATCATTGGACGACATTGGCAATTCTGGATGCTCGGCTTATGATTCGACCTGAGTCCAATGAGAATCGCTTTGGGCAAGTGCTACCGCACAAATCTTGTACATTTGGACACCCTGGACAAGATACGATGAGGCAGAATCCTAGCAAATTGATAGGAGTAAAGATATTTGCATCTATATCATTGGACGACATTGGCAATTCTGGATGCTTCGGCTTATGGATCGACCTGAGTCCAAAGACTTTCGCTTTTGTCTATTGCTACCGCATAAATCTTGTACACGTGAACCTCCTGGACAAGATACGATGCGGCAGAATCCTAGCAAATTGATAGGAGTAAAGATATTTGCATCTATGTCAATGGACGACATTGGCAATTCTGGATGCTTCGACATATGATTCGACCTGAATCCAAAGGGAGTCGCTTTGGACAAGTGCTACCGCACAATTCTTGTACATTTGGACACCTTGGACAAGATAGGATGCGGCAGAATCCTGTCAGATCGATACGAGTAAAGATATTTGCATCTATATCATTGGACGACATTGGCAATTCTGGATGCTTCGGCTTATGGATCGACCTGAGTCCAAAGAGTTTCGCTTTTGTCTATTGCTACCGTACAAATCTTGTACACGTGAACCTCATGGACAAGATACGATGAGGCAGAATCCTAGCAAATTGATAGGAGTAAAGATATTTGCATCTATGTCATTGGACGACATTGGCAATTCTGGATGCTTCGACATATGATTCGACCTGAATCCAAAGGGAGTCGCTTTGGACAAGTGCTACCGCACAAATCTTGTTCATTTGGACACCCTGGACAAGATACGATGAGGCAGAATCCTGTCAGATCTATAGGAGCAAAGATATTTGCATCTATATCATTGGACGACATTGGCAATTCTGGATGCTTCGGCTTATGGATCGACCTGATTCCAAAGAGTTTCCCTTTGTCTAGTGCTACCGCACAAATCTTGTACACGTGAACCTCCTTGACAAGATACGATGCGGCAGAATCCTAGCAAATTGATACAAGTAAAGATATTTGCATCTATGTCATTGGACGACATTGGCAATTCTGGATGCTTCGACATATGATTCGACCTGAATCCAAAGGGAGTCGCTTTGGACAAGTGCTACCGCACAATTCTTGTACATTTGGACACCTTGGACAAGATAGGATGCGGCAGAATCCTGTCAGATCGATACGAGTAAAGATATTTGCATCAATATAATTGGACGTCATTGGCAATTCTGGATGCTTCGACATATGATTCCACCTGAGTCCAAAGGGAGTCGCTTTGGACAAGTGCTACCGCCCAAATCTTGTACATTTGGACACCCTGGACAAGATACGATGAGGCAGAATCCTATCACATTGATAAGAGTAAGATATTTTCATCTATATCATTGGACGACATTGGCAATTCTGGATGATTCGACATATGATTCGACCTGATTCCAAAGGGAGTCGCTTTGGACAAGTGCTACCGCATAATGCTTGTTCATTTGGACACCTTGGACAAGATAGGATGCGGCAGAATCCTGTCAGATCGATACGAGTAAAGATATTTGCATCTATATCATTGGACGACATTGGCAATTCTGGATGCTCAGGCTTATGATTCGACCTGAGTCCAAAGAGACTCGCTTTGGGCAAGTGCTACCGCAACACATCTTGTACATTTGGACCCCCTGGACAAGATACCATGAGGCAGAATCCTAGCAAATTGATAGGAGTAAAGATACTTGCATCTATGTCATTGGACGACATTGGCAATTCTGGATGCTTCGACATATGATTCCACCTGAGACCAAAGAGAGTCGCTTTGGACAAGTGCTACCGCAACAAATCTTGTACATTTGGACCTCCTGGACAAGGTATGATGAGGCAGAATCCTATCACATTGATAAGAGTAAGATATTTTCATGTATATCATTGGACGACATTGGCAATTCTGGATGCTCGGCTTATGATTCGACCTGGGTCCAAAGGGAGTCGCTTTGGACAAGTGCTACCGTACAAATCTTGTACATTTGGACCCCGCGGACAAGATACCATGAGGCAGAAGCCTAGCAAATTGATAGGAGTAAAGATACTTGCATCTATGTCATTGGACGACATTGGCAATTCTGGATGCTTCGGCATATGATTCGACCTGAATCCAAAGGGAGTCGCTTTGGACAAGTGCTACCGCCCAAATCTTGTACATTTGGACACCCTGGACGAGTTACGATGAGGCAAAAACCTATCACATTGATAAGAGTAAGATATTTTCATCTATATCATTGGACGATATTGGCAATTCTGGATGATTCGACATATGATTCGACCTGAATCCAAAGGGAGTCGCTTTGGACAAGTGCTACCGCATAATGCTTGTACATTTGGACACCTTGGACAAGATAGGATGCGGCAGAATCCTGTCAGATCGATACGAGTAAAGATATTTGCATCTATATCATTGGACGACATTGGCAATTCTGGATGCTCAGGCTTATGATTCGACCTGAGTCCAAAGAGAGTCGCTTTGGGCAAGTGCTACCGCAACACATCTTGTACATTTGGACCCCCTGGACAAGATACCATGAGGCAGCATCCTAGCAAATTGATAGGAGTAAAGATACTTGCATCTATGTCATTGGACGACATTGGCAATTCTGGATGCTTCGACATATGATTCCACCTGAGTCCAAAGAGGGTCGCTTTGGACAAGTGCTACCGCAACAAATCTTGTACATTTGGACCTCCTGGACAAGGTATGATGAGGCAGAATCCTATCACATTGATAAGAGTAAGATATTTTCATGTATATCATTGGACGACATTGGCAATTCTGGATGATCGGCTTATGATTCGACCTGGGTCCAAAGGGAGTCGCTTTGGACAAGCGCTACTGTACAAATCTTGTACATTTGGACCCCGCAGACAACATACCATGAGGCAGAAACCTAGCAAATTGATAGGAGTAAAGATACTTACATCTATGTCATTGGACGACATTGGCAATTCTGGATGCTTCGACATATGATTCGAACTGAATCTAAAGAGTTTCCCTTTGTCTAGTGCTACCGCACAAATCTTGTACACGTGAACCTCCTGGACAAGATACGATGCGGCAGAATCCTAGCAAATTGATAGGAGTAAAGATATTTGCATCTATGTCATTGGATGACATTGGCAATTCTAGATGCTTCGACATATGATTCGACCTGAATCCAAAGGGAGTCGATTTGGACAAGTGCTACCGCACAATTCTTGTACATTTGGACACCTTGGACAAGATAGGATGCGGCATAATCCTCTCAGATCGATACGAGTAAAGATATTTGCATCTATATAATTGGACGTCATTGGCAATTCTGGATGCTTCGACATATGATTCCACCTGTGTCCAAAGGGAGTCGCTTTGGACAAGTGCTACCGCACAAATCTTGTATATTTGGACACCCTGGACAAGATAAGATGGGGCAGAATCCTGTCAGATCGATAGGAGTAAAGATATTTGCATCTATATCATTGGACGACATTGGCAATTCTGGATGCTCGGCTTATGATTCGACCTGAGTCCAATGAGAATCGCTTTGGGCAAGTGCTACCGCACAAATCTTGTACATTTG
The DNA here is from genome assembly GCA_963942575.1 of Priocnemis perturbator. NCBI lineage: Eukaryota > Metazoa > Arthropoda > Insecta > Hymenoptera > Pompilidae > Priocnemis > Priocnemis perturbator. Next base: position 13,603,435 of record OZ012652.1, read on the forward strand.
GACACCCTGGACAAGATACGATGAGGCAGAATCCTAGCGAATTGATAGGAGTAAAGATATTTGCATCTATATCATTGGACGACATTGGCAATTCTGGATGCTTCGGCTTATGGATCGACCTGAGTCCAAAGACTTTCGCTTTTGTCTATTGCTACCGCATAAATCTTGTACACGTGAACCTCCTGGACAAGATACGATGCGGCAGAATCCTAGCAAATTGATAGGAGTAAAGATATTTGCATCTATGTCAATGGACGACATTGGCAATTCTGGATGCTTCGACATATGATTCGACCTGAATCCAAAGGGAGTCGCTTTGGACAAGTGCTACCGCACAATTCTTGTACATTTGGACACCTTGGACAAGATAGGATGCGGCAGAATCCTGTCAGATCGATACGAGTAAAGATATTTGCATCTATATCATTGGACGACATTGGCAATTCTGGATGCTTCGGCTTATGGATCGACCTGAGTCCAAAGAGTTTCGCTTTTGTCTATTGCTACCGCACAAATCTTGTACACGTGAACCTCATGGACAAGATACGATGAGGCAGAATCCTAGCAAATTGATAGGAGTAAAGATATTTGCATCTATATCATTGGACGACATTGGCAATTCTGGATGCTTCGGCTTATGATTCGACCTGAATCCAAAGGGAGTCGCTTTGGACAAGTGCTACCGCACAATTCTTGTACATTTGGACACCCTGGACAAGATACGATGGGGCAGAATCCTTTCAGATCGAAAGGAGTAAAGATATTTGCCTCTATATCATTGGACAATATCGGCAATTCTGGATGCTCAGGCTTATGATTCAACCTGAGTCCAAAGAGAGTCGCCTTGGACAAGTGCTACCGCAATAAGTCTTGTACATTTGGACCTCCTGGACAAGGTATGATGAGGCAGAATTCTATCACATTCATAAGAGTAAGATATTTGCATATATATCAATGGACGACATTGTGCAATTCTGGATGCTCGGCTTATGATTCGACCTGAGTCCAAAGGGAGTCGCTTTGGACAAGTGCTACCGCACAAATCTTGTACATTTGGACCCCCCGGACAAGATACCATGAGGCAGAATCCTAGCAAATTGATAGGAGTAAAGATACTTGCATTTATGTCATTGGACGACTTTGGCAATTCTGGATGCTTCGACATATGATTCCACCTGAGTCCAAAGGGAGTCGCTTTGGACAAGTGCTACCGCACAAATCTTGTACATTTGGACACCCTGGACAAGATACGATGAGGCAGAATCCTAGCAAATTGATAGGAGTAAAGATATTTGCATCTATATCATTGGACGACATTGGCAATTCTGGATGCTTCGGCTTATGATTCGACCTGAATCCAAAGGGAGTTGCTTTGGACAAGTGCTACCGTACAATTCTTGTACATTTGGACACCCTGGACAAGATACGATGGGGCAGAATCCTTTCAGATCGAAAGGAGTAAAGATATTTGCATCTATATCATTGGACGACATTGGCAATTCTGGCTGCTTCGGCTTATGATTCGACCTGAGTCCAAAGAGATTCGCTTTTGTCAAGTGCTACCTTACAAATCTTGTACATTAGAACCTGCTGGACAAGATACGATGAGGCAGAATCCTGTAAAATTGATAGGAGTGAATATATTTGCCTCTATATCATTGGACAATATCGGCAATTCTGGATGCTCAGGCTTATGATTCAACCTGAGTCCAAAGAGAGTCGCTTTGGACAAGTGGTACCGCAATAAATCTTGTACATTTGGACCTCCTGGACAAGGTATGATGAGGCAGAATCCTATCACATTGATAAGAGTAAGATATTTGCATCTATATCATTGGACGACATTGGCAATTCTGAATGCTCGGCTTATGATTCGACCTCAGTCCAAAGGGAGTCGCTTTGGACAAGTGCTACCGCACAAATCTTGTACATTTGGACACCTTGGACAAGATAGGATGCGGCAGAATCCTGTCAGATCGATACGAGTAAAGATATTTGCATCTATATCATTGGACGACATTGGCAATTCTGGATGCTCAGGCTTATGATTCGACCTGAGTCCAATGAGAGTCGCTTTGGGCAAGTGCGACCGCACAAATCTTGTACATTTGGATCTCCTGGACAAGGTATGATGAGGCAGAATCCTATCACATTGATAAGAGTAAGATATTTGCATCTATATCATTGGACGACATTGGCAATTCTGGATGCTCAGCTTATGATTTGACCTCAGTCCAAAGGGAGTCGCTTTGGACAAGTGCTACCGCACAAATCTTGTACATTTGGACGCCCTGGACAAGATACGATGGGGCAGAATCCTGCCAGATCGATAGGAGTGAAGATATATGCATCTATATCATTGGACGACATTGGCAATTCTGGATGCTTCGGCTTATGGATCGACCTGAGTCCAAAGAGTTTCGCTTTTGTCTAGTGCTACCGCACAAATCTTGTACAGGTGAACCTCATGGACAAGATACGATGAGGCAGAATCCTAGCAAATTGATAGGAGTAAAGATATTTGCATCTATGACATTGGACGACATTGGCAATTCTGGATGCTTCGACTTATGATTCGTCCTGAATCCAAAGGGAGTCGCTTTGGACAAGTGCTACCGCACAAATCTTGTTCATTTGGACACCCTGGACAAGGTATGATGAGGCAGAATTCTATCACATTAATAAGAGTAAGATATTTGCATCTATATCATTGGACGACATTGTGCAATTCTGGATGCTCGGCTTATGATTCGACCTGAATCCAAAGGGAGTCGCTTTGAACAAGTGCTACCGCAACGAATCTTGTACATTTGGACCTCCTGGACAAGGTATGATGAGGCAGAATCCTATCACATGGATAGGAGTAAAGATATTTGCATCTATATCATTGGACGACATTGGCAATTCTGGATGCTCGGCTTATGATTCGTCCTGAGTCCAAAGGGAGTCGCTTTGGACAAGTGCTACCGCAACGAATCTTGTACATTTGGACCTCCTGGACAAGGTATGATGAGGCAGAATCCTATCACATTGATAAGAGTAAGATATTTGCATCTATATCATTGGACGACATTGGCAATTCTGGATGCTCAGCTTATGATTTGACCTCAGTCCAAAGGGAGTCGCTTTGGACAAGTGCTACCGCACAAATCTTGTACATTTGGACGCCCTGGACAAGATACGATGGGGCAGAATCCTGCCACATCGATAGGAGTGAAGATATATGCATCTATATCATTGGACGACATTGGCAATTCTGGATGCTTCGGCTTATGGATCGACCTGAGTCGAAAGAGTTTCGCTTTTGTCTAGTGCTACCGCACAAATCTTGTACAGGTGAACCTCATGGACAAGATACGATGAGGCAGAATCCTAGCAAATTGATAGGAGTAAAGATATTTGCATCTATGACATTGGACGACATTGGCAATTCTGGATGCTTCGACTTATGATTCGTCCTGAATCCAAAGGGAGTCGCTTTGGACAAGTGCTACCGCACAAATCTTGTTCATTTGGACACCCTGGACAAGGTATGATGAGGCAGAATTCTATCACATTAATAAGAGTAAGATATTTGCATCTATATCATTGGACGACATTGTGCAATTCTGGATGCTCGGCTTATGATTCGACCTGAATCCAAAGGGAGTCGCTTTGAACAAGTGCTACCGCAACGAATCTTGTACATTTGGACCTCCTGGACAAGGTATGATGAGGCAGAATCCTATCACATTGATAGGAGTAAAGATACTTGCATCTATGTCATTGGACGACATTTGGCAATTCTGGATGCTCAGGCTTATGATTCGACCTGAGTCCAAAGGGTGTCGCTTTGGACAAGTGCTACCGCACAAATCTTGTACATTTGGACACCCTGGACAAGATACGATGCGGCAGAATCCTAGCAAATTGATAGGAGTAAAGATATTTGCATCTGTGTCATTGGACGACATTGGCAATTCTGGATTCTTCGACATATGATTCGACCTGAATCCAAAGGGAGTCGCTTTGGACAAGTGCTACCGCACAATTCTTGTACATTTGGACACCCTGGACAAGATACGATGGGGCAGAATCCTTTCAGATCGAAAGGAGTAAAGATATTTGCCTCTATATCATTGGACAATATCGGCAATTCTGGATGCTCAGGCTTATGATTTAACCTGAGTCCAAAGGGTGTCGCTTTGGACAAGTGCTACCGCACAAATCTTGTACATTTGGACCTCCTGGACAAGGTATGATGAGGCAGAATTCTATCACATTCATAAGAGTAAGATATTTGCATCTGTGTCATTGGACGACATTGGCAATTCTGGATGCTTCGACATATGATTCGACCTGAATCCAAAGGGAGTCGCTTTGGACAAGTGCTACCGCCCAATTCTTGTACATTTGGACACCTTGGACAAGATAGGATGCGGCAGAATCCTGTCAGATCGATAGGAGTAAAGATATTTGCATCTATATCATTGGACGACATTGGCAATTCTGGATGCTCAGGCTTATGATTCGACCTGAGTCCAAAGGGTGTCGCTTTGGACAAGTGCTACCGCACAAATCTTGTACATTTGGACACCCTGGACAAGATATGATGGGGCAGAATCCTGTCAGATCGATAGGAGTAAAGATATTTGCATCTATATCATTGGACGACATTGGCAATTGTGGATGCTCGGCTTATGATTCGACCTGAGTCCAATGAGAGTCACTTTGGGCAAGTGCGACCGCACAAATCTTGTACATTTGGACCCCCTGGAAAAGATACCATGAGGCAGAATCCTAGCAAATTGATAGGAGTAAAGATACTTGCATCTATGTCATTGGACGACATTGGCAATTCTGGATGCTTCGACATATGATTCCACCTGAGTCCAAAGAGAGTCGCTTTGGACAAGTGCTACCGCAACAAATCTTGTACATTTGGACCTCCTGGACAAGGTATGATGAGGCAGAATCCTGTCACATTGATAAGAGTAAGATATTTTCATGTATATCATTGGACGACATTGGCAATTCTGGATGCTTCGTCATATGATTCCACCTGAGTCCAAAGAGAGTCGCTTTGGACAAGTGCTACCGCAACAAATCTTGTACATTTGGACCTCCTGGACAAGGTATGATGAGGCAGAATCCTATCACATTGACAGGTGTAAAAATATTTGCATCTATATCATTGGACGACATTGGCAATTGTGGATGCTCGGCTTATGATTCGACCTGAGTCCAATGAGAGTCGCTTTGGGCAAGTGCGACCGCACAAATCTTGTACATTTGGACCCCCTGGACAAGATACGATGAGGCAGAATCCTGTCAGATCGATAGGAGCGAAGATATTTGCATCTATATCATTGGACGACATTGGCAATTCTGGATGCTTCGGCTTATGGATCGACCTGAGTCCAAAGAGTTTCCCTTTGTCTAGTGCTACCGCACAAATCTTGTACACGTGAACCTCCTGGACAAGATACGATGCGGCAGAATCCTAGCAAATTGATAGGAGTAAAGATATTTGCATCTATGTCATTGGACGACATTGGCAATTCTGGATGCTTCGACATATGATTCGACCTGAATCCAAAGGGAGTCGCTTTGGACAAGTGCTACCGCACAATTCTTGTACATTTGGACACCTTGGACAAGATAGGATGCGGCAGAATCCTGTCAGATCGATACGAGTAAAGATATTTGCATCTATATCATTGGACGACATTGGCAATTCTGGATGCTCAGGCTTATGATTCGACCTGAGTCCAAAGAGAGTCGCTTTGGGCAAGTGCTACCGCAACACATCTTGTACATTTGGACCCCCTGGACAAGGTATGATGAGGCAGAATCCTATCACATTGATAAGAGTAAGATATTTGCATCTATATCATTGGACGACATTGGCAATTCTGGATGCTCGGCTTATGATTCGACCTGAGTCCAAAGAGTTTCGCTTTTGTCTAGTGCTACCGCACAAATCTTGTACACTTGAACATCCTGGACAAGATACGATGAGTCAGAATCCTGTCAAATTGATAGGGGTGAAGATATTTGTATCTATATCATTGGACGACATTGGCAATTCTGGATGCTCAGGCTTATGATTCAACCTGAGTCCAAAGAGAGTCGCTTTGGACAAGTGCTACCGCAACGAATCTTGTACATTTGGACCTCCTGGACAAGGTATGATGAGGCAGAATCCTATCACATTGACAGGAGTAAAAATATTTGCATCTATATCATTGGACGACATTGGCAATTCTGGATGCTCGGCTTTTGATTCGACCTGAGTCCAATGAGAGTCGCTTTGGGCAAGTGCGACCGCACAAATCTTGTACATTTGGACCCCCTGGACAAGATACGATGAGGCAGAATCCTAGCAAATTGATAGGTGTAAAGATATTTGCATCTATATCATTGGACGACATTGGCAATTCTGGATGCTTCGGCTTATGGATCGACCTGAGTCCAAAGAGTTTCCCTTTGTGTAGTGCTACCGCACAAATCTTGTACACGTGAACCTCCTGGACAAGATACGATGCGGCAGAATCCTAGCAAATTGATAGGAGTAAAGATATTTGCATCTATGTCATTGGACGACATTGGCAATTCTGGATGCTTCGACATATGATTCGACCTGAATCCAAAGGGAGTCGCTTTGGACAAGTGCTACCGCACAATTCTTGTACATTTGGACACCTTGGACAAGATAGGATGCGGCAGAATCCTGTCAGATCGATACGAGTAAAGATATTTGCATCTATATCATTGGACGACATTGGCAATTCTGGATGCTCGGCTTATGATTCGACCTGAGTCCAATGAGAGTCGCTTTGGGCAAGTGCGACCGCAATAAATCTTTTACATTTGGACCTCCTGGACAAGGTATGATGAGGCAGAATTCTATCACACTAATAAGAGTAAGATATTTGCATCTATATCAATGGACGACATTGTGCAATTCTGGATGCTCGGCTTATGATTCGACCTGAGTCCAAGGAGTTTCGCTTTTGTCTAGTTCTACCGCACAAATCTTGTACACGTGAACCTCCTGGACAACATACGATGAGGCAGAATCCTGTCAAATTGATAGGAGTGAAGATATTTGCCTCTATATCATTGGACAATATCGCCGTTTCTGGATGCTCAGGCTTATGATTCGACCTGAGTCCAAAGAGAGTCGCTTTGGGCAAGTGCTACCGCAACAAATCTTGTACATTTGGACCTCCTGGACAAGGTATGAAGAGGCAGAATCCTATCACATTGATAAGAGTAAGATATTTGCATCTATATCATTGGACGACATTGGCAATTCTGGATGCTTCGACATATGATTCGACCTGAATCCAAAGGGAGTCGCTTTGGACAAGTGCTACCGCACCGAATCTTGTACATTTGGACCTCCTGGACAAGAAACGATGAGGCAGAATCCTACCAAATTGATAGGAGTAAAGATATTTGCATCTATATCATTGGACGACATTGGCAATTCCGGATGCTTCGGCTTATGATTCGACCTGAATCCAAAGGGAGTCGCTTTGGACAAGTGCTACCGCACAATTCTTGTACATTTGGACACCTTGGACAAGATAGGATGCGGCAGAATCCTGTCAGATCGATAGGAGTAAAGATATTTGCATCTATATCATTGGACGACATTGGCAATTCTGGATGCTTCGGCTTATGATTCGACCTGAGTCCAAAGAGATTCGCTTTTGTCAAGTGCTACCTTACAAATCTTGTACATTAGAACCTGCTGGACAAGATACGATGAGGCAGAATCCTGTAAAATTGATAGGAGTGAAGATATTTGCCTCTATATCATTGGACAATATCGCCGTTTCTGGATGCTCAGGCTTATTATTCGACCTGGGTCCAAAGAGAGTCGCTTTGGGAAAGTGCTACCGCAACAAATCTTGTACATTTGGACCTCCTGGACAAGGTATGATCAAGCAGAATCCTAGCAAATTGATAGGAGTAAAGTTATTTGCATCTATATCATTGGACGACATTGGCAATTCTGGATGCTTCGACATATGATTCGACCTGAATCCAAAGGGAGTCGCTTTGGACAAGTGCTACCGCAACGAATCTTGTACATTTGGACCTCCTGGACAAGATACGATGAGGCAGAATCCTAGCAAATTGATAGGAGTAAAGATATTTGCATCTATGTCATTGGACGACATTGGCAATTCTGGTTTTTCGGCTTTTGATTCGACCTGAGTCCAAAGGGAGTCGCTTTGGACAAGTGCTACCGCACAAATCTTGTACATTTGGACCCCCCGGACAAGATACCATGAGGCAGAATCCTAGCAAATTGATAGGAGTAAAGATACTTGCATTTATGTCATTGGACGACTTTGGCAATTCTGGATGCTTCGACATATGATTCCACCTGAGTCCAAAGAGAGTCGCCTTGGACAAGTGCTACCGCAATAAATCTTGTACATTTGGACCTCCTGGACAAGGTATGATGAGGCAGAATTCTATCACATTCATAAGAGTAAGATATTTGCATCTATATCAATGGACGACATTGTGCAATTCTGGATGCTCGGCTAATGATTCGACCTGAGTCCAAGGAGTTTCGCTTTTGTCTAGTACTACCGCACAAATCTTGTACACGTGAACCTCCTGGACAACATACGATGAGGCAGAATCCTGTCAAATTGATAGGAGTGAAGATATTTGCCTTTATATCATTGGACAATATCGCCGTTTCTGGATGCTCAGGCTTATGATTCGACCTGAGTCCAAAGAGAGTCGCTTTGGGCAAGTGCTACCGCAACAAATCTTGTACACGTGAACCTCCTGGACAAGATACGATGCGGCAGAATCCTAGCAATTTGATAGGAGTAAAGATATTTGCATCTGTGTCATTGGACGACATTGGCAATTCTGGATGCTTCGACATATGATTCGACCTGAATCCAAAGGGAGTCGCTTTGGACAAGTGCTACCGCACAATTCTTGTACATTTGGACACCTTGGACAAGATAGGATGCGGCAGAATCCTGTCAGATCGATAGGAGTAAAGATATTTGCATCTATATCATTGGACGACATTGGCAATTCTGGATGCTCAGGCTTATGATTCGACCTGAGTCCAAAGGGTGTCGCTTTGGACAAGTGCTACCGCACAAATCTTGTACATTTGGACACCCTGGACAAGATATGATGGGGCAGAATCCTGTCAGATCGATAGGAGTAAAGATATTTGCATCTATATCATTGGACGACATTGGCAATTCTGGATGCTTCGGCATATGATTCGACCTGAATCCAAAGGGAGTCGCTTTGGACAAGTGCTACCGCCCAAATCTTGTACATTTGGACACCCTGGACGAGTTACGATGAGGCAAAAACCTATCACATTGATAAGAGTAAGATATTTTCATCTATATCATTGGACGATATTGGCAATTCTGGATGATTCGACATATGATTCGACCTGAATCCAAAGGGAGTCGCTTTGGACAAGTGCTACCGCATAATGCTTGTACATTTGGACACCTTGGACAAGATAGGATGCGGCAGAATCCTGTCAGATCGATACGAGTAAAGATTTTGCATCTATATCATTGGACGACATTGGCAATTCTGGATGCTCAGGCTTATGATTCGACCTGAGTCCAAAGAGAGTCGCTTTGGGCAAGTGCTACCGCAACACATCTTGTACATTTGGACCCCCTGGACAAGATACCATGAGGCAGAAACCTAGCAAATTGATAGGAGTAAAGATACTTGCATCTATGTCATTGGACGACATTGGCAATTCTGGATGCTTCGGCATATGATTCGACCTGAATCCAAAGGGAGTCGCTTTGGACAAGAGCTACCGCCCAAATCTTGTACATTTGGACACCCTGGACGAGTTACGATGAGGCAAAAACCTATCACATTGATAAGAGTAAGATATTTTCATCTATATCATTGGACGATATTGGCAATTCTGGATGATTCGACATATGATTCGACCTGAATCCAAAGGGAGTCGCTTTGGACAAGTGCTACCGCATAATGCTTGTACACTTGGACACCTTGGACAAGATAGGATGCGGCAGAATCCTGTCAGATCGATACGAGTAAAGATATTTGCATCTATATCATTGGACGACATTGGCAATTCTGGATGCTCAGGCTTATGATTCGACCTGAGTCCAAAGAGAGTCGCTTTGGGCAAGTGCTACCGCAACACATCTTGTACATTTGGACCCCCTGGACAAGATACCATGAGGCAGCATCCTAGCAAATTGATAGGAGTAAAGATACTTGCATCTATGTCATTGGACGACATTGGCAATTCTGGATGCTTCGACATATGATTCCACCTGAGTCCAAAGAGAGTCGCTTTGGACAAGTGCTACCGCAACAAATCTTGTACATTTGGACCTCCTGGACAAGGTATGATGAGGCAGAATCCTATCACATTGATAAGAGTAAGATATTTTCATGTATATCATTGGACGACATTGGCAATTCTGGATGCTCGGCTTATGATTCGACCTGGGTCCAAAGGGAGTCGCTTTGGACAAGCGCTACCGTACAAATCTTGTACATTTGGACCCCGCAGACAACATACCATGAGGTAGAAACCTAGCAAATTGATAGGAGTAAAGATACTTGCATCTATGTCATTGGACGACATTGGCAATTCTGGATGCTTCGACATATGATTCGAACTGAATCTAAAGGGAGTCGCTTTGGACAAGTGCTACCGCACAAATCTTGTTCATTTGGACACCCTGGACAAGATACGATGAGGCAGAATCCTGTCAGATCGATAGGAGCAAAGATATTTGCATCTATATCATTGGACGACATTGGCAATTCTGGATGCTTCGACATATGATTCCACCTGAGTCCAAAGGGAGTCGCTTTGGACAAGTGCTACCGCACAAATCTTGTATATTTGGACACCCTGGACAAGATAAGATGGGGCAGAATCCTGTCAGATCGATAGGAGTAAAGATATTTGCATCTATATCATTGGACGACATTGGCAATTGTGGATGCTCGGCTTATGATACGACCTGAGTCCAATGAGAGTCGCTTTGGGCAAGTGCGACCGCACAAATCTTGTACATTTGGACCCCCTGGAAAAGATACCATGAGGCAGAATCCTAGCAAATTGATAGGAGTAAAGATACTTGCATCTATGTCATTGGACGACACTGGCAATTCTGGATGCTTCGACATATGATTCCACCTGAGTCCAAAGAGAGTCGCTTTGGACAAGTGCTACCGCAACAAATCTTGTACATTTGGACCTCCTGGACAAGGTATGATGAGGCAGAATCCTATCACATTGATAAGAGTAAGATATTTTCATGTATATCATTGGACGACATTGGCAATTCTGGATGCTTCGACATATGATTCCACCTGAGTCCAAAGAGAGTCGCTTTGGACAAGTGCTACCGCAACAAATCTTGTACATTTGGACCTCCTGGACAAGGTATGATGAGGCAGAATCCTATCACATTGACAGGTGTAAAAATATTTGCATCTATATCATTGGACGACATTGGCAATTGTGGATGCTCGGCTTATGATTCGACCTGAGTCCAATGAGAGTCGCTTTGGGCAAGTGCGACCGCACAAATCTTGTACATTTGGACCCCCTGGACAAGATACGATGAGGCAGAATCCTGTCAGATCGATAGGAGCGAAGATATTTGCATCTATATCATTGGACGACATTGGCAATTCTGGATGCTTCGGCTTATGGATCGACCTGAGTCCAAAGAGTTTCCCTTTGTCTAGTGCTACCGCACAAATCTTGTACACGTGAACCTCCTGGACAAGATACGATGCGGCAGAATCCTAGCAAATTGATAGGAGTAAAGATATTTGCATCTATGTCATTGGACGACATTGGCAATTCTGGATGCTTCGACATATGATTCGACCTGAATCCAAAGGGAGTCGCTTTGGACAAGTGCTACCGCACAATTCTTGTACATTTGGACACCTTGGACAAGATAGGATGCGGCAGAATCCTGTCAGATCGATACGAGTAAAGATATTTGCATCTATATCATTGGACGACATTGGCAATTCTGGATGCTCAGGCTTATGATTCGACCTGAGTCCAAAGAGAGTCGCTTTGGGCAAGTGCTACCGCAACACATCTTGTACATTTGGACCCCCTGGACAAGGTATGATGAGGCAGAATCCTATCACATTGACAGGTGTAAAAATATTTGCATCTATATCATTGGACGACATTGGCAATTGTGGATGCTCGGCTTATGATTCGACCTGAGTCCAATGAGAGTCGCTTTGGACAAGTGCTACCGCAACGAATCTTGTACATTTCGACCTCCTGGACAAGGTATGATGAGGCAGAATCCTATCACATTGACAGGAGTAAAAATATTTGCATCTATATCATTGGACGACATTGGCAATTCTGGATGCTCGGCTTATGATTCGACCTGAGTCCAATGAGAGTCGCTTTGGGCAAGTGCGACCGCACAAATCTTGTACATTTGGACCCCCTGGACAAGATACGATGAGGCAGAATCCTAGCAAATTGATAGGTGTAAAGATATTTGCATCTATATCATTGGACGACATTTGCAATTCTGGATGCTCGGCTTATGATTCGACCTCAGTCCAAAGAGTTTCGCTTTGGGCAAGTGCTACCGCAACACATCTTGTACATTTGGACCCCCTGGACAAGGTATGATGAGGCAGAATCCTATCACATTGACAGGAGTAAAAATATTTGCATCTATATCATTGGACGACATTGGCAATTCTGGATGCTCGGCTTATGATTCGACCTGAGTCCAAAGAGTTTCGCTTTTGTCTAGTGCTACCGCACAAATCTTGTACACTTGAACATCCTGGACAAGATACGATGAGTCAGAATCCTGTCAAATTGATAGGGGTGAAGATATTTGTATCTATATCATTGGACGACATTGGCAATTCTGGATGCTCAGGCTTATGATTCAACCTGAGTCCAAAGAGAGTCGCTTTGGACACGTGCTACCGCAACGAATCTTGTACATTTGGACCTCCTGGACAAGGTATGATGAGGCAGAATCCTATCACATTGACAGGAGTAAAAATATTTGCATCTATATCATTGGACGACATTGGCAATTCTGGATGCTCGGCTTTTGATTCGACCTGAGTCCAATGAGAGTCGCTTTGGGCAAGTGCGACCGCACAAATCTTGTACATTTGGACCCCCTGGACAAGATACGATGAGGCAGAATCCTAGCAAATTGATAGGTGTAAAGATATTTGCATCTATATCATTGGACGACATTGGCAATTCTGGATGCTTCGGCTTATGGATCGACCTGAGTCCAAAGAGTTTCCCTTTGTCTAGTGCTACCGCACAAATCTTGTACACGTGAACCTCCTGGACAAGATACGATGCGGCAGAATCCTAGCAAATTGATAGGAGTAAAGATATTTGCATCTATGTCATTGCACGACATTGGCAATTCTGGATGCTTCGACATATGATTCGACCTGAATCCAAAGGGAGTTGCTTTGGACAAGTGCTACCGCACAATTCTTGTACATTTGGACACCTTGGACAAGATAGGATGCGGCAGAATCCTGTCAGATCGATACGAGTAAAGATATTTGCATCTATATCATTGGACGACATTGGCAATTCTGGATGCTCAGGCTTATGATTCGACCTGAGTCCAAAGAGAGTCGCTTTGGGCAAGTGCTACCGCAACACATCTTGTACATTTGGACCCCCTGGACAAGGTATGATGAGGCAGAATCCTATCACATTGATAGGAGTAAGATATTTGCATCTATATCATTGGACGACATTGGCAATTCTGGATGCTCGGCTTATGATTCGACCTGAGTCCAAAGAGTTTCGCTTTTGTCTAGTGCTACCGCACAAATCTTGTACACTTGAACATCCTGGACAAGATACGATGAGTCAGAATCCTGTCAAATTGATAGGAGTAAAAATATTTGCATCTATATCATTGGACGACATTGGCAATTCTGGATGCTCGGCTTATGATTCGACCTGAGTCCAATGAGAGTCGCTTTGGACAAGTGCTACCGCAACGAATCTTGTACATTTGGACCTCCTGGACAAGGTATGATGAGGCAGAATCCTATCACATTGACAGGAGTAAAAATATTTGCATCTATATCATTGGACGACATTGGCAATTCTGGATGCTCGGCTTATGATTCGACCTGAGTCCAATGAGAGTCGCTTTGGGCAAGTGCGACCGCACAAATCTTGTACATTTGGACCCCCTGGACAAGATACGATGAGGCAGAATCCTAGCAATTTGATAGGTGTAAAGATATTTGCATCTATATCATTGGACGACATTTGCAATTCTGGATGCTCGGCTTATGATTCGACCTGAGTCCAAAGAGTTTCGCTTTGGGCAAGTGCTACCGCAACACATCTTGTACATTTGGAAACCCCTGGACAAGGTATGATGAGGCAGAATCCTATCACATTGACAGGAGTAAAAATATTTGCATCTATATCATTGGACGACATTGGCAATTCTGGATGCTCGGCTTATGATTCGACCTGAGTCCAATGAGAGTCGCTTTGGGCAAGTGCTACCGCAACAAATCTTGTACATTTGGACCTCCTAGACAAGGTATTATGAGGCAGAATCCTGTAAAATTGATAGGAGTGAAGATATTTGCGTCTATATCATTGGACAATATCGGCAATTCTGGATGCTCAAGCTTATGATTCAACCTGAGTCCAATGAGAGTCGCTTTGGGCAAGTGCGACCGCACAAATCTTGTACATTTGGACCCCCTGGTCAAGATACGATGAGGCAGAATCCTAGCAAATTGATAGGTGTAAAGATATTTGCATCTATATCATTGGACGACATTTGCAATTCTGGATGTTCGGCTTATGATTCGACCTGAGTCCAAAGAGTTTCGCTTTGGGCAAGTGCTACCGCAACACATCTTGTACATTTGGACCCCCTGGACAAGGTATGATGAGGCAGAATCCTATCACATTGACAGGAGTAAAAATATTTGCATCTATATCATTGGACGACATTGGCAATTCTGGATGCTCGGCTTATGATTCGACCTGAGTCCAATGAGAGTCGCTTTGGGCAAGTGCTACCGCAACAAATCTTGTACATTTGGACCTCCTAGACAAGGTATTATGAGGCAGAATCCTGTAAAATTGATAGGAGTGAAGATATTTGCGTCTATATCATTGGACAATATCGGCAATTCTGGATGCTCAAGCTTATGATTCAACCTGAGTCCAATGAGAGTCGCTTTGGGCAAGTGCGACCGCACAAATCTTGTACATTTGGACCCCCTGGTCAAGATACGATGAGGCAGAATCCTAGCAAATTGATAGGTGTAAAGATATTTGCATCTATATCATTGGACGACATTTGCAATTCTGGATGCTCGGCTTATGATTCGACCTGAGTCCAAAGAGTTTCGCTTTGGGCAAGTGCTACCGCAACACATCTTGTACATTTGGACCCCCTGGACAAGGTATGATGAGGCAGAATCCTATCACATTGACAGGAGTAAAAATATTTGCATCTATATCATTGGACGACATTGGCAATTCTGGATGCTCGGCTTATGATTCGACCTGAGTCCAAGGAGAGTCGCTTTGGGCAAGTGCGACCGCACAAATCTTGTACATTTGGACCCCCTGGACAAGATACGATGAGGCAGAATCCTAGCAAATTGATAGGAGTAAAGATACTTGCATCTATGTCATTGGACGACACTGGCAATTCTGGATGCTTCGACATATGATTCCACCTGAGTCCAAAGAGAGTCGCTTTGGACAAGTGCTACCGCAACAAATCTTGTACATTTGGACCTCCTGGACAAGGTATGATGAGGCAGAATCCTATCACATTGATAAGAGTAAGATATTTTCATGTATATCATTGGACGACATTGGCAATTCTGGATGCTTCGACATATGATTCCACCTGAGTCCAAAGAGAGTCGCTTTGGACAAGTGCTACCGCAACAAATCTTGTACATTTGGACCTCCTGGACAAGGTATGATGAGGCAGAATCCTATCACATTGACAGGTGTAAAAATATTTGCATCTATATCATTGGACGACATTGGCAATTGTGGATGCTCGGCTTATGATTCGACCTGAGTCCAATGAGAGTCGCTTTGGGCAAGTGCGACCGCACAAATCTTGTACATTTGGACCCCCTGGACAAGATACGATGAGGCAGAATCCTGTCAGATCGATAGGAGCGAAGATATTTGCATCTATATCATTGGACGACATTGGCAATTCTGGATGCTTCGGCTTATGGATCGACCTGAGTCCAAAGAGTTTCCCTTTGTCTAGTGCTACCGCACAAATCTTGTACACGTGAACCTCCTGGACAAGATACGATGCGGCAGAATCCTAGCAAATTGATAGGAGTAAAGATATTTGCATCTATGTCATTGGACGACATTGGCAATTCTGGATGCTTCGACATATGATTCGACCTGAATCCAAAGGGAGTCGCTTTGGACAAGTGCTACCGCACAATTCTTGTACATTTGGACACCTTGGACAAGATAGGATGCGGCAGAATCCTGTCAGATCGATACGAGTAAAGATATTTGCATCTATATCATTGGACGACATTGGCAATTCTGGATGCTCAGGCTTATGATTCGACCTGAGTCCAAAGAGAGTCGCTTTGGGCAAGTGCTACCGCAACACATCTTGTACATTTGGACCCCCTGGACAAGGTATGATGAGGCAGAATCCTATCACATTGATAAGAGTAAGATATTTGCATCTATATCATTGGACGACATTGGCAATTCTGGATGCTCGGCTTATGATTCGACCTGAGTCCAAAGAGTTTCGCTTTTGTCTAGTGCTACCGCACAAATCTTGTACACTTGAACATCCTGGACAAGATACGATGAGTCAGAATCCTGTCAAATTGATAGGGGTGAAGATATTTGTATCTATATCATTGGACGACATTGGCAATTCTGGATGCTCAGGCTTATGATTCAACCTGAGTCCAAAGAGAGTCGCTTTGGACACGTGCTACCGCAACGAATCTTGTACATTTGGACCTCCTGGACAAGGTATGATGAGGCAGAATCCTATCACATTGACAGGAGTAAAAATATTTGCATCTATATCATTGGACGACATTGGCAATTCTGGATGCTCGGCTTTTGATTCGACCTGAGTCCAATGAGAGTCGCTTTGGGCAAGTGCGACCGCACAAATCTTGTACATTTGGACCCCCTGGACAAGATACGATGAGGCAGAATCCTAGCAAATTGATAGGTGTAAAGATATTTGCATCTATATCATTGGACGACATTGGCAATTCTGGATGCTTCGGCTTATGGATCGACCTGAGTCCAAAGAGTTTCCCTTTGTCTAGTGCTACCGCACAAATCTTGTACACGTGAACCTCCTGGACAAGATACGATGCGGCAGAATCCTAGCAAATTGATAGGAGTAAAGATATTTGCATCTATGTCATTGCACGACATTGGCAATTCTGGATGCTTCGACATATGATTCGACCTGAATCCAAAGGGAGTTGCTTTGGACAAGTGCTACCGCACAATTCTTGTACATTTGGACACCTTGGACAAGATAGGATGCGGCAGAATCCTGTCAGATCGATACGAGTAAAGATATTTGCATCTATATCATTGGACGACATTGGCAATTCTGGATGCTCAGGCTTATGATTCGACCTGAGTCCAAAGAGAGTCGCTTTGGGCAAGTGCTACCGCAACACATCTTGTACATTTGGACCCCCTGGACAAGGTATGATGAGGCAGAATCCTATCACATTGATAGGAGTAAGATATTTGCATCTATATCATTGGACGACATTGGCAATTCTGGATGCTCGGCTTATGATTCGACCTGAGTCCAAAGAGTTTCGCTTTTGTCTAGTGCTACCGCACAAATCTTGTACACTTGAACATCCTGGACAAGATACGATGAGTCAGAATCCTGTCAAATTGATAGGAGTAAAAATATTTGCATCTATATCATTGGACGACATTGGCAATTCTGGATGCTCGGCTTATGATTCGACCTGAGTCCAATGAGAGTCGCTTTGGACAAGTGCTACCGCAACGAATCTTGTACATTTGGACCTCCTGGACAAGGTATGATGAGGCAGAATCCTATCACATTGACAGGAGTAAAAATATTTGCATCTATATCATTGGACGACATTGGCAATTCTGGATGCTCGGCTTATGATTCGACCTGAGTCCAATGAGAGTCGCTTTGGGCAAGTGCGACCGCACAAATCTTGTACATTTGGACCCCCTGGACAAGATACGATGAGGCAGAATCCTAGCAATTTGATAGGTGTAAAGATATTTGCATCTATATCATTGGACGACATTTGCAATTCTGGATGCTCGGCTTATGATTCGACCTGAGTCCAAAGAGTTTCGCTTTGGGCAAGTGCTACCGCAACACATCTTGTACATTTGGACCCCCTGGACAAGGTATGATGAGGCAGAATCCTATCACATTGACAGGAGTAAAAATATTTGCATCTATATCATTGGACGACATTGGCAATTCTGGATGCTCGGCTTATGATTCGACCTGAGTCCAATGAGAGTCGCTTTGGGCAAGTGCTACCGCAACAAATCTTGTACATTTGGACCTCCTAGACAAGGTATTATGAGGCAGAATCCTGTAAAATTGATAGGAGTGAAGATATTTGCGTCTATATCATTGGACAATATCGGCAATTCTGGATGCTCAAGCTTATGATTCAACCTGAGTCCAATGAGAGTCGCTTTGGGCAAGTGCGACCGCACAAATCTTGTACATTTGGACCCCCTGGTCAAGATACGATGAGGCAGAATCCTAGCAAATTGATAGGTGTAAAGATATTTGCATCTATATCATTGGACGACATTTGCAATTCTGGATGTTCGGCTTATGATTCGACCTGAGTCCAAAGAGTTTCGCTTTGGGCAAGTGCTACCGCAACACATCTTGTACATTTGGACCCCCTGGACAAGGTATGATGAGGCAGAATCCTATCACATTGACAGGAGTAAAAATATTTGCATCTATATCATTGGACGACATTGGCAATTCTGGATGCTCGGCTTATGATTCGACCTGAGTCCAATGAGAGTCGCTTTGGGCAAGTGCTACCGCAACAAATCTTGTACATTTGGACCTCCTAGACAAGGTATTATGAGGCAGAATCCTGTAAAATTGATAGGAGTGAAGATATTTGCGTCTATATCATTGGACAATATCGGCAATTCTGGATGCTCAAGCTTATGATTCAACCTGAGTCCAATGAGAGTCGCTTTGGGCAAGTGCGACCGCACAAATCTTGTACATTTGGACCCCCTGGTCAAGATACGATGAGGCAGAATCCTAGCAAATTGATAGGTGTAAAGATATTTGCATCTATATCATTGGACGACATTTGCAATTCTGGATGCTCGGCTTATGATTCGACCTGAGTCCAAAGAGTTTCGCTTTGGGCAAGTGCTACCGCAACACATCTTGTACATTTGGACCCCCTGGACAAGGTATGATGAGGCAGAATCCTATCACATTGACAGGAGTAAAAATATTTGCATCTATATCATTGGACGACATTGGCAATTCTGGATGCTCGGCTTATGATTCGACCTGAGTCCAAGGAGAGTCGCTTTGGGCAAGTGCGACCGCACAAATCTTGTACATTTGGACCCCCTGGACAAGATACGATGAGGCAGAATCCTAGCAAATTGATAGGTGTAAAGATATTTGCATCTATATCATTGGACGACATTTGCAATTCTGGATGCTCGGCTTATGATTCGACCTGAGTCCAAAGAGTTTTGCTTTGGGCAAGTGCTACCGCAACACATCTTGTACATTTGGACCCCCTGGACAAGGTATGATGAGGCAGAATCCTATCACATTGACAGGAGTAAAAATATTTGCATCTATATCATTGGACGACATTGGCAATTCTGGATGCTCGGCTTATGATTCGACCTGAGTCCAATGAGAGTCGTTTTGGGCAAGTGCTACCGCAACAAATCTTGTACATTTGGACCTCCTGGACAAGGTATTATGAGGCAGAATCCTGTAAAATTGATAGGAGTGAAGATATTTGCCTCTATATCATTGGACAATATCGGCAATTCTGGATGCTCAAGCTTATGATTCAACCTGAGTCCAAAGAGAGTCGCTTTGGACAAGTGCTACCGCAATAAATCTTGTTCATTTGGACACCCTGGACAAGATACGATGAGGCAGAATCCTGTCAGATCGATAGGAGCGAAGATATTTGCATCTATATCATTGGACGACATTGGCAATTCTGGATGCTTCGGCTTATGGATCGACCTGAGTCCAAAGAGTTTCCCTTTGTCCAGTGCTACCGCACAAATCTTGTACACGTGAACCTCCTGGAAAAGATACGATGCGGCAGAATCCTAGCAAATTGATAGGAGTAAAGGTATTTGCATCTATGTCATTGGACGGCATTGGCAATTCTGGATGCTTCGACATATGATTCGACCTGAATCCAAAGGGAGTCGCTTTGGACAAGTGCTACCGCACAATTCTTGTACATTTGGACACCTTGGACAAGATAGGATGCGGCAGAATCCTGTCAGATCGATACGAGTAAAGATATTTGCATCTATATCATTGGACGACATTGGCAATTCTGGATGCTCAGGCTTATGATTCGACCTGAGTCCAAAGAGAGTCGCTTTGGGCAAGTGCTACCGCAACACATCTTGTACATTTGGACCCCCTGGACGAGGTATGATGAGGCAGAATCCTATCACATTGATAAGAGTAAGATATTTGCATCTATATCATTGGACGACATTGGCAATTCTGGATGCTCGGCTTATGATTCGACCTGAGTCCAAGGAGAGTCGCTTTGGGCAAGTGCGACCGCACAAATCTTGTACATTTGGACCCCCTGGACAAGATACGATGAGGCAGAATCCTAGCAAATTGATAGGTGTAAAGATATTTGCATCTATATCATTGGACGACATTTGCAATTCTGGATGCTCGGCTTATGATTCGACCTGAGTCCAAAGAGTTTTGCTTTGGGCAAGTGCTACCGCAACACATCTTGTACATTTGGACCCCCTGGACAAGGTATGATGAGGCAGAATCCTATCACATTGACAGGAGTAAAAATATTTGCATCTATATCATTGGACGACATTGGCAATTCTGGATGCTCGGCTTATGATTCGACCTGAGTCCAATGAGAGTCGTTTTGGGCAAGTGCTACCGCAACAAATCTTGTACATTTGGACCTCCTGGACAAGGTATTATGAGGCAGAATCCTGTAAAATTGATAGGAGTGAAGATATTTGCCTCTATATCATTGGACAATATCGGCAATTCTGGATGCTCAAGCTTATGATTCAACCTGAGTCCAAAGAGAGTCGCTTTGGACAAGTGCTACCGCAATAAATCTTGTTCATTTGGACACCCTGGACAAGATACGATGAGGCAGAATCCTGTCAGATCGATAGGAGCGAAGATATTTGCATCTATATCATTGGACGACATTGGCAATTCTGGATGCTTCGGCTTATGGATCGACCTGAGTCCAAAGAGTTTCCCTTTGTCCAGTGCTACCGCACAAATCTTGTACACGTGAACCTCCTGGAAAAGATACGATGCGGCAGAATCCTAGCAAATTGATAGGAGTAAAGGTATTTGCATCTATGTCATTGGACGGCATTGGCAATTCTGGATGCTTCGACATATGATACGACCTGAATCCAAAGGGAGTCGCTTTGGACAAGTGCTACCGCACAATTCTTGTACATTTGGACACCTTGGACAAGATAGGATGCGGCAGAATCCTGTCAGATCGATACGAGTAAAGATATTTGCATCTATATCATTGGACGACATTGGCAATTCTGGATGCTCAGGCTTATGATTCGACCTGAGTCCAAAGAGAGTCGCTTTGGGCAAGTGCTACCGCAACACATCTTGTACATTTGGACCCCCTGGACGAGGTATGATGAGGCAGAATCCTATCACATTGATAAGAGTAAGATATTTGCATCTATATCATTGGACGACATTGGCAATTCTGGATGCTCGGCTTATGATTCGACCTGAGTCCAAAGGGAGTCGCTTTGGACAAGTGCTATCGCACAAATGTTGTACATTTGGACCCTCCGGACAAGATACCATGAGGCAGAATCCTAGCAAATTGATAGGAGTAAAGATACTTGCATCTATGTCATTGGACGACATTGGCAATTCTGGATGCTTCGACATATGATTCCACCTGAGTCCAAAGAGAGTCGCTTTGGACAAGTGCTACCGCAACAAATCTTGTACATTTGGACCTCCTGGACAAGGTATGATGAGGCAGAATCCTATCACATTGATAAGAGTAAGATATTTTCATGTATATCATTGGACGACATTGGCAATTCTGGATGCTCGGCTTATGATTCGACCTGGGTCCAAAGGGAGTCGCTTTGGACAAGTGCTACCGTACAAATCTTGTACATTTGGACCCCGCGGACAAGATACCATGAGGCAGAAACCTAGCAAATTGATAGGAGTAAAGATACTTGCATCTATGTCATTGGACGACATTGGCAATTCTGGATGCTTCGACTTATGATTCGACCTGAATCCAAAGGGAGTCGCTTTGGACAAGTGCTACCGCCCAAATCTTGTAAATTTGGACACCCTGGACAAGATACGATGAGGCAGAATCCTATCACTTTGAAAAGAGTAAGATATTTTCATCTATATCATTGGACGACATTGGCAATTCTGGATGCTCGGCTTATGATTCGACCTGAGTCCAAAGAGTTTCGCTTTTGTCTAGTGCTACGGCACAAATCTTGTACACTTGAACATCCTGGACAAGATACGATGAGTCAGAATCCTGTCAAATTGATAGGAGTGAAGATATTTGTATCTATATCATTGGACGACATTGGCAATTCTGGATGCTCAGGCTTATGATTCAACCTGAGTCCAAAGAGAGTCGCTTTGGACAAGTGCTACCGCAACGAATCTTGTACATTTGGACCTCCTGGACAAGGTATGATGAGGCAGAATCCTATCACATTGACAGGTGTAAAAATATTTGCATCTATATCATTGGACGACATTGGCAATTGTGGATGCTCGGCTTATGATTCGACCTGAGTCCAATGAGAGTCGCTTTGGGCAAGTGCGACCGCACAAATCTTGTACATTTGGACCCCCTGGAAAAGATACCATGAGGCAGAATCCTAGCAAATTGATAGGAGTAAAGATACTTGCATCTATGTCATTGGACGACATTGGCAATTCTGGATGCTTCGACATATGATTCCACCTGAGTCCAAAGAGAGTCGCTTTGGACAAGTGCTACCGCAACAAATCTTGTACATTTGGACCTCCTGGACAAGGTATGATGAGGCAGAATCCTATCACATTGATAAGAGTAAGATATTTTCATGTATATCATTGGACGACATTGGCAATTCTGGATGCTTCGACATATGATTCCACCTGAGTCCAAAGAGAGTCGCTTTGGACAAGTGCTACCGCAACAAATCTTGTACATTTGGACCTCCTGGACAAGGTATGATGAGGCAGAATCCTATCACATTGACAGGTGTAAAAATATTTGCATCTATATCATTGGACGACATTGGCAATTGTGGATGCTCGGCTTATGATTCGACCTGAGTCCAATGAGAGTCGCTTTGGGCAAGTGCGACCGCACAAATCTTGTACATTTGGACCCCCTGGACAAGATACGATGAGGCAGAATCCTCTCAGATCGATAGGAGCGAAGATATTTGCATCTATATCATTGGACGACATTGGCAATTGTGGATGCTTCGGCTTATGGATCGACCTGAGTCCAAAGAGTTTCCCTTTGTCTAGTGCTACCGCACAAATCTTGTACACGTGAACCTCCTGGACAAGATACGATGCGGCAGAATCCTAGCAAATTGATAGGAGTAAAGATATTTGCATCTATGTCATTGGACGACATTGGCAATTCTGGATGCTTCGACATTTGATTCGACCTGAATCCAAAGGGAGTCGCTTTGGACAAGTGCTACCGCACAATTCTTGTACATTTGGACACCTTGGACAAGATAGGATGCGGCAGAATCCTGTCAGATCGATACGAGTAAAGATATTTGCATCTATATCATTGGACGACATTGGCAATTCTGGATGCTCAGGCTTATGATTCGACCTGAGTCCAAAGAGAGTCGCTTTGGGCAAGTGCTACCGCAACACATCTTGTACATTTGGACCCCCTGGACAAGGTATGATGAGGCAGAATCCTATCACATTGATAAGAGTAAGATATTTGCATCTATATCATTGGACGACATTGGCAATTCTGGATGCTCGGCTTATGATTCGACCTGAGTCCAAAGAGTTTCGCTTTTGTCTAGTGCTACCGCACAAATCTTGTACACTTGAACATCCTGGACAAGATACGATGAGTCAGAATCCTGTCAAATTGATAGGGGTGAAGATATTTGTATCTATATCATTGGACGACATTGGCAATTCTGGATGCTCAGGCTTTTGATTCAACCTGAGTCCAAAGAGAGTCGCTTTGGACAAGTGCTACCGCAACGAATCTTGTACATTTGGACCTCCTGGACAAGGTATGATGAGGCAGAATCCTATCACATTGACAGGAGTAAAAATATTTGCATCTATATCATTGGAGGACATTGGCAATTCTGGATGCTCGGCTTTTGATTCGACCTGAGTCCAATGAGAGTCGCTTTGGGCAAGTGCGACCGCACAAATCTTGTACATTTGGACCCCCTGGACAAGATACGATGAGGCAGAATCCTAGCAAATTGATAGGTGTAAAGATATTTGCATCTATATCATTGGACGACATTGGCAATTCTGGATGCTTCGGCTTATGGATCGACCTGAGTCCAAAGAGTTTCCCTTTGTCTAGTGCTACCGCACAAATCTTGTACACGTGAACCTCCTGGACAAGATACGATGCGGCAGAATCCTAGCAAATTGATAGGAGTAAAGATATTTGCATCTATGTCATTGGACGACATTGGCAATTCTGGATGCTTCGACATATGATTCGACCTGAATCCAAAGGGAGTCGCTTTGGACAAGTGCTACCGCACAATTCTTGTACATTTGGACACCTTGGACAAGATAGGATGCGGCAGAATCCTGTCAGATCGATACGAGTAAAGATATTTGCATCTATATCATTGGACGACATTGGCAATTCTGGATGCTCAGGCTTATGATTCGACCTGAGTCCAAAGAGATTCGCTTTGGGCAAGTGCTACCGCAACACATCTTGTACATTTGGACCCCCTGGACAAGGTATGATGAGGCAGAATCCTATCACATTGATAAGAGTAAGATATTTGCATCTATATCATTGGACGACATTGGCAATTCTGGATGCTCGGCTTATGATTCGACCTGAGTCCAAAGAGTTTCGCTTTTGTCTAGTGCTACCGCACAAATCTTGTACACTTGAACATCCTGGACAAGATACGATGAGTCAGAATCCTGTCAAATTGATAGGAATAAAAATATTTGCATCTATATCATTGGACGACATTTGCAATTCTGGATGCTCGGCTTATGATTCGACCTGAGTCCAAAGAGTTTCGCTTTGGGCAAGTGCTACCGCAACACATCTTGTACATTTGGACCCCCTGAACAAGGTATGATGAGGCAGAATCCTATCACATTGACAGGAGTAAAAATATTTGCATCTATATCATTGGACGACATTGGCAATTCTGGATGCTCGGCTTATGATTCGACCTGAGTCCAATAAGAGTCGCTTTGGGCAAGTGCTACCGCAACAAATCTTGTAAATTTGGACCTCCTAGACAAGGTATTATGAGGCAGAATCCTGTAAAATTGATAGGAGTGAAGATATTTGCGTCTATATCATTGGACAATATCGGCAATTCTGGATGCTCAAGCTTATGATTCAACCTGAGTCCAAAGAGAGTCGCTTTGGACAAGTGCTACCGCAATAAATCTTGTTCATTTGGACACCCTGGACAAGATACGATGAGGCAGAATCCTGTCAGATCGATAGGAGCGAAGATATTTGCATCTATATCATTGGACGACATTGGCAATTCTGGATGCTTCGGCTTATGGATCGACCTGAGTCCAAAGAGTTTCCCTTTGTCTAGTGCTACCGCACAAATCTTGTACACGTGAACCTCCTGGACAAGGTATGATGAGGCAGAATCCTATCACATTGATAAGAGTAAGATATTTGCATCTATATCATTGGACGACATTGGCAATTCTGGATGCTCGGCTTATGATTCGACCTGAGTCCAAAGAGTTTCGCTTTTGTCTAGTGCTACCGCACAAATCTTGTACACTTGAACATCCTGGACAAGATACGATGAGTCAGAATCCTGTCAAATTGATAGGAATAAAAATATTTGCATCTATATCATTGGACGACATTGGCAATTCTGGATGCTCGGCTTATGATTCGACCTGAGTCCAATGAGAGTCGCTTTGGACAAGTGCTACCGCAACGAATCTTGTACATTTCGACCTCCTGGACAAGGTATGATGAGGCAGAATCCTATCACATTGACAGGAGTAAAAATATTTGCATCTATATCATTGGACGACATTGGCAATTCTGGATGCTCGGCTTATGATTCGACCTGAGTCCAAGGAGAGTCGCTTTGGGCAAGTGCGACCGCACAAATCTTGTACATTTGGACCCCCTGGACAAGATACGATGAGGCAGAATCCTAGCAAATTGATAGGTGTAAAGATATTTGCATCTATATCATTGGACGACATTTGCAATTCTGGATGCTCGGCTTATGATTCGACCTGAGTCCAAAGAGTTTCGCTTTGGGCAAGTGCTACCGCAACACATCTTGTACATTTGGACCCCCTGGACAAGGTATGATGAGGCAGAATCCTATCACATTGACAGGAGTAAAAATATTTGCATCTATATCATTGGACGACATTGGCAATTCTGGATGCTCGGCTTATGATTCGACCTGAGTCCAAGGAGAGTCGCTTTGGGCAAGTGCGACCGCACAAATCTTGTACATTTGGACCCCCTGGACAAGATACGATGAGGCAGAATCCTAGCAAATTGATAGGTGTAAAGATATTTGCATCTATATCATTGGACGACATTTGCAATTCTGGATGCTCGGCTTATGATTCGACCTGAGTCCAAAGAGTTTTGCTTTGGGCAAGTGCTACCGCAACACATCTTGTACATTTGGACCCCCTGGACAAGGTATGATGAGGCAGAATCCTATCACATTGACAGGAGTAAAAATATTTGCATCTATATCATTGGACGACATTGGCAATTCTGGATGCTCGGCTTATGATTCGACCTGAGTCCAATGAGAGTCGTTTTGGGCAAGTGCTACCGCAACAAATCTTGTACATTTGGACCTCCTGGACAAGGTATTATGAGGCAGAATCCTGTAAAATTGATAGGAGTGAAGATATTTGCCTCTATATCATTGGACAATATCGGCAATTCTGGATGCTCAAGCTTATGATTCAACCTGAGTCCAAAGAGAGTCGCTTTGGACAAGTGCTACCGCAATAAATCTTGTTCATTTGGACACCCTGGACAAGATACGATGAGGCAGAATCCTGTCAGATCGATAGGAGCGAAGATATTTGCATCTATATCATTGGACGACATTGGCAATTCTGGATGCTTCGGCTTATGGATCGACCTGAGTCCAAAGAGTTTCCCTTTGTCCAGTGCTACCGCACAAATCTTGTACACGTGAACCTCCTGGAAAAGATACGATGCGGCAGAATCCTAGCAAATTGATAGGAGTAAAGGTATTTGCATCTATGTCATTGGACGGCATTGGCAATTCTGGATGCTTCGACATATGATTCGACCTGAATCCAAAGGGAGTCGCTTTGGACAAGTGCTACCGCACAATTCTTGTACATTTGGACACCTTGGACAAGATAGGATGCGGCAGAATCCTGTCAGATCGATACGAGTAAAGATATTTGCATCTATATCATTGGACGACATTGGCAATTCTGGATGCTCAGGCTTATGATTCGACCTGAGTCCAAAGAGAGTCGCTTTGGGCAAGTGCTACCGCAACACATCTTGTACATTTGGACCCCCTGGACGAGGTATGATGAGGCAGAATCCTATCACATTGATAAGAGTAAGATATTTGCATCTATATCATTGGACGACATTGGCAATTCTGGATGCTCGGCTTATGATTCGACCTGAGTCCAAGGAGAGTCGCTTTGGGCAAGTGCGACCGCACAAATCTTGTACATTTGGACCCCCTGGACAAGATACGATGAGGCAGAATCCTAGCAAATTGATAGGTGTAAAGATATTTGCATCTATATCATTGGACGACATTGGCAATTCTGGATGCTCGGCTTATGATTCGACCTGAGTCCAAAGAGTTTTGCTTTGGGCAAGTGCTACCGCAACACATCTTGTACATTTGGACCCCCTGGACAAGGTATGATGAGGCAGAATCCTATCACATTGACAGGAGTAAAAATATTTGCATCTATATCATTGGACGACATTGGCAATTCTGGATGCTCGGCTTATGATTCGACCTGAGTCCAATGAGAGTCGTTTTGGGCAAGTGCTACCGCAACAAATCTTGTACATTTGGACCTCCTGGACAAGGTATTATGAGGCAGAATCCTGTAAAATTGATAGGAGTGAAGATATTTGCCTCTATATCATTGGACAATATCGGCAATTCTGGATGCTCAAGCTTATGATTCAACCTGAGTCCAAAGAGAGTCGCTTTGGACAAGTGCTACCGCAATAAATCTTGTTCATTTGGACACCCTGGACAAGATACGATGAGGCAGAATCCTGTCAGATCGATAGGAGCGAAGATATTTGCATCTATATCATTGGACGACATTGGCAATTCTGGATGCTTCGGCTTATGGATCGACCTGAGTCCAAAGAGTTTCCCTTTGTCCAGTGCTACCGCACAAATCTTGTACACGTGAACCTCCTGGAAAAGATACGATGCGGCAGAATCCTAGCAAATTGATAGGAGTAAAGGTATTTGCATCTATGTCATTGGACGGCATTGGCAATTCTGGATGCTTCGACATATGATTCGACCTGAATCCAAAGGGAGTCGCTTTGGACAAGTGCTACCGCACAATTCTTGTACATTTGGACACCTTGGACAAGATAGGATGCGGCAGAATCCTGTCAGATCGATACGAGTAAAGATATTTGCATCTATATCATTGGACGACATTGGCAATTCTGGATGCTCAGGCTTATGATTCGACCTGAGTCCAAAGAGAGTCGCTTTGGGCAAGTGCTACCGCAACACATCTTGTACATTTGGACCCCCTGGACGAGGTATGATGAGGCAGAATCCTATCACATTGATAAGAGTAAGATATTTGCATCTATATCATTGGACGACATTGGCAATTCTGGATGCTCGGCTTATGATTCGACCTGAGTCCAAAGGGAGTCGCTTTGGACAAGTGCTATCGCACAAATGTTGTACATTTGGACCCTCCGGACAAGATACCATGAGGCAGATCCTAGCAAATTGATAGGAGTAAAGATACTTGCATCTATGTCATTGGACGACATTGGCAATTCTGGATGCTTCGACATATGATTCCACCTGAGTCCAAAGAGAGTCGCTTTGGACAAGTGCTACCGCAACAAATCTTGTACATTTGGACCTCCTGGACAAGGTATGATGAGGCAGAATCCTATCACATTGATAAGAGTAAGATATTTTCATGTATATCATTGGACGACATTGGCAATTCTGGATGCTCGGCTTATGATTCGACCTGGGTCCAAAGGGAGTCGCTTTGGACAAGTGCTACCGTACAAATCTTGTACATTTGGACCCCGCGGACAAGATACCATGAGGCAGAAACCTAGCAAATTGATAGGAGTAAAGATACTTGCATCTATGTCATTGGACGACATTGGCAATTCTGGATGCTTCGACTTATGATTCGACCTGAATCCAAAGGGAGTCGCTTTGGACAAGTGCTACCGCCCAAATCTTGTAAATTTGGACACCCTGGACAAGATACGATGAGGCAGAATCCTATCACTTTGAAAAGAGTAAGATATTTTCATCTATATCATTGGACGACATTGGCAATTCTGGATGCTCGGCTTATGATTCGACCTGAGTCCAAAGAGTTTCGCTTTTGTCTAGTGCTACGGCACAAATCTTGTACACTTGAACATCCTGGACAAGATACGATGAGTCAGAATCCTGTCAAATTGATAGGAGTGAAGATATTTGTATCTATATCATTGGACGACATTGGCAATTCTGGATGCTCAGGCTTATGATTCAACCTGAGTCCAAAGAGAGTCGCTTTGGACAAGTGCTACCGCAACGAATCTTGTACATTTGGACCTCCTGGACAAGGTATGATGAGGCAGAATCCTATCACATTGACAGGTGTAAAAATATTTGCATCTATATCATTGGACGACATTGGCAATTGTGGATGCTCGGCTTATGATTCGACCTGAGTCCAATGAGAGTCGCTTTGGGCAAGTGCGACCGCACAAATCTTGTACATTTGGACCCCCTGGAAAAGATACCATGAGGCAGAATCCTAGCAAATTGATAGGAGTAAAGATACTTGCATCTATGTCATTGGACGACATTGGCAATTCTGGATGCTTCGACATATGATTCCACCTGAGTCCAAAGAGAGTCGCTTTGGACAAGTGCTACCGCAACAAATCTTGTACATTTGGACCTCCTGGACAAGGTATGATGAGGCAGAATCCTATCACATTGATAAGAGTAAGATATTTTCATGTATATCATTGGACGACATTGGCAATTCTGGATGCTTCGACATATGATTCCACCTGAGTCCAAAGAGAGTCGCTTTGGACAAGTGCTACCGCAACAAATCTTGTACATTTGGACCTCCTGGACAAGGTATGATGAGGCAGAATCCTATCACATTGACAGGTGTAAAAATATTTGCATCTATATCATTGGACGACATTGGCAATTGTGGATGCTCGGCTTATGATTCGACCTGAGTCCAATGAGAGTCGCTTTGGGCAAGTGCGACCGCACAAATCTTGTACATTTGGACCCCCTGGGCAAGATACGATGAGGCAGAATCCTGTCAGATCGATAGGAGCGAAGATATTTGCATCTATATCATTGGACGACATTGGCAATTGTGGATGCTTCGGCTTATGGATCGACCTGAGTCCAAAGAGTTTCCCTTTGTCTAGTGCTACCGCACAAATCTTGTACACGTGAACCTCCTGGACAAGATACGATGCGGCAGAATCCTAGCAGATTGATAGGAGTAAAGATATTTGCATCTATGTCATTGGACGACATTGGCAATTCTGGATGCTTCGACATTTGATTCGACCTGAATCCAAAGGGAGTCGCTTTGGACAAGTGCTACCGCACAATTCTTGTACATTTGGACACCTTGGACAAGATAGGATGCGGCAGAATCCTGTCAGATCGATACGAGTAAAGATATTTGCATCTATATCATTGGACGACATTGGCAATTCTGGATGCTCAGGCTTATGATTCGACCTGAGTCCAAAGAGAGTCGCTTTGGGCAAGTGCCACCGCAACACATCTTGTACATTTGGACCCCCTGGACAAGGTATGATGAGGCAGAATCCTATCACATTGATAAGAGTAAGATATTTGCATCTATATCATTGGACGACATTGGCAATTCTGGATGCTCGGCTTATGATTCGACCTGAGTCCAAAGAGTTTCGGTTTTGTCTAGTGCTACCGCACAAATCTTGTACACTTGAACATCCTGGACAAGATACGATGAGTCAGAATCCTGTCAAATTGATAGGGGTGAAGATATTTGTATCTATATCATTGGACGACATTGGCAATTCTGGATGCTCAGGCTTTTGATTCAACCTGAGTCCAAAGAGAGTCGCTTTGGACAAGTGCTACCGCAACGAATCTTGTACATTTGGACCTCCTGGACAAGGTATGATGAGGCAGAATCCTATCACATTGACAGGAGTAAAAATATTTGCATCTATATCATTGGAGGACATTGGCAATTCTGGATGCTCGGCTTTTGATTCGACCTGAGTCCAATGAGAGTCGCTTTGGGCAAGTGCGACCGCACAAATCTTGTACATTTGGACCCCCTGGACAAGATACGATGAGGCAGAATCCTAGCAAATTGATAGGTGTAAAGATATTTGCATCTATATCATTGGACGACATTGGCAATTCTGGATGCTTCGGCTTATGGATCGACCTGAGTCCAAAGAGTTTCCCTTTGTCTAGTGCTACCGCACAAATCTTGTACACGTGAACCTCCTGGACAAGATACGATGCGGCAGAATCCTAGCAAATTGATAGGAGTAAAGATATTTGCATCTATGTCATTGGACGACATTGGCAATTCTGGATGCTTCGACATATGATTCGACCTGAATCCAAAGGGAGTCGCTTTGGACAAGTGCTACCGCACAATTCTTGTACATTTGGACACCTTGGACAAGATAGGATGCGGCAGAATCCTGTCAGATCGATACGAGTAAAGATATTTGCATCTATATCATTGGACGACATTGGCAATTCTGGATGCTCAGGCTTATGATTCGACCTGAGTCCAAAGAGAGTCGCTTTGGGCAAGTGCTACCGCAACACATCTTGTACATTTGGACCCCCTGGACAAGGTATGATGAGGCAGAATCCTATCACATTGATAAGAGTAAGATATTTGCATCTATATCATTGGACGACATTGGCAATTCTGGATGCTCGGCTTATGATTCGACCTGAGTCCAAAGAGTTTCGCTTTTGTCTAGTGCTACCGCACAAATCTTGTACACTTGAACATCCTGGACAAGATACGATGAGTCAGAATCCTGTCAAATTGATAGGAATAAAAATATTTGCATCTATATCATTGGACGACATTGGCAATTCTGGATGCTCGGCTTATGATTCGACCTGAGTCCAATGAGAGTCGCTTTGGACAAGTGCTACCGCAACGAATCTTGTACATTTCGACCTCCTGGACAAGGTATGATGAGGCAGAATCCTATCACATTGACAGGAGTAAAAATATTTGCATCTATATCATTGGACGACATTGGCAATTCTGGATGCTCGGCTTATGATTCGACCTGAGTCCAATGAGAGTCGCTTTGGGCAAGTGCGACCGCACAAATCTTGTACATTTGGACCCCCTGGACAAGATACGATGAGGCAGAATCCTAGCAAATTGATAGGTGTAAAGATATTTGCATCTATATCATTGGACGACATTTGCAATTCTGGATGCTCGGCTTATGATTCGACCTGAGTCCAAAGAGTTTCGCTTTGGGCAAGTGCTACCGCAACACATCTTGTACATTTGGACCCCCTGGACAAGGTATGATGAGGCAGAATCCTATCACATTGACAGGAGTAAAAATATTTGCATCTATATCATTGGACGACATTGGCAATTCTGGATGCTCGGCTTATGATTCGACCTGAGTCCAATGAGAGTCGCTTTGGGCAAGTGCTACCGCAACAAATCTTGTACATTTGGACCTCCTAGACAAGGTATTATGAGGCAGAATCCTGTAAAATTGATAGGAGTGAAGATATTTGCGTCTAT
Organism: Priocnemis perturbator; assembly: GCA_963942575.1. Taxonomy (NCBI): domain Eukaryota; kingdom Metazoa; phylum Arthropoda; class Insecta; order Hymenoptera; family Pompilidae; genus Priocnemis; species Priocnemis perturbator. The sequence goes on from OZ012652.1 coordinate 13,637,076, forward strand.
ATCATTGGACAATATCGGCAATTCTGGATGCTCAAGCTTATGATTCAACCTGAGTCCAATGAGAGTCGCTTTGGGCAAGTGCGACCGCACAAATCTTGTACATTTGGACCCCCTGGTCAAGATACGATGAGGCAGAATCCTGGCAAATTGATAGGTGTAAAGATATTTGCATCTATATCATTGGACGACATTTGCAATTCTGGATGCTCGGCTTATGATTCGACCTGAGTCCAAAGAGTTTCGCTTTGGGCAAGTGCTACCGCAACACATCTTGTACATTTGGACCCCCTGGACAAGGTATGATGAGGCAGAATCCTATCACATTGACAGGAGTAAAAATATTTGCATCTATATCATTGGACGACATTGGCAATTCTGGATGCTCGGCTTATGATTCGACCTGAGTCCAATGAGAGTCGCTTTGGGCAAGTGCGACCGCACAAATCTTGTACATTTGGACCCCCTGGACAAGATACGATGAGGCAGAATCCTAGCAAATTGATGGGTGTAAAGATATTTGCATCTATATCATTGGACGACATTTGCAATTCTGGATGCTCGGCTTATGATTCGACCTGAGTCCAAAGAGTTTCGCTTTGGGCAAGTGCTACCGCAACACATCTTGTACATTTGGACCCCCTGGACAAGGTATGATGAGGCAGAATCCTAGCAAATTGATAGGTGTAAAGATATTTGCATCTATATCATTGGACGACATTTGCAATTCTGGATGCTCGGCTTATGATTCGACCTGAGTCCAAAGAGTTTCGCTTTGGGCAAGTGCTACCGCAACACATCTTGTACATTTGGACCCCCTGAACAAGGTATGATGAGGCAGAATCCTATCACATTGACAGGAGTAAAAATATTTGCATCTATATCATTGGACGACATTGGCAATTCTGGATGCTCGGCTTATGATTCGACCTGAGTCCAATAAGAGTCGCTTTGGGCAAGTGCTACCGCAACAAATCTTGTAAATTTGGACCTCCTAGACAAGGTATTATGAGGCAGAATCCTGTAAAATTGATAGGAGTGAAGATATTTGCGTCTATATCATTGGACAATATCGGCAATTCTGGATGCTCAAGCTTATGATTCAACCTGAGTCCAAAGAGAGTCGCTTTGGACAAGTGCTACCGCAATAAATCTTGTTCATTTGGACACCCTGGACAAGATACGATGAGGCAGAATCCTGTCAGATCGATAGGAGCGAAGATATTTGCATCTATATCATTGGACGACATTGGCAATTCTGGATGCTTCGGCTTATGGATCGACCTGAGTCCAAAGAGTTTCCCTTTGTCTAGTGCTACCGCACAAATCTTGTACACGTGAACCTCCTGGACAAGGTATGATGAGGCAGAATCCTATCACATTGATAAGAGTAAGATATTTGCATCTATATCATTGGACGACATTGGCAATTCTGGATGCTCGGCTTATGATTCGACCTGAGTCCAAAGAGTTTCGCTTTTGTCTAGTGCTACCGCACAAATCTTGTACACTTGAACATCCTGGACAAGATACGATGAGTCAGAATCCTGTCAAATTGATAGGAATAAAAATATTTGCATCTATATCATTGGACGACATTGGCAATTCTGGATGCTCGGCTTATGATTCGACCTGAGTCCAATGAGAGTCGCTTTGGACAAGTGCTACCGCAACGAATCTTGTACATTTCGACCTCCTGGACAAGGTATGATGAGGCAGAATCCTATCACATTGACAGGAGTAAAAATATTTGCATCTATATCATTGGACGACATTGGCAATTCTGGATGCTCGGCTTATGATTCGACCTGAGTCCAATGAGAGTCGCTTTGGGCAAGTGCGACCGCACAAATCTTGTACATTTGGACCCCCTGGACAAGATACGTTGAGGCAGAATCCTAGCAAATTGATAGGTGTAAAGATATTTGCATCTATATCATTGGACGACATTTGCAATTCTGGATGCTCGGCTTATGATTCGACCTGAGTCCAAAGAGTTTCGCTTTGGGCAAGTGCTACCGCAACACATCTTGTACATTTGGACCCCCTGGACAAGGTATGATGAGGCAGAATCCTATCACATTGACAGGAGTAAAAATATTTGCATCTATGTCATTGGACGGCATTGGCAATTCTGGATGCTTCGACATATGATTCGACCTGAATCCAAAGGGAGTCGCTTTGGACAAGTGCTACCGCACAATTCTTGTACATTTGGACACCTTGGACAAGATAGGATGCGGCAGAATCCTGTCAGATCGATACGAGTAAAGATATTTGCATCTATATCATTGGACGACATTGGCAATTCTGGATGCTCAGGCTTATGATTCAACCTGAGTCCAAAGAGAGTCGCCTTGGACAAGTGCTACCGCAATAAATCTTGTACATTTGGACCTCCTGGACAAGGTATGATGAGGCAGAATTCTATCACATTCATAAGAGTAAGATATTTGCATCTATATCAATGGGCGACATTGTGCAATTCTGGATGCTCGGCTTATGATTCGACCTGAGTCCAAGGAGTTTCGCTTTTGTCTAGTACTACCGCACAAATCTTGTACACGTGAACCTCCTGGACAACATACGATGAGGCAGAATCCTGTCAAATTGATAGGAGTGAAGATATTTGCCTCTATATCATCGGACAATATCGCCGTTTCTGGATGCTCAGGCTTATGATTCGACCTGAGTCCAAAGAGAGTCGCTTTGGGCAAGTGCTACCGCAACAAATCTTGTACACGTGAACCTCCTGGACAAGATACGATGCGGCAGAATCCTAGCAAATTGATAGGAGTAAAGATATTTGCATCTGTGTCATTGGACGACATTGGCAATTCTGGATGCTTCGACATATGATTCGACCTGAATCCAAAGGGAGTCGCTTTGGACAAGTGCTACCGCACAATTCTTGTACATTTGGACACCTTGGACAAGATAGGATGCGGCAGAATCCTGTCAGATCGATAGGAATAAAGATATTTGCATCTATATCATTGGACGACATTGGCAATTCTGGATGCTCAGGCTTATGATTCGACCTGAGTCCAAAGGGTGCCGCTTTGGACAAGTGCTACCGCACAAATCTTGTACATTTGGACACCCTGGACAAGATATGATGGGGCAGAATCCTGTCAGATCGATAGGAGTAAAGATATTTGCATCTATATCATTGGACGACATTGGCAATTCTGGATGCTTCGGCTTATGGATCGACCTGAGTCCAAAGAGAGTCGCTTTGGACAAGTGCTACCGCAACAAATCTTGTACATTTGGACCTCCTGGACAAGGTATGATGAGGCAGAATCCTATCACATTGATAAGAGTAAGATATTTGCATCTATATCATTGGACGACATTGGCAATTCTGGATGCTCGGCTTATGATTCGACCTCAGTCCAAAGGGAGTCGCTTTGGACAAGTGCTACCGCACAAATCTTGTGCATTTGGACACCCTGGACAAGATACGATGGGGCAGAATCCTGCCAGATCGATAGGAGTGAAGATATTTGCATCTATATCATTGGACGACATTGACAATTCTGGATGCTTCGGCTTATGGATCGACCTGACTCCAAAGAGTTTCGCTTTTGTCTAGTGCTACCGCACAAATCTTGTACACGTGAACCTCCTGGACAAGATACGATGTGGCAGAATCCTAGCAAATTGATAGGAGTAAAGATATTTGCATCTATGTCATTGGACGACATTGGCAATTCTGGATGCTTCGACTTATGATTCGACCTGAATCCAAAGGGAGTCGCTTTGAACAAGTGCTACCGCACAAATCTTGTTCATTTGGACACCCTGGACAAGATACGATGGGGCAGAATCCTTTCAGATCGAAAGGAGTAAAGATATTTGCATCTATATCATTGGACGACATTGGCAATTCTGGCTGCTTCGGCTTATGATTCGACCTGAGTCCAAAGAGATTCGCTTTTGTCAAGTGCTACCTTACAAATCTTGTACATTAGAACCTGCTGGACAAGATACGATGAGGCAGAATCCTGTAAAATTGATAGGAGTGAAGATATTTGCCTCTATATCATTGGACAATATCGCCGTTTCTGGATGCTCAGGCTTATGATTCGACCTGAGTCCAAAGAGAGTCGCTTTGGGCAAGTGCTACCGCAACAAATCTTGTACATTTGGACCTCCTGGACAAGGTATGATGAGGCAGAATCCTATCACATTGATAGGAGTAAAGATATTTGCATCTATATCATTGGACGACATTGGCAATTCTGGATGCTTCGGCTTATGATTCGACCTGAGTCCAATGAGAGTCGCTTTGGGCAAGTGCGACCGCACAAATCTTGTACATTTGGACACCCTGGACAAGATATGATGGGGCAGAATCCTGTCAGATCGATAGGAGTAAAGATATTTGCATCTATATCATTGGACGACTTTGGCAATTCTGGATGCTTCGACATATGATTCCACCTGAGTCCAAAGGGAGTCGCTTTGGACAAGTGCTACCGCACAAATCTTGTACATTTGGACACCCTGGACAAGATACGATGAGGCAGAATCCTAGCAAATTGATAGGTGTAAAGATATTTGCATCTATATCATTGGACGACATTGGCAATACAGGATGCTTCGGCTTATGGATCGACCTGAGTCCAAAGAGTTTCGCTTTTATCTTGTGCTACCGCACAAATCTTGTACACGTGAACCTCCTGGACAAGATACGATGCGGCAGAATCCTAGCAAATTGATAGGAGTAAAGATAGTTGCATCTATGTCATTGGACGACATTGGCAATTCTGGATGCTTCGACATATGATTCGACCTGAATCCAAAGGGAGTCGCTTTGGACAAGTGCTAACGCACAATTCTTGTACATTTGGACACCTTGGACAAGATAGGATGCGGCAGAATCCTGTCAGATCGATACGAGTAAAGATATTTGCATCTATATCATTGGACGACATTGGCAATTCTGGATGCTCAGGCTTATGATTCGACCTGAGTCCAAAGAGAGTCGCTTTGGGCAAATGCTACCACAACACATCTTGTACATTTGGACCTCTTGGACAAGGTATGATGAGGCAGAATCCTATCACATTGATAGGAGTAAAGATATTTGCATCTATATCATTGGACGACATTGGCAATTCTGGATGCTCCGGCTTATGATTCGACCTGAGTCCAAAGAGAGTCGCTTTGGGCAAGTGCTACCGCAACAAATCTTGTACATTTGGACCTCCAGGACAAGGTATGATGAGGCAGAATCCTATCACATTGATAAGAGTAAGATATTTGCATCTATATCATTGGACGACATTGGCAATTCTGGATGCTTCGACATGTGATTCGACCTGAATCCAAAGGGAGTCGCTTTGGACAAGTGCTACCGCAGCGAATCTTGTACATTTGGACCTCCTGGACAAGGTATGATGAGGCAGAATCACATCACATTGATAGGAGTAAAGATATTTGCATCTATATCATTGGACGACATTGCAAATTCTGGATGCTCGGCTTATGATTCGTCCTGAGTCCAAAGGGAGTCGCTTTGGAAAAGTGCTACCGCAACGAATCTTGTACATTTGGACCTCCTGGACAAGGTATGATGAGGCAGAATCCTATCACATTGACAGGAGTAAAAATATTTGCATCTATATCATTGGACGACATTGGCAATTCTGGATGCTCGGCTTATGATTCGACCTGAGTCCAATGAGAGTCGCTTTGGGCAAGTGCGACCGCACAAATCTTGTACATTTGGACCCCCTGAACAAGATACGATGAGGCAGAATCCTAGCAAATTGATAGGTTTAAAGATATTTGCATCTATATCATTGGACGCCATTGGCAATACAGGATGCTTCGGCTTATGGATCGACCTGAGTCCAAAGAGTTTCGCTTTTGTCTAGTGCTACTGCACAAATCTTGTACACTTGAAACTCCTGGACAAGATACGATGAGGCAGAATCCTATCACATTGATAGGAGTAAAGATATTTGCATCTATATCATTGGACGACATTGGCAATTCTGGATGCTTCGACATATGATTCGACCTGAATCCAAAGGGAGTCGCTTTGGACAAGTGCTACCGCAACGAATCTTGTACATTTGGACCTCCTGGACAAAGGTATGATGAGGCAGAATCCTATCACATTGATAGGAGTAAAGATATTTGCATCTATATCATTGGACGACATTGGCAATTCTGGATGCTCGGCTTATGATTCGACCTGAGTCCACTGAGAGTCGCTTTGGGCAAGTGCTACCGCACAAATCTTGAACATTTGGACCCCCTGGACAAGATACGATGAGGCACAACCCTTGCAAATTGATAGGAGTAAAGATATTTGCATCTATATCATTGGACGACCTTGGCAATTCTGGATGCTTCGGCTTATGGATCGACCTGAGTCCAAAGAGAGTCGCTTTGGACAAGTGCTACCGCAATAAATCTTGTACATTTGGACCTCCTAGACAAGGTATTATGAGGCAGAATCCTGTAAAATTGATAGGAGTGAAGATATTTGCGTCTATATCATTGGACAATATCGGCAATTCTGGATGCTCAAGCTTATGATTCAACCTGAGTCCAATGAGAGTCGCTTTGGGCAAGTGCGACCGCACAAATCTTGTACACTTGAAACTCCTGGACAAGATACGATGAGGCAGAATCCTATCACATTGATAGGAGTAAAGATATTTGCATCTATATCATTGGACGACATTGGCAATTCTGGATGCTTCGACATATGATTCGACCTGAATCCAAAGGGAGTCGCTTTGGACAAGTGCTACCGCAACGAATCTTGTACATTTGGACCTCCTGGACAAAGGTATGATGAGGCAGAATCCTATCACATTGATAGGAGTAAAGATATTTGCATCTATATCATTGGACGACATTGGCAATTCTGGATGCTCGGCTTATGATTCGACCTGAGTCCACTGAGAGTCGCTTTGGGCAAGTGCTACCGCACAAATCTTGAACATTTGGACCCCCTGGACAAGATACGATGAGGCACAACCCTTGCAAATTGATAGGAGTAAAGATATTTGCATCTATATCATTGGACGACCTTGGCAATTCTGGATGCTTCGGCTTATGGATCGACCTGAGTCCAAAGAGAGTCGCTTTGGACAAGTGCTACCGCAATAAATCTTGTACATTTGGACCTCCTAGACAAGGTATTATGAGGCAGAATCCTGTAAAATTGATAGGAGTGAAGATATTTGCGTCTATATCATTGGACAATATCGGCAATTCTGGATGCTCAAGCTTATGATTCAACCTGAGTCCAATGAGAGTCGCTTTGGGCAAGTGCGACCGCACAAATCTTGTACATTTGGACCCCCTGGTCAAGATACGATGAGGCAGAATCCTAGCAAATTGATAGGTGTAAAGATATTTGCATCTATATCATTGGACGACATTTGCAATTCTGGATGCTCGGCTTATGATTCGACCTGAGTCCAAAGAGTTTCGCTTTGGGCAAGTGCTACCGCAACACATCTTGTACATTTGGACCCCCTGGACAAGGTATGATGAGGCAGAATCCTATCACATTGACAGGAGTAAAAATATTTGCATCTATATCATTGGACGACATTGGCAATTCTGGATGCTCGGCTTATGATTCGACCTGAGTCCAATGAGAGTCGCTTTGGGCAAGTGCGACCGCACAAATCTTGTACATTTGGACCCCCTGGACAAGATACGATGAGGCAGAATCCTAGCAAATTGATAGGTGTAAAGATATTTGCACCTATATCATTGGACGACATTTGCAATTCTGGATGCTCGGCTTATGATTCGACCTGAGTCCAAAGAGTTTCGCTTTGGGCAAGTGCTACCGCAACACATCTTGTACATTTGGACCCCCTGGACAAGGTATGATGAGGCAGAATCCTATCACATTGACAGGAGTAAAAATATTTGCATCTATATCATTGGACGACATTGGCAATTCTGGATGCTCGGCTTATGATTCGACCTGAGTCCAATGAGAGTCGTTTTGGGCAAGTGCTACCGCAACAAATCTTGTACATTTGGACCTCCTGGACAAGGTATTATGAGGCAGAATCCTGTAAAATTGATAGGAGTGAAGATATTTGCCTCTATATCATTGGACAATATCGGCAATTCTGGATGCTCAAGCTTATGATTCAACCTGAGTCCAAAGAGAGTCGCTTTGGACAAGTGCTACCGCAATAAATCTTGTTCATTTGGACACCCTGGACAAGATACGATGAGGCAGAATCCTGTCAGATCGATAGGAGCGAAGATATTTGCATCTATATCATTGGACGACATTGGCAATTCTGGATGCTTCGGCTTATGGATCGACCTGAGTCCAAAGAGTTTCCCTTTGTCCAGTGCTACCGCACAAATCTTGTACACGTGAACCTCCTGGACAAGATACGATGCGGCAGAATCCTAGCAAATTGATAGGAGTAAAGATATTTGCATCTATGTCATTGGACGGCATTGGCAATTCTGGATGCTTCGACATATGATTCGACCTGAATCCAAAGGGAGTCGCTTTGGACAAGTGCTACCGCACAATTCTTGTACATTTGGACACCTTGGACAAGATAGGATGCGGCAGAATCCTGTCAGATCGATACGAGTAAAGATATTTGCATCTATATCATTGGACGACATTGGCAATTCTGGATGCTCAGGCTTATGATTCGACCTGAGTCCAAAGAGAGTCGCTTTGGGCAAGTGCTACCGCAACACATCTTGTACATTTGGACCCCCTGGACGAGGTATGATGAGGCAGAATCCTATCACATTGATAAGAGTAAGATATTTGCATCTATATCATTGGACGACATTGTGCAATTCTGGATGCTCGGCTTATGATTCGACCTGAATCCAAAGGGAGTCGCTTTGAACAAGTGCTACCGCAACGAATCTTGTACATTTGGACCTCCTGGACAAGGTATGATGAGGCAGAATCCTATCACATTGATAGGAGTAAAGATATTTGCATCTATATCATTGGACGACATTGGCAATTCTGGATGCTCGGCTTATGATTCGTCCTGAGTCCAAAGGGAGTCGCTTTGAACAAGTGCTACCGTAACGAATCTTGTACATTTGGACCTTCTGGACAAGGTATGATGAGGCAGAATCCTATCACATTGACAGGAGTAAAAATATTTGCATCTATATCATTGGACGACATTGGCAATTCTGGATGCTTCGGCTTATGGATCGACCTGAGTCCAAAGAGTTTTCCTTTGTCTAGTGCTACCGCACAAATCTTGTACACGTGAACCTCCTGGACAAGATACGATGCGGCAGAATCCTAGCAAATTGATAGGAGTAAAAATATTTGCATCTATATCATTGGACGACATTGGCAATTCTGGATGCTCGGCTTATGATTCGACCTGAGTCCAATGAGAGTCGCTTTGGGCAAGTGCGACCGCACAAATCTTGTACATTTGGACCCCATGAACAAGATACGATGAGGCAGAATCCTAGCAAATTGATAGGTTTAAAGATATTTGCATCTATATCATTGGACGCCATTGACAATACAGGATGCTTCGGCTTATGGATCGACCTGAGTCCAAAGAGTTTCGCTTTTGTCTAGTGCTACTGCACAAATCTTGTACACTTGAAACTCCTGGACAAGATACGATGAGGCAGAATCCTATCACATTGATAGGAGTAAAGATATTTGCATCTATATCATTGGACGACATTGGCAATTCTGGATGCTTCGACATATGATTCGACCTGAATCCAAAGGGAGTCGCTTTGGACAAGTGCTACCGCAACGAATCTTGTACATTTGGACCCCCTGGACAAGATACGATGAGGCACAACCCTTGCAAATTGATAGGAGTAAAGATATTTGCATCTATATCATTGGACGACCTTGGCAATTCTGGATGCTTCGGCTTATGGATCGACCTGAGTCCAAAGAGAGTCGCTTTGGACAAGTGCTACCGCAATAAATCTTGTACATTTGGACCACCTGGACAATGTATGATGAGGCAGTATCCTATCACATTGATAAGAGTAAGATATTTGCATCTATATCATTGGACGACATTGGCAATTCTGGATGCTCAGGCTTATGATTCCACCTGAGTCCAAAGAGAGTCGCTTTGGACAAGTGCTACCGCAACGAATCTTGTACATTTGGACCTCCTGGACAAGGTATGATGAGGCAGAATCCTATCACATTGACAGGAGTAAAAATATTTGCATCTATATCATTCGACGTCATTGGCAATTCTGGATGCTCGGCTTATGATTCGACCTGAGTCCAATGAGAGTCGCTTTGGGCAAGTGCGACCGCACAAATCTTGTACATTTGGATCTCCTGGACAAGGTATGATGAGGCAGAATCCTATCACATTGATAAGAGTAAGATATTTGCATCTATATCATTGGACGACATTGGCAATTCTGGATGCTCAGCTTATGATTTGACCTCAGTCCAAAGGGAGTCGCTTTGGACAAGTGCTACCGCACAAATCTTGTACATTTGGACGCCCTGGACAAGATACGATGGGGCAGAATCCTGCCAGATCGATAGGAGTGAAGATATATGCATCTATATCATTGGACGACATTGGCAATTCTGGATGCTTCGGCTTATGGATCGACCTGAGTCCAAAGAGTTTCGCTTTTGTCTAGTGCTACCGCACAAATCTTGTACAGGTGAACCTCATGGACAAGATACGATGAGGCAGAATCCTAGCAAATTGATAGGAGTAAAGATATTTGCATCTATGACATTGGACGACATTGGCAATTCTGGATGCTTCGACTTATGATTCGTCCTGAATCCAAAGGGAGTCGCTTTGGACAAGTGCTACCGCACAAATCTTGTTCATTTGGACACCCTGGACAAGATAGGATGCGGCAGAATCCTGTCAAATCGATACGAGTAAAGATATTTGCATCTATATCATTGGACGACATTGGCAATTCTGGATGCTCAGGCTTATGATTCGACCTGAGTCCAAAGAGAGTCGATCTGGACAAGTGCTACCGTACAAATCTTGTACATTTGGACCCTCTGGACAAGGTATGATGAGGCAGAATTCTATCACATTAATAAGAGTAAGATATTTGCATCTATATCATTGGACGACATTGTGCAATTCTGGATGCTCGGCTTATGATTCGACCTGAATCCAAAGGGAGTCGCTTTGAACAAGTGCTACCGCAACGAATCTTGTACATTTGGACCTCCTGGACAAGGTATGATGAGGCAGAATCCTATCACATTGATAGGAGTAAAGATATTTGCATCTATATCATTGGACGACATTGGCAATTCTGGATGCTCGGCTTATGATTCGTCCTGAGTCCAAAGGGAGTCGCTTTGGACAAGTGCTACCGCAACGAATCTTGTACATTTGGACACCCTGGACAAGATACGATGAGGCAGAATCCTGTCAGATCGATAAGAGTAAGATATTTGCATCTATATCATTGGACGACATTGGCAATTCTGGATGCTCGGCTTTTGATTCGACCTGAATCCAAAGGGAGTCGCTTTGGACAAGTGCTACCGCACAAATCTTGTTCATTTGGACACCCTGGACAAGATACGATGAGGCAGAATCCTGTCAGATCGATAGGAGCAAAGATATTTGCATCTATATCATTGGACGACATTTGGCAATTCTGGATGCTTCGGCTTATGGATCGACCTGAGTCCAAAGAGTTTCCCTTTGTCTAGTGCTACCGCACAAATCTTGTACACGTGAACCTCCTGGACAAGATACGATGCGGCAGAATCCTAGCAAATTGATAGGAGTAAAGATATTTGCATCTGTGTCATTGGACGACATTGGCAATTCTGGATGCTTCGACATATGATTCGACCTGAATCCAAAGGGAGTCGCTTTGGACAAGTGCTACCGCACAATTCTTGTACATTTGGACACCCTGGACAAGATACGATGGGGCAGAATCCTTTCAGATCGATAGGAGTAAAGATATTTGCCTCTATATCATTGGACAATATCGGCAATTCTGGATGCTCAGGCTTATGATTCAACCTGAGTCCAAAGGGTGTCGCTTTGGACAAGTGCTACCGCACAAATCTTGTACATTTGGACCTCCTGGACAAGGTATGATGAGGCAGAATTCTATCACATTCATAAGAGTAAGATATTTGCATCTGTGTCATTGGACGACATTGGCAATTCTGGATGCTTCGACATATGATTCGACCTGAATCCAAAGGGAGTCGCTTTGGACAAGTGCTACCGCCCAATTCTTGTACATTTGGACACCTTGGACAAGATAGGATGCGGCAGAATCCTGTCAGATCGATAGGAGTAAAGATATTTGCATCTATATTATTGGACGACATTGGCAATTCTGGATGCTCAGGCTTATGATTCGACCTCAGTCCAAAGGGAGTCGCTTTGGACAAGTGCTACCGCACAAATCTTGTGCATTTGGACACCCTGGACAAGATACGATGGGGCAGAATCCTGCCAGATCGATAGGAGTGAAGATATTTGCATCTATATCATTGGACGACATTTGGCAATTCTGGATGCTTCGGCTTATGGATCGACCTGAGTCCAAAGAGTTTCCCTTTGTCTAGTGCTACCGCACAAATCTTGTACACGTGAACCTCCTGGACAAGATACGATGCGGCAGAATCCTAGCAAATTGATAGGAGTAAAGATATTTGCATCTGTGTCATTGGACGACATTGGCAATTCTGGATGCTTCGACTTATGATTCGACCTGAATCCAAAGGGAGTCGCTTTGGACAAGTGCTACCGCACAAATCTTGTTCATTTGGACACCCTGGACAAGATACGATGGGGTAGAATCCTTTCAGATCCAAAGGAGTAAAGATATTTGCATCTATATCATTGGACGACATTGGCAATTCTGGCTGCTTCGGCTTATGATTCGACCTGAGTCCAAAGAGATTCGCTTTTGTCAAGTGCTACCTTACAAATCTTGTACAGTAGAACCTGCTGGACAAGATACGATGAGGCAGAATCCTGTAAAATTGATAGGAGTGAAGATATTTGCCTCTATATCATTGGACAATATCGGCAATTCTGGATGCTCAGGCTTATGATTCAACCTGAGTCCAAAGAGAGTCGCTTTGGACAAGTGCTACCGCAATAAATCTTGTACATTTGGACCTCCTGGACAAGCTATGATGAGGCAGAATCCTATCACATTGATAAGAGTAAGATATTTGCATCTATATCATTGGACGACATTGGCAATTCTGAATGCTCGGCTTATGATTCGACCTCAGTCCAAAGGGAGTCGCTTTGGACAAGTGCTACCGCACAAATCTTGTACATTTGGACACTCTGGACAAGATAAGATGGGGCAGAATCCTGTCAGATCGATAGGAGTGACGATATATGCATCTATATCATTGGACGACATTGGCAATTCTGGATGCTTCGGCTTATGGATCGACCTGAGTGCAAAGAGTTTCCCTTTGTCTAGTGCTACCGCACAAATCTTGTACACGTGAACCTCCTGGACAAGATACGATGCGGCAGAATCCTAGCAAATTGATAGGAGTGAAGATATTTGCCTCTATATCATTGGACAATATCGCCGTTTCTGGATGCTCAGGCTTATGATTCGACCTGAGTCCAAAGAGAGTCGCTTTGGGCAAGTGCTACCGCAACAAATCTTGTACATTTGGACCTCCTGGACAAGGTATGAAGAGGCAGAATCCTATCACATTGATAAGAGTAAGATATTTGCATCTATATCATTGGACGACATTGGCAATTCTGGATGCTTCGACATATGATTCGACCTGAATCCAAAGGGAGTCGCTTTGGACAAGTGCTACCGCAACGAATCTTGTACATCTGGACCTCCTGGACAAGGTATGATGAGGCAGAATCCTATCACATTGATAGGAGTAAAGATATTTGCATCTATATCATTGGACGACATTGGCAATTCTGGATGCTCGGCTTATGATTCGACCTGAGTCCAAAGAGATTCGCTTTTATCAAGTGCTACCGCACGAATCTTGTTCATTTGGACCCCCTGGACAAGATACGATGAGGCAGAATCCTAGCAAATTGATAGGAGTAAAGATATTTGTATCTATATCTTGGAGGACATTGGCAATCCTGGGGATCCTGCATATGATTCGACCTGAGTCCAAAGAGATTCGCTTTTGTCAAGTGCTACCGTACGAATCTTGTACATTTGGACCCCCTGGACAAGATACGATGAGGCAGAATCCTAGCAAATTGATAGGAGTAAAGATATTTGCATCTATATCATTGGACGACATTGGCAATTCTGGATGCTCGGCTTTTGATTCGACCTGAGTCCAAAGGGAGTCGCTTTGGACAAGTGCTACCGCACAAATCTTGTACATTTGGACACCCCGGACAAGATACCATGAGGCAGAATCCTAGCAAATTGATAGGAGTAAAGATACTTGCATCTATGTCATTGGACGACATTGGCAATTCTGGATGCTTCGACTTATGATTCGACCTGAATCCAAAGGGAGTCGCTTTGGACAAGTGCTACCGCACAAATCTTGTTCATTTGGACACCCTGGACAAGATACGATGAGGCAGAATCCTGTCAGATCGATAGGAGCAAAGATATTTGCATCTATATCATTGGACGACATTGGCAATTCTGGATGCTTCGGCTTATGGATCGACCTGAGTCCAAAGAGTTTCCCTTTGTCTAGTGCTACCGCACAAATCTTGTACACGTGAACCTCCTGGACAAGATACGATGCGGCAGAATCCTAGCAAATTGATAGGAGTAAAGATATTTGCATCTGTGTCATTGGACGACATTGGCAATTCTGGATGCTTCGGCTTATGATTCGACCTGAGTCCAAAGAGATTCGCTTTTGTCAAGTGCTACCTTACAAATCTTGTACATTAGAACCTGCTGGACAAGATACGATGAGGCAGAATCCTGTAAAATTGATAGGAGTGGAGATATTTGCCTCTATATCATTGGACAATATCGCCGTTTCTGGATGCTCAGGCTTATGATTCGACCTGAGTCCAAAGAGAGTCGCTTTGGGCAAGTGCTACCGCAACAAATCTTGTACATTTGGACCTCCTGGACAAGGTATGATGAGGCAGAATCGTATCACATTGATAAGAGTAAGATATTTGCATCTATATCATTGGACGACATTGGCAATTCTGGATGCTTCGACATATGATTCGACCTGAATCCAAAGGGAGTCGCTTTGGACAAGTGCTACCGCAACGAATCTTGTACATTTGGACCTCCTGGACAAGAAACGATGAGGCAGAATCCTACCAAATTGATAGGAGTAAAGATATTTGCATCTATGTCATTGGACGACATTGGCAATTCTGGATGCTTGGCTTATGATTCGACCTGAGTCCAAAGGGAGTCGCTTTGGACAAGTGCTACCGCACAAATCTTGTACATTTGGACCCCCCGGACAAGATACCATGAGGCAGAATCCTAGCAAATTGATAGGAGTAAAGATACTTGCATTTATGTCATTGGACGACTTTGGCAATTCTGTATGCTTCGACATATGATTCCACCTGAGTCCAAAGGGAGTCGCTTTGGACAAGTGCTACCGCACAAATCTTGTACATTTGGACACCCTGGACAAGATACGATGAGGCAGAATCCTACCAAATTGATAGGAGTAAAGATATTTGCATCTATATCATTGGACGACATTGGCAATTCCGGATGCTTCGGCTTATGATTCGACCTGAATCCAAAGGGAGTCGCTTTGGACAAGTGCTACCGCACAAATTCTTGTACATTTGGACACCTTGGACAAGATAGGATGCGGCAGAATCCTGTCAGATCGATAGGAGTAAAGATATTTGCATCTATATCATTGGACGACATTGGCAATTCTGGATGCTTCGGCTTATGATTCGACCTGAGTCCAAAGAGATTCGCTTTTGTCAAGTGCTACCTTACAAATCTTGTACATTAGAACCTGCTGGACAAGATACGATGAGGCAGAATCCTGTAAAATTGATAGGAGTGAAGATATTTGCCTCTATATCATTGGACAATATCGCCGTTTCTGGATGCTCAGGCTTATTATTCGACCTGGGTCCAAAGAGAGTCGCTTTGGGAAAGTGCTACCGCAACAAATCTTGTACATTTGGACCTCCTGGACAAGGTATGATCAGGCAGAATCCTAGCAAATTGATAGGAGTAAAGTTATTTGCATCTATATCATTGGACGACATTGGCAATTCTGGATGCTTCGACATATGATTCGACCTGAATCCAAAGGGAGTCGCTTTGGACAAGTGCTACCGCAACGAATCTTGTACATTTGGACCTCCTGGACAAGATACGATGAGGCAGAATCCTAGCAAATTGATAGGAGTAAAGATATTTGCATCTATGTCATTGGACGACATTGGCAATTCTGGATGCTCGGCTTTTGATTCGACCTGAGTCCAAGGAGTTTCGCTTTTGTCTAGTACTACCGCACAAATCTTGTACACGTGAACCTCCTGGACAACATACGATGAGGCAGAATCCTGTCAAATTGATAGGAGTGAAGATATTTGCCTTTATATCATTGGACAATATCGCCGTTTCTGGATGCTCAGGCTTATGATTCGACCTGAGTCCAAAGAGAGTCGCTTTGGGCAAGTGCTACCGCAACAAATCTTGTACACGTGAACCTCCTGGACAAGATACGATGCGGCAGAATCCTAGCAAATTGATAGGAGTAAAGATATTTGCATCTGTGTCATTGGACGACATTGGCAATTCTGGATGCTTCGACATATGATTCGACCTGAATCCAAAGGGAGTCGCTTTGGACAAGTGCTACCGCACAATTCTTGTACATTTGGACACCTTGGACAAGATAGGATGCGGCAGAATCCTGTCAGATCGATAGGAGTAAAGATATTTGCATCTATATCATTGGACGACATTGGCAATTCTGGATGCTCAGGCTTATGATTCGACCTGAGTCCAAAGGGTGTCGCTTTGGACAAGTGCTACCGCACAAATCTTGTACATTTGGACACCCTGGACAAGATATGATGGGGCAGAATCCTGTCAGATCGATAGGAGTAAAGATATTTGCATCTATATCATTGGACGACATTGGCAATTCTGGATGCTTCGGCATATGATTCGACCTGAATCCAAAGGGAGTCGCTTTGGACAAGTGCTACCGCCCAAATCTTGTACATTTGGACACCCTGGACGAGTTACGATGAGGCAAAAACCTATCACATTGATAAGAGTAAGATATTTTCATCTATATCATTGGACGATATTGGCAATTCTGGATGATTCGACATATGATTCGACCTGAATCCAAAGGGAGTCGCTTTGGACAAGTGCTACCGCATAATGCTTGTACATTTGGACACCTTGGACAAGATAGGATGCGGCAGAATCCTGTCAGATCGATACGAGTAAAGATTTTGCATCTATATCATTGGACGACATTGGCAATTCTGGATGCTCAGGCTTATGATTCGACCTGAGTCCAAAGAGAGTCGCTTTGGGCAAGTGCTACCGCAACACATCTTGTACATTTGGACCCCCTGGACAAGATACCATGAGGCAGAAACCTAGCAAATTGATAGGAGTAAAGATACTTGCATCTATGTCATTGGACGACATTGGCAATTCTGGATGCTTCGGCATATGATTCGACCTGAATCCAAAGGGAGTCGCTTTGGACAAGAGCTACCGCCCAAATCTTGTACATTTGGACACCCTGGACGAGTTACGATGAGGCAAAAACCTATCACATTGATAAGAGTAAGATATTTTCATCTATATCATTGGACGATATTGGCAATTCTGGATGATTCGACATATGATTCGACCTGAATCCAAAGGGAGTCGCTTTGGACAAGTGCTACCGCATAATGCTTGTACATTTGGACACCTTGGACAAGATAGGATGCGGCAGAATCCTGTCAGATCGATACGAGTAAAGATATTTGCATCTATATCATTGGACGACATTGGCAATTCTGGATGCTCAGGCTTATGATTCGACCTGAGTCCAAAGAGAGTCGCTTTGGGCAAGTGCTACCGCAACACATCTTGTACATTTGGACCCCCTGGACAAGATACCATGAGGCAGCATCCTAGCAAATTGATAGGAGTAAAGATACTTGCATCTATGTCATTGGACGACATTGGCAATTCTGGATGCTTCGACATATGATTCCACCTGAGTCCAAAGAGAGTCGCTTTGGACAAGTGCTACCGCAACAAATCTTGTACATTTGGACCTCCTGGACAAGGTATGATGAGGCAGAATCCTATCACATTGATAAGAGTAAGATATTTTCATGTATATCATTGGACGACATTGGCAATTCTGGATGCTCGGCTTATGATTCGACCTGGGTCCAAAGGGAGTCGCTTTGGACAAGCGCTACCGTACAAATCTTGTACATTTGGACCCCGCAGACAACATACCATGAGGTAGAAACCTAGCAAATTGATAGGAGTAAAGATACTTGCATCTATGTCATTGGACGACATTGGCAATTCTGGATGCTTCGACATATGATTCGAACTGAATCTAAAGGGAGTCGCTTTGGACAAGTGCTACCGCACAAATCTTGTTCATTTGGACACCCTGGACAAGATACGATGAGGCAGAATCCTGTCAGATCGATAGGAGCAAAGATATTTGCATCTATATCATTGGACGACATTGGCAATTCTGGATGCTTCGGCTTATGGATCGAGCTGAGTCCAAAGAGTTTCCCTTTGTCTAGTGCTACCGCACAAATCTTGTACACGTGAACCTCCTGGACAAGATACGATGCGGCAGAATCCTAGCAAATTGATAGGAGTAAAGATATTTGCATCTATGTCATTGGATGACATTGGCAATTCTAGATGCTTCGACATATGATTCGACCTGAATCCAAAGGGAGTCGATTTGGACAAGTGCTACCGCACAATTCTTGTACATCTGGACACCTTGGACAAGATAGGATGCGGCAGAATCCTCTCAGATCGATACGAGTAAAGATATTTGCATCTATATAATTGGACGTCATTGGCAATTCTGGATGCTTCGACATATGATTCCACCTGAGTCCAAAGGGAGTCGCTTTGGACAAGTGCTACCGCACAAATCTTGTATATTTGGACACCCTGGACAAGATAAGATGGGGCAGAATCCTGTCAGATCGATAGGAGTAAAGATATTTGCATCTATATCATTGGACGACATTGGCAATTCTGGATGCTCGGCTTATGATTCGACCTGAGTCCAATGAGAATCGCTTTGGGCAAGTGCTACCGCACAAATCTTGTACATTTGGACACCCTGGACAAGATACGATGAGGCAGAATCCTAGCGAATTGATAGGAGTAAAGATATTTGCATCTATATCATTGGACGACATTGGCAATTCTGGATGCTTCGGCTTATGGATCGACCTGAGTCCAAAGACTTTCGCTTTTGTCTATTGCTACCGCATAAATCTTGTACACGTGAACCTCCTGGACAAGATACGATGCGGCAGAATCCTAGCAAATTGATAGGAGTAAAGATATTTGCATCTATGTCAATGGACGACATTGGCAATTCTGGATGCTTCGACATATGATTCGACCTGAATCCAAAGGGAGTCGCTTTGGACAAGTGCTACCGCACAATTCTTGTACATTTGGACACCCTGGACAAGGTATGATGAGGCAGAATCCTATCACATTGACAGGTGTAAAAATATTTGCATCTATATCATTGGACGACATTGGCAATTGTGGATGCTCGGCTTATGATTCGACCTGAGTCCAATGAGAGTCGCTTTGGGCAAGTGCGACCGCACAAATCTTGTACATTTGGACCCCCTGGACAAGATACGATGAGGCAGAATCCTGTCAGATCGATAGGAGCGAAGATATTTGCATCTATATCATTGGACGACATTGGCAATTCTGGATGCTTCGGCTTATGGATCGACCTGAGTCCAAAGAGTTTCCCTTTGTCTAGTGCTACCGCACAAATCTTGTACACGTGAACCTCCTGGACAAGATACGATGCGGCAGAATCCTAGCAAATTGATAGGAGTAAAGATATTTGCATCTATGTCATTGGACGACATTGGCAATTCTGGATGCTTCGACATATGATTCGACCTGAATCCAAAGGGAGTCGCTTTGGACAAGTGCTACCGCACAATTCTTGTACATTTGGACACCTTGGACAAGATAGGATGCGGCAGAATCCTGTCAGATCGATACGAGTAAAGATATTTGCATCTATATCATTGGACGACATTGGCAATTCTGGATGCTCAGGCTTATGATTCGACCTGAGTCCAAAGAGAGTCGCTTTGGGCAAGTGCTACCGCAACACATCTTGTACATTTGGACCCCCTGGACAAGGTATGATGAGGCAGAATCCTATCACATTGATAAGAGTAAGATATTTGCATCTATATCATTGGACGACATTGGCAATTCTGGATGCTCGGCTTATGATTCGACCTGAGTCCAAAGAGTTTCGCTTTTGTCTAGTGCTACCGCACAAATCTTGTACACTTGAACATCCTGGACAAGATACGATGAGTCAGAATCCTGTCAAATTGATAGGGGTGAAGATATTTGTATCTATATCATTGGACGACATTGGCAATTCTGGATGCTCAGGCTTATGATTCAACCTGAGTCCAAAGAGAGTCGCTTTGGACACGTGCTACCGCAACGAATCTTGTACATTTGGACCTCCTGGACAAGGTATGATGAGGCAGAATCCTATCACATTGACAGGAGTAAAAATATTTGCATCTATATCATTGGACGACATTGGCAATTCTGGATGCTCGGCTTTTGATTCGACCTGAGTCCAATGAGAGTCGCTTTGGGCAAGTGCGACCGCACAAATCTTGTACATTTGGACCCCCTGGACAAGATACGATGAGGCAGAATCCTAGCAAATTGATAGGTGTAAAGATATTTGCATCTATATCATTGGACGACATTGGCAATTCTGGATGCTTCGGCTTATGGATCGACCTGAGTCCAAAGAGTTTCCCTTTGTCTAGTGCTACCGCACAAATCTTGTACACGTGAACCTCCTGGACAAGATACGATGCGGCAGAATCCTAGCAAATTGATAGGAGTAAAGATATTTGCATCTATGTCATTGCACGACATTGGCAATTCTGGATGCTTCGACATATGATTCGACCTGAATCCAAAGGGAGTTGCTTTGGACAAGTGCTACCGCACAATTCTTGTACATTTGGACACCTTGGACAAGATAGGATGCGGCAGAATCCTGTCAGATCGATACGAGTAAAGATATTTGCATCTATATCATTGGACGACATTGGCAATTCTGGATGCTCAGGCTTATGATTCGACCTGAGTCCAAAGAGAGTCGCTTTGGGCAAGTGCTACCGCAACACATCTTGTACATTTGGACCCCCTGGACAAGGTATGATGAGGCAGAATCCTATCACATTGATAAGAGTAAGATATTTGCATCTATATCATTGGACGACATTGGCAATTCTGGATGCTCGGCTTATGATTCGACCTGAGTCCAAAGAGTTTCGCTTTTGTCTAGTGCTACCGCACAAATCTTGTACACTTGAACATCCTGGACAAGATACGATGAGTCAGAATCCTGTCAAATTGATAGGAGTAAAAATATTTGCATCTATATCATTGGACGACATTGGCAATTCTGGATGCTCGGCTTATGATTCGACCTGAGTCCAATGAGAGTCGCTTTGGACAAGTGCTACCGCAACGAATCTTGTACATTTGGACCTCCTGGACAAGGTATGATGAGGCAGAATCCTATCACATTGACAGGAGTAAAAATATTTGCATCTATATCATTGGACGACATTGGCAATTCTGGATGCTCGGCTTATGATTCGACCTGAGTCCAATGAGAGTCGCTTTGGGCAAGTGCGACCGCACAAATCTTGTACATTTGGACCCCCTGGACAAGATACGATGAGGCAGAATCCTAGCAATTTGATAGGTGTAAAGATATTTGCATCTATATCATTGGACGACATTTGCAATTCTGGATGCTCGGCTTATGATTCGACCTGAGTCCAAAGAGTTTCGCTTTGGGCAAGTGCTACCGCAACACATCTTGTACATTTGGACCCCCTGGACAAGGTATGATGAGGCAGAATCCTATCACATTGACAGGAGTAAAAATATTTGCATCTATATCATTGGACGACATTGGCAATTCTGGATGCTCGGCTTATGATTCGACCTGAGTCCAATGAGAGTCGCTTTGGGCAAGTGCTACCGCAACAAATCTTGTACATTTGGACCTCCTAGACAAGGTATTATGAGGCAGAATCCTGTAAAATTGATAGGAGTGAAGATATTTGCGTCTATATCATTGGACAATATCGGCAATTCTGGATGCTCAAGCTTATGATTCAACCTGAGTCCAATGAGAGTCGCTTTGGGCAAGTGCGACCGCACAAATCTTGTACATTTGGACCCCCTGGTCAAGATACGATGAGGCAGAATCCTAGCAAATTGATAGGTGTAAAGATATTTGCATCTATATCATTGGACGACATTTGCAATTCTGGATGTTCGGCTTATGATTCGACCTGAGTCCAAAGAGTTTCGCTTTGGGCAAGTGCTACCGCAACACATCTTGTACATTTGGACCCCCTGGACAAGGTATGATGAGGCAGAATCCTATCACATTGACAGGAGTAAAAATATTTGCATCTATATCATTGGACGACATTGGCAATTCTGGATGCTCGGCTTATGATTCGACCTGAGTCCAATGAGAGTCGCTTTGGGCAAGTGCTACCGCAACAAATCTTGTACATTTGGACCTCCTAGACAAGGTATTATGAGGCAGAATCCTGTAAAATTGATAGGAGTGAAGATATTTGCGTCTATATCATTGGACAATATCGGCAATTCTGGATGCTCAAGCTTATGATTCAACCTGAGTCCAATGAGAGTCGCTTTGGGCAAGTGCGACCGCACAAATCTTGTACATTTGGACCCCCTGGTCAAGATACGATGAGGCAGAATCCTAGCAAATTGATAGGTGTAAAGATATTTGCATCTATATCATTGGACGACATTTGCAATTCTGGATGCTCGGCTTATGATTCGACCTGAGTCCAAAGAGTTTCGCTTTGGGCAAGTGCTACCGCAACACATCTTGTACATTTGGACCCCCTGGACAAGGTATGATGAGGCAGAATCCTATCACATTGACAGGAGTAAAAATATTTGCATCTATATCATTGGACGACATTGGCAATTCTGGATGCTCGGCTTATGATTCGACCTGAGTCCAAGGAGAGTCGCTTTGGGCAAGTGCGACCGCACAAATCTTGTACATTTGGACCCCCTGGACAAGATACGATGAGGCAGAATCCTAGCAAATTGATAGGTGTAAAGATATTTGCATCTATATCATTGGACGACATTTGCAATTCTGGATGCTCGGCTTATGATTCGACCTGAGTCCAAAGAGTTTTGCTTTGGGCAAGTGCTACCGCAACACATCTTGTACATTTGGACCCCCTGGACAAGGTATGATGAGGCAGAATCCTATCACATTGACAGGAGTAAAAATATTTGCATCTATATCATTGGACGACATTGGCAATTCTGGATGCTCGGCTTATGATTCGACCTGAGTCCAATGAGAGTCGTTTTGGGCAAGTGCTACCGCAACAAATCTTGTACATTTGGACCTCCTGGACAAGGTATTATGAGGCAGAATCCTGTAAAATTGATAGGAGTGAAGATATTTGCCTCTATATCATTGGACAATATCGGCAATTCTGGATGCTCAAGCTTATGATTCAACCTGAGTCCAAAGAGAGTCGCTTTGGACAAGTGCTACCGCAATAAATCTTGTTCATTTGGACACCCTGGACAAGATACGATGAGGCAGAATCCTGTCAGATCGATAGGAGCGAAGATATTTGCATCTATATCATTGGACGACATTGGCAATTCTGGATGCTTCGGCTTATGGATCGACCTGAGTCCAAAGAGTTTCCCTTTGTCCAGTGCTACCGCACAAATCTTGTACACGTGAACCTCCTGGAAAAGATACGATGCGGCAGAATCCTAGCAAATTGATAGGAGTAAAGGTATTTGCATCTATGTCATTGGACGGCATTGGCAATTCTGGATGCTTCGACATATGATTCGACCTGAATCCAAAGGGAGTCGCTTTGGACAAGTGCTACCGCACAATTCTTGTACATTTGGACACCTTGGACAAGATAGGATGCGGCAGAATCCTGTCAGATCGATACGAGTAAAGATATTTGCATCTATATCATTGGACGACATTGGCAATTCTGGATGCTCAGGCTTATGATTCGACCTGAGTCCAAAGAGAGTCGCTTTGGGCAAGTGCTACCGCAACACATCTTGTACATTTGGACCCCCTGGACGAGGTATGATGAGGCAGAATCCTATCACATTGATAAGAGTAAGATATTTGCATCTATATCATTGGACGACATTGGCAATTCTGGATGCTCGGCTTATGATTCGACCTGAGTCCAAGGAGAGTCGCTTTGGGCAAGTGCGACCGCACAAATCTTGTACATTTGGACCCCCTGGACAAGATACGATGAGGCAGAATCCTAGCAAATTGATAGGTGTAAAGATATTTGCATCTATATCATTGGACGACATTTGCAATTCTGGATGCTCGGCTTATGATTCGACCTGAGTCCAAAGAGTTTTGCTTTGGGCAAGTGCTACCGCAACACATCTTGTACATTTGGACCCCCTGGACAAAGTATGATGAGGCAGAATCCTATCACATTGACAGGAGTAAAAATATTTGCATCTATATCATTGGACGACATTGGCAATTCTGGATGCTCGGCTTATGATTCGACCTGAGTCCAATGAGAGTCGTTTTGGGCAAGTGCTACCGCAACAAATCTTGTACATTTGGACCTCCTGGACAAGGTATTATGAGGCAGAATCCTGTAAAATTGATAGGAGTGAAGATATTTGCCTCTATATCATTGGACAATATCGGCAATTCTGGATGCTCAAGCTTATGATTCAACCTGAGTCCAAAGAGAGTCGCTTTGGACAAGTGCTACCGCAATAAATCTTGTTCATTTGGACACCCTGGACAAGATACGATGAGGCAGAATCCTGTCAGATCGATAGGAGCGAAGATATTTGCATCTATATCATTGGACGACATTGGCAATTCTGGATGCTTCGGCTTATGGATCGACCTGAGTCCAAAGAGTTTCCCTTTGTCCAGTGCTACCGCACAAATCTTGTACACGTGAACCTCCTGGAAAAGATACGATGCGGCAGAATCCTAGCAAATTGATAGGAGTAAAGGTATTTGCATCTATGTCATTGGACGGCATTGGCAATTCTGGATGCTTCGACATATGATTCGACCTGAATCCAAAGGGAGTCGCTTTGGACAAGTGCTACCGCACAATTCTTGTACATTTGGACACCTTGGACAAGATAGGATGCGGCAGAATCCTGTCAGATCGATACGAGTAAAGATATTTGCATCTATATCATTGGACGACATTGGCAATTCTGGATGCTCAGGCTTATGATTCGACCTGAGTCCAAAGAGAGTCGCTTTGGGCAAGTGCTACCGCAACACATCTTGTACATTTGGACCCCCTGGACGAGGTATGATGAGGCAGAATCCTATCACATTGATAAGAGTAAGATATTTGCATCTATATCATTGGACGACATTGGCAATTCTGGATGCTCGGCTTATGATTCGACCTGAGTCCAAGGAGAGTCGCTTTGGGCAAGTGCGACCGCACAAATCTTGTACATTTGGACCCCCTGGACAAGATACGATGATGCAGAATCCTAGCAAATTGATAGGTGTAAAGATATTTGCATCTATATCATTGGACGACATTTGCAATTCTGGATGCTCGGCTTATGATTCGACCTGAGTCCAAAGAGTTTTGCTTTGGGCAAGTGCTACCGCAACACATCTTGTACATTTGGACCCCCTGGACAAGGTATGATGAGGCAGAATCCTATCACATTGACAGGAGTAAAAATATTTGCATCTATATCATTGGACGACATTGGCAATTCTGGATGCTCGGCTTATGATTCGACCTGAGTCCAAAGAGTTTTGCTTTGGGCAAGTGCTACCGCAACACATCTTGTACATTTGGACCTCCTGGACAAGGTATGATGAGGCAGAATCCTATCACATTGATAAGAGTAAGATATTTTCATGTATATCATTGGACGACATTGGCAATTCTGGATGCTCGGCTTATGATTCGACCTG
The DNA here is from genome assembly GCA_963942575.1 of Priocnemis perturbator. NCBI lineage: Eukaryota > Metazoa > Arthropoda > Insecta > Hymenoptera > Pompilidae > Priocnemis > Priocnemis perturbator. The sequence continues at coordinate 13,663,330 of OZ012652.1, forward strand.
GGTCCAAAGGGAGTCGCTTTGGACAAGTGCTACCGTACAAATCTTGTACATTTGGACCCCGCGGACAACATACCATGAGGCAGAAACCTAGCAAATTGATAGGAGTAAAGATACTTGCATCTATGTCATTGGACGACATTGGCAATTCTGGATGCTTCGACTTATGATTCGACCTGAATCCAAAGGGAGTCGCTTTGGACAAGTGCTACCGCCCAAATCTTGTAAATTTGGACACCCTGGACAAGATACGATGAGGCAGAATCCTATCACTTTGAAAAGAGTAAGATATTTTCATCTATATCATTGGACGACATTGGCAATTCTGGATGCTCGGCTTATGATTCGACCTGAGTCCAAAGAGTTTCGCTTTTGTCTAGTGCTACGGCACAAATCTTGTACACTTGAACATCCTGGACAAGATACGATGAGTCAGAATCCTGTCAAATTGATAGGAGTGAAGATATTTGTATCTATATCATTGGACGACATTGGCAATTCTGGATGCTCAGGCTTATGATTCAACCTGAGTCCAAAGAGAGTCGCTTTGGACAAGTGCTACCGCAACGAATCTTGTACATTTGGACCTCCTGGACAAGGTATGATGAGGCAGAATCCTATCACATTGACAGGTGTAAAAATATTTGCATCTATATCATTGGACGACATTGGCAATTGTGGATGCTCGGCTTATGATTCGACCTGAGTCCAATGAGAGTCGCTTTGGGCAAGTGCGACCGCACAAATCTTGTACATTTGGACCTCCTGGACAAGGTATGATGAGGCAGAATCCTATCACATTGACAGGAGTAAAAATATTTGCATCTATATCATTGGACGACATTGGCAATTCTGGATGCTCGGCTTATGATTCGACCTGAGTCCAATGAGAGTCGCTTTGGGCAAGTGCGACCGCACAAATCTTGTACATTTGGACCCCCTGGACAAGATACGATGAGGCAGAATCCTAGCAATTTGATAGGTGTAAAGATATTTGCATCTATATCATTGGACGACATTTGCAATTCTGGATGCTCGGCTTATGATTCGACCTGAGTCCAAAGAGTTTCGCTTTGGGCAAGTGCTACCGCAACACATCTTGTACATTTGGACCCCCTGGACAAGGTATGATGAGGCAGAATCCTATCACATTGACAGGAGTAAAAATATTTGCATCTATATCATTGGACGACATTGGCAATTCTGGATGCTCGGCTTATGATTCGACCTGAGTCCAATGAGAGTCGCTTTGGGCAAGTGCTACCGCAACAAATCTTGTACATTTGGACCTCCTAGACAAGGTATTATGAGGCAGAATCCTGTAAAATTGATAGGAGTGAAGATATTTGCGTCTATATCATTGGACAATATCGGCAATTCTGGATGCTCAAGCTTATGATTCAACCTGAGTCCAATGAGAGTCGCTTTGGGCAAGTGCGACCGCACAAATCTTGTACATTTGGACCCCCTGGTCAAGATACGATGAGGCAGAATCCTAGCAAATTGATAGGTGTAAAGATATTTGCATCTATATCATTGGACGACATTTGCAATTCTGGATGTTCGGCTTATGATTCGACCTGAGTCCAAAGAGTTTCGCTTTGGGCAAGTGCTACCGCAACACATCTTGTACATTTGGACCCCCTGGACAAGGTATGATGAGGCAGAATCCTATCACATTGACAGGAGTAAAAATATTTGCATCTATATCATTGGACGACATTGGCAATTCTGGATGCTCGGCTTATGATTCGACCTGAGTCCAATGAGAGTCGCTTTGGGCAAGTGCTACCGCAACAAATCTTGTACATTTGGACCTCCTAGACAAGGTATTATGAGGCAGAATCCTGTAAAATTGATAGGAGTGAAGATATTTGCGTCTATATCATTGGACAATATCGGCAATTCTGGATGCTCAAGCTTATGATTCAACCTGAGTCCAATGAGAGTCGCTTTGGGCAAGTGCGACCGCACAAATCTTGTACATTTGGACCCCCTGGTCAAGATACGATGAGGCAGAATCCTAGCAAATTGATAGGTGTAAAGATATTTGCATCTATATCATTGGACGACATTTGCAATTCTGGATGCTCGGCTTATGATTCGACCTGAGTCCAAAGAGTTTCGCTTTGGGCAAGTGCTACCGCAACACATCTTGTACATTTGGACCCCCTGGACAAGGTATGATGAGGCAGAATCCTATCACATTGACAGGAGTAAAAATATTTGCATCTATATCATTGGACGACATTGGCAATTCTGGATGCTCGGCTTATGATTCGACCTGAGTCCAAGGAGAGTCGCTTTGGGCAAGTGCGACCGCACAAATCTTGTACATTTGGACCCCCTGGACAAGATACGATGAGGCAGAATCCTAGCAAATTGATAGGTGTAAAGATATTTGCATCTATATCATTGGACGACATTTGCAATTCTGGATGCTCGGCTTATGATTCGACCTGAGTCCAAAGAGTTTTGCTTTGGGCAAGTGCTACCGCAACACATCTTGTACATTTGGACCCCCTGGACAAGGTATGATGAGGCAGAATCCTATCACATTGACAGGAGTAAAAATATTTGCATCTATATCATTGGACGACATTGGCAATTCTGGATGCTCGGCTTATGATTCGACCTGAGTCCAATGAGAGTCGTTTTGGGCAAGTGCTACCGCAACAAATCTTGTACATTTGGACCTCCTGGACAAGGTATTATGAGGCAGAATCCTGTAAAATTGATAGGAGTGAAGATATTTGCCTCTATATCATTGGACAATATCGGCAATTCTGGATGCTCAAGCTTATGATTCAACCTGAGTCCAAAGAGAGTCGCTTTGGACAAGTGCTACCGCAATAAATCTTGTTCATTTGGACACCCTGGACAAGATACGATGAGGCAGAATCCTGTCAGATCGATAGGAGCGAAGATATTTGCATCTATATCATTGGACGACATTGGCAATTCTGGATGCTTCGGCTTATGGATCGACCTGAGTCCAAAGAGTTTCCCTTTGTCCAGTGCTACCGCACAAATCTTGTACACGTGAACCTCCTGGAAAAGATACGATGCGGCAGAATCCTAGCAAATTGATAGGAGTAAAGGTATTTGCATCTATGTCATTGGACGGCATTGGCAATTCTGGATGCTTCGACATATGATTCGACCTGAATCCAAAGGGAGTCGCTTTGGACAAGTGCTACCGCACAATTCTTGTACATTTGGACACCTTGGACAAGATAGGATGCGGCAGAATCCTGTCAGATCGATACGAGTAAAGATATTTGCATCTATATCATTGGACGACATTGGCAATTCTGGATGCTCAGGCTTATGATTCGACCTGAGTCCAAAGAGAGTCGCTTTGGGCAAGTGCTACCGCAACACATCTTGTACATTTGGACCCCCTGGACGAGGTATGATGAGGCAGAATCCTATCACATTGATAAGAGTAAGATATTTGCATCTATATCATTGGACGACATTGGCAATTCTGGATGCTCGGCTTATGATTCGACCTGAGTCCAAGGAGAGTCGCTTTGGGAAAGTGCGACCGCACAAATCTTGTACATTTGGACCCCCTGGACAAGATACGATGAGGCAGAATCCTAGCAAATTGATAGGTGTAAAGATATTTGCATCTATATCATTGGACGACATTTGCAATTCTGGATGCTCGGCTTATGATTCGACCTGAGTCCAAAGAGTTTTGCTTTGGGCAAGTGCTACCGCAACACATCTTGTACATTTGGACCCCCTGGACAAGGTATGATGAGGCAGAATCCTATCACATTGACAGGAGTAAAAATATTTGCATCTATATCATTGGACGACATTGGCAATTCTGGATGCTCGGCTTATGATTCGACCTGAGTCCAATGAGAGTCGTTTTGGGCAAGTGCTACCGCAACAAATCTTGTACATTTGGACCTCCTGGACAAGGTATTATGAGGCAGAATCCTGTAAAATTGATAGGAGTGAAGATATTTGCCTCTATATCATTGGACAATATCGGCAATTCTGGATGCTCAAGCTTATGATTCAATCTGAGTCCAAAGAGAGTCGCTTTGGACAAGTGCTACCGCAATAAATCTTGTTCATTTGGACACCCTGGACAAGATACGATGAGGCAGAATCCTGTCAGATCGATAGGAGCGAAGATATTTGCATCTATATCATTGGACGACATTGGCAATTCTGGATGCTTCGGCTTATGGATCGACCTGAGTCCAAAGAGTTTCCCTTTATCCAGTGCTACCGCACAAATCTTGTACACGTGAACCTCCTGGAAAAGATACGATGCGGCAGAATCCTAGCAAATTGATAGGAGTAAAGGTATTTGCATCTATGTCATTGGACGGCATTGGCAATTCTGGATGCTTCGACATATGATTCGACCTGAATCCAAAGGGAGTCGCTTTGGACAAGTGCTACCGCACAATTCTTGTACATTTGGACACCTTGGACAAGATAGGATGCGGCAGAATCCTGTCAGATCGATACGAGTAAAGATATTTGCATCTCTATCATTGGACGACATTGGCAATTCTGGATGCTCAGGCTTATGATTCGACCTGAGTCCAAAGAGAGTCGCTTTGGGCAAGTGCTACCGCAACACATCTTGTACATTTGGACCCCCTGGACGAGGTATGATGAGGCAGAATCCTATCACATTGATAAGAGTAAGATATTTGCATCTATATCATTGGACGACATTGGCAATTCTGGATGCTCGGCTTATGATTCGACCTGAGTCCAAAGGGAGTCGCTTTGGACAAGTGCTATCGCACAAATGTTGTACATTTGGACCCTCCGGACAAGATACCATGAGGCAGAATCCTAGCAAATTGATAGGAGTAAAGATACTTGCATCTATGTCATTGGACGACATTGGCAATTCTGGATGCTTCGACATATGATTCCACCTGAGTCCAAAGAGAGTCGCTTTGGACAAGTGCTACCGCAACAAATCTTGTACATTTGGACCTCCTGGACAAGGTATGATGAGGCAGAATCCTATCACATTGATAAGAGTAAGATATTTTCATGTATATCATTGGACGACATTGGCAATTCTGGATGCTCGGCTTATGATTCGACCTGGGTCCAAAGGGAGTCGCTTTGGACAAGTGCTACCGTACAAATCTTGTACATTTGGACCCCGCGGACAACATACCATGAGGCAGAAACCTAGCAAATTGATAGGAGTAAAGATACTTGCATCTATGTCATTGGACGACATTGGCAATTCTGGATGCTTCGACTTATGATTCGACCTGAATCCAAAGGGAGTCGCTTTGGACAAGTGCTACCGCCCAAATCTTGTAAATTTGGACACCCTGGACAAGATACGATGAGGCAGAATCCTATCACTTTGAAAAGAGTAAGATATTTTCATCTATATCATTGGACGACATTGGCAATTCTGGATGCTCGGCTTATGATTCGACCTGAGTCCAAAGAGTTTCGCTTTTGTCTAGTGCTACGGCACAAATCTTGTACACTTGAACATCCTGGACAAGATACGATGAGTCAGAATCCTGTCAAATTGATAGGAGTGAAGATATTTGTATCTATATCATTAGACGACATTGGCAATTCTGGATGCTCAGGCTTATGATTCAACCTGAGTCCAAAGAGAGTCGCTTTGGACAAGTGCTACCGCAACGAATCTTGTACATTTGGACCTCCTGGACAAGGTATGATGAGGCAGAATCCTATCACATTGACAGGTGTAAAAATATTTGCATCTATATCATTGGACGACATTGGCAATTGTGGATGCTCGGCTTATGATTCGACCTGAGTCCAATGAGAGTCGCTTTGGGCAAGTGCGACCGCACAAATCTTGTACATTTGGACCTCCTGGACAAGGTATGATGAGGCAGAATCCTATCACATTGACAGGAGTAAAAATATTTGCATCTATATCATTGGACGACATTGGCAATTCTGGATGCTCGGCTTATGATTCGACCTGAGTCCAATGAGAGTCGCTTTGGGCAAGTGCGACCGCACAAATCTTGTACATTTGGACCCCCTGGACAAGATACGATGAGGCAGAATCCTAGCAATTTGATAGGTGTAAAGATATTTGCATCTATATCATTGGACGACATTTGCAATTCTGGATGCTCGGCTTATGATTCGACCTGAGTCCAAAGAGTTTCGCTTTGGGCAAGTGCTACCGCAACACATCTTGTACATTTGGACCCCCTGGACAAGGTATGATGAGGCAGAATCCTATCACATTGACAGGAGTAAAAATATTTGCATCTATATCATTGGACGACATTGGCAATTCTGGATGCTCGGCTTATGATTCGACCTGAGTCCAATGAGAGTCGCTTTGGGCAAGTGCTACCGCAACAAATCTTGTACATTTGGACCTCCTAGACAAGGTATTATGAGGCAGAATCCTGTAAAATTGATAGGAGTGAAGATATTTGCGTCGATATCATTGGACAATATCGGCAATTCTGGATGCTCAAGCTTATGATTCAACCTGAGTCCAATGAGAGTCGCTTTGGGCAAGTGCGACCGCACAAATCTTGTACATTTGGACCCCCTGGTCAAGATACGATGAGGCAGAATCCTAGCAAATTGATAGGTGTAAAGATATTTGCATCTATATCATTGGACGACATTTGCAATTCTGGATGTTCGGCTTATGATTCGACCTGAGTCCAAAGAGTTTCGCTTTGGGCAAGTGCTACCGCAACACATCTTGTACATTTGGACCCCCTGGACAAGGTATGATGAGGCAGAATCCTATCACATTGACAGGAGTAAAAATATTTGCATCTATATCATTGGACGACATTGGCAATTCTGGATGCTCGGCTTATGATTCGACCTGAGTCCAATGAGAGTCGCTTTGGGCAAGTGCTACCGCAACAAATCTTGTACATTTGGACCTCCTAGACAAGGTATTATGAGGCAGAATCCTGTAAAATTGATAGGAGTGAAGATATTTGCGTCTATATCATTGGACAATATCGGCAATTCTGGATGCTCAAGCTTATGATTCAACCTGAGTCCAATGAGAGTCGCTTTGGGCAAGTGCGACCGCACAAATCTTGTACATTTGGACCCCCTGGTCAAGATACGATGAGGCAGAATCCTAGCAAATTGACAGGTGTAAAGATATTTGCATCTATATCATTGGACGACATTTGCAATTCTGGATGCTCGGCTTATGATTCGACCTGAGTCCAAAGAGTTTCGCTTTGGGCAAGTGCTACCGCAACACATCTTGTACATTTGGACCCCCTGGACAAGGTATGATGAGGCAGAATCCTATCACATTGACAGGAGTAAAAATATTTGCATCTATATCATTGGACGACATTGGCAATTCTGGATGCTCGGCTTATGATTCGACCTGAGTCCAAGGAGAGTCGCTTTGGGCAAGTGCGACCGCACAAATCTTGTACATTTGGACCCCCTGGACAAGATACGATGAGGCAGAATCCTAGCAAATTGATAGGTGTAAAGATATTTGCATCTATATCATTGGACGACATTTGCAATTCTGGATGCTCGGCTTATGATTCGACCTGAGTCCAAAGAGTTTTGCTTTGGGCAAGTGCTACCGCAACACATCTTGTACATTTGGACCCCCTGGACAAGGTATGATGAGGCAGAATCCTATCACATTGACAGGAGTAAAAATATTTGCATCTATATCATTGGACGACATTGGCAATTCTGGATGCTCGGCTTATGATTCGACCTGAGTCCAATGAGAGTCGTTTTGGGCAAGTGCTACCGCAACAAATCTTGTACATTTGGACCTCCTGGACAAGGTATTATGAGGCAGAATCCTGTAAAATTGATAGGAGTGAAGATATTTGCCTCTATATCATTGGACAATATCGGCAATTCTGGATGCTCAAGCTTATGATTCAACCTGAGTCCAAAGAGTTTCGCTTTTGTCTAGTGCTACCGCACAAATCTTGTACACTTGAACATCCTGGACAAGATACGATGAGTCAGAATCCTGTCAAATTGATAGGGGTGAAGATATTTGTATCTATATCATTGGACGACATTGGCAATTCTGGATGCTCAGGCTTATGATTCAACCTGAGTCCAAAGAGAGTCGCTTTGGACAAGTGCTACCGCAACGAATCTTGTACATTTGGACCTCCTGGACAAGGTATGATGAGGCAGAATCCTATCACATTGACAGGAGTAAAAATATTTGCATCTATATCATTGGAGGACATTGGCAATTCTGGATGCTCGGCTTTTGATTCGACCTGAGTCCAATGAGAGTCGCTTTGGGCAAGTGCGACCGCACAAATCTTGTACATTTGGACCCCCTGGACAAGATACGATGAGGCAGAATCCTAGCAAATTGATAGGTGTAAAGATATTTGCATCTATATCATTGGACGACATTGGCAATTCTGGATGCTTTGGCTTATGGATCGACCTGAGTCCAAAGAGTTTCCCTTTGTCTAGTGCTACCGCACAAATCTTGTACACGTGAACCTCCTGGACAAGATACGATGCGGCAGAATCCTAGCAAATTGATAGGAGTAAAGATATTTGCATCTATGTCATTGGACGACATTGGCAATTCTGGATGCTTCGACATATGATTCGACCTGAATCCAAAGGGAGTCGCTTTGGACAAGTGCTACCGCACAATTCTTGTACATTTGGACACCTTGGACAAGATAGGATGCGGCAGAATCCTGTCAGATCGATACGAGTAAAGATATTTGCATCTATATCATTGGACGACATTGGCAATTCTGGATGCTCAGGCTTATGATTCGACCTGAGTCCAAAGAGAGTCGCTTTGGGCAAGTGCTACCGCAACACATCTTGTACATTTGGACCCCCTGGACAAGGTATGATGAGGCAGAATCCTATCACATTGATAAGAGTAAGATATTTGCATCTATATCATTGGACGACATTGGCAATTCTGGATGCTCGGCTTATGATTCGACCTGAGTCCAAAGAGTTTCGCTTTTGTCTAGTGCTACCGCACAAATCTTGTACACTTGAACATCCTGGACAAGATACGATGAGTCAGAATCCTGTCAAATTGATAGGAATAAAAATATTTGCATCTATATCATTGGACGACATTGGCAATTCTGGATGCTCGGCTTATGATTCGACCTGAGTCCAATGAGAGTCGCTTTGGACAAGTGCTACCGCAACGAATCTTGTACATTTCGACCTCCTGGACAAGGTATGATGAGGCAGAATCCTATCACATTGACAGGAGTAAAAATATTTGCATCTATATCATTGGACGACATTGGCAATTCTGGATGCTCGGCTTATGATTCGACCTGAGTCCAATGAGAGTCGCTTTGGGCAAGTGCGACCGCACAAATCTTGTACATTTGGACCCCCTGGACAAGATACGATGAGGCAGAATCCTAGCAAATTGATAGGTGTAAAGATATTTGCATCTATATCATTGGACGACATTTGCAATTCTGGATGCTCGGCTTATGATTCGACCTCAGTCCAAAGAGTTTCGCTTTGGGCAAGTGCTACCGCAACACATCTTGTACATTTGGACCCCCTGGACAAGGTATGATGAGGCAGAATCCTATCACATTGACAGGAGTAAAAATATTTGCATCTATATCATTGGACGACATTGGCAATTCTGGATGCTCGGCTTATGATTCGACCTGAGTCCAATGAGAGTCGCTTTGGGCAAGTGCTACCGCAACAAATCTTGTACATTTGGACCTCCTAGACAAGGTATTATGAGGCAGAATCCTGTAAAATTGATAGGAGTGAAGATATTTGCGTCTATATCATTGGACAATATCGGCAATTCTGGATGCTCAAGCTTATGATTCAACCTGAGTCCAATGAGAGTCGCTTTGGGCAAGTGCGACCGCACAAATCTTGTACATTTGGACCCCCTGGTCAAGATACGATGAGGCAGAATCCTGGCAAATTGATAGGTGTAAAGATATTTGCATCTATATCATTGGACGACATTTGCAATTCTGGATGCTCGGCTTATGATTCGACCTGAGTCCAAAGAGTTTCGCTTTGGGCAAGTGCTACCGCAACACATCTTGTACATTTGGACCCCCTGGACAAGGTATGATGAGGCAGAATCCTATCACATTGACAGGAGTAAAAATATTTGCATCTATATCATTGGACGACATTGGCAATTCTGGATGCTCGGCTTATGATTCGACCTGAGTCCAATGAGAGTCGCTTTGGGCAAGTGCGACCGCACAAATCTTGTACATTTGGACCCCCTGGACAAGATACGATGAGGCAGAATCCTAGCAAATTGATAGGTGTAAAGATATTTGCATCTATATCATTGGACGACATTTGCAATTCTGGATGCTCGGCTTATGATTCGACCTGAGTCCAAAGAGTTTCGCTTTGGGCAAGTGCGACCGCACAAATCTTGTACATTTGGACCCCCTGGACAAGATACGATGAGGCAGAATCCTAGCAAATTGATAGGTGTAAAGATATTTGCATCTATGTCATTGGACGACATTGGCAATTCTGGATGCTTCGACATATGATTCGAACTGAATCTAAAGGGAGTCGCTTTGGACAAATGCTACCGCACAAATCTTGTTCATTTGGACACCCTGGACAAGATACGATGAGGCAGAATCCTGTCAGATCGATAGGAGCAAAGATATTTGCATCTATATCATTGGACGACATTGGCAATTCTGGATGCTTTGGCTTATGGATCGACCTGAGTCCAAAGAGTTTCCCTTTGTCTAGTGCTACCGCACAAATCTTGTACACGTGAACCTCCTGGACAAGATACGATGCGGCAGAATCCTAGCAAATTGATAGGAGTAAAGATATTTGCATCTATGTCATTGGATGACATTGGCAATTCTAGATGCTTCGACATATGATTCGACCTGAATCCAAAGGGAGTCGATTTGGACAAGTGCTACCGCACAATTCTTGTACATTTGGACACCTTGGACAAGATAGGATGCGGCAGAATCCTCTCAGATCGATACGAGTAAAGATATTTGCATCTATATAATTGGACGTCATTGGCAATTCTGGATGCTTCGACATATGATTCCACCTGAGTCCAAAGGGAGTCGCTTTGGACAAGTGCTACCGCAACACATCTTGTACATTTGGACCCCCTGGACGAGGTATGATGAGGCAGAATCCTATCACATTGATAAGAGTAAGATATTTGCATCTATATCATTGGACGACATTGGCAATTCTGGATGCTCGGCTTATGATTCGACCTGAGTCCAAGGAGAGTCGCTTTGGGAAAGTGCGACCGCACAAATCTTGTACATTTGGACCCCCTGGACAAGATACGATGAGGCAGAATCCTAGCAAATTGATAGGTGTAAAGATATTTGCATCTATATCATTGGACGACATTTGCAATTCTGGATGCTCGGCTTATGATTCGACCTGAGTCCAAAGAGTTTTGCTTTGGGCAAGTGCTACCGCAACACATCTTGTACATTTGGACCCCCTGGACAAGGTATGATGAGGCAGAATCCTATCACATTGACAGGAGTAAAAATATTTGCATCTATATCATTGGACGACATTGGCAATTCTGGATGCTCGGCTTATGATTCGACCTGAGTCCAATGAGAGTCGTTTTGGGCAAGTGCTACCGCAACAAATCTTGTACATTTGGACCTCCTGGACAAGGTATTATGAGGCAGAATCCTGTAAAATTGATAGGAGTGAAGATATTTGCCTCTATATCATTGGACAATATCGGCAATTCTGGATGCTCAAGCTTATGATTCAATCTGAGTCCAAAGAGAGTCGCTTTGGACAAGTGCTACCGCAATAAATCTTGTTCATTTGGACACCCTGGACAAGATACGATGAGGCAGAATCCTGTCAGATCGATAGGAGCGAAGATATTTGCATCTATATCATTGGACGACATTGGCAATTCTGGATGCTTCGGCTTATGGATCGACCTGAGTCCAAAGAGTTTCCCTTTGTCCAGTGCTACCGCACAAATCTTGTACACGTGAACCTCCTGGAAAAGATACGATGCGGCAGAATCCTAGCAAATTGATAGGAGTAAAGGTATTTGCATCTATGTCATTGGACGGCATTGGCAATTCTGGATGCTTCGACATATGATTCGACCTGAATCCAAAGGGAGTCGCTTTGGACAAGTGCTACCGCACAATTCTTGTACATTTGGACACCTTGGACAAGATAGGATGCGGCAGAATCCTGTCAGATCGATACGAGTAAAGATATTTGCATCTCTATCATTGGACGACATTGGCAATTCTGGATGCTCAGGCTTATGATTCGACCTGAGTCCAAAGAGAGTCGCTTTGGGCAAGTGCTACCGCAACACATCTTGTACATTTGGACCCCCTGGACGAGGTATGATGAGGCAGAATCCTATCACATTGATAAGAGTAAGATATTTGCATCTATATCATTGGACGACATTGGCAATTCTGGATGCTCGGCTTATGATTCGACCTGAGTCCAAAGGGAGTCGCTTTGGACAAGTGCTATCGCACAAATGTTGTACATTTGGACCCTCCGGACAAGATACCATGAGGCAGAATCCTAGCAAATTGATAGGAGTAAAGATACTTGCATCTATGTCATTGGACGACATTGGCAATTCTGGATGCTTCGACATATGATTCCACCTGAGTCCAAAGAGAGTCGCTTTGGACAAGTGCTACCGCAACAAATCTTGTACATTTGGACCTCCTGGACAAGGTATGATGAGGCAGAATCCTATCACATTGATAAGAGTAAGATATTTTCATGTATATCATTGGACGACATTGGCAATTCTGGATGCTCGGCTTATGATTCGACCTGGGTCCAAAGGGAGTCGCTTTGGACAAGTGCTACCGTACAAATCTTGTACATTTGGACCCCGCGGACAACATACCATGAGGCAGAAACCTAGCAAATTGATAGGAGTAAAGATACTTGCATCTATGTCATTGGACGACATTGGCAATTCTGGATGCTTCGACTTATGATTCGACCTGAATCCAAAGGGAGTCGCTTTGGACAAGTGCTACCGCCCAAATCTTGTAAATTTGGACACCCTGGACAAGATACGATGAGGCAGAATCCTATCACTTTGAAAAGAGTAAGATATTTTCATCTATATCATTGGACGACATTGGCAATTCTGGATGCTCGGCTTATGATTCGACCTGAGTCCAAAGAGTTTCGCTTTTGTCTAGTGCTACGGCACAAATCTTGTACACTTGAACATCCTGGACAAGATACGATGAGTCAGAATCCTGTCAAATTGATAGGAGTGAAGATATTTGTATCTATATCATTAGACGACATTGGCAATTCTGGATGCTCAGGCTTATGATTCAACCTGAGTCCAAAGAGAGTCGCTTTGGACAAGTGCTACCGCAACGAATCTTGTACATTTGGACCTCCTGGACAAGGTATGATGAGGCAGAATCCTATCACATTGACAGGTGTAAAAATATTTGCATCTATATCATTGGACGACATTGGCAATTGTGGATGCTCGGCTTATGATTCGACCTGAGTCCAATGAGAGTCGCTTTGGGCAAGTGCGACCGCACAAATCTTGTACATTTGGACCTCCTGGACAAGGTATGATGAGGCAGAATCCTATCACATTGACAGGAGTAAAAATATTTGCATCTATATCATTGGACGACATTGGCAATTCTGGATGCTCGGCTTATGATTCGACCTGAGTCCAATGAGAGTCGCTTTGGGCAAGTGCGACCGCACAAATCTTGTACATTTGGACCCCCTGGACAAGATACGATGAGGCAGAAGCCTAGCAATTTGATAGGTGTAAGGATATTTGCATCTATATCATTGGACGACATTTGCAATTCTGGATGCTCGGCTTATGATTCGACCTGAGTCCAAAGAGTTTCGCTTTGGGCAAGTGCTACCGCAACACATCTTGTACATTTGGACCCCCTGGACAAGGTATGATGAGGCAGAATCCTATCACATTGACAGGAGTAAAAATATTTGCATCTATATCATTGGACGACATTGGCAATTCTGGATGCTCGGCTTATGATTCGACCTGAGTCCAATGAGAGTCGCTTTGGGCAAGTGCTACCGCAACAAATCTTGTACATTTGGACCTCCTAGACAAGGTATTATGAGGCAGAATCCTGTAAAATTGATAGGAGTGAAGATATTTGCGTCGATATCATTGGACAATATCGGCAATTCTGGATGCTCAAGCTTATGATTCAACCTGAGTCCAATGAGAGTCGCTTTGGGCAAGTGCGACCGCACAAATCTTGTACATTTGGACCCCCTGGTCAAGATACGATGAGGCAGAATCCTAGCAAATTGATAGGTGTAAAGATATTTGCATCTATATCATTGGACGACATTTGCAATTCTGGATGTTCGGCTTATGATTCGACCTGAGTCCAAAGAGTTTCGCTTTGGGCAAGTGCTACCGCAACACATCTTGTACATTTGGACCCCCTGGACAAGGTATGATGAGGCAGAATCCTATCACATTGACAGGAGTAAAAATATTTGCATCTATATCATTGGACGACATTGGCAATTCTGGATGCTCGGCTTATGATTCGACCTGAGTCCAATGAGAGTCGCTTTGGGCAAGTGCTACCGCAACAAATCTTGTACATTTGGACCTCCTAGACAAGGTATTATGAGGCAGAATCCTGTAAAATTGATAGGAGTGAAGATATTTGCGTCTATATCATTGGACAATATCGGCAATTCTGGATGCTCAAGCTTATGATTCAACCTGAGTCCAATGAGAGTCGCTTTGGGCAAGTGCGACCGCACAAATCTTGTACATTTGGACCCCCTGGTCAAGATACGATGAGGCAGAATCCTAGCAAATTGACAGGTGTAAAGATATTTGCATCTATATCATTGGACGACATTTGCAATTCTGGATGCTCGGCTTATGATTCGACCTGAGTCCAAAGAGTTTCGCTTTGGGCAAGTGCTACCGCAACACATCTTGTACATTTGGACCCCCTGGACAAGGTATGATGAGGCAGAATCCTATCACATTGACAGGAGTAAAAATATTTGCATCTATATCATTGGACGACATTGGCAATTCTGGATGCTCGGCTTATGATTCGACCTGAGTCCAAGGAGAGTCGCTTTGGGCAAGTGCGACCGCACAAATCTTGTACATTTGGACCCCCTGGACAAGATACGATGAGGCAGAATCCTAGCAAATTGATAGGTGTAAAGATATTTGCATCTATATCATTGGACGACATTTGCAATTCTGGATGCTCGGCTTATGATTCGACCTGAGTCCAAAGAGTTTTGCTTTGGGCAAGTGCTACCGCAACACATCTTGTACATTTGGACCCCCTGGACAAGGTATGATGAGGCAGAATCCTATCACATTGACAGGAGTAAAAATATTTGCATCTATATCATTGGACGACATTGGCAATTCTGGATGCTCGGCTTATGATTCGACCTGAGTCCAATGAGAGTCGTTTTGGGCAAGTGCTACCGCAACAAATCTTGTACATTTGGACCTCCTGGACAAGGTATTATGAGGCAGAATCCTGTAAAATTGATAGGAGTGAAGATATTTGCCTCTATATCATTGGACAATATCGGCAATTCTGGATGCTCAAGCTTATGATTCAACCTGAGTCCAAAGAGTTTCGCTTTTGTCTAGTGCTACCGCACAAATCTTGTACACTTGAACATCCTGGACAAGATACGATGAGTCAGAATCCTGTCAAATTGATAGGGGTGAAGATATTTGTATCTATATCATTGGACGACATTGGCAATTCTGGATGCTCAGGCTTATGATTCAACCTGAGTCCAAAGAGAGTCGCTTTGGACAAGTGCTACCGCAACGAATCTTGTACATTTGGACCTCCTGGACAAGGTATGATGAGGCAGAATCCTATCACATTGACAGGAGTAAAAATATTTGCATCTATATCATTGGAGGACATTGGCAATTCTGGATGCTCGGCTTTTGATTCGACCTGAGTCCAATGAGAGTCGCTTTGGGCAAGTGCGACCGCACAAATCTTGTACATTTGGACCCCCTGGACAAGATACGATGAGGCAGAATCCTAGCAAATTGATAGGTGTAAAGATATTTGCATCTATATCATTGGACGACATTGGCAATTCTGGATGCTTTGGCTTATGGATCGACCTGAGTCCAAAGAGTTTCCCTTTGTCTAGTGCTACCGCACAAATCTTGTACACGTGAACCTCCTGGACAAGATACGATGCGGCAGAATCCTAGCAAATTGATAGGAGTAAAGATATTTGCATCTATGTCATTGGACGACATTGGCAATTCTGGATGCTTCGACATATGATTCGACCTGAATCCAAAGGGAGTCGCTTTGGACAAGTGCTACCGCACAATTCTTGTACATTTGGACACCTTGGACAAGATAGGATGCGGCAGAATCCTGTCAGATCGATACGAGTAAAGATATTTGCATCTATATCATTGGACGACATTGGCAATTCTGGATGCTCAGGCTTATGATTCGACCTGAGTCCAAAGAGAGTCGCTTTGGGCAAGTGCTACCGCAACACATCTTGTACATTTGGACCCCCTGGACAAGGTATGATGAGGCAGAATCCTATCACATTGATAAGAGTAAGATATTTGCATCTATATCATTGGACGACATTGGCAATTCTGGATGCTCGGCTTATGATTCGACCTGAGTCCAAAGAGTTTCGCTTTTGTCTAGTGCTACCGCACAAATCTTGTACACTTGAACATCCTGGACAAGATACGATGAGTCAGAATCCTGTCAAATTGATAGGAATAAAAATATTTGCATCTATATCATTGGACGACATTGGCAATTCTGGATGCTCGGCTTATGATTCGACCTGAGTCCAATGAGAGTCGCTTTGGACAAGTGCTACCGCAACGAATCTTGTACATTTCGACCTCCTGGACAAGGTATGATGAGGCAGAATCCTATCACATTGACAGGAGTAAAAATATTTGCATCTATATCATTGGACGACATTGGCAATTCTGGATGCTCGGCTTATGATTCGACCTGAGTCCAATGAGAGTCGCTTTGGGCAAGTGCGACCGCACAAATCTTGTACATTTGGACCCCCTGGACAAGATACGATGAGGCAGAATCCTAGCAAATTGATAGGTGTAAAGATATTTGCATCTATATCATTGGACGACATTTGCAATTCTGGATGCTCGGCTTATGATTCGACCTCAGTCCAAAGAGTTTCGCTTTGGGCAAGTGCTACCGCAACACATCTTGTACATTTGGACCCCCTGGACAAGGTATGATGAGGCAGAATCCTATCACATTGACAGGAGTAAAAATATTTGCATCTATATCATTGGACGACATTGGCAATTCTGGATGCTCGGCTTATGATTCGACCTGAGTCCAATGAGAGTCGCTTTGGGCAAGTGCTACCGCAACAAATCTTGTACATTTGGACCTCCTAGACAAGGTATTATGAGGCAGAATCCTGTAAAATTGATAGGAGTGAAGATATTTGCGTCTATATCATTGGACAATATCGGCAATTCTGGATGCTCAAGCTTATGATTCAACCTGAGTCCAATGAGAGTCGCTTTGGGCAAGTGCGACCGCACAAATCTTGTACATTTGGACCCCCTGGTCAAGATACGATGAGGCAGAATCCTGGCAAATTGATAGGTGTAAAGATATTTGCATCTATATCATTGGACGACATTTGCAATTCTGGATGCTCGGCTTATGATTCGACCTGAGTCCAAAGAGTTTCGCTTTGGGCAAGTGCTACCGCAACACATCTTGTACATTTGGACCCCCTGGACAAGGTATGATGAGGCAGAATCCTATCACATTGACAGGAGTAAAAATATTTGCATCTATATCATTGGACGACATTGGCAATTCTGGATGCTCGGCTTATGATTCGACCTGAGTCCAATGAGAGTCGCTTTGGGCAAGTGCGACCGCACAAATCTTGTACATTTGGACCCCCTGGACAAGATACGATGAGGCAGAATCCTAGCAAATTGATAGGTGTAAAGATATTTGCATCTATATCATTGGACGACATTTGCAATTCTGGATGCTCGGCTTATGATTCGACCTGAGTCCAAAGAGTTTCGCTTTGGGCAAGTGCGACCGCACAAATCTTGTACATTTGGACCCCCTGGACAAGATACGATGAGGCAGAATCCTAGCAAATTGATAGGTGTAAAGATATTTGCATCTATGTCATTGGACGACATTGGCAATTCTGGATGCTTCGACATATGATTCGAACTGAATCTAAAGGGAGTCGCTTTGGACAAATGCTACCGCACAAATCTTGTTCATTTGGACACCCTGGACAAGATACGATGAGGCAGAATCCTGTCAGATCGATAGGAGCAAAGATATTTGCATCTATATCATTGGACGACATTGGCAATTCTGGATGCTTTGGCTTATGGATCGACCTGAGTCCAAAGAGTTTCCCTTTGTCTAGTGCTACCGCACAAATCTTGTACACGTGAACCTCCTGGACAAGATACGATGCGGCAGAATCCTAGCAAATTGATAGGAGTAAAGATATTTGCATCTATGTCATTGGATGACATTGGCAATTCTAGATGCTTCGACATATGATTCGACCTGAATCCAAAGGGAGTCGATTTGGACAAGTGCTACCGCACAATTCTTGTACATTTGGACACCTTGGACAAGATAGGATGCGGCAGAATCCTCTCAGATCGATACGAGTAAAGATATTTGCATCTATATAATTGGACGTCATTGGCAATTCTGGATGCTTCGACATATGATTCCACCTGAGTCCAAAGGGAGTCGCTTTGGACAAGTGCTACCGCAACAAATCTTGTACATTTGGACCTCCTGGACAAGGTATGATGAGGCAGAATCCTATCACATTGATAAGAGTAAGATATTTTCATGTATATCATTGGACGACATTGGCAATTCTGGATGCTCGGCTTATGATTCGACCTGGGTCCAAAGGGAGTCGCTTTGGACAAGCGCTACCGTACAAATCTTGTACATTTGGACCCCGCAGACAACATACCATGAGGCAGAAACCTAGCAAATTGATAGGAGTAAAGATACTTGCATCTATGTGATTGGACGACATTGGCAATTCTAGATGCTTCGACATATGATTCGAACTGAATCTAAAGGGAGTCGCTTTGGACAAGTGCTACCGCACAAATCTTGTTCATTTGGACACCCTGGACAAGATACGATGAGGCAGAATCCTGTCAGATCGATAGGAGCAAAGATATTTGCATCTATATCATTGGACGACATTGGCAATTCTGGATGCTTCGGCTTATGGATCGAGCTGAGTCCAAAGAGTTTCCCTTTGTCTAGTGCTACCGCACAAATCTTGTACACGTGAACCTCCTGGACAAGATACGATGCGGCAGAATCCTAGCAAATTGATAGGAGTAAAGATATTTGCATCTATGTCATTGGATGACATTGGCAATTCTAGATGCTTCGACATATGATTCGAACTGAATCTAAAGGGAGTCGCTTTGGACAAGTGCTACCGCACAAATCTTGTTCATTTGGACACCCTGGACAAGATACGATGAGGCAGAATCCTGTCAGATCGATAGGAGCAAAGATATTTGCATCTATATCATTGGACGACATTGGCAATTCTGGATGCTTCGGCTTATGGATCGAGCTGAGTCCAAAGAGTTTCCCTTTGTCTAGTGCTACCGCACAAATCTTGTACACGTGAACCTCCTGGACAAGATACGATGCGGCAGAATCCTAGCAAATTGATAGGAGTAAAGATATTTGCATCTATGTCATTGGATGACATTGGCAATTCTAGATGCTTCGACATATGATTCGACCTGAATCCAATGGGAGTCGATTTGGACAAGTGCTACCGCACAATTCTTGTACATTTGGACACCTTGGACAAGATAGGATGCGGCAGAATCCTCTCAGATCGATACGAGTAAAGATATTTGCATCTATATAATTGGACGTCATTGGCAATTCTGGATGCTTCGACATATGATTCCACCTGAGTCCAAAGGGAGTCGCTTTGGACAAGTGCTACCGCACAAATCTTGTATATTTGGACACCCTGGACAAGATAAGATGGGGCAGAATCCTGTCAGATCGATAGGAGTAAAGATATTTGCATCTATATCATTGGACGACATTGGCAATTCTGGATGCTCGGCTTATGATTCGACCTGAGTCCAATGAGAATCGCTTTGGGCAAGTGCTACCGCACAAATCTTGTACATTTGGACACCCTGGACAAGATACGATGAGGCAGAATCCTAGCAAATTGATAGGAGTAAAGATATTTGCATCTATATCATTGGACGACATTGGCAATTCTGGATGCTTCGGCTTATGGATCGACCTGAGTCCAAAGACTTTCGCTTTTGTCTATTGCTACCGCACAAATCTTGTACACGTGAACCTCATGGACAAGATACGATGAGGCAGAATCCTAGCAAATTGATAGGAGTAAAGATATTTGCATCTATGTCATTGGACGACATTGGCAATTCTGGATGCTTCGACATATGATTCGACCTGAATCCAAAGGGAGTCGCTTTGGACAAGTGCTACCGCACAAATCTTATTCATTTGGACACCCTGGACAAGATACGATGAGGCAGAATCCTGTCAGATCTATAGGAGCAAAGATATTTGCATCTATATCATTGGACGACATTGGCAATTCTGGATGCTTCGGCTTATGGATCGACCTGAGTCCAAAGAGTTTCCCTTTGTCTAGTGCTACCGCACAAATCTTGTACACGTGAACCTCCTGGACAAGATACGATGCGGCAGAATCCTAGCAAATTGATAGGAGTAAAGATATTTGCATCTATGTCATTGGATGACATTGGCAATTCTAGATGCTTCGACATATGATTCGACCTGAATCCAAAGGGAGTCGATTTGGACAAGTGCTACCGCACAATTCTTGTACATTTGGACACCTTGGACAAGATAGGATGCGGCAGAATCCTCTCAGATCGATACGAGTAAAGATATTTGCATCTATATAATTGGACGTCATTGGCAATTCTGGATGCTTCGACATATGATTCCACCTGAGTCCAAAGGGAGTCGCTTTGGACAAGTGCTACCGCACAAATCTTGTATATTTGGACACCCTGGACAAGATAAGATGGGGCAGAATCCTGTCAGATCGATAGGAGTAAAGATATTTGCATCTATATCATTGGACGACATTGGCAATTCTGGATGCTCGGCTTATGATTCGACCTGAGTCCAATGAGAATCGCTTTGGGCAAGTGCTACCGCACAAATCTTGTACACGTGAACCTCCTGGACAAGATACGATGCGGCAGAATCCTAGCAAATTGATACGAGTAAAGATATTTGCATCTATGTCATTGGACGACATTGGCAATTCTGGATGCTTCGACATATGATTCGACCTGAATCCAAAGGGAGTCGCTTTGGACAAGTGCTACCGCACAATTCTTGTACATTTGGACACCTTGGACAAGATAGGATGCGGCAGAATCCTGTCAGATCGATACGAGTAAAGATATTTGCATCTATATAATTGGACGTCATTGGCAATTCTGGATGCTTCGACATATGATTCCACCTGAGTCCAAAGGGAGTCGCTTTGGACAAGTGCTACCGCCCAAATCTTGTACATTTGGACACCCTGGACAAGATACGATGAGGCAGAATCCTATCACATTGATAAGAGTAAGATATTTTCATCTATATCATTGGACGACATTGGCAATTCTGGATGATTCGACATATGATTCGACCTGATTCCAAAGGGAGTCGCTTTGGACAAGTGCTACCGCATAATGCTTGTTCATTTGGACACCTTCGACAAGATAGGATGCGGCAGAATCCTGTCAGATCGATACGAGTAAAGATATTTGCATCTATATCATTGGACGAAATTGGCAATTCTGGATGCTCAGGCTTATGATTCGACCTGAGTCCAAAGAGACTCGCTTTGGGCAAGTGCTACCGCAACACATCTTGTACATTTGGACCCCCTGGACAAGATACCATGAGGCAGAATCCTAGCAAATTTATAGGAGTAAAGATACTTGCATCTATGTCATTGGACGACATTGGCAATTCTGGATGCTTCGACATATGATTCCACCTGAGTCCAAAGAGAGTCGCTTTGGACAAGTGCTACCGCCCAAATCTTGTACATTTGGACACCCTGGACAAGATACGATGAGGCAGAATCCTATCACATTGATAAGAGTAAGATATTTTCATCTATATCATTGGACGACATTGGCAATTCTGGATGCTCGGCTTATGATTCGACCTGAGTCCAAAGAGTTTCGCTTTTGTCTAGTGCTACGGCACAAATCTTGTACACTTGAACATCCTGGACAAGATACGATGAGTCAGAATCCTGTCAAATTGATAGGAGTGAAGATATTTGTATCTATATCATTGGACGACATTGGCAATTCTAGATGCTCAGGCTTATGATTCAACCTGAGTCCAAAGAGAGTCGCTTTGGACAAGTGCTACCGCAACGAATCTTGTACATTTGGACCTCCTGGACAAGGTATGATGAGGCAGAATCCTATCACATTGACAGGTGTAAAAATATTTGCATCTATATCATTGGACGACATTGGCAATTCTGGATGCTTCGGCTTATGGATCGAGCTGAGTCCAAAGAGTTTCCCTTTGTCTAGTGCTACCGCACAAATCTTGTACACGTGAACCTCCTGGACAAGATACGATGCGGCAGAATCCTAGCAAATTGATAGGAGTAAAGATATTTGCATCTATGTCATTGGATGACATTGGCAATTCTAGATGCTTCGACATATGATTCGAACTGAATCTAAAGGGAGTTGCTTTGGACAAGTGCTACCGCACAAATCTTGTTCATTTGGACACCCTGGACAAGATACGATGAGGCAGAATCCTGTCAGATCGATAGGAGCAAAGATATTTGCATCTATATCATTGGACGACATTGGCAATTCTGGATGCTTCGGCTTATGGATCGAGCTGAGTCCAAAGAGTTTCCCTTTGTCTAGTGCTACCGCACAAATCTTGTACACGTGAACCTCCTGGACAAGATACGATGCGGCAGAATCCTAGCAAATTGATAGGAGTAAAGATATTTGCATCTATGTCATTGGATGACATTGGCAATTCTAGATGCTTCGACATATGATTCGACCTGAATCCAATGGGAGTCGATTTGGACAAGTGCTACCGCACAATTCTTGTACATTTGGACACCTTGGACAAGATAGGATGCGGCAGAATCCTCTCAGATCGATACGAGTAAAGATATTTGCATCTATATAATTGGACGTCATTGGCAATTCTGGATGCTTCGACATATGATTCCACCTGAGTCCAAAGGGAGTCGCTTTGGACAAGTGCTACCGCACAAATCTTGTATATTTGGACACCCTGGACAAGATAAGATGGGGCAGAATCCTGTCAGATCGATAGGAGTAAAGATATTTGCATCTATATCATTGGACGACATTGGCAATTCTGGATGCTCGGCTTATGATTCGACCTGAGTCCAATGAGAATCGCTTTGGGCAAGTGCTACCGCACAAATCTTGTACATTTGGACACCCTGGACAAGATACGATGAGGCAGAATCCTAGCAAATTGATAGGAGTAAAGATATTTGCATCTATATCATTGGACGACATTGGCAATTCTGGATGCTTCGGCTTATGGATCGACCTGAGTCCAAAGACTTTCGCTTTTGTCTATTGCTACCGCATAAATCTTGTACACGTGAACCTCCTGGACAAGATACGATGCGGCAGAATCCTAGCAAATTGATAGGAGTAAAGATATTTGCATCTATGTCAATGGACGACATTGGCAATTCTGGATGCTTCGACATATGATTCGACCCGAATCGAAAGGGAGTTGCTTTGGACAAGTGCTACCGCACAATTCTTGTACATTTGGACACCTTGGACAAGATAGGATGCGGCAGAATCCTGTCAGATCGATACGAGTAAAGATATTTGCATCTATATCATTGGACGACATTGGCAATTCTGGATGCTTCGGCTTATGGATCGACCTGAGTTCAAAGAGTTTCGCTTTTGTCTATTGCTACCGCACAAATCTTGTACACGTGAACCTCATGGACAAGATACGATGAGGCAGAATCCTAGCAAATTGATAGGAGTAAAGATATTTGCATCTATGTCATTGGACGACATTGGCAATTCTGGATGCTTCGACATATGATTCGACCTGAATCCAAAGGGAGTCGCTTTGGACAAGTGCTACCGCACAAATCTTATTCATTTGGACACCCTGGACAAGATACGATGAGGCAGAATCCTGTCAGATCTATAGGAGCAAAGATATTTGCATCTATATCATTGGACGACATTGGCAATTCTGGATGCTTCGGCTTATGGATCGACCTGAGTCCAAAGAGTTTCCCTTTGTCTAGTGCTACCGCACAAATCTTGTACACGTGAACCTCCTGGACAAGATACGATGCGGCAGAATCCTAGCAAATTGATAGGAGTAAAGATATTTGCATCTATGTCATTGGATGACATTGGCAATTCTAGATGCTTCGACATATGATTCGACCTGAATCCAAAGGGAGTCGATTTGGACAAGTGCTACCGCACAATTCTTGTACATTTGGACACCTTGGACAAGATAGGATGCGGCAGAATCCTCTCAGATCGATACGAGTAAAGATATTTGCATCTATATAATTGGACGTCATTGGCAATTCTGGATGCTTCGACATATGATTCCACCTGAGTCCAAAGGGAGTCGCTTTGGACAAGTGCTACCGCACAAATCTTGTATATTTGGACACCCTGGACAAGATAAGATGGGGCAGAATCCTGTCAGATCGATAGGAGTAAAGATATTTGCATCTATATCATTGGACGACATTGGCAATTCTGGATGCTCGGCTTATGATTCGACCTGAGTCCAATGAGAATCGCTTTGGGCAAGTGCTACCGCACAAATCTTGTACACGTGAACCTCCTGGACAAGATACGATGCGGCAGAATCCTAGCAAATTGATACGAGTAAAGATATTTGCATCTATGTCATTGGACGACATTGGCAATTCTGGATGCTTCGACATATGATTCGACCTGAATCCAAAGGGAGTCGCTTTGGACAAGTGCTACCGCACAATTCTTGTACATTTGGACACCTTGGACAAGATAGGATGCGGCAGAATCCTGTCAGATCGATACGAGTAAAGATATTTGCATCTATATAATTGGACGTCATTGGCAATTCTGGATGCTTCGACATATGATTCCACCTGAGTCCAAAGGGAGTCGCTTTGGACAAGTGCTACCGCCCAAATCTTGTACATTTGGACACCCTGGACAAGATACGATGAGGCAGAATCCTATCACATTGATAAGAGTAAGATATTTTCATCTATATCATTGGACGACATTGGCAATTCTGGATGATTCGACATATGATTCGACCTGATTCCAAAGGGAGTCGCTTTGGACAAGTGCTACCGCATAATGCTTGTTCATTTGGACACCTTGGACAAGATAGGATGCGGCAGAATCCTGTCAGATCGATACGAGTAAAGATATTTGCATCTATATCATTGGACGAAATTGGCAATTCTGGATGCTCAGGCTTATGATTCGACCTGAGTCCAAAGAGACTCGCTTTGGGCAAGTGCTACCGCAACACATCTTGTACATTTGGACCCCCTGGACAAGATACCATGAGGCAGAATCCTAGCAAATTTATAGGAGTAAAGATACTTGCATCTATGTCATTGGACGACATTGGCAATTCTGGATGCTTCGACATATGATTCCACCTGAGTCCAAAGAGAGTCGCTTTGGACAAGTGCTACCGCCCAAATCTTGTACATTTGGACACCCTGGACAAGATACGATGAGGCAGAATCCTATCACATTGATAAGAGTAAGATATTTTCATCTATATCATTGGACGACATTGGCAATTCTGGATGCTCGGCTTATGATTCGACCTGAGTCCAAAGAGTTTCGCTTTTGTCTAGTGCTACGGCACAAATCTTGTACACTTGAACATCCTGGACAAGATACGATGAGTCAGAATCCTGTCAAATTGATAGGAGTGAAGATATTTGTATCTATATCATTGGACGACATTGGCAATTCTAGATGCTCAGGCTTATGATTCAACCTGAGTCCAAAGAGAGTCGCTTTGGACAAGTGCTACCGCAACGAATCTTGTACATTTGGACCTCCTGGACAAGGTATGATGAGGCAGAATCCTATCACATTGACAGGTGTAAAAATATTTGCATCTATATCATTGGACGACATTGGCAATTCTGGATGCTTCGGCTTATGGATCGAGCTGAGTCCAAAGAGTTTCCCTTTGTCTAGTGCTACCGCACAAATCTTGTACACGTGAACCTCCTGGACAAGATACGATGCGGCAGAATCCTAGCAAATTGATAGGAGTAAAGATATTTGCATCTATGTCATTGGATGACATTGGCAATTCTAGATGCTTCGACATATGATTCGAACTGAATCTAAAGGGAGTCGCTTTGGACAAGTGCTACCGCACAAATCTTGTTCATTTGGACACCCTGGACAAGATACGATGAGGCAGAATCCTGTCAGATCGATAGGAGCAAAGATATTTGCATCTATATCATTGGACGACATTGGCAATTCTGGATGCTTCGGCTTATGGATCGAGCTGAGTCCAAAGAGTTTCCCTTTGTCTAGTGCTACCGCACAAATCTTGTACACGTGAACCTCCTGGACAAGATACGATGCGGCAGAATCCTAGCAAATTGATAGGAGTAAAGATATTTGCATCTATGTCATTGGATGACATTGGCAATTCTAGATGCTTCGACATATGATTCGACCTGAATCCAATGGGAGTCGATTTGGACAAGTGCTACCGCACAATTCTTGTACATTTGGACACCTTGGACAAGATAGGATGCGGCAGAATCCTCTCAGATCGATACGAGTAAAGATATTTGCATCTATATAATTGGACGTCATTGGCAATTCTGGATGCTTCGACATATGATTCCACCTGAGTCCAAAGGGAGTCGCTTTGGACAAGTGCTACCGCACAAATCTTGTATATTTGGACACCCTGGACAAGATAAGATGGGGCAGAATCCTGTCAGATCGATAGGAGTAAAGATATTTGCATCTATATCATTGGACGACATTGGCAATTCTGGATGCTCGGCTTATGATTCGACCTGAGTCCAATGAGAATCGCTTTGGGCAAGTGCTACCGCACAAATCTTGTACATTTGGACACCCTGGACAAGATACGATGAGGCAGAATCCTAGCAAATTGATAGGAGTAAAGATATTTGCATCTATATCATTGGACGACATTGGCAATTCTGGATGCTTCGGCTTATGGATCGACCTGAGTCCAAAGACTTTCGCTTTTGTCTATTGCTACCGCATAAATCTTGTACACGTGAACCTCCTGGACAAGATACGATGCGGCAGAATCCTAGCAAATTGATAGGAGTAAAGATATTTGCATCTATGTCAATGGACGACATTGGCAATTCTGGATGCTTCGACATATGATTCGACCCGAATCGAAAGGGAGTTGCTTTGGACAAGTGCTACCGCACAATTCTTGTACATTTGGACACCTTGGACAAGATAGGATGCGGCAGAATCCTGTCAGATCGATACGAGTAAAGATATTTGCATCTATATCATTGGACGACATTGGCAATTCTGGATGCTTCGGCTTATGGATCGACCTGAGTCCAAAGAGTTTCGCTTTTGTCTATTGCTACCGCACAAATCTTGTACACGTGAACCTCATGGACAAGATACGATGAGGCAGAATCCTAGCAAATTGATAGGAGTAAAGATATTTGCATCTATGTCATTGGACGACATTGGCAATTCTGGATGCTTCGACATATGATTCGACCTGAATCCAAAGGGAGTCGCTTTGGACAAGTGCTACCGCACAAATCTTATTCATTTGGACACCCTGGACAAGATACGATGAGGCAGAATCCTGTCAGATCTATAGGAGCAAAGATATTTGCATCTATATCATTGGACGACATTGGCAATTCTGGATGCTTCGGCTTATGGATCGACCTGAGTCCAAAGAGTTTCCCTTTGTCTAGTGCTACCGCACAAATCTTGTACACGTGAACCTCCTGGACAAGATACGATGCGGCAGAATCCTAGCAAATTGATAGGAGTAAAGATATTTGCATCTATGTCATTGGATGACATTGGCAATTCTAGATGCTTCGACATATGATTCGACCTGAATCCAAAGGGAGTCGATTTGGACAAGTGCTACCGCACAATTCTTGTACATTTGGACACCTTGGACAAGATAGGATGCGGCAGAATCCTCTCAGATCGATACGAGTAAAGATATTTGCATCTATATAATTGGACGTCATTGGCAATTCTGGATGCTTCGACATATGATTCCACCTGAGTCCAAAGGGAGTCGCTTTGGACAAGTGCTACCGCACAAATCTTGTATATTTGGACACCCTGGACAAGATAAGATGGGGCAGAATCCTGTCAGATCGATAGGAGTAAAGATATTTGCATCTATATCATTGGACGACATTGGCAATTCTGGATGCTCGGCTTATGATTCGACCTGAGTCCAATGAGAATCGCTTTGGGCAAGTGCTACCGCACAAATCTTGTACACGTGAACCTCCTGGACAAGATACGATGCGGCAGAATCCTAGCAAATTGATACGAGTAAAGATATTTGCATCTATGTCATTGGACGACATTGGCAATTCTGGATGCTTCGACATATGATTCGACCTGAATCCAAAGGGAGTCGCTTTGGACAAGTGCTACCGCACAATTCTTGTACATTTGGACACCTTGGACAAGATAGGATGCGGCAGAATCCTGTCAGATCGATACGAGTAAAGATATTTGCATCTATATAATTGGACGTCATTGGCAATTCTGGATGCTTCGACATATGATTCCACCTGAGTCCAAAGGGAGTCGCTTTGGACAAGTGCTACCGCCCAAATCTTGTACATTTGGACACCCTGGACAAGATACGATGAGGCAGAATCCTATCACATTGATAAGAGTAAGATATTTTCATCTATATCATTGGACGACATTGGCAATTCTGGATGATTCGACATATGATTCGACCTGATTCCAAAGGGAGTCGCTTTGGACAAGTGCTACCGCATAATGCTTGTTCATTTGGACACCTTGGACAAGATAGGATGCGGCAGAATCCTGTCAGATCGATACGAGTAAAGATATTTGCATCTATATCATTGGACGAAATTGGCAATTCTGGATGCTCAGGCTTATGATTCGACCTGAGTCCAAAGAGACTCGCTTTGGGCAAGTGCTACCGCAACACATCTTGTACATTTGGACCCCCTGGACAAGATACCATGAGGCAGAATCCTAGCAAATTTATAGGAGTAAAGATACTTGCATCTATGTCATTGGACGACATTGGCAATTCTGGATGCTTCGACATATGATTCCACCTGAGTCCAAAGAGAGTCGCTTTGGACAAGTGCTACCGCCCAAATCTTGTACATTTGGACACCCTGGACAAGATACGATGAGGCAGAATCCTATCACATTGATAAGAGTAAGATATTTTCATCTATATCATTGGACGACATTGGCAATTCTGGATGCTCGGCTTATGATTCGACCTGAGTCCAAAGAGTTTCGCTTTTGTCTAGTGCTACGGCACAAATCTTGTACACTTGAACATCCTGGACAAGATACGATGAGTCAGAATCCTGTCAAATTGATAGGAGTGAAGATATTTGTATCTATATCATTGGACGACATTGGCAATTCTAGATGCTCAGGCTTATGATTCAACCTGAGTCCAAAGAGAGTCGCTTTGGACAAGTGCTACCGCAACGAATCTTGTACATTTGGACCTCCTGGACAAGGTATGATGAGGCAGAATCCTATCACATTGACAGGTGTAAAAATATTTGCATCTATATCATTGGACGACATTGGCAATTGTGGATGCTTCGACTTATGATTCGACCTGAATCCAATGAGAGTCGCTTTGGGCAAGTGCGACCGCACAAATCTTGTACATTTGGACCCCCTGGAAAAGATACCATGAGGCAGAATCCTAGCAAATTGATAGGAGTAAAGATACTTGCATCTATGTCATTGGACGACATTGGCAATTCTGGATGCTTCGACATATGATTCCACCTGAGTCCAAAGAGAGTCGCTTTGGACAAGTGCTACCGCAACAAATCTTGTACATTTGGACCTCCTGGACAAGGTATGATGAGGCAGAATCCTATCACATTGACAGGTGTAAAAATATTTGCATCTATATCATT
Organism: Priocnemis perturbator; assembly: GCA_963942575.1. Classification (NCBI taxonomy): domain Eukaryota; kingdom Metazoa; phylum Arthropoda; class Insecta; order Hymenoptera; family Pompilidae; genus Priocnemis; species Priocnemis perturbator. Next base: position 13,693,684 of record OZ012652.1, read on the forward strand.
GGACGACATTGGCAATTGTGGATGCTTCGACATATGATTCCACCTGAGTCCAAAGAGAGTCGCTTTGGACAAGTGCTACCGCAACAAATCTTGTACATTTGGACCTCCTGGACAAGGTATGATGAGGCAGAATCCTATCACATTGATAAGAGTAAGATATTTTCATGTATATCATTGGACGACATTGGCAATTCTGGATGCTCGGCTTATGATTCGACCTGGGTCCAAAGGGAGTCGCTTTGGACAAGTGCTACCGTACAAATCTTGTACATTTGGACCCCGCGGACAACATACCATGAGGCAGAAACCTAGCAAATTGATAGGAGTAAAGATACTTGCATCTATGTCATTGGACGACATTGGCAATTCTGGATGCTTCGACTTATGATTCGACCTGAATCCAAAGGGAGTCGCTTTGGACAAGTGCTACCGCCCAAATCTTGTAAATTTGGACACCCTGGACAAGATACGATGAGGCAGAATCCTACCACTTTGAAAAGAGTAAGATATTTTCATCTATATCATTGGACGACATTGGCAATTCTGGATGCTCGGCTTATGATTCGACCTGAGTCCAAAGAGTTTCGCTTTTGTCTAGTGCTACGGCACAAATCTTGTACACTTGAACATCCTGGACAAGATACGATGAGTCAGAATCCTGTCAAATTGATAGGAGTGAAGATATTTGTATCTATATCATTGGACGACATTGGCAATTCTGGATGCTCAGGCTTATGATTCAACCTGAGTCCAAAGAGAGTCGCTTTGGACAAGTGCTACCGCAACGAATCTTGTACATTTGGACCTCCTGGACAAGGTATGATGAGGCAGAATCCTATCACATTGATAAGAGTAAGATATTTTCATGTATATCATTGGACGACATTGGCAATTCTGGATGCTTCGACATATGATTCCACCTGAGTCCAAAGAGAGTCGCTTTGGACAAGTGCTACCGCAACAAATCTTGTACATTTGGACCTCCTGGACAAGGTATGATGAGGCAGAATCCTATCACATTGACAGGTGTAAAAATATTTGCATCTATATCATTGGACGACATTGGCAATTGTGGATGCTCGGCTTATGATTCGACCTGAGTCCAATGAGAGTCGCTTTGGGCAAGTGCGACCGCACAAATCTTGTACATTTGGACCCCCTGGACAAGATACGATGAGGCAGAATCCTGTCAGATCGATAGGAGCGAAGATATTTGCATCTATATCATTGGACGACATTGGCTATTCTGGATGCTTCGGCTTATGGATCGACCTGAGTCCAAAGAGTTTCCCTTTGTCTAGTGCTACCGCACAAATCTTGTACACGTGAACCTCCTGGACAAGATACGATGCGGCAGAATCCTAGCAAATTGATAGGAGTAAAGATATTTGCATCTATGTCATTGGACGACATTGGCAATTCTGGATGCTTCGACATATGATTCGACCTGAATCCAAAGGGAGTCGCTTTGGACAAGTGCTACCGCACAATTCTTGTACATTTGGACACCTTGGACAAGATAGGATGCGGCAGAATCCTGTCAGATCGATACGAGTAAAGATATTTGCATCTATATCATTGGACGACATTGGCAATTCTGGATGCTCAGGCTTATGATTCGACCTGAGTCCAAAGAGAGTCGCTTTGGGCAAGTGCTACCGCAACACATCTTGTACATTTGGACCCCCTGGACAAGGTATGATGCGGCAGAATCCTATCATATTGATAAGAGTAAGATATTTGCATCTATATCATTGGACGACATTGGCAATTCTGGATGCTCGGCTTATGATTCGACCTGAGTCCAAAGAGTTTCGCTTTTGTCTAGTGCTACCGCACAAATCTTGTACACTTGAACATCCTGGACAAGATACGATGAGTCAGAATCCTGTCAAATTGATAGGGGTGAAGATATTTGTATCTATATCATTGGACGACATTGGCAATTCTGGATGCTCAGGCTTATGATTCAACCTGAGTCCAAAGAGAGTCGCTTTGGACAAGTGCTACCGCAACGAATCTTGTACATTTGGACCTCCTGGACAAGGTATGATGAGGCAGAATCCTATCACATTGACAGGAGTAAAAATATTTGCATCTATATCATTGGACGACATTGGCAATTCTGGATGCTCGGCTTTTGATTCGACCTGAGTCCAATGAGAGTCGCTTTGGGCAAGTGCGACCGCACAAATCTTGTACATTTGGACCCCCTGGACAAGATACGATGAGGCAGAATCCTAGCAAATTGATAGGTGTAAAGATATTTGCATCTATATCATTGGACGACATTGGCAATTCTGGATGCTTCGGCTTATGGATCGACCTGAGTCCAAAGAGTTTCCCTTTGTCTAGTGCTACCGCACAAATCTTGTACACGTGAACCTCCTGGACAAGATAAGATGCGGCAGAATCCTAGCAAATTGATAGGAGTAAAGATATTTGCATCTATGTCATTGGACGACATTGGCAATTCTGGATGCTTCGATATATGATTCGACCTGAATCCAAAGGGAGTCGCTTTGGACAAGTGCTACCGCACAATTCTTGTACATTTGGACACCTTGGACAAGATAGGATGCGGCAGAATCCTGTCAGATCGATACGAGTAAAGATATTTGCATCTATATCATTGGACGACATTGGCAATTCTGGATGCTCAGGCTTATGATTCGACCTGAGTCCAATGAGAGTCGCTTTGGGCAAGTGCTACCGCAACAAATCTTGTACATTTGGACCTCCTAGACAAGGTATTATGAGGCAGAATCCTGTAAAATTGATAGGAGTGAAGATATTTGCGTCTATATCATTGGACAATATCGGCAATTCTGGATGCTCAAGCTTATGATTCAACCTGAGTCCAATGAGAGTCGCTTTGGGCAAGTGCGACCGCACAAATCTTGTACATTTGGACCCCCTGGTCAAGATACGATGAGGCAGAATCCTAGCAAATTGATAGGTGTAAAGATATTTGCATCTATATCATTGGACGACATTTGCAATTCTGGATGCTCGGCTTATGATTCGACCTGAGTCCAAAGAGTTTCGCTTTGGGCAAGTGCTACCGCAACACATCTTGTACATTTGGACCCCCTGGACAAGGTATGATGAGGCAGAATCCTATCACATTGACAGGAGTAAAAATATTTGCATCTATATCATTGGACGACATTGGCAATTCTGGATGCTCGGCTTATGATTCGACCTGAGTCCAATGAGAGTCGCTTTGGGCAAGTGCTACCGCAACAAATCTTGTACATTTGGACCTCCTAGACAAGGTATTATGAGGCAGAATCCTGTAAAATTGATAGGAGTGAAGATGTTTGCGTCTATATCATTGGACAATATCGGCAATTCTGGATGCTCAAGCTTATGATTCAACCTGAGTCCAATGAGAGTCGCTTTGGGCAAGTGCGACCGCACAAATCTTGTACATTTGGACCCCCTGGTCAAGATACGATGAGGCAGAATCCTAGCAAATTGATAGGTGGAAAGATATTTGCATCTATATCATTGGACGACATTTGCAATTCTGGATGCTCAGCTTATGATTCGACCTGAGTCCAAAGAGTTTCGCTTTGGGCAAGTGCTACCGCAACACATCTTGTACATTTGGACCCCCTGGACAAGGTATGATGAGGCAGAATCCTATCACATTGACAGGAGTAAAAATATTTGCATCTATATCATTGGACGACATTGGCAATTCTGGATGCTCGGCTTATGATTCGACCTGAGTCCAATGAGAGTCGCTTTGGGCAAGTGCGACCGCACAAATCTTGTACATTTGGACCCCCTGGACAAGATACGATGAGGCAGAATCCTAGCAAATTGATAGGTGTAAAGATATTTGCATCTATATCATTGGACGACATTTGCAATTCTGGATGCTCGGCTTATGATTCGACCTGAGTCCAAAGAGTTTCGCTTTGGGCAAGTGCTACCGCAACACATCTTGTACATTTGGACCCCCTGGACAAGGTATGATGAGGCAGAATCCTATCACATTGACAGGAGTAAAAATATTTGCATCTATATCATTGGACGACATTGGCAATTCTGGATGCTCGGCTTATGATTCGACCTGAGTCCAATGAGAGTCGTTTTGGGCAAGTGCTACCGCAACAAATCTTGTACATTTGGACCTCCTGGACAAGGTATTATGAGGCAGAATCCTGTAAAATTGATAGGAGTGAAGATATTTGCCTCTATATCATTGGACAATATCGGCAATTCTGGATGCTCAAGCTTATGATTCAACCTGAGTCCAAAGAGAGTCGCTTTGGACAAGTGCTACCGCAATAAATCTTGTTCATTTGGACACCCTGGACAAGATACGATGAGGCAGAATCCTGTCAGATCGATAGGAGCGAAGATATTTGCATCTATATCATTGGACGACATTGGCAATTCTGGATGCTTCGGCTTATGGATCGACCTGAGTCCAAAGAGTTTCCCTTTGTCCAGTGCTACCGCACAAATCTTGTACACGTGAACCTCCTGGACAAGATACGATGCGGCAGAATCCTAGCAAATTGATAGGAGTAAAGATATTTGCATCTATGTCATTGGACGGCATTGGCAATTCTGGATGCTTCGACATATGATTCGACCTGAATCCAAAGGGAGTCGCTTTGGACAAGTGCTACCGCACAATTCTTGTACATTTGGACACCTTGGACAAGATAGGATGCGGCAGAATCCTGTCAGATCGATACGAGTAAAGATATTTGCATCTATATCATTGGACGACATTGGCAATTCTGGATGCTCAGGCTTATGATTCGACCTGAGTCCAAAGAGAGTCGCTTTGGGCAAGTGCTACCGCAACACATCTTGTACATTTGGACCCCCTGGACAAGGTATGATGAGGCAGAATCCTATCACATTGATAAGAGTAAGATATTTGCATCTATATCATTGGACGACATTGGCAATTCTGGATGCTCGGCTTATGATTCGACCTGAGTCCAAAGAGTTTCGCTTTCGGCAAGTGCTACCGCAACACATCTTGTACATTTGGACCCCCTGGACAAGGGATGATGAGGCAGAATCCTATCACATTGACAGGAGTAAAAATATTTGCATCTATATCATTGGACGACATTGGCAATTCTGGATGCTCGGCTTATGATTCGACCTGAGTCCAATGAGAGTCGCTTTGGGCAAGTGCTACCGCAACAAATCTTGTACATTTGGACCTCCTAGACAAGGTATTATGAGGCAGAATCCTGTAAAATTGATAGGAGTGAAGATATTTGCGTCTATATCATTGGACAATATCGGCAATTCTGGATGCTCAAGCTTATGATTCAACCTGAGTCCAATGAGAGTCGCTTTGGGCAAGTGCGACCGCACAAATCTTGTACATTTGGACCCCCTGGACAAGATACGATGAGGCAGAATCCTAGCAAATTGATAGGTGTAAAGATATTTGCATCTATATCATTGGACGACATTTGCAATTCTGGATGCTCGGCTTATGATTCGACCTGAGTCCAATGAGAGTCGCTTTGGGCAAGTGCTACCGCAACAAATCTTGTACATTTGGACCCCCTGGACAAGGTATGATGAGGCAGAATCCTATCACATTGACAGGAGTAAAAATATTTACATCTATATCATTGGACGACATTGGCAATTCTGGATGCTCGGCTTATGATTCGACCTGAGTCCAATGAGAGCCGTTTTGGGCAAGTGCTACCGCAACAAATCTTGTACATTTGGACCTCCTGGACAAGGTATTATGAGGCAGAATCCTGTAAAATTGATAGGAGTAAAGATATTTGCATCTATCTCATTGGACGACATTGGCAATTCTGGATGCTTCGGCTTATGATTCGACCTGAATCAAAAGGGAGTCGCTTTGGACAAGTGCTACCGCACAATTCTTGTACATTTGGACACCCTGGACAAGATACGATGGGGCAGAATCCTTTCAGATCGAAAGGAGTAAAGATATTTGCCTCTATATCATTGGACAATATCGGCAATTCTGGATGCTCAGGCTTATGATTCAACCTGAGTCCAAAGAGAGTCGCCTTGGACAAGTGCTACCGCAATAAATCTTGTACATTTGGACCTCCTGGACAAGGTATGATGAGGCAGAATTCTATCACATTCATAAGAGTAAGATATTTGCATCTATATCAATGGGCGACATTGTGCAATTCTGGATGCTCGGCTTATGATTCGACCTGAGTCCAAGGAGTTTCGCTTTTGTCTAGTACTACCGCACAAATCTTGTACACGTGAACCTCCTGGACAACATACGATGAGGCAGAATCCTGTCAAATTGATAGGAGTGAAGATATTTGCCTCTATATCATCGGACAATATCGCCGTTTCTGGATGCTCAGGCTTATGATTCGACCTGAGTCCAAAGAGAGTCGCTTTGGGCAAGTGCTACCGCAACAAATCTTGTACACGTGAACCTCCTGGACAAGATACGATGCGGCAGAATCCTAGCAAATTGATAGGAGTAAAGATATTTGCATCTGTGTCATTGGACGACATTGGCAATTCTGGATGCTTCGACATATGATTCGACCTGAATCCAAAGGGAGTCGCTTTGGACAAGTGCTACCGCACAATTCTTGTACATTTGGACACCTTGGACAAGATAGGATGCGGCAGAATCCTGTCAGATCGATAGGAATAAAGATATTTGCATCTATATCATTGGACGACATTGGCAATTCTGGATGCTCAGGCTTATGATTCGACCTGAGTCCAAAGGGTGCCGCTTTGGACAAGTGCTACCGCACAAATCTTGTACATTTGGACACCCTGGACAAGATATGATGGGGCAGAATCCTGTCAGATCGATAGGAGTAAAGATATTTGCATCTATATCATTGGACGACATTGGCAATTCTGGATGCTTCGGCTTATGGATCGACCTGAGTCCAAAGAGAGTCGCTTTGGACAAGTGCTACCGCAACAAATCTTGTACATTTGGACCTCCTGGACAAGGTATGATGAGGCAGAATCCTATCACATTGATAAGAGTAAGATATTTGCATCTATATCATTGGACGACATTGGCAATTCTGGATGCTCGGCTTATGATTCGACCTCAGTCCAAAGGGAGTCGCTTTGGACAAGTGCTACCGCACAAATCTTGTGCATTTGGACACCCTGGACAAGATACGATGGGGCAGAATCCTGCCAGATCGATAGGAGTGAAGATATTTGCATCTATATCATTGGACGACATTGACAATTCTGGATGCTTCGGCTTATGGATCGACCTGACTCCAAAGAGTTTCGCTTTTGTCTAGTGCTACCGCACAAATCTTGTACACGTGAACCTCCTGGACAAGATACGATGAGGCAGAATCCTAGCAAATTGATAGGAGTAAAGATATTTGCATCTATGTCATTGGACGACATTGGCAATTCTGGATGCTTCGACTTATGATTCGACCTGAATCCAAAGGGAGTCGCTTTGGACAAGTGCTACCGCACAAATCTTGTTCATTTCGACACCCTGGACAAGATACGATGGGGCAGAATCCTTTCAGATCGAAAGGAGTAAAGATATTTGCATCTATATCATTGGACGACATTGGCAATTCTGGCTGCTTCGGCTTATGATTCGACCTGAGTCCAAAGAGATTCGCTTTTGTCAAGTGCTACCTTACAAATCTTGTACATTAGAACCTGCTGGACAAGATACGATGAGGCAGAATCCTGTAAAATTGATAGGAGTAAAGATATTTGCATCTATATCATTGGACGACTTTGGCAATTCTGGATGCTTCGACATATGATTCCACCTGAGTCCAAAGGGAGTCGCTTTGGACAAGTGCTACCGCACAAATCTTGTACATTTGGACACCCTGGACAAGATACGATGGGGCAGAATCCTTTCAGATCGAAAGGAGTAAAGATATTTGCATCTATATCATTGGACGACATTGGCAATTCTGGCTGCTTCGGCTTATGATTCGACCTGAGTCCAAAGAGATTCGCTTTTGTCAAGTGCTACCTTACAAATCTTGTACATTAGAACCTGCTGGACAAGATACGATGAGGCAGAATCCTGTAAAATTGATAGGAGTAAAGATATTTGCATCTATATCATTGGACGACTTTGGCAATTCTGGATGCTTCGACATATGATTCCACCTGAGTCCAGAGGGAGTCGCTTTGGACAAGTGCTACCGCACAAATCTTGTACATTTGGACACCCTGGACAAGATACGATGAGGCAGAATCCTAGCAAATTGATAGGTGTAAAGATATTTGCATCTATATCATTGGACGACATTGGCAATACAGGATGCTTCGGCTTATGGATCGACCTGAGTCCAAAGAGTTTCGCTTTTATCTTGTGCTACCGCACAAATCTTGTACACGTGAACCTCCTGGACAAGATACGATGCGGCAGAATCCTAGCAAATTGATAGGAGTAAAGATAGTTGCATCTATGTCATTGGACGACATTGGCAATTCTGGATGCTTCGACATATGATTCGACCTGAATCCAAAGGGAGTCGCTTTGGACAAGTGCTAACGCACAATTCTTGTACATTTGGACACCTTGGACAAGATAGGATGCGGCAGAATCCTGTCAGATCGATACGAGTAAAGATATTTGCATCTATATCATTGGACGACATTGGCAATTCTGGATGCTCAGGCTTATGATTCGACCTGAGTCCAAAGAGAGTCGCTTTGGGCAAATGCTACCACAACACATCTTGTACATTTGGACCTCTTGGACAAGGTATGATGAGGCAGAATCCTATCACATTGATAGGAGTAAAGATATTTGCATCTATATCATTGGACGACATTGGCAATTCTGGATGCTCCGGCTTATGATTCGACCTGAGTCCAAAGAGAGTCGCTTTGGGCAAGTGCTACCGCAACAAATCTTGTACATTTGGACCTCCAGGACAAGGTATGATGAGGCAGAATCCTATCACATTGATAAGAGTAAGATATTTGCATCTATATCATTGGACGACATTGGCAATTCTGGATGCTTCGACATGTGATTCGACCTGAATCCAAAGGGAGTCCCTTTGGACAAGTGCTACCGCAGCGAATCTTGTACATTTGGACCTCCTGGACAAGGTATGATGAGGCAGAATCACATCACATTGATAGGAGTAAAGATATTTGCATCTATATCATTGGACGACATTGCAAATTCTGGATGCTCGGCTTATGATTCGTCCTGAGTCCAAAGGGAGTCGCTTTGGAAAAGTGCTACCGCAACGAATCTTGTACATTTGGACCTCCTGGACAAGGTATGATGAGGCAGAATCCTATCACATTGACAGGAGTAAAAATATTTGCATCTATATCATTGGACGACATTGGCAATTCTGGATGCTCGGCTTATGATTCGACCTGAGTCCAATGAGAGTCGCTTTGGGCAAGTGCGACCGCACAAATCTTGTACATTTGGACCCCCTGAACAAGATACGATGAGGCAGAATCCTAGCAAATTGATAGGTTTAAAGATATTTGCATCTATATCATTGGACGCCATTGGCAATACAGGATGCTTCGGCTTATGGATCGACCTGAGTCCAAAGAGTTTCGCTTTTGTCTAGTGCTACTGCACAAATCTTGTACACTTGAAACTCCTGGACAAGATACGATGAGGCAGAATCCTATCACATTGATAGGAGTAAAGATATTTGCATCTATATCATTGGACGACATTGGCAATTCTGGATGCTTCGACATATGATTCGACCTGAATCCAAAGGGAGTCGCTTTGGACAAGTGCTACCGCAACGAATCTTGTACATTTGGACCTCCTGGACAAAGGTATGATGAGGCAGAATCCTATCACATTGATAGGAGTAAAGATATTTGCATCTATATCATTGGACGACATTGGCAATTCTGGATGCTCGGCTTATGATTCGACCTGAGTCCAATGAGAGTCGCTTTGGGCAAGTGCTACCGCACAAATCTTGAACATTTGGACCCCCTGGACAAGATACGATGAGGCACAACCCTTGCAAATTGATAGGAGTAAAGATATTTGCATCTATATCATTGGACGACCTTGGCAATTCTGGATGCTTCGGCTTATGGATCGACCTGAGTCCAAAGAGAGTCGCTTTGGACAAGTGCTACCGCAATAAATCTTGTACATTTGGACCTCCTGGACTAGGTATGATGAGGCAGTATCCTATCACATTGATAAGAGTAAGATATTTGCATCTATATCATTGGACGACATTGGCAATTCTGGATGCTCAGGCTTATGATTCCACCTGAGTCCAAAGAGAGTCGCTTTGGGCAAGTGCGACCGCACAAATCTTGTACATTTGGATCTCCTGGACAAGGTATGATGAGGCAGAATCCTATCACATTGATAAGAGTAAGATATTTGCATCTATATCATTGGACGACATTGGCAATTCTGGATGCTCAGCTTATGATTTGACCTCAGTCCAAAGGGAGTCGCTTTGGACAAGTGCTACCGCACAAATCTTGTACATTTGGACGCCCTGGACAAGATACGATGGGGCAGAATCCTGCCAGATCGATAGGAGTGAAGATATATGCATCTATATCATTGGACGACATTGGCAATTCTGGATGCTTCGGCTTATGGATCGACCTGAGTCCAAAGAGTTTCGCTTTTGTCTAGTGCTACCGCACAAATCTTGTACAGGTGAACCTCATGGACAAGATACGATGAGGCAGAATCCTAGCAAATTGATAGGAGTAAAGATATTTGCATCTATGACATTGGACGACATTGGCAATTCTGGATGCTTCGACTTATGATTCGTCCTGAATCCAAAGGGAGTCGCTTTGGACAAGTGCTACCGCAACGAATCTTGTACATTTGGACCTCCTGGACAAGGTATGATGAGGCAGAATCCTATCACATTGACAGGAGTAAAAATATTTGCATCTATATCATTGGACGACATTGGCAATTCTGGATGCTCGGCTTATGATTCGACCTGAGTCCAATGAGAGTCGCTTTGGGCAAGTGCGACCGCACAAATCTTGTACATTTGGACCCCCTGGACAAGATACGATGAGGCAGAATCCTAGCAAATTGATAGGTGTAAAGATATTTGCATCTATATCATTGGACGACATTTGCAATTCTGGATGCTCGGCTTATGATTCGACCTGAGTCCAAAGAGTTTCGCTTTGGGCAAGTGCTACCGCAACACATCTTGTACATTTGGACCCCCTGGACAAGGTATGATGAGGCAGAATCCTATCACATTGACAGGAGTAAAAATATTTGCATCTATATCATTGGACGACATTGGCAATTCTGGATGCTCGGCTTATGATTCGACCTGAGTCCAATGAGAGTCGCTTTGGGCAAGTGCTACCGCAACAAATCTTGTACATTTGGACCTCCTAGACAAGGTATTATGAGGCAGAATCCTGTAAAATTGATAGGAGTGAAGATATTTGCGTCTATATCATTGGACAATATCGGCAATTCTGGATGCTCAAGCTTATGATTCAACCTGAGTCCAATGAGAGTCGCTTTGGGCAAGTGCGACCGCACAAATCTTGTACATTTGGACCCCCTGGTCAAGATACGATGAGGCAGAATCCTAGCAAATTGATAGGTGTAAAGATATTTGCATCTATATCATTGGACGACATTTGCAATTCTGGATGCTCGGCTTATGATTCGACCTGAGTCCAAAGAGTTTCGCTTTGGGCAAGTGCTACCGAAACACATCTTGTACATTTGGACCCCCTGGACAAGGTATGATGAGGCAGAATCCTATCACATTGACAGGAGTAAAAATATTTGCATCTATATCATTGGACGACATTGGCAATTCTGGATGCTCGGCTTATGATTCGACCTGAGTCCAATGAGAGTCGCTTTGGGCAAGTGCTACCGCAACAAATCTTGTACATTTGGACCTCCTAGACAAGGTATTATGAGGCAGAATCCTGTAAAATTGATAGGAGTGAAGATATTTGCGTCTATATCATTGGACAATATCGGCAATTCTGGATGCTCAAGCTTATGATTCAACCTGAGTCCAATGAGAGTCGCGTTGGGCAAGTGCGACCGCACAAATCTTGTACATTTGGACCCCCTGGTCAAGATACGATGAGGCAGAATCCTAGCAAATTGATAGGTGTAAAGATATTTGCATCTATATCATTGGACGACATTTGCAATTCTGGATGCTCGGCTTATGATTCGACCTGAGTCCAAAGAGTTTCGCTTTGGGCAAGTGCTACCGCAACACATCTTGTACATTTGGACCCCCTGGACAAGGTATGATGAGGCAGAATCCTATCACATTGACAGGAGTAAAAATATTTGCATCTATATCATTGGACGACATTGGCAATTCTGGATGCTCGGCTTATGATTCGACCTGAGTCCAATGAGAGTCGCTTTGGGCAAGTGCGACCGCACAAATCTTGTACATTTGGACCCCCTGGACAAGATACGATGAGGCAGAATCCTAGCAAATTGATAGGTGTAAAGATATTTGCACCTATATCATTGGACGACATTTGCAATTCTGGATGCTCGGCTTATGATTCGACCTGAGTCCAAAGAGTTTCGCTTTGGGCAAGTGCTACCGCAACACATCTTGTACATTTGGACCCCCTGGACAAGGTATGATGAGGCAGAATCCTATCACATTGACAGGAGTAAAAATATTTGCATCTATATCATTGGACGACATTGGCAATTCTGGATGCTCGGCTTATGATTCGACCTGAGTCCAATGAGAGTCGTTTTGGGCAAGTGCTACCGCAACAAATCTTGTACATTTGGACCTCCTGGACAAGGTATTATGAGGCAGAATCCTGTAAAATTGATAGGAGTGAAGATATTTGCCTCTATATCATTGGACAATATCGGCAATTCTGGATGCTCAAGCTTATGATTCAACCTGAGTCCAAAGAGAGTCGCTTTGGACAAGTGCTACCGCAATAAATCTTGTTCATTTGGACACCCTGGACAAGATACGATGAGGCAGAATCCTGTCAGATCGATAGGAGCGAAGATATTTGCATCTATATCATTGGACGACATTGGCAATTCTGGATGCTTCGGCTTATGGATCGACCTGAGTCCAAAGAGTTTCCCTTTGTCCAGTGCTACCGCACAAATCTTGTACACGTGAACCTCCTGGACAAGATACGATGCGGCAGAATCCTAGCAAATTGATAGGAGTAAAGATATTTGCATCTATGTCATTGGACGGCATTGGCAATTCTGGATGCTTCGACATATGATTCGACCTGAATCCAAAGGGAGTCGCTTTGGACAAGTGCTACCGCACAATTCTTGTACATTTGGACACCTTGGACAAGATAGGATGCGGCAGAATCCTGTCAGATCGATACGAGTAAAGATATTTGCATCTATATCATTGGACGACATTGGCAATTCTGGATGCTCAGGCTTATGATTCGACCTGAGTCCAAAGAGAGTCGCTTTGGGCAAGTGCTACCGCAACACATCTTGTACATTTGGACCCCCTGGACGAGGTATGATGAGGCAGAATCCTATCACATTGATAAGAGTAAGATATTTGCATCTATATCATTGGACGACATTGTGCAATTCTGGATGCTCGGCTTATGATTCGACCTGAATCCAAAGGGAGTCGCTTTGAACAAGTGCTACCGCAACGAATCTTGTACATTTGGACCTCCTGGACAAGGTATGATGAGGCAGAATCCTATCACATTGATAGGAGTAAAGATATTTGCATCTATATCACTGGACGACATTGGCAATTCTGGATGCTCGGCTTATGATTCGTCCTGAGTCCAAAGGGAGTCGCTTTGAACAAGTGCTACCGTAACGAATCTTGTACATTTGGACCTTCTGGACAAGGTATGATGAGGCAGAATCCTATCACATTGACAGGAGTAAAAATATTTGCATCTATATCATTGGACGACATTGGCAATTCTGGATGCTTCGGCTTATGGATCGACCTGAGTCCAAAGAGTTTTCCTTTGTCTAGTGCTACCGCACAAATCTTGTACACGTGAACCTCCTGGACAAGATACGATGCGGCAGAATCCTAGCAAATTGATAGGAGTAAAAATATTTGCATCTATATCATTGGACGACATTGGCAATTCTGGATGCTCGGCTTATGATTCGACCTGAGTCCAATGAGAGTCGCTTTGGGCAAGTGCGACCGCACAAATCTTGTACATTTGGACCCCATGAACAAGATACGATGAGGCAGAATCCTAGCAAATTGATAGGTTTAAAGATATTTGCATCTATATCATTGGACGCCATTGACAATACAGGATGCTTCGGCTTATGGATCGACCTGAGTCCAAAGAGTTTCGCTTTTGTCTAGTGCTACTGCACAAATCTTGTACACTTGAAACTCCTGGACATGATACGATGAGGCAGAATCCTATCACATTGATAGGAGTAAAGATATTTGCATCTATATCATTGGACGACATTGGCAATTCTGGATGCTTCGACATATGATTCGACCTGAATCCAAAGGGAGTCGCTTTGGACAAGTGCTACCGCAACGAATCTTGTACATTTGGACCTCCTGGACAAAGGTATGATGAGGCAGAATCCTATCACATTGATAGGAGTAAAGATATTTGCATCTATATCATTGGACGACATTGGCAATTCTGGATGCTCGGCTTATGATTCGACCTGAGTCCAATGAGAGTCGCTTTGGGCAAGTGCTACCGCACAAATCTTGAACATTTGGACCCCCTGGACAAGATACGATGAGGCACAACCCTTGCAAATTGATAGGAGTAAAGATATTTGCATCTATATCATTGGACGACCTTGGCAATTCTGGATGCTTCGGCTTATGGATCGACCTGAGTCCAAAGAGAGTCGCTTTGGACAAGTGCTACCGCAATAAATCTTGTACATTTGGACCACCTGGACAATGTATGATGAGGCAGTATCCTATCACATTGATAAGAGTAAGATATTTGCATCTATATCATTGGACGACATTGGCAATTCTGGATGCTCAGGCTTATGATTCCACCTGAGTCCAAAGAGAGTCGCTTTGGACAAGTGCTACCGCAACGAATCTTGTACATTTGGACCTCCTGGACAAGGTATGATGAGGCAGAATCCTATCACATTGACAGGAGTAAAAATATTTGCATCTATATCATTCGACGTCATTGGCAATTCTGGATGCTCGGCTTATGATTCGACCTGAGTCCAATGAGAGTCGCTTTGGGCAAGTGCGA
Source organism: Priocnemis perturbator (assembly GCA_963942575.1). Lineage (NCBI taxonomy): Eukaryota > Metazoa > Arthropoda > Insecta > Hymenoptera > Pompilidae > Priocnemis > Priocnemis perturbator. The sequence continues at coordinate 13,708,891 of OZ012652.1, forward strand.
CCGCACAAATCTTGTACATTTGGATCTCCTGGACAAGGTATGATGAGGCAGAATCCTATCACATTGATAAGAGTAAGATATTTGCATCTATATCATTGGACGACATTGGCAATTCTGGATGCTCAGCTTATGATTTGACCTCAGTCCAAAGGGAGTCGCTTTGGACAAGTGCTACCGCACAAATCTTGTACATTTGGACGCCCTGGACAAGATACGATGGGGCAGAATCCTGCCAGATCGATAGGAGTGAAGATATATGCATCTATATCATTGGACGACATTGGCAATTCTGGATGCTTCGGCTTATGGATCGACCTGAGTCCAAAGAGTTTCGCTTTTGTCTAGTGCTACCGCACAAATCTTGTACAGGTGAACCTCATGGACAAGATACGATGAGGCAGAATCCTAGCAAATTGATAGGAGTAAAGATATTTGCATCTATGACATTGGACGACATTGGCAATTCTGGATGCTTCGACTTATGATTCGTCCTGAATCCAAAGGGAGTCGCTTTGGACAAGTGCTACCGCACAAATCTTGTTCATTTGGACACCCTGGACAAGATAGGATGCGGCAGAATCCTGTCAAATCGATACGAGTAAAGATATTTGCATCTATATCATTGGACGACATTGGCAATTCTGGATGCTCAGGCTTATGATTCGACCTGAGTCCAAAGAGAGTCGATCTGGACAAGTGCTACCGTACAAATCTTGTACATTTGGACCCTCTGGACAAGGTATGATGAGGCAGAATTCTATCACATTAATAAGAGTAAGATATTTGCATCTATATCATTGGACGACATTGTGCAATTCTGGATGCTCGGCTTATGATTCGACCTGAATCCAAAGGGAGTCGCTTTGAACAAGTGCTACCGCAACGAATCTTGTACATTTGGACCTCCTGGACAAGGTATGATGAGGCAGAATCCTATCACATTGATAGGAGTAAAGATATTTGCATCTATATCATTGGACGACATTGGCAATTCTGGATGCTCGGCTTATGATTCGTCCTGAGTCCAAAGGGAGTCGCTTTGGACAAGTGCTACCGCAACGAATCTTGTACATTTGGACCTCCTGGACAAGGTATGATGAGGCAGAATCCTATCACATTGACAGGAGTAAAAATATTTGCATCTATATCATTGGACGACATTGGCAATTCTGGATGCTCGGCTTATGATTCGACCTGTGTCCAATGAGAGTCGCTTTGGGCAAGTGCGACCGCACAAATCTTGTACATTTGGACCCCCTGAACAAGATACGATGAGGCAGAATCCTATCACATTGATAAGAGTAAGATATTTGCATCTATATCATTGGACGACATTGGCAATTCTGGATGCTCGGCTTTTGATTCGACCTGAGTCCAAAGGGAGTCGCTTTGGACAAGTGCTACCGCACAAATCTTGTACATTTGGACACCCCGGACAAGATACCATGAGGCAGAATCCTAGCAAATTGATAGGAGTAAAGATACTTGCATCTATGTCATTGGACGACATTGGCAATTCTGGATGCTTCGACTTATGATTCGACCTGAATCCAAAGGGAGTCGCTTTGGACAAGTGCTACCGCACAAATCTTGTTCATTTGGACACCCTGGACAAGATACGATGAGGCAGAATCCTGTCAGATCGATAGGAGCAAAGATATTTGCATCTATATCATTGGACGACATTTGGCAATTCTGGATGCTTCGGCTTATGGATCGACCTGAGTCCAAAGAGTTTCCCTTTGTCTAGTACTACCGCACAAATCTTGTACACGTGAACCTCCTGGACAAGATACGATGCGGCAGAATCCTAGCAAATTGATAGGAGTAAAGATATTTGCATCTGTGTCATTGGACGACATTGGCAATTCTGGATGCTTCGACATATGATTCGACCTGAATCCAAAGGGAGTCGCTTTGGACAAGTGCTACCGCACAATTCTTGTACATTTGGACACCCTGGACAAGATACGATGGGGCAGAATCCTTTCAGATCGATAGGAGTAAAGATATTTGCCTCTATATCATTGGACAATATCGGCAATTCTGGATGCTCAGGCTTATGATTCAACCTGAGTCCAAAGGGTGTCGCTTTGGACAAGTGCTACCGCACAAATCTTGTACATTTGGACCTCCTGGACAAGGTATGATGAGGCAGAATTCTATCACATTCATAAGAGTAAGATATTTGCATCTGTGTCATTGGACGACATTGGCAATTCTGGATGCTTCGACATATGATTCGACCTGAATCCAAAGGGAGTCGCTTTGGACAAGTGCTACCGCCCAATTCTTGTACATTTGGACACCTTGGACAAGATAGGATGCGGCAGAATCCTGTCAGATCGATAGGAGTAAAGATATTTGCATCTATATCATTGGACGACATTGGCAATTCTGGATGCTCAGGCTTATGATTCGACCTCAGTCCAAAGGGAGTCGCTTTGGACAAGTGCTACCGCACAAATCTTGTGCATTTGGACACCCTGGACAAGATACGATGGGGCAGAATCCTGCCAGATCGATAGGAGTGAAGATATTTGCATCTATATCATTGGACGACATTTGGCAATTCTGGATGCTTCGGCTTATGGATCGACCTGAGTCCAAAGAGTTTCCCTTTGTCTAGTGCTACCGCACAAATCTTGTACACGTGAACCTCCTGGACAAGATACGATGCGGCAGAATCCTAGCAAATTGATAGGAGTAAAGATATTTGCATCTGTGTCATTGGACGACATTGGCAATTCTGGATGCTTCGACTTATGATTCGACCTGAATCCAAAGGGAGTCGCTTTGGACAAGTGCTACCGCACAAATCGTGTTCATTTGGACACCCTGGACAAGATACGATGGGGTAGAATCCTTTCAGATCGAAAGGAGTAAAGATATTTGCATCTATATCATTGGACGACATTGGCAATTCTGGCTGCTTCGGCTTATGATTCGACCTGAGTCCAAAGAGATTCGCTTTTGTCAAGTGCTACCTTACAAATCTTGTACAGTAGAACCTGCTGGACAAGATACGATGAGGCAGAATCCTGTAAAATTGATAGGAGTGAAGATATTTGCCTCTATATCATTGGACAATATCGGCAATTCTGGATGCTCAGGCTTATGATTCAACCTGAGTCCAAAGAGAGTCGCTTTGGACAAGTGCTACCGCAATAAATCTTGTACATTTGGACCTCCTGGACAAGGTATGATGAGGCAGAATCCTATCACATTGATAAGAGTAAGATATTTGCATCTATATCATTGGACGACATTGGCAATTCTGAATGCTCGGCTTATGATTCGACCTCAGTCCAAAGGGAGTCGCTTTGGACAAGTGCTACCGCACAAATCTTGTACATTTGGACACTCTGGACAAGATAAGATGGGGCAGAATCCTGTCAGATCGATAGGAGTGACGATATATGCATCTATATCATTGGACGACATTGGCAATTCTGGATGCTTCGGCTTATGGATCGACCTGAGTGCAAAGAGTTTCCCTTTGTCTAGTGCTACCGCACAAATCTTGTACACGTGAACCTCCTGGACAAGATACGATGCGGCAGAATCCTAGCAAATTGATAGGAGTGAAGATATTTGCCTCTATATCATTGGACAATATCGCCGTTTCTGGATGCTCAGGCTTATGATTCGACCTGAGTCCAAAGAGAGTCGCTTTGGGCAAGTGCTACCGCAACAAATCTTGTACATTTGGACCTCCTGGACAAGGTATGAAGAGGCAGAATCCTATCACATTGATAAGAGTAAGATATTTGCATCTATATCATTGGACGACATTGGCAATTCTGGATGCTTCGACATATGATTCGACCTGAATCCAAAGGGAGTCGCTTTGGACAAGTGCTACCGCAACGAATCTTGTACATCTGGACCTCCTGGACAAGGTATGATGAGGCAGAATCCTATCACATTGATAGGAGTAAAGATATTTGCATCTATATCATTGGACGACATTGGCAATTCTGGATGCTCGGCTTATGATTCGACCTGAGTCCAAAGAGATTCGCTTTTATCAAGTGCTACCGCACGAATCTTGTTCATTTGGACCCCCTGGACAAGATACGATGAGGCAGAATCCTAGCAAATTGATAGGAGTAAAGATATTTGTATCTATATCTTGGAGGACATTGGCAATCCTGGGGATCCTGCATATGATTCGACCTGAGTCCAAAGAGATTCGCTTTTGTCAAGTGCTACCGTACGAATCTTGTACATTTGGACCCCCTGGACAAGATACGATGAGGCAGAATCCTAGCAAATTGATAGGAGTAAAGATATTTGCATCTATATCATTGGACGACATTGGCAATTCTGGATGCTCGGCTTTTGATTCGACCTGAGTCCAAAGGGAGTCGCTTTGGACAAGTGCTACCGCACAAATCTTGTACATTTGGACACCCCGGACAAGATACCATGAGGCAGAATCCTAGCAAATTGATAGGAGTAAAGATACTTGCATCTATGTCATTGGACGACATTGGCAATTCTGGATGCTTCGACTTATGATTCGACCTGAATCCAAAGGGAGTCGCTTTGGACAAGTGCTACCGCACAAATCTTGTTCATTTAGACACCCTGGACAAGATACGATGAGGCAGAATCCTGTCAGATCGATAGGAGCAAAGATATTTGCATCTATATCATTGGACGACATTGGCAATTCTGGATGCTTCGGCTTATGGATCGACCTGAGTCCAAAGAGTTTCCCTTTGTCTAGTGCTACCGCACAAATCTTGTACACGTGAACCTCCTGGACAAGATACGATGCGGCAGAATCCTAGCAAATTGATAGGAGTAAAGATATTTGCATCTGTGTCATTGGACGACATTGGCAATTCTGGATGCTTCGGCTTATGATTCGACCTGAGTCCAAAGAGATTCGCTTTTGTCAAGTGCTACCTTACAAATCTTGTACATTAGAACCTGCTGGACAAGATACGATGAGGCAGAATCCTGTAAAATTGATAGGAGTGGAGATATTTGCCTCTATATCATTAGACAATATCGCCGTTTCTGGATGCTCAGGCTTATGATTCGACCTGAGTCCAAAGAGAGTCGCTTTGGGCAAGTGCTACCGCAACAAATCTTGTACATTTGGACCTCCTGGACAAGGTATGATGAGGCAGAATCGTATCACATTGATAAGAGTAAGATATTTGCATCTATATCATTGGACGACATTGGCAATTCTGGATGCTTCGAGATATGATTCGACCTGAATCCAAAGGGAGTCGCTTTGGACAAGTGCTACCGCAACGAATCTTGTACATTTGGACCTCCTGGACAAGAAACGATGAGGCAGAATCCTACCAAATTGATAGGAGTAAAGATATTTGCATCTATGTCATTGGACGACATTGGCAATTCTGGATGCTTCGGCTTATGGATCGACCTGAGTCCAAAGAGAGTCGCTTTGGACAAGTGCTACCGCAACAAATCTTGAACATTTGGACCTCCTGGACAAGGTATGATGAGGCAGAATCCTATCACATTGATAAGAGTAAGATATTTGCATCTATATCATTGGACGACATTGGCAATTCTGGATGCTCGGCTTATGATTCGACCTCAGTCCAAAGGGAGTCGCTTTGGACAAGTGCTACCGCACAAATCTTGTGCATTTGGACACCCTGGACAAGATACGATGGGGCAGAATCCTGCCAGATCGATAGGAGTGAAGATATTTGCATCTATATCATTGGACGACATTTGGCAATTCTGGATGCTTCGGCTTATGGATCGACCTGAGTCCAAAGAGTTTCCCTTTGTCTAGTGCTACCGCACAAATCTTGTACACGTGAACCTCCTGGACAAGATACGATGCGGCAGAATCCTAGCAAATTGATAGGAGTAAAGATATTTGCATCTGTGTCATTGGACGACATTGGCAATTCTGGATGCTTCGACTTATGATTCGACCTGAATCCAAAGGGAGTCGCTTTGGACAAGTGCTACCGCACAAATCTTGTTCATTTGGACACCCTGGACAAGATACGATGGGGTAGAATCCTTTCAGATCGAAAGGAGTAAAGATATTTGCATCTATATCATTGGACGACATTGGCAATTCTGGCTGCTTCGGCTTATGATTCGACCTGAGTCCAAAGAGATTCGCTTTTGTCAAGTGCTACCTTACAAATCTTGTACAGTAGAACCTGCTGGACAAGATACGATGAGGCAGAATCCTGTAAAATTGATAGGAGTGAAGATATTTGCCTCTATATCATTGGACAATATCGGCAATTCTGGATGCTCAGGCTTATGATTCAACCTGAGTCCAAAGAGAGTCGCTTTGGACAAGTGCTACCGCAATAAATCTTGTACATGTGGACCTCCTGGACAAGGTATGATGAGGCAGAATCCTATCACATTGATAAGAGTAAGATATTTGCATCTATATCATTGGACGACATTGGCAATTCTGAATGCTCGGCTTATGATTCGACCTCAGTCCAAAGGGAGTCGCTTTGGACAAGTGCTACCGCACAAATCTTGTACATTTGGACACTCTGGACAAGATAAGATGGGGCAGAATCCTGTCAGATCGATAGTAGTGACGATATATGCATCTATATCATTGGACGACATTGGCAATTCTGGATGCTTCGGCTTATGGATCGACCTGAGTGCAAAGAGTTTCCCTTTGTCTAGTGCTACCGCACAAATCTTGTACACGTGAACCTCCTGGACAAGATACGATGCGGCAGAATCCTAGCAAATTGATAGGAGTGAAGATATTTGCCTCTATATCATTGGACAATATCGCCGTTTCTGGATGCTCAGGCTTATGATTCGACCTGAGTCCAAAGAGAGTCGCTTCGGGCAAGTGCTACCGCAACAAATCTTGTACATTTGGACCTCCTGGACAAGGTATGAAGAGGCAGAATCCTATCACATTGATAAGAGTAAGATATTTGCATCTATATCATTGGACGACATTGGCAATTCTGGATGCTTCGACATATGATTCGACCTGAATCCAAAGGGAGTCGCTTTGGACAAGTGCTACCGCAACGAATCTTGTACATTTGGACCTCCTGGACAAGGTATGATGAGGCAGAATCCTATCACATTGATAGGAGTAAAGATATTTGCATCTATATCATTGGACGACATTGGCAATTCTGGATGCTCGGCTTTTGATTCGACCTGAGTCCAAAGGGAGTCGCTTTGGACAAGTGCTACCGCACAAATCTTGTACATTTGGACACCCCGGACAAGATACCATGAGGCAGAATCCTAGCAAATTGATAGGAGTAAAGATACTTGCATCTATGTCATTGGACGACATTGGCAATTCTGGATGCTTCGACTTATGATTCGACCTGAATCCAAAGGGAGTCGCTTTGGACAAGTGCTACCGCACAAATCTTGTTCATTTGGACACCCTGGACAAGATACGATGAGGCAGAATCCTGTCAGATCGATAGGAGCAAAGATATTTGCATCTATATCATTGGACGACATTGGCAATTCTGGATGCTTCGGCTTATGGATCGACCTGAGTCCAAAGAGTTTCCCTTTGTCTAGTGCTACCGCACAAATCTTGTACACGTGAACCTCCTGGACAAGATACGATGCGGCAGAATCCTAGCAAATTGATAGGAGTAAAGATATTTGCATCTGTGTCATTGGACGACATTGGCAATTCTGGATGCTTCGGCTTATGATTCGACCTGAGTCCAAAGAGATTCGCTTTTGTCAAGTGCTACCTTACAAATCTTGTACATTAGAACCTGCTGGACAAGATACGATGAGGCAGAATCCTGTAAAATTGATAGGAGTGGAGATATTTGCCTCTATATCATTGGACAATATCGCCGTTTCTGGATGCTCAGGCTTATGATTCGACCTGAGTCCAAAGAGAGTCGCTTTGGGCAAGTGCTACCGCAACAAATCTTGTACATTTCGACCTCCTGGACAAGGTATGATGAGGCAGAATCGTATCACATTGATAAGAGTAAGATATTTGCATCTATATCATTGGACGACATTGGCAATTCTGGATGCTTCGACATATGATTCGACCTGAATCCAAAGTGAGTCGCTTTGGACAAGTGCTACCGCAACGAATCTTGTACATTTGGACCTCCTGGACAAGAAACGATGAGGCAGAATCCTACCAAATTGATAGGAGTAAAGATATTTGCATCTATGTCATTGGACGACATTGGCAATTCTGGATGCTTGGCTTATGATTCGACCTGAGTCCAAAGGGAGTCGCTTTGGACAAGTGCTACCGCACAAATCTTGTACATTTGGACCCCCCGGACAAGATACCATGAGGCAGAATCCTAGCAAATTGATAGGAGTAAAGATACTTGCATTTATCTCATTGGACGACTTTGGCAATTCTGGATGCTTCGACATATGATTCCACCTGAGTCCAAAGGGAGTCGCTTTGGACAAGTGCTACCGCACAAATCTTGTACATTTGGACACCCTGGACAAGATACGATGAGGCAGAATCCTAGCAAATTGATAGGAGTAAAGATATTTGCATCTATATCATTGGACGACATTGGCAATTCTGGATGCTTCGGCTTATGATTCGACCTGAATCCAAAGGGAGTCGCTTTGGACAAGTGCTACCGCACAATTCTTGTACATTTGGACACCTTGGACAAGATAGGATGCGGCAGAATCCTGTCAGATCGATAGGAGTAAAGATATTTGCATCTATATCATTGGACGACATTGGCAATTCTGGATGCTCAGGCTTATGATTCGACCTGAGTCCAAAGGGTGTCGCTTTGGACAAGTGCTACCGCACAAATCTTGTACATTTGGACACCCTGGACAAGATATGATGGGGCAGAATCCTGTCAGATCGATAGGAGTAAAGATATTTGCATCTATATCATTGGACGACATTGGCAATTCTGGATGCTTCGGCTTATGATTCGACCTGAGTCCAAAGAGATTCGCTTTTGTCAAGTGCTACCTTACAAATCTTGTACATTAGAACCTGCTGGACAAGATACGATGAGGCAGAATCCTGTAAAATTGATAGGAGTGAAGATATTTGCCTCTATATCATTGGACAATATCGCCGTTTCTGGATGCTCAGGCTTATTATTCGACCTGGGTCCAAAGAGAGTCGCTTTGGGAAAGTGCTACCGCAACAAATCTTGTACATTTGGACCTCCTGGACAAGGTATGATCAGGCAGAATCCTAGCAAATTGATAGGAGTAAAGTTATTTGCATCTATATCATTGGACGACATTGGCAATTCTGGATGCTTCGACATATGATTCGACCTGAATCCAAAGGGAGTCGCTTTGGACAAGTGCTACCGCAACGAATCTTGTACATTTGGACCTCCTGGACAAGATACGATGAGGCAGAATCCTAGCAAATTGATAGGAGTAAAGATATTTGCATCTATGTCATTGGACGACATTGGCAATTCTGGATGCTCGGCTTTTGATTCGACCTGAGTCCAAAGGGAGTCGCTTTGGACAAGTGCTACCGCACAAATCTTGTACATTTGGACCCCCCGGACAAGATACCATGAGGCAGAATCCTAGCAAATTGATAGGAGTAAAGATACTTGCATTTATGTCATTGGACGACTTTGGCAATTCTGGATGCTTCGACATATGATTCCACCTGAGTCCAAAGGGAGTCGCTTTGGACAAGTGCTACCGCACAAATCTTGTACATTTGGACACCCTGGACAAGATACGATGAGGCAGAATCCTAGCAAATTGATAGGAGTAAAGATATTTGCATCTATATCATTGGACGACATTGGCAATTCTGGATGCTTCGGCTTATGATTCGACCTGAATCCAAAGGGAGTCGCTTTGGACAAGTGCTACCGCACAATTCTTGTACATTTGGACACCCTGGACAAGATACGATGGGGCAGAATCCTTTCAGATCGAAAGGAGTAAAGATATTTGCCTCTATATCATTGCACAATATCGGCAATTCTGGATGCTCAGGCTTATGATTCAACCTGAGTCCAAAGAGAGTCGCCTTGGACAAGTGCTACCGCAATAAATCTTGTACATTTGGACCTCCTGGACAAGGTATGATGAGGCAGAATTCTATCACATTCATAAGAGTAAGATATTTGCATCTATATCAATGGACGACATTGTGCAATTCTGGATGCTCGGCTTATGATTCGACCTGAGTCCAAGGAGTTTCGCTTTTGTCTAGTACTACCGCACAAATCTTGTACACGTGAACCTCCTGGACAACATACAATGAGGCAGAATCCTGTCAAATTGATAGGAGTGAAGATATTTGCCTTTATATCATTGGACAATATCGCCGTTTCTGGATGCTCAGGCTTATGATTCGACCTGAGTCCAAAGAGAGTCGCTTTGGGCAAGTGCTACCGCAACAAATCTTGTACACGTGAACCTCCTGGACAAGATACGATGCGGCAGAATCCTAGCAAATTGATAGGAGTAAAGATATTTGCATCTGTGTCATTGGACGACATTGGCAATTCTGGATGCTTCGACATATGATTCGACCTGAATCCAAAGGGAGTCGCTTTGGACAAGTGCTACCGCACAATTCTTGTACATTTGGACACCTTGGACAAGATAGGATGCGGCAGAATCCTGTCAGATCGATAGGAGTAAAGATATTTGCATCTATATCATTGGACGACATTGGCAATTCTGGATGCTCAGGCTTATGATTCGACCTGAGTCCAAAGGGTGTCGCTTTGGACAAGTGCTACCGCACAAATCTTGTACATTTGGACACCCTGGACAAGATATGATGGGGCAGAATCCTGTCAGATCGATAGGAGTAAAGATATTTGCATCTATATCATTGGACGACATTGGCAATTCTGAATGCTTCGGCTTATGATTCGACCTGAGTCCAAAGAGATTCGCTTTTGTCAAGTGCTACCTTACAAATCTTGTACATTAGAACCTGCTGGACAACATACGATGAGGCAGAATCCTGTCAAATTGATAGGAGTGAAGATATTTGCCTCTATATCATTGGACAATATCGCCGTTTCTGGATGCTCAGGCTTATGATTCGACCTGAGTCCAAAGAGAGTCGCTTTGGGCAAGTGCTACCGCAACAAATCTTGTACACGTGAACCTCCTGGACAAGATACGATGCGGCAGAATCCTAGCAAATTGATAGGAGTAAAGATATTTGCATCTGTGTCATTGGACGACATTGGCAATTCTGGATGCTTCGACATATGATTCGACCTGAATCCAAAGGGAGTCGCTTTGGACAAGTGCTACCGCACAATTCTTGTGCATTTGGACACCTTGGACAAGATAGGATGCGGCAGAATCCTGTCAGATCGATAGGAGTAAAGATATTTGCATCTATATCATTGGACGACATTGGCAATTCTGGATGCTCAGGCATATGATTCGACCTGAGTCCAAAGGGTGTCGCTTTGGACAAGTGCTACCGCACAAATCTTGTACATTTGGACACCCTGGACAAGATATGATGGGGCAGAATCCTGTCAGATCGATAGGAGTAAAGATATTTGCATCTATATCATTGGACGACATTGGCAATTCTGGATGCTTCGGCTTATGATTCGACCTGAGTCCAAAGAGATTCGCTTTTGTCAAGTGCTACCTTACAAATCTTGTACATTAGAACCTGCTGGACAAGATACGATGAGGCAGAATCCTGTAAAATTGATAGGAGTGAGGATATTTGCCTCTATAACATTG